>CM035145.1:130502872-131802039 GCA_020205605.1 Panax ginseng | reverse complement strand
TAAAAAGGAAGGAAAATCCATGGACCGACCCCATCATCTCCACCCTGTAGAACTATAAGATTACCCCAAGACGCCTTGAACTTCAGGGGTCACTGCGGACCACCATAGAACCTTGTTCAATAAGTGGAACGCATTAGGTTTGTCATTCTCTCGGGTTGGGCGATGAAGTGGTCAAGAAGGCAATCACATTCTTAAAACCAAAGTGTTCTTAAGACCAAAGAGTTTCATGGAAAGGGGGGAGCCAATTTTTCGATTCATATTATTACAATGTTTTATTTTATGACTTATTTGTTTGTCGAAAAAAAACCTTTTGAATTTCGATGAAAGAGATTTCCCTAATGACAACGCTTTTAAAGGTCGCCTAATATCCCTTTCTTTTCCAAATATTTTTACGAATACGCTTTTTTTGATGATATGTAAATCGTTTTTTGGAGCGCCATTTTAAAATTAAGAGGTTACTCGTTGTTATAGTTGGATATGAAAGACATCTAAACCTACTAAGTGATAACTTTCAAATTCATAGAAACCGAAATTAATAAAATGGGCAATCCCGAGCCAAATCTATTTTCCAAAAACAAACAAAAGGTTCGGAAAAGCGAAAAAGGGATACGTGCATAGACTCAATGGAAGTTGTTCTAAAAAATGGAGTGGAATGTGTTCCAAACCTCCATCTCTCTTACCCGTTGTCCACCTTGCTTGGCCCTTCCTCTAAGGGGTTGTTGTGTAACAAGTGCATAATGTCCCCTGAAGAATCAGCGGATGAGTTGTGGTTAGGGGAGAAACGCATACTCGAACCTGTAAGAACCGGTTCTCCCCAAGAAATGCGTTGAGGCTAAACAGATTGACCGGACATCTAGGGTTAAAGCCTTTGCTTGGTGGTCAGCGAGAGCGGTTCAAATCAAGATTTCTCTGGTACCCTATATTATAAAATTATAAAGAAAGATCAAATCACAAAAAGAAAAATAAAGTCGAAAGACACCAAAGCAATTGTGTATCAGACTACTTATCTTCTTGTAGTTGGATCTCCCAGTTTTTGGAATGCTCCAAATTCTACTTAAGCAGGATTCTTCTTGTTCGTATATCATTTGTGGCACGCGGGAAGGGCTCGTGCAGCTGCAGTGGGGTTTGAAAAAGGAATTGATCGTGATTTTGAACATGTTCTTTTCATGACCCCTTTTAATTGAGACAGGAAATCCGAACGGTAATTATTGGATTATAAAACATCCAAAATATCCACTTCTTCAAATTCAAATTTGATCTCCTTCCATACCTCACAAGCGTGACTAGTTCGTGGCTCCATTTAGCGACCTCATGGATAATTTCATTACCTTCACGAGCAAGATCCGTCCCCTCATTACGAGGGCAATTAGCAATAATTTTTCGTGGACTTCCAAAATCTGCTTTTCATGTAGCTTGGTAAGGAAATTTTGAGTCATGGATGCAGATCCTTTACATGTAAGACCTATTGCTCATGCAATTTGGGATCCTCATTTTGGTCGACCAACTGTAGAAGCTTTTACTCGAGGGGTGCTTCTTGCCCGATGAATATCACTTATTACGGTGTTTATCAATGGTGATATACAATCGGT
Organism: Panax ginseng; assembly: GCA_020205605.1. NCBI lineage: Eukaryota > Viridiplantae > Streptophyta > Magnoliopsida > Apiales > Araliaceae > Panax > Panax ginseng. The sequence goes on along the minus strand of CM035145.1, from coordinate 131,800,450 downwards.
TTACGCACTAATGAAGATCTTTATCTTTGGGGCTCTTTTTCTATTATTTCTTTCTACCATATCCTTAATAGCGAGTTGGTTTACACCTCAAACCAAAATAGAAACCGAGTGTTTTGTGGTTCAAAAATGTCGAATCTCGTCTCGAATCATCATTTGTCGAGACTCTTGGCGTAAGTTCCTTGGCTTGACAGGGGCATTTAAATACATGTGGCTATTCCTCGCATCCGGAAGAATGCGTTCGATGGAATAATTTCTATGTTATTCCATTTCATTTATTTTATAACCATTTCATATAACCATTTAAATGAAAAGTTATATAAATGTTATATTTCAACATTTATAATAATAATAATTGTGATCCACGCGACTCAGACAAGAAAAGAATCCTATTTCTTACTCACCCAGTGCTGTTTTGATTGAATTTCAAAGATCTCGCTCGCTGTGAAAGCGCATTTTGTGACAATTCATTTCTAATTTATAATGCTATTAATAAGTTCGATGTTATTGTTCCAATTATTCCTCTGATTGGATCATTGACTAAAGAAAAATTTTGTAACGTATTGGGGCATCCTATTAGTAAGGCAGTTTGAACCGATTTATCAGATTCTGATATTATTGACCGATTTGGGCGTATATGCAAAAATCTTTCTCATTATCATAGTGGATCCTCACAAAAAAAGAGTTTGTATCGAATTGATCTACAGCGGGATTAACCGCATTTTATATGTTTCGAATCTATTTACTTACTTTTTTTTCCAGAGGTCTGGAGAAAGCTGCAATCAATAGGATTTCCCTAATCCTCCACAATTTTTTCCGAAGAATTCGCCATGATATATCTCATCCATGCATAATATCATGAAAAATGTATACAAATTTTGACTACTTCATTTATGAATTTTATAGTAATAAAAATACATCCCACCGAGACAGAATTTGTAACTTGCTATCCTCTTGCCTAGTAGACAAAGATTGACCTCCGCGGAAAGAATGATTCATTTGATCTTGATCCTTGTGGATCGAGAGGGCGACTAGATCGGATCTGCACGACTCTCCTAATAATATCCATAAATGAATGAGAATGGATAAGAGGCTCGTTAATAACTCCATGAAGAAATTAAAAAACTACTTGAAAATAATACTTGACATATAACTATATAAGTATTTAATAATCATAAAGGAATATGTGTATTTAAACTTTACAAAATATATGTCCAACTGATATACTCTCGTCATTCCAAAATTAGATATACAATTTGACTTTTGAGGTCAAACGACGACATATTAAACTTTAAATTGATGTGAATTTATTTAATTTTAACTGATACAATTAGTATAATTGTATAGTATATAACAAAAACTATTAATCACAAAATTTATTTCATTCTAAACTTTTATGAGTCATACCAATTTTAAAATTTAATATACCGTCGTTTAACCTCAAAAGTCAAATTGAATCTCTAATTTTAGTATGGAGAGTGTGTAATTTTGTGCTTTTAATTATATAATAGATAGATTTAAATTTATTTATTATATTTTTAAAAGCATATTAAAAGTGTCATGATATTCTTAATTTGTCATTACTTTTTTATATCAATTCTAACGTCATACAATCAAAACTAAATTTTTAACTACGGAACAAAGAGAGTATAATTAAATAGAAAACTTTTATTTTAAATATTAAAAGCAATTTATATTAAAATTGAAGTTAAAATTTTAGGAAATTTAATATGATTACTATTTTTGGAAAAGATGGTTTAAGTAATTCATTATGAAGACAATTTTCATCTACCCATTTCCAATAATAGACTTTTTAAGACATTTGGAGTACGTAATAGATTGTTTAAGACATTTTTAAGGAAAAGGACTTATTTTTGACACTAGGAGAAAGCGTCTTAAATAAAGTACTGGAGATGGTTTATGTTTCTGTCTTAAAAACCTATGTTGTTTAATTAAAAGTCCCTTTTTTGTAGTGATTAATTACTTGATAGTACTTATTTTAATTCAAATATAATATAGTTCGGTAAGACCAGACATGCTACATTTTATATATATTTTCTGTTGACCTATATATGGAGCCAATTTATAATAAATAGTGGTTATAAATAAACTTATAGGTCTTGATTATTTATCAGATCTTGCACCATACATTACAATAGTTGTTGGTTGAACAACCACGACAATATGTTGCAAAGGGGAAGTTACTTTACTATTAATTCGAAATTAGTAATTTTCCCTTCTGTAACACTGTATTGTGGTAGTTAAATTATTCTGTAATATTGTGTTGTGAATTAATACTCTTTTTTCTGTCTGGTGGGGTGGGGTGGGGTGGGGTGGGGTGGGGTGGGGTGGGGTGGGGTGGAATATTATGTAAGTAATATTATTTCATTTAATATATATGAAGTATGAAAGAATATACGAAATTATAAATGAATTTTCACTTGTCATGCAGTAATCCGCATAGACAAATCATTTCCACAACTTAATAAAGAATGAATACGAAAAATTATTCATCAGGCATGCGGTAATCCGCATAGACAGATTATTCCCATAGATTAATAAGGAATATAATGATAACCCTTATTAGTATGAAGTAATATCACGTACGAATATGAAAGCAAATGACATTACATACGAGTATGCAATAAATGATATCACTTACGAGTATTGAAAGAAAATAACATCTCTTACCTTAATAAAAGACTAGATATACAATAGTGTAGTAGCAGAACTTTGTGTTGTTGGTGTGTGCTTGCTTCTCAAATACTCTTCTTCTCTCTCTAACTTTCTCTTGTGAGTTTCTTTTCTTAGTAAATTGGTGAGAAAGAAGGAAGACATGAGCTTTATTTATAGAAGAATTCTAGCTTGGCCCTTGCAATGTGAAGAGGCAAGTGGCTTGACGCTTGGTAATGTGAAAAGGCAAGTGGTTTGACGCTTATAATGTGAAAAGGCAAGTGGTTTGACGTCTGATAAAGGTAAGTACTATTGGCGAAAGTGACTCTTAGATGATGACCTATGGGTCCCATAGATAAGTCAAACTTACAAAATATCATATATCACCATTATTTCATTCGAGTGTCTGCAGCTTCTTACTACTGGTTATGCTACACATCACATAATTAATCAACGCTTTTTAATCATTCAATAATTATTCACTATGGATATTATAGACTCACAATACTGACAAGCAGATCGTTCCCAGAAGAGAAAGGGCTTTCCAGTATAAAGATTTTTCTTTATTGGCGCGTAATTATATAACCTAACTCATTTCCTCGACAGAACTTCTAGACATTATCAATAGTGCTAAATAATAATATCCTTTCAAATAATATGAGTTACTATGCCGTGACAATTATTAATTTAATGACGTAGAATACTATGTAGTTGTTACTGTGACAATTATTGAATCAATAATATGAAATACTATGCAATTATCACTGCAACAATTATTAAGTCAATAATATGAAATACAATGCAATTACTACTGTAGCAATTATTGAACCAATAATCAAAAATACTGTGCAATACCGTGTGCTACTGTGGAGTATCGCGTGTTACTATACCTTTATCACTGGGTATTACAACAGTTAACGGCAAAAAATTATCGTTATTTTATAAAAAGGTTTTTTTTTGTCGCTTTCTATATCCAACAGTTATTCCGTTGCATGGTTCACCAATGATTACGCCGTCGTACGAATATTTCCCGACAAAACGAATATTTTTCGACAATTGTTTACTTTGTATAATTTACACATATCACCCTCAACTATAATATTTATTAAATCAGCATCTTACTATTAAGAATAATACATAAAGAAAATCAAATTTTATCCATAAAATATTGGGGTCTTACAACCTCCCTTTCACATGAAAGTGAGACTAAGGGTGTAAATGAGTCGAACCAAAGCGAATAGAGAGCTACTCAAATTCGACTCAAAACGTTAAATTCATACATGAATTCGACTCGAATTCGATTTGTATTTAAAAAATTCTACTCATATTTGACTCAACTCGAATATTTATTACTCGAATTTGATCCGACTAGGATCGAATTATATTCAAACTACTCGCGAGCTTCAAATTTAAGTTCGAATTCGAGTATCCACATAATAACTAACTTTATAATAAATATAATTATAAATTAAATTTGTTATTTTACTTAGAAATGAGAAAATATATTTATTATTATATTTTACAAATATAAAATCACAATTAAAATTAAAAACAAAACAAAACAAAATAAAAATAATAATAATAATTAATTTTCCTAATTTAATTTAATTTTGTATATATTTTAAGAGAATGTATCGAGTATCTAATTGAATCTGTATCAATCGAATGTATCGAATAACAATCGAGAATTCGAGTAATTTGAATCTTAAACGAATCGAGTATAACATTGCTCAAATTCTACTCATATTTTTATTCGAATTATTTTTTATACTCATATTTTGATCATATTATTAACGAATCCAAGTCTCGCTCGTATTTTTTCAAATCGAACCCGAACTGTTTGGCTCGTTTACAGCCTTAGGTGAAATCCACTTATTTTTCATATGAAAGAAAATTATGTAAAAATATCAAAAACAAATATAAAAATATCAGTTTCCAATATATATCCTAGTCAAACATAGAGAACATGTGATTTTTTTTTTTGACGAGTGTGTATATAAAGTTTATATCTACTACCAATAATCTTCAGTTATTCATGATCTTCTGGTAGAAATTGAAATACTCCGACCTCACATCTAATGAAAGTTTGAGTACGTGTATGTTTGATTACATTTTAATGCATCTTAACGGTCCATTTTTAATATATTTTAAGAACTCACATTTTTATATTAAGAGATTCTCTGAATAGTTAAGATACAAATATGAATCTAAGTTATTCAGAGGACCTTTTTAATATAAAAATATGAGTTGTTAAAATTTATTAAGAGATAAGTTGTTAAGATACATTAAGATACAATCAAACACATACGACTCAATTATTTTAAAGTACAATAGGCAGAATAAGAATATTTAGAAGCCCAACTTGGCCTTTTAAAAAAAATGCCCTCCCACCAAGAATTATAAAAAGATTTGTGTAATACATAGTTGGTATCTACTTGAGTTTTGAATTGATCTCGAAAAACAAACACAACAAGATGCTAAATGGGAACCCATATTTTTCATTTGTTTATTGGTAAGTTGCATTGTACTTGGCAACACGTTATGAACTAAACTCCAAATTCTCTCAGTCTTTTGGCTAAACAAGGTAGGCTTTCACTTACTAGTTGTGATAAAGACCACTAATTATGAAAGAGTTTCACCTATAGAGCCAGTATAGAAATTATAGTATAGCATGTAATCAAAATAAAAGGCAAATGTTAGACTAATCAGATACTCCCTCCATTCCAGGATAAAAGTCTTTATTATTTTTTTTGATAGTCTCGTGTTAAATGTTCACTTTACTTTAATAACCAAATTTTTACACAATATTTCATATTATACCCTTAGCATTAAATATCTTTTATTTCCTTATTATAATTCTCTCTCCATATTTAATAAGTATAATAAGTCACTCTCTCACCTACATTGGAAATGATTAATGAAATATTATATTGGGCAATTTTGTCATTTCATTTCTCTTCTTAATATGTGTGAAAAATTCACTAGGACTTTTATTCTGGGACGGAAGGAGTAAAAAACAAGTCGCCTTGCCAGGAAGACCCCACTACATGAGGTATGTGAGGCTCCAACATCAATGTAACACCTCAGTCTCACATAGAAAATTTTGGATGAGTATGTGATGGGCGAAGATAACTCAAGAAGATACTATTAGGAGAGTGGTTTAAGGCCTTATTTGAATGAATTTAATTCGATTCGCTCGAGATTTATTCTATTCGGACTGGGATTTGATCCGAGATTTGAATCGATCCAATGCTTAAAAATATCAACTTTGGTCATTTAACTTGTTAAATTTACCTTTTAAAAAGATTGGATAATAAAAACATGCATATTCGTACTTAGATTAAAGTAAGAATACTCTTAAGCACAAGCTTGGCACCAAAGGATAAGAATTTTCAATGCCTAATCTCCATTTTTTTCCTCTTTATCAAGCAAGTTAGTAAAAGTAAGAAGGTTCCTTTAATATATTTGTATTAACGTTTATGTAAGGTTTTTCCTTAAGGAATTGTGTGTTTTTTTTCTTGCGTACATTTATTTTCTGCCTGCCCAACCTAAAAATCCACATTGAACATCATGCTTACATTGAATCCTAGTTTGAGAATATAAGAAAATCCCCATACTGAATCTTGGGTCATGATATTTTATATATTGGGCCAAATAGATTGGGTCTATTTATTTAGTTAGTCCATTGGATCATCACTATTAGGTCCTAAAGTTATTGGGCTTAGTCCTTACATTATCTTTATTATGTCTTTATAATATTGGATCGGATCAATGGGCTGACCCATTAGATATTTTAATATATACATCTTTGACTTGTAATGATGAGAAAGATGACGGTTGACTGTTTTGACTGTAAATCATTAATGTGGATGGGATAATTTTCGGTCGGCGGTAAAAAACAGTGAACAAAGGTGATGGAGTGGTAGGTGAGTCACCGAACGTGGGGATGGATGGTGTCAGTAGGTAGTGGGTGGCACGGTAAACCGGGTCTGATAGTATATCATAGCAAGGAGGTTTTCTAAGTATAGGTAACTGATATTTTTTCTCTCTCAATACACTAGACATACTATTCCTCCATTGTTAACCTTGTTGAATTGTGCAGGATATCGGACATGTCTTGGTGATTGGGACGTGAGGAAAGATCTTGGCGTTAACATTGGCGCTAGAAGGAGGGCCTGAGTTCTAGTGTTCTGAGTACTTTCAATCACAAACTGTGTTCATTCTACGTCGGAATCCATGGGGAAGAGTAGAACGCCTACACCTGAAGGACAGTCGATGGTTGCATGTGAATCCGCACCACGAGTATCCGTCAAAGATCGTTTGGGACCTGCAGTAAGCGCTCATGCTAGCACAGCTTCAAAACGTCCATCAGAGGATTCTCGTCCAAAGGCCGTGGGTAACGCTAAGCGAAGGCTGGTTTTCACGGCTGAGAAAGGATTTGGTCATGGTAGGAAACGAATAGAAGGCACCTCGCCTAGAACTCGATACCAAGATGATCAAGATGATAAGGCCTCCAAGCTGGCCAAGATGGCAGACGAAATAGATAGGGCCATGGAGGTACTCTTGAAGCAACGACGGGATATAGCTGAGTAGATGTCTCGGATGGCGGAGTTAAGGGACGAAGCGTCCAGTTATGTTCAGTCCGAAGAACACGGGCATCGAAGTGGGAAGGAACATGCCCATTCGGGTCGTGAATCTCGGGGCCAACCTCGAGATCGAAGAAGATCCAGAAGCCCTACTCCTCAAAGATCAAAGAGGGTACCTCACCCTGTCGGTTCTAAGGAGCAGGGTCGAAGCAGACAGAGAGGCCGATCCAGGGAGTACACTCCCGAGAATACAAAGAAGGCGATCTGCCTTGCGCATTCTCACTACAGCGGCCGAGTTCAGAGACGAAGCAGATCCAAAGCTCACACTCCTAAGAGTCCACTGAGGGTACTCCGCCCTGTGGACCCTCACAGCGGAAAAGTCCCTCGAAAGTTGGGGGTTCTATGGTAAAAGGCCGGTCTACTCAGAAGAGGAAAGAGTCACCGGAGAAAGAGGCTTCATCTCAACCAGAAGGAGTGCAGTATTTGGTTAAAGAACTAAAGGAACTTCGGAAGCAACTTGCCGAAGTTTAACAAACCAAGGATACTTCGGGAAAGAAGGCGTCTCCTTTTCCGCGGAGATTCTTAAAGAAAAAGCTGACCCCACCAAGAAGTTGCCCCATATAGAAAGCTATGATGGATCTGGGGACCCTTATGACCACAGTCAGGCGTTCGATCGACTGATGGATTATTATGACTTTAGCGATGCTGCTAAGTGTCATACCTTTGTCACCACACTTCATAAAGATGCTTGGCAATGGATGGGGACGTTGCCTTCGGATTCGGTATCATCTTGGGCGGATATGTGCAGTAAGTTCCATGCTCGCTTTGGGAGCAACAAAAGGAGGGGAAAACCAACCGGCTCATTGGCTCAGGTTCGACAGTATTCGAATGAGTCTTTGGGCCAATATGTAAAACAATTCCGCGAAGCAGTCGGCCAAGTGACAGACCTGAATGATCTACAAGCCGTTGGACTATTTCAGAATAGGTTAGACCTGGTCAAATCAGAAAAGTTGGTGAAGAAGTTGATGTTTCACCACCCAAAGAGTCTCGATGAGTCCTTCGACAAAGCAGAAGGCTATATCATGGTAGAGGAGGCCATAAATAGTCTCAAACGTCCTTCTTCAGCTCGGCTTAAGGAGACAGATCGGGACAGAACAGACGGGGACCAGAAAAAGAATGAAGGGAATAAAGACCGCTATGATGGTGGGTCGAAGAAGTATAATAACAACTGGAGACAAGGAGGAGGTCGTTCATCCGCTCCTTCCCAAAGAGTTAATAGGACATACACTGCACTCAATACTGATAAGGCGGTCATCCTAGACCAAATCAAAAATCAACCTATCTTTGAACCACCTCGAGATAACATTAAGCCCGGAAAAGGTAATTCTCGTAAATATTGCGATTATCACCAAACTTCGGGTTATGATACAAACGACTGTGCTAGTCTGAAGGAATTCATAGAAAGAAAGGTTCAAGGTGGGGCCTTAGTTCAGTATGTGGCTGCAAGAACGACTCAACAAGCCCAACAGAGGGATGGAGAGCCTGCTCAGGCAGCTCAACCGGTTCAACAAGCATTGCCAGCTCCTAGACAGCCTGTAAGACATGTAGTAGATGTCATCACTGGGGGCACTTCTGGCAAGCTCGTTGGAAAGAAACGCCGAAGTCACTTGGATTCGGTCATGTCGGTGCGGGTACCCTCCCGAAGACTGATAGACCTTATCCAGGTACGGTAATCTCCTTTAATGACGAGGATTACCCTTTAGAAACCATCGAATCGCATGAGGGATTATTGGTGCTGACTGTGCAAGTGGGTTCGGTGGATATGAAGCGAATAATGATCGACAACGGGTCTTTTGTGGATATTCTATATGCCCACGTTTATCAGAGGATGCATCTGGATGGGAAGAAGATGGAGATCGGATAGGAGGCTCCTTTGTACAATTTCAGCAACGATCCAGTCAAGGTGGCTGGAACTATTGAACTACCGATCATCTTCGAAACGGCCCCCCAACAGGTAGAAATAATTTGCAAATTTTATGTTGTGTATGTAGATTCTGCTTATAATGCCATTATGGGGAGGCCTACTTTAACTGCTTTATAAGCTGTGACCTCAATCTCTCATTTCAAAATCAAATTTCCCATGGCTCATGGGGTTAGTGAGGTAAAAAGAGATCTAGATCTGGCCAGACGTTGTTATCGGAATGTTATGATCACTTCGGGAGTGGGGATATCGAAGCAGAAACAGGCAATGGCGATAAAGATCGAGCCCTTTACTGAGAGTAGTTCAGAGCCATTAGTCATGCCAGCTGGAGAAACAGAAGAGATTGAACTCATTCCTGGCAAGAAGGATAAGACAGTAAAAATAGGTTCGGGTCTGCCGGAACCTCTCCAGACGAACCCCATGGAACTCGTGCGATGATATGTTGACATTTTTGCATGGGAACCTCAAGACATGCCAGGGGTGAGCAGAGAGATTGTTGAGCATTGATTGGAAGTGGACCCGTCAAAGAAGTCGGTTCGGCAGAAGAGGAGAATTTTTGCGTCTGAGCGCCAACGAATCATCGATGAAGAGATTGCCAAGTTGTTAGCTGCTAACTTCATCTTTGAGATCGACTACCCGTAGTGGATGGCAAATGTGGTGCTAGTCCAGAAGTAGAATGGTAAGTGGCGAGTCTGCATCGACTATACGGATCTGAACAAAGCTTGTCCTAAGGATTTCTACCCTCTGCCCCACATCGACCATCTCATTGATGCGACTTCGGGGTATGCTTTATTGAGCTTCATGGATGCATTCTTTGGGTATCATCAAATTTCTATATGTAAAGAGGATATACCGAAGACGGCGTTCATTACGCATCGTTCGGTATATGCCTACAAGAAAATGACCTTTGGCCTAATCAATGTCGGGGCCACATACCAGAGGATGATGAATTACGTCTTCAGATATCAATTGGGCAAGAACATGGAGGTGTATGTGGATGACATGATTGTCAAGAGCATGTTGGTGCAGAAACACTTGGACGATTTAGAAGAATGCTCTCAGACAGTTTGTCATCACAATTTAAGACTGAATCCTACTAAATGCACCTTCGGATTAGGGGCTGGCAAGTTTCTGGGTTATCTTCTCAGTCAGAGAGGAATTGAAGCCAACCCAAAGAATATTCAAGCAATTCTGAATATGAAGACTCCTCAGTCATTTAAAGATGCTCAACGTCTGACTGGAAGGATTGCAGCTTTAAGGAGGTTCATGTCCAGATTGGCAGAAAGGTGTTTGCCATTTTTTGATACTTTGAAAGGGCCGAAGAATGCAAAGACGTTCCAGTGGACTTCGGAATGTGAAGACGCCTTTCAGGGCATAAAGTCCTATTTGTCTTCGGCGCCTTTGTTGGTGAAGCCCGCTCCTGCTGAGCCTCTATATTTGTACTTGACAGCTAGTTTGTTGGCAGTAGGAGCAGTTTTGGTGCAAGAAGTTGGGGGTAAGCAGCACCCGGTTTACTATGTAAGCCATGTCCTTCGGGATGCTGAAACAAGGTACCCAAACATTGAAAAGTTTGTTTTTGCTTTGATGATTGCTAGTCAAAAGCTTAGGTAATACTTCCAGGGTAGATTATTGGTGGTATACACAGATCAGCCTTTGAAGAAAATTATGGGCAAACCTGAGGTTTTGGGGAGATTAGCTGCATGGACGATGGAGTTGTCCCAATTTTTCATTGAATATCATCCCCGAACCTCCATCAAGGGACAGACCTTAGCTGATTTTGTGGTTGAATGTTCGTTTTCTGAAGCAGATGAGGCTGGGACAGAAGCTGAAGGGTCTGACAGAGCAGTCGTAGTTCTTCAATAGAAGCAAAGATGTGTCTTCTACTTTGGACATTAGTGGTGCAGGGATCATTTTGACAAGTCCAGAGGGATTCAAAGTGCAGCAGGCCATCAGATTCGGGTTCAGAGCAACGAACAATGAGGCAGAGTATGAGGCAGTATTGGCAGGGTTATGATTGACTAAGAGTCTCGAAGTGCAAAGAATAGTTATCTTCAGCGATTCTCAGTTGGTCGTCAAGCAAGCCTCAGGGAGTATGAAGCTCGAGGTCCAAGGATGGTCAAATACTTGACAGAATTGAAAGATTGACTTCAATATTTCCAGTCCTACGAGTTTCAGGGAGTTGATCGTAACGATAATTCCATTGCCGATGAACTCTCGAAGCTAGCTACTACGGATGCTAATATTTTTGATGGATCCGTTTACTTGGAAATTCTCCAGCATCCTAGTGTTCATCATGAATCAGTAATGTGCATTGACTGTACCAACTGCTGGTTGACTCCATATCTGGAGTATCTGGCAGATGACGTCTGTAAGACCCCAACTTTTTGAATAAAGATTAAATTTTCTCGAAGTATATTTTTGAATATTATGGTGTGGATTTGATATAATGTTATAGTTGTGGGTAATATTTACAAATTTTGCAAAATACATGAAGTTGTTATATAATATTCGATTGGTGGGGAAATATTCATTTTAACGAAAAATATTCGTATAACGGAACAATCATTGGTGGACCCCAGCGGAATTAATTATTGCCGGATTGAAAGCGACAAAAATACTTTATATGAAAATAACGGCGGAAGTTTTACCGTTAATTGTTGAACTACTTGGTAGTAAAAGTGCGATGTCTGGCGTGGTTGCATAGTAGCATACTGGTATTGATTATTGATGCTTACGTGAGAAGTCACTCGATTATACTCAATTATTACTTCTGATAATTGTTGCATCATATCTCTCGTATTATTGATTCGATTATTGTCATAGTATCATCTACATAATATGTTATTTTATTAAATCAATAATTGAGACGACAAAGTTATTCATATTATTAAATTATAATATTTACAATGTCTAGAAGTTACGTAAAGGAGGGTTTGGTCACCTAATTGTGCGCCATAGGGAGAAATCCTTATTGAAAGCCCCTCTTTCTCACGAAACGACACATTCGTTGATAAATATTGTGAGTTATAATATTAATGATGAATGTTATTAAAATTGAAGTTGTGTTCGGAGTTGAATTTGGAGACGCGGACGTGATATTTGAGTCCGGAACGATGAAATTAGTAGAAATAGTCTATAAACACAAAATTTTCCAGAATTCACTATTTGGTCAAAAAGTCAACAGTTGACTTTTTCGGAAAAAGTTAAACTTCAAAATTTCAAAATTTATATTTTTGATAAAAATGGTTTTATTGTGTTGGAATTATTTGTGTTAGTGAAAATCGACAATCATTTCGATAATAATTGATGTCCTGGAGGTTATATTGACCAATCGAATTATTTAACTTAGGATAAATGAGCAATTGATTGCTATTATTTCACATGATTATAACTATTTATTCACATATGTATACTATTGTTTCACATTCTTGTTACTATTAGGGGAGTTGGTGCAAGATTGATAATACTTGAATGACTAAGTTAAAAATGGAGGTATAGATGGAGGAGTACTATATCTTTGTAATTAGATTTTCACATGTCTAGAACTAATGATTCACATAATTTACTATTGAATCACAATATTTACTATTAGGGGAGGTGATGCAAGTTTGATAATATTTTCATGGCTAAATTAAAATAAAGGAAAAGTTGGAGGTATTATCTTTGTAATTTTTGAGCCCCAAACGCGTGCGATTATCGAAACTATATTTTTCTATAAATAAAGTTCATTCTTCCTTCATTTCTCACCAATTCACAAAAGCTTTAGAGCGATTATTATAGAGAGAAATTATAGAAAAGAAGAAGAAGTCTACTACCTCACTATTCCAAAGATCCGGTTTTTTAAGGTAGGGAGTATTATTTCTTTCTTATCCATGAAGAGAACTTCATTATTCTATTATTTATCATTCATTAGAACATCACATGCATGCGCTTTTATGCCGGACTGGTTCCGCCTCTTTATTATTCATTGGAATATCCTGTACTGCGCATTTTACGCCGACTGATTAAAAGTCTTTATTATTCTATTGGAATATATCACATGCATGCGTTTTCACGGGACTGATTCCGCCTTTATTATTCTCGTTGGAATATCCCGTCTCGGACAAGCGTCGGACTGATTCCGTCTTTATTATTATTCTGGAATATCCATCTCTGTATGCGTTTTTACGCCGGACTGATTCCGTTATTTATTATTACATTGGAATAACTTTTGCTGTCTGCGATCTATCGCATGCTGGTGATTTCTTTTGTTATTCCATTCCTTATTATACTCGGTTGGTTAAAGTTTTGACTTCTATACTCCATGAAATTAGTGGAATATCCTTGATATTTGCGCTTTATCCAATATATTTTCATGAAAAAATATTCTTCCGAGCATTCTTGAATTTTACTCTAAAGCGATGATCATGTTGACAATTTGGACGTTATTAGTTCCTGGATAAAATAATTCTTGAACTTGTTTTATTGAATTCTTATATCATTGTCATCATCCTCATGTTTATATTTTGTTGAAAGTCATCTGTGGCCTATAGTGCATAGATGGACTTGGTATGATTATGACCAGGGATTATTCGGTGTAATCATGACCATAATGTTACAAATGATGTGGTAAAAGTCCTCATTGGCCCGTAGTGCATTGATGGACAGTTATTGGCATGATCATGACCATTAGTGAATACACAAATATTCTTGGCCCGTAGTGCATGGATAATTGTGGTCGTGATACTAAAGAATATCCTTGGCCGTAGTGCAGGGGTGATTCGATGATGTGGATTATTTATTAAAAAATGAGTCCCAAAGAATAAAAGTGATGAAAAACCTTTTAAATCATAAAAGATAGTAGATTTTATTCTCTACTTGACTCTTTTAATGGATTGTTTGTTCTGCTGCAGTTAAACTTGATGGTTGTTATATTGTATCAGTTTAACACTGTTGAAGGCTAACGATAATATATTCTGCATTATCTTAGTCATAATATTTCCCTCTTCGGGCTAGTTTGAGCTCACCTTTTTACTTTCATGTTCTCTTGAGAAATGAGAACGCGAGGGGACTAGTCGGGAAGCGGGTGATTTTCAGATGATAGCATTAGTAGTCCTCACTATTCACGTGAAATAGTGTGATAATAATTGTAATGAGGACTCCTTTTGAGTTTGTATAATCTCTAGTAGACAATATTTGTATTCAAACTCACAGCTTATGTTTTGTCGTATTGTACACGACAGTTTTATTATTAAGTTATATTTGTATTCTGTACCATGTATTTGACGACTCAGAATAGGTGATGTATACCTATTTTGGGGGCGTCACAACGTCCTTCCTTCGGATCAGATGCTAGCCATGAAAATCAAATATAAGAGTGCTAACTTCGTTTTGATAGATGGAGATCTTTTTCGAAGAGCCTTCTAAATCCATTCTTTGAAATGTTTGACTCGTCCAAAATTTGAATATATGCTCTCCGAGAAGTTCACGAAGGTGTCTGTGGCGACAATATGGCTGCTAATTCATTAGCCTACAAAGTACTTCGCCAGGGGTACTACTGGCCTACCATCTTCAAGGAAGCAACGGAATATGTCAAAAAGTGCGAGAAGTGTCAACTCAATAGTCCAATCCCACATCAGCCACCAGAAGAGCTATACTCGATCTTATCTCATATACCCTTTATTGTCTGGGGGGTTGATATACTGTGTTCATTGCCGAAAGCTAAAGGTCAAGTCAATTTTGTTATAGTTACCATCGACTATATGACCAAATGGGTAGAAGAGAAACCACTTGGTTAATAACGAGCAGAATGCTTGAAATTCATAAAGGAGTCGAGAGTGTTTCGTTTTAAAATAGGTATACATCACCTATTCTCGAGTCGCCAAATACATGGTACGTAATACAAATACAACTTAATTATACAACTCAAGTCGTGTAAAAACGACAAAAACATAAGTCGTGAGTTTTAATACAAATATTGTCGCCTGACAATATTCAAACTCAAATTCAATATTATTACATTTATTTTCCACTATTTCACCGAATAATAGTGAGGACTACTAATGCTATCATCCGTCCGCACCCGCTCCCCGACTAGTCCCCTCGCCACGCTCTCATTTCCTCAAGAGAACAATAAAAGTAAAAGGGTGAGCTCAACTAGCCCAAGAGAAAATATTATGACTAAGATAATGCGTAATATATTATCGTTAGCCTTCAACAAAGTTAAAACCGATACAATATAACAACCATCAAGTTTAATCATAATGAAACAAGCAATCCATTAAAAGAGTCAAGTAGAGAATAAAATCTACTATCTTTTATGATTTAAAAGGTTTTTCATCACTTTTATCACCGGGACTCAAATTAAATAAATAATCCACATCATCGAATCACCCCCGCACTACTACCAAGGATATTCTTTAGTATCACGACCACAATTATCCATGCACTACGCCAAGAATATTTGTGTATTCAATAATGGTCATGATCATGCCAACAACTCGCCCATCAATGCACTACGGGCCAATGAGGACTTTTTTCCACATCATTTGTAACATTACTACCATGATTACAATCCGAATAATCCTCGGTCATAATCATACCAAGTCCATCTATGCACTATAGGCCATGTATGACTTTCAACAAAATATAAACATGAGGATGATGACAATGATATAAGAATTCAATAAAACAAGTTCAAGAATTATTTTATCCAGAACTAATAACGCCCAAATTGTCAACATGATATCGCTTTAGAGAGTAAAATTCAAGAATGCTCGTAAGAATATTTCCATGAAAAGATATCGATGAAGCGCAAAATATCAAGGATATTCCACTAATTTCATGGAGTATGTAAGTCAAAACTTTAACCAACCGAGTATAATAAGGAATGGAATAACAAAAGAAATCACCAGTGCATGCGATAGATCGCATGACAGTGTTATTCCAATGTAATAATAAATAATCGGAATCAGTCCCACCAGAAAACATGCATGTGATATTCCAACAAAATAATAAAGACGGAATCAGTCCCATGAAAACGCATGCATGTGATATTCCAATGTAATAATAAAGATTTTAATCAGTCCCATGAGAACGCATGCATGTGATATTATTCCAATGTAATAATAAAGATTTTAATCAGTCCCAAGAACGCATGCATGAAAATGTAATAATAAAGAATGCATGAAATGATATTCCAACAAATAATAAAGATTTTAACCAGTCCCAGAGAACGCATGCATGTGTGATGTTCCAAATGTAATGATAAAGAATGGAACAATGTAAGAATTTCACCAAGTATAGGGTAGCCCACAGATACAAAAGTTATTCCAATGTAATAATAAAGAATGGAATAATGTAAGTTCTCTTCATGGATAAGAAAGAAATAATACTCCCTACCTTAGAAAAAAATAATATACCTGAATAGATACCGAGGTAGAGTAGACTTCTTCTTCTTTCTATAATTTCTCTCTATAATAATCGCTTAAAGCTTTTGTGAATTGGTGAGAAATGAAGGAAGAATGAGCTTCTATTTATAGAAAAATATAGTTTCGATAATCGCACGCTTTTGGGGCTCAAAAATTACAAAGACAATACCTCCAACTTTTCCTTTATTTTTAATTTAGTCATGGAAGTATTATCAAACTTGCACCACCTCCCCTAATAGTAAATAATGTGATTCAATAGTAAATTATGTGAAATCAATAGTTCTAGACATGTGAAAATACGAATTACAAAGATAAGACTTCCATCTATACCTCCATTTTTAACTTAGTCATGCAAGTATTATCAATCTTGCACCAACTCCCCTAATAGTAACAAGAATGTGAAACAATAGTATACACATGTGAACAAATAGTTATAATCATGTGAAATAATAGCAATCAATTGCTTCATTTATCCTAAGTAAATATTCGATCGTCAATATAACCTCCAGACATCAATTATTATCGAAATAATTGTCGATTTTCACTAACACAAATAATTCCAACACAATGAAACCATTTTTATCAAAAATATAAATTTTGAAATTTCAAAGTTTGATTTTTTCCCAAAAAAGTCAACTCGTCAACTTTTTTGACCAAATAGTGAATTCAAAATTTTGTGTTTATAGACTATTTTTACTAATTTCATCGCTCCGACTCAAATATCACGTCCGCCTCTCCAATTCAACTCCTAACACAACTTCAATTTTAATAACATTCATCATTAATATTATAACTCACAATATTTATCAACCAGTCGCTCCTGTGAGAGAGGGGCTTTCCAATAAGGATTTCTCCCTATCATGCCGCAATTAGTGACCAAACCTCTCCTCGATGTAACTTCTAGACATTGTAAATATTGCAATTTAATAATATGAATAACTTTGTCGCCTCAATTATTGATTTAATAAAATAACATATTATTATGCAGATGATACTACGACAATAATCGAATCAATAATACGAGAGATATGATGCAAAGAATTATCGTAGAAAGTAATAATTGAGTATAACCGAGTGACTTCTCACGTAAGCATCAATAATCAATACCGTATGCTACTATGCAACCACGCCAGACATCGTATTTTTTTTACTACCGGTAGTTCAACAAATAACTGTAAAACTTCCGCCGTTATTTTTATAAAAATATTTTTGTCGCTTTCTCAATCCGACAATAATTCCGCTGGGGGGGTCCACCAATGATTGTGCCATTGTACGAATATTCCCCGTTAAAAAGAATATTCCCCACCAATCAAATATTATATAACAACTTGCATACTTTGCAAAAATTTATAAATATTACCCACAACTATAACATTATATCAAATCCACACCATAATATTTAAAAAAATATTTCGAGAAAATTAAATCTTTATTCATAAAATCTGGGTCTCACAATCTCCCTCCTTATGAAATTTCACCTCAAAATTTACGTACGCACTCGTATGCCAAAGAGGTGAGGATACCTTGACTTCACTTCAAATTCTAACCCTCGAGGTATAACCTTTGAGTGTCGAATATAATCCTTCTTATCCAAGATTTTAACACGATCTCCTCATACGCTAAATCATCCGCTATCTCGTCCGGCTTCTAAATTAATAATGTGGTTCGGGTCATCCCCATATTTACGTAACGTCGATACGTTAAAAACGTTATGAACACGCCGACATACTTGGCGGTAAAACGAGTCTATAAGCCACAGCCTCCTACTTTATCGAGGATTTCAAATGGGCCAATTAAATCGAGGGTTGAGATTTCTTCTCATCGATTCTTGCTTCTAGAATAACGCCTCTTGAACCTTCTTAATTCTTCACATTCATCACCCAAAGTGTAGTAGCTTGAGCGGCTTTTTAACTTTATCGATTAAAGTCAATTCTACTCAGATATTCAGATCTTCACGCGGGTCAAGTCTTTAACTCTATCTTCATCATTTTAAGTCGAAATATTCGTTAACAACATCGCACTCATAAACGATACGATCTTCTACTCAACGCGTCACCTACCACGCTCGCTTTTTCCACGATGGTATTGAATGATACGATCGTAATCTTCAACAAACCGAGCCAACGCTTTTCGCACATGTTACGCTCGCTTTTAGTTGAAGAAATATTTTTGAGGGTTTTAGAAATGGGTTTTGTATCGGGTCAATACAAAATTCGATTTCACGCCTAGGGTAGGCTAAGAAGTCTTCAAGAATACGTAAAAATTTTTTAACAATAGAAATATCATTCAAAATCGTGACTCTCATCCAAGACTTGGATAACACGTCACATTGATACCTATCAACTTGACATCGCTATTCACGACGCCGCCATACGTAAAGTCCGCTTTTGCATTCATTCCACACAAGAAAGTCAACAACGAAAGGACCGGGGCTCTTTACTTATGGCTTGATATGACAATGATTGACTTTTAGTGGTTTGGTTGTTGAATTCGCATAATAGTCAAGTTAGAATATGAAAGCTAACAACCTTACGAAAAAGCATGATGAGTAGTTAACCAATCGATTCCTAAAATCACATCAAAGGCAAGTATTTTCAAAGAGATAAGATCGACACGTAACGTGAAAGTGTTGATTTGAACAAGATTTATAAATAAAGGAGGTAACGAAGGTTTCTCCCAACCGAAGTTTAAACAGATATATCAAAGTCTAACTTCTCCTGAGTTAAATTCAAACATCGAACACAACTAGGTGAAATAAAAGAGTGAGTAGAACCCAGATTCAACACTTCAGATAGACTTCACAAGAGTTTATGACTAACATACCCGTGATAATTTTATTCAGTTCCTCGTCACGAAAAAAAAAACGCTCTCTCTTAAACTACCGGCTTTTGACTTTTCTTCGGGACTACCTTTGGTGCCTCCATCCTAGTCAACTTGTCTTCTATGAACGACAAAAATCGGGCTAAGTGACCTTCTCTTCCACAATTATAACATGCTTTTGACTAAGATCGCGCAGCTTTGACCGATGTGTCCCTCCCTCCGCATTTGAAGCATATGATAGTGGTCGCTTCTCTTCCTTAACAACGGTGTCGGTACGACGCCTTTCCATCATCATTGAATCTCCTCTTCTTGAAATGTCCATTCTTATTGTTTTGACCATGATTACCACCGGTGGTTACCATTTCGCATGTTGATTCCTCCATGCTTATTGTCACCGCTTTGATGATCAAGTATCACCCAGATATTATCATTTTGCTTACCGCTTCTTTTTGTCATGCTTGACTCGCTATCGCGCTCCACTAATCGAGCCCTATTTACACAACATCCTAATACAAACACAGTTATGAGAAATAAGATATCATGATCTCCGCTTCAAACCTCTTAAAAATTTCGCCATTTCGCTTCCTCATTATCGACCAAATGGGATGCAAACCGATAACTCCGCAAATTTAGCCTCGTATTGCATGACATACCTGGCCATATTGTTTTGTTCCAACTTGATAAACTCCACCTCCTTCATGTGACGAATACTTTCGAAAGTACTTGTCGCTGAATGTACTTTCGAACTTCTCCCAAGACATCTTGAAAAGGCCAGTCGGGTACGCTTTTACGATTCCCACCAAAGATCTCGCTTTTCACGCAATATAAAGGTGGCAAAGGAACCTTTTGCTTCCTGAGCATCCCAAGACATCAAATATCTTGGTGATCTGCTTTAACCACGCTCTCTCGCTTTTAAGTGGTTCTCGCTTTCCCAAAACTCCGGTGGTCCCAAATTTCTCAATTGCTTAATGGTGACCAACCGTGGGTTGCCATTGTTTCTCTCCGTATTATGAATAGGAGTGGCCTTCACCGATGTTGCATGAATTCTAAAAGCTCCTAAACGCACTCGCTGCTCATCAATTGATCGTTGTTGGTGTTTACAAGAGGATTATCGCCATCCTCGCTGCACATTGTCCCGATTATCGATCCGTGGAGACTCAACGGCCTCTCGTGCTCCATTGCTATTCTCAACATTCTCTGATGTCATTTTCAAATACCGCCACAAAAAAAAAGGGTAATTAACATCACATATTATCCCTATACTCACCGACGACCAATTAAATATCAAATAAACTTAGGTAGGTCATACTAGCGGGCGAATTCCCCTCCTCCCTCCTAGTTCTAGTCTCACATCTTAGCCAGTGATCATATCCCTAAGCTTTGATACCAACCGTGACGCCCCAAAAATAGGTATACATCACCCATTTCGAAATCAAAATACATGGTACATAATACAAATACAACTTAATTATACAACCGTCGTAAAAACACAAAACATAAGTCGTGAGTTTTAATACAAATATTGTCGCTCTAGACAATATTCAAACTCAAATTCAATATTATTACATTTATTTTCCACTATTTCACCGAATAGTGAGGACTACTAATGCTATCATCCGTCCGCCACCCGCTCCCGACTAGTCCCTCGCTACGCTCTCATTTCCTCAAGAGAACAATAAAAGTAAAAGGGTGAGCTCAACTAGCCCAAGAGAAAATATTATGACTAAGATAATGCGTAATATATTATCGTTAGCCTTCAACAAAGTTAAACCGATACAATATAACAACCATCAAGTTTAATCAAGCAAAACAAGCAATCCATTAAAAGAGTCAAGTAGAGAATAAAATCTACTATCTTTTATGATTTAAAAGGTTTTTCATCACTTTTATCATTGGACTCAAATTTTAATAAATAATCCACATCATCGAATCACCCCCGCACTACTACCAAGGATATTCTTTAGTATCACGACCACAATTATCCATGCACTACGGCCAAGAATATTTGTGTATTCAATAATGGTCATGATCATGCCAACAACTCGCCCATCAATGCACTACGGCCAATGAGGACTTTTTACCACATCATTTGTAACATTACTACCATGATTACAATCAATAATCCCTCAATATAATCATACCAAGTCCATCTATGCACTATAGGCCACAGATATGACTTTCAACAAAATATAAACATGAGGATGATGACAATGATATAAGAATTCAATAAAACAAGTTCAAGAATTATTTTATCCAGAACTAATAACGCCCAAATTGTCAACATGATACCGCTTTGTAGAGTAAAATTCAAGAATGCTCGTAAGAATATTTCCATGAAAAGATATCGATGAAGCGCAAATATCAAGGATATTCCACTAATTTCATGGAGTATAGAAGTCAAAACTTTAACCAACCGAGTATAATAAGGAATGGAATAACAAAAAAGAAATCACCAGTATGCGATAGATCATGACAGCAAAAGTTATTTCCAATGTAATAATAAATAACGGAATCAGTCCCACAGAAAACGCATGCATGTGATATTATTCAACAAAATAATAATAAAGATTTTATCAGTCCCACAGAAAAAACATGCATGCATGTGATATTCCAATGTAATAAAGAGATTTAATCAGTCCCAGCAGAAACGCATGCATGTGATATTCCAATGTAATAATAAAGATTTTAATCAGTCCCATAGAAACGCATGCATGTGATATTCCAATGTAATAAAGATTTAACCAAATCCGTATAGAGAACGCATGTAATGTGATGTGTTCCAATGTAATGATAAAGAATGGAACAATGTAAGAATTTCACCAAGTATAGGGTAGCTCAAAGTATAATAAAAAAAGTTATTCCAATGTAATAATAAAGAATGGAATAATGTAAGTTCTCTTCATGGATAAGAAAGAAATAATACTCCCTACCTTAGAAAAAACGATACTCGAATAAGTGAGGTAGCGCATTTTCTTCTTCTTTCTATAATTTCTCTCTATAATAATCGCCTAAAGCTTTTGTGAATTGGTGAGAAATGAAGGAAGAATGAGCTTCTATTTATAGAAAAATATAGTTTCGATAATCGCACGCTTTGGGCTCTCAAAATTACAAAGACAATACCTCCAACTTTTCCTTTATTTTTAATTTAGTCATGGAAGTATTATCAAACTTGCACCACCTCCCCTAATAGTAAATAATGTGATTCAATAGTAAATTATGTGAATCAATAGTTCTAGACATGTGAAAATACTGAATTACAAAGATAAGACTCCATCTATACCTCCATTTTTAACTTAGTCATGCAAGTATTATCAATCTTGCACCAACTCCCCTAATAGTAACAAGAATGTGAAACAATAGTATACACATGTGAACAAATAGTTATAATCATGTGAAATAATAGCAATCAATTGCTCATTTATCCTAAGTTAAATACCCGATCGGGTCAATATAACCTCCGCACATCAATTATTATCGAAATAATTGTCGATTTTCACTAACACAAATAATTCCAACACAATGAAACCATTTTTATCAAAAATATAAATTTTGAAATTTCAAGTTTGATTTTTCCCAAAAAAGTCAACTGTCGATTTTTTTGACCAAATAGTGAATTCCGAAAAATTTTGTGTTTATAGACTATTTTTACTAATTTCATCGCTCCGACTCAAATATCACGTCCAAGCCTCCAAATTCAACTCCTAACACAACTTCAATTTTAATAACATTCATCATTAATATTATAACTCACAATATTTATCAACCAAAGTCGCTCCTGAAAGAGGGGCTTTCAATAAGGATTTCTCCCTATCAAGCGCGCAATTAGGTGACCAAACCTCTCCTCGATGTAACTTCTAGACATTGTAAATATTGCAATTTAATAATATGAATAACTTTGTCGCCTCAATTATTGATTTAATAAAATAACATATTATGCAGATGATACTACGACAATAATCGAATCAATAATACGAGAGATATGATGCAAAGAATTATCGTAGCAATAATTGAGTATAACCGAGTGACTTCTCACGTAGCATCAATAATCAATACCGTGCTACTATGCAACCACGCAGACATCACATCGTATTTTTACTACTACCGGTAGTTCAACAGCTTAATTAGAAAAACTTCCAAGTTATTTTCATAAAATATTTTTGTCGCTTTTTCTCAATCCGACAATAATTCCGCTAGGGGTCCACCAATGATTGTGTCCATTGCATTTAATATTCCCCGTTAAAAAAGAAATATTCCCCACCAATCTAATATTATAAACAACTTGCATACTTTGCAAAATTTATAAATATTACCCACAACTATAACATTATATCAAATCCACACCATAATATATAAAAAAATATTTTCGAAAATTTAAATCTTTTATTCATAAAATCTGATGCAAAGGCGGGGACTTATCGGTTGAGGGCATTGACGGATTAGAAATTAAAATACTTGGCATCTTTGGCGAAGCAAAATATTTTCAGAGATCTGATGTCGATTATCTAAGAAGTCTGTAAATGTTTAAGTCATCATCAATAAAAGTTCCTTTTTTCTCAACAAGTCTTTTCTTCGTTGTTGTTCACTTCATTGGTGTGAGGAGGTTCAGGTGGACTCGCTGACCATTCGATGGTAGCCTTAATGGCAGGTGGTCCTTATGGGTTTGTCAAGCCCTTCGTGGTAGGCAAATGCCATCCTTTAGACGTTGTCAGGTCCTTCGTGGTAGGCAATTGTCGTCCTTATGGGTTTGTCAGGCCCTTCGTGGTAGGCAAATGTCATCTTGTGGGTTTGTTAGGCCCTTTGTGGCAAACAAATTCCCTATGAAGCAGATCTATCTCGCACTTCAGTAACGAATAAGTATTCCTTTACTTTATTTTCTCAATTTTTTTAAGTGTTGAGTTCAGATTACCTCATTATCTAACTTCATCTTATCTGTTATATGACTTACCTAGTTGTTAACTAACAGTTTAAGTTATGTTTATAAAGAGCTTGTACATTTTTCAAAATCATTAATATTAAAGTATTGACAAAAAGTAATTACACAGAAGAAATAAATCACGAACTCAATATTTCATTAATAGTTAAACGATTACATAAAGATTGAAATTTTTACACAAAATTCCTAGAAACTAGAATGCAGTAAAGTTAAATTCAGACATTATCTTCATTTTGAGTCCAAAGGTAGGATCTAGTTGAAATTTCTACCAATTTTCTTTGCCTCGACTTCGACAGACCTCATACCCTTCCAAATATACCTGAAGTATTTCTGCATTTAACTCCTCGGACGCACGGTATTCAGTCTGAATGCTTGAGCAATTCTTCGGTTAAGGGAGGACTTCGTTCCCTTAAAGCTTTTAGCTTATGACGAAGCTTTTGACGTTTGGATGAATTTTTTTCCTTTTCTTCACGAGCCTTCACCTGAAGACTGTTGGCTTGTACCGCAAAGTTTTGATTGGCTGTAACCAGTGCTTCATTGTAGGCCTTTAGAGCTTCGGTCTCTTCAATAAAACTGACGTTCATGTCAGCCAATTTTTGCTCACTGACCTTAGCCGTCTTCAGCTCTTCCTTAACCGAGCTCAGTTCGTCGTTAGATGCCTTCAGAGTTTCCTTAGTCTGAGCCAACTCTCTCCGAAGACCCTCATTAGTATGAAGGACATCTCCATGTTGACTTCTCTCTTTTGCCAACGCAGACTTCAGAATGACATTTTCCTGTCTAGCCGCATCTTCTTCAGCTTCGACTTCTTGGTATCGAGGGAGAAGACGTCGGAAGACAGCATTGGCCTATAGAAATTCGAAGATAGTCAGCTAAATCTTCAAGAGATAGGTATAATTTTAAATGAACAAATAAACAACTATTTACCTTGGCGTGATAGCTCATGCCTTCCGTGATCAAGTCCATGATGGAACTATTGCCGAACCGATGCTCATCGGTATCTCTGACAAACGAATTAAAGAGTTGGAAAGGAAAATTGGCATTGAATTGGGTCCATAGAGTAGGAGACCCCATCGCATCATTTTGAAACTCGTCGACAGAAGGCCTTGAAAAAAAGGGCGTATGTAACACCCCAAATTATTAATAAATGAAATTTAATTTCCTCTATTTATCATTTTGAAATAGTAAGGGTTGATTTGATTAATGTGGTTAGTTATGGGTAAAATGCGCAAATATTTCAAATAAGCAAGTGGTTATAAAATATTCATTGTTGTCAGGGAATATTCGTTTGGTCGTGGAATATTCTTCTTTGTCGGGGAATATTAAATGCGACAGTAGCGACTTTGTGTGGGCCCCATAACTGAAAGCGATTGGATG
The DNA here is from genome assembly GCA_020205605.1 of Panax ginseng. Taxonomy (NCBI): domain Eukaryota; kingdom Viridiplantae; phylum Streptophyta; class Magnoliopsida; order Apiales; family Araliaceae; genus Panax; species Panax ginseng. The sequence continues at coordinate 131,774,677 of CM035145.1, read as the reverse complement.
AAGAAAAACGACAAGTATAAGTTGTTTATAAATAATGGCGTAGTTATTCACAGTTAATACTATTGGAATACCCAAATGATTAAAACACGATGTCTGGCGTTATTACCCGCGAAAGCACCAGTATTGCATTGCACCATTATTGATTCTTACGTAAGAAGGCACTACTCAAGTTATTCACGATAATTCTTCGTCAAAGATTTTATTTTATTGATTCAATAATTGCTTTGCGTTGATTTTATATTACCGTTGTTTCAATAATTGTCACTACACAATATTTTCCATTATCGAAGAAATAATTCATATTATCCTGAATAATATTATTAGAAAACATTATTGGCAATATCTAGAAAGTTCTGTCTAAGGAGAGGTTTGGTCACCTAATTGCGCGCCAAGAAGGAGAAATTTTATTGAAAGCCCCTCTTTCCTGGTGAACAGCACAGTCACAAGCCGATCTTGTGATTCTCAGAATATTATTTATGAATAATTAATTATTGATTTATATGATGAGGAAAATATTGATTTTATGTGGATATAGATGGAGAAAATTTTTAAGGTGACAATTGTTAAAAATTGATATTTTATTTTTTCTGATAAAATAATATTTTATTATATTATTATAATATAATAATGGTGATATTTTTATAATGAATGTGGGATATATGAGTATATGAGGAGGAAGAGTATTTTTGTTGCAAAAGTTGTTTAAAACATGTCAAACATGTTTGTTGACCCATTTCTTGACTGAAATTTGACTATAAAATTTATAAAATATCGCCTCGTATATGGATTTCTATTAATTTACATTTGGAATTTGAAAAACTTTCTTCTGCAAAGTTGTAGAGAATTGAATTTCCTATAAAAATTTGCGAGATTCAAATTTTCTGATAAAAGGGCTATTTATTATGAATTATTGAAGTTCCGAAGTTCCGAAATAATTGATTTTTGGAAGTTTAAATATTTTATTTATGAAAAAAGTTTTTCTTATTTTTTTTGAGTGGGTGGTTGATGTCTGAATTCAGCTGGTGTGCGTAGGAAAATTTAATATATATATTAATATTTTATTAAATTTTCTGCTTTGTTGTTCTAAGCAATTTCCTATAAATAGGGTGCTTAGGTTAGAATTGAAAATCACACCAGAAACTAAAGATTTCTCTTTCTTTCTCTCTCTATAATATCGAACGTATTTTGTGAGTATTTTAGTACTTTGAGTATTGCTATACGGTGCAAGTTCTTTCAGCACTATATCAAGTATTCCAGTCAGAAGTACTGTTTTTGCGAGGTAAGGGATATTATTTTTTTAAAAAAAATGATATTATTTCTTCAATATCATTATGCCGAAATATTGATTGGAACTTTTTATCAAATTTAAAACTTTTTTATGTCGGGATTACTATTCATGGGTTACTATTCATGAGTTACTATTCACGAGTTACTATTTATGAGTTACTATTCACGAGTTATTATTCATGAGTACTATTCAGGAAGCATGATGATATTTTTTGTGAAATTTCTATCTTTTGGTGTCAGAGTTACTATTCACGTATACGACACTATTCACGAATACGGCACTATTCACAGAAAAATTAAAAAAAAAATTCGTCCAAAATATCTATTATGGATACTAGCTTTGATTGTATCCATGTTTTGATCATTCATGAATATTACTCCACTCTGATTACTTATGAAGTATTTTTTAACTTGGATTGTTTAAAGTACGAATCCTTAATATTTGTTCTTTTGTTTCACTAGATTCGTTTTCTTTAAAATATTTTCATCATCCTCGGTCCTAAATGATGATATAATCAATATCTTTGGCCCAGAGTGTGCAAGATGAATGATTTTATGATGAATATCTCTTTGGCCCGTAGTGCAAAGATGAGCAGTGTTTAGATGAACATGACCAATCGGTGAATATCTTTGGCCTATAGTGCAAAGATGAATATTTGATTTATGATGTATATTGATTGATGTTACGGGGATAAAATATCGATGATGGACTTTAAATTCATAGATGATAGTAGATTTCATTCTCTACTTAACTCTTCTAATGAATTGTTGTTTCACCGCAAATTGTTGATCTAAAACTTGTTGTCTATTGTATTCTATCATATTTTTCCTCGTTGAAGACTAAGGAAAATTTGTTGTACATTATCTTAGTCATAATATTCTTTTCTTTGGGCTAGTTGAGCTCACCCTTTTCCTTTTTGTTTCATTTTTCTTCTCGTGAGACGAGAATATAAAGGGAACTAGTCAAGGTGTGGAGTAATGGTTCAAGAAAGTTGTTTTAGTAGTCCTCACTATTTTGTAAAATAGTGTATCAATAATTGTAATGAGGACTTATTTGAGTGTGGATATTGTCTAGAAGACAATATTTGTATTTAAACTCACAGTTTATGTGTTGTCGTATTTTGTATGACAATTGTATTAATGAAGTTGTAGTTGTTTCTGTACCATGTATTTGGCGACTCAGAATGGGTGATGTATACCTATTTTGGGGGCATCACAGTTGGTATCAGAGCTTAGGGATATGATCTCTGGGGGAGATCGGGGAATAGAACTAGGAGGGAGAGACGAGTAAATCCTTCGCTTGAGTGTGTCCTACCTAAGCTTATTTGTTGGTCAGTCATAATATAGGGGTATTATGTAATTTGTTAATTTGTTAAATTAACCCTTGTTTTATGGCAGTATTTGAGAATGTCGACTGAGAATGTTAACAGTGGAGTAAATGAGACCGTGGAGACACCTTTGCTCACCAATGAGGAGAACATGCAACAGGCTGGCAATGTTCCTCTTGTGAACAACACCACTGAGCAGATGATGAACGATGGTATGTTTAGGAATTTTCTAGAATTCATGCAAAACCGAACGAGAAAGACTACTGTTCAAAATGCAGGTGGAAACACTGGCAACTCACGGATGGTCACCGCTAAGCAGTTCAAGGAGTTAGGACCGCCAGAGTTTTTGGGAAAGCCGTAACCACTTACTGGCGAGAGACGTGGATAAAGCAGATCACTAAGCTATTTGATGTCTTGGGATGCTCGGAGGAGCAAAAGGTTCCTTTGCCACTTTCATGTTACGAGGAGAGCGATTATTGGTGGGAATCCAGTAAGCGTCTCTTCACCTTATCACATCAAGATGTCTTGGGAAAAGTTCCAAGAATTGTTCAACGACAAGTACTTTCCGAAAGTATTCGTCACATGAAGGAGGTAGAGTTCATCAAGCTGGAGCAAAACAATATGAACGTGTCGTAGTACGAAGCTAAGTTTACCGAGTTGTCCCGATTTGCATCCCATTTGGTTGATAATGAGGAGAAAATGACGCGAATGTTTCTGTGAGGTTTGAAACCCAAAATACGTCAATACCTCATTTCTCATAAACTTTGTTTATATTCAGATGTTGTGAATAGGGCTCGCTTATTGGAGCGCGATAATGAGTCACTCAATGAAGAATAATGACCAAAAACTCGATGATAATCGTCATCTGGTAATAACATCATCTAACAATGATAACCATCGTGGAGAAATTATCATGCCGAAATGGTAACCACTTCGGTGGTAATCATGGCCAAGATAATAGAAGAAATAATTCAAGTGGAAATTTCAAAAAGAGAAGATTTAACAATGACGGGAAGACGTCGACACCAACACCAGCAACGAATTTTAGAGGAGGAGAAAGACCGCCAGTTAGATGCTACAGATGCGGAGAAGGGACACATAAGTCCAAACTGTTCACAACCTTCCAAGGCATATTATAATTGTGGAAATAATGGTCATATCGTTCGAGATTGTACGGTAGCGAAACCCAGTCCAGCGGGGATGGTGACTCAAAAGGCTGTCCCGGACAAGTCAAAGTCAACGGTTCCTGGAAGAGCGTTTTTCGTGACTGGTCAGAATGCGAGGAACCCGAACGAAGTTAGCACGGGTTAGTTAATTATAAATTCTTACGAAGTTTATACCTTATTAGATACCGGTTCTACCCATTCATTTATCTCTTCTGTTTATACTCAACGTTTAAACTTGACTCCGGAGAAAATTAGACTTTGACTTATCTGTTGAAACTCCGTTATAATAAACTTTCGTTACATCCGCTGTTTATAAATCTTGTTTGATCCAAGTTGGCACCATCACATTACCTGTTGACCTTATTTCTTTAAAAATTCTTGCATTTAATGTGACCTTAGGGATTGATTGGTCAACCACTCATCATGCTAAAATTGATTGCTTTTGTAAGGTTGTTAGTTTTCATATTCCTAAGCAACCTGTTATTCGAATTCAAGAAACCAAACCATTGAAGTCAAACACTTTCATATCAAGCCATAAAGTCATTCGTTTATTAAAAAACGGATGTCAAGTTTTCTTAGCCCATGTTATGGACTTGAACAAAAATACGTCAGATTTGAATGATATTTCTATTGTTAGTAAATTTCCTAATATATTTTTTGAAAAATTTCTTGGCTTACTCCCAAAGTGTGATATTGAATTTTGTATCTCATGGCTCCTATTGAACTTCAGGAGTTAAAAATTCAACTGTAGAAGTTTGTACCTGAGCCTTTATCTGTTGACTTCCTTTGTGGAATACACCGAAGCCAGACTCTCCGTAGGGGATGCCATATTCGTGCGATAGTAAACTGATAGGTGTCATTGTGACGTGCTATCCAAGGTTGGGATATAAGTCACAGTTGAGAGAAACCTAAGTCAGTAATCGAAATATGTAGCTTTCTAGGCTTAGTTGGTTATTATCGGAGATTCGTTAAAGGATATTCTCGAATCGCTATTCCATTAACGCAGCTGACTCGTAGAGATAAAAAATTCGAATGGAGCAAGGAATGTGGGAAGAGCTTCGAAGAACTCAAGAGGAGACTCATTTCGGCACATGTTCTGACCATACCATCCTGGAAAAGCGAACGTGGTAGCTGACGCATTGAGCAGAAGATTTTATACGTTTACAAGTGCAAATATATGAACCTACGTGAAGATAGTAAATATACGATTAGAATCGACTTTAATCGATAAATTTAAAGCTGCTCAAGCTACAGACTTGGAGGTGATGAATATGAAGAAGAAGATGCAAGAAGTCGTTATTCCAAAAGCGAGAATCGGCGATGTGAGGAAAGCTCAAACCTTCGATTTATTAGTCCATTTGAAATCCTCGATCGAATAGGAACTGTGGCCTATAGACTCGTTTTACCGCCAAGTATGACGCGTGTTCATAACGTTTTTCACGTATCAATGTTACGTAAATATGTGGATGACCCGAACCACATTATTGAGTTAGAACCAGACGAAATAGCAAAAGATTTAACGTACGAGGAGGTACATGTCAAGATCTTGGATAGGAAAGAGCATGTCCTACGCACGAAGGTCATACCACAAGTTAAAGTTTTGTGGAGAAACCATGCTATTGAGGAAATGACCTGGGAGTTGGAAACGGAAATGAAAGAGAGGTATCCACATCTTTTCGAAACACCAGGTACGTACGTCAATTTTGAGGATGAAATTTCATAAGGAGGGGAGGTTGTAAGACCCCAAATTATTAATAAATAAAATTTAATTTCCTCTATTTATCATTTTGAAATAGTAAGGGTTGATTTGATTAATGTGGTTAGTTATGGGTAAAATGTGCAAATATTTCAAATAAGCAAGTGGTTATAAAATATTCATTGTTGTCGGGGAATATTCGTTTGGTCGTGGAATATTCTTGTTGTCGGGAATATTAAATGCATTTACTCACGACCTTTGTGGGCCCCATAACTGAAAGCGATTGGATGAAGAAAACGACAAGTATAAGTTGTTTATAAATAACAGCGTAGTTATTACAGATTATCTTTTGGAATACCCGTTGGTTAAAAACACGATGTCTATCGTTATATCGCATAAGTAGCATACCAGTATTGCACCAATTATTGATTCTTACGTCTGAAAAGGCACTACTCAATAATTGTTACAATAATTCTTCGCTTCGAGATTTTTTATTTTATTGATTCAATAATTGCTGCGTTGATTTTATATTACTGTTGTTTCAACAATTGTCACTACATGGTATTTTCCATTATCGAAGCAATAATTCATATTATCTGAATAATATTATTAGAAAACATTATTGGCAATGTCTAGAAAGTTACATCAAGGAGAGGTTTGATCACCTAATCGCGCCAAGAAGAAGAAATTCTTATTGGAAAGCCCCTCTTTTCTCGAGTAACTACCGTTCACAAGATCGTAATTCTCAGTAATATTATTTGTGAATAATTAATTATTGATTTATATGATGAGGAAAATATTGATTTTATGTGGATATAGATGGAGAAAATTTTAAAGTGACAATTGTTAAAAATTGATATTTTATCTTTTCTCGATAAAATAATATTTTATTATATTATTATAATATAATAATGGTGATATTTTTATAATGAATGTGGGATATATGAGTATATGAGGAGGAAGAGTATTTTTGTTGCAAAAGTTCTTTAAAACATGTTAAACATGTTGGTGGACCCATTTCTTGACTGAAATTTGACTATAGCCTATAAAATCGTCCGTATGTGGATTTTGGTCAATTTCTGTTTGGAATTTGGAAAACTTTTCTTCTGCAAAGTTTTAGAGAATTGAATTTCCTATAAAAATTCGCAAGATTCGAATTTTCTGATAAAAGGGCTATTTATTATGAATTATTGAAGTTCTGAAGTTCCAAAATAATTGATTTTTGGAAGTTTAAATATTTTATTTATGAAAAACATTTTTCTTATTTTTTTTTGAGTGGGTGGTTGATGTCTGAATTCAGCTGGTGTGTGTAGGAAAATTTAATATATATATTAATATTTTATTAAATTTTCTGCTTTGGTGTTCTAAGCAATTTCCTATAAATAGGGTGCTTAGGTTAGAATTGAAAATCACACCAGAAACTAAAGATTTCTCTTTCTTTCTCTCTCTATAATATCGAACGTATTTTGTGAGTATTTTAGTACTTTGAGTATTGCTATACTGCAAAGTTCTTTCAAAGACTATATCAAGTATTCCAAATGTAAGAATCTTTTTTTTTGCGAGGTAAGAGATATTTTTTTTTTTTTAAATGATATTATTTCTTCAATATCATTATGCCGAAATATTGATTGGAACCAGACTTGCTTAGTAAGAAGCAAGTAACTCCATTCTTTTGATGGGAAGTTTTCAAATAGCTCTATCATTTCACCTACACGTTCTTCCGAGATGTCACCGAAGTCAGCAGAAATTACGTCTTCAGTGACCCAACCCGACAAGGAAGCAATTTCTGGTCCTTTGATGAAGAACCACCATTTGTGCCATCCTCTGTTGCTGGAAGGAGTATTGATTAGCGAGCGTCTTTCGAACTTCTCACCTGTCTTCGATTATAATTTGCTCAAAGCCTTAAACCCTTTTTCCCGAATTTGGCCAATCTTGTAAATACTGAAGAAGAAGTCAAGAGAGGGCTCTACTCCTACTTCATGACAGAAAGCAATGAAGGCGAAGATATGAATGTAGGAGTTCGGCAATTGGGCGAATCCAACGCCGACAAATCCTAGAAGGGTAATCAAAAAAATGTGCAAGGGGAATCGAACCCCCTTCTCCAGAAGGGTCATTGGAACGGCCGTCCAACCTTCCGGCCGTTGATACATTCGCTCTTCGGACCGTGGAACTCTCACCTGATGGGTATCAAGGATTTGATATCGAGTACGAATTCTCTTTAAACCTATCTCTGTTATTTCAGAAGGAGTGTTGGCGTGTGTAAAGCGTTCCTTACTCCTGAAGAATTCAGAGGGAGTAGGAGGGGTTTTTGGAGGTGGTTTTGTGTTTGGTTTCACAGCTGGAGGGTTAGAACTCGAGGCTTCCTCGTTGGAACCTGGGGTAGGTGGAACGACAGTAAGGGGGGTCGCCCGAATTGGGGAGCTCTGATTTGTATTAAGGGTCACCATTGTTGAGATCTTGCAGAAGGAAAGAAAGGCTCGAGAGTTGAAGAAGAGAACTCAGAGGTCTAAATTTCAAATTGGCAGGTAAAACTGTCAAAATTGGGGGAAATTATCTTTTATACTGACGGTTACACGGTATACGAGGGCGGCACATTAATTATCAATAATGATCAAGAATTCAAATGGGCAGCATCATATTCAAAATTCAGATATTTATCGGGTTAGACCTTTCAATTGGGCTTCTAATTTCAATCTATTATTTTAGCTCTTTATCATTTGGGCCTTCGTAAATTCTGTTTTGGGCCTTTAATAATCATGTTTTATTTTTTCATATCATGAACTGTTTACAATTTTCTATTAAACAGTTTGTTTAATAAAAAACTGGGGGGCAATGTTGGGTCATGATATTTTATATATTGGGCCAAATGGATTGGGCATATTTATTTAGTTAGTCCATTGGGTCATCACTATTGGATCCTAAAGTTATTGGGCTTAGTCCTTACATTATCTGTGTTATGTCTTTATAATATTGAACCGGATCAATGGGCTGACCCATTAGATATTTTAATATATACATCTTTGACTTGTAATGATGAGAAAGATGACGGTTGACTGTTTTGACTGCAAATCATTAATGTGGATGGGATGATTTTCGGTCGGCGGTGAAAAACAGTGAACAAAGGTGATGGAGTGGTAGGTGAGTCATCGGACGTGGGGATGAGTGGTGTCAGTAGGCAGTGGGTGGCACGGTAAATCGGGTCTGATAGTATATCATACCAAGGAGGTTTTCCAAGTATAGGTAACTGATATTTTGTCTCTCTCAATACACTAGACATACTATTCCTCCATTGTTAACCTTGTGATCGCCGATACTGACTCTCACGCCGGAGCTATCTCCCGACGGTCAAGCCGTCAAGTTTTTGGTGTTGACTTGTTGAATTGTGTAAGATATCGGACACATCTTGGTAATTGGGACGTGAGAAAAGATATTGGCGTTAACACTGAATAACATTAGCATTGTGTTTGTGAGTTTTAAAAGGAGAGAAAAGAAAGAAGAACGAGAAAAAATTATGGAAGAAATTAAAAGTTCTTTATATTTGTGAGTTTTTTAAGAAAATAATATTAAAAAAAGGATGAGGAAAATTTAAAACAAATTTCTTTCCAAGGAAATTGATTAAAGACTTGTATAACATTTCCAAGTATAACAAATATACTTCTAATTAATAGTTTATCAAAATATTCTTATATATATTAATTTATGAAAAATATTAAAACGTAACGTACTAATTTTGATGCTCAGCTTTAAAACTCTAAAAATTGTGTTTGTAAGCTAAATAACATGCATTTAATTATAAATTTATAATGATGAGTTACTTATACACAAATAAGATAATCAAGTGCGTTAAGTCTTTTTAACCTAATATTCACTCTGGTAAATGAACTAGCACTCAGTTTCTAGTTATTTTAGACACCTTATATAAATAGAAAACTAACCTTAACCTAATCTACAAGAGAAAATAATCAAAACATGAATATTCTTGATTGAAGGAATATTCTATATATTTTCTCAAATTTTATACCAAAAATAAATAAATAAAACATAGCACATGGACCAAAGTAAATTTAGACAAATTCATCAAAAGATTCCAAAACCTCATGATCAACCAAAAAAAACATAAAAACAATATGTTCTGAAATATAAGATTAAATTTGACTTATTAAGATTAATATGAGATATTTAAATTCAAATCTTGATGTGATTTATTTCAATTATGAAAATCATAGAGGTTGCAATTAGTAGTAATTTTTTGTATAATTTATAATTTTCAAAATTATGTTTTTAGAAGTGAAAGTTTTTATAAATTAAATTCAAAAAAATATTTTAATTTTTATTTTAGAATAAAGAAAGTATGTCATAATCTCATGAGCTTTAAAGGGAGATACATTTATTTAACAACAATGTTACTATCATATAAAAAAAGTTACATAATATTTACATACACACATGTACACTGTAGACTCTCACCTGACATATGGGATCCGCAATATGCATATGTGTGCATGTGAATATTATGTGATTTTTTTATGTGACAGTTGTATTTGACGGTAGCATTGTTTTTTATTTAACTAAGGAAAAAATAGAGAGAAAACAAAAGAACAATAACCATCACATCACATGGGACCTATAAACCATATAAAACCAATTTAGCCAACCTGAACAACCAACCTTTTTTCTCTTTTTTGTGGGTCAATTAAATTCTTTCACATTGGACTTAAAATTGAGCAACTAAAATAATTTAATAATTGAATTATCAATAAAATATTATTATATCTAAGCTGATCAGCTGTCCCATGTTATACATAATCAGAACCGATCAGGTGAGGATTTCTTTACTTTGTTAAAATGCGGATCTTTTAATATTTTATGGAACTGATATTTTTCCATAATATAATGTTTTGGGCGTGATTTGAATACCTATACCAAAAATGGTGATACGATGCGCACAGACATCGCATGCACTGCTATTTATTATACGATTCAAATCACATCCAAAACATTGTATTATGAAAAAATTTCAGTTCCATAAAATATTAAACTTTTTTTTTTAGTTATTTAAAAAAAAATCAAAAAAAACCAAAAAAAAAAGTCCACATTTTAATAAAGTAAAAGAATCCTTACCTGATCCTGACCCTATACATAATAACATAAAAGTGGCAAATGTGTGAGGTCTCCATCATAATTTCTTCAAATAACCGGACAAGTGAGCGACCCCCTCAAACCCTACTTTCCAATAAACAAATTCCATATAAAATCATATAAATGAAACTTATCTTATAGATACACATCCCTTTCGACTCTCTTGGCAGTGGGTAATAATATAATAAAATAAGTGTACCACTATATGTTGCGTATACACATGAGATCTAGTAGATTATAAAATTAGCCAACAAAATATTAATAATTATAATTATTCATATAACTCGCAATAAAAAAAATTGACATAAATAATAAGATATATAATTTTTTATAAAATAAATACAAAAATAACGCTTTACTTTTATATTATAAAGTATAAAAACAGCACATGTTGGGACATGATTATTTGGGTCGTGATCTACGTGGAGGAATACTCCACACGTATGAGTTTGGGCCCAGTGGATTCGATGGGACAGTCCAGAGGAAGTATTCCAGCATAGGAATCTGTTTGAACATGTGAAAAACTTTAAAAAATCTAAATTTTCTTTCTTTTAGGAGATTCAGTTCAATCCCATTAAGAAATCTAAACTAATGAGGAATCTTTTTTCCATATGGGGAATGACATGTAGAGGAGGTGTGATCACTATAAATACAAGGTTATACCCTGATTCTCAGGTACACACAACATCTCATTATTTTCTAGCACTAAATACCTCAATTGTAAAACCATGTTCAGTCTTCTTGAATAAGCAAGTAGCAGTTAAAGAGAAGAGATATGTTTATAAAAGTTCAAAGACTTTTATACTCAAGTAAATATACTTCTTTGTAAACAAATATTAATTTATGTTTGGATCAAAGAATGCTTCTGTGTAAACAAATATATAAATTTATGTACTATTATAAAAGTTTAGATAACTTTTATATTTTGTGTGATCAGAAGTGCTTCTAAATAAGCAAGTATATAACTTTGAGCTTGATTTAAATGTGCTTCTGTATAAACAGATATATATGTAACTTTTGTTCAGATTTATAAGATTTAATTCTTTTTATAAATAAATAATGTGTTTCTATGTAAAATAGATTTAACTTTAATTTCAGTTATAAAAGTTTAAATAACTTTTATAGTTATGCTTATTGTTAAGTAGATAAATTCATAGAAGTTTGTGATATAAAAGTTTAAAAAACTTTTATATTATGCAACAAGTATTTTATGAATAAATAATTTTAAGTTCAAATACTTGCAATGACAGATATTAAGTATAAAAATTAAACAGTTAAATCATACTTGATATAATAAATAAATTTGTTTAACTCAAAAATATATATATATAATGATATATTTTATCTATCTTGTGAATATTAAATAAGACCACTTAGAACTTTAAAGATCGTTCGAATGATATTCTTATTTAAGGAATACATCCAAAACGCGGTATCTAAAACTAATTGAATTTAAAGTTTCACAATTAATATTTATATAAATATTTTCGATAGACCACTTTAGAACTTTAAACACCGTTCGAATGATATTCTTGTTTAAGGAATACTTTCAAAACGCGGAATCTAAAACTAATCTACTTTACAATATTTATATAAATAAATTATATCAATAAAGGGTCACTTAGAACTCCAAACAATGTTTGAATGATATTCTTGTTTAAGAAATACCTTCAAAGCGTAGTATCAAAAACTAACTTTTTATTGATATGAATAGTTGAAATATATATATATATATATATATATATATATATATATATATATATGTGTGTGTGTGTGTGTGTGTGTGTGTGTGTGTGTGTGTGTGTGTGTGTGTGTGTGTAACAATTTATATTTGTATATCTATAATTATACACAAGTATGAGATAATGTAAATAAATCAATTCAATAACTTATCTTTAATACTTTGACAAATTTTATCTTCTTTAAAAGATCAGAATTTTGAGTAGAAAAGAGAAAACTTTTTATAGAGAGATTGTCTAGGCAAGGAGAGAGTAAGTTTTTATTATTTTGGAAATTTCCCTATTTATAGAAATTTTTTGACCGAGAATAAACTTGTAATTTAGAAATTCATTTTAAAACCAACAACTTGCTTTGATTTGAAACGGAAGTCTCGAAGGGAAAAGATGATTCACACAGATCAAAAACTCTATTGTGGACATGAAAATTGGATATGAGTGTATTTGAATTTCAATTAATTGTATTTTGATCTTAATGATGGATAAAAATATAAATAAATGAAATTCAAATATATTCATATTTAATTTTTATGTACAATTTTCATATCCATCTAGAAGAGCTCCACACGAATTGAAGAACAAGTCGACAGCCTTAAGAATTATGCTCATGCAAAATTGTAATTAATGGGCACATGTTTTAATATTTCAAAATATTCAAATTTCACATGTTACTAATGATACAAAGTTCCAGCACATATATATAATTAATGCATCCATTTGCAAGCAACGGTCAAACAAGGTTTTTAAACCTTGCAAATCCAATTCTCCAATTAATCATAATATGGGCCCACAAGAAATCAATACACTTCCAAGCTTCAATCTCAGATTTCAGATAAAGAAGGAAAAAAGGCCAAGGCCTTTTTAAGATTATATATATATATATATATATATATATATATATATATATATATATATATATATATATATTTATTTTTTAAAAGCATTATTGAAGAATAAGAACTCTTCTTACATTATGAAATCTTAATATGTGAATTAATATTTCTAACACTTGCTATTAAATTATTAAGGTCAAGAAAATTTTAATTTAATTAGGATAAGAAAATATTTTTGGTCCAAATAAATAGGATAATAAAAAACATTAATAGTATATAAATCCTATAGAGAAGATTCTATCCTATTTATTAATTATTATTATCATCAAAATATTCCTAAAAGTTAGATCCATCACTTCCAAAAGAATACAAATTGTATCTTTGATTTCACCAAATATAAACATATGCATAGACTAAGATCCTTCTAATACACCTTTCACTCAATTCATTTAGCAACACAAATATTATTTTTAGTTACGGTATTATGAACACAATTATTTACTACAATTGTTATTATGTCCTTGAGTGTAATATTTTTATCACTAAATATATAATAATTCTTTGATAATTAAACAACTATTAAAAAAAATACAAAATATTGTGTCTGATTGTAGTTGGTTACAACCATTCCTCCCACCTATATATGGTGAATCATCTACTAATTATATTTTGACATATTATCTTGTAAGCTATTTTTTACGAGTGTTTTGTCGGTATAACAATACTCTTTATATATTGAAAAAAAAAAGTGAAATGTATAATGAAAGGATCCTATATATATATATATATATATATAGAGCAAAGATCTTAGGCTCACTCTTATTGAGCTCACCCTGCCTTTTTTTTTTTATTTATAAAAAAAAACATAACTAATAAAAAATGTATAATAATTTTTGGAATTGAAAGTTTTTAAAAAAATATTTTGGGTGTGATTTGGTACATATAACAAAACAATGTTATACGATGCATGCAACAATCGCTTTTGTTATATGTACCAAATCACACCAAAAATACTTTTTAAAAAAAACTTTCAATTCCAATAATTATTATACATTTTTATTAGTTATGTTTTTTTTAAAAAAAAAAGGTCAAATGAGCTCAATAAAAATGAGCCTAAAAAATGGATTTGTATATATATATATATATATGGGTTATATGTATATACACAAATGTATTACACATAGGGCTATGTGACGGATTTTTTGGCTATATGGCAACAGTAAACCGTCATTATAACTTAAAAATAACTATGACGACAGGTGAAACCGTCATTATATAGCCAAAAATTATCGTCATGGCCAATGTGTAATACACAACTGTGTATACATACATTTTTCCTATATATATATATATATATATATATATATATATATATATATATATATATATATATATATATATATATATAACTACAATTGTAAGGATAACTATAGGGAATTGGTATTCCACAAATAAAAATAATAGTTCTACAAGGTCCCTCTCATATGAATAATAGATGGGTCTCACAATCATATGAGAGAGAACTTATGAAAATATAAAATTTTACTTGTAAAAATATTAATTCTCTAACTATAACCTTACATCTTACTGTTCAATTTAATCGTATGGCCAAATGTTAAATACTCCCTCCGTCCTAGGATAAAAGTTCTGGTGGACTTTTTACGCATATTAAGAAGATGAATAAAATGATAAAATTGCCCATAATAATGTCATTAAATATGGAGAGAAAATTAGAATAAGAAAAGTATGAGATATTTAATGCTACAGGCATAATAGGAAAAAATATATAAAAATTTGGTTATTAAAAGAAAGTGGACATTTAATATGGGACAACCCAAAATAATAATAAGAATTTTTATACTGGGACAGAGAGGGAGTAGTATGCAATTTATTTTTGGGGGACGTTCTAAAATTAAACTATGGATTGAAGTCAAATATTCTCACCTTACAGTGTTTAATTATATGTACGATATATATATTTTTAAGATAGGAATATTTTTGACCATTCACAAAGTGAGTCTCTGTCTGTAATTTAGTTTGGGAACATCTTTTAAATTACGGATTATAAAAATATCTAATCATTCTATCAAAGTTTAAACTGTAAAATGTGTATTGTAAACTGAAAATTATCTTTATAATTATGAATATATATATATATATATATATATATATATATATATATATACACACACATATCATCATCAAAAGAGTCTCAAGATGCGAATCCTTTTTTTTTTTGCTTTTTTTTAAAACAACTAAAAAAAATTAAAAAAAATCCGCATTTTAATAAAATGCGGGAGTCCAGATAGAAATCGGACCCTATATATATAGGGGAATGATTCATGTATTTGTTATGATCAAAAATTGGCCAATACGATCTCTACCTTCCTTTACAATTATCAAGGGTTAGGATTAAAAAATAAATCTCATCATCCGCTAGAATAACAAGCGGGTTGATTATTGACACAATTCTACCCATTATACTCCCACATCATAATGAAAACATCTAGTCCGTTCCGATCTATATCTGAAGTAGTATCTTTAGGTACTTGTCCATATCTATGTCTTAACTAAGGTAAATTTATGTCCCCCCCTTTATAGCATTGTTCCCAATCCTCTACTGCAGCTTGTTGCCCAAAAACCCTTATAAAATAGCTTTTGAGATGTTCTAGTTCTCCGCAAGTCAAAGGATTTCCTAATATGGGCAACCCGAATATAAATCCCACATCCTCTATAGTAATGCCAACATCACCACATTTTAAGTGAAACGTATTTGTTTCACTCCTCCAACGCTCGACAAAAACAGATACAAGAGATGCATCAATCTTTGACACAACATCTTGATGATAAAATATACTGAATCCTAATCGTTCCAGTAGATATTGTTGTTGTTCAGTCAACTTTCATTCAGTTAATTTTGCAGACATTTAACAAATTTTTAAAACACCTCTATCCTACAAGTCAAACAGAGGATAAAGGCATAAATTGTCACAACATGAAAGTTTCTAACAAAATAACAAAATTTTGTTATACATTAATAAACTTACAATATTTTACCATAAGTCGGAAGATACATGATCTTCTTGGTCCCATAAGACAATAGGATCAAAAGGTCCGGGATTAATATCCATATCTTACCTAAAAATTCAACACAATGTCAAGTATTAAACCATTTATAAAAATTCTCATAAAGAGCTAAAGGGAGAAGGAACAAATCTTTTAGATTCTAACTCATTAGGATCAAAACAAGCATAAAGTATAAGTTGAAAAACTCACAATTTTACCCTCAACTCGAACTTCTTTGCAATCTCCTCATCTTAGAATCACTTTATACTGCCCAGAAAAATACATTAATAGAAGAGATTTAGATCCAATTCTAACAAAAGAGCATGGAAAAGGACTAATTAATTGCTCCTCTTCTCTCATAAGAGAATAAGACAAAGTTAACTAGAGTTGCCTTTGTCCCAAATTTCCAAGAGGGTTTGGCAATTATAGAAACTTATAAATTATATTTCCATGATTTACAACACAAGTAAATCTAACTCATTTACTAACAGCTTTCAAACATCCAATTGTAGCACTTCGAGTATGTAGATATTAATCTAAGTTAGTTGAAATACAATGTAGTATGCATGTTTTAATATAAGTTATGACATTGCAGAGTTTTGTTACCTTTGAGTATGTAGCACTTTGAGTATGTACCATGTATGTGTTAATCTAAGTTGGTTGAAATACAAGGTTTCATTTGACATATTTTTTGTATAACTATATTGTCATCCATGGCTAAAGGTTTTTTTTGGAACTAAGTGTGCAATTTTTCCTAAAATAGGTGTATAAGGGTCTCATTATAAAGGACACTGTTATCAAAAGCACCATTTCTTTTATTTTGTTTATAGAAGTCTCAATACTTAGCCACACTATATGAATCATGAAATTATAAGTGACAAACTCAGAACCAAACTAGTAGAGATTGCAAAGCTTTACAGTTAATTGTATCTCTACTATTAGCACATAGATAATCTAAAATCTAGTAACTACAATTGACTCATTAAAAAAATAATTTGAACAATCTAGAATGCATATGAAACTTTATAGCTGCAAGTACAAAATTGAAAAAAACAGAGATATTCAGCATGTCACAAGATTATGCAAACTCTAAGAGAGGTGATAAACAAAGAGACACTTTTACAAACATCTTATGTGCATTCTAAATAAAAACAGATTTCATTAACATAGATAAATGTTTAAAGCCATGTATTTTTTCCCCCTTATGACTCCACACAACAACAACTAGTCCTCCACTATATATATTCCAATCAACGGTCAAAGTATAGTGCAACTATAACTATAAAATTCTAGTAGCCCACCAATTTTATGAAAATCTCAAATAAACTCATAGCATACCTCTGATTTTTGTGGTTTTCCTCTTTATTAATGTTTTGTTGAAGTTTCAATGCCAATTACAGTTATAATTTAGTTTCTTGAAGCTCTTGACCTCTTATAGGATATAGCCGAACCAAAATAGTATCAGAGTTTCATAATATATTTTCGACTGAGTATAAGGTGTACATACTTGGTCCTTTAGAGAAAAATAAACATAATAAAATAGGAAAAGTAACCAGATTAGAGAGGCAAAAATAGATTGCAACTCTAAAAACGTGAAAAATCATGGAAAATGAACAGGATGAAACTAGGGTTCAAAAGAATTAATGGAAAATCACATCACCTTCAAATTTGGGAGATTAAATAACAAATTTACTGATTAATTCTGTTTGGACGAACAAGGATTAATTTTGACAACTTCTTCTCGATTTGCAGATCATTGCTTCTAGGGTTCTACCGATTAGCCCACATCGCAGAACTAGCAATCAGCTTTAGCACTATAGCGTTTTACCTTTGTTATCTTTTTCCCCAATTACTTTGAGTTAATATCCGTCCGCTAGTAAGATTAGCAGATGCTATTACTTCCAATTATTTGTCTTGGCTAAGTGGGGGCAAAAGTGGCAAAATAAATCATTAACTACGCCTGCTAGTACTTCTAGCGGACGACGTTTCCCCAATTCCAACCGCATGCCATTCATTTTTTAATAGAAGGTGTAGATGTTATATGTCACTTTTTGATCCATAGCAAATAGATGTTATGGATCATTTCCCTATATATATATATATTAGAGAGAGAATATTAATATGAGTAATAAATAATGGAACCAGATTATGCGTAATACGCACAGACAGGATATTTCAACAGAATAATAAAGAATGGAACCAGATCATGCATAATTCGCACAGACAATATATTCTAACATAATAATAAAGAATTGAATAACAGAAGAATTTCACCATGTATGCGGTACCTCGCATAGACAGGTTATTCCAACATAATAATAAAGAATGGAATAACAGAAGCTCTCTTCATGAATACGAAAGAAATTATAACACCCCCTTCCCGAAAAGGAAAAGGAGGTCACGTGCAAAGCACAACAAACATCAAAATAAGTAAACAGAGCACTAATAACTTCAAAATACTAATAGTGATATCCATCAATGAAGTACTAAGTACAATTCTCCAAATAGAGTCAAAATTACCAAAACCAAAATTCGAAACAACCTAGATGGTCAAAGACAACTCTCTCATCACCCTAGCCCCGAATCACCCCTACAAACCTGCCGAAAGAAAAACACATCATGAGCCAATTGTCCAGTACGGATACAAATATACAAAAGATATACAACTGATATATAAAACAACTGAGACAAAATACTGAACAAAGCCTCAAGTGTAAATACTGACGAAAATATATTCTCCAAAGATCTTAATGGAATATATCTAAATCAACAGAATTGATGAAACCAATAGAAGAATAAAGAAATAACGAACTGAAGGAACTAACTCAATGAATTGAACTGAACAAAAACAAACAAAACTAATATAATGAAATAATAGGCTGAATCAAATGGTTTAGTTTTATTTCATACCGAGTGAGCTCAGAAATATACATTCCCACACAGGCAAGTCAAAACAATGTCACGCATGCAAGTCAAATGAACCCTACATATGTTATATCAGTAATTTCTAGTTTACTCATAATGAACCCTACATATGTTATATCAGTAATTTTTTTCAATTAGTGAACCTCATCTAAGTAGTTTTAAGTAGGGTTGATCATTCGGTTATAACTGAACCGAATAGGCTATTCGGTTATAACCGAATATCGAAATATTCCTATTTTCAATATCCGAACTAATAACCGAATAATCGAGTACCAAATTACCGAATTGTAAATTTGATATTACGGTTAATAACCGAACACTGCTATCAAAAATAACACCCAAAGATAATTCAACAAAAGCAAAAACATGAAACAAAATCTGGGCTGGGATAAACAATTAATTAGATACAGAAGGATATTTTTACACCAAAACTTTAACAAAGAAAGAGGCAACTGCTTCTTAGAAGCCATTTAATTCACGGTTTCATACATCTTAGTAACAAATGTGAACTACTTTGAACAGAAAACACCATAACATTACAAGCAAATCCAATTTCAGACACTATCTCTACGGAGAGAGCCTGTTTAAAACAGAAAATAAGAAGAGGAACCAAAAACAGATCTATGATTTTTACCCACGTTGAGTCCTCAAAGGCACTCCAAATCCATCATTTGTCCGTACTGCAAGAGACGAAGCGGTGGATATTATAAGCCTTCATCATCGATATTTTGGGGCTAAAATCGGGGGATACTAATGGTGAAATATGAGATATGAGGGTTCGGTGCTTGTGAATAGTGGAGAGAGAAAGCGGGAGGAACCGAGGAAGAGAAGGAAGGGGCGAAGGTGCTGGAGGAGAGATGAGAGATCGAGAGGGGTGAGTCATTTGGGGGCACGAAGAACATTGGAGTAGAGTCGTAGAGAGGAACTGAGATAGTGAGATGGAATTAGGGATATGAGATCTGCTCTCCCCCCAAAAAAAAAAAAAAAATTAAAAATTGTGGATCTATGGCGATGGAATTAGGAATTGAGCATGGAACTGTGATAGAATTGGGATCTATTTTTCTCTAAGATGGGCCATGGAATTAGGAATTGGCCCGTCCAAATTTAAAAGTTTATTTGACTTATCTATCAGGCCCATCATACAAATATTAAATTCCTTTTTTTAATGAATATGTTCGGTTATTCGGGTAACCGAATAGTGTGACGCCCCCAAAATTAGGTATACATCACCCATTCTGAGTCGCCAGATACATGGTATAAAATTCAAATACAACTTCATTTATACAACTGTTGAGCTGTCGTATAGAATACGACCACAGTTAACTATGGGTTTTAATACAAATGTATGTAACTCTCATGGTACCTCGACCACAACCTTACTGTGACGCCCCCAAAATAGGTATACATCACCTATTCTGAGTCGCCAAATACATGATACAGAACATAAATACAATCTTAATTATACAACAAGAGAGCTGTGACTTTAAATATAAATACTATCTTCTAGACAATATCCACTCTCAGAATGAGTCCTCATTACATTTATTGTCACACTATTTAACAGAATAGTGACTACTAGCTAATACTATCATCCGCACCATCACTGCTCCCCCACTCGCTCCAAATTTATATTCTCATTTCAAAGAGAACAAAGTGAAAGAAAGGGTGAGCTCAACTAGCCCAAAGAAGAAATATTATGACTAAGATAATGCGAATAAAAATTATCATTAGCCTTAAACAAAGGTTAAACCGATACAATATAACAAACATCAAGTTTAAGCTGCAATGGAATAAGCAATCCATTAGAAGAGTCAAGTAGAGAATAAAATCTACTATCTTTTATGATTTAAAAGGTTTTTCATCACTTTTATTGCTGGGACTCAGCTTAATAAATAATCCACATCATCGAATCACCCCTGCATTACGGCCAGGGATATTTTTTTATATCACGACCACAATTATCCATGCACTACGGGCCAAGAATATTTGTGTATTCATTAATGGTTATGATCATGCCAACAACTGTCCATCAATGTACTACGGGCTAATGAGGACTTTTACCACATCATTTGTAACATTATGGTCATGATTACACCGAATAATCCCTGGTTAAAATCATACCAAGTCCATCTATGGACTATAGGCCACAGATGACTTTCAACAAAATATAAACATGAGGATGATGACAATGATATAAGAATTCAATAAAACAAGTTCAAGAATTATTTTATCTAGGAACTAATAACGCCCAAATTGTCAACATGATCTTGCTTTGTAGAGTAAAATTCAAGAATGCTCGGAAGAATATTTCCATGAAAAGATCTTTGGATGAAGCGCAAATATCAAGGATATTCCACTAATTTCATGGAGTATAGAAGTCAAAACTTTAACCAACCGAGTATAATAAGGAATGGAATAACAAAAGAAATCACCGTACGCGATAGATCAGCACAGCAAAAGTTATTCAAATGGAATAATAAATAACGGAATCGGTCCCACGAACGCATGCATGACGAGGATATTCCAACATAATAATAAAGACGAAACCAGTCCGGCGTAGAACACACAGATGTGATGTTCCAACGTAATGATAAAGAATGGAACAACGTAAGAATTTTATCAAGTATAGGGTAGCCCATTATACAAAGTTATTCCATAGAATAATAAAGAATGGAATAATGTAAGTTCTCTTCTTGAATACAAAAGAAATAACACCCCTTACCGTAAAAAGAAAAAGCGGATATAAGAGTAGGGAAGTAGCAGAATACTTTTCTTCTTCTTTCTTTCAATAATTTTCTCTCTCTAGAGTTTCAGTTAAATCGTAAGAAATAATGAAGGAATGAGCTTTTATTTATAGGAGAATAGAAAGGATACTATGCAATAAAATATTCTAATAAAATAAAAACTTTTAAATAATATATATATATATATATATATTATATATTATATATATATATATACAACGTGCCAGCTGATAACTCACGGGTTGTCACCCCCGTGAGTATCCTCCCTGCCAAACCTCAAATTATAACTTGTATATATATATATATATATATATATAATCACACTTGACTTCCTGCCAAACTTTTTCAACTCAATTCATATATATATATATAACTTTGTGTATAACTTTCCCCTAATCCGTGAATCCTATATATATATATATATATATATATATATATATATATATATATATATATATATATATATATATATAAATATATTACTTAAATATATATATATATATTGAATAACTTTCTACCGATTATTTTGAAAAATGGGTAAATGGGGGTCCATAAATTCAACAAATCTTGTGGTAATAATTGAACAAAATCGAGTGACTTCTCACGTAAGTATCAATAATCAATCTGGTGTGCTACTTTCATGCATCCACGCCAGATTCTGTACTTTTAACACCGGGTGTTTCAACAGCTTAACTGTAAAACTTCCGCCGTTATTTTCATAAAAAAAGTATTTTTGTCGCTTTCTCAATCCGACAATAATTTCCGTTAATAGGGTCCACCAATGATTGTGCCATTGTTATGCGAATATTTCTGTTAAAATGAATATTCCCCACCAATCGAATATTATATAACAACTTGCGTGCTTTGCAAAATTTATAAATATTACCCACAACTATAACATTATATCAATTTCACTCCATAATATTCAAAAATAATATTTATAGAAAATTCATCTTTATTCAAAAAGTTGGGGTTTTACACTTACAATGATACTTTACATAAAAGTATAGTCAAAAACTGTTTTAGAAATTAAAATCTTTGGGAAGTGCTCAAGGAAACCTTCGTACATGGAAGGCCATGTGTGACGCCCCTAAAATAGGTATATGCCACCCATCTTGGGTCGCCAGATACATGGTACATACAACTTCATTTATACAACTGTTGTACAAAATACGATGACACATATACTGTGAGTTTCAATACAAATATTATAACGTATATAATACGATAATATTCATATTTAAATTATTACAATGCCATATAAAGTACAGCAACAAATAATTCAAGTCCCGAAGAAATACAAGAAGATTTTTATTCTCCTCATTCTAATGCGGTGTATTTTTGACGTTTTCAAGGTTGGGTCCTCATCACCCTATAGTTGTTCACCAAAACCAATTAGTAAATGATGTATAAAATTATGTCACACACATTTTATTATTCTCAACATAATTATTCTGCCACACCGTTTCATATGTTGATTAGGCTTGTGACTAATTCGTATCACCACTTTATACCCAAGTTCTCTCTGCTAGTCTCAGCTACACTTTTATTACCTGAAAGGGGTGGTGAAGTAAAAGGGTGAGCACAAACAACCCAATAAATAATATCATGACTTAAGATAATTACATTATCAATAACCTTCATCAATATTAAATCAGATATTTAGAATATATGGTAGAAGATAAAAGTTTTCAACCATAATAGCAGTGGAACAAGCAATCCATTAGAAGAGTCAAGTAGAACATTATCTCTACTATCTTCTCTAAATTAAAAGTTCATCGTTAATATTTCATCCCTGTAATACTCATCAACAGTTCTTTATTGTACCCAAGACAAAGAGAATTCTTATCACCTGTCTTCACCTGAACCACCAAAGATTATAGTTAAATTCATAATTCATATTTATAATCAGGTAAATCAACAGTCCATCTTTACAATACGTGCCTAAGACATAAAACTGTAAAACCAATAACCAACAATCCATCTTTGCACTACAGGCCAAAGATATACAACTGTAAAACCAATAATGCTGAGACTCAGCTTAATAGTATCACGACCACGAATTATCCATGCACTACGGGCCAAGGATATTCGTGTTTTTAATTACGGTCATGATTATACCGAATGATCCCTGGTCATAATCATGCCAAGTCCATCTATGCACTACGGGCCAAAGATGACTTTTACCACATCGTTTGTAACATTACGGTCATGATTATACCGAATAATCCCTGGTTATAATCATACCAAGTCCATCCATGCACTACTGGCCATAGATGACTTTCAACACAATATAAGCATGAGAATGATGACAATAATATATATAATGAATAAACATAGATCATCATAATAATAAGATAACATAGATCTTAGTGATTTTCAACTTAATTGTCCAGAGTCCAAATTGATAACATAATAATAGATGAAGCACAAACTATTAAGGATATTCTAATCCTTTCAGGACCTTTCATCATTTAATGACAATATGAAGAAACGAATAATAACATCTTACCATAATATGGAGTATGAAAGAAAATGATATCACTTTACCATAAAAATGATACCCCTTACCATAATAATGATATCCCTTACCTTCGCGTATGACTTGATTACGCTTTACGTGAAATTGATCAACTTAAACAATGCTTGCATTCCTTATCTACACTTGGAGTAACAATACACTCAATAGAAATACTCACAATATTATACTCACAATATTGTAGTAAAAGAACTCTATATTTTTAGTATAGTGATGGTGTGTGTTTAGTTGCTCAACCGGGCAACCTATTTATCTTTGAAAATTGAGGAAACAATTAGCACACATGCTTTGACAAAATAACCAAATGAGGTATATAATAATGGTAGTGGAATTTATGGTCCCATGAGAGAAAATTAAACCAACTTGTACACGCTTTTAACAATATTTGTTCAATAATAGAGTTGTGGTCCATACTACTTTAGAAAAAGTAGAGTGTCGGCAAGTCCTACCAA
Source organism: Panax ginseng (assembly GCA_020205605.1). Taxonomy (NCBI): domain Eukaryota; kingdom Viridiplantae; phylum Streptophyta; class Magnoliopsida; order Apiales; family Araliaceae; genus Panax; species Panax ginseng. The sequence goes on along the minus strand of CM035145.1, from coordinate 131,749,766 downwards.
ACTTACTTTTGTAAAAAGAAAATAATTGAACAACATCTGTATATCATACTTATCTTTAATCAACACCATTTTCAATCTTTGAACCATTATTCACAATTATTAACATAGACTCTTAATACTGCCAACTGGTTTAATTATATCATATCAAATAATATGAGTCACTGTGTAATAACTACTGTGGTAATTATAGAAATAAATACCGACTGATTTCTTACGTAAGAATCAAATCAATACCTTACTTATAAACAAATTTAAATTCTATTAAAAGTAAGGATCAACATCAAATCATAATTATCTCGACTAACATATACACAAACTAATAATTCATTATTCATTTAAGTTGTCTTTATTTATTGCATCATATCACTATATTTAATAATTTTCATATTTTATAACTTAGAACAACATCTTTTATCGTCGAAAACATTACACGTTGCATACGTGCATGCCCGACGTCCTCCGATTGCCTCTAAATGCACATTAGTCCCTAAAATAGCCATTTTAGGCCTTGATATCGACTTCAAATCTCAAAACATAAAGAATAAAAGTTTTAGGTTTACTCGTTATCTTTCCGAATCATCTTGAATCACCTCAATCGGAGTTCGTATGAAAACGTTATGGCCAATTTACTAAAGGACGTCCGAACAGACTTTGGCTTAACACTTGACCAGCGCCTAAGCGCCCAAAATTGGCCTTGGGAAAGCGTCTAGGCGCCCAAGAACAGATTCTAAGTGCCTAGTCCAGTGCCTAGGCGCCCAACCCTTGACACTTAACTCCGATTTCTAGATTTTTGCAACTTTTGACACACATACTTCAAATCTTCATAACTTCTTCATCCGTTATCGGAATTAGTCCATTTTCGAGGCAATGGAAAGCTTGTAACATTCTCTACAAAACCCCTATGATTTCATAATCTTTCAGATTCATTAATTATTCCATAGGTTGGCTCAAAAGTGCCCCAAGACAAAGATTTCCATCGTTTAACATGATTTACGAAAACTTTCACCACGAATTCATTTTAACTCCAATTCGGTTCATTCAAGTTGGGTTATGTTCTTAACTCAGAGAAATATAACATACAATTATCAAACTAAGCTTTTAAACATAAAACATAAGAATACAAGGTTCTCAAACTTAGTCCAAAAACTATCCAACATGGTTCTTTGTCAATCTTTCCACCCTTTATACATAGGTTTGAATTTTGTGTGTTTTGGTTTCACTTGGATGCTCTTAATAGATCATTTAGCTTCTGAGAATCATTCTTAAGAAGATTTTTTACACATATAACTCAAAATAACATCTAACACGATATGAAGCTTGAAGAGAAAAAAATGGAGATTTAAGGTTTTAAGAACTTACTTCTTAGATTTTCCTCCCCTAAGATGTTAGATGATGTGCTAGAGATGGTTAAGGTAACCTCCACTACTTCCTTGATGCTTCCCGTAGCTCAAAAAGAAAAACTTTATCATCAAACCCATTTATTTCTCTCTCTAGGATTCTTGGAGCTTGATGAAGAAGATGATGAATAGTGGTTATGGAGGTTGTATAAGGAGTCTTCTTACTAATTTCTCTCCTCTACTCAAGTCATACACCTAGCTCTCCTCTCCCCCCTCTCTTCTTCTCTCGATTCTATATTCTTTTACTCGCTAAATATTGCGTGGGAGAATAATGGAGGTATGAGTCTACTAATTCTTCCTCTTGTTTTTATCCTTTTTCCCATCCTCTCTCTTTTCTCCCTTAATTTCCACAAGTCAAAATGATGTGCAGAAGATTGTCCCATTCTTCTTAGTTGGTGATAGTTATGGTCAATTTAAAACCATCCCACATGTTAGCCACCTCCCCCATGGCACACAACTTTAATATATCCTCTTTTAATTACTCATTTATCCGATTAATTGCTCAGTTGACCATTTATAAATTTAACATTTTACAACTTTAAAATAATAATTATAAATTAAATTAGACTTTTATTTTATAAAAGTCGGGATTTTACACCATGCGTCTAGGTTGTGATAGATATTGTAAGACCCCGAATTTTATGAAATAAAAGTATTCAATTTTCCTATTCAGTAAATGGTTAAATTGATAGAAAGAAAAGTTAAGGGTGTTATATAATTTTTTTTTTTCAAAATAAGCAAGTGGTTATAAAATATTCATTGTTGTCGGGGAATATTCGTTTGGTCGTGGAATATTCTTGTTGTCGGGGAATATTCGCATTTACCAGTAACGACCATTTAGGGCCCTATAACAAAATAATTGTCGGATGAAGAAAATGACAAATTTGAGTTTTTATAAATAATGGCGTAATCGTTCACAATTAACATCTTTGTTGAATACCTTGGGTAAAATAAAATGTCTGGCGTTATTGCACAAAGATGGCACCAGTATTGCACATTATTTTTGAATTATTGATTCTTACGTAAGAAGGCACTACTCAATAATTGTTACAATAATTACTGTTCAATATTTTATTGATTCAATAATTGCTACGTTGATATTTTATATTATTATTGTTTCAATAATTATCACTACACAGTATTTTTCATTATCAGATCAATAATTCATATTATTTGAATAATTTTATTAGATAACATTATTGGCAATGTCTAGAAAGTTCTGTCAATGAGAGGTTTGGTCACTTAATTGCGCGCCGGTAAAAAGAAATCCTTATCGAAAAGCCCCCTCTTTCCTGGGAACTGCCTGATTGTCATTATTGTGATTCTGTAATATTATTCGTGAATAATTAATTATTGATTTATATGATAATGAAATATTTATTTGATGTGGATATAAACGATAAATTTATTTATGTGGTTATAAATGAAGGAATTAATGTTGAGGTATTTTATCGAAGATTTTGCCGGATTGGAGGTATTAAAAGATCAAATCGATTGTTCTTACGACTTTATTGTGTGAGTTATAATTTTGATCCGATTGTTGGATCGTTGTGATTTTTTGGATATGTTATACATATATAAGTTGAGTATATGTTCACAAATTTTGAATCGTTAAAAATGAGCGAATAATTTGTTATGAATTTTAAGAGGTGGTGATTGGAAATTAGGTTTATAAATAATTTTGGTGGAAAATTCTAGAAATGGGTGGGCCCCACTTTTGGTTGTTGGGGAAGATGGTTGATTTTTGGTGGGTGGAATAGTAGCGAGTAAAAAAGCCATCGAATTAGCAGTCAAGTCTGCTTGACGTCTTAACATTTTTTTCTATAAATAGAGGGCTAAGTTAGAATTGAAAATCACACCAGAAACAAGTTTTCTTTCTCTCTATTTTATCAAACATATTTTTGTGAGTATTTAGATATCTTGAGTGTTGCTCAGCGTTATATCCGATATTCAAGTCAGAAGTACTGCTCTTTTGAGGTAAGGGATTTTAAGGGTTGTTGTGTTTTTCATGTTTCGTAACTTTTCAGACCTTTAAAAATTCTGGAAAAATTTGAAATGATAAATTGATGAGTTTTATTGATTGTGTCCAAAAATGGCGACTTTTGGATGTATAGATTAAGAGTTATGAATTTTACGGGAAAAGACTATTTTAAAAAAAAAACCCTTATAACTCCTTGTGGTTAACTCCAAAATTGATGAAATTTTTATTGGGAGTAAATCTATATAATATCAGTGTACTCTGTGAATTTCGGAATTTTTGGACAAGAGTACAATTTATGATAAATGTCTAAATATTCAACGGTTTTGGCCATATGAAAAATAGTAAATGAATTTTAAAAATTCTGAGAAAAATATATGTTCAATGTGGGACTATATTATGCTAAATCCCAGAAAGGAAAAATTTTTGGGACTGATTTGATATTTTTCATGAAAATAGACTAGTTATGAGTAAATGAATTAAAAACGTTATGTGAAGTAAGAAAATTAGAAAATAGGATTTTATGGCTTGAGAATCCTACATGAGGTATATGCAAATTTTTGATGAGGGTTTTGGCTATTGGTGATGAAATCTTATGAGTTTGGCATTTTAGGATGATTAAATGCATTATTTAGTAAAGTGTAAACAATTAAAATAAATTGTTTATAAGTTTAAGATATATTATTTCAATATCATTATCTTAGAAATATTGGTATGAATTTTATTGTGGAATTTCTACATTTTTGTGTCGGGTTTACTATTCATGAGTTCTTATTCATAAGTTTCTTATTCACGAATTCTTATTCATGGAGTTCTTATTCACGAGTTACTATTCATGACAAAATTGGTTTCTTTTTCTAACCAAATTATAGTTGATTTATGAATATTACTCTAGAGATTAAATCTAGATGTTTTGATTATATTGATGTTACTATCATATATAACATTTTTATAACCTTAATGATGATATTAATTTCTCTTTGACTTGAGTATAAAGATGGGTAGATTATTGGTATGATCATGACTATGGGTTCTCTTTGGCGATGGTGCAAAGTTGAATTATTGGTAGTATGATCATGACCAATGAATTTATAATTGAATATCTTTAGCTTAAGTCTGAAGGTGAAATGATCAACATAGTTATAATTATTGTTTATATAAATTACAAATTATTATATATTTCTTTGAGATATTAATATATTTGGCTGTAGGTGCAAATATGAACTGTTGAGGAATATCTTTGGCCTGTAGTGCAAAGATGAATTGTTGATGAATATCTTTGGCCCGTAGTGCAAAGATGACCTGTTGTTGAATATCTTTGGCTTGTAGTGCAAAGATGGTCTGTTGATGAATATCTTTGGCCGTAGTGCAAAGATGAAATTGTTAGTATGATTATAAACAGGAACTGTGATTTGGTATAACCATGATCTTTGATATTTCGAGGTAAAGGCATGTGATAAAATTATCTTAAATCACAGGTGCGAAGAGGAATTTAGAATCACAATTATGATTATGAGTTATTCATATAATTGTGGAAAGGAACTGTTGAGTGATGTTACGAGGATAAAACAACATTGGTGGACTTTTAATGTGGAGAAGATAGTAGACTTTATGGTCTATTTGACTCTTCTAATGGATTGTTAGTTCATTTAGCAACTATGGTTGAAAAGTTTTATCATCTACCATATGTTCTAAATCTTATATTTATTACTGATGAAGGCTATTGATAATTTAATTATCTTTAGTCATGATATTCTTTCTTGAGCTAGTTGTGCTCACCCTACATTTTCAAAATTCCTTTCGTGTAATCTGAGTGTAGGCTTTGGGTCGGCCCGGGGTAGTATGAGGGAATAGAACGGTGGTTATCATTTAGTAGTTATATTTGATGAATCCAATAGGGTGAAACCAAACCCAACGTTGGAAGGGTGTTTTGCCACTATCATACAAGATGTCTAAAGACATACAACCTCGTGTCATCATAAGATGGGGTTGTGCACATCCACTTCTTTGAGTATATCTCTGAGCACTACCTATATAATCTTGGTGTTTGTTTGAAGTATAATTCTCAATTAGAGACAGTGGAGATAATGATATGTCGAGAGAAGACTCACCATTGGGAAGAATATGATAGTAATCTTCTCGTTTTTCTTTGGGTTCTATTGGATTGACCAAGGATAATTCTGTGGCCATATGATATCTATCATAACTCTGCACGCATGGCCTCCCATGTATACGAAGGTTTCCTTGAGCACTTCCCAAAGATTATAATTTCTAAAACAATTTTTGACTATACCTTTATGTAAGGTGTCATTGTGACGTGCTATCCAAGGTTGGGATGAGAGTCAAAGTTGGTATATATTTGTATCCAAACTCACAGCATATGTGTTGTTGTATTTTGTACGACAATTGTTGTAATAAAGTTGTAGTTGTTTTCTGTACCATGTATTTGGCAACTCAGAATGGGTTGGATGGAATGGAACTATTTTGGGGTTGTCACAGATATCATATGTCCCCAGAATTATCCTTGGTTGACCCAAAAGTCCCCAAAGAAAAACAAGAAGATTACTATCATCTTCTTTCCAATGGTGAGTCTTCTCTTGACATATAAATATCTCTGTTGTCTCCAAGTGAAAATTATATTTCACATAAACCCCAAGATCATATAGGTAGTGCTCGTAGATATATTCAACAAGTGGATGTGCACAACCATGTCTTATGAGAACACGAGGTTGTATGTCCGGCGTAAAAACGCTACTGCAGACGGGATATTCAACGAGAATAATAAAGATTTAATCGGTCCCGTAGAGAACGCATGCATGGATATTCAATGAATAATAAAAAGGCGGAATCGGATCCGTCGAAAAGCGCATGACGGATATTCCAATGAGAATAATAAAGGCGGAATCGGTCCGTACGTAAAACGCATGATGACGATATTTCAACAGAATAATAAAGAGCGGAACTAGGTCCGTAGAAAAAGCGCCTGAACGAGGATGTTCCAAAAGAATGATAAATAATGGAATAACAGAAGTTCTCTTCATGGATAAGAAAGAAATAATACTCCATACCTTAGAAAAACTGGATACTTTGAAATAGTGAGGATATGACTTCTCTTCTTCTTTCTATAATTTCTCTCTATAATAATCGCTCTAAAGCTTTTGTGAATTGGTGAAAATAAAGGAAGAATGAGCTTATTTATAGAAAAATATAGTTTCGATAATTGCGTTTTGGGGCTCGAAAAATTACGATCTGATACAATCCTCCAACTTTTCCTTTATTTTTAATTTAGCCATGAAAGTATTATCAAACTTGCACCACCTCCCCTAATAGTAAATAATGTGATTCAATAGTAAATTATGTGAATCAATAGTTCTGAGACATATAAAAATCTGAATTACGATTATAGTACCTCCATCTATACCTCCATTTTAACTTAGTCATTTAAGTATTATTAATCTTGCACTAACTCCCCTAATAGTAACAAGAATGTGAAATAATAGTATACACATGTGAATAAATAGTTATAATCATGTGAAATAATAGCAATCAATTGCTCATTTATCCGGTTAAATACCCGATTGGTCAATATAACCTCCAGGCATCAATTATTATCGAAATAATTGTCGATTTTCACTAACACAAATAATTCCAACACAATGAAACCATTTTTATCAAAAATGTAAATTTTGAAATTTCGAAGTTTGACACATCCCGAAAAAGTCAACGTTGACTTTTTGACCAAATAGTGAATTCTGAATTTTTTTGTGTTTTTAGACTATATTTACTAATTTCATCGTTCCGGACTCAAATATCACGTCCACGTCTCCAAATTCAACTCTGAACACAATTTTAATTTTAATAACATTCATCATTAATATTATAACTGACAATATTTATCAACCAGTGTCGTTCCGGAAAGAGGGGGCTTTCCAATAAGGATTTCTCCTATTAGCCTAAATTAGGTGACCAAACCTCTCCTTGATGAACTTAGACATTGTAAATATTGCAATTTAATAATATGAATAACTTTGTCGTCTCAATTATTGATTTAATAAAATAACATATTGTGCGGATGATCTTGTATGACAATAATCGAATCAATAATATGAGAGATATGATACAACAATTCTCAGTAGCAATAATTGAGTATAAACGAGTGACTTCTCCGTAAGCATCAATAATCAATACTGTGTATTACTCTTATGAAACCACCGTATTCTTCGTACTTTTACTACTGAGAGTAGTTCAACAGATTAACAGTAAAACTTCCGTCGTTATTTTCATAAAGTATTTTTGTCGTTTTTTCAATCAAACAATAATTCCGTTGTGGGGTCCACTAATGATTGTGTCGTTGTATTTAATATTCCTGTTAAAACGAATATTTCCGACCAATCGAATATTATATAACAACTTTAGCGTGACTTTGCAAAATTTGTAAATATTACCCATAACTATAACATTATATCAAATCCACACCATAATATTCAAAAATATATTTCGAGAAAATTTAATCTTTATTCAAAAAGTTGGGGTCTTACAACCTCCCCTTCTTATGAAATTTCGTCCTCGAAATTAGGGTGCGTACCTAGTATATCGAAGAGGTAAGGATATCTTGATTTCATCTCAGATTCTAACTCCCAGGTCATTTCTTCCACATCGTGGTTTCTCCACAAAATTTTGACTTGAGGTATAACCTTGGAGCGTAGAATATGATCCTTTTTATCCAAGATTTTAATAGGTAACTCTTCATACGTTAAATATTCCTCTATCTCATCTGGTTCTAATTCAATAATGTGGTTCGGGTCTTTCACATATTTACGTAACATAGATATGTGAAAAACGTTATGAACATGAGACATACTTAAGCGAGAACGCAAGTCTATAGGCCACGATTCTACTTCGATCGAGGATTAAAAATGGGCCAATGAATCGAGGATTGAGCTTTCCTCTCTTTCCAAATATTGTAACTCTTTTCCATGGAGCAACACGTAACAACACATGATCTCCAATATCGAATTCTACGTCCTTTCGATGAAGATCAGCATAACCCTTTTGTCGATCTTGTGAGGTTTTTATACGTTATCGGATCATTTGAATCTTTTCCGTAGTCATACGTATTCAACTCTAGTCCCAACAATGTTGCTTCACCCACCTCATCCCAAAGATATCTTTGGAGAACGACACTTTCTTCCATATAACGCCTCGAATGGAGCCATGCCAATACTTTACTTGATAACCTGTTGTTGTAGGAAAACTCCACCAATGGTAAGAAATTGTCCCAACTTCCCTTGAAGTCAAGGACCACAGTCTTAATAGATCTTCAAGAGTTTGAATCATCCTCCCATTTGCCCGTCCCTTCCGAGGATGATATCTTTAGCTAAATAAATCGTAAATTCGTGCCCATAGCTTTTTGCTGCAACCTAACCCAAAATCTTGAAGTGAATCTTGGGTCTCGATCGAAACTATGGATCTTGGCATACCATGCAATCTTACAACCTCGTTTATGTATATACTGAGCAAGGCGTTCAAGTGTATAAGTTTCTCGTATCGGTGAAATGAAATGAGACTTGGTCAATCTATCAACAATGACCCAAATCGCATCTATGCCTTGCGAAACTTTGGGAAGACCGGTAACAAAATCCATGGTAATGTGCTCCCACTTCCATTCTGGAATTTCAAGTGGTTGGAATGGACCTTTTGGTACTTGATGCTCTGTTTTAACTCATTGACAAATTAGACACCTTGAGATAAATAGCAATATCTCTCTCTTCATATTGCTCCACCAAAATGTATAACGAAGATCACGATACATTTTGGTACCCAAAATGTGCGCCTCCATCATGATTTTATACTTTAAATCAGGGTCGTTAGGAACACAAAGTTTGGAGTTGACTCGAAGTATTCCTTCTTCATCGATTCTTGCTTCCTAGGCATAGCACCTTCTTGACCGTCTTCCTCATACGCGCATCGACTCCGGATCTGTAACTTGAGCAACTTTAACTTTATCAATTAAAGTCGGTTCTACTCGTATATTCGCCATCATCATATGGGTCCCTGGAGTCTTTAACTCTATCTCCATCCTTTGCAAGTCACACAAAATGGGCCTTTGCGTTGACAATATCGCATTCGTACTTGTATATGATCTTCTACTCAATGTGTGAGCTACCACGTTCGTTTTTCCAGGATGGTATTGGATGGTATGATCATAATCTTTCAACAGTTCAAGCCAACGTCGTTGTCGCATGTTGAGTTCCTTTTGAGTGAAGAAATATTTGAGGCTTTTATGATCCGTAAAGATCTCCACTTTCTCCCCATACAAGTAATGCCTCCAAATCTTTAGTGCGAAGATAACAATCGCTAACTCTAGATCATGAGTAGGATAATTCCTCTCATATTCTTTGAGTTGTCATGAGGCATAGGCTATGACTTTCCCATGTTGCATGAGAACACATCCTAACCCTTTGCGAAGCATCATCAGAGATGACAAATCCTCTCGAACCGGATGGTATTGTCGAGCAGTCTTGAAATGAGTCTCTCTTGAGTTCTTGAAAACTCTTCTCACATTCCTCGCTCCAACCGAACTTTTTATCGTTCCGAGTCGACTAAGTTAGTGGAGTAGCGATTAGAAAAACCCTTCTATGAATCTCCGATAATAACCAAATGACTAAGCCGAAAAGCTATGTATTTCATCCATTTGATTTAGGTTGCTCCCATCTTTGAATAGCTTTAATCTTTGTTGGGTCAAAAGATATTCCATGACTTGATACCACGTGCCCAAGGAATGCTACTTCCTCAAGCCAGAACTCGCATTTCTTTAACTTGGCATAAAGCTTATATTCACGAAGCTTTTGGAGTATCAGCCTCAAGTGTTGCTCATGATCTTCATGGCTTTTGGAATAAATAAAGATGTCATCAATAAAGACGACCACAAAGTGATCCAAATATTCCTTGAATACTCGGTTCATCATATCCATGAAGGCAGCAGGAGCATTAGTCAATCCAAAAGACATGACTAAGAATTCATAATGCCCGTCTCGGAGTTACGAAGGCGATCTTTGGAATATTCTCGCTTTTAACCTTCAAATGATGATATCCGAATCGAAGATCGATCTTTAAAAAAATTGTGCTCCTTGTAACTGATCAAATAGGTCATCAATACGTGGCAATGGGTACCTATTTTTGATGGTGACATGATTCAACTCCCCGATAATCAATACAAAGTCGCATACTCCCATCTTTCTTCTTCACGAATAGAGCAGAGAGCACCCCGAGGAGACGTCTTGGGGCGAATGAAACCAATGTCTAACAATTCCTGCAATTGGGTTTTTAACTCCTGAAGTTCAATAGGAGCCATTCGATATGGGGCTTTGGAAATGGGTTTTGTCTGCGGGTTCAAGGTCGATACAAAATTCAACTTCACGCTCGGGGTAGTCCAGAAGTTCTTCGAGAATCGTCGAAAAATTTATTAACAATAGAAATATCCTTCAAATCGGCGTATTTTGTTTAAATCCGTGACATGAGCTAAGAAAGCTTGACATCCATTTTTCAATAAACGAATAGCTTTATGGCTTGAGATGACCGTGATTGATTTTAATGGTTTGGTCGCTTGAATTCGCATAATAGGTTTATTAGGAATATGAAAGCTAACAACTTTACGAAAATAATTAATTTTAGCATGATGAGTAGTTAACCAATCAATCCCTAGAATCACGTCAAATGCAAGTATTTTTAAGGAGATAAGATCGACAGGTAACGTGCGATTATCTATTTGAATCAAACAAGACTTATAAACAGTGGATGTAATGAAGGTTTCTCCTAATGGAGTTTGTTAGTTCCTAGTAGGCACAAGTTATCTAGAAGGGGGGGTTGAATAGATATATGAAAATCGTTTCGTTTTAACTAGTTCTTAGATAATGATTTAAACTTTGCGGAATTAGTATTTGTTTTAATCTTCTTTACCAAGCAATGGAGTTATGAGCGAGTAAAAGCGGTTATAGCAGAGATATAGCGATTGTAGCGATTATAGCGATTATAGCGATTTATAGCATGAATGTAAATGACACGATTATTTTTAAGTGGTTCAGAGCACTCAAAGCTCTAATGACTCTCTTCTAATCAACGAGTAGGATATCCACTAAGGATGTCTTTACAATCTTCTCCGAATCACATGATTCTTTCTTTCTGCACCAACGTGCCTAGAACTTCTTCTAGTTCACTATTGAACTCTTCAAGTCAGCAGACTTGGCTTTCTTACGATTCACTTCTGAACTCTTCAAGTCCAGCAGACTTGGTACTCTTCTTCAGTTGATTGATGGTTGTTATTACGTTCTTGAAGATTGCTACTCAGTTGCTGTGTAAGCACTGGTTCGTTAAGAACTGAGTAGCTGAGCAAGCTTTGATATTTCTCAGATCGTACAGTTGAGCCTTAGAGAATTCTTCACGTTGAATGTTTGATTGCTTGTTTACCTTCTCTCTCATCTATCTGATCTGTATATATGTGATGTTGAAAACTATCCGTTGGATCCATCCGTTGTGGCATTAAATGCATCTGAACATTTTGTACTGTGATGGAGACATTTCTGCACATCTTCTCGAATTACGTATTCGCCCCCTCAAACTGCTGCAGTCGCTTTTCTCACCTACCACCGAAAAGGTGTTTTGTCCCTCTTATCCATAAATACTATCCTTAGCTTCTTCTCTGAATACGCTTCTTTGTTGTATACTAAGGATATTTCATACAATCTGGGGTCCGATGAGTCTCGCAAAGATCTCGAGATCCATTTCTCACTTGTTGAAAATATCTGATTATGAGGCTCGGCGTTTTCGACATTAGGCGGATGATCTTTCTGCGATTTGGATCATGATGTTCTACGATTTAGATCATAGTGTCTTTGACTTGCACACTACGATGCTATTAGTCGAGAGCACTGCGATTTCCCTTTATCCTTCGCACCCTACGATCTTCTCTTGCTCGTGTTGTTGACTCTACGTTCCCGAGTGCTCACTACGATCGTGGAGTTAACTCAACACTTATTGGGACCACTCTACGAAGTCCGAAGAGTTTCATTCAAGGCAGGCACACTACGATCTTCAGGCTCTACGTTTTCTGCCTTGACTTCTGCAATGTTGATCAAGTTGATGCACTATGATTTCTTCAAGACTAATCTATTACATCTTAAGATCAACCTAACAGTTTTGATCTTTCTATCTATACATTCTTTAATGAGAATGATACACGCTTAGAGCTTAGATCAACCTAATTGCTTTTGATCATCATCACTAAGTCCTTATACATATATTCATTAAAGGACCTTACAAATAATCATGAACACATGCATTAAAACATCAAATCATAATATGCATTCTCCCAACAATCTCCCCCTATTTGATGTTGACATAACCAAGGAGATTTGTTGTCATGATTATTAGTGATTAGATGCATTCTAGAAATTTAAACATGACTTAGTATTTCGTTGTGAAGAATGAAATTTCTAGAAGAATAAGCATGAATTTATTGATGATCAGAAGATATTACAATATAACATTACATCAAATAAAACATTAAACTCTCAACTTAACTCTGTTTTCTTGGTCTCTTCTGTGGAGGAGGATTGACATATTCCTCAAATTCTTCTTTTCCTTTGAGCTTCTTCATTCCTTGTTAACTCTTCCAAACTCGCTTGACTTAGAATCGGATTCTCTCGTGTATACGTGCATGAATGCAGGATCTCCAATTGGCATTCTTATGCATACCGTAGACACGTCTTGTGAACTAGGAGTTGGCTCCTTATGACTCGGAGGAATAGGCGCGTGATAATTTCCTGTGACCCGGATCGTTGAGTCCGATGATGTCTTCTGGGAGGGCTTCGTGATGTCGAGCATGAAATTGACTTCTCCCCTTTCTTGAGTTGCATGACCTCCTCTTCCTCTCCTTCTTCTTGGCTTCCTTGATCGTCTTGATCTCCTTTCCCTTTATTTTTCTCCCCCTTTATGCCAGCATCAAGGGTTCGAATATCTGCAGACAGCCTATTAACCCCTTGGACAAGCTCATTCAGTTGGCTTTGAGTTTGAGCAATGTCTTCCCTATTCTCCTTGATCTGTTTTTCAGCTCTAGCTTCTTTATTTTGGAGGACTATTAGAATCATATCATTATTCTTTTCCTGATTGGCATAAGATTTCTGGAAGTCATAAACAGAAGCTTTCAAGTTGAGAATATTGTCCAGCATAATTTGATGTTGACGATCTTGGTTTTTCTGAATTTCAAGCATAGCCTCACGTTGTTTAGCGTGACTTTGGAAATGGATCTCATCTCTGCACGATATGCTCTTCGAATCTCTTTGATAATTTCCTTTAACCTTCAGTAGTGAGCTCGGTATTCATTGTCTTAGGGAATTTGTTAGCGACTTTTTATCATTTGATTCAAAGCGGATGTTGAGGAGATCGGTGGGATTCGGACTTGCTTCGATAGACTTGATCATCTGCTCGTGAGGTTTTTTAAGTCATCCTTGGCGAGCAAGCTTGGGATAGCATTATTTGATTGGGGATTGTCCATTTGAGGGGTTCTTGGTGGAGATTGATCTTGCAAATTGTACAACGCTAGATCAAGACTGAAATAGTCATGTGATGAGGAGGATGGTATATCAGCTGGAGGGGTTTGGGTTTGGACATCTGAGATATGTGACTCTACGATTTCAATGTTTGACTCTACGATGTGGCTAGAGTCTGGAATTATAGAGTTGGTTATTTGAGGGAGTAGGGTAAGGTTGATTTCTTCTGGTTCTTCAGTTACAGAATTTTGGGATTCTGCAACTGGAAACAGATTTAATGTGTTGAGAATCACTTCCAACCATTTAGGAAATTTATAGAAATGGCTAAATGAAGATGATGACAGGTGATTAACTCTAAAGCTTGTAGGGATAGTCAATACATCAAGTTTGGCTTTTGATGAGGAATGGTTGGTAATCAGCTTTTTAGCGAAGATGACTTCCCCTAGAAATCCATGAGCCAGAACTGTGATTGCTGGATATTCCTTGAAGCTCCAAAACATGTGATCCCATGATTTCAGAATTTGAGCTTGATGGTATGCCATCATGGGTAGTAAGAAAACATTTGGTTGTCTGAATAACTTCAGATCCATCTTTTCCTACACCTGTTATTTCGAGCTCATCATCATCATCCTCTTTCTCTTCTTTGTTTTCTTCCGAAGAATCCATTATCTCAATGGCCTTTGGGAGGTTTGACATTGGTTCATCTTCATCTTGAGCAAGGACCTCCTCTTGACCATTTGGGATATTATGAGGCTCCCCTCAATATGATCATCTTCTTGGAGGTTTAGAAACACCCCTTCACCGGTAAATCTTCTTCTAAGTTCAAAAGTCCCTTTCAATTGGAACCTCTTCTTGAAAGCGATGAGGTTTCTCCCCTCACCGTGGTGTATACTCAATCATGAGAATTTGAGGTTCTCCCCTCACCGGAGCATTTTTCCTCTTGATTTGCTTGGGGCGATTCTACTTTTGCGACCATGCTCTTGGCTTCCTTCTTGATGCTTTTTCATTCTCAAGAATATACTTCTTGACCAAATTTTCTTTTTGCTTTCTTTGGTTTTAGTCACCACTGGACTCTCTTGAGTCTTTGTTTTGCCACGTTGATCGTACTTTTGTCCTTGGGCGGCTTCCTCCATTTCTCGCCACACTTGGCTTTGGTTTTCGAGAGAAATGAGTCTCTACGATCGAAGACACTGTTGGTCTTTTGGACTTATGACCAGTCTTGTTCTTCTTTAAGATTTATGAAATTGTGGCTTGATCCTCTTTAGCTTCTTCTTGTTGTTGCATCTTCCTTAGCCTTCTTAGAGTCTCTATGTCAGAGGACTCTACAAGAATGTTAGTTGTAGATCCTTGAGGCTCTTCGACTTGTCTTGCCCTTAGCTTTCTCTTGCCTTTGCTTTTTACGGCAGAACAGAGGGTTCTCCTTATCTCGCTTCTCCATCTTCTTCAACTTCGTTGACAATGACATTCCTCCTTGAAAGCTTTGTTTCCTTTTTGTTCCCCAGCCTCTCCCATTGGACTCTGTCATCATTCTCATATACTCAATGAGGTTCCTTTCCAGCTTTTTAAACAAGCTGCTTTGTGTCATTTTTCTGGTTTGGGTTGATGGCTTCTCCTTCATCATCCCCGATTTTGTCACCCAATGCAGATTGCAGAATGATGCTAATGAACCTCCCATACAGCATCTTCGGGGTGCTCTTTGATTTCTTCGAGCTTACGATCCACTTGCCGATCCACTCGAGTAATACAACCCCATAGTTGAGTTGAGTACCATACACCATAGCCGTCATGAGCTTAAGCTGAGCCTCATTTACCTAGTCATGACCTGAGCTCTTGCAACAGATGCATTTCCCAATAATGTCAGCCAAAAATTCATACCTCTGAGGGAACTCCTTCTTTTTGTAGCCTTTCACGGAGGGTTCTTCTTGTGATGCATCTTCTTCATCCTCTTGAAATCTTATCTTTGTCTGTAAATGGGTGCCTACATTTTTTGAAACCTAGGGCAGTTACGTCTTCTTCCCCCTAGTTTTATTTCAACTCCTCTAACTCGTGTGGTGATGGTGTTGTTTTCGTATACTCCATTTTTGTAGAACTCCTTCACCAGTTTAGGATAGATGAGCGTATCGATGCTGAGCGCCTCTTCTAGACCTGCCTTCTTCAGTAAGGCTAAGATCTTGTGAAACTTAGGTGGAGCAGTTTTAAACTCGTCAAAATAGAGTCTGTAGCCCGAAATCACATTAGAAGCAACCATCGATTCTGTAGTTGAGTAGAGGGATACTACTGAGCTTTTTTCTGAGTTAGGCTTTTACACACAGAGAGAGAGAGAGAGAATGAGAGATAATCTTTTGAACTTCAGATTTCAAAAACATGGTTTCAATTTGTACTTGTAACTTCCCTCTCTCTTTTTGTCTTAATGGGACAGGTGTCGCCTCTTGCTTGGCTCTACGATTTTGACTGATTAGGAATGTACTGATTTTCCCTTTGAGTCTTCAGAGCTAAGGTGTCCTTAGTATGATTACGATCATAGAGTTGGTCTTCAGTTCGTTGAGTCTGTCCTGCGATCGTCGAGTCTGTCCGGCAGTCATTGAGTTTGATCAGCATTCGTAGAGTCTGTCCTACGATCGTCGAGTCTGTCCTACGATCGTCGAGTTTGTCCAGCAGTCGTTGAGTCTGATCAACATTCGTAGAGTCTGTCCTACGATCGTCGAGTTTGTCCGGCAGTCGTTGAGTCTGATCAGCATTCGTTGAGTCTGTCCTCTATGATAGTTAAGTCTTTGCTACGATCGTTGAGGTAGATTTTTGTTCAGCTCTACGATCGTGGTCCTTCCTTGATCATGTCTACGATTTTTGAGTTCAGCCTTTATATCTGTCATTGTTAGCACAGTCTAGAGCATACATTTATGGTGATAGATTTAGCATGCCTAGCTCACTTATTAACTTATTAAATCTAGATTCATCTAGTGGTTTAGTAAAAACATCAGAAAGTTGATTTTCGGTAGGGATATATTGTAAAGATATAGTTCCATTTTTCACATGATCCCTAATGAAGTGATACCATATTTCTATATGTTTGGTTCTACAATGCATAACAGGATTATGAGTTATTGCTATGTCACTTGTATTATCACAGTGTATAGGTATAGACTTGAAATCAAACCCATAGTCAGCTAGCTGATTTCTCATCCAAAGGATCTGAAAGGACAAGAATGCCAAAGAAGAATGTATTCACCTTGCAGTTGAAGTTGAAACTGAGTTTTTCTTTTTGCTGAACTAAGACACAAGTCTGTTCCCTAGTAGTTGACAAGTGCCACTAGTACTTTTTCTATCTATTTTGCATCCTGCAAAGTCAGCATCTGTGTATCCTATTAGTTCAAAAGAGGATTCCTTGGATACCACAGCCTCAAGTAGGGTGTACCCTTTAGATACCTGAAGATCCTCTTTACGATAAGCAGATGTGACTCTTTAGGGTTAGCTCGAAATCTAGCACATATGCATGTTGCAAACATTATATCTGGTTCTCTTGGCGAGTTAGGTATAAAGAGAACCTATCATACCTCTGTATTGAGTTATATCAATACATTTACCATTCTCATCCTTGTCAAGCTTGGTTGCGGGAGCAATTGGTGTTTTCATGGGAGAGGCTGATTCCATGCCATACTTCTTTAGTAAGTCTTTGATGTATTTGGCTTGGTTAATGAATATTCCTTCATCAGTCTGCTTCACTTGCAGTCCAAGGAAGAAATTCAGCTCACCCATCATGCTCATTTCAAACTTGCTCTGCATTAGCTTAAAGAATCTTTTACATAACTTTTCGTCATTAGAACCAAAAATGATATCATCAACATATATTTGAACTAGTAAGACTTTGTCTTTATGCTTTCTAAGAAATAGTGTGGTATCTACTCTACCTCTAAAGTGAACCCATTTTCTATTAAGAAGTTAGTCGATGTTTCATACCATGCTTTTTGTGTGCTTGTTTAAGACCATATAAAGCTTTGTCTAATCTATAGACATAATTGGAAAGAGATGGATTGATGAAACCTGGAGGTTGTTCTACGTAGACTTCTTCTTGAAGCTCTCCATTTAGGAATGTACTCTTGACATCCATCTGAAAGACTTTGAACTTCATGTGGCCAGCAAAGGCAAGAAAGATTCTGATGGCTTCTAATCTGGCAACAGGTGCAAATGTCTTATCATAGTCAATGCCTTCTTCTTGAGAATAGCCCTTTGCCACTAGTCTTGCCTTGTTTCTGGTAATGACCCCATCTTCATCCATTTTGTTCCTGAAGACCCACTTGGTTCCTATGACAAGATGACTCTGTGGTCTTGGTACCAATCTCTATACTTTGCTTCGTTCAAATTGGTTGAGTTCTTCCTGCATGGCTTCTATCCAACTGGAGTCTTCCATAGCATTCTTTATCTTCTTTGGCTCTATCTGTGATGTAAGCTTAGATAAACATTCATTCCGAGTAGCAGCTCTTGTTTTGACTCTTGCACTTGGATCTCCAATGATTAGATCATGAGTGTGATCTCTTGCCCATCTGTTCCCGGTTGGGACATCTGTCCTGATGCCTTCATGTCTTAAGTCTTTAAGGTCTATCTCTTCTTCTTGGAGTGGAGGCTCGCTGTCTTGGATGGACCTCTCTACGACTTCATTATCTGGTACTACGATCGTAGTGTTGAGCTCGACGACTTCATTCGTAGTGTCTGCACTATCAGTCGTAGTGTCTTGGGGCACTATTTTATCTAAGTCAGTTTCATCAAAGATGATGTGTATTGAGACTTTGACACTCAGTGTCTTCTTGTTGAACACTCTGTAAGCTTTGATGTCTGTGGCATATCCAAGAAAGATCCCTTCATCTGACTTGGGCTGGAATTTTGTCAGATACTACTTTCCATTGTTGAGAATATAGCATGCACAGCCAAAGACATGGAAATAGCTAACACTTGGCTTCCTTCCTTTCCACAGTTCGTAGGGTGTCCTCTTGATCGTAGAGTGAATTAATGATCTGTTCTGAGTATAGCATGTAGTGTTGATGACTTACCGCCTAAGTATTCATTCAGAGCATTTCTTAGTAAGTAGGGTCCTTCGAGCCTCTATCAGAGTTCTGTTCTTTCTTTCAGCAACTCCATTTTGTTGAGGAGTTCGTGGAGTGAGAAATTAGGGGATGATGGCATTATCGGCGAGAACTTGTCTATTTCGAAAATCAATTCTCTTCCATGATCACTCCTTATTGCCTTGATTTTCACTCATTTCTCGTTCATCACCATTCGAACATTTTGATTAATTCGGAGCTCATTTCATCCTTTGAAGTTAGGAAGAATACCCATGTGAATCTGGTGTAGTTGTCGACTACGACTAGCGAGTATCTTTTTCCTCCAAGACTGGTTGTCGGGATTGGCCCAAAGAGATCCATGTGGAGCAACTGCAGGGGCTTGTCAATGGAATTTGCAGTCTTTCTCTTGAATGAGCTTCTGGTTTGTTTTCCAAGCTGGCAAGCATTGCATGGTCTTTCCTTCACAAAGTTGAACTTGGGTAGACCAGCTACGAGGTCTTTTGATGCCAATTTGGACATGCTTTTGAAGTTTAAGTGAGACAGCCTTCTATGCCATAGCCAGCTCATTTCCTTGGATGCTTTTGCCAGAAAACATATTGTTTCATCAGAGCTTAGTTGACTAAGATATATAGTGTAGACATTTCCTTCTCTTGTTCTGGTCAACTTTATGGCAGATGTCTTCAAATCTCTGACTTGACATTGATTGTTGAGAAATGTTACTTGGTGACCCTTATCGCAGAGTTGGCTAATGCTTAGAAGATTTTGTTGGAGTCCTTCCACATAAGCTACTTTCTTTGAAAGATCTTTGCACCATTGCCAGTGAGCCATATCCTCTTGTTTTGCCCGAGCAGTTATCTCCAAATATGACTGAGGGACCTTCCTTTTCTACATAGTTGGATAGTAGAGCTTTGTTCCCTATCATATGCCTCGAGCAACCACTATCCAGATACCATGTTGAGGTCGTGGAGCTCTTTTCCTGTCAAAACATTTGAACCTTCATTTTGGTACCCATATTTGCATGGGTCCTTCTTTGTTAGTGCCTTTGGGGACCCAAATTTGTCTAATCTTGGGTCTTACATGCATGGAATTATAATAACACTTTGTAGCCCTATGACCATTTTTATTGCATATAAGCATCTATTATAATGCATGCCCGTGTGTGTGTGATGATTCATCTTCCATTTAGACTTGTGTGGTTCCTTAGTTAACCTTACATTTAAACCGATTCTCTTTCTTCCACGTGTCCTTAGGTTTCATAAATAGTGATGAGTGTGCTTTTACCTCTCTGTATTCTTCCCAGTTGATTAAGTAGAGTTGATTTTATTTGACTCTACGATTCTTCGAGGTTGGTAAGTAGAGATTGGGTTATTCTTTTCCTTGATGAAACCCAGGACCAAATGAGATCCTTTACTTCTCTGAGTATAACTAGAGACGGTAGAATAAGGTTGAACTCGTTCTTCCAACTATGAGGATTTCACAAAAGCAATGCCTCTACCAAAACTTGAGACATTACTACTAGTGCTAGTTTCCATTGTCTTTTCCACACTTAACTCTCGAGATGGATTCCCCAAAGCTTCCTGCTTCATTTCATCGAATGTGCTCCTCCGATTGAGAAGCGGTACCCCATGGATGATGAGGATCTGTTCCATGCGCAGAGATAGTCTTCTCTAGATCCTCAATTTTAGAGGTTAGCTTAGACTCTCTTTGTGCATGATGTGTGTTTGTTTGTTTTAAAGTTTCATTCTCAGCTTCAAGTGGGAGAGAAGATTAGTACTTAGAAGGGTCATGTTTTAAGCTCGCCTTGAACTTTCTTCTTCTCCTCTTGAAAAAGTGAATGATCTTTAGACAAGACTACGAACCACTTCATGTATTGATGTAGGTCGTTGGTTATGCCATGCAAGCGCTTCTTAAGTCACTTATATCTACATCGGAGAATTAAAATCAAATACCTTATCGATACTCACATCATGTATGTTTAGGCTTTGTTTGACCTTTGCATGTTTAGCCATTAAGCGCAGATTGGCCATATGTGGTTCTTCTTCTCATCTTCGGAGTCTGCATTTGAGTCATTATCTGAATCACCCACGATCCTCCGTGACCGGACCTTTGTCTCTTTTTGATGCCTCTTGGTTCCTTTGTATTCTTTCTTTGCATGAGATTTCTTCTTTAGCTCTTCTTTGATAGGCATGTTGCGATTAACAATGAAATGATCAGTTTTCTTTGCGCTTGTAACATAAATCATTCATTTGTTCACAGCTAACGTGTTCTTGACTTTCTTTAACTTCTTGGATTCGCCTTCGCATGAACCTTCTTAGTCTCTTTACCAAAGATAAAGAAAGTCATCGCCATCGTCTTCATCATCATCAAAGTCCATCTCTTGATGACTTTTGATGCACTTTTTATTTGCCTTTAGGGCAACACCCTTATCCTTTCTTCTTCCTTCCGATAAGGTTTCAAAGCATTAGGGTCAACTCCGGTTAGATGCGTCGAGATTTCCATACAATTGTTGAATCGCATCTCATTAAGATTCTTTGATTCTCTTATTCATTGTGGTCTTTGCATCCCACCTACTTGGTAGGCTCTCATGAACTTTATGGTTAGATTCTTGTTAGGATAGATCTTCCCATATGCTCGTGAGAGTTGAGAAAATGTTGAATCTTTCATAAGTTGCGATCCACGCTTTCTCCCTCAGCATACGAAGTGAACATTTCATCTTCTTTGTGTCAAAGTGAGGCGCTTGTTTCTCTCGACTTCTTCAGTTCCTTCGTGCATAATTAGCAGTGCTTCCCAAACATCCTTAGCTATTTTGTTGTTTACAACATTTTCAAATAGATCATCCTCTAAGGATTGGAACAGGATGTTCTTTGCCTTTTTATCAAGTTGGACAGCTTTTTTCTCGGTGTCTGTCCATTCTTCTTTCACTTTTATTTGTACTCTGTTTGGATCGTCAATGGTTGGTGCAAGCTTGGTTGGTATATAGGGCCCATTAAGAACAGTCTCAAATAGATCTTCATCTATTGAATCCATGTAAGCTTGCATCCTGACTTTCCAGTTAGCAAATTTATCTTTGTTGCACATTGGTGGCTTGCTGTCTCCCCTGGTCCTGGATTCGCTTGGTATGAGTGCCATTTGGATCTACTAAAGCGTGTAAGTCAGAAATAGAACCCGCTTTCGATACCAATTGTTAGTTCCTAGTAGGCACAAGTTATCTAGAAGGGGGGGTTGAATAGATATATGAAAATCGTTTCGTTTTAACTAGTTCTTAGACTGCTGCACTTGAAGAGTTCAAAAGTGAACTAGAAGAAGTTCCTAGACTGCTGGTCTAGAAGGAATCTGTGTGATTCAGAAGATTGTAAAAGACATCCTTAGTGGATATCCTACTCGTTGAGTAGAAGAGTGGACTAGGAGCTTTGAGTGCTATGAACCACTTAAAAACAACTGTGTCGTTTACTTGGTAAAGAAAACACAGATTATGAGGCTCGACGTTTTCTGACATTAGACAGATGATGCTCTATGATTTGGATCATGATGTTCTACGATTTAGATCGTAGTGTCTTTGACTTGCACACTACGATGCTATTAGTCGAGAGCACTATGATTTCCCTTTATCCTTCGCACCCTACGATCTTCTCTTGCTCGTGTTGTTGACTTTTATCGCGTTCTCGAGTGCTCACTACGATCGCTGACTTGTAAACTTCATGTTTCTTCAAAGACACTACGATCGTGGAGTTAACTCAAAGACTCGTTGGGACCACTCTCTACGAAGTTCGAAGAGTTTCATTCAAAGCGCACACACTACGATCTTCGTGCTCTACGTTTTACGCCTTGACTTACAGCAATGTTGATCAAGTTGATGCACTATGATTTCTTCAAGACTAATCTATTACATCTTAAGATCAACCTAACAGCTTTTGATCTTTCTATCTATACAT
Source organism: Panax ginseng (assembly GCA_020205605.1). Classification (NCBI taxonomy): domain Eukaryota; kingdom Viridiplantae; phylum Streptophyta; class Magnoliopsida; order Apiales; family Araliaceae; genus Panax; species Panax ginseng. The sequence continues at coordinate 131,726,858 of CM035145.1, read as the reverse complement.
TCTTTAACGAGAATGATACATCGCCGAGAGCTTAGATCAACCTAACGGCTTTTGATCTATCACTAAGTCCTTGTACACATATTCATTAAAGGACCTTACAAATAATCATGAACACATGCATTAAAATATCAAATCATAATATGCATTCTCCCAACAGAGTTTCAACAAATAAGTCAAAGTCTAATTTCTCCAAGTCAAATTTAAACGTTGAAATAAGTAGGAGAAATAAAAGAATGGGTAGAACCCAGATCAAATAAGGTATAGACTTCACCGAGTTTAGGATAAGCTTACCCGTGATAACCTCGTTCGGGTTCCTTTCTTTCTGGGGAGGTCACAAAAACGCCTCTCCACTTATACTCTGGCTTTGACTTTTCTCGACTGACCTTTGGTGCCTCCATCCTAATTAATTTGTCTTGGTAAACAACAAAATCGAGCTAAGTGACCTTCTCTTCCACAATTATAACATGCTTTAGACGGATCGCTGAGCTTGGATGATGTGTCCTCCCTCCGCATTTGAAGCATATGATAGGTGGTCGTTGTAAGAAGACCCAACTTTTTGAATAAAGATTAAATTTTCTCGATTTATATTTTTGAATATTATGGTGTGGATTTGATATAATGTTATAGTTGTGGGTAATATTTATAAATTTTGCAAAAAGTACGCAAGTTGTTATATAATATTCGATTGGTTTAGGAATATTCGCTTTAACAGGAATATTCGTATAACCAAGACAATCATTGGTGGACCCCACAGCGGAAATTATTGTTTGGATTGAGAAAACGCGACAAAAATACTTTATGAAAATAACGGCGGAAGTTTTACTGTTAATCGTTGAAACACCCGGTGTTAAAAGTAATGCGATGTCTGGCATTGGTTGCGTATAAGAAGACACCAGTATTGATTATTGATGCTTACGTGAGAAGTCACTCAATTATTACTCACGATAATTGTTGCATCATATCTATCATATTATTGATTCAATTATTGTCACAATTATCATCTGCATAAAATGTTTTTTATTAAATCAATACTTGAGGCGACAAAGTTATTCATATTATAAATTGCAATATTTACAATGTCTAGAAGTTCTGCCATCGAGAGGTTTGGTCACCTAATCATGTGGCGGCATGATAGGGAGAAATCCTTATTGGAAAGCCCTTCTTTCACGAGAGAACGACTGGTTGATAAATATTGTGAGTTATAATATTAATGATGAATGTTGTTCTGAGTTGAATTTGAGACGCGGACATGATATTTGAGTCCGGAACAAAGAAATTAATAAAAATAGTCTATAAACACAAAATTTTTCGGGATTCACTATTTGGTCAAAAAGTCAACAGTTGACTTTTTTGGGAAAAGTCGAACTTCAAAATTTTAAAATTTATATTGTTGATAAAAATAGTTTCATTATGTTGGAATTGTTTGTGTTAGTGAAAATCGACATCTATTCTGATGATAATTGATGTCTGGGGTTATATTGATAAATCGGGTAATTTATCAGATAAATGAGCAATTAATTGATACTAATTTACATGCTTATATAACTATTTGTTCATATATCTGTACTATTGAATCACATTATTTACTATTAGGAGAGTTGGTACAAGATTGATAATACTTGCATGACTAAGTTAAAAATGGAGGTATAGATGGAGGTACTATACTGAAATTCGTATTTTTCACATGATTGAACTATTGATTCACATTATTTACTATTAGGGGAGTTGGTGCAAGATTGATAATACTTACAGGACTAAATTAAAAATGAAGGAAAAGTTGGAGGTATTGTACTGTAATTTTTGAGCCCCAAAACGTGCAATTATCGAAACTATATTTTCCTATAAATAGAAGCTCATTCTTCCTTCATTTCTCACCAATTCACAAAAGCTTTAGAGCGATTATTATAGAGAGAAATTATAGAGAGAAAGAAGAAGAGAAATCTGCTACCTCACTATTCCAGTATCTAGTTTTTTTTCCAAGGTAGGGAGTATTATTTCTTTCTTATCTATGAAGAGAACTTCTGTTATTCCATCCTTTATTATTCTGTTGGAATAACTTTTGTATCACGCTGCTACCCTATACTTGGTGAAATTCTTCCATTATTCCATTCTTTATCATTCTGTTGGAACATCATATACATGCGTTTCTACGCCGGGACTGTTCCGCTTTATTATTATTCTGTTGGAATATCCTGTACATGCATTTTACACCGGACCGATTCCGTCTTTATTATTACATTGGAATATCATATATGCATGCGTTTTGGCGGACTGATCCCGCCTTTTTATTATTCATTGGAATATCATGTATATGCGCTTTCTGGCGGGACTGATTCTGTTATTTATTATTATGTTGGAATAACCTTCCTATGCAGTCTATCGCATGCCTGGTGATTTCTTTTGTATTTCATTCCTTATTATACTCAGTTGGTTAAAGTTTTGACTTCTATACTCCATGAAATTAGTGGAATATCCTTGATATTTGCGCTTCATCCAGTATCTTTTCATGGAAATATTCTTCTGAGCATTTTTCAATTTTACTTTACAAAGCAGTATCATGTTGACAATTTGGACGTTATTAGTTCCTGGATAAAAGAATTCTTGAACTTTTTTTATTGAATTCTTATATCATTGTCATCATCCTCATGTTTATATTTTGTTGAAAGGCATCTGTGGCCTATAGTGCATAGATGGACTTGGTATGATTATGACCAAGAATTATTCGGTGTAATCATGACCGTAATGTTACAAATGATATGGTAAAAGTCATCATTGGCCCGTAGTGCATTGATGGACAGTTGTTGGCATGATCATGACCATTATTGAATACACAAATATTATTGGCCCGTAGTGCATGGATAATTGTGGTCGTGATACTAAAGAATATCCTTGGTCGTAGTTCAGGGGTGATTCGATGATGTGGATTATTTATTAAAAATTTGAGTCTCAAATGATAAAAGTGATGAAAAACCTTCTAAATCATAAAAGATAGTAGATTTTATTCTCTACTTGACTCTTTTAATGGATTGCTTGTTCCGCTGCAGTTAAACTTGATGGTTGTTATATTGTATCAGTTTAACACTGTTGAAGGCTAACGATAATATATTCTCGCATTATCTTAGTCATAATATTTCCTCTTGGGCTAGTTGAGCTCACCTTTTTACTTTTATTGTTCTCTTGAGAAATGAGAACGTAGCGAGGACTAGTCGGGAGCGGAGTGACGGACGATGATAATGCTTAGTAGTCCTCACTATTACGTGAAATAGTGTAATAATAATTGTAATAAGGACTCCTTTTGAGTTTGTATAATCTCCGGTAGACAATATTTATATTCAAACTCACGATTTATGTTTTGTCGTATTATACACGCATACCTGTATTATTAAGTTGTATTTGAATTTATGTACCATGTAAGTGGCGACCCAAGATGGGTGACGTATACCTAATTTTGGGGTGTCACAGGTTGGTATCAAAGCTTAGGGATATGATCCTGGCTAAGATGTGAGACTAGAACTAGGAGGGGAGAGACGGGGAATTCCTTCGCTAGTATGACCTACCTAAGTTTATTTGGTATTTGATTGGTCGGTCAGAGTATAGTGATATTATGTTGCATTTTAATTAACCCTTGTTTTGTGGCAGTGTTTGAAAATGGCATCTGAGAATGTTGAGAACATCAATGGAGCACAGGAGACCGTTGAGTCTCCACAGATCAATAACCAGGACAACGTGCATCAGGAAGGCGACAATCCTCATGCAAACAACAACACTAACCAAATGATGAATGATGGAATGTTCCGAGGCTTCATGCAATTCATGCAACATCAGGCGAAAGCGACTCCTGTTCAAAATGCAGGTGTAAACACAGGAAACTCTCGGACGGTCACCGCTAAACAGTTCAAGGAGCTGGGACCACCGGAGTTTATTGGAGAGCCAAAACCACTTAAGGCGGAAGCATGGATAAAGCAAATCACTAAGATATTTGATGTCTTGGGATGCTCCGAGGGGCAAAAGGTTCCCTTCTCCACCTTTATGTTGCGTGAAGAAGCAGATTACTGGTGGGAATCTATAAAACGTACCCAGCCTGACCCACTCAAGATGTCTTGGGAGAAGTTCCAATAGCTGTTCAACGACAAGTACTTTCCCGAAAGTATTCGTCACATGAAGGAGGTGGAGTTTATCAAGTTGGAACAAAACAATATGACCGTGTCACAATACGAGGCTAAATTTGCGGAGTTATCCCGGTTTGCATCCCATTTGGTCGATAATGAGGAGCGAATGACACAAATGTTTTTAAGAGGTTTGAAACCGGAGATACGTCAATATCTTATTTCTCATAAAAGCGTGTTTATATTCTGGATGTTGTAAATAGGGCTCGATTATTGGAGCCAGCCATGAATGAAAATCAACGTAACCAAGAGAAAGTGGCCGTGACATGAAAATACCAAAGGGTATCATTCATCGAAGCGGTGACAACACAAACGTGGAGGAATCAACATGCGAAAATGGTAACCACTTGGTGGTAATCATGGCCAAGACAATAAAAATGGACATTTCAAGAAAAGGAGATTCAACAATGATGGAAAGACGTCAAGACCAAAGAACCGTGGTTAAGAAGGAGAACGACCACCTATCATATGCTTCAAATGCACAGGGAGGACATATCACCAAACCGCTGCAGCGATGTCATCCAAAGCGTGTTATAATTATGGAAGAGAAGGTCACCTAGCCCGATTTTTGTCGTTCACCAAAGAAAAGTTCAATTTAGGATGGAGGCACCAAAGGTCAGTCCCGAAAAAGTCAAAGTCGGTGGTGCAGTGGAGAGGCATTTGTTGTGACCTCCCGAAAGCAAGGAACCCGAACGAGGTCATCACGGGTAAGCTTATCATAAACTCTAGTGAAGTCTATACCTTATTTGATACCTTGTTCTACCCATTCTTTTATTTCTCCTACTTGCGCTTCAACATTTAAATTTGACTCGAGAAAATTAGACTTTGACTTATCTGTTGAAACTCCATTAGGAGAAACCTTCATTACATCCACTCGCTTATAAGTCTTGTTTGATTCAAATCGGTAATCGCTTGCGTTACTTGTCGATCTTATCTCCTTAAAAATACTTGCATTTGACGTGATTCTAGGGATTGATTGGTTAACTACTCATCATCATGCTAAAATTGATTGTTTTTAAGGTTGTTAGCTTTCATATTCCTAATAAACCAATTATGCTAATTCAAGCGACCAAACCATTAAAATCAATCACGGTCATCTCAAGCCACAAAAGCTATTCGTTTATTGAAAAATGGATGTCAAGCTTTCTTAGCTCATGTCACTGATTTAAACAAAATACGCCGATTTGAAGAATATTTCTATTGTTAATAAATTTCCTAACGTATTCCACGAAGAACTTCCCGGCCTACCCCGAGGCGTGAAGTTGAATTTTGTATCGACCTTGAACCCAAAGACAAAACCCATTTCCAAAGCCCCATATCGAATGGCTCTATTGAACTTCGAGTTAAAGACCCAATTGCAAGAATTGTTAGACATTGATTTCATTAAGTCCTAAGACGTCTCCTTGGGGTGCTCTGCTACATTTGTGAAGAAGAAAGATGGGAGTATGCGACTTTGTATTGATTATCGGGAGTTGAATCATGTTACCATCAAAAAAAAGGTACCCATTGCCACGTATTGATGACTGTTTGATCGGTTACAAAGAGCACAATTTTTTCAAAGATCGATCTTAGCTTCTGGATATCATCACCAAGGTTAAAACCGAGGATATTCCAAAGATCGCCTTCGAAACTCGATGCGGGCATTATGAATTCTTAGTCATGTCTTTTAGATTGACTAATGCTCCTGCTGCCTTCATGGATATGATGAACCGAGTATTCAAAGAATATTTGGATCATTTTGTGGTCGTCTTTATTGATGACATCCTTATTTATTCCAAAAGCCGTGAAGATTATGAGCAACACTTGAGGTTGAGGCTGATACTCCAAAAGCTTCGTGAATATAAGCTTTATGCCAAGTTAAAGAAATGCGAGTTCTGGCTTGAGGAAGTAGCATTCCTTGGGCAAAGGGTTATTTCAAGAACTCAAAAGGAGACTCATTTCAGCACCTGTTCTGACAATACCATCTGGTTCGGAGGGATTTGTCATCTACAGTGATGCTTCGGGCAAAGGGTTAGGATGTGTTCTCATGCAACATGGGAAAGTCATAGCCTATGCCTCAAGACAACTCAAAGAATATGAGAGGAATTATCCTACTCATGATCTAGAGTTAGCAGCTGTTGTCTTCGCACTTAAAATTTGGAGGCATTACTTGTATGGAGAGAAAGTTTAGATCTTTACGGATCATAAAAGCTTCAAATATTTCTTCACTAAAAAGGAACTCAACATGCGACAACGATGTTAGCTTGAACTGTTGAAAGATTATGATCATACCATCCAATACCATCCTAGAAAAGCGAACGTGGTAGCTAACGCATTGAGTAGAAGATCATATGCGGGTACGAGTGCAATATTCATAACACAAAAGCCCATTTTGTGTGACTTGCAAAGGATGGAGATAGAGTTAAAAACTCCAGGGACCCATGTGATGATGGCAAATATACGAGTAGAACCGACTTTAATTGATAAAGTTAAAGTTGCTCAAGTTATAGATCCGGAGCTGATGCGTATGAGGAAGAAAGTGCAAGAAGGTTCTATGTCGGAAGCAAGAATCGATGAAGAAGGAATACTTCGAGTTAACTCCAGACTTTGTGTTCCTAACGACCCTGATTTAAAGTATAAAATCATGATGGAGGCGCACAACACACCGTTTGCAATCCATCCTAGGAGTACCAAAATGTATTGTGATCTTCGAAATACAAATACAACTTAATAATACAACTGCCGTGTACAATACGACAAAACATAAGCTGTGAGTTTGAATACAATATTGTCTACTAGAGATTATACAAACTCAAAAGGAGTCCTCATTACAATTATTATCACACTATTTCACAGAATAGTGAGGACTACTAATGCTATCATCTGGCCCGTCACTCCGTTCCCCGACTAGTCCCTACTACGTTCTCATTTCCTGAAGAGAACAATGAAAGTAAAAGGGTGAGCTCAATTAGCCCAATAAGAAATATTATGACTAAGATAATGCAGAATATATTATCGTTAGCCTTCAACAGTGTTAAACTGATACAATATAACAACCATCAAGTTTAATTGCAGCGGAACAAGCAATCCATTAAAAGAGTCAAGTAGAGAATAAAATCTACTATCTTTTATGATTGAAAAGGTTTTTCATCACTTTTATCACGGGACTCGACAATAAATAATCCACATCATCGAATCACCCATGCACTACTACCAAGGATATTCTTTAATATCACGACCACAATTATCCATGCCTTCTACGGGCCAAGAATATTTGTGTATTCAATAATGGTCATGATCATGCCAACAATCATCCATCAATGCACTACGGGCAATGAGGACTTTTACCACATCATTTGTAACATTTATGGTCATGATTACACGAATAATCCTCGGTCATAATCATACCAAGTCCATCTATGCACTTTATAGGCCACGTATGACTTTCAACAAATTATAAACATGAGGATGATGACAATGATATAAGAATTCAATAAAACAAGTTCAAGAATTATTTTATCCAGAACTAATAACGTCCAAATTGTCAACACGATCTTTGCTTTGTAGAGTAAAATTCAAGAATGCTCGTAAGAATATTTCCATAAAAGATATTTGGATGAAGCGCAAATATCAAGGATATTCCACTAATTTCATGTAGTATAAAAGTCAAAATTTTAACCAACCGAGTATAATAAGGAATGGAATAACAAAAGAAATCACTAGGCATGATGTAGATCATACGGGAAGGTTATTCCAATGTAATAATAAATAACGGAATCAAAGTCCCATGAAACGCATGCATATGAGATATTCCAATAGAATAATAAAGACGGAATCGGTCCCAGTAGAATGAATGCCTGCAGACGAGGATATTCCAATGTAATAATAAAGACGGAATCAGTCCGGCAGAAAAAGCATTATGTGATATTATTCCAACAAAATAATAAAGGTGGAATCGTGTCCGACGTAAACGCATGCATGTGATATTCCAAAAGAATAATAAAGATTTTACCGGTCCCAAAGGCGTAAACGCATGAATGTGATGTTCCAACAGAATGATAAATAGAATAATGTAAGTTCTCTTCATGGATAAGAAAGAAATAATACTCCTACCTTAGAAAAAAGCGGATACTTGGAATAGTGAGGTAAGAGACTTCTCTTCTTCTTTCTATAATTTCTCTCTATAATAATCGCTCTAAAGCTTTTGTGAATTGGTGAGAAATGAAGGAAGAATGAGCTTCTATTTATAGAAAAATATAGTTTCGATAATTACTTTTTTGGGGCTCGAAAAATTACAATGACAATACCTCCAACTTTTCCTTTATTTTTAATTTAGCCATGAAAGTATTATCAAACTTGCACCACCTCCCTAATAGTAAATAATGTGATTCAATAGTAAATTATGTGAATCAATAGTTCTAGACATGTGAAAATACGAATTACAAGATAGTACTCTCCATCTATACCTCCATTTTTAACTTAGTCATGCAAGTATTATCAATCTTGCACTAACTCCCCATAATAGTAACAAGAATATGAAACAATAGTATACACATGTGAATAAATAGTTATAATCATGTGAAATAATAGCAATCAACTGCTCATTTATCCGGTTAAATACCCGATTGATCAATATAACCTCCAAACATCAATTATTATCGAAATAATTGTCGATTTTCACTAACACAAATAATTCCAACACAATGAAACCATTTTTATCAAAAATATAAATTTTGAAATTTCAAGTTTGATTTTCCCAAAAAAGTCAATCAATTGACTTTTTGACCAAATAGTGAATTAGGAAAATTTTGTGTTTATAGACTATTTTACTAATTTCAAATTCCGGACTCAAATATCACGTCCGCGTCTCCAAATTCAACTCCAACACAACTTCAATTTTAATAACATTCATCATTAATATTATAACTCACAATATTTATCAATCGTGTCGCTCCTGGAAAGAGGGCTTTCCAATAAGGATTTCTCCCTATCAGCCAATTAATTAGGTGACCAAACCTCTCCTCGATGTAACTTCTAGACATTGTAAATATTGCAATTTAATAATATGAATAAATTTGTCGCCTCAATTATTGATTTAATAAAATAACATATTATGCGCAGATGATACTACGACAATAATCGAATCAATAATATGAGAGATATGATACAAAGAATTCTCAGTAGCAATAATTGAGTATAACCGAGTGACTTCTCACGTAAACATCAATAATCAATACCGTAGCTACTATGCAACCACGCCAGACATCGTACTTTTTACTACCGAGTAGTTCAACAGCTTAACGTGAAAACTTCCGCCGTTATTTTTATAAATTATTTTTTGCTTTTTCTCAATCCGATAATAATTCCGCTGGGGTCCACCAATGATTGTGCCATTATATTTAATATTTCTCGTTAAAACAAATATTCCCCACCAATCGAATATTATATAACAACTTCCGTGACTTTGCAAAATTTGTAAATATTACCCACAACTATAACATTATATCAAATCCACACTATAATATTCAAAAATATATTTCGAGAAAATTTAATCTTTATTCAAAAAGTTGGGGTCTTACGGTTCTCATTCACAATCATATGAATAACTCATAATCATAATTGTGGTTCTAAATTCTTCTTCGCAACTGTGACGAAGATAATTTTCATCACCTATCTTCACCAAACATCAAAAATCATGGTTATACCAAATCGTAATTCCAAATTTCATAATCATACTAATAAATTAAGTCTTTTGCACTACTACCAAAGATATTCATTAACAATTCATCTTTGCACTACATGCCAAAGACATACAACCAGATTTTTTGAAGAGTCAAGTAGAGCATGATATCTACTATCTTCTACTTAATTAAAAGTGTATAATAAATATTTTATCGCCGAGACTCAAATTTAATAAATAATCCACATCATCGAATCACCCCCGCACTACTACCAAGGATATTTGTTAATATCACATCCATGAATTTATATTTCATCACCGAGACTCACCGATAATCAATCCATATCACTAAATTATCCATGCACTACTGAATAAGGATATTCGTTAATATCACGACCATGTAATTATCCATGCACTACGCCAAAGATAATTGTGTTTTCATCAACTATCATGATCATGCCATAAAACAATTCATCTTTGCACCCTAAATCAAGAGAATCCATAGCCATAATCATACCAAAAATCGTCCATCAATGCACTACTGACAAATGAGGATTTTACCACATCATTCGTATTATATTACTATTATAATTATACCGAATAATCCCTTGTCATAATCACGCCAAGTCCATCTATGCACTACGGGCCAAAGATGACTTTTACCACATCATTTGTAACATTACTACCATGATTATACCGAATAATCCTCAGTCATAATCATACCAAGTCAATCTATGCACTATGAGCCACGTATGACTTTTTAACATAATATAAACATGAGGATGATGACAATATTATAAGCATTAATCAAACGATATCAAGGATAAATATTAAAGACTTTAAATTTATCCAAATATTATCCATCATTTAATAAACTCATTGTCTAATATTGTTAATATGATAACAATATTTTAATTACTTCTTAAACTTATAAACAATTTATTTCAATTATTTACACTTTATCAAATAATACATTTAATCATTCACAAATGTCATACTCATAAGATTTCAACACCAATGATCAAATCACTCCTCAAAAATCTACACATACCTTATATAGGAATTTCAAGCCATAAAATCATATTTACCAATTTTTCAACTTCACATAACAAATTTAATTCATATGTTCGTAACTAAACTGTTTTCATGAAAAATACCAAATCAGTCCCAAAAATTATTCTTTTCTGAAATTTAGCATAATATAGTCTCATATTGAACATATATTTTTTTCGAAATTTTTAAAATTCATTTATTATTTTTCAAAAATCAATTTCTAATTAATTTCTTAAGAAATTAGTTACCTCAAGGTTAACTCCAGAAATTTCCAAATCTTGGCAGGATCTTACACATGTTAACGTGAGCTTCCAGTTTAAATTTCATGGTCATCTGAGTTATAGAACTCCTCGTTATAAGCGTTCGTCGGAAAAACCTAAATATGAAATGGTCATAACTTGCTCATTTTAAGTCGGAATGCGCTCATTTTTGGACAGGAGGTACTTTATACCATATACTTTCATGTCCCAAAAAGGCTGAAATTTTTCTCATAAATTAAGTGGCGGAAACAGCCCTTTTAAAATCTGGACATTAGCTATTTTCGGTTTTTGCAGCTTTTGACTCCTTTGCTAAAATCAGTCCACACGATAATCTACAACACCTTTTACAGTGATTCCACTTGGATAATTTAGGAAACTCATAGATCTAACTCTAGAACTTGACCACACTCCAAAATTTGAAATATAATAGGAGATATGGTCAATTGAATTTCATGTTCCATTTTTACCAAAATCTGATTTTTCAACTCTTTGTAATTTCTAAGAAATTTTCATGTTTTCACATAATAACCAACATAACTTATCATAACACTTACTAATACCACATATACCCATGATTTTCATTAGTCCAATGCTTTTATTATGACTTTCATCATAATCCACGTAAACAGATCATTTTCACAATTTAACAATGAATGAAATACAAAGGAGCATTCACCATGCATGTGGTAATCCACATAGACATGTTATTCCAACAGAATAATAAAGAATGGAATAACAGAAGGATTCATCATGTATGCGATAGAGACCGCATGCATGTGTTATTCCCAACGTAATAATAAAGATTTTACCAGTCCCCCAGAAACGCATGCCTGTGACAGGATATTCCAATGTAATAATAAATAATGGAACCGGTCCCAGTAAAACGCATGATGTGATATTCCAACAGAATAATAGAGAATGGAATAATAGAAGAATTTCACCATGTATGCACGATTATTTGATGTATGGTTATTATCCAACATAATAATAAAGAATGGAATAAAGAAGAATTTCACCATGATACGGTGATATCATGATACTGAGTTGTAAAATCCCAAATTTTACTTAATAAAGATTTAATTTTCTCGAAATAATTTTTTAAATATTATGGTGTGAATTTGAGATAATATTATAGTTGTGGGTAGTATTTATAAATTTTGCAAAGTATGCAAATTGTTATATAATATTCGATTGGTCGGGGAATATTCTTTTTATCTGGGGAATATCTCATTTGACGGCATAATCATTGGTGGACCCCATAATAACGGAATTATTGTCGGATTGAGAAAACGACAAAAGTATTTTATTGAAAATAACGGCGGAAGTTTTACTGTTATTATCTTGTTGAACTACTCGGTAGTAAAAAGTACGATGTCTGGCGTGGTTGCATAAGTAGCACACTCAGATTGATTATTGATGCTTACGTGAGAAGTCACCCGCTTATACTCAATTATTGCTATAGTAATTGTTGCATCATATCTCTCATATTATTGATTCGATTATTGTCACAGTATCATCTGCATTATATGATATATTATTAAGTCAATAATTGAGACGGCAAAGTTATTCATATTATTATTTGCAATATTGACAATGTCTAGAAGTTCTGTCAAGGAGAGGTTTAGTCACCTAATTGCGCGCCAATAAAGAGAAATCATTATTAGAAAGCCCCCTTTTTCCTGGGAACGACCTGGTTGATAAATATTATGAGTTATAATATTAATGATGAATGTTATTAATATTGATGTTGTGCTCGGAGTTGAATTTGGAGACGCGGACGTGATATTTGAGTCCAGAACGATGAAATTAGTAAAAATAGTCTATAAACACAAAATTTACCGATTTTTACTATTTGATCAAAAAGTCAATAGTTGACTTTTTTGGGAAAAGTCAAACTTCAAAATTTCAAAATTTATATTGTTGATAAAAATAGTTTCATTATGTTGGAATTGTTTGTGTTAGTAAAAATCGACATCTATTCCGATGATAATTGATGTTTGGGGGTTATATTGATAACTCGGGTAATTTATCGGATAAATGAGCAATTAATTGCTACTAATTCACATGCTTATATAACTATTTGTTCAAATGTGTGTACTATTGAATCACATTCTTGTACTATTAGGGGAGTTGGTGCAAAATTGATAATACTTGCATGACTAAGTTAAAAATAGAGGTATAGATGGAGGTACTATACTGTAATTATTTTTATCACATGATTAGAACTATTGAGTCACATGATTTACTATTGATTCACATTATTTACTATTAGGGGAGTTGGTGCAAGTTTGATAATACTTACAGGACTAAATTAAAAATGAAAAAAAGAGGAAGGTATTATACTGTAATATTTCGAGCCCCAAAAAGTGCAATTATCGAAACTATATTTTTCTATAAATAGAAGCTCATTCTTTCTTCATTTCTCACCAATTCACAAAAGCTTTAGAGCAATTATTATAGAGAGAAATTATAGAGAGAAAGAAGAAGAGAAGTCTGCTACCTCACTATTCCAGTATCCAATTTTTTTTAAGGTAGGGAGTATTATTTCTTTCTTATCCATGAAGAGAACTTCAGTTATTCCATTCTTTATTATTCTATTGGAATAACTCAGATACGCCAAGCTACCCTATACTTGGTGAAATTCTTCAGTTATTCCATTTTTATCATTCTGTTGGAACATCCTGTCATGCGTTTCTACGTCGGACTGGTTCCGCCTTTAATATTCTCGTTAGAATATCTTGTCTGCATGCGTTTTACTGTGGGACCGATTCCGTCTTTTGTTATTCTCGCTTGGAACATCATGTTCAATGCGTTTTACGCCGGGACACGGTTCCGCTTTTTATTATTATTCATTGGAACATCCTGCAGGTCGTAATTTCACCCGACCGGTTCCGTTATTTAGTATTCTATTGAATAACTCATTGCGCGGGTCACCGCGTACATGGTGATTTCCTTTGTTATTCCATTCTTTATTATACTCGGTTGGTTAAAATTTTGACTTCTATACTCCATGAAATTAGTGGAATATCCTCGATATTTGCGCTTCATCCAAGATCTTTTCATGGAAATACTCTTCCGAGCATTCTTGAATTTTTACTCTCTACAAAGCAAAGATCATATTGACAATTTGGACATTATTAGTTCTGGATAAATTAATTCTTGAACTTATTTTATTGAATTCTTATATCATTGTCATCATCCTCATGTTTATATTTTTGTTGAAAGTCATCTGTGGCTGTAGAAGTATGTAGATGGACTTGGTATGATTATGACCAGAATTATTCTTGTAATCATGATCGTAATGTTACAAATGGTGTGGTAAAAGTCCTCATTGGCCCGTAGTGCATTGATGGACAGCTTTTTGGTATGATTATGGCTATGGATTCTCTTGACCAAGGGTGCAAAGATGAATTATTTTATGGCATGATCGGACTGTTGATGAAAACACGATTATCTTTGGCACTCAGAGTGCATGGATAATTCGTGGTCGTGATACTTAAAAATATTCTTGGCACGTAGTGCGGGGATGAGTTAATGATGTGGATTATTTATTAAAATTTGAGTCCCAAATGATAAAAGTGATGAAAAAAACCTTTTAAATCATAGAAGATAGTAGATTTTATTCCCTACTGACTCTTCTAATGGATTGCTTGTTCACCAAGCAGCTTAAACTTGATGTTTGTTATATTTTATCGGTTTAACATCGTTGAAGGCTAACGATAAATTATTATGCATTATCTTAGTCTTAATATTTCTTCTTGGGGCTAGTTGAGCTCACCCTTTCTTTCACCGTTCTCTTCGAAATGAGAGGCGTAGGCTGGACTAATCGGGGAGCAGTGATGATCCTAGATGGTGCATTAGTAGTCCTCACTATTCTCAGTGAAATAGTGTGATAATAATTGTAATGAGGACTTCTTTTGAGTTTGTATAATCTCTAGTAGACAATATTTGTATTCAAACTCACAGGTTTATGTTTTATTCGTATTGTATACATTTACAGCTTGTATTATTAAGTTGTATTTGAATTACGTACCATGTATTTAGCGACTCGTAATAGGTGATGTATTCCTGTTTTGGGGGCGTCACACAGGTTATTCCAACAGAATAATGAAGAATGGAATAACAGAAGTTCTCTTCATGAATACGAACTAAATAATACCCCTTACTATAATAATAATAATAATATCCTTTACGAGTACGACAATTATATCCCCTGCGATTACAACAAATAATATCCCCTGCAATTACAACAAATAATATCCCTTACCATAAAAGAAAATGAATATAAGAGTAGGAAAGGAGCGAAATACTTTTCTATAAACTTCATAATTTCTCTCTCTAGAGTTTCAAAGTGAATTCGTAAGAAATAATGAAGGAATGAGTTTCTATTTATAAAAAATGGATCAGATAAGAATTAACTCATGAAATCAGTCCAGTTGATTTACTTTTAATCGACGGTCCATATTTAAAACAAAATCTTTTAAATAAAATATAATATATTCTATTTATAATCTAATAAAACGAATAACTTTATAAAAGATTTTACTATGCAAACACTACGCAGAGCACTATGCATAATAAAATATAATATATTCTAATTATTGTCTAATAAAATGATAACTTAATAAAAATATTCATTTTATATAAAAAGATTTTACTATTAGCTTAATAAAACGAATAACTTTATAAAAGTATTCATTTTTATATAAAAGTTTTTCTGCTTTTATTACATTAATAATACCAATAAAACAAAATTGAGTGACTTATCACATAAGCATCAATAATCAATACCGTCTTCTTATCTGACAACCACGCCATTCATCGTACTTTTAACACCGGTGTTTCAACGATTAACTGTAAAACTTTCGCCGTTATTTTCATAAAATATTTTTATCGTTTTCTCAATCCGACAATAATTTCGTTGTGGGGTCCACTAATGATTGTATCTTATCGATTGATATTCCCCGACTAATCGAATATTTTATATCAACTTGCTTACTTTGTAAAAAAAAAAAAATCACATATTACCCTTAACTTTAAATTTTTATCAATTTAACTATTTACCAAAATAGAAAAATTGAATACTTTTATTTCATAAAAATTCGGGATCTCACAAATAAGATGATTTTAATAACCGAAACCGAATACCGAATACCGAATACGAATTCGGATATAACCGAATTACAAAAAATAACCGAATTATCAAGAAATTTCGGTTCAGAAAATTCGGTTCGATTCGGTTATTCGGTTATCTGTTTTTTGCTCAGTTCTAATTTTAAGGCAAAATAATATTTATATAATAATTAGTATTTAGTACTATATACAAACAATTGTTTTTGGAACAATTTTTTTAAATTGAATATTTTTTTAAAAAAGGGAAGAACTATTTGGTACACTACAAAATAATAGCTTAATCACAAATAATAATAATAATAATAATAATAATAATAATAATAATAATAATAATAATAATAATAGGAGCACAATAACATTTCCCAATATATAATACTCCCACTATTCCCAAATTCAAAATACATTTATACAACGATTTTAAAATAATTTTATATTCTTAAATATAAATTTAGCATTAATTATGAATTCAGATGTGATGATTTTATATTAAAATGATAATAACAAATTAAAAATATCATGTCATCTTAATTTTAAAATAGATAGATTATTAGAACTAATCTTTCCGTCCCAAAAAGATAACTAAAGGTTTAATTTTTTTTTGTGTCCAAAAAAATAAGATAAAATATATAAATTATGGAGTAAATATGTCATTTAATAGGATATATTAATATAAAAAAGTAAAATACTTATCACTTTATATAATGTTGTGAGATTATTAAAAATTTTAATTTTTTACTTTTTTTTAAAAAATAAATTTATTTTTTATCAAACTTTTTTAAATATATTTATTAAGAAATTTCATTTGTATTTTGTTATATAAATATATTTACAAATTATATTTTGCACATTATTTTGACAAGGCAGATAATCATTACAGCACACCATATATATCTATCTATATCTAATTAGATATACGTACACAGATAAATTTAGGCATGTATAACTGTATAAAGCATAATTTTAATTTTAATTTATATTTATATTTTTCTGAAATCCAAACAGCTTCTTCTCGTTCCTCTTCTTGGCCTTGGAAAAACATCTATCAAACTATTCAAAAGCCCAAGAGTAATTTCGCTGTAATCATGGGATGCTATTAGATTTTTTTGCGTGAGAATGGAAGCTGATGTTTCCATCGCTTCAGTAAAACCCTAATTTTCTCTCTCCTCAGCAAAATCAGAGCTAGGGTTTGTGGGTTTTGTTGGGTTTTCAGATTCGGTAATTATGGTGAATTTCTGGGTGTTTTTGTTCGGCTTGCTCTCGATAATTTCTAGTTCGGCGTTTGCTAATGTGGTCTTGATTGCGAACAACGTCACCTTATCTTTTGATGACATTGAAGCTAACTTTTGTGAGTTTTTTTAATTTAAATTTATTTTAAAACTGTTTATTATTTTATTTTGGTTGTGATTATATTTGTCAGGTTTTGTTTTGGGAGGAAAGGAATTGTAGAGAATTTCTGGGTTTTGATTGAAAATTTTAGAAGGGTGTTATATAACTTTAGTGAGGCTTTTAGTTTTTATTTGTAATTTAATTGATTTTGTGATCAGTTTTGTATGTGAATATCATTGAATTGGTTTTTGAAATGATTAAGAACTATTTGGTTTTGAAAGAGCTTTATTCTTGGGATTGGAAATTATCCAAATTTAAACATTGGGTATTGTTAATTTTAATTTTGTTAGTAACTTCACTGTAAGAAGGCTGCATGTTGTATTGAACCCCAGTCGTGATTTTGTTAGTATGCTGGTGAATTCAGGACTTGTTTATGATGAAAGATTTGGCTTTGAGAATGTTTAGCGAGTTTGGTTAGGATTTCTTTTAAACCCAATACTATAACATTTTTGCTTAAGTTGAGTAGAAAGTTATGTTGAGATGACTGGATTGAAAATTTCTGCATTAGTTGATTTTTGTTGGTTTGATAATTTCAGCTCCGTCAGTGAAAGGGTCTGGGAAATGTGGCACTTTGTACATGGCAAAGCCTCTAGATGCTTGCTCACCGCTGAAAAATGTAACCAGTTCAATTAAAGACGGCAGTAAATCCCCATTTGTTTTAATCATTAGAGGAGGATGTAGCTTTGAGGACAAAGTTAGAAGAGCACAAACTGCAGGGTTCAAAGCAGCTATTGTGTATGACAATGAAGACGGTGATTTGGTTGCAAGTAAATTACCTATTCCTATGTCAACCTCAGTAGTTGATCTCTTTCTTTTCTATATTTGCTTTATACTTTGTATATTTGCTTTATACTTTGTGAACACAGATTTCTATATATTAATCAATAATTATAGGCCATTTTTGGTGTCAAAACATGGACTCAAATCTGGGTCTTGGTCTCTTGGTAAACCAGATTCAAATTAGGGTGGTACTTAGATCATATCTTCCTTAGAAATTAGAGGACCAACTTCGTGAGAATTGCAGGTACAAGTTGGCAGACAGAGTATAGATAAAGAAGAGAAACTTTAAGTTAATGCAGTGCTATGCGCCTATGCCTACAACTTCTCTGTAAGTGACTCAAACTTCTAGTATCTAAAATCTAAGTTGGAAGAGAAATTAACGCTGGATAGCATATTTTGCTCCTTTTCCAGCTAACTATGGTCAGACAAAAGGTTGGTTTAAGAACTAAAAGAAGTGATTTTAGCTTGGCTTTGAACCAGATTTTGTAATAGAAAGATTTCTCAAAAAATGCAGATAACTGTATTGCAGATAACTTGTCTATTCTTAAATAATAAGATACGACAGATAATTTGACAAGTTAATCTATGTTAAAAGTAAATGTAATGTGATATTGAGTGAAAGAATGTCAAACTTTTGGGGGTTAATTTGAATATGAAAGATAGCTAGTAGGATATATTTATTAAACATTTAAATTTGAAAGATATAGTGAAAAAAAGTAATAAAGAGTAATAGTTTATGGGTTCAATTTTGAAACACCTGAAAGTTTATTTGGGCACACAATCAATTGTTGGTGAGTCGAAGTGTCCAACCTACAGGTTTAGGATTCGACTCAAATTCTATATTCAAATCTATGTCCACTTGAACACGGTCCTAACCCTCAAGTGAAGAGTCCATGTAAAACAGTTTAACACTGAAAACCCACATCACTCCCGGAACGTGCACCAAAAAATGAGAGAGGGAACAAAACTAGGATACATATAGGCTCACTTTCTTACCTGACTCAACCAGGGGCAGAGCCAGGATTCAAGCTCAAAGCATGAATGTTTAGAATTGTTACGGCTGCCGTTCACCGGAGCTTCAGTCACTGGCTCCCCTGTCATCATTGTTTTTGGCAAGAAGTTGAAGTTTAAATTTCTTAATTTTTAGAAAGTAAAGGGTGCAAAGTTCTGTATTATTCCATTTTCCCTAAAATAATTACAATTAACAGCTTGTGATAGCCCCCCAATTTTTTTTTTTTAAAAACAAAAGAAAAAGTAAAGTAGAGAACCAACAGCCCGTCATATGATATATATGGTTTCATGGACCAGAAGACATGTTGAATGGCGCTTCTGCAGGTTAGATTTTAATTCCAATTAAATAACTAAAATAAGTAGTTCAAGTTGTAGTACTCATATTTAGAGTAAAACATCTGGATCCTGCAAGTCTTCTTTGATTTTCAAGTATAGGTGATGTTAATTATTATTCCCCCTCCCGGGCCCCGGCCAACACTCCTTTTTGGTTATTTACTTTCATTTGATTCCGTTAAATTTCCATTTGCATATATGATTTAGTGGTAGTATTTTGTTATAGGTAACTTAATGATATGTATACTTATTAAATAGTGGTTGTATGGTTTATTATCAGTAGATATTGAAAGAAATAAGGGTTGTTTTCAGTTGTAAGCCATACTAAAGCAGTTAAATAATTGCTTACTGTATTTTGCACACCATACTGTCTGAACATGTTTCATAGATACGTTAGGTTTGTTTATGTCTGGTGGATCCTTCTCTTATAAAAGGTGGCTGAAAGAACTAAATATATGTTTCTCTTTGAATTTATTTTAAGAGGTGATCTGGTCCAATTAAAGTAGCTATAAAGTATAGACCTTTCATTTTGAAATTCATGATTGCATTTCACAATGCTGAATTTGCAATCTAAACCACTTAAAAGCTGCACTTAATAGGTGATTGCTTGAACAAAGATTATGAAAGCTAAGTTAAACAAAAAAATTGACTAGGGATTACAATGGATGTCATACTCCGTCACAACTTTATGATTAGACATGGAATTTTATGTTAAGCAAATTCTAAATAATATCTTTTCTTTCATTCTCAGGAAATTGCATCAAAGAAGTAATTTGTTCAAGATGAGTAATTTTGATATATATTTATTTTTTGATGAGTTAAATATCATAATTTTAAGATGAAAATTTAATTTTTGTATTTATTTTTCTCCTGAAAATGAATAAGGAACCAAATTTTGTATCGAACTTGGATGATAGATGTTAAATGTAGGTTCATCTTCACATCTGAATATACTGTATTCTATATATGAATTTATTCATTACTCAATTTTTATAAATTTTTTTTGTAGGAAAAAAAATCTTGTGATATCATATAGGACTAAAATTCTTACGGTATATATGAGTTATCAAGTCCCATTGTGGTATATATGCACGATATGCAGCATTATTCAGTAGAAAGTTACGGGAAAATGATACATCCGTATTCCCTAGTTAAAGGTATTGGTTGTAGCTGATACCATAGTTGTCATGGCGTCACCTAGGTGCTACACCTTGGATGCTGAGCTCCCAAAGCTCACTCCTTGGTAGTTGACCTCATGACTCATCATAACCCATATACATTCTATGGGGTGTAAGCTTATTACTTATTAAACTTGTAATGCGTGATGTGTGTTGACTTGGTTGATTTTTTATCTTCTACGTAGTGTTTGTTGACTTGTTCTATTTGTTTTCAATGTCAATTGTTTTATTTTTGAATTTTGAATATGAAGTATTCATATAATTGTGTTTTTAATTGTATTCCATGGTGTTAGTTATGATGTTTTGAATTTTAATGTATATAAATTTTATTGTTCAATATACTTTTGAAGTAAAATAAATAAATGTATTAATTTATTAACGACTTGTCGCACCATGGCCTTATCGCCTTATCGCCTAGGCATCCTATCGGTCAACTACTACCACGTTTAGCCGTGACGCCATGACAACTATGGCTGATACAGAGCTTCATTAGAGTTTCTATTGTTATAATGCACTTGTATGGTCTTTGTTTTTGGAATTGATACAAACAAACTGTAATATACAAGTATTATGAGAATAATGCAAATTTGCGGAGGTATGTTTGTTGTGATGCTTCAAAATTTTGGTCACTTTGCATATTGTTTTTCTTGGTTTAGGGTCATGAGATGTGAGCCTATCCTGTTATACCGAGTCATGAAGCATTTTTCATTTCTTGTCACATTTGTTTTTGAATTTTATATGTACTGTTTCAAGATGGAAGAAGTAACTGTAAAGTCAATGCTGCTATGAGATTCTATAATTACTGGATCAAGATATGAGAATGCTGGTTTATAGTGAAGCCTTAGTGTAATGCCTAATTGATTGCATGACTTCATTAAAGAGTACAATATAAGTAATAATAAGTTCCCTTGAAATTGTTTATACCTAATTACTGCACAACTTCATTAAAGAGTACAATATATTGTACCTTAGAAGACAGATGATGCAATATATAAAGGTGTTTATTTAGCTCCTTGTCTAAAAGGTAGACTAAATTTTATGCAAGTTGTTTGGAAAGTATGATCAAGTTATTATTTGTCCAATCTTTTTACAAGAAAAGTTGCCTAAATTTTCCCTATGTTTTCTAATCAACTATTGCCTTTGGATAAATCCTATTTGTTAAATATCATTTGGTAGAGTATTAACTGAGTTTTGATTATCAACAATCTTAATCCAAGCTTTTGGAATTCACAGTGGCAGGAAATTCAGCTGGTATAAAAATACATGCTGTCTTTGTTTCCAAAGCTTCTGGACAAGTACTCGTAAAGTATGCTGATGTCCGTGATGTGGAACTATGGATAATCCCAAGTTTTGAAAACTCAGCTTGGTCAATCATGGCCATATCTTTCATTTCACTACTTGCAATGTCTGCTGTGCTGGCTACTTGTTTCTTCGTCCGGAGACATCGTATAAGACGAGAACAGCCTCGACCGTCGTCACGGGTTCGGGAATTTCATGGGATGAGCAGTCGTCTAGTGAAAGCCATGCCGAGCCTAATATTTACAGCAGTTTTAGAAGATAATTGTACATCTTCGACATGTGCTATATGTCTTGAAGACTACAATGTTGGTGAGAAGCTTAGAATTTTGCCATGTCGTCACAGTAAGTCTTTTCATACCTTATCAACAATAACATAACATTTAATATGTCCACTAATACTGTTTGTGAGTTTTATAATACAGGATACAAAAGAAAGGAACTGGATGATTTTAAAAACTTTTATTTCCAGTGTGAGTTTTTGTTTGAGAGAAAAAAATGGAAATTGAACAAGGAGTGAAATAAGTTCCACTTTCTTCCCAAAACTTTCCTCTGAAGAATGGGAATATTTGGGATGAATGTTGTTAAAGACTTATCAAACATTTTAAAATATTAAAAAACCCATTGCATTGGTCTACCAAATCTAGTCTAGGGTAAAATATTAATCTACATTTTTAACTTAAATACTTTCCTTCCAAAACCCATAAACAAGAGGAAAGTGTGATTGGTCTCACAGTGGAAGACCTCGAGGTTTATGTAGACCTAGACAATAATACGAAGGTAAGGGGAAAATTCAAGTGATCTAATTTCCACCTTCAAATATGCCTTGCTGAAATTTACCCATGAATCTTTCACCAAATTGAACTAGATTTCTGTTTGTCAGAATCTGGTTGTGAAAGAAAAATATATGGTTTGATTTAAAACTGAAATTGTCAGTTTAGAAAATATCACAATAATTTCTTATTTGAATTAAATTATCTTGACATGATTGTCCTGTAACTAATAAAAAAAATAATTAAAAAACAAGAATAATTACATTGCCCTTTATACTCTTTGAATAATTCTTTCAGTTATGCTTATTAGGTTTAAAAACTAAGAAGAATTGCAAGAAACTGCTTTTAAATTTATGCGGTTAATATCACTCGCATTTGCTTTGTTTTTGGTTCTTTCCAATGTCATTCAATATCCAAATAAATATTTGTAAGAAATGGGCAATGTTGAAAATTTTCTTTGCATGTCTAGTCGGGTATGATAGGTGCTGGATTTTGAGTTGAAAGGAACTTATGAGATAAGAAAAAGCAATTATGGGAATATTACAGGTGGTGGCATTCGGTTTATACCATTGCATACAAATGCCTAAGATTTTGTTTAGTATAGGATTCCTAAAGAATATGCATCATATTTCAAGTTCTTATTCATCTTATAATTAGTTGTTTGTGCGATCTAAATAGCTTCTTTGGTCATCTAATTTTTCATATATATAATATTCATTAATGTACCTTATTGCAATTTTACAGAATTCCATGCTACATGTGTTGATGCCTGGCTTACCTCATGGAGAACCTTTTGCCCTGTGTGCAAACGTGATGCAAGAACTAATACGGGTGACCCGCCAGCATCAGAACGTACACCATTGCTTTCATCCAGCCCAACTTCCGTTTCTTCGTCATCTATATTATCATCATTCAGATCGTCACTAGCATCGTCACCAGCCATACAAATAGGGTCAAGGTCAGGCCGGTTCTTATCTATTCCTCATCCTCAATCTGTTTCTAGCACTCCTTATAATCAGCAGTCTCTTCTGTCCTACCGTCAGTCCCTATATCTTAGTCCAAGCCGAAGTTCACTAGACCTTAGAAATGCGTCTTCCCAAAGATCTCGTGCTCCGCACTTGGCTTCTTCCAACTCATTGGGTTACCCTTCTTTATCACCTCTCAATTCCAGATACATGTCTCCATATATTCCGAGTCCAGGAAATGCTTCATCAAGTTATATCGGGTCATCTAGTCAGCAGCCACACCCCCTTCATTTAAGCGAGTCAGCTGCAAGCTTTTCTCCATATGCTTCAGCTCAATCTCTCCCAGGGTGTTGATCTATATAAATTTACTCCTGATATGTCTGACTAAATTGTGCCAGAGCTTATGCATGGTGAATCAGACTTTCACCTGCTGATGCCTATTTAGCTTGCTTATGAGAAGATACAAGGTTATGTACTTTGCCCAGTCTGTATATTGTAGCACAAGGTTTGTCTTGCTTTTGATTTAACCAGTAATTGTGTTGTTTAAAATTATTTGAGGTGTCTCTAAAATCTCAAACAGAGAGATGGGTGTTTCTGTTGAGTTGATTATATTTGACACTAGTGTTTCCTTGGCCTATATTGGTGAATAGTCTACTGTCAACAGAACCAAGATTTTGGAAAAACATTCTGCTTACAATACTCCTCTGGGGAGGTATGAACCGATCCTCATTTAAATATCTTTAGGGTATGTTGGAACTTGTAAAACGTCGAGGAAAAGAAAGGTATGTTTTGCTTAATCTTAAAACTCGTTAGCACGCAACGTTTTGCCGTATTTGGTTAATTCTTCTGATTTTGTATTTCGTTAAACAAACGAGGGAGGGTATTATTGTTGTATGCCCACCCATGGTCTGTGTGCTATTCCACCAGCAATGTTTATGACCCAATCTTCTGACTCTGTATTATTGTTGTATTCCCATGGTCTGTGCTATTCCACCAGCAATGTTTATGACCCCTTGGCCCTCTTCATCTTGTAGCTCAACCAGTGAGATGATGTTATATTTGGATTGGAAGAATGGAATAGAGAAGGGATTCGAATGAAAAGTGGAAATGAGAATGAGAATAAAGGAATGAGAATGGTTCATTCCATTCTCCCTTCGTTGCGTCATTCCAGTCCCCCTTCTGATTCTTCCTAGTAATACAAGCCTAAAGATGGGCCTTGCCAACCAAAAGTAAGAAGTCGGGAATAATTAGACAAAGTCAAAGAACTTACCTTGTTAATAATTACAACGTTTGAGTAAGTGTAAATGAGTTCAACAGAGAGTTATTCGAAATTGATTCAAACATTAAATTTATATTCAATTGTAATTGAAAAATTATAATCACATTCACTCGAACTTGAATATTTATTACTTGAATTCAATCTGATTTAGATCGAATAATATTTAAACTTACTCGCGATCTTTAAATTCAAGCTCAAATTCGAGTCTTTACATAATAACTAGCTTTATAATAAATATAATTATAAATTGAATTTGTTATTTTATTTAGAAATGAGAAAATATTTACTATTACACTTTACAAATATAAAATCATAATTAAAAATAAAAATAAAACAAAATAATAATAATTAATTAACTTAATTTGATTTAGTTTTGTATATATTATAAGAGAATGAATCGAGTATCTAATCGAATCTGGTACAATTGAGAATTTGAGTAGTTTAAATCTTAAGTTCAGATTTTACTCATATTTTTATTCGAATTATTTTTTATGCTCAGATTTGGATCATATTATTAACGAATTTGAATCTCGTTCGTATTTTTTTGAGTCGAGTCCGAACTGTTTGGCTCGTTTACAGCCTTACGTTTGAGTGGCTAAAGTGCAAACATACAAAATTTAGGGTCAAAAGTACAAATACCCCTTGTTTAACATTGGCTTCTTATTTAATTTTATCCACTCGAAACATAAAAATAAATATACAAACACCAATTATTGAATTTGCAGAAAATACCCACACCCCAAAATCACAAAAATAAAAAAAATAAACCCACAAATAATAGATATTTATTTCACAAATAATGAGAATAATGGGCAAGAAGTTTTCAACTCTCCTGCTGGTTTGTTTCTTTTCCTGCCTTAGAATTCTCTGCCCATGCGGAGTAACCTCCTCCCATCCTTATCACTTGTTCATAGCCCTAAAGTAAACCCATCAAGTTATTATAAAATAAAATAAATGTAAATCTATTTGATCATCATATATAGGGGGGAAATTTGCTGCAAAATTGAGACTTACATCATTAAGAAGGTCAACGCAAGCTCGCATTGCTCTACCTCCAATGTTGCAGCCCTTAATTGTAGAAAGTAAAACTTAGGCCTTGTTCGGGACTCCTTATTTTAAATGACTTATAAGTTAAAATATAAATAGACTTATAAGTTATTTTAAGTTGCGACTTATAAGTAAAAGTGTTCGATATTAATTTGACTTATAAGTCAAAAATTAAGTTAAAACAAGTTATGAAGTTATTTGGCTCAAAATGACTTATAAGTTAATATAAAGATTACTAAAAAGGATATTAATAAAAAGAGGGGCAAAAAAAAACATTATATTTGGTCAAACTAACTTATTTTAAAAATCAACTTATAAGTTAAAAAATAAATAACTTCAAACACTCATTTAAATAATAATAAGTTGGTTTAACCAACTTATAAGTTACTGTCGAACACCCCCTTAGAGGTTCGCTCATTTAACTTTTACAAGGAACATGTTAAACATATGTGATATAATATAATGTGTCTTATTATATGACGATAAATTTATATTGATTGTAAATATCGATATATGTGGATACATAAGATATGAGAAAACTAAAAAGGACCCATATATATCTTCTTATGCAAAAATTAATTCTAAAAGTGACTAATTTATTAGGAAAAAACAATACTAGGGCCGTTTGATTGGATGAAATCGATTTAGAACGGAATGGAAAGATGGTTGAAATTGGAATAAGATCAAAATGGAATCGGAATCAATCGAGCACTTAATTCATGCGCTTGGCACGTTCCTTAAAAGTTATATTGGAATGGAATGAAATAAAATGTAATGACCAAAATATTTATATATATGTGTATATATATAATCCAAAATAAGTATAATACATATTTATATTATAAAATTATATTAAATATTACTATAATAATATTATATACTAATATATAATATTATATATATAATATATATATATAATATATAATATAATATATATAATATTATGCTATGGTATGGTATATATAATAATACAAACACATAATATATAAACATATAATAATATATATTTGATATATTAATATAATATAATATAATATAATACAAAATTAATGTAATATATTATATTATACTATATTTATTTATGTGGGTGAGAGCACAAAAAAAGGAAGTGGTTAGAGAAACTTACTACGACTAGGTGATCTTCTTTTCTGCAAATGGTGGAGACTTGTGCTAAAAAATCAGGATTTTTCACCCTCCCTATTAACTCACCACAACAATAAATAAAACAAATTATGTCAAAAAGTAGTTTTAATTTTTCAAAAAAATAAAAATGAAAGTGATTTAATTTTATAGAATTTGAATGGTGTAAAAAAATAAAGAGAGGAGGGGCAAAACCTTCTTGTGTCATGAACATGTAAGGAACATTCAATGCGTTGTCAACATGGCCCTTGTTATACTCCTCACTAGTCCTAATTTTAAAATGAAAAAAAAAACAAAACAAATACTTAGTATATTATGAAGAAAAAAAATCACTAAAGACATGTAACATAATTCAGGATTCGATTATCATAAAATTAACTTTATGGTAAGTTGGTCAATTGACCAATACAATGCTAACACGCAGATAAAAAGATCACCTTCCTATTCATGCGTTTATTAATCATATTAGTCAATTGATCAAAGTTAACTTTATGCTAACCACTCTCATAATTCAGTACGAGTAATTCATAAAGAAAAATGGTATACATGTCGACAAATATGTGACGAAGTTTGATTACGATCAACGTGGGAGTCTATACGATAAGAGTGATATTAATATCTATTTATCTCATGTATACACATACGTCACAACTATAACTCGATCAAAAATTCGCAATACATAGCAGGACTTTTATAAAATGCGAGAAAATTTTCTATGGCTGTGATGCCATCATGCAAAAATCAAAGGACACCTAAAACGAATCGTCAAAACACATATTTAAAAAAAAAAGAAAAGGAAATAAGAAAAAAAATGAAAAAGGAAACCCCATGCTTAGAAAACTATTTTTATAGGAGTAATTTGTTTTTTTACATTTTCGACGTATATTCGATGTAAATTTTCAATGAATATATATAGCATTATTTTTTATATATAGTTTATTTATATAGTATTAGAAAAAAGAAAGTAAATGCAAAAGGCACTTAAAATATCCTAATTACCTCAAATAAAAAAATAAAAATATTTTGTTTTCAACATATTAAAAGAATCTTAAAATAACTAACCAAATTAAGTCCTTTTTTTTTCTTTTTCCAGTTTCTCTTACCTCACATCTAAATATCGACTACTGGAACTGAGGAGATCTTTTGCGGCAATTACATCGACTGTCGCAACATCTTCAGGCCTGCAAAAATGGAAAATAAATAAATTAAAAAAGCTTAAAAAAAAGATTATAAATAGAAAAAGAAACAAAAAAGCTGGAAAAGAAATTATAAGTAGTTTACTACTTGATGGTAGCCATGGAAGAAGACTTCTTGTGAGTTGCTTGCTTGCGAAAGTTTGATTTATATAAGATGGTGTTTAAGCGTTGACTTTTTGTAAGTTTGACTTAACAATTTTTATTTTTATTTTTTATTTTGTGGCAATTATTTTGCTAATATTATTACTGACAATGACGCATTGCTAATATATAATTAATAATCAATATCTCTAGTGTGACGCTCCCAAAATAGGTATACATCACCTATTCTGAGTCGTAAAATACATGATACATAATACAAATACAACTTAATTATACAACTGTAGTGTAAAGTACGACAAAACATAAGCTGTGGGTTTTAATACAAATATTGTCGTCTAGACAATATACAAACTCAAATTCAATATTATTATATTTATTTTTCACTATTTCACTGAATAGTGAGGACTACTAATCTTATCATCCGGTTCATTCACTCCGCTCCCCGACTAGTCCCCTCGCTACGTTCTCATTTCAAGAAGAGAACAATAAAAGTAAAAGGGTGAGCTCAACTAGCCCAAGAGGAAATATTATGACTAAGATAATGCGTAATATATTATCGTTAGCCTTCAACAAAGTATTAAACCGATACAATATAACAACCATCAAGTTTAACTTCAATGAACAAGCAATCCATTAAAAGAGTCAAGTAGAAATAAAATCTACTATCTTTTATGATTTAAAAGGTTTTCATCACTTTTATCATTGGGACTCGACTTTTAATAAATAATACACATCATCGAATCACCCCCACTACTGACCAAGGATATTTTTTATATCACGACCACAATTATCCATGCACTACGGGCCAAGAATATTTGTGTATTCAATAATGGTCATGATCATGTCAACAACTGTCCATCAATGCACTACGGGCCAATGAGGACTTTTATCACATCATTTATAACATTACGGTCATGATTACACCGAATAATCCCTGGTCATAATCATACCAAGTCCATCTATGCACTATAGGCCACAGATGACTTTCAACAAAATATAAACATGAGGATGATGACAATGATATAAGAATTCAATAAAACAAGTTCAAGAATTATTTTATCCAAGAACTAATAACGTCCAAATTGTCAACATGATACTGCTTTGTAGAGTAAAATTCAAGAATGCTCAGAAAAATATTTTCATGAAAAGATACTTTGGATAAAGCGCAAATATCGAGGATATTCCACTAATTTCATGGAGTATAAAGTCAAAACTTTAACCAACCGAGTATAATAAGGAATGGAATAACAAAAGAAATCACCGTGCATGCGATAGATCATACGTGAAGGTTATTCCAATGTAATAATAAATAACGGAATCGGTCCCACAAAACGCGCCTGCATGTGATATATTCAAACGAGAATAATAAAGACGAAATCGGTCCCGGCGTAAAAGCACGAGACATGATATTCCAATGTAATAATAAAGACGGAATCAAGTCCGGCGTAGAACACACAGAACAAGATATTCCAATGAATAATAAAGAGCGGAATCGAGTCCTGCGTAAAACGCATGCATGTGGATATTCCAACATGAATAATAAAGAGCGGAACCCGGTCCCAAGAGAAATGCATGCATGGATGTTCCAACAGAATGATAAAGAATGGAACAATGTAAGAATTTCACCAAGTATAGGGTAGCACGTATCTGAGTTATTCAATGAATAATAAAGAATAGAATAATGAAATTCTCTTCATAGATAAGAAAGAAATAATACTCCCTACCTTAGAAAAAACTGGATACTGGAATAGTGAAGTAGCAGACTTCTCTTCTTCTTTCTATAATTTCTCTCTATAATAATCGCTCTAAAGCTTTTGTGAATTGGTGAGAAATGAAGGAAGAATGAGCTTCTATTTATAGAAAAATATAGTTTCGATAATTGACGTTTTGGGGCTCGAAAAATTACAGTACAATACCTCCAACTTTTCTTTTATTTTTAATTTAGTCATGGAAGTATTATCAAACTTGCACCACCTCCCCTAATAGTAAATAATGTGATTCAATAGTAAATTATGTGAATCAATAGTTCTAGACATGTGAAAATACTGAATTACAAAGATAAGACCTTCATCTATACCTCCATTTTTAACTTAGTCATGCAAGTATTATCAATCTTGCACCAACTCTCCTAATAGTAACAAGAATGTGAAATAATAGTATACATATGTGAATAAATAGTTATAATCATGTGAAATAATAGCAATCAATTGCTCATTTATCCGGTTAAATACTCGATTGGTCAATATAACCTCCAGACATCAATTATTATAGAAATAATTGTCGATTTTCACTAACACAAATAATTCCAACACAATGAAACTATTTTTATCAAAAATATAAAATTTAAAATTTCGAAATTTGATTTTTCCCAAAAAAGTCAACTGTTGACTTTTTGACCAATTAGTGAATTCCAGAAAATTTTGTGTTTATAGACTATTTTTACTAATTTCATCGTTCCGGACTCAAATATCACGTCCGCGTCTCCAAATTCAACTCCGAACACAACTTCAATTTTAATAACATTCATCATTAATATAATAACTCACAATATTTATCAACCAGGTCGTTCCAAGGAAAGAGGGGGCTTTCCAATAAGGATTTCTCCTTATTGGCGCGCAATTAGGTGACCAAACCTCTCCTTGACAGAACTTCTAGACATTGTAAATATTACAATTTAATAATATGAATAAATTTGTCGTCTCAATTATTGATTTAATAAAATAACATATTATGCAGATGATACTATGACAATAATCGAATCAATAATATGAGAGATATGATCACGACAATTCATCAGAGCAATAATTGAGTATAAGCGAGTGACTTCTCACGTAAGCATCAATAATCAATACCCGTGTGCTCTTGTATGCAACCACGCCATTCATCGTTTCTTTTACTACCGAAAGTAGTTCAACAGATTAACGGTAAAACTTCCGCCGTTATTTTCATAAAGTATTTTTGTCGTTTTCTCAATCCGATAATAATTTCGTTGTGGGGTCCACCAATGATTGTGCCTAGTTGTACGAATATTCCCTGTTAAAACGAATATTCTAAATTAAATCGAACATTATATAACAACTTGCGTACTTTGCAAAATTTGTAAATATTACCCACAACTATAACATTATATCAAATCCACATCATAATATTCAAAAATATACTTCGAGAAAATTTAATCTTTATTCAAAAAGTTGGGGTCTTACATCTAGTATTGTCCTTGAATCAGAATTTGGTCAGTGTTTATAAGACAGTTGACTACTTCTATGATTAAATGCTTATTCATATTCTTTCTTTGAAAATAAAGCGATAGTCTATGATCTATTTGTTAATTTTTTCTACGGTTAGAAACTAATAAATCTACAACAACAAAATAATATTTTCACAACAAAATCGTGGTTATGGATACTTTTATTTCTTGTGTGTCAATCTCCTATGCAGCACTAAGCACTAACAAAGTATGCTTCATCAAAACCTATTGTTTCATGCACTTTTTCGGAGTTAATGTTACATGTTTTATTAACTTGACAAATTTATATTATTATTTTTCTTCTTAATTCATGTTGTTGGGTCTCCACCCCTACGAATTAATTTTGATGATAACAAAATAGTTAATTAAAAAAAGAAATATATAGTATATATCTTCTCCGTCACTACAAGAAAACAGGTTATTATCGACGGAATTAATTTTGACGTACCCAAATCCGTCGATCTTATGGTATTCTCGACGAAATATTCAGTCGGCATTAATTCCCTCGAAATTATTCTATCTGCGATGAAATTCTGTCAAAAAACAATACCCCTTATGGCGCCAAAGCTTAACTCCTGCCTGCGCCAAAGATAAACTCGACGGAATGTATATGGTCGATGGAATTTCTGTCGACATTAACTTATAATCGACGGACCTAACACTGACATTTTCCTTTGGTTCTGCATAATACAGAATAAAAACATAATACATAATAAAAACACAATACAGTACAAAAATACAAAAACACCAACTTCATCCCACGAAAATGATGTGAATTTGCAAATTATAGGGTTTGGCCCTCATAAATTTTAAGCCCTAAAAAAACTATTATTGAACACCAAAGCACAAATTGAAACGAATCTAAGCTTGATTTCAATCCATACAACAAGAAAATCCATATACAAAGTTCTAATTTTGTTACCTTGGTCTAAAATTGACGAATCGACGAGAAGGGCTCACATCTCTTCGGGTTGGTTTGTCTCGCGAAATGGCTGTAAGGTGAGTAGGAGGAGAGAGAAGGCATAGATTCGTCGCGATGAGAGAGGGAGAAGGGGCTGAAAGCTTACTCGCGTCTGTTTGCCTCTGCTTCCGATGAGCTCTTTCGTCTGCTCTTTGGAAGTGTGAGAGAGGGAGGGAAGAAGAAGGAGCAGCATTTTTGACCCGGCTCTTTGTGAGTGAGGGAGAGAGAATCGGGGAAAGAGAAGATAGAAGATAGAGAGAGAATCGGGGAAACATATTTACAGAGAAAGGTGTAAGGTGTGAGAGAAGAATTTGAATGCTTGGAATTGTGAGAGAGGGAAGAAATTCGATTTTTTACCCGGCTCTCTGTATATGACCCACGTTCTTCCCCCTAATTTGTTTATGACCCGCGCGTTTTTTTCTTTTTTTTCACTTGGTCCGTCCCTTGGTCCGGCTGAAAGGTAGTTTCTGAAACACTCTGATATATATATATATCTGATCCGGATCTTAAGCCTACCCCTTATTTCACTCACAAGAGCTCACTCCCTTTACGACGGATGAGCCGTGACGGTTCGGTCATACAATTGTCGCCTATACGTTTAGTGACACTATAGGTTGTCCGTCGCTAAAAAGTATAGACGACGGCGGTTATGATCGAACCGTCACTGGTCCGTCGCTAAAGCGGGGGTGAGCTCGGGTGAGTTGGATAATGGGTGAGCTTAAGATCCCGCCTCTCTCTCTCTCTCTCTCTCTATATATATATATATATATATATATATATATATATATATATATATATATATATATATACATATAGGAATCCATCCATGGCAAATCCTATTGATATGGGAACCGTGCAACAACCTCTTTTTATACCGTTGATAAATTGATTTGAAGGTGAGATTAGAAGTTATACTTGATCACCTAAATACAAAGTTATTGTGCCCAAATATTTACTTGTGCTTTATTTCTATTTTAATAAGAGAGCCCACGTAAAATATTCTTGTCGATTATAGTTATACAATATGAATATTTATTATTAAAATAATCCCACGTAGGAAGAGCTTGTACCGCTTATCCTTTTTTTTTTTCTTTCTCCATTATATGTCATGACTCAAAGACATTAAAATGGAATAAAAAATAAAATAAAAGCCGACCAAGATACAATTTATTACTACCGGGATTAAAATAATATTAAAATACCTGCATAAATTAAGACATGTCACTACCGACAATAAAAAAATAGAAAAAAATATTTTGCGGCGGTAAAAAGTTTATTCAACCAATTCGCTGCTAAACAAATTCGAACTTGCACCTCCAGCTCCAAACCCTCGTCATATGATCACCCGAGCACCACGGACCTAGCTGTTCATTTCAACTAAGGATATATCTTTATATTAAAACTTCACCATCCCCCAAAATCTATATTCTTGCATTATTATTATATTACAATTTATTATTATTAATAAATCTATATAATACATATTGGGTTTTCTATTTAAATCTATATTCTAGATTATTATTATGTTTCTATTATTATTATTATTATTATTATTAAGTTTCTAGATTTTCTATATCAAGCATTTTATTAATTGTTTTATCTCATTATATATACTTGCTCTCTCATATAAAAGTTTGTTAAACCTTTATATCATAACGTTAACTGACATATCTACTTAGAAAGAAATATTTTATTGAAAGTACTTGAACTTAATTGATATATATATATATATATATATATATATATATATATATTTTCACAAAAGCATACACATACATATAAAAGTTATTTAACTTTTATATAACTGAGCATAAATTTATATTTGCTTACACGAAAATATATTATATTTGATCTCAAAATTACATATATACTTAAACGAGAAGCATATCACGCACATATAAAGTATTTGAACTTTTATATATAAATTTGATCTTTAATTGCTATCTACTTATTTGAGAAGCAACAAAAGTGATTTAAACATTTATATATCTGGACTGAATTTTATTGCACTGAATTTTATCTGTTTACCTTAGAAACATAATTTTATCAATCTTTTGTAAAAATGAAAAAATGGAAGAGTTAGTT
Source organism: Panax ginseng (assembly GCA_020205605.1). NCBI lineage: Eukaryota > Viridiplantae > Streptophyta > Magnoliopsida > Apiales > Araliaceae > Panax > Panax ginseng. The sequence continues at coordinate 131,691,808 of CM035145.1, read as the reverse complement.
TATTTTATGTATATGTGAGAAATACAAGTAATCCTTAGACCAATACCGAGTCTTAGAAAAGTTTGCGGGAAGTTGAGTTTCTAGTGTACTTGTGAGATGAATGAGAGATTGTCGTTTCAAGACCAAATTATAGAATAGAACTAAACTCAAAAGGAAATGAAAGGAACAACTAAGCTTGAGGGAGGAACGGGAAGTTTACTGTTCAATATAGTTAATTGTGTATAGTTGGAAGTTGATCTTTAAAACTTTGAAAAGATTTTTCCACCCGATTAAAGGAGTTTTTGATTATTACGGATAGTAATAGAATCCCAAGTTCTGAAAAGAAGTTTGGGACTAAACGTAACAACGTACCCTAGATGTATATTGTGAACCAGCTAAACCTCTGTCTCTTTTGTGGTTGCTTTTGTGTTTCTTTGTTTATAACTGCTTAATTTAATTACCACACGACAATTAATTAAATTAAAATTTTAAAAAAATAAGGAAAATTTTAAAATAGTACTACCTCCATTCCATAATAATTGAATTTTTAGAATAAAAAATTTGTTTTAATTTATTTTCGTTTATAATTTTCTAGGAGAATACATTATTTATTTTTCTATATCACCATTAACTTTTCTCATTGTCCTAAGAAATTTTCTCTCTTGTATTAATAGTTTTCAATTTTCCATAAAGGGGTAGTGATAGAATTTTATATAAATTTTATCTAAATGCAATGCAACACTTAAAATAATTTCCACGTGAAAAATGTTGTTATAGATGTATAGTGACTGTGAAAATTATCGTTATAGGGTCTATAGCGACGATTTTCATGTAAAAATATCATTTTATATTGTGATTTTATCAGTTTCCAAAAAGATTTCATCACAATTTAACAATCAATTTCTAATGCTTTCTCCACTAAATACTTAAAAAAAAATATCATATTTAGCAATCCTTTAACATTTTCCAAATCGCCCGACTCCCATTAAAGAGAACTCTTAATGATTTAGTTTTATATTTTTCTCTTGCCAATTAAAAGACTATAAAAAACAAATAAAATTTTACCAAATAATTTTATATTTTTACTGAATCAGATATAAAATCGTTAAAAAATATTAAGAGATAAACGAACACCACCGAACTAAGGTTTCATTTGCAAAGAATCGTAGCGCTCGAGTACCAATTGTTAATAACTGAATCTATATTAAATTTCAGTTCTTAAGAATGAAACAAAATTGAAGGAAAAGAAAGAAGTAATCTTTTCCTTATAAAGTATGTCCAAACCCACACAAATGCATAAAGAACTCGGAGAAATTGACAAAGATTACCTAGACTAAGGGAATGGAGCTGAATTGGTCGGTGCGTTTGTTTTGGTCTGAATGGTTGAATCGATAAGATGGACGAGCTGAATGACTAAGTCAAATTTCTTTTAGTTGAATGGTTGAATGAGCAACTGAATGAAGTAAAAAAAAATTAAAAAAATTTAATAACTATATAGTAATTAATATTAAATAAATGTACAAGAATTTTGAATTTTTTGAGAGGGATAAAATAATAAAGTTGTCATTCACATGTTTCAAACATGTCGATTATCAAACATTTTTTTTCATTCAGATTCAGCTCATTCAGATTCAGATTCATTCAATTTTTATCAAACACAAAGACTTGCACAATATATTCAGACACTTTAATCATCATCGTTGTACAAACATGACAGCTGAATCCTGATAAATTAGGTCAAAAATTTGACTGGTAATTTTACCAGTAATCACACTGCAGTTAACTTGAATAGAAGTTCAAACACGAAAACACACCTTAGTTTTGCATAGAAGTTCAAACAGAAATCCCATCCCACCATTGTACTAAATCGAAAACTGACAAGATATAGCTGATATATACAAGTGCCATGAAATCTTAAAATTTTAATGAATTGGGCACAATCACAAAGGTACACTATTGTTATATACTTCCGTGATCTAATGAAAGAGGGATACTGAAAATTTTAACACCAACTCGTACGTACTCAGAAAGATAAAGAAAATGGATATTCACTTTCATGGCAAAAATATTACAAAAAACTAGAATGTTTCTCTAAGAACAAGGCTTACACATCAAATTCACAGGGTTTACCATTAGCAAATACATCAAGGAGCAAAACGAATAACTTACAGTTCTTTGAGATATTATATGGATTCTGTATAACTGTTCTTAGACGACTCATTTCACTACGTAGTAGCCTGATCTGATCAAAGTTTACCTGTCTAGCAAAACTTGACCTTAATCTTCCTTGTCCACCGACTCATGTTGTTCTCTGCGTTCAGCCTGAGAAATGGAGCTGCTTGCATGATCTACCTGCTCTCGAGTGCCAACCCTCAGAGGCTCTTCTTTACCGATAGTTTGGATGAGCATAATCACCGCAACCACAAAAACAATAATGTAAATAGATCTGATTCCAATTAATGAATTGATAAAACCAATCAATGATGGACCACTAATTTGTTTCTGTATTACACTTCCATCTCTATATGACTCCAGAAATCGTGTAACTTGTGACCCCTGATCCTCATCACTGATGCTATCTGAACCAATTACCTACCACAAATATAAATGTCAGAAACAAGAACTTAGTTATATACCTCTAAATGTCCCAAAGAAAGGGGCATGTGAAGGCTAAACCCGGCATCAATAGACAACTAGGTAAAAATAATTTTAAACACAACAAAAAAAAAGAGAGGACTAACACGGTAAATATTTCTTAAGCGGTAGAAATTTCAAGTAAACGATAATGGTTCTTATTCGAGTTGTCTTTGCTTACTTGATTCAGGCTAGCTTATGTCTAATATTCAAGGGATATTTTTATGTCCTCATAAAGTAGGGTCCCCCAGAACCGTTTCGCTCACTTTGAGGGTTAGAAATATAGTATTGGGCTCTAAAAAAGAAGGTAATGCGCATAATCTGGCTAGGGATCCACGAGTTGATTGTATACTTTTGTATACTTACATGAGAGAGAGCAATGAGGATGTGGTCGTATGAGAGAGAGAGAGAGAGAGAGAGAGAGAGAGAGAGAGAGAAGTTTCCCCGGTATAATATGTTATTGGGGGAGAAATGTTGAGCTGTCAGGGATTTTCACGAAAAGTACCTTGAGACGCTGTCATTAATGCAGTACATTTCCCCCATAGGAAAATCAATATTCACTAGCCTTGCAAGGAGCTAGCTGTCCCCTTTCTAGTCCAAAAATATCGAGTAAATCTAGCTACAAAGTGCTGGAGTGTAATCACCGTCCACAAGACAAGATTCATTACATGGCAATTCTTGTCATGCTTCAATCACAAGCGTGATAACTTAAACACCCATTAGATGGTACAACGTTTGTACATGGGTCATGGATTGGCAAAATAACCTGGGTCACAATGTTCACATATATCTGGGTCACAGAATTTACAGCTCCAAATGTGCATTGATAGTAGACATCGATTCTTGTATCACGATGTGAAAAATTTTCATCTAGACTTATTATTTGAAAAAAGAAAAAATGTGTGACGGAGTGAAATACTGGAATCAGAATATGAACATAAGAAAGGTCTATTGGGGAAAACAATGGCTAAGTATTTAATATGACACGGGAGTACAATAAATATTCTACCCAGTCATTCTAATGTACAGCAATATAACAATCATTTGGCAGTATCCAGACAATGTCCAGGACTAGTACCAAGAGAGCTGCACCCTAGCCTCAACATGATTGTCTTCACGAATTAGTCCAACCAAAGCCCAAATTATCTCTGATGCAGTTTCATAAGAATGAGGAATTGAGGTAAAGTGGTAATAATCAAATCACAGGTAAAGTGGTAAATAGATCTAAGAATTCTTATTCTCGCATGTTGTGTCAATGTAACCTTGCCCTCCATCTTTTATTTTGATAAATTCTTTCAACAATCTGTTATCATGAAAATACTACACATCACTTGATATTTAATACTAGACAAATTTGCTTTTTATTAGGCAGTGGAATATCTATTTTCCTAACTTGAAAATAGAAACACTTAAAAAATAAAAATAGCTCCTCAATCTCAATGAATATCGAAGAAAACCGCTAGACCATGTGAAAAGCAGAAATTCAGGTGTTCCTTTCAGTCCAATGCAAACCACAGCTCAAAAGGATTTTAGCATCCTTGCTCCTCCAAACTAAACTGAATGTATATTAATGTAGCTCAGGAAATAAGACAGAATTAGGAAAGAATTTGAGTGTACGGATGAAATAATGATTAGAATGGGAGAATTATAATAGAAAGATTTTGAGTGTGGGAGGAGTACCTCCTTGGACAGGTCTTAGAAAGAATTATTTCAGTTACCGGAAAAAGAAAAAATCTATTTATGGTGAACTAGCTATGGAGAAAAAAACATAGTAGTAGCATAAACTGAATCTTTTTAAATAAAAACAAAAACTGATTTCATTCAACTACTTCCAAAAAAAGAAGTAATAGAAAACCAATATATTTAGCCATGTCATGTCATATTATTTTGATCCATTTCAAACCAATATATATTTACTTATATGTAAGGTAACTTCCATATACCTTATCGCTCCATAGTCCATACAATAAGATTATCATTTTCATTCACTCTTTCCATTTCTTTTCCTTTTCCTTTTTTGATATAATACTGAGTTTGGAAGCTAACTGCCTAACTATGTGGTCCAGGTATCACCCAGGTACTTAAATGTATTATACCAATTTAGCGTGCAATAAAATAGAAAATCAGGCATTAGTTCAAGATAATTCAAGGCAAAACTTCAAATACAAAATCATTTACTTTTTCTAAGAACTGGTAGCTTATTTTGCGAATAATTAAAGGAACTAAGAAACTTACTGAAAAATATTTCTCATTTCCATCCCATACGATCATCTTTGGCAGTACAGTTTTCTTGTTCACTTCAAATGATTCAGCAAAATCCTGCCACTGCTTGACGCCAACAAAACCAAATAGGAAATCACGGTTTGCAGATGCAGCAGCCTTCAATACTTTGACCAGTTCCTTAGATTTATCGGCCGTCTCATCCTCCATAATTGTCAGAACAATTTTCCTCTTATCATCTCTCAATGACTTTAGAGAGTCTTGAGTTATGGGCAAAGCAAGAGGGAACAAACTCTGTTTTATAAAATCTTCCAGGAATTTGTCTGCATGTTCAATACAAGGAAAAGTAAATCAGCTCTTCCCTATGCTGCCACATATTCAGAGTTACAATTGTAATGAAAATAAGTCGGAACTTTCTAGAATTATTACTTAACAAATACAAATACACAAATATAGGAATATCAAGCAGGATACAATTAAAGAGAATGATTTAAACTTTTAGAGTAAATCTTCAGAAAAATGATATGGAGTTGTGCTGATTTCTGAGTTCTAACTAAGATGAATGAGATGGAGTACGATGGTTACAGAAGCATTCAAAAAGATAAATATTAACTCAAACAACATAGGGAAAACAATGTTTGGGACACTCATTAAGTTGGAGAGGGAGACATTATTTTGACAAATATGGCAGCCTTGACACTTGTTCTTTTCATAATTATGTTTGATGCAATTGACCCGGAAACTAGTGCACACACCCCCCCCCCAAAAAAAAAAAAAAAAAAAAAAACATCCCAACCCCACCCCTGTTATTTGAACCTGGCCTATGGAAGAGAAACAGAAAACGTTAAACACAAAACAAAGAACGTGCACAAGCCTCTCCAAATAGCTTAATTTCTGTAGTTGTCGAATATATTCATTGTCTTACGAGAGAACCAATTACCTAAATGCTGATCAGTTTGGTTGGCTGAACGGAACAGTAATGTAAAATATGGTGCACTCGGGGGCTATACAGGGTTAAAATCTTTTGACGTGATTTCAGATACATAGTTTTCTTCAAGTAAGTAAATGAGTATAAATAAAATACCTATTTCTGCATTCATTTACAGACATATTTTTCTTCACGAAAGTACATGAGGATAAATAAAATACCTATTTCTGCATTCATTTTATTTTTGAGAAGTAATAGTATATATGGCGACTTTTCCCTCTATGAGATGAGCCCAGCAAGAAGGGGCAATATCCGCTTCTCAGATTGGAATAAAAGTGCCATTAAAGCTCAGAGCCAAGCAATAATTTTTTCTCCTCAACACTTTCATGATATTAGTACTCCTACAGGTATGTCCATCCAATTAAGGAAAATAACGGAAAAGCCTGATTCTTGTGAAATTATTGTGGATATTTCCGTGTATGGAAGCTGGAAGAATGTTACTTAACTAATTATTGTGGGGCCGTCGGTATATTTCGGCAAAAGTCGGGATCTTCTGATTTTTCAGTAGGTGTTCCATTGACGGGTTCTCAGCCTACCATTTGGAGGCTCATCGTTGCTTCTTGTATTGATATGGGCTTACTATAACTGCTGGGCTATGATTAAATGCTCCACAGTCTACTGATTTTGGTGTGCCATCTATCTTCTATTAGTACCTTAAAATCTTCAGTCAAACCAGTTCTTTTAGATATAAAGTGTATGGGCCGTCTTTTTGAGGAATTAACAGATCATTTGCTCTTGTATTGTGAGGTAGTTAGTGACTTATGGGCGTTGATCTTCATGCTTTTTGGAGTTGTTTTGATGATGTCGTACAGGGCTTGTAGGAAGCATGGAGAGGGTTGAGTTTGCAGGAGAATAAAGGAACCGTTGGGATATGGTGCCTCATTGTTTGTTGGTTGGTAATTTGGGGGAGTGTAATTGGAGATATTTTGATGGGAAGGAGCACTCCTTTGTGCATATTAGATCCTTATTCTTGAGCCTCTTTCAACTTCTTCTTTTTTTTGGCGGAACAATTTCTGTCAGGGTTCTATTGTGTTTTATGTTGATCCTTTGTAGGAGTTTAGCCTGATAGCTTGAGATGGTTTTTTGGTGTATGGCTGTATCCTAGTGTGTGTAGGGGTCACTGGGCTATTTTTTGGTATTAATAAAGTAGTTTAGACCAAAAAACATACATTGTTCTGTTTCCTAGCTTAGTAGCACGAGATCATGTGCTTGCTTAAGTAAAATTCTAGAAACTTTCATGATATACAATAATCCCGCTCCTTTTGCCACATCTAAGGTTAATTATTTCTATCTTTTTCGGAGATTTGAACTAATGTATCAGCAAAGTATATAACAGCAAGCAGTTTTAATCTATAGGCTCAATAATATATTAAACTAACCTTCAAAAGGCCCATAAAAAATGGCCTGCTCATTATAGCTCGGATGAAGGGCTACCAAAGCAGGAGTTTTATCAAAATCATACAACACCATGGCGTCATCAGAAAAATCTTTTGCCACAGAGAACCATGCTTTTTTCTTATATTTAACTGCCAAATCTGATATCACAGATTCATTCAGACCAAAACCTAAAAATATAGGAAACGGAGCGCCTGCTGCTTCAACAAATTGACTAATAGCAGAATCAGAATCGAGAATGGAAACATCTGGAGCAACAAATTTCTTCAAGAATTGAACAATTAAATCTGCTTTCCTTGGTCCATAATAATCTGTTGGGACTCCATGCATAAAAATCTTTAGGGTGGGAAACCCACTGCATCATCAGAGACAAAATGTTTGTGAGTAAAATATTGAGACATACCACGAATAAATGTTTCATAATATGGGTATTTTTTCTCATGATGTGGCATCTTTTTCTTTGTTAAACAGACTACTTTCAAAGTTGAACGTGATATGAGGCCAAGGATGCATACTCAATGTCATATTTAGAAGCAAGACTTGTATATTTGTCAGCATCTACTTTAGCAATTACAACAGGATTCTTTGATCCGGCAAGGGCAGCGGCAGCTTTGTCTAACTGCAATGCGACAAAATTAGAACCGTCAGTTTCTTGCTTTGATATGGTACCCATATATTAACAAAAAGCATAGTTGTCACTTGTCAAAATCTTATGATACGCGATACATATCGTACGATACGATATGTCGACAATTCAGTATGTATCACAGGGTGAATCGAAAATGACACTGTATCTTACGATTCAGTTACGATTCGACACGATTCTTACGAAACCGATACAATGCACGATACTTTTTAAAGTTAGCAACCGACTTGAAATTTTTTTTATGTAGAACCAAAAGAGTAAAACCAAAACTTTTAAGACTTCTACCATTTCAATTGAAGATGTATTTTAGTATAAACATATTCTATATCGCTTGATGAGCCTTTAATCACTTTTTAGATATTTATATCTTCTTCAAAATATCGCTCTATTTTTCTCACGTCACTTTCTATAAGCAGATACATAAATTTCCACCTGTTAATTTAAATTATTCTCTTTTGTTTTATATTGTTTTATAGATTAAAGGTGAATCTGAATTTTCGATATCTTTTGTTACTCTATAAAGATTACTAAAATAATATATAATAAATCTGAATCTTTGGCTATTATCTAACTTTAATATTTATTTTTAGTTTATAATAATATTTACTTAGACTTCTTTTATCTATAGTCAATCTAATATGCTTGATTGTCCAATAAATTGTTTGTTTTATATGTCTAAATATATATTATCACATTTTTCATTTCATTTCCATATCGTATGATAAGATTCACGATACGATACGTGAAACACGATATGGGGAGTCTTCGATACGATATGATTCACGATTTGAGAACTACTATGACAAAAAGAATAATTGATGACATCATTATATTACATCTGTTTGCACTGCAGTGAACAACCTGGAATCTCCATAGCCAAGCATATCACATCATTAGGAAAGTAGTTGAGAATTGGGGGATTTCTCAAAATTCTATTTTAAAATAAAGGGGAACTTCGCAATATATACATTTCTTGAGAGAAATGATCATCTAAATGGAGAAAACTAGTAACAATAGATAATGAAATCCCAAGGATGGCCTGCATGTAACTATGTTAGCGGTCAACTTAGTATCCAGTAGTAGAACTTTTGGAAGAAAAGTAAAGGAAATTAATTTTCATATCTGTTGTTTAAGTATATAAGAAAAGCATATATATATTAGAAAGGGGATATAAAGAATTTTGAACTTTGAAGAGACCAATACTTGTTGTAAAGCTATTCACTTTTTTTTTTAATAATAGCTTTCATGTTAGGGCCAGATCTATGGGGCAGTACTTGCTTAAAGGTAATGAGCAGGTCTTTGATAGATTAAGAAGGAAAAGGAAAATGTTACAGTAAAATGGATCTATAATTCTATATATACGAGCCATATAGCTGTCCTCATACCAGACACAATATATGGGTCTCATGAAGTCCCGTCATATAGGACCTCCAGAAAGGTCATTTTAGGTACGATGAACATAATAGAAACAAATCAGAAGTAGGACACATCATAAGATATTGGTCGAGCATGTTTCACTCCTTTTCTTTCCTGGTCAATCTAAAACCAAAGTACATTAAAAAAAATTACTTCTTAAAGTATTTATAGGACACATCAACCATGAAAAATTGATATTACAAATACACACAGAGATATATACATATAATAAAACACTAGCTTCTATAGTTCTATTGTAAATTATTCCTTCCGTCCAACTTTATTTGTCCTAATTGACTTTTTATGGTCAAATTGACCATATTTAGAATTTCTTCTTAAATTTATTAGATATAGGCACAAACTTATTATCATAAGAATGGACATCGAATATATTATCAAAGTCAACTTACTTTATTTCAGAATTTCTAATACATTTGTTTAATTATTAATCTTATAATTAGTCAATTTAACCATAAAAAGTCAATTAAGAAAAGTAAAATTGGACGGAGGGAGTACTTTGGTATTTGAACATTACATTTACATTGATAGAAAACAAAATGATTCCTTATGTGTTGCATTTTCAAAAATACACTAGCAATTTTATTATAACTTATATAATGATTTACAGAGAGTTTTTGCTTAGATATGTATACTACATTTTGGTGTTAACTTTTTTCCAGAAATTGTTTCAATCTTTTATTATGGGACAAAAGTCTCCTCCTACTCAAAGATATATAGAACAACAACATATATTTTTTCTTTCCACTAAACTTCTTTCAAGAGTAATTACCTATAATCACTCACACTTTCAAACTCTTAAGATAAAGTTTGGCAAACAAATACATAAAAGCGAGATAAGATTTGTCTATACTACCAATAAAGTGGGAGCTCATCTATTGATGTTACCCCAATTTTGAAGGTGTGCCTCACTTTCTATTTACTAGATTGAATTAATAAATTCCCTTTTCACTTGAAGATTTTATTTCTACTTTTTGGACAAAAATATTCCTTCATAAAAAATAAGTATGGATAAGCACTCCAATTTTCAAGAATAACCATTTTTAATATTTAAGACAAAAAGAAATGATGTACAAGAAACAGTGTGTACCACAATAACTAATACTATTTCTAAAGGAGAACCTCCTTCAAACCATGTGTCAAGTTTTCAATATTAAAAATATGGTCATTTCATTTAAAGATGCTCACTTCAGTATTATGTTTCAAACAAAAGAATTCATAGCTAATTTTCATTTCAAAATAAGCACCTAAATTGTTGTATTTCAATTCAAAACCAGTAAAATAAAAAAACATGTAAATATAATTCCCCCAACATCTAACAACATATAATCCCCCCCCCCCCCAACCTCCTACAAACACTAAACCACATATAATTCCCCAAAACATTAACAATAAGTTCTTATATCACTTCTTTCCATAGGTCTATAAATTCTCAAAGTTCCAAAATTCAAGATAAACATCAAAAAGAAAATGCTGAAAAATATAATATTTATGTGTATAATCAGGTACTACCATACTACAAAAGTATTTGCTTTCTATGTCTCAAAGTAAGATCACATTAGACTTCATAAATAAACAAGCCCGAGATAATTACTCCCACCATTCCATAAAAAGATTCTCAACTTATTGAAGTCAATTTGAACTTAACACTAGAAATTGCTACAAATTCATTTAGTTTTTTGTTAGTATAATAGTCATTATAACAAACTATCTGAAAATGACTACAAATTATTTTTTAAAAAAGTTTAAAACTTCCATCAATTTCGAATTTTAGGATTTAGCAAATTCTCTTCAAAAAGTGAAAATAAGACTTTTTTTGTGGATCAGATTAGTACTCCCTCTATTCCACAATAAGAGATCCATTTGACAAAAAAAAATTGCTTTTAAAAAAAATCCCCTTTTAATCTATAGGCAGTTTAAACAATATCCTCTTTTCATTATCATGCCAACACCACAACTAAGTACCAGTATATTAATTTTAGAGGTTGTTCGACAATGACTTATAAGGGCCCGTTAGGCAACGACTTATTTTAAAATGACTTAAAGTTAAAATTTAAGTGGACTTATAAGTTATTTCAAGTTGTGACTTATAAGTAAAAGCGTCAGCACCAATTTGACTTATAAGTCTTAAAACAAGTTATGAAGGTATTCGGTTAATAATGAGTTATAATTTAAAATCAAATATAAAGATTATTAAAAAGAACAATAATAAAAACATACATTGATTCAATATACTCAATGTTCGAAATAGCGCTCGAGGCGAGGCGTCGAAAGGCTAAGGCGAGGCGTACGCGATTTTGGGCTTCGACGAACTTTACACCTTCTTCGGCCGAGGCGTCCGCCTCAAGGCGTTGCGCCTCGAGACGTACGCGAAGTGAGAGCCTCGCCTTGAGGCGTACGCGAGGTGAGAGCCTTGGTTTGGCTTTAAAAAACCTAAAACGAACTCGTTTTATAAATTCGCTAACCTAAAATCGCGTCAGCCTCTTTCGCGTCAGCCTCTTTCGCATCCGCCTCTCTTCTTCTTCTTTCTTAAATGCAGTGCAGTGCTCTTCTTAAATCTGTCTTGGGTCGCTCGGCTTCGTCCTCAGGGTTCCGTGCTTCCACCTTAAATTCTTGTGAGATAATAAGGTTTTGTTAATTTATGTTAATGTAATTTTAATTTTTGTTAAGGTTTATTTAATTTCTGTTAAACTTTTAAAATTTCTGTTAAGGTTTTTTAATTTCTGTTAAAAAAATTTAATTTCTGTTAAGGTTTTTTTAACTTATTACCATATATTTGTTATATATTAACATATATGATATTTTAACATATATTTTATATATGTTGTGATTAACATAAATTTAACATATATTGTATTCTTATATGGGGATGATGATCTAGGATTTGATCCATTATTCAAGCCGCTAGATACAAATGATACAATACTTACATAGTGATGGATGATCACTATACAAGTACTTGATGATATTATGTTGTTTTGATGTTTTGTAATGATACATTACTGTGACGTTGGTTATTTATGTCTTCTATGACCTTAATTGTAATGATGAATTATTTTATGGTTTTATTAGTATTTTTTCATTATTTTTTGGGGACTTTTAGGTCTTTAAATCAAGACTTCCGCCTCGCATAGCCCCAGAGAAAAACGCCTCGTACCGATTTTAGCTTTTTCGAACATTGAATATACTAACAATCATCCACAATATCATTAAATAAAACACTAAATAAATTCTTTAAACATATCAACTAGGGGTGAGTATTCGGTTATAACCGAACCAAATTGTCTATTCAGTTATAACCGAATAACGAATTTCATACAATTTCACTATCCGAACAAATATCTAAAATATGTACCAACCGAATAAACAAAACCCGAATAACTGAATTTAATAACCGAAATATGAACTTAATTTTACAAAACAAAAAATTTCACATTAAAGTTTTCAAATAATATTTAACCACATTCCACAATCATTATAATTCATAAACTAGTTTAATAATTTCAAATTAACAACACATAAGTACATAATCTATATGACAAAGTCTATCAAATTCTAATTAAAATTAGTATTCTATTTTCTCAAGTTTTTAATTCGGTTAATCATTTAGCCGAATAGTCTAAATTTCCATATCCGAAACCGAAAAACAAAATATAAAACAGTTATAACCGAATATACCAAAATAACCGAAATAATTCAGCTAAAAAAAATCGTCTCGGTTATTCAGTTTTAACTGTTTTTTGTTCATCCCTAATATAGCCTACAATCTTATTTCAAATTAGAGATTTTTAATGCAATATTATCTCTCATTGCTTGCATAATTAAATTATTACTAACTGAAGTAGATCCACCCCAATGTACAACATTGTCATCACCTCTACCAATAACATCTTCTGCACGATATCCCTCCTTCTCAGCTATTTGAAATGCATTGTCTGAACAATAATTTTTTCTTATGTAGTTGTGGATGGCCATTGATGCAATAACAATGTTTCTTTGTTGATATAGGACGGGGTAAGAAGAAGGAATAAGAGTATACCTATCTTCGCAAAGAATCAGTAAAGCAACACAGAGAAAAACTTAACTTTAATCTCAAATCAATATATTCAATAATCTAAAAATAATAAAGTATTACAATGCTTAAATAGAAAACTCAATACTTGGAGAATAAGTAAAAACCATAATCTAGAAAGGAAACAATCTCTTAACTAAGATCTACTACTATAATAAACTCTCCTAATTGAAATCTACTACTACAATTAAAACTCTCCAAATGAAAAGCAACTACTATAATATCTTACTAAATAATTTCATTAATAACATTTATCTCTAAATAACAATACAAAATTAATAATAAACTTCTTGAATTTCTTCTTCCATATCGCATCATTCTTCTCGCCTTTGAAAAAAACTCGTCCTCGAGTTTTGAAATATCAAAGAATAATAAACCATAGTCCGAGATGTCTTCCAACAAAACATTCGCATCCGATGTTTTAATGTCATTTAACACAATTTTCGGGAATAACAATGACATAATATATAAATTTGAAGTAGCTTGGGACTCGAACCGAAAATCAACATAGTTGACCTCAACTTTATCTTCCTTAATGTTTTCACATTTGGTCAAACTTAACTTTAATTCCTTACCGCAAATCATCTCTGAATCTCCAAGTTGTTCAACACACTTAACTTCCGCTTCATGTTTCTCAAAAACATTGATATGTTTAAGTATTGTGAGACGGTCATCAATTGTCTTGTAAGAATTTACTTTACAAGTCTCCTCTTGTGAATGCATTGCTTTAGTTTAACAAACACGATTCGAATGAACATTTTTTTGTGCTTGAACAAAAATGGACGAACAAAGCATGTGATTATGTAATTGTAATGTGCCTTTAAATTTGCAAGACTTGTTTCAAAAAAGTGCAAGCTCATCACATAATTTCAATTACTCGGCACTATACGAGACACAACCATTTAAGTCGCTCGCATATGACCAAAGTTCGATGCTCAAGTTGTTTAAAGTTCAGACTGTTAAACATGGAAGACATTGTATATATGTAGAGGGGCTAAATTGAAAATTTCAAAAACTTTGGGGGTTAAATTGAACATTCAAAAATTGTGGGGGCTAAATTGAATATTTCGGAAACTTTAGGGGTTGAATTGAAAGTTTTAGAAACTTTGGGGGTGGAATTGAAAATTTCAGAAACTTAAGGGGCTGATTTGAAAATTTCAAAAACTTAGGGGTACCAAACTGTAATTTGGCAGAAGAAAAAGTGATGAACAGTAACGCTTATTTTTTTTTGAATAGATTGAGACTATGGTGACGACGATTTCTATTGCAGATCGTGCTTTCGTCTCAGAAAATTATTGTTGATTCTCTAAAAAATTTCGACAATTTGATGGAGGCCAGAAAAATAGGGCAGGACAGAATTGAGTGAATCAAAATATATCAGGATTTTGGCTCTTGATACCATTATGATGTAGGACAGAGTAGGAAGAAGGAATAAGAGTATACCTATCTCCGTAGAGAATCAGTAAAGAAAAACACACAACTTTAATCTCAAATCTATATATTCAATAATCTAAAAATAATAAAATATTATCATGCTTAAATAGAAAACCCAATACTTGGGGACTAAGTAAAAACCCTAATCTAGAAAAGACTAAGATCTACTCAGAGGCAGAAGGAGGGGGGACCCCCCACCCTGGAACTTTCCAATCCTTTTTCTTTTATGTATTTTCCTTTTTTCTTTGCTTTTCTTTTGCTTTTGCTTTATCATCAAAGTGGGACAGAAAAAAGTGGTAGCAATTCTCTCTGTAAACTAATTAAAAATAAAAAGCTAAAGAAATAAAACAATTTTGTTTGGATCCCACTATAGTGACCATAAATGCATTATAGGTCTATCCTATCAAGAATATTAAATCTCTCTTCTTTCTTTTTCTTTTTTTTTGTTGCTGGAATTCCTTATTTCAAGCTAATTAATCTCATGAACCACAATATAAGGTTTTGAATATATAATATTATAATATTATAATTTGTAATTTATCTATAAAAGTAGCTAATCAGTTGACTAAAAATTTCAAAGTCTGATTAATAGTCCCATAGTTCGGGGGAAATTAAAATATATATATATATATATGTATTTAAAGCCATTAGACTCACAACTCAAATGTTAACAAGGGTTGGAATAGGATGTTGTGAAATACTATAATTGGGCAAAATGAATTTGAAAGAAGCACTCCAAACATCAATAAATAATATTTTTTTTACTGATGTATTTTGACCCCCTCTAAAAATGTTCTGATTCTGCCACTAGATCTACTAGTATAATAAACTCTCCTAATTGAAATCTACTATTACAATTAAAACTCTACTAATGAAAAACTACTACTATAATATCCTACTAAATAATTTCATTAATAACAACATTTATCTCTAAATAACAATACAAAATTAATAATAAACTTCTTGAATTTCTTCTTCCGTATCGCATCATTTGTATCTCGATTGAGAAAAATGGCATATCACTCAAAATAACCCATCTTGCCATCCACACTCCAAATGCACGTTCTTTTGGTGCATGTGTTTCTCTTGTTCTACCACGCCTAAAATCTAGGAAGTGATACCTTATAATTTTTTCTGTGTAAGGAGCCATGTAGCCCTTTGTGTTTGGGTAACCAGCATCGACAACATAATATTTATCTAACACAAATACAAGAAACTAATTTAATCAATAAAAAATGTTATTTAAAAATGAACAAAGAAAATATAAAAATATGATACCATACCACCAGTTGGGTGAGAAAATTTGAGCTCCTCTTATAAGTGCTTGTGTGAATATACGAGTGTTATGAGCACTACCCTCCCATCCAGGTCGTACAAATGTAAAGCATATGTTAAAATTGCATTATGTTTTATGTAGGAATGCCTTTTCTCCCAATATATGGAAGTTCTTGCCCTTTTGGAAGTTGAGCTTTTATGTGTGTACCATCAATTGCTCCAATACAATTCTAATAAAATATAGAAAAGAAAACATTCATACAACATGTATAATTAATATACATTTTATTAAGAGAAAAATAAACATTTATACCTCAAAAAATGGAAGATATCGGTCATTCTAGGGCACATGATATTGTGCTCCATTATTATAATTCACATCCGGTCTAATAATGTATGTTGAAAGATACATTATACATTCATATGTACAAAAGAGAATTTACACATAAGAAAAAGCCAAGGAAGAAAACATAAAGAGAAAGTATATGTTTGCCCAAACAGAAGCCTTTGCAATTACATTTATAGTATAAATATTGCAATCTCTTCAGAAAAT
Organism: Panax ginseng; assembly: GCA_020205605.1. Lineage (NCBI taxonomy): Eukaryota > Viridiplantae > Streptophyta > Magnoliopsida > Apiales > Araliaceae > Panax > Panax ginseng. Next base: position 131,675,178 of record CM035145.1, on the reverse strand, counting down.
ATAATCTTAATAATTTAATCCAAAGAGACAAGTCCTACGAATTTAATAAAACATCTCATTACAACAATAAATAAAAAATTCAAACAAAACAGAAAAGTAAACTAGGTGGGGGGCATCTTAGAGTTCTTCATGTCCGTTGCAAATAATTCTCTTGCATCTTTACTCATGAAAATGATGAAGACAGAATTCCAAAATGGAGTAATTGGAAGCTCACTCAATAACTTGATGCATGCGCTTGGAGTACCGTAAGATTTTCGTTTGATGGCCCAAAAAACACCTCACCAACATAACTAGATCATCACTATCCCCACTACCCTCGCCACCAATACCACCAATATATGCATCTCTTTCGATATCAACATCAAAGTAATCATCATGACCAACTAGTACATCATCCAAAGAATCTCAATGCTCTCTTACATTTGAAAAATCTCCAACTAGTACATTTGAAGACCATAAGAGTGAAATCAATTTACTTGAGTCCATCAAGTAGAACATAGCTAAGGCTCTACCCGCTTTCCAAGATATAGTTGAAAAAGAATCGAAAAATAGAAGAAACGAGGAGGTGGAACAATGGAGTGAATGATCTGTTGAATATCATGGAGTGAATGACCTGTTGTAAGTGTGGTTGCAAAGTGTGGTTGCAAGTGAGTATCATGAGTTATTTGCAAGTGTGGTTGCTACGGGTGAGGTCATTTGGGTGTTCAATTAGCCAATTATGAGCATAATTGATACAGCAGTGCACTGTGAGTTGGATTACTTATCACCCTCATCACTCCTTCCATGATATTCAACAGGACATTCACTCCATTGTTCCACCTCGTTTCTTCTATTTTCGATTCTTTTTCAACTATATCTTGGAAAGCGGGTAGGGTCTTAGCTATGTTATGCTTGATGGACTCAAGTAAATTGATTTCATTCTGAATGTCTTTCTAATGTACTAGCTGGGGATTCTTCAAATGTAACAGAAGATTGGGATTCTTTGGATGATGTACTAGTTTGTCATTATGATTACTTTGATGTTGATATCGAAGGAGATGCATATGGTGGTGGTATTAGTGGCGAGGATAGTGGGGATAGTGACGATAGTGTTTTTTGGGCCATCAAATAGCCAATCAAAGAGGCCATCAAACGAGAATCTTAGTAATGTAAAAAAAAGTAACTTGGGAGCATCTATATTATCAAATTTATTCAATGTTAAATATCATGTCAAACAGAAGTGCAACCACAATACATACTGTTAAAAAGTCATTCATGCCTACTCCAAGCGCATGCATCAAGTTATTGAGTGAGCTTCCAAATACTCCATTTTGGAATTCTGTCTTCATCATTTTCATGAGTAAAGTTGCAAGAGAATTATCTGCAGCGGACATGAATAACTCAAAGATGCCCCCACCTAGTTTACTTTTCTATTTCGTTTGAATATTTTATTATTGTTGTAATGAGATGTTTTATTAAATTCGTAAGAACTATAAATGTAATTGCAAAGGCTTCTGATTGCCTTTGCCACTCTTATCAGTACGAATATTTTCTCTGTGTTTTCTTTCTTGGCTTTTTCTTATGTGTAAATTCTCTTTGTACATATAAATGTATGGTGTTAAATGCAGTCTTCCAACTTTCTACGGACATTATTAGACCGGATGTCAATTATAATAATGAAGCACAATATCTTCCATTTTTTAAGGTATAAATGTTTCTTTTTCTCTTAATAAAGTGTATATTAATTATACATGTTGTATGAAGTTTTTCTTTTCTATATTTTATTCGAATTGTAGCTCAAATTTTCGCACCCAACTGGTGGTATGGATTCATATTTTTATATTTTCTTTGTTCATTTTTATATAACATTTTTTATTGATTAAATTAGTTTCTTGTATTTTCTTAGATAAATATTATGTTGTTGATGCGGATTATCCAAACACAAAGGGTCACATGACTCCTTGTACAAGAGAATTTATAAGGTATCACCTCCCAAATTTTTATCATGGTAGAAAAAGAGAAACATGTGCAACAAAAGAGGTTAAGGAGAAGTTTAACTATTTACATTCCTCTTTAAGAAATGTTATTGAACGTACATTTGGAGTGTGGCAGGCAAGATGGAATATTTTGCTTGATATGCCATTTTTCTCAATCGAGACACAAACCAACATTGTTATTACATCAATGGTCATCCACAACTACATAAGAAAAAAAATCTTGCTCAGACAATGCATTTCAAGTAGCTGAGAAGGAGGGATACGTCCAGAAGATGTTATTGGTGGTGGTGATGACAATGTTGTACATTGGGGTGGATTTACTTCAGTTAGTAATGGTTTAATTATGGGATAAATCAACTATTAGTACCTGTACTGGGACACGACTTACAATTTGGTACCTGAAGTGAAAAAAGTTACAAACTGGTGATTGTACTCGAAAAATGTTACACTCCGTTAAACAGTAGGGTTTCATCCTTATTCTGTTTGAAAATTTGACAGGTCAGATGCATGGAGGCCATGAACCTGAAAACCTTATTCATTAATAGCAGTTAATTCTTTCTTTGCAGCCTCCAATTCTTCCAACACCAAGTGTAAGAAATATAAAGATTTAGATTCTTCCCCTTTCATAGAACTATCCCCGGGCTACTTCAAACTCTCTTTTCTTTGGATATCCATTGCCTTAAGTATAGCTAGTTCATTCTTTAGCATATTGACATCATCGGTTGTAGCAGTCAATTTTGTTTCACTCTCTCTTGTGCGATCAATCTCTTCAAATAGGTCATTTACTTTCTTTCTGGTTCCCTCAAGCGTCGATGAGTAAGCCACGTCAGATGAGTAAGCCACGTCAGAATTTTTCATCTACTCCGTTAGTCAATTTTAACGATTATTTAAAAATTGGAAAGTACAAGCACCAAATCACAACATTTTTCGAGTACAATCACCCGTTTATAACTTTTTTCACTTCGGGTACCAAATTGTAAGTCGTGTCCCAGTACAGGTACCAAAAGTTGATTTATCCCGTTTAATTATACAGATAATATTGTATTAAGAATCTCTAACTTGAAATAAGATTGTAGTTGATATGTTTACAAAATTTGTTTAATGTTTTATTTAATGAAATTATGGAGGATTGTTATGATATAATATTGAATGGATGATTGTTATGATATAATATTGAATCAATGCATCTTTTTATTAATATCCTTTTTAGTAATCGAATTTAACTTATAAGTCATTATCAGCCGAATACTTTCATAAAGCGTTTTTACTTATAAGTCGCAACTTAAAATAACTTATAAATCAACTTAAATTTAAACTTTAAGTCATAACTTAAAATAACTTATAAATCAAATTAAATTTTAACTGTAAGCCATTTTAAAATAAGTTGTTGCCGAACGGGCCCTTATAAGTCATTGCCGTAAGAAGATATTGTTTAAACTGGGGGATTTTTTTTAAAGCAAATTTTTTTTGTCAAATGGGTGTCTTATTGTGGAAGAGAGGGGGTACTAATCTGATCCACACAAAAAGAGTCTTATTTCACTTTTTGAAGATAATTTGCTAATTCCTAAAATTTGAAATTGACGGAAGTTTTAATCTTTTTTAAAAAAGAAATAGTAGTCATTTTCATATAGTCTGCAATAATTACTATTATACTAACTAAAAACTAAATGAATTCGTAGCAGTTTCTAGAGCTAAGTTTATTAATTTTAGAGCTATATATGGAACAAAATTACATCCTTAATAAGTAAAATATGGAGGGAGTATCATGTTTCTTGTTTATAAGCTTGATGATAAAATTCCTAGGGAGGGAGTGAAACAAATAGATAAACCCATATGCAGAAAATATATAAAAAGAAGAAGAAGTTGAAAAGAAACCTGGGGAGCGAGATGCTTGCAGTGGCCACACCAAGGGGCGTAAAAGTCGACGAAGATGTAGTCGAAGGTAGAAATGGCGGCTTCGAAGTTGGATTGGTTGAGCTCCAGTACTGTGCCGTCAATTGGGAACTCAGGGTTCGAACAGATCGAAGAGATGAATATAGAGAAGAAGAAGAAAACGATCGATACTACAAAAACCCGCATCGCTTTTTTTTGCTACAATTGATTGATTGATTATTGAGGATTGGGGAATTGTTTCGAGTTTCCTGTTGATAGTATTGATGCAGTAGGACCGTGTCTAGTTTTGAATTGGGGGTACAAATAATGAGAAAGAGTTTGTTTTTTGGATGAAAAAATACAGTTTTTTAGACGCTTCTATTTGATTTTTCTTACTCTTTGACTTTGTCTTATGGCCTATGGTTCAAGCTAGGGTTTTTTTTTGTGGGGGATCAATATGGTACCAATGCAGATACAAAATCGGCCTATTAATTTGCCTATTTTAAAAAAAAAATCGGCCTATTAATTTGCCTATTTTCAAAAAAAATTTAGAAAATTTAACTGCATATTTTTAGAAAAAAAAATAATTTGGTCATTTATCTTTTTATTAAAAGATGGAGACCTAAAAAATTACCATTCTTAAAGTTGTGTAACATTTACGTTTGGATTGAAAAAATAAATTGAAGAGTAGAATAATTCATTGTTATTCCATACTCTCCCTCGCCCAAGGAATAAAATTCATAAATTTGAGAGGTATAAAAATAATTCAATCCATTCCAATCGCAATCAAACACAATTTTTTTCATTCCATAAAAATGAGTCATTTCATTCTCACTTTCATAATGATAAAAAAATATACATTACAATTTTTTATCTCAAACTCTCTCTTATTCCTAAATTATCTCTCCACTAATTAACTTGTAATTTTTCAATTGCATCAAAATTTTTAAAAAGTAAAGATTCACTTTATTTATCGAACATATAAAAGTGGACCAATTAATCAATCTGATATGATACGTGCATAGAGATCACCTCCCATCAATCAACAACAATGTATTAATCAATTGACCAAATTTAATTTCATGCTAACCTCCCCCATCTTTTATGATTTTTTTGGAAACTAGTACAGTAATAAATTATAAGAAAATAAAATTTCATATAATCAAGATCAACATTTCATTTGAAACTATAACAAATGCACATTTTCACAATAAACAATATTCTCATTAAAGGAAGTCATAGAAGAATAAGCCAACCATTACGATTTTCACATGTCCAAATCATATAAAAACTTATAAATCTTCCTATTCGTTAAAAATATTTATAAAAAGTCATTTTCTTTCACTTGGGTACCAACTTTTATTTATAATCTTAAAATCAAAATATACTTTTAATTTTAAAACAAATAAAAAAATACATATCTAATTTTAAAACGGATGAAGTATATTTGAACCCACACACGAACATTAATCATCAGTTAAATTAATAAAGGAAAGGGCAAAGTGCATACATAACTATTCATGTGAGACATTGTGGAACTATAATTTTTGTTTACTTAACAAGTTTATTAGCTCTATGCGAAATTTGTTTCCTTTTCTTTGTCCTCTCCTTTTCTTCTTGCCTGACTTGAATGGGAGTGGTTGGAATGCCTACTGGCTACTGTTATGTTTTCATAGTGCTGCAGCTGTACACAAGAAAAGGGGAATCTTTTTAACAACTATATTCTACTCCCTGATCTGGCCTTCATGTGAAGTTGGTAATAGGAACTCCATTATGAGCAACTGCTTGGAAATCTCAATCAATGTTATTCTGTCCTAGCACGCTTTGAATGAGATTGTCTCATCCAATCAATGCACTCCTCGGCAGATCTAGAAGGATGAGCAAGCTGCCACTCGACCAGCTTTTGTTGCTGCCAGATGATAGAAATAATTAGCAGAGTAGTTTTGCATCAATTTTTTAGCGTACAAGAGGCTGCCTTACCCATTCGCTCACAAGTGGTCCTCCAGTCTTGAGCTGCAAAACGCTCATAATTTCCTTGCCATTCACCAGAGGCTTCACTTCCCATATTTTGTCGAGACCTGCATCTCAAAATACAAAAATAAACATCATTCAAATGTGTTAGGGAGTGTACTGTTGCCGTCTTCAACAATGTAAATCTCTTGGATTTTATATCATATTTAACATGACCCATAGTATCCCATCTAGGGTGACCCACACAAGAGTCATCTACAGAGATCGCCCATAGACACCCCTCCCCCTCCATCCAAAAGGAGTTGAAAAAGTGGAGAACGAGTGTGTAATGTGTGGGAATCTGCCAAGACAATTTATATTAGGACTCGGATAACTAAGGTGCAGGCCTCCATTAGCTCTTTCAGATTACCCTTTTGAAGATTATTCGAAAAAGGCCTTATCTTTGCAAGATTTATCTCGTGTATAAAATAAGGGCTGCACAAAAAAACCCAGAGAGGCACATTCATGCCTTATATTTTTCCAAGCATAAAAGATTTATCTATAAAAAGTAAACAGGTTTATAAAATAACTTAAACAAGAATTAAATTGAAAGAGTTAGTCAGGCAACCACACTCCCAATGATAACTTAGATTGACCCCTCATTTGGACCAATAAAACTAAAAACCAATAACGTAACACTTCATTTCCTGCGAAGTTGATCAAGCTTTACATCACCGCATTGCAAGAGGTGTAAATTAATTATACAATTTTTTTATGACTAATGCATGTTCATTAGTTGAAATAATATCTTACAAAATAAAGGCAGTATTCTATATTTTGGGACATAGGCAAAGACACAAGTATCTTCTCAAATTTTGATTCAAAATTTTTTAGGCATGTACCAAGATATGCCAAGCTAGTAAAGAGAGCTACCAATGAGTGTAGTTAATATCAGTTTATCACGCTGTTCATCATTTTCTACTACATTATTGATGTTTACTTTAAATTATACACAAATAAGTTTACTGCTCAAGGAAAGACTTTACCCACGCTACCTGCTTCTAATTTCATTCTGGCTCATTTGTTACATAAAGATATGTATATAAATGCTTCTAACGGTTACAACAAGGGCCTTAGAATGGTCATCGTTACCCTTAAAATTTGGTTATTTTCCTAGGTTTAGTTAGAGAAGCGGTTAAAATTGGTAGTGGTGTTTGTGGGAAGGAGGGTGACAAAGATGATAGTGATGGTGGCAGTGACGACAGATTTACTGGTAAAGGGGATCAGCCACAATTGAGATGAGGAGGTTGTGAAGCCTTAATTAAGTGTTGTTAATGCATTTTTCATTTTTAATTAGTTAAGACTTTAGTTTAATCATAAATAGATCAAAAGCTTTGTATGTTTAGTAATTAATCTTTTTTGTTTGTTTGTTAAATCATTTTTATATTGTTTAAATATTTTTATGGCTTACTTAACAAGATGGTTATTTACTATTTTACCCTCTTAAAAATTTGAAAATCAATTTTGATTTCCACGTGCACTTGTTTGATAGTTGTGTGTGCAAGTCATCAATTTTGATGTGACAATTTCAATCGGATTAAATCATAATAAATTGAGAGTTGAGTCCCCTAATTAAGAAAACTAAAATTGCAAGTACCGAAGTGGAATGAGAGGCCTAGTTCAAGATATCAATATTTAATTAAGCCTAATCGTCATTCAAAATGAACTTCCACGCAACAGGCAGCTTTAGAAGGGCTCTTTGGTCGTATATAGAGATTGGGTAACATGATAAATATTAGAAGACAGCTATGTGCACAGTAATAATAAATTTAAATTCTCAAATATGCTGCTGCCTGCTACTGCGAAGGAAATGTCACATATTCTTGCTCTTAACTAAGTATCAAGTGTTTGACACAGGTAGTTGATAAACACTATAAAATATCCAAGTAACATAGCATCTAACTTTTCAAACATGAATTCAAAAAATGAAACAACCAAACTTAAGTGTCCCCATCTCAGAAAAAATGAGCCAAAAACAAATTATCAACTTGTTGGGGAGAGAGAGAGTGACATAATTAATAATCCTATCCTATCTCCCCTGTCATGAGCTGACAAAGTACTCAAAGATATGTAGCATGGTGATGTTCACAGTTAAGAAATGTAAAAAGCATTAGTAATGAATTTAAGTCTTGCACTGAAGATAAAATGCTAGGTAAAGATGGTGAAAGTGAGCAAACAAGGCATAGTCAGGTTGATCTCCTACAACCAGAAGTTGATCACTAACCTCAGTATATCAGCATGCTATACTCGTATATATATCCCTTAACAATTGGGATATATATGCTATTAAAACCCTAAATCATAAAGAAGTTTGGGTGTGTAAAAAGAAAGTATTAATACCCTGTCTGATAATTGCATCCTCAATCTGCTTGAATAATTCTCTTCTCTCGTCAAATTTGATGTGCTCAACTGAAGAGTTTGTACCATCACTATTGTTAGGGTACAGCAACATCGAGAGCAGCAACGCAACACGCCAAAAATCTTTGATTTCTCGAAGAAGTAATCCTAGAAGAGAACAAAATTAGACATTGGGAAGAAAAACTGAAAAATCTAGAGGTATCTCATAATCTCAAGTAAGTGGATAATACTTGGAGCAATTGAATAAAATAAAGGGACCCCAATATGTAATGTCAAATTTTTGAATTGTCTGATAGCATTGACAGGATCAGTCTCATAACATGATGTCAAAGACCTTCCTCCTTCGTATCCATGAGTAGACTTTTAAGGCAACATGTTTTACCAGTTGAGTTTTCTTCCACATAAGTAATGACTGCCTCTAAATTTTAAATCATGACTTTTTTATCTAATCGTTTCTTAATTTTCTCGACAAGTTTCAATATTCTAAGAAAATACTGAAACAACCAATACTCTTTAAGTTCCTTTGATATTGATACTACCAACCTACAAAAACATTATAGCTTATTTAGTATGTAGAACCCTCCTATAAGTTAAGTCTAGAGATGCCCACCTCTAATGTTATTTGAAAATTCACTTGTTGCAGTTGCATGAAAGTATTTTACCACGACTCTTCTAAAGTCTCCTTATAAAACCTATCAAACAAACTCCATGAAATATCAAAGATCACTATCGTACTAATCCATATGGTCTATGCCAATCCTGAGATCCAGATAATGAATACTCAAAGGCATAGTTTGGAATTATAAAAAAGCAAGGAACGAGAAAAGAAAATGAAAAGTAAAGTAAGAAAATCTCTCTTAATGAACACTAGTATAGTAAGTATATTTACTATAATGAAAAGTTAAATAATGTATAGCGCTAAAAGTAAGTGTAATGAACTGCTGACAAATTCTTATACTTTCTTTTCATTTTCCCTTTCTTTCCTTTCACCTGTTTTTTGAAATTCCCAAACAGAGTAGAAGTATTTATTTCAGGTCCAAGTTACTTGATTCTAAAAGCAGTGAAGGAGACAGGAATATAATTCCTCCATCTCACAGTGTCAGCTTTATAAGTGTTGCTTGCAGCACAATCTTTGATATAATATTTTTGTGATTATAATTGATCAGTCATATGCTTGCTGACAAATAATGTCGAGTTCATTATCCCGTGGGAAGCACTGGTCACGGTCTTGTTGTAGCTATTATATTGTTGATATATTTTTCGTTAAGATTTTTTATGAGATAAGAGTAATTAAGTTCTATTTTGGATATTATAAAATCATATGACTGGTGATTGTATTATATTATACTAATATATTAAATACAATAATAATAGATTACTATTTTGTAGTATGATGATGATCATAAGAAAAATGGTTTCTTCTAAAATATATTACTTAACTAATATTTTGTATATAACTAATTAGTGATGAACAATTAATTAAACTTAACAATTCAACAAAAAGAATTTATCTATTCCTATGATTAAAATGATAGAATATTCATCTTTAAATTAATGACTCGTCTATTTATATTTATATAATAATAAAATCTTATTTACAGTATTTTAATATTAAAAAAATGATTACATAATTAAATATAATTGGTAGTAAGAATATGAATTGAAATAGAGCACTAACTACATCAAAAAATGTATGGAAATAGTTAATGATGATAATGAGAAAATTATGGTAGTAAGAATATGGATGGAAAGAATATGGAAGTCGAAAGAGGTATGGAAAAATAGCCATGGAAAAATAGCCGAGTGAATCTTTCTCCTAGCAAAACATAACCTTTTGTGATTTTAATTGTATAATAGATTCTTGTCCTAAAATTCGTGTTGAAGGACTAAAAAAGATTCTTCTGTACTTTTATATATAATATAGACAGATGAATAGATTGCACTTAAAATGCTGAAGTACACCATAGAAAAAACTATGTTAAGAAATACATTCTCTAAGTGTGTCGTAAGAATTTTAAATTTTGTGCTGTAACTATGGCTTTCAAGATGATACTCTATTTGGGAAGGAGGGAGCAAATTTTTACCATAAAGACATTTTCAAATGATATCTTACTTTAAATTGTTCTTAAACTAGGTTTAAAAACAGGTGAGATGATTCAGATTTCAATATGAAAAAAAGACAACTTGTCAGAAATTTAGTATGTTAGCAGAATTTTGTTAGCAAGGACAATCTGTGGAGTGAAGGCCTTGCAAGAAAACAATACCAATCAATATCCGTAGCTGTGAAGCAACAGGGACGTCAATAATTTCCTTTTTCCAATTAACTTCAACAATCTCTACTTCCTCATGAGAAATGATAAAAGGAATCAAAGATATGAATTTCTCAGTTGCATTGTGCAAACTAACAACCTGTAAAAAGGAAAATACTTTAGATCATATATTCGTATGCTTGAAATTCTATTTACTATTTACTATTTCCTTTTAGAGAAACGATCAACTAACAATTTACTTTCAGTAAAAAATGAGTTATGGAATTGGAAAAAAATAAAGGAAAAATGAAAAAGAAAAGGATCTAAACCGACAGTTTCAGCATCCCTGGACTTTAGCTTTAGAGAATTCCTGAAAATGTAACTGACGATGGGGATCTGTAGAACAAACGCAGCAGCAGGTAAATTTAAAAAGACTACGAAATCTACTAAATGTTACATATCAAATCCAACAAATTACAAACAATGTCATTGAGCAACTTCCTCTTGTTTAAAAAGAAAAAATCGGAACAGATGAGGCAAACACTTCTATTTTGGTGGAAAGGATTTTTGAGTTTAAAACTGAGGAGTTGAAGAATTGATTCTGGAACTAGCTCAATATCAACACGGGCCACATGGCTGGAGCTCATAACCAAAAACAAATGCAAAAATCTGTTTAATTCTGAAACTAGAAAGCCATGCATTGAGTTGGTAAAAGATCTTCTGAAATATAATTATAAGTTGGCAGCATAAAGTTATTCGAGAAAATCAGTAGCTTCATGCTGATCATGTTCACATGCTACAATTATACATACATGTCTAGCTCATGAGGCCTATTATCAACACTAAATGATCAATTATCCAATGTGACTAGCCTTACAAGTATAATAGTTATATAAGTAAAATATATAAAGCAGAACATGTTGTAGCCTAACATGTTGTAGCCTGTATGCTAAAGAATAAATATGCTAGGATGCTAAACCCTGCATGTTTATTTCATCAGAGTACACAACAAGTAACTGGATGCAGAGAGAAATTGAAGTAACAAAGCAGAGTCAAATATTTGTATACACAAGTGGATTTTATATTAGACAAAGTTCACAAACTAAAAGTAAGCTCACCAAAACAAAAAATGATAAACCACACAAATGAAGGAATTCGAAACACATTGTAAAAGAGAGGGCAGATGGTACCTTTTTGGATTTATTATCTCTGTAGACAGTCTGTCTAAATGGCAGGAATAATGCTGCGTATAAGGCCAGCCTTTTCTGTTCACCCTAAAATTCAGAAGGAGAAAAATTGATATAATCAAAATCTTAGCAAGTAACTTTTAAAGAGGAGAAAGACTGAAAGAAGAGCACACCATATATTTAACCCTCAAGATACTTCACAGCCGCAAGGAGTAATACTACTTGAGGCACTAAAAGCTTGCAAAATCTTAGCTAGAAATTACTACACATCCTCGAAAATAATGAAATGGGTAGATAAATAAACATATTTTCAATTCAGATGAAACTAAAAGGATAAATTTATGAAATTATGTAGGAAAGTAGAGAGACAGCAGATCATCTACTAATACACCGTGAGGTAACTAGCAACTTGTGGAATCTGTTAAATCTCGTCAGGGTTACTTGATTGACGCTAAGAATTGTTGTGAATATATTGATATCATAGAGAGGGACAATGTTGAAGAAGAAAATGAGTAAAAAGAAGATTGCGGTGGACATAAGTTGGTGGGGGTTTGATCACATAGGTGCAAAATGTGGACAGTGATTGTTTCATCGTATACCACATAGGTTAAATACATTTTTGGTCACTAAATCAAGGTACAATTTAAATTTTCATTATTGAACTAGATTTTCTTACAATCAACTCATTCATTGAACTCTGTTTTTTAGAAAACGTCAAAATCCTTCCATACAGTAGACTTCTAACCGAAGAAATTTTTTTAAAAAAACATTTTTATTCAGTTTGTCTACATGGGCATGCCAAATCATAGACAAGCAACACATGATTAGCATTCATGTCACTAAGTTAACTCGCAAGAAGAAAAGAAAAAAAAAAGGATGGGAGAGAGAGCTGCACACCAATAACCCAAAACCCAGAACTTCCACAATTAAAATCCCCGACCAAAATCCTTGTTGGATCCTAATTCTCTTTCATTTTCGGCTCCAAGATGATCGTCGGCAATTTCTTCTTCTACTTCTTATTTTGTTTTTTGTGTTCTCTTTGGAGATTGTTGTCACGATCGAAGAAGACAATGAGCCGGATTTTCAATTGGAGGCCAGGGCTAAGTCTTTGATAGAAAAAGGCGACAAGTATTTGTTTTAAAATCATGATTTTTAGAAACATCTTTGTGGTTGGGTGCTCGGGGATTGTATAACCGTCCGTGGAGAGTGGGATGAGCTCACAGGAGACGGGTCGGACCGACTAATTCTTGCACTCTCTCTAAAGAAACTATCCAGCCAGAGATGGGTTGGATCAATTAAAGGTTGGGGAATGCAAGTTGTGATTTATTTGATGGTCAGTTAATAATACTCCTATTTTCTAGTATGAGTCACACTAGGTTGGGTATCCTTATTTTCATCTTGAAAATTCAATATAGATCTCCACCAATCACAGTAAAAGTACATCTCACCTTTTCTTTACAATTTTCTTCATAAACAAATTGGAATTGAAGATAATGAAGGGCGGAAGTGAGAGAGGCAAAATGAGAAATATGCCGGTGAGGTGGTGCAAGTGTTGGTGGAAGAAGAAATTAAAAAAAAAAAAAAAAAAAACTGAAACACGTGTAATTTGATCTACAAACCTATATAGATGAAAAGAATTTTGTTTAATCTAATTGAATTACATTAATTTATCTAATTTAGCTTTCTCTCTCATCGACGTCACTAAAAAATCCACATAGGCATTGCCACGTAAATTCACCGTTAAAAACTTAACTGGCTTAACGGTTTTATCTTTTTTATAAGAAAAAGATAGTTCAACGAGTTAACTATAAAAAAAATTGAGTTCAATGATAAAAATGTAAATCGGACCTATATCACATTGTAGAGATCTAAAAAGTTTGTCCAGAACATCCACCACCATAGGTCCACAACATAACAGCTAAACCTCTATGGCTCTATCACATTATGAACGATGATTGAAATGACAATGCCATATCATTTTTGGCATTCATTTCTTTTTTAACCAAGATGGTTGAACCTGATGTACAATACAACTATGGTTACTGGGACGGGAAGTAATTTTTATACTTTTTATATTAATATACAACATACATTCGGGTATGCATGTAAATATATACATATGCACTCATACATCCTAACAAGGTAATCAACCATGAATAGCTTCATACACTGCGTGGAAATACTCACGGTGAAGGAAGAGCCTCCAATTAACTGCACAAGTCTCCATGCAGCATCTATATAAGCAACGCAAAGCCTAATGGAATGATAGAAGTCAGGGATAATGGACTAACAGAAAAAGCTCATAATGAGAAGCTAAAGTGGGGTTGGGGCCTGGGGGGCACTGAAGTTGTACACAAATACATCTATAAATAAAGGGAAAATATGACTAAAATACAGTTTGTACCCCAAAGTTTGTAGGGTTGCTGAGGTTTGCACCCTAATGTTTGAAACTTATATAACTGTGCTAAACAAAATGCACCCTCCAAGGTTTAAACTGGTCAAAATGCACCCCAAGGTTCTTTTCCGCTAAACAAAATTCACCTTCATTTTTGACCAATTAAAACCTCGAAAAGAACTTTGGGGTGCACTTCGATACATTTTAAACATTGAGGTGAAAACCTCAACAACCCTAACTTTGGGGTACAAACTGTATTTTAGTTGAAAAATATTGATGAAACTTGAGGTCAGTAACTTATCCAAAACATGTTTTCCCTGCTATATCAAGAACTCTAGTCAAAGTATTAGCTGGAGACCTAATATTCCTACCATACAGCTTAATTAAAAGCACACGTAAATATAGAGGCAAGTCATTCTAAAAGTCAAACTTCAGTATCTTTAGGGAAACATCAATAGAGGTAGCTGTGACCGAAAAAACTTCTTTTTTGATATAAAAGTTCTTTTATTAGAGACAACTAAAAGGCTTAACCGACTTGTATCAGGCCAATGAATATTTCAGAAGAGTGTCATAGATTAGAAGAGAGTTTAAAGTGATACATAAGAACCAGAAACGGAGAGCAGAAGTTTTAAGCCATTAAATATAAATATATTTTTTTATAACAAGCAATTAAATACACAATATATAAATCAGGAGCTGCGAAAAGAGAATCATGTCCTCGTATTAATCAGAATCACAATCAAAAAGGCTTTAGGGGTTTTTTTATAGGTAAAATAACTAACAATCAAAGATGCTATGTTGAACAAGCCAATTAAAAATAAGGGAAAATAAGGAAAGAAACCAAAAAATGCTGTAAACAATGTTCCTGACTTATTAACATCAAGATGCACTTTAACTGCATCTTCCAGACATGTTAGTAATAGGTAGGCATGTCATTCAATCATGGAACTACAGACTTCTTTCACAAGCACAGATGATTTAACCACAAGTAAAAGCTAATTTGCACCACAAATGACATTATACTTATATACAAAGCACCCATATTAAAGCCCAAAAATTAAAAATAAAAATATAAACAAAAAAGGGAGGATACCCTACTAGAAAAATGCAGACCTATCATGTCCTTCTGGGCTTGGAGGCTCAAAATTAGGAGGAGGACTGAAGACAACCCCGAATAACAACAGCTTAGAAAGGTAAGTCATCGCTTTAACCGGTTGATTGCCAGATATCATAAGATCTATCTGTACAATGGAAGAACAATGAAACCAACAAGAACGAATAATCAATTCAGGATAAATAATGGAACAATATGTGTCATAAATAAGCTAGAACCATATATACATAAATGACATTTAGTCCAGCCTATGTAACCATGTCATATTAGCTGGGCAATTACATACTTCATGACCAATGCGTTCTCTGCTAACTTTTTCTGCAATAGCATCTTTCACATCATCTTCAGAAGCAGCCTTTTTTAGCTCTTCATCTAGTATAAATTCAAATCTCGCACCTGAAACACAATTCAGGTACAAATCAATATGATGAGCTAATGCCACACAAAAAGTTTATAGTAGATCCTGCGAAAGGAAGAAAGGTATATAACACCCAAAAAGCGAAAAAATTATGGGAATAGCAATGTTCAATACACCTATTCAAGCCAAAAAAAAAAAAAGACGAGCATAGGCAGTTAAGCTTCATGACTATTTGGAATCTATCTCTATACAGCAGTATACAAGAACCTGAGCAAGTTGGGCTACGCTTCTTTACCAAGCATTACTATATGAGCCATAGTACAGCTTCTAGACTTAGAACGTCAAACCATTTTTTAGCAACAAACCTCACAAAGAGGGTTGCAGTGACCAGACCCGGGCGACTGTTAGCAAAAACACAGGTCTGCTAGAAAAACCACTGAATTAATAGGTACGCAGTTGTATTTTCCCAATTTACAGTTATTAAATGATAAATAGAAGAAAGCCTGGATATGAAATCAAAACTCAACATGATGGATTTCTGGTGCAACAGTTACAAAATATTTATCCTTTATTTTTATAAAGAAAAAATGTGTTATTTAATAAAAATGGACTTGGAATGAATAATATATAATAAGACTATAACACATAAGCTAAAAAAGAAGAACATATACAATAAGAACCCTTCGATCTTTATTTAGATTTTTCTATAACCTTTGAAACTCACCTTTCAAACTATCTCAAGATCTTATGTCAATCACATAAAAAAACAACTCTTAAAAGTAGTGAAGTTTATTTTTCCCTTTACTTGAGTGATTCTTTCTAACAAAAAACCCAAGCCTCCAAAAAGTTTTTTCAGATTATATAACACCCTAGTTCCGTATAGAAAGATATGGAAAAAATTTGTCTGTATATAAAGAATTAACTTACTAACACTAGTACCTTCAATCATGACCTTTTGGGTGAGTATGTGGTGGGCTAAAATGACTCAAGAAGATATTATTGGGCCAGAGGTGTTATTTGAATGGATTTGATTCGATTCGGACTTGGGATTTAACCCGAGATTTGTTCCGGACTCGGATTTGACTCGAGTTGTTTCATATGGTATCAGAGCCGACTCTCGAAAGCTCGGGTCGGGTCATTCGATAGGGTTGGCGGATGTGAGGACACGAAAGCTAGTGGTGTTATCCCACAATGGAGAGAGGAATGTCCGGAGGTGGGGACACGAAACCAAATTTTGGTATTATCCCAATGGGCTAGAGGCAAAGATTTGTTGACCGTGTGTGTTATCGGTTCTGACGGGGATGTCAGAAATTTAAGTGGGGGAGTTTGTAACCCCAATCCCGCATCAAAAGATATGAGAAAAATTTGTCTTTATATAAGGAATTAAATTAATAACAATAGTACATTCAGTCCATGACCTTTTGGATGAGCTCTATGGTAGGCTAAGATGACCTAAAAATATACTATTGGGCAAGTAGTTTAAAGCCTTATTTGGATGGTTGATTCGATTTGGACTTAAATTTGACCCAAAATTTATTACAGACTCGGGGTTTGACCCGGGTTATTTCAAATTAGATGATAAACAAACCTCTACTACTCTTGATCTCTTATACTACTTCACTACTCACACTAACTAACACCCAAAGGCTTAACCTACACCTACATATCCATGCACATGCCATGTAAAAGATGTAACAAAAGATACTCTACTTTTCAAGTAATTAACCAAATTGTCCTAGGGTTGGGCTTAACAATATGCACATTGAATCCGCTTACATCAGTTCGTAAAAAGTCATTTCTAAATCAGATATAATTTCAAGGGTTCTTTTTGATTTCTTCATGCAATATTTACTCACTAGACTCAACAACAAAGATCTTAGATAAGGTCTCCTGCTGACATCAGAACTTCTGCTCACAAAATCATGGCAAAAACATTAAGACTAGGATTACAAGGTCCTGTATAAAGTGAAGATTTTAAGATGGTATGTAAAGGCACAATCTACACACACACACACAAAAGAGAAGAAGTAACTTTGGTAAAGCTAGATGGCTATATCAAAGAATGATAAGAGTAGGAATACCTTATAGCCAAAAGCTACTCACTATGACCATTAAGCCTATGCCCACGTTAGATTTTTATTTAAACTATATTAGCAAGGCAATTAGAGTACAATTAACTGTAAAATATAGCGCACTGGTCAACTTTACAAAAACAAAAATTAAGGCAGAATGATTAAAAGAAACAAACACCATTATAGAAGATAGTAAAAAGCTTCTGGGACTTGAAATTATCTTTATCAAGTCTGGCTAGAAATAGTGAAATACTTGATCTTAAGAAAACTTGTTGGCTCATATATTTATTTTGTGTTTTAAGAAGCACGTTTAAAGCATGACATAATAATGAATCAAGCAACTGTAAAAAGGGAACTGCAAATACCAAAACGTATAGCTCGAATAACTCGTAAGGGATCATCCAAAAAAGTCTCCCTTGGAGGTACAAGGGGTCACTATCTTTCCAGACCTCAGATCTGCAATGCCTGGATCAGATTGAACACAAACAACTATATCAGTGCTGGAAGTTGAGACTAATTTAAACTTGCAAGCTGATTTGAAATGTATAAGAGATTTATGTAGAAGCAAATGAAGGCTCATGCGAACCTCTTCCAGTAAAATCTTCAACAGAACTACTATTAATATTGTAAAACAAGCTGTCAAAAAAAGAGAAAAATAAAGATCAATAACTATTACGCTCTGCCCAAAGTATATGATAGAATGATAACTGAGCAATTGCTCTCACTTGCCAATTTTTAAACTATCACATATAGATTACAATAAGCATTAATAGCAAAACAAAATACCTATTAATGGTTAAATCTCTTCGATATGCATCTTCTTCTGCAGTACCAAATCTCTGCAACACATCAATTAAAGAGCGTGTATATAGTCAACATCCTTCATTAAACAGGTGATCAACAAGTAACCAATAAGTATAACAATAATGAATACAATGTAAATGTGAGTGCAAAACGTTATTAGCAAAATTAAATTACAAAACCAATTATTCGAAGTACTAACAAAGCTGTTTGGAACGACCTAAAGTTGGGGCTTAGGTAGACACCTCCAGGCAAAAAGACAAACCAGCAACATTTCCATGCTAAAAGAATTAGCTCTCATTGTTATAATGTAAGCATCAGGTAACTTCTACCCATCTAGAAAGCAAAGTGAATATACAAAATTAAATCCCCATGAAGTTGGAGGCTTGGAGCCGTTAAGTACAGTTACGAAACCACCAACCCTCATATAAGTTAGATTAGTCAAAACTGAAAAGAGTAACCTGAAAAAGGGAACTCTCAACATAAAAATCTCTCTGAATGACCACAAATGGTTAAATTATAAATCATGCTTGTCAAACCACCTCGAAGATGCCCCCTTCAAGGCAACCTTGGACAACCTTTCATTGTGAAAGGCCACAGAGTTACTAATGTAGGACAAGCATGAGTGTGCAGAAATGACGGCAGCAAGAAAACATCAGATCTGGTTTCTGTAACCCTTGCAAGGAATTCACTATCCTGCAGGCCATAAATGCTAGTTCTGAAAAAAATTACAGTTTTTGCTAGCAACGAAGAGCTTTACTCAATAATAACT
Source organism: Panax ginseng (assembly GCA_020205605.1). Classification (NCBI taxonomy): domain Eukaryota; kingdom Viridiplantae; phylum Streptophyta; class Magnoliopsida; order Apiales; family Araliaceae; genus Panax; species Panax ginseng. Next base: position 131,656,014 of record CM035145.1, on the reverse strand, counting down.
TAATTTTACAGATATCTAGATTACATCGTGACACCATCTATACCTAAAAAAAATGTTTTACCAAAGACAAAAGGTCAAGTAAATAAATACCAAAAATAATCAATTACCCAAGAGCATTGGACTGCCCAGTTGCCAGTTCCTACTTGATTTAACCCATTTTCCCCCAAGTTTAACTACGTAATATCTAAAAAACAATATAAGCCAAAGCCCATAGGTGTCTACACTATAGATGATGTTCTCCTATATCAAGTAGCAAGCCTCTTCTCCGCCTCTGCTATGGTCTAAGTCAAGTCATTGGTAATAATTAACATCAGCAAATAAACAGCCAAAATAACCCAGCTCCACAAAATCAAAATACAACTCATGGTGCTCCACCTAAAGAATGTTTCCTGATACATAATTCAATAAACAATATTGGTAAATGTAACATATCTTGGGCCAATTTCTGTACAAATAAGATCAATCGTGTGACAACATTTTAAAAAGACTTTTCTTACACATTATATATCAAGTTACTTCTCCAAAACTAAACCTCGTGATTAACTTAACAATGAAACAAGGCTTCACTGGATGCTACATAACCAAAATTCATAAGAACATAAGAACTTTAGACTATTGATTGCTGAGATAATTGTGTACCATTGTAGGAATGCGGCTATTCTCACAGTAGTCTTCAGATCTTAAATTAACAAAATCAATCCATATATCATAGAGGCGCATCCTTGCAGTTTCCAAGTGTTTGGACTGGTCTGGATTGCTGAAACGTTAACAAATAATGATATATTAGTTAGAAAAATCTACTATAACCCCAACTCTGAGAACATACAGCAACAGCAGCATTTGTAAGCTTATGGGAACAAGTAGGGAAAAAAATATCAAGTATAACTCCTACAAGAGGCAATTGTCCAGACATTCAAAATTCCTTCACTTCAACATGGTATAAGGCACAAGGCTTTCTAAGGATGGGATGAAATTGCTCCTATCTTGATGATTTGAATTATCGTCAAAGGCTTAAACTAAAATGAAGAAGTTAAGTAATTTTAGTTAAATTATGTAACAAGGAAGGACACTTAATAGTATGATATCAAACCCAAGTAGGTAAGATAGTATGAACTTGAACACTTAATATGCAAGGTAGGACCCAAACCTAAGCTTAAGCTTTGAGGTCAAATTTGGTTCAACATTGTGTACTAAGGCCTTCATTCATGAACTCGCATCTCCCCAACAAAGAAGATGAAAAAAAGGAAAAAGCAGAAGAAAAGATATTAACTGAAGGGGGAGAAAAAGGAAAGCCATCTTAGTCTCTTTAAAGTTTAAATCAAACACTAAGCTCCAGATTTTGTTTCAAAAGACACCAACTCGTAAGAGATAACTAAATGCCCTTTTACAGATTCATAGACATCACAGAGGATTACCCCAATGGCAACATCGCATAAGCTTTGGAAGCTACATTTCTAAAAGTAAAATTCCTTCTGGTTTGAAATATAAGAATATTATTAACTTTTAAAAAGTAAAGTTGAGACATTTTCAAATTCAAAATTGATATACTCTTTTAAATTTAGAATATTGTAAACTATCTAAAAAGTACTTCATTGTTTTATAATTTTAAAGGAATCCCATCAATTTTTAGAAAATATCCCAAGTTGACTACTTGTTCCAAAAGTAAATAATGAACTTATATTTTTGAACCGGGAAATACATAATTTGGAGCAAAATAAAGTGACAACACAAACAAAATTTCCAAATATTAAAATCAAGTAAAAGTAAAAGATTCTACCTCTGAATGACAGCAATTCCATGGGACTCTTCCCCCGTATGTATTAGGTATTCATCGAGTTTTTCACAAAACTCTCTACCCAACATGTTGTCAAGAGCAATATCAATATCATAACATTCTTTGCCTAGAAGCTGCAACAAGATTAATCAAAATAAGATACACAGGATGAAGGAAAACTGTAAAAAAAGGAAATAATAAGAACTCAACCACCTAAAATAAATAGGAAGACTTTTCTAATAAAATGACATAAAATTATGTATAAATCCCTTTGAAATTACTTCTATTCTTAGAAAATAGAAAGAATTCAAGTCATTCATCTTTTGCCCATTCATATCTATTCCAACCAAGTAAAATAGTAGAATTCTAAACAGATTTCTGAGCAATCAACTGAGAAATGGCTGTTAAAGCAATTCCTCAAACAGGTTGCCACTAGTCAGCCACAAACAGTTATCCATAGCAATAAAATATGGTTCTGCAAATAATTAATAATAACAAAATAAAAAACAATCAGTTTCAAGTAAACATCTTTTAGTGTAGATATGCAATCGGGCATGTCACAATAATATACATGTACGTACGTTTAGTAATATATTTCGAAATCAGTATCCAAAAACCTTTTATACCTATTCCCAAATTTTTCAATTAAAAGATTTGCACGTTAATTTTTCCTTGGCTGGGCATGGGCACTTTCTCAAGGCCAGAATAATTTTTGAAGTTGAACTCATACCAGGAAATCAGAAAAGAATCATAAAAAGTATAATTTGGACCTCAATATACAATTATACATATATGCTTGTCCCTTTGACATAAACACACCTTGTCGCGGACCCAACCTCCGGCGACACGGAGTTGAGTATGGAGATTGAAATGGCGAAGAACTTGAAGCAGACGATCGAATATTTGCCTCTCCTTGTCCGTCAAATCAATGTTTTCTCTCACTTCTACGGCCGGTGGAGATGCTGATGGCGTGGTTGAGGGAGACATTGTTCGGTATGAACTGCAAAACCCTAAAGGGATTTTGGGTTTAGGGATAATGAATGAGAATTTGGGGAGACAGAAAGTAGGAGGGCAGGGGTTTAAGAAGAAAGGAATATAGCGAGGAGTGAATAGGCGGCAAGTGGTGAGAGCAAGTTTCATTCTTTGTTTGGTCTTTCATTTGGGGTTGGTTCTATTAGAGCACTAGTTGGTTAGCCAGCCGGTCCAAATAGGCTCCACTCGATTCGGGTATTTAAAGGGTAGGTTCAATTATGAGCATTTATATTTTGTGAGTTCACTTTTGGAGTGTTGAGCTTGTATTCCAAACTATTAAAATAACTTGCGTTTAAAATAAATTATTTGTAAATGAATAAAAAATGTAATTGCGTTTGGTGGGTTTAGAATGTGACGCCCCCAAAATAGGTTTACACAATCCATTTTGAGTCGTCAAATACATTGTATAGAATCCAAATACAAACTTCTTATATACAACTAGTAACTGTCGTGTAAAATATGGCAAAACATAAGCTATGAGTTTCAATATAAATATTATCTAGTAGACAATATACAAACTCAAATAAAGTTCTCATTACAATTATTGTCACACTATTTTATAGAATAATGAGAATTACTATAGTAACCATCTTGGACCATCACTCCATTCCCCGGCTAGTCTCATCTATATTCTCGTTTCCTGAAGAGAACAATGAAAAAAAAAGATGAGCTCAACTAGCCCAGTAAAGAATATTATTACTAAGATAATGTAGAATAAATTATTCTTAATCCTCAACAGTGAGAAATCTGATAGAACACAATAGACAACAAGTTTTAGATCAACAATTGTAGCGGAACAAGCAATTCATTAGAAAAGTCAAGTAGAGCGCGATGTCTACTATTTTCTATGATTTAAAAGTCCATCATCAATATTTTATCTCTGTAACACCAATCAATAAATATTTCAAATCAACGAATTATCCGTGCACTACGGGCCAAGGATATTCGTTAGTATCACCAGTGGACGGGCCAAAAAGGACTTTCACCACAAACCTTTATCTGTAACATTAAAGGTCATGATTATACCAATACACAATTCATGGTATAATCATACCAATAAACGGTCCATCTTTGCATTGCGTGCCAAAGATGACTTTCACCACAATATAAGCATGAGGATGATGGCAACGATATAAAGAATGAATCAAGTGAGATCAAGGATAAATATTAGAGATTATAATTTAATTTATCCAGAGTTAAAGAATGTCCAAATTGTCAACATGATCACCAATTGTGGACTAAAATTTAACAATGATATTTAGGATTCAAATTTGATGAATAGTACCCAACATAAATAGTATCCCAGATGAATAGATTGAAATTTAATAAGAAAGTTCAGATCAATATTCCAATGAAATGATATTAGATGAAGCGCAAATTATTAAGAATATTATACTAATTATTTCAAGAATTATAGAAGAAATACTTATCATAGTAAGTTTAAAATTAGAAATATGAAATGAAATAATATCACTTACATAATATGAAGTATGAAAGAAAATGATATCCCTTACGAGTATTGAAAGAAAATAGCATCCTTTACCTGAGTAGAGAACTAGATGTTGTGTGATATGTGGGAGATTATCGTGAGGAAATCTTACACTATAAGCTACACTCAAAGTATATTTATACTCAAAAGAAATAAGCACAATCTTATAGAAGAAGAATTTCTGATATTGTGATGGTGTATTTTTCATCGTCTGAATATGTATCCTTTTATAGGCGAAGTTGGGAGACATATTTTCTTAATTTACGGATCTTAAGCCAATGATTACAATTTCTTTAGCACCACAGCTTAGGCAGTTTTTTAAGATTGTGACCCATGGGAAAAATAAGTTACAGGTTCACGGAGGAAAACGAATTACCAGTATGCAAGGGAATTTAAGCAAAACACATGTTTTGAAAATTTTGTTATCAAGGCCACCTTTAGGAAAAATTCCTAATCTGCTAAAGAAATGAAAAGAAGATTCGTCCTTTGAAAGAAATTCAACAAGTGAGGCCCATCACCATCAAAGTTACCTTACTTAGAAGGCATAGCAAATGAGGGGCCATTCCTTCAAAAATGAATTCATCCTCCGCCAACTTTAAGAAACACACCATTTTGAAAAAGTGAAACAAAATAACTACCAGTAAAATATATATTAATATAATATAATAATATTACTATTAAAAAGTCATTTGATATATATTATCAGATAAACTATACTGTAATATTATAATAATATACTTGAACGAATATTTTATCGAAGAAGGTAATTATGGTTCAATAGAAAAATATGTCAACCTTACAACAAACGCTTTATGACAAACCCCTCTATCTATATCAAAAATTGAATAAATAGTATAGACACTCAAAATTTTATATTCCTGTTACTAACCATGAAGGAGGGCAGAATCGTCTTTTATCTTCTAGAGACAACCCTGGAAGTCAAAAAGAACAAATTAAACCCCGGCGACAACCCTGGGAGATCAAATCAAAACCCCAGAGACAACCCTGAGAGATCAAATCCAACCCCGAAGATAACCCCAGGAGAGCAAGTTCAACCCCGACGAAACCCCGAGAGATCAAATCAAACCCCAGAGACAACCCCGAGAAATCAAGTCAAAACCTGGTGACAAACCCGAGAAAGATCAAACCAACCTCAGAGACAACCCTGGAAAAAAACGGCTACAACTGCATCAAACCTGGAACCAACTCGGGAAGGGCAAAATAATAATTTTGTCAACTCAACATCAATTCAGCCCAAATAACTACAAAAGAAGTTATGCTGAACCATAACATCAATCCCGAGTGAAAACAACACAAGACAGCTCAACGGATGGACTGCGAAGACTCGAAGATCTGGTCATGGACCCATCACCCCGGATTCAAAAAATGTCAAATCGCATGTTATTGTGTAGCTCTCGTCAAGGGCTTTCCGAAAAGGTACAACACGCCTCTATCAGATTCTCGAATTGAAAGTTATGAATATTCGAACCGACAACGCGTTGGCCCAAGTGCACGTACTTCGAGACAACAGGACCCACGGGGCCCGGGCCCACCCGATCAGCCGGAGGTAGACCCGCAGCTACTTTGGTCTATAAATAGACCCCCCCCCCCCATCAGCCAAAAAAGAAAGAAAAAAAGGAAAAAAGAGATAACTTTGTCCATTTCAGCTCTTAACCCCTCCTATAGTACTCCAAACTTCAATATTATTCTTTCTAAACACTTGTATACATATATTCTACGACATATCAAATTTTAATCGGTGAAAACTGAGTTTTCAAGCTCCAAAAGCAGTCTAAAGCCTTCTTTGTAGCACACTATAAGATTTTTTCAGATTTAAAGCTTTCTACTTTAATATATATATACACACACACATATATATAGACTTTCGCCGATTAGTTATGCCTGAATCGTCGATCCGCGACTTTTTCTCCCTTTAATATATATATATATATATAGACTTAAATCGAACCGTTGAGTCAGGATCGATTATCTGTGGCTTTTACTTGCTTTCATATGTATATATATATATAAATATTTATATATGTGACGCCCCCAAAATCGCTATACATCACCTATTCTGAGTCGCCAAATACATGGTACAAAATTCAAATACAACTTAATTATACAATAGTAGTGTAAAATACGACTAAACATATGCTGTGAGTTTTAATACAAATATTGTCATCTAGACAATATACAAACTCAATGGGGTCCTCATTACATTTATTATCACACTATTTTATAGAATAGTGAGGACTACTAATGCTATTATCTGGACCATCACTCCGTTCCCCGACTAGTCCCTGCTACGTTCTCATTTCCTGAAGAGAACAATGAAAGCAAAAGGGTGAGCTCAACTAGCCCACTAAGAAATATTATGACTAAGATAATGCAGAATAAATTATCATTAGCCTTCAACAGTGTTAAACTGATAAAATATAACAAACATCAAGTTTAACTGCAGCGGAACAAGCAATCCATTAGAAGAGTCAAGTAGAGAATAAAATCTACTATCTTTTATGATTTAAAAGGTTTTTCATGACTTTTATCACGAGACTCGACAATAAATAATCCACATCATCCTCGCACTACTACGGCGAGGATATTTATTAGTATCACAACCACAAATTATCCATACGCACCACAAAGGGGATATTCGTGTATTCATCAATGGTCATGATCATGCCAACAACTCGTCCATCAATGCACTACGGTCAATGAGGACTTTTTTCACATCATTTGTAACATTATGGTCATGATTACAATCGATAATCCTGGTCATAATCATACCAAGTCCATCTATGCACTACAAAATACGTATGACTTTCAACATAATATAAATATGAGGATGATGACAATGATATAAGAATTCAATAAAACAAGTTCAAGAATTAATTTATCCAGAACTAATAATGTCCAAATTGTCAACATGATACTTCTTTGTGAGAGTAACACTCAAGAATGCTCGAGAAGAATATTTCCATAAAAAGATATCTTTGGATGAAACGCAAATATCAAGGATATTCCATTAATTTCATGGAGTATAAAGTCAAAACTTTAACAAACCGAGTATAATAAAGAATGGAATAACAAAAAAAAATCACCGTGCATACATCATCATGCAGGCGAGTTATTCCAATGTAATAATAAATAATGGAACTAGGTCGCGTAAAACGCAATCGGCTGTGATATTCCAACGTAATAATAAATAATGGAACCAATCAAATGCGTAAATGCAACGACAGGATATTCCAACAGAATAATAAAACAACGGAACCAGGTCATAAGTAAACGCACAAACAGGATGTTCCAACAGAATAATAAAGAATGGAATAACAAAAGAATTTCACCAATAAGAAAGAAGGAATACCCCTAACGAGTACAACAAATAATATCCCTTACCGTAAAAGAATAGTATTTTAACTGGTAGGGCGAGGATATACTCAAAGAAAACTTGCACTACGCTCAAAGCTTTCTTAAACTCTAAAGAAATACGCTCAAGATTATAGAATCTATAATTTCTCTCTCTAGAGTTTCAAAGAATTAAGTAATAAATAATGAAGGAATGAGCTTTATTTATAGAAGAATGGATCGCATAAGAACTAATTTCATGAACGGTCCAGATTGATTTACTTTAAACGGACCGATCAGATTGGTTTACAATATAATATAATATATTCTATTTATAATCTAATAAAACGAATAACTTTATAAAAGTATTCATTTTTTATATAAAAAGATTTTACTATCAAACACTATCACGCAGGCATTATGCAAATACTATGCATAATAAAATATAATATATTCTAATTATTGTCTAATAAAATGTATAACTTTATAAAAGTATTCATTTTATATAAAAAGATTTTACTACTAGTCTAATAAAACGAATAACTTTATAAAAGTATTCTATTTTATATAAAAAGCTTTTCTGTTTTATTACATTAATAATACTAATAAAACAAAACTCATCATCATTATTATAATTCACAATATTAATCGACCAGGTCGTTCCCAGGAAAGAGGGGGCTTTCCAATAAGGATTTCTCCCCATTGGTGCGCAATTAGGTGACCAAACCTCTCCTTGATAGAACTTCTAGACATCGTTAATATTGCAAATAATAATATCAATAACTTTGTCATCTTAATTATTGATTATAAAATATTGACAATAATTGAATCAAATAACGTGAGATACTTGTCGCAAAGAATTCTCGTAATAATAATTGAACAAAACCGAGTGACTTCTCACGTAAGCATCAATAATCAATACCGTATGCTATCACTCTTGCTTACGCCAGACATCGTATTCTTCTTTTAACACCGGGTGTTTCAACAATTAACTGTAAAACTTCCGCCGTTATTTTCATAAAGTATTTTTATCGCTTTCTCGATCCGACAATAATTTCGTTGTGGGGTTCACCAATGATTGTCTTGCCGCTGCATTTAATATTCCCTCGTTAAAACGAATATTCTCCCACCAATCGAATATTATATAACAACTTGCATGCTTTTGCAAAATTTATAAATATTACCCACAACTATAACATTATATCAAATTCATTCCATAATATTCAAAATGGTATTTATAGAAAATTCATCTTTATTGATAAAAGTTGGGGTCTTACAACCTCCCTTCTTATGAAATTTCGCCTCGAAATTAGGTACGATGACAGGTATGTCAAGAGGTAAGGATACCTTGATTTCATTTCAAATTCTAACTCCCAAGTCATTTCCTCAACATCGTGGTTTCTCCACAAAACTTTAACTTGAGGTATAACCTTGGAGCGTAGAATATGTTCCTTCTTATCCAAGATTTGAACAGAACCTCTTCATACGTCCAAATCTTCTCGCTATTTCGTCTGGTTCTAACTCAATAATGTGGTTCGGGTCTTCCACATATTTACGTAACATGGATATGTGAAAAACGTTATGAACACGAGATATACTTGGCGGTAAAGTGAGTCTATAGGCCACAGTTCCTACTCGATCGAGGATTAAAAATGATCCGATGAATCGAGGATTGAGCTTTTCTCTCTTTCCAAATCGCGTAACTCCTTTTCATGGACCAACACGTAACAACACATGATCTCCTATATCGAATTCCACGTCCTTTCGATGAAGATCAACATAACTCTTTTGTTGATCTTATGAGGTTTTTATATGTTGTCGGATCGTTTGAATCTTTTCCGTAGTCATACGTACCAACTCCGGTCCCAACAACGTTGCTTCACGCACCTCATCCCAACATACTGGAGAATGACACTTTCTTCCATACAACGCCTCAAATGGAGTCATGCCAATACTTGTTTGATAACTGTTGTTGTAGGAAAACTCCACCAATGGTAAGAACTTATCCCAACTTCCCTTGAAGTCAAGGACACAGAGTCTTAATAAATCTTCAAGCGTTTGAATAGTCTTCTCTGTGACGCCCCCAAAATAGGTATACATCACCCATTCTGAGTTGTCAATACATGGTACAGAAACAACTACAACTTTATTATTACAACAGTAAAACTGTGAGTTTGAATACAAATATTATCTTCTAGACAATATCTATACTCAAATAAATCCTCATCACATTTATTGATACATTATTTTACAAAAATAGTGAGGACTACTAAACAACTCTCTCTAGAACCTTCATTCCATACCCCACTGTCACTCGCTTATATTCTCGCCTCCCGAGAAGAAAAATGGAACAAAAAGGAAAAGGGTGAGCTCAACTAGCCCAAGAAAAGATATATTATGACTAAGATAATATACAACAAATTATCGTTAGTCTTCAACAGGAAAAATCGAGAGAATACATTAAACAACAAGTTTTAGATCAATATTTGCAGCGGAAAATATTAATTCATAGAAAAGTTACGTAGAGGGTGAAATCTACTAATATCTATGAATTTAATAGTCCATCATCATTATTTTATCCCTGTAACATAAATCAATATTCATCTTGAATCAAATATTCATCTTTGCACTACAGGCCAAAGATATTCATCAGTTGGTCATGTTCATCTAAACACCTGTTCATCTTTGCACTATGAGCCAAAGATATTCATCAAGAAATCATTCATCTTTTACTACGAGCCAAAGATATTCAAGTAATATCATCATTTAGGACCGAGGATGATGAAAAATATTTCAAAGAAAACGAATCTAGTGAAACAAAAGAATAAATATTAAGGATTCAGATTTTTCAAATTATTTCATGTCCAAAATATCTCTCATAAATAATCATAGTGGTGTAAAATTCAAGAATGATCAAAACATGGATACAATCAAAGCTAGTATCCGAATAGATATTTTGACTTAAAAGAAAAATTTCATTTTTCGATGAATAATGTCGTATTCGTGAATAAATATCAGATATCGTGAATAAAGTCGTAGTATCGTGAATAAGAACTCCCAACACTAAAAAGTTTCAAATTTGATTAAAAAGTTCAGATCAATACTTACGCATAATGATATTAGAAGAAATAATATCATTTTAAAATAATATCCCTTACCTCGAAAGACAAGATTTCAGATTGAAACATCTGATATAAGCTATGACTTGAACTTGCACCGTATATAGCAACAAGAGACTCAAAGTATACTCAAAATACTCACAAGAATACGCTCGATAATATAGAGAGAAAACTTGAGCTTACGGTGTGATTTTTAATTCTAACCTAAGCACCTATTTATAGAAAATGCTTAGAACACCAAAGTAGAAAATTTAATAAAATATAAATATATATATCAAAATTCCTACGCCACTCTTTGAAATCGATTTCATTTCAATAAGCACAAAGCCACCTTCTAGAAAATGTAAGAAAAAATGTTTTTCTAATTTAAAATAATTTAAACTTCCAAAAATTAATTATTTCGGAGCTTCGGAACTTCAATAATTCACAATAAATAGCCTTTTGTCAGAAAATTCAAAACTTGCAATTTTTTATAGGAAATTCAATTCTCTACAACTTTACAGAAGAAAGTTTTTTCAAATTCCAAACAGAAATTGACCGAAATCTATAAACGGACGATTTTAGAGGCTATAATCAAATTTCAGTCAAGAAATGGGGTCCACCGACACATAAAACATGCTTTAAATATTTTTGGTAACAAAAATACTCCTCCTCCACATATACTCATATATCCCACATTCATCGTAAAAATATCATCATTATTATATTATTAAAATATAATAATATATTTAAATGAATTATTTTATCAGAAAAAAATAAAATTTCAATTTTCAACAATTGTCACATTAAAAATTTTCTCCATCTATATCCACATAAAATCAATATTTTCCTCATCATATAAATCAATAATTAATTATTCACGAATAATATTACAGAATTACAATATTGACAACCAGGTAGTTCCCAGGATAGAGGGGGTTTTCCAATAATAATTTCTCCTTACTGGCGGGCAATTAGGTGACCAAACCTCTTCTTAGACAGAACTTTCTAGACATTTCCAATAATGTTATCTAATAATATTATTCAGATAATATGAATTATTGCTTCGATAATGAAAATACCGTGTAATGACAATTATTGAAACAACAACAATATAAAATATCAACGCAAAGAATTATTAAATCAATAAAATAAAATATCTGAATAAGATTCTCGTAACCATTATTGAGTAGTGCCTTATTACATAAGAATCAATAATTGGTGCAATACTGCAAGTAATCTTGTGTGTTAACCAATTTATATTTTAACAAAGATTAATTCTGAATAACTACGCCGCTATTTTTAAACAACTTATATTTGTCGCTTTCTTCATACAATCACTTTCCGTTATGAGGCCCACAAAAAGATTGCTACCAGTCGTATTTAATATTCCCAAACAATGAAGAATATTCCACGACCAAACGAATATTCCCCACACAACAATGAATATTTTATAACCACTTGGTTATTTTGAAATATTTGCGTATTTTACCCATAACTATCCACATTAATCAAATCAACCCTTACTATTTGAAAATAATAAATAGAGAAAATTAAATTTCATTAATAATAAGTTGGGGTCTTACACTCTCCGACTGTCCGTCCGTCTGAGGATTATATGCCGAGCTAAATCGTAAATATGTGCCCATAGTTTTCTGCAAACTAACCCAAAATCGTGAAGTGAATCTTGGGTCTCGATCAGAAACTATGGATACTGGCATACCATGCAGTCTTACAATCTCGTTTATGTACATACGAGCAAGACGTTCAAGTGTATAAGTTTCTCGTATCGGTAAGAAATGAGCAGACTTGGTCAATCTATCAACAATGACCCAAATCGCATTTATACCTTGAGAAACCTTAGGAAGACCGGTAACGAAATCCATGGTAATGTGCTCCCACTTCTATTCTGGAATTTTAAGTGGTTGCAATGGACCTTTTGGTACTTGATGCTCCGCTTTAACTCATTGACAAGTTAGACACCTTGAGATAAAAAGCGCTATCTCTCTCTTCATATTGCTCCACCAAAATGTATGGCCAAATATCATGATACATTTTGGTACTCCCAGATGGATTGCAAGCGGTGTGTCTTGCATCCATCATGATTTTACACTTTAAATTAGGGTCGTTAGGAACACAAAGTCCGAGTTGACTCAAGTATTCCTTTTCATCGATTCTTGCTTCCACATAGCGCACCTTCTTGCACTTTTTTTTTTCTCATACGCGCATCGGCTCCGTGTCTCAGAATCTTGAATGCGACTTTAACTTTATTAATTAAAGTCGGTTCTACTCAGATATTCGCCCATCATCATATGGGTCCTCGATTCTTTAACTCTATCTCCATCCTTTGCAAGTCACACAAAATGGGCCTTTGTGTTGACAATATCGCACTCGTACTTGCATATGATCTTCTACTCAATGCGTCAGCTACCACGTTAGCTTTTCCAGGATGGTATTGGATGATATGATCATAATCTTTCAACATTTAAAGCCAACATCGTTGTCGCATGTTGAGTTCCTTTTGAGTGAAGAAATATTTGAGGCTTTTATGATCCGTAAAGATCTCCACCTTCTCCCCATACAAGTAATGCCTCCAAATTTTAAGTGCGAAGACAACATTTGCTAACTCTAGGTCATGAGTAGGATAATTCCTCTCATATTCTTTGAGTTGTCTTGAGGCATAGGCTATGACTTTCCCATGTTGCATGAGAACACATCCCAACCCTTTGCCCAAAGCATCACTGTAAATGAAAAATCCCACCGAGCCAGATGGTATTGTCAGAACAGGTGCTGAAATGAGTCTCATCTTGAGTTCTTGAAAACGATTCTCACATTCTTCGCTCCAACCGAACTTTGTATCTTTCCGAGTCAGCTGAGTTAATGGAGTAGCTATTCGAGAAAATCATTCCACGAATCTCCGATAATAACCAGCTAAGCCGAGAAAGCTACGTACTTCAGTCACTGATTTAGGTTGCTCCCAGCTTTGAATTGTTTCAATCTTTACCGGGTCAACAGATATTCCATGACTTAATACTACGTGCCCAAGGAATACTACTTCCTCAAGCCAGAACTCACATTTCTTCAACTTGGCATAAAGCTTGTATTCACGAAGCTTTTGGAGTGTCAGCCTCAAGTGTTGCTCTTGATCTTCACGGCTTTTGGAATAAATAAGGATGTCATCAATAAAGACGACCACAAAGTGATCCAAATATTCCTTGAATACTCGGTTCATCATATCCATGAAGGTAGCAGGAGCATTAGTCAATCCAAAGGACATGACTAGGAATTCATAATGCCCGTACTGAGTTCTGAAAGCCGTCTTTGGAATGTCATCGGTTTTGATCTTCAATTGGTGATATTCAGAACGAAGATCAATCTTTGAAAAGAATTTGGCTCCTTGCAACTGGTCAAACAAGTCATCAATATGTGGCAATGGGTACCTATTTTTGATGGTGACATGATTCAACTCCTGATAATCAATACAAAATCGCATACTCCTATCTTTCTTCTTCACGAATAGAACAGGAGCACCCTAAGGAGACGTTCTAGGACGAATGAAACCAATGTCTAACAATTCTTGCAATTGGGTCTTTAACTCCTGAAGTTCAATAGGAGCCATTCGATATGGGGCTTTGGAAATGGGTTTTGTCTGTTCAAGGTCGATACAAAATTCAATTTCACGCCTGGGGTAGGCCGGGAAGTTCTTCAGGGAATACGTCGAGAATTTATTAACAATAGAAATATCATTCAAAACTGACGTATTTTTGTTTAGATCCGTGACATGAGCTAAGAAAGCCTTACATCCGTTTTTTAATAAACGAATAGCTTTATGGCTTGAGATGACCGTGATTGATTTTAATGGTTTGGTCACTTGAATTCGCATAATAGGTTGATTAGGAATATGAAAGCTAACAACCTTACGAAAACAATCAATTTTAGCATGATGAGTAGTTAACCAATCAATCCTAGAATCACATCAAATGCAAGTATTTTCAATGAAATAAGATCGACAGTAATGTGAGGTACCGATTTGAACCAAACAAGACTTATAAACGAGTGGATGTAATGAAAGTTTCTCCCAACGGAGTTTCCACAGATAAGTTAAAGTCTAATTTCTCCTGAGTCAAATTTAATCGTTGAGCACAAGTAGGAGAAATAAAAAGAATGGGTAGAACCCAGATATCAAATAAAGTATAGACTTCGCTAGAGTTTATGATAAGCTTACCTGTGATGACCTCATTCGGGTTCCTTACTTTCTAGGAGGTCACAACAAACGCTCTCTCCTTACACTACCACTTTGACTTTTCTAGACTAACCTTTGGTGCCTCCATCCTAAATTCTAACTTGTCTTGAGGGAACGACAAAAATCAAGCTAAGTGTGTGGCCCCCCCAAAATTAGGTATACATCACCCATTATGAATTCGTCGATACATGGTACAAAATTCAAATATAACTTCATTTATACAATTGTTGAATCGCCGTATAGAAAACGACCACGATTAATCGAGAGTTTTAATACAAATGTATGTAACTCTTATGGTGCCTTGACCACAACCTTACAATGGTACTTTACATAAAAGTATAGTCAAAAACCTGCTTTTAGAAATTAAAATCTTTGGGAAGTGCTCAAGAAACCTTCGTGTATATGGGAGGCCATGCGTCAGGTTATAATAGATATCATATGTCCACAGAATTATCCTTCGTTGACCCAATAGACCCCAAAGAAAAATGAGAAGATTACTATCATCTTGTTTCCAATGGTGAGTCTTCTCTTGACATATAACTATCTCCACTGTCTCCAAGTGAATATTATATTTCAAATAAACTCCAAGATCATATAGGTAGTGCCCATAGATATACTCAAAGAAGTGGATGCGCACAACCCTCGCCTTATAATAACACGAGGTTGTATGTCATTAGACATCTTGTATGATAGTGGCAAAACTGTGAGACCCCAGATTTTTTGAATAAAGATTAAATTTTCTCGAAATATATTTTTGAATATTATGTTGTGGATTTGATATAATGTTATAGTTGTGGGTAATATTTACAAATTTTGCAAAGTACATGAAGTTCTTATATAATATTCGATTGGTGGGGAATATTCATTTTGCGGGGAATATTCGCATAACCAAGACAATCATTGGTGGAACCCCACAATGTAATTATCATTATCGGATTGAGAAAATGACAAAAATACTTTATGAAAATAACGGCGGAAGTTTTATCGTTAACTCGTTGAAACACTTTCGGTGTTAAAAGTACGATGAATCTGGCGTGGTTGCATAGTAGCACAACGATATTGATTATTGATGCTTACGTGAGAAGTCACTTTCGCTTATACTTAATTATTACTACAGTAATTGCTGCATCATATCTATCATATTATTAATTCAATTATTGTCACAGTATCATCTGCATAAAATGTTTTTTATTAAGTCAATACTTGAGATGACAAATTTATTCATATTATAAATTGCAATATTTACAATGTCTAGAAGTTCTGTCAAGGAGAGGTTTGGTCACCTAATTGCGCGCCAATAGGGAGAAATCCTTATTGGAAAGCCCCCTCTTTCCTGGGAACGACCTGGTTGATAAATATTGTGAGTTATAATATTAATAATGAATGTTGTTTGGAGTTGAATTTGGAGATGCGGACGTGATATTTGAGTCCGGAACGACGAAATTAGTACAAATAGTCTATAAACACAAAATTTTCCGGGATTCACTATTTGGTCAAAAAGTCAACAGTTGATTTTTTCGGGAAAAGTCAAACTTCAAAATTTCAAAATTTATATTTTTGATAAAAATAGTTTCATTATGTTGGAATTGTTTGTGTTAGTGAAAATTGACATTTATTCCGGTGATAATTGATGTCTAGGGGTTATATTGATAAATCGGGTAATTTATCGGGTAAATGAGCAATTAATTGCTACTAATTCACATGTTTATATAACTATTTGTTCACATATGTGTACTATTGAATCACATTATTTACTATTAGGGGAGTTGGTGCAAGATTGATAATATTTGCACGACTAAGTTAAAAATGGAGGTATAGATGGAGGTACTATACTGTAATTCATATTTTTCACATGATTATACTATTGATTCACATAATTGAACTATTGATTCACATTATTTACTATTAGGGGAGTTGGTGCAAGATTGATAATACTTGTAGGACTAAATTAAAAATGAAAGAAAAGTTAGAGGTATTGTACTGTAATTTTTCGAGCCCCAAAACGTGCAATTTTCGAAACTATATTTTCCTATAAATAGAAGCTCATTCTTCCTTCATTTCTCACCAATTCACAAAAGCTTTAGAGCGATTATTATAGAGAGAAATTATAGAAAGAAGAAGAGTCTGCTACCTCACTATTCCAGTATCCAGTTTTTCTAAGGTAGGGAATATTATTTATTGTACTCGTAGGGAGTATTATTTCTTTCTTATCTATGAAGAGAACTTCTGTTATTCCATTCTTATTATTCTGTTGGAATAACCTGTATACGCGGGCTACCCTATATTTGGTGAAATTCTTCTGTTGTTCCATTCTTTATCATTTTGTTGGAACATCCTGTCTGTGCGTTCTACACCGGACCTGGTTCCGTCTTTATTATTCTATTGAATATCCTCGTCACATGCGTTCTCGCCGGGACCGATTCGATTCCGCCTTTATTATTATTCTCGTTGGAATATCCTCATCAGACGCTTCTACGCCGGACCTAATTCCGTCTTTATTATTATGTTGAAATATCCTGTTTGGGCGTTCTACGGTATTTCGCCTTTTATTATTCTCGCTGAAATATCCTCAGATGTGCATTTTACGCCGACCGATTCCGTTATTTATTATTCTCATTGGAATAACTAACTTTTCTGTCTGCGATCTATCGCATGCTTGGTGATTTCTTTTGTTATTCTATTCCTTATTATACTCAAATGGTTAAAGTTTTGACTTTCTATACTCCATGAAATTAGTGGAATATCCTCGATATTTGCGCGCTTCATCCAAAGATCTTTTTATGGAAATATTCTTCTAAGCATTCTTAAATTTTACTCTACAAAGCAATATCATGTTGATAATTTGGACGTTATTAGTTCCTGGATAAAATAATTCTTGAACTTGTTTTATTGAATTATTATATCATTGTCATCATCCTCATGTTTATATTTTGTTGAAAGTCATCTCATGTGGCCTATAAAGCATAGATGGACTTGGTATGATTATGACCGAGGATTATTCTTGTGTAATCATGACCGTAATGTTACAAATGATGTGGTAAAAGTCCTCAATGGCCCGTAGTGCATTGATGGACGATTGTTAACATGATCATGACCATTAATGAATACACAAATATTCTTCTTGCCCGTAGTGCATGGATAATTGTGGTCGTGATACTAAAGAATATTCTTGGCGTAGTAGTGCGTGGTGATTCGATGATGTGGATTATTTATTAAAATCGAGTCCCAAATGATAAAAGTGATGAAAAACCTTCTAAATCATAAAAGATAGTAGATTTTATTCTCTACTGACTCTTTTAATGGATTTCTTGTTCCGCTGCAGTTAAACTTGATGGTTGTTATATTGTATCAGTTTAACACTGTTGAAGGCTACGATAATATATTCTGCATTATATTAGTCATAATATTTCTTACTGGGCTAGTTGAGCTCACCCTTTTACTTTTATTGTTCTCTTCAGGAAATGAGAACGTAGCAGGGACTAGTCGGGGAACGGAGTGACGGACTAGATGATAACATTAGTAGTCCTCACTATTCTGTGAAATAGTGTAATAATAATTGTAATAAGGACTCCTTTTGAGTTTGTATAATCTCTAGTAGACAATATTTGTATTCAAACTCACAGTTTATGTTTTGTCATATTTTACTCGACAGTTGTATTATTAAGTTGTATTTGAATTTATGTACCATGTAAGTGGCGACCCAAGATGGGTGACGTATACCTAATTTTGGGGGCGTCACAAAAACACCCTTCCAAAGTTGGGTTCACCTCACTCTATTTGATTCACCAAATATAACTACTAAATGCTGTATAGAATACAACACACTTTTCTATCTTGTTTAAGGAGAACCTCCACAATTTAGAGACCATCGCTCTATTCCCCATTATCCCCGGCTCAATTCGAAAACACTCTTACTAAGAACACTCTTATTACACGAAAGCAATTGTGAAGCGAAAAAGGGTGAGCACAACTAAAGACAATAAAGAATATCATGACTAAAGATAATTAAATTATCAATAGCTTTCATCAATAATAAATCGAGAGATTTAGAACATATGGTAGATGATAAAACTTTTCAACCATAGTTGCAGCGGAACGAGTAATCCATTAGAAGAGTCAAATAGACCATAAGGTCTATTATCTTCTCTATGTTAAATGTCCACCAATAATGTTTTATCCTTGTAAAACAAATCAACAGCCTCGCTCTCACAATCATATGAATAACTCATAATCATAATTGTGGTTCTAAATTCTCTTCGCAACCGTGAATGAAGATAATTTTCATCACCTATCTTCACCGAAACATCAAAAATCATGGTTATACCAAATCAGAATTCCTGCTCATAATCATACTAATAACTTCATCTTTGCACTACGGCCAAAGATATTCATTAACAATTCACTTTTGCACTACATGCCAAAGACATACAACTGTATTTTAGAAGAGTCAACTAGAGCATGATATCTACTATTTTCTACGAATTAAAAGTGTATAATAAATATTTTATCGCTGAGATTCAGCTTAATAAATAATCCACATCATCGAATCACCCCTGCACTACGGCCAAGGTTATTTGTTAATATCACATCCATGAATTTATATTTCATTGCTGAGACTCAGCTCAATAATCAATCCATATCACTGCATTATCCATGCACTACGGCTAAGGATATTCGTTATTATCACATCCGTGAATTAATATTTCATTGCTGAGACTCAGCTCAATAATTAATTCACATCATCGAATCATCCCTGCACTACAGGCCAATGATATTCTTTAGTATCACGACCACGAATTATCATGCACTACGGGCCAAAGATAATCGTGTTTTCATCAACGGTCCTGATCATGCCATAAAACAATTCATCTTTGCACTCTTGGCCGAAGAGAATCCATACCCATAATCATACCAAAAACTGTCCATCAATGCACTACAGGCCAATGAGGACTTTTTCCATATCATTTGTAACATTACGGTCATGATTGTATCGAATAATCCCTGGTCATAATCATATCAAGTCCATCTATGCTCTACATGCCACAGATGACTTTCAACATAATATAAGCATGAGGATGATGACAATATTATAAGCATTAGTCAAACTAAATCAAGGATAAATATTAAAGACTTTAAATTTATCCAAACATTATCAATCACTTAATAAAATCATAATCTAATATTGTTAATATTATAACAATATTTTAATCACTCCTTAAACTTATAAACAATTTAATTTAATTGTTTACACTTTTTCAAATAATGCATTTAATCATTCAAAAATGCCATACTCATAAGATTTCATCACCAATAATCAAATTACTCATCAAAATTACTTCACATAACATATTTAATTCATTTACTCATAACTAGTTTATTTTCATGATAAATACCAAATCAGTCCCAATAATATTTTTTTCCTGGGATTTAGCAGAATATAGTCCCATCTTGAACATATATTTTTCTCAGAATTTTTAAAATTCATTTACTATTTTTCGTATGGCTAAAACTGTCGAATATTTAGACATTTATCATAAATTATACTTTTGTCCAAAAATTCTGAAATTTACAGGGAATATTCCTGTTATATATACGTACTCCCAATAAAAATTTCACCAATTCTGGAGTTACCCACAAGGAGTTATAAGGGTTTACTTTTAAAATAGTCTTTTCCCATAAAATCCATAACTTTTAATCTATACATCCAAAAATTACCATTTTTGGACACAATCTAGAAAACTCATCAAATTATCATTTCAATTTTTTTCAAAATTCTTAAGGGTCGAAAAATTAATTAAAAACCTTACAGCAAAAACCCTTTTAATGAAAATACTATTCGTATTGAATAATGAAGGATCATTTACAATGCATGCGTTAATCCACATAGACAAAGTTATTTCAACGAGAATAATAAAGAATGGAACCAGTCATGCGTAAACGCACGATGTGATATTCCAAATGTAATAATAAATAATGAAATAACGAAAGAATTCACTGAGCGTGCGATAAATCGCATGACAAGTTATTCCAATGTAATAATAAATAATGGAACCAGGTCGCGTGATACACACTTGCAAGCGAGATATTCCAACGAATAATAAATAACGGAACCAGGTCATGCGTAAACGCACAGACAGGATATTCTAACAGAATAATAAAGAATGGAACCAGGTCATCCGTAAATGCACAAACAAGATGTTCCAACAGAATAATAAACAACGGAACCAGGTCATGCGTAAACGCACAGACATGATGTTCCAACAGAATAATAAAGAATGGAATAACAAAAGAATTTCACCAATAAGAAAGAAGGAATACCCTTAACGAGTACAACAAATAATATCCCTTATCGTAAAAGAAGATTATTTTGACTGGTAGGGCGAGGATATACTCAAAGAAAACTTGCACTACGCTCAAAGCTTTTTTAAACTCTAAAGAAATAAGCTCAAGATTATAGAAGAAGAACTCTCTCTATAGTTTCTCTCTCTAGATTTTCAGTGAATTCGTAAGAAATAATGAAGGAATGAGCTTCTATTTATAGAAGAATGGACTGCATAGTAACTAATTCATGAACGGTCCAGATTGATTTAGTTTAAACGGATGGTCCAGATTGGTTTATAATAAAATATAATATATTTTATTTATAATCTGTGACGCCCCCAAAATTAGGTATACATCACCCATCTTAGGTCGCCAGATACATGGTACAGAATTCAAATACAACTTACTAATACAACTGTCGTGTACAATACGACAAAACATAAACTGTGAGTTTGAATACAATTATTGTCTACTAGAGATTATACAAACTCAAAAGGAGTCCTCATTACAATTATTATCACACTATTTCACAAAATAGTGAGGACTACTAATGATATCCTCTGGACCATCACTCCGTTCCCCGACTCGTCCCAGCTATATTCTCATTTTCTGAAGAGAACAGTGAAAGAAAGGGTGAGCTCAACTAGCCCAAAGAAGAAATATTATGGCTAAGATAATGCGAGAATAAATTATCATTAGCTTCCAACAATGTTAAACCGATAAAATACAATAGACATCAAGTTTAAGCTGCGATTGAACAAAGCAATCCATTAAAAGAGTCAAGTAGAGAATAGAATCTACTATCTTTTATGATTTAAAAAGCTTTTCATCACTTTTATCACGAGACTCACTTTCAATAAATAATCCACATCATTAAATCATCCTGCACTACAAGTGCCAAGGATAATATTTAGTATCACGACCACGAATTATCCATGCACTACGCCCAAAGATAATCGTGTTTTCATCAACAGTCTGATCATGCCATAAAACAATTCATCTTTGCTCCCTTGGCGAAGAGAATCCATAGCCATAATCATACCAAAAATCGTCCATCAATGCACTAAGCCAATGAGGACTTTTAAATTTTCACATCATTTATAACATTACTATTACGATTATACCGAATAATCCTCGGTCATAATCATACCAAGTCCATCTATGCACTACAAATACCACGATGACTTTCAATATAACATAAACATGATGATGATGACAATGATATAAGAATTCAATTAAACAAGTTCAAGAATTAATTTGTCCACGAACCAATAACGTCCAAATTGTCAACATGATCTTTGCTTTGTAGAGTAAAATTCAAGAATGCTCGTAAGAATATTTCCACGAAAAGATATCTTTGGATGAAGCGCAAAATATCAAGAATATTTCACTAATTTCATGGAGTATAGAAGTCAAAATTTTAATCAATGAGTATAATACCGAATGGAATAACAAAAGATATCACCATGCATGCGGTACTTTGATGACAGCGGTTATTTCAACGAGAATAATAATAACGGAACCAAAGTTAGGTGAAATTCACACAGCGTGGATGTTCCAATGAGAATAATAAATGCGAATAATAAATGATGGTACCAGGTCCACAGATAAAGACGACGGGATATTCCGATAGAATAATAAAGACGGAATAATAAAAAAATGGAACCAGTCCCAAGATATAGCATGAATGAGGATATTCCGATGAAATAATAGAAGAATGTCACCAAGTATAGGGTAGCCAGTAGTATCAAAGGTTATTCCAATGAACAATAAAGAAATGGAATAACGAAGTTCTCTTCTTGAATACAAAAAATAATATCCCTTACGAGTACAACAAATAATATCCCTTACCTTAAGAAGAATAATCTTGGATATATAAGTAGTGAAGTAGCGAATACTTTCTTCTTTCTTTACTATAGTTTATCTCTCAGAGTTTCAAAGTGAATTAAATAAGAAAATAATGAAGGAATGAACTTCTATTTATAGAAAAATGGATTACGCATAAGAATTAACTCATGAACGGTCCAGATTGATTTACTTTAATCTGACGGTCCATATTTAAAGAAAAATCTTTTAAATAAAATATAATATATTCTATTTATATAAAAAGATTTTTACTATGCAAATACTATGCGGGCACTATGCAAACACTATGCATAATAAAATATAATATATTCTATTTATAGAATAACTTTAATAAAGTATTCTGTTTTATATAAAAAGATTTTACTATGCAAAACACTATGCATAATAGAATATAATATATTCTATTTATAGAATAACTTTAATAAAGTATTCATTTTTATATATAAAAGATGTTTCTATTTTATTACGTGAATAAAACAAAACTTCTAAATCAACAATAATTGAATCAAATAATGTGAGATCTTGTCAAAGACTATTGTAGCAATAATTGAACAAAACCGAGTGACTTCTCACATAAATATCAATAATCAATACCGTAGTGTCTACTACGCAATAACGCCAGATTATTCTTTGTTTTTACTACCGAGTAGTTCAACAAAGATCAACGGTAAAACTTCCGCCGTTATTTTCAATAAAATATTTTTGTCGTTTTCTCGATCCGATAATAATTCCGTTAATTAGGGTCCACTTAATGATTGTCTTGAGTAAATATTTAATATTTTACATTTAAAACGAATATTCTCCGACCAATCGAATATAATATGACAACTTGCATACTTTGCAAAATTTATAAATATTACCCACAACTATAACATTATCTCAAATTCACACCATAATATAAAAAAATTATTTCGAGAAAATTAATTCTTTATTCATAAAATCTGGGGTTTCACATAATCTAATAAAACGAATAAAACACACCAAGGCATATCTGTTGTATTTGTGTGGCGCTATTTTGTTTCCAACCAAGAGTAAAAATGTTTTGCATCCTAGATATTTGTTGTTATTGGAAAGTTTGGAAGACGTAGTTACATATGCTTGAGGGGCGGCAGTTTTAGGGTATTTGTATAGGGGTTTGCATGAGTCTACTCGCAAAACAACGAAAAAATTCGCGGGTTGTACAACCCTTCTTATGATGTGGGCTCATGAACGGTTCAATATTGGTGCGTTACATGTGGCGCTTTCAAAATAGGTATATCACACTTATTTCGAGTGCATGATATATGGATGCGAAACAAATACAACTTCATTAAACCGTGAGTTTAATGAAGTTGTATTTGTTTCGCATCCCTATTGGGGACTCGAAATATGTGATGTATACTTATTTGGGGCGTCCGATTAATATTAAAGCCTGGGGATATGATCCTGGTGAGATATGAGACAAGAACTAGGAGGGAGGCGGGAATTCCTTCGCTAGTATGACTTCGACTAAGTTTATTTGGTATTTATTTGGTCCGTCGAGTATAGGGATAATATGTTGCATGACTATTAACCCTTGTTTTATGGCGATGTTAAGAATGGCAAATGAGAACGTTAATAATGGAGTGAATCGGGGCCGGTGGAGACACCTTTGATCACTTTGCCGAGGAGCGTGCAACGGAAGGCAATAATCCTTCAGTAAACAACGTTACAAGAACAAATGATGAATGATGGGATGTTTAGAAGCTTTTTGCGATTCATGCAAAACCGACGAGGATACTTGTGCACAAAATACGGGTGGAAATGCTAGCAATGCGCGACTTTGTCACAAACCAAGCGATTCAAAGAGTTGGGACCACGAATTTAAGGAAAGCCGGATCCGATCATGGCGGAAGCGTGGGTCAAACAAATTACCAAGATATTCGATGTCTTAGGATGCGGAGAGAAATGAAGGTTCCATTCGCCACCTTTTATGTTCCGCGGTGAAGCGGCGACTTCTGGTGGTGGAGTCTCATGAAGCGTACTCACCGGTATATGCTTAGCATGTCTTGGGAAACGTTTTAGAAACAATTCAATGACAAGTACTTTCTTGAAAGTATTCGTCATATGAAGGAGGTGGAGTTTATCAGACTAGAACAAAACAAAATGACGGTGTCCCAGTACGAGGTGAAGTTTGCAGAGTTATCCAGGTTTGCACCTCATTTGGTCGAAAATGAGGAACGAATGACGAGGATGTTTCTGAGAGGTCTAAAGCCCGAGATTCAACAATATCTTATCTCTCATAAATTTTCTTTATATTCAGATGTTGTAAACAGGGCTCAATTATTAGAGCGAGATAATGAGTATGTTCAACCGAGGAAACACAACCAGGGTCATACCGGTGGCAGCGGTCATCGGAGCAATGACAACCAGAAGGAAGGAAAGTTTTCGGACAAAAGCGGTAACCACTTTGGTGGTAATCATGGCCGTGATAATAGAAGGAGCGAGTCAGGAGGAGATTTCAAGAGGAGAAGGTACAACAATGATAACGTGAAGACGTCATCACAAACATCAACTGTTTTTAGGGGAGGAGAACGAGCATCGATTAGTTTGTTACAAATCGAAGAAGAGGACACATCATTAAACGCCCACAACAATCCAAGGTGTGTTATAACTGTGGAAAAGAGGGTCATATAGCTAGAGATTGTCTAGTTGTGAAACCAAGTTCAACGGGGATGGTGACTCCAAAGGCTGCCCCGGACAAGTTAAAGTCGGTGGTTCCTGGAAGGGCGTTTGTCGTGACGGCACAAAACGCGAGGAACCCACACGAGGTGATCACGGGTAAGCTTATCATAAACTCTTACGAAGTTTATACCTTGTTAGATACCGGTTCTACACATTCTTTTATCTCTCCTGCTTGTGCTCAACGTTTAAACTTGACTCCGGAGAAATTAGACTTTGACTTATCTGTTGAGACTCCGTTAGGAGAAACTTTCGTTACATCTACTGTTGTTAAATCTTGCATGATTCAAGTCGGTACCATCACATTACCTGTCGACCTTATTTCGTTGAAAATTCTTGAATTTGATGTGATTTTGGGGATTAATTGGTTAACCACGCATCATGCTAAAATTGATTTTTTTCGTAAGGTTGTTAGTTTTTATATTCCTAACCAACCTATTATGCGAATTCAAACAACTAAACCACTAAAATCAGTCACTGTCATATCAAGCCATAAAGCTATTCGTTTATTGAAAAATGAATGTGAAGCTTTCTTAGCCCATGTCACAGACTTGAACAAAAACACATCAGATTTGAATACTATTTCCGTTGTTAGTGAATTTCCTGATGTATTTCTGAAGAACTTCCGATCTACCCCGAGCGTGAAGTTGAATTCTTTATTGACCTTAAACACAGGTACAAAGCCCATTTCTAAAACCCCATATCGAATGGCTCTATTGAAATTCAGAGAGTTAAAGGTCCAACTCTGAGAGTTGTTGGACATCGGTTTTATTCGTCTAAGACATCTTCTTGGGTGCTCCTATGTTATTCGTAAAGAAGAAAGATGGGAGTATGCGACTTTGTATTGACTACCGAGAGTTGAAACATGTCTCTATCAAGAATAGGTATCCGCTACCTCGTATTGATGACCTGTTTGACCAGTTGCAAGGAGCACAATTCTTTTCAAAGATCGATCTTCGTTTTGGATATCATTAGCTGAAGATTAAAACTGAGGATATTCCAAAGACTGCCTTCAGAACTCGGTACGGGCATTATGAATTCTTAGTCATGTCTTTTGGATTGACTAATGCTCCTGCTGCTTTCATGGATATGATAAATCGTGTGTTTAAAGAATACTAGGATCAGTTCGTTGTTGTCTTTATTGATGACATCCTCATCTATTCCAAAAGCCGTGAAGATCATGAGCACCATTTGAAGCTGGTACTGCAAAGGCTTCGTGATAACAAGCTATATGCCAAGTTGAAAAAATGCGAGTTACGGCGAGGAAGTAGCATTCCTTGGACACGTGGTGTCAAAACATGGAGTATCTGTCGACCTGAAGCGAAGATTGAAGCCATACAAAGTTGGGAGCAACCAAAGTCGGTGGCCAGAAAATCGTAGCTTTCTCGGCTTAGTTGGTTATTATCGAAGATTAAGTGAAGGATTTTCTCGAATCGCTACTCAGATTAACTCAGTTGACTCATAAAGATATAAAATTGAGTTGGAGCGAGGATTGTGAGAAGAGTTTTCAAGAACTCGAAGAAGACTCATTTGGCACTGTTACGACAATACCATCTGGTTCGGATGGATTTGTTATCTCTGACGATGCTTGAGCAAAGGGTTAGGATGTGTTCTCATGCAACATGGGAAAGTCATAGCCTATGCCTCTCGGCAACTCAAAGAATATGAGAGGAATTATCCTACTCATGATTTGGAGTTGGCAGCAGTCTTTTTCGCGTTGAAGATTTAGAGACATTACCTGTATGGGGAGAAAGTGGAGATCTATACAGATCATAAAAGCCTCAAATATTTCTTCACTCAAAAGGAACTCAACATGCGGCAACGACGTTGGCTCGAGCTGTTGAAAGATTACGATCACACCATCCAATATCATCCTGGAAAAGCAAACGTGGTAGGCGGCGCATTAAGTAGAAGATCATATCGCGAATGCGAGTGCAATGTTGTTAACACAAAGAGGTCCATTTTGTATGACTTGCAAAGGATGGAGATAGAGATGAAGGCTCCAAGTACCCACGTGATGATATCAAACATGCGAGTAGAACCAGACTTTAATCGATAAAGTTAAAGGCTGCTCAAGCTACGGACATGGGTGATCGTATGAAGAAGAAAGTGCAAGAAGGTCTTATTCGAAGCAAGAATCGATGAAGAAGGAGTACTTGAGTCAACTCGGACTTTGTGTTCTAACGATTACGACTTGAAGCATAGAATCATGATGGAGGCACACAATACACCGTTTGTAATCCATCTCGGGAGTACCAAAATGTATTATGATCTTGACATACATTTTGGTGGAGCAATATGAAAAGAGAGATCGCGGAGTTTATCTCGAGGTGTTTAACTTGTCAATGTGTAAAGGCGAGCATCAAATGCCAAAGGGTCCATTACAACCACTTGAGATTCCGAAATGGAAGTGGGAACACATTACTATGGATTTCGTTCTGGTCTTCCCAAGGTTTCTCAAGGCGTAGATGCGATTTGGGTTATTGTTGATAGATTAACCAAGTCGCCATTTCTTGCCCATCGTGAGACTTATTCCTTGAGCGTCTTGCTAGTATATGCGTGAATGAATGAGATTGTGAGATTGCGCGGCATGCCAAGATTCATAGTTTCGGATCGTGACCCAAGATTCACTTCACGATTTTGGGTTAGCTTCTGAAAGCTATAGGCGCGGTTTATGATTGATTTGGCATACCATCCTCAAAGCGGACGGACAATCGAGAGGACTATTCAAACTCTTGAAGATCTATTAAGACTCGTGTCCTAGATCTCAAAGGAGTTGGGATAAGTACTACTATCAGGTGGAATTCTCCTACAACAACAGCTTATCGAGGCTAACATAGGTGTGGCTCCATTCGAGCGTTGTATGGAAGAAAATGTCATTCTCCGATTATCTTTGGGATGAGGTGGGTGAAGCAACATTGTTGGGACTAGAGTTGATACGCATGACTACGAGAGAAGATCCAAACGATTAAACAACGTATACAAATGGCACAGGATCGACAAAAGAGTTATCACGGATCTTCATCGGAAGGATGTGGAATTTAATATTGGGGATCATGTATTGTTACGTGTTGCACCATGGAAGGGAGTTACAAGATTTGGGAAGAGAGGAAAGCTCAATCCAAGATTTGTTGGTCTATTTGAGATTCTTGACCAGAATAGGAAATGTAGCCTATAGACTCGCATTACCTCCAAGTATGTCTCGTGTTCATAATGTTTTCACATATCTATGCTTAGTAAATATTTAAAGACCCGAACCACATTATTGAGTTAGAACGATTTAGATTCTTTGAAGATTTAACGTCTGAGGAGGTACACAAAAAGATCTTGGATAGGAAAGAAGCATGTCCTACGCATGAAGGTTATACCACAAGTTAAGGTTTTATGGAGAAACCATGCTTTATTGAAGAGATGATGCGGGAGTTGGAATCGAAAATGAAAGCGAGGTATCCTCACCTTTTCAAACACCGAATGCGTCGTCGTCGATTTTGAGAACGAAATTTTATAAGGAGGGGAGGTTGTAAGACCCCAACTTTTTAATGAATAAAATCAAATTTCCTTTATTTATTATTGTGAATAATAAGGTATTAATTTGATATAATAAGCAAGTGGTTATAAAATATTCATTTTGTCGGTGGAATATTCTTTCTGTCGGGGAATATTCGTACGACGGCGCAACCAATTGTGGGCCCCATAACGGATAACGGTCGAATGAAAAAAACGACAAAATTGAATAACGTCGTAGTTGTTACCGTTAACACTATTGGAATACCCGGTGGTTAAAGTAAAATGTCTGGCGTTGTTGCCAAAGATGGCATACGGTATTACCTGCAGTATTGTTGAATTATTGATCCTTACGTGAAAGGCCTTTACTCGATAATTGTCACGCGGTGAATTCTTGTTCAATATTTTATTTTATTGATTCAATAATTCTTTGCATTGATATTTTATATTGTTGTTGTTTTGAATTATCGCTTTTGCGCAATTATCTCCTTTATCGGATCGATAATTCAGATTATTTGGAATAATATTATTAGATAACATTATTGGCAATGTCTAGAAAGTTACATCAAGGAGAGGTTTGGTCACCTAATTAATTGCTACCCGATGAGGAGAAATCCTTATTAAAAGCCCCTCTTTCACGAAAGCAGTTTGGTTGTCATAAATGTGATTACGTAATATTATTTGTGAATAATTAATCATTGATTCATATGATAAGGAAATATTTATTTTATGTGGATATAAATGATGGATTTATTTATGTGGTTATAAATCAAGGAATTAATATTGAGGTGTTTTATTAGTATTTTGTCGGATTGGAGGTATTAAAAATTAAACTAGTGTTTTTTGAGATATATTGCGGGAGTTATAATTTTTAATCCGACCGTTGGATCGTTGTAATTTTTGGATATGTTATACATATATAAGTTGAGTATATGTCCACAAATTTTGAACCGTTAAAAATGAGCGTATGATTTGTTATGAATTTTAAAAGGTGGTGATTCTAAAATCAAAGTTATAAATCATTTTGGTGGAAAATTCTAGAATTGGTTGGCCCCACTCTTGGTTGGTGAAGAAATGTCTTTGAGATTTTTATTCAAATGTGGTGGGTGGGAATAGTAGCGAGTAAAGCCATCGGGGTTGCGAGTTAAAATGCAGCTTGACGTCTTAACATTTTCCTATAAATAGAGGGCTAAGTTAGAATTGAAAATCACACCAGAAACAAGTTTTCTCTCTTTCTCTCTCTAGATTATTGAGTTTATTTTGTGAGTATTTAGATACTTTGTGAGTTTCTATTAATCAGTGCAAGTTTCCTTCACTTTTATCTGATATTCCATCGGAAGTCTTTGATATTTTGAGGTAAGGGATATTATCTTCTTCTTAAATGATATTTTCATCAATATCATTATGCCGAAATATTGGTATAAACTTTTTATCAAATTTAGAACTTTTTGTGTCGGGATTACTATTCACGTATACGACACTATTCACGAATACGGCACTATTCACCAAAAAATGAAATTTTCTTCTTTTTGTCTAAGTTGTCTATTATGGTTACTACTTTGATTGTGTCCATGTTTTGATCATTATTTTTGAATTCTGCTTCAAAATTGGTTATTTCGGAATATTATTGAACTTGGATAAACCTATGTCTGAATTCTTCATATTTGATCATTATCTCATTTGGATTCGTTTTCTTTAAAATATTTTTCATCATCCTCGGTCCTAAATGATGATACAAATGAATATCTTTGGCTTTTTGTAGTGCAAAGATGAATGATTACCTAATGAATATCTTTGGCAAAGGTGCAAAAGATGAGCAGTGTTGAGATGAACATGACCCAGTAGTGATCTGAAATGAATATCTTTGGCTGTGGTACAAAGATGAATATTTGATTCAAGATGTATATTGATTGATGTTCTGAGGGATAAAATATTGATGATGGACTTTTAAATCTTAGAAGATAGTAGAATTCTTTCTCTCTTGACTCTTACAATGGATTGTTGTTTTTTATTTGCAGATTGTTGATCTAAAACTTGTTGTCTATTATATTTTATCAGTTATTCCTGTTGAAGACTAATGATAATTTGTTGTATATTATCTTAGTCATAATATTCTTCTTTGGGCTAGTTGAGCTCACCACTTTTGTTCCATTTTTCTTCTTAGGAGGTGAAAACATAGCGAGGAACTAGTCGAGTGCGGAGTGATGGTTCTAGAAAGTTGTTTTAGCAGATCCTCACTATTTTTAAAATAGTGTATCAATAATTGTAATGAGGACTCCTTTTGAGTTTTTATACTCTCTATTTGTATTTAAACTCACAGTTTAATGAAGTTGTATTTGTTTCTGTACCATGTATTTGGTGTGACGCCCCCAAAATAGGTATACAACACCCATTTTGAGTCGCCAAAATACATGGTATAAAGCAAACTACAACTTTTACAATACGAGATGTCGTGTGTAATACGACAATACAACTGTGAGTTTGAATACAAATATTGTCTTCAGACAATATACACACCCCCAATAAGTCCTCATTAATTATTCATACACTATTTTACGTAAATAATGAGGACGGCCTAAAACATCTTCCTGTAACCATCACTCCATACCCCGACTCGATCCTCGCTATGTTCTCACCTCCCGAGAAGAAAATGGAACAAAAAGAAAAGGGTGAGCTCAACTAGCCCAAGAGAAGAATATTATGACTAAGATAATATACAACAAATTATCGTTAGTCTTCAACAGGAAAAATCTAATAAAATACAATAGACAACAAGTTTTAGATCAACAAATTCAATGAAACAAAGAATCCATTGTAAGAGTCACGTAGAGAAAGAATTCTATTGTCTTCTAAGGTTTAAAAGTCCATCATCAATAGTTTATCCTCGTGATAACAATCAATATACATCTTTAATCATCTTTGCACTACAAAGCCAAAGATATTCATTTGTATCACCAAATTGGTCATGTTCATCTCAACACTGCTCATCTTTGCACTACGCCCAAAGATATTCATCGATTAATCGTTCATCTTTGCACTACAAAACAAAAAGATATTCATTTATATCACCATTTAGACCGAGGATGATGAAAAATATTTTTAAGAAACGAATCCAAAGGAAACAAAAATGACAAGGATTAGGATTAAGGATTCGTACTTTGTTTTACCCATGTCCAAAAATACTTCAAAATAATCATATTGGTGTAAAATTCAAGAATGATCAAAACATGGATACAATCAAAGCTAAGATCCGAATAAATATTTTGGACAAAAAGAAAATTTTTATTTTTCTTGAATAAAGGTCGTGATTCGTGAATAAAGGTCGATACGTGAATAAGGCTCAGATACGTGAATAAGAACCCCACACAACAAGTTTCAAATTTGATAAAAAGTTCACCAATACTTCTAAGATAATGATATTGAAAAAAATATCATTTAAGAAGAAAATAATACCCCTTACCTCAAAATAACCGTGATTTCCGATCAAATTTCAGATAAGGTCGTGAAACCCTCACCGTATAAAGAACACTCAAAGTATACTCACAAGAATACGCCGATAATTTAGAGAGAGAAGAGAAAAACTTTGTTTCGTGTGATTTTCAATTCTAACTTAACCCTCTATTTATAGAAAATGCTTTAACGCCAAAAGGAGACTAAAATAATAAAATAATATTATAATTTATATCTTCTACGCATGCCTTTGAACCAAATCAGCCACCAGCCAACCTTGACCCAATTTCCAGCAGCCCACATGTTCAAACAAGAGTGGGCCCCACCCATTATTTTAATAAAAATCATTTTATTTTCCGAAACTTCAACAATTCGTAGAAAATAGCTCGGTTATCAAAAAATTCAAAACTTCTGCAATTTCCATGGGAAATTCCATTCTCTACAACTTTGCGAAGAAAGTTTTTCCAAATTCCAAATGTAAATTGACCAAAATCCATAAACAGACGATTTTACGATTATAATCAATTTTCTAATAAGAATTGTGTCCATCGACACACAAAACATGTGTTAAATATTTAATGCCATAAAATACTCTACCTCCTCGTATACTCATATATCCCACATTCATTATAAAAATATCACCGTTAATATATTATTAAAATAATATATTTAAATGAATTATTTTATCAAAAAAGATAAAATATTAGTTTTCAACAATTGTCACATTAAAATTTTCTCCATCTATATCCACATAAAATAAATATTTTCTTTATCATAATTATCAATAATTAATTATTTTTAAAAAATAATATTACTGTAATCGCAAAGATCTTGACAACCGGTAGTTCCTGTGAAAGAGGGGCTTTCGAATAAGGATTTCTCCTTACTCAAGCGGCATGAATTAGGTGACCAAACCTCTCCTTGATGTAACTTTCTAGACATTGCCAATAATGTTATCTCGATAATATTATTCAAATAATATGAATTATTGATCGATAATGGAAAATAATGTGCGATGGCAATTATTGAAACATAATAATATAAATATCAATGCAACAATTATTGAATCAATAAAATATAATATTGAATAAGAATTCATCAGAATAATTATTGAGTAGTGGCCTTCTTCACGTAAGGATCAATAATTTAACAATCTTTGCAATCTGGTAATATGCTTCGCGCAACCACAGCGTATTCAGTATTTTAACCACCGTGTAACCCAACAAAGTTAATTCGGTAACAATTTACGTCGTTATTTATAAAACTCAATCTTTGTCGTTTTCCTTCATCCAACCGCTTTTTTCGTTATGGGGCCCACCAATGATCTACTACAAATCGTGCGGAGATTCCCAACAAAAAGAATATTCCACGACCAAACGAATATTCTCCGACAATAATGAATATTTTATAACCACTTGCTTATTTTG
Source organism: Panax ginseng (assembly GCA_020205605.1). NCBI lineage: Eukaryota > Viridiplantae > Streptophyta > Magnoliopsida > Apiales > Araliaceae > Panax > Panax ginseng. The sequence goes on along the minus strand of CM035145.1, from coordinate 131,621,759 downwards.
TAAACTTTGCACATTTCACCCATAACCAAAGAATTATATCAAATTAACCCTTATTAATTTAGAATAATGAATAAAGGAAAATTCAATTTTATTTATAATAAGTTGGGGTCTTACAACCTCCCCTCCTTATGAAATTTCGTCCTCGAAATTGACGTACGTACCTGGTATATCAAAAAGGTGAGGGTACCTCGCTTTCATCTCCGATTCCAACTCCCATGTCATTTCCTCAATTGCATGGTTTCTCCACAAAACCTTAACTTGTGGTATAACCTTCGTCGTAAAGACATGCTCTTTCCTATCCAAAATCTCAACAGTATCTCCTCGTAGGTTAAATCTTCACTATCTCGTCTGCTGGTTCAAATGCAATAATGTGGTTCGGGTCTTTCACATATTTACGAAGCATAGATATGTGGAATACATTGTGAACACGAGACATATTTGAGGTAACGCGAGTCTATAGGCTACGTTTCTATTCTTGGCCAAGAATCTCAAATGGACCAACAAACCTTGGATTGAGCTTTCCTCTTTTCCCAAATCTTGTAACTCCTTTCCATGGAGCAATGCGTAACAATACATGATCTCCAATATTAAACTCCACGTCCTTTTTCATGAAGATCGGCATAACTCTTTGTCGATCTTGTGAAGTTTGAATACGTTGTCGAATCACTTGGATCTTTTCTCGTAGTCATGCGTGTACTAATTACGGTCCCAACAATGTTGCTTCTCCCACCTCGTCCCCAAAGATAATCGAGAACGACATTTTCGGCCCATACAACGCCTCAAATGGAGCCATTTATACTTGCTTGATAACTATTGTTGTAGGAGAATTCCACCAGTGGTAGGTACTTATCCCAACTTCCTTTGAAATCTAGGACACGTAGTCTTAATAGATCTTCAGGGGTTTGAATAGTCCTCTCTCGATTGTTCGTCCGCTTTGAGGATGGTATCTTTGAATCGAATAAGTAACTCCGTGCCCATAGCTTTCTCGCAAGCTAACCCAAAATCTTGAAGTGAATCTCGGGTCACGATCCAAAACTATGGATACTGGCATGCCATGCAATCGTCATAATCTCATTCACGTCTATACTGAAGCAAGACGTTCAAGGGGATACGTCTCGCGTGATCGGTAAGAAAATGGGCGACTTGGTTAATCTATCAACAATAACCCAAATCGCATCTACGCCTTGAGAAACTTTGGGAAGACACAGTAACAAAATCCATAGTAATGTGTTCCCATTTCCATTCCTAATCTCAAGTGGTTGCAATGGACCTTTTGGCACTTGATGCTTCGCTTTTACGTTAACAAAGTTAAACATCTTGAGATAAACTCCGCAATCTCTCTTTCATATTGTTCCACCAAAATGTATGTCAATATCATGATACATTTTGTACTCCCGAGATGGATTGCAAACGGGGTGTTGTGTGCCTCCATCATGATTTTATGCTTCGTGTAAGAATCGTTAGAACGCAAACTCTAGAATTGACTCAAGTATTCCTTCCTCATCGATTCTTGCTTCGAATAAAGACCTTCTTGCACTTTCTTCTTCATTTGTATCGGCCCCAGTGTCCGTAGCTTGAGCGACTTTAACTTTATCAATTAAAGTCGGTTCTACTCAGTATATTCGCCATCATCATGTGGGACCACAGAGTCTTTAATTCTATCTTTATCCTTTGTAAGTCGATAAAATGGGCCTTTGCATTGACAATATTGCACTCGTGCTTGCATATGATCTTCTACTCAATCGCGCTACTCTTACATTCGCTTTTCGGGATGATATTGAATAGTGTGATCGTAATCTTTTATGAGCCCAACCCAACGTCGTTCTTAGCGTGTTGAGTTCTTTTGGGTGAAGAAATATTTGAGGCTTTTTATGATCCGTATAAATCTCTACTTTCTCCCCGCATAAGTAGTGTCTCCATATCTTTAACGCGAACACGATCGGCCGCTAACTCCGGATCATGAGTAGGATAATTCCTCTCATATTCTTTGAGTTGTCGTGAGGCATAAACTATGACTTTCCCATGTTGCATGAGAACACATCCTAACCCCTCGCCGTAAGCATCATTTGAGATAACAAATCCATCCGAACCGGATGGTATTGTCGAAAAAAGTCTTAGAAATGAGTCTCCTTGAGCTCTTGGAAGCTCTTCTCGCATTCCTCGCTTCCATAAGAATTTTGTATCCTTAAAGTCACCGATTTAATCTGAGTAGCGATTCGAGAAAATCCTTCCACAAATCTCCGATAATAACCAAATTAAGCCCGAGAGAAGTCACAGACTTGATCACCGACTTCTATTGCTCCCAACTTTGTATTGCTTCAATCTTCGTCGGGTCAACAGATACTCCTTGTTTTGACACCACGTGCTCAAGGAATTCTACTTCCTCAAGCCGAACTCGCATTTCTTCACTTGGCATAAAGCTTGTGTTCACGAAGTCTTTGTAGTACCAAATTTCAAATGGTGCTCATGATCTTCACGGTTTTGGAATAGATGAGGATGTCATCAATAAAGACAACAACGAACCGATCCAAATATTCCTTAAATACACTAGTTCATCATATCCATGAAAGCGGCGGGAGCATTAGTCAATCCAAAAGACATGACCAAGAATTCATAATGCCCAGTGATCGAGTCCTCAGATGCCGCCTTTGGAATATCCTCGCTTTTAATCTTGGTGATGATATCCGAGCGAAGATCGATCTTTGAAAAGAATTGCGCTCCTTATAATCGGTCGAACAGTCATCAATGCGAGGTAATGGATACTCATTCTTGATGGTGACATGGTTCAATTCTCGATAGTCAATACAAAGTCGCATACTCCCCGCCTTTCTTCTTTACGAATAAAATAGGAGCACCTCAAGGAGACGTCTTAGACGAATGAATGAAACCGATGTCTAATAACTCCTGTGGTTGGACTTTTAACTCCCACGAAGTTCAATAGAGCCATTCGATATGGGTTTTAGAAATGGGCTTTATGCGGTTCAAGTTCAATAAAGAATTCAACATCACGCTTACGGGGTAGACCGGAAAGCTATTCAGGAAATACATTAGGGAATTCTCTAACCACAGAAATATTATTCAAATCTGATTTGTCTTTATTCAAATCCATAACATGGGCTAAGAAAGCTTGACATCCGCTTTTCAATAAACGAATAGCTTTGTGGCTTGATATGACAATGATGATTTTAGTGGTTTAGTGGTTTGAATTAAGTATGACGAGTTGGTTAGGAATATGAAAACTAACCACCTTACGAAAACAATCAATTTTGGCATGATGAGTGGTTAACCAATCAATTCCTAAAATCACATCAAAAGCAAGTATCTTTAAAGAGATAAGATCAACAGTAATGTGATAGTGCCAACTTGGATCATGCAAGATTTATAAACCAGAGATGTACGAAGGTTTCACCCAACGGAGTTTCAACAGATAAATAAAAATCTAATTTCTCCTGAGTCAAGTTTAAACGTTGAGCACAAGCGGAGAGAGATAAAGAATGGGTAGAACCCAGATTCTAGTAAGGTATAAACTTCGCAAGAATTCAAGATTAGCTTACCCTTGATCACCTCGTTTGGGTTCCTCACGTTTTGTCCAGTCACGACAAACGCTCTTCCAGGAACCGCTGATTTCGACTTATCCGGGACAACCCTTGGAATCATCACTCTTGCTGAACTTGGTTTCGCGATAGTACAATCTCGAGCGATGTGGCCTTCCTTTCCACAGTTGTAACATACCTTGGATTGTTGTGGACAGTTTGGGCTGATATGTCCTTCCTTCCCGCATTTTTAACATCTAACTGGCGGTCGTTCTCCTCCCCTAGCATTTGTTGTTGGTCCTGGTGCTGCCGTTGATATCTTCCCGTCATTGTTGAATCTTCTCTTTCTGAAATTTCCACTTGAGTCACCTCTCCTATTATCATGTCCACGATTACCACACAGTGGTTACCGCTTTCCAGTATTCTTTCCTCCTCGCTGGTTATCATCGTTCTGATGACTACCCTGATTGTGGTCCCTCTGTTGAGTATACTCACTATCTCGCTCTAATAACTGAGCCCTGTTGACAACATCTGAATACAGAGAAAATTTATGAGAGATAAGGTATTGACGAATCTACGGTTTTAGACCTCTCGAAAACATACGCGTCATTCGCTCCTCATTCTCCACCAAATGAGGTGCAAACATGGATAATTCTCGCGAACCTTGCCTCGTCAGATTGAGACACCGCGTATGTTGTTCTGCTCGAGTCTAATAAATTCTACCTCCTTCATATGACGAATACTTTCGGAAAGTACTTGTCATTGAACGATTCAAAAATCTTTTCCAAGACATGTTAAGTGCATCCGGTGGGTGCGCTTCACGATTCCCACCAATAATCGCTTCACCACGAAACATAAAGGTGGCGAATGGAACCTTCGTTCTCTCTGTACCCCAAGACATCGAATATCTTGGTAATTTGCTTGACCCACGTTTCTGCCTTGATCGGATCCGGCTTTCCATGGAAATCTGGTGGTCCCAACTCCTTGAACTGTTTGGCTGTGACAGACCGCGCGTTGCCATCATTTCCACCCGTATTTTGTACACGAGTCTCCCTCGTCTGATTTTGCATGAACTGCAAAAAGCTTCTAAACATCCCGTCGTTCATCATTTGCTCAGTGGCGTTGTTCACAGGAGGAACATTGCCAGCCTGTTGCACGTTCTCCTCGTTGGTGAGTACCGGCGTCTCCACGGTCTCATAAACTCCATTGTTAACGTTCTCAGCAGCCATTCTTAAATACTGCCATAAAACAAGGGTTAATTAAACAAATTAACATATCACATAATATCCTATATTATGACCGACCAACAAATAAGCTTAGGTAGGACACACTTGGCGAAGGATTTACTCGTCTCTCCCCTCCTAGTTTCTATTCCCCGATCTCCGCCAGAGATCATATCCCTAAGCTCTGATACCAACTTGACGCCCCCAAAATAGGTATACAACACCCATTCTGAGTCGCCAAAATACATGGTATAGAAAGCAAACTACAACTTTGACAATACGTATGTGTAGAATACGACAATACAACTGTGAGTTTGAATACAAATATTGTCTTCTGATAATATACACACCCAAATAAGTCCTCATTAATTATTCATACACTATTTTACGTAAATAGTGAGGACAATTAAAACATCTTCCTAGAACCATCATTCCATACCCCGACTCGATCCTCGCTTTATGTTCTCACCTCCCGAGAAGAAAAAAATGGAACAAAAGGAAAAGGGTGAGCTCAACTAGCCCAATAAAGAATATTATGACTAAGATAATATACAACAAATTATCGTTAGTCTTCAACAGGAAAAAATCTAATAGAATACAATAGACAACAAGTTTTAGATCAACAAATGCAAATGAAATAAAGAATCCATTAGAAGAGTCACGTAGAAAAGAATTCTACTTGTCTTCTAAGGTTTAAAAGTCCATCATCAATAGTTTATCCTGTGATAACAATCAATATACATCTTTAATCATCTTTGCACCACAGCCAAAGATATTCATTTAGATATCACCAGTTAGTCATGTTCATCTTAACACTGCTCATCTTTGAACTACGGGCGAAAGATATTCATCGATTAATCGTTCATCTTTGCACTACACAGCCAAAGATATTCATTTATATCACCATTTAGACCGAGGATGATGAAAAACATTTTTTAAGAAACGAATCCAATGAAAACAAAATGACAAGGATTAAGGATTAAGGATTCGTACTTTGTTTTACCCATGTCCAAAAATACTTGAAAATAATCATATTGGTGTAAAATTCAAGAATGATCAAAACATGGATACAATCAAAGCTAGTATCCGTAATAAATATTTTGGACAAAAAGAAAAATTTTTATTTTTCTTGAATAATAAAAATGATTCGTGAATAGTGTCGTATACGTGAATAGTGCCGTATACGTGAATAGTAACCCCGACACAACAAGTTCCAAATTTGATAAAAAAAAGTTCACCAATACTTCGGCATAATGATATTGAAGAAAAAATATCATTTAAGAAGAAAATAATACCCTTTACCTCAAAATAATCGTCTTATTTGATTGAATTTCAAAGATATAGTCTTGTGAAACCCAGACCGTATATAGCAACACTCAAAGTATACTCACAAGAATACGCCGATAATTTAGAGAGAAAGGGAGAAAACTTTGTTTCGGTGTGATTTTCAATTCTAACTTAACCTCTATTTATAGGAAAATGCTTTAGAGCATGAAGAGACTAAAATAATAAAATAATATTATAATTTATATCTTCTACGCATGCCTTTGAACCAAATCAACCACCACCAAACCTTGACCCAATTTCCAGCTTACATGTTCAAACAAGAGTGGGCCCCACCCATTATTTTAATAAAAATCATTTTATTTTCCGAAACTTCAACAATTCGTAGAAAATAGCTCGGTTATCAAAAAAATTCAAAACTTGCGAATTTCCATGGGAAATTCCATTCTCTACAACTTTGCAGAAGAAAGTTTTTCCAAATTCCAAACAGAAATTGACCAAAATCCATAAACGGACGATTTTACAGTCTATAATCAATTTTCGGTCAAGAATTGTGTCCACCGACACACAATACATGTGTTAAATATTTAATGTCATAAAATACTCTACCTCCTCGTATACTCATATATCCCACATTCATTATAAAAATATCACCGTTAATATATTATTAAAATAATATATTTAAATGAATTATTTTATCAAAAAAAGATAAAATATTAATTTTCAACAATTGTCACATTAAAAATTTTCTCCATCTATATCCACATAAAATAAATATTTTTTTTATCATAATAATCAATAATTAATTATTTTAAAAAATAATATTACGTAATCACAAGATCGATAACTAAGCCGCTCTGTGAAAGAGGGCTTTCCAATAAGGATTTCTCCTTCTTGGCAATTGATTAGGTGACCAAACCTCTCCTTAGATGTAACTTTCTAGACATTTCCAATAATGTTATCTGATAATATTATTCAAATAATATGAATTATTGATCTGATAATGGAAAATACTGTGCAGTGACAATTATTGAAACATAATAATATAAATATCAATGCAACAATTATTGGATCAATAAAATATAATATTGAGCAAGAATTCATGTAATAATTATTGAGTAGTGCCTTCTTACGTAAGGATCAATAATTTAATAATACTGCGCAATACCGTAAGTGCCTTCTTTGTGCAACCACGCGTATTCATCGTATTTTAACCACCGTGTAACCCAACAAAGGTGTTAATGGTAACAATTTACGCCGTTATTTATAGAACTCAATCTTTGTCGCTTTTCCTTCATCCAACCGCTTTTCCATTATGGGGCCCACCAATGATCACTACCGTCATTTGCGGAGATTCCCGACAAAAGAATATTCCACGACCAAACGAATATTCCCGATTAATAATGAATATTTTATAACCACTTGCTTATTTTGTAAACTTTGCACATTTCACCCATAACCAAAGAATTATATCAAATTAACCCTTATTAATTTAGAATAATGGATAAAGAAAAATTCAATTTTATTTATAATAAGTTGGGGTCTTACATTTGGCGACTCAGAATAGGTGATGTATACCTATTTTGGGGGCGTCACATTCTACCCCTAAGCCTATGTCCCACAAGTTGGTACCTAGGGCATTATCCTGGGCATACTTCTCTTTTGATACTAATTCAAAACAATATCAGCGCCTTAAAATTCCACATCACCATCTTCTGTTTTACCGATGAGAGTTTGATAATATGTTGGAAACAGATGGGGTGTGGCGTCCATATAAGTTATTTGATAGACGTTTGTCTTGGGATTTTTTTGAGGCAAGGTTAGGTGGAGCCGCTCGTATACCATTGATACATTACGACATTGTTGAGTTCCAAATGCCTGACAGATTTATGAGGCAATTTGGATATTTGTAGTCGTATCCATCTAATGCTAAAAATATGGTGGAATTGCGGAAGGAACATAAATTATTTGAGAGAATAAATTTTGAAAACCAAAGGGCCAACCATATTCGATTGTGGGATGCATACATGGAGAGTTTAGAAGGACAAGTGTTGGAGGTTTTGCAACATATATCTACCGAGGAGTATATGACATGGTATAGAGAAATTACTCGACGACGGATACACCATACTCGACCCTTTGGGCGTCAAGGGGAAGATTATGAGCCACGAGTATTCATTGACCAATATATGGCTGTAAACACTGTAAGTAGATCAATTTATAATATTTATTAAATTTTTTGTTTTTTTAACTGATTATCTTATTTTATTAATATAATTTTTTTATTAAATTGTAGATTGAGAGTGCAAAAGCTATATTTGAAAAGTTGTTGTCAATTGGACATCCACCTGAGTTAAGAACCATGTATGACACATGGTTCAATACATTATACCAGCTGTTTATGAATGACTATAGAGGGGTTCCAATCAATAAAAATCCAACGCAACCTCAAGTTAAGAGATGAAGATTGACATGACAGATCCCAACCTACAACAAGGCGGATGGAGATTGACATGACAGATCCCAACCTCACAGCTTCAAGAGACTCGACTGGCGTTGGCCCTTCTACTCGTCATAGTAAGAAAGTGCCAGCTATAAGGATGGAGGGAAAAAAGCACACTCACTTTTTCAAGTACATAAAGATGGAAAAAATTAATTGGCTAAATCATCATTGGTTTAGTCCAACTCACGACCGATCAGACTTTCCTCATAGCCATCCCGAAGGTCTATACAAGTTTGAATTTAAAGATGTTAACTGTTTGAGACCCAATGGTTGGTTATGGGAACATGTCTTGGATGCTTATTTGTTGTTGTTGCGAGACAGAGAAGCTAAAATGTGTAAAGAAGGTATCCAAATATGGGCTTGATTTTATTTCATGCCAACGTACTTTGCGTTGTTAGGTACCCAAAACTTACCAAGTACCGGAGTTGACATGCCAACCATACGAAAATTTCTAAGAAGTTACATCAATCCTACAGTTGGTGCCCCAGTACATGAGTGTGATTACATATTCGTTCCAGTCTTGAACGAAACCAACAATCATTTTTGCATATTTATTTGGAGTGTCAACAAGTGGAAAGGAATGCTACTTGACCCACTTTATGATGACAAACCATTAATGCCATTGTCATAATTATACCAAAACTTCTTTGTGGTTGTGGTGAGTTCATTAATATATTTCTTGTTTTTCATGTCATTACACATAAATGTAATTCCTTCTACTTTGGACTTGTAAGTAATGGGTTTTTGGTTTATAGGTAGAGTTAATTCCTTTGCTTCTTCGTCAGGCAAATCCTACAGCAAAGTGGCCAAAATCGAAGTCGAAAATTGAAGTCTGTGTGAATAGACCAAGACAATGGAACTCAGACGATTGTGGCATATATGTTGCAAAGTACGTGAATTTCTTTCTGCACCGTATAAACATCACGGAGGAATCGAGTGGACTCTTAACGAGGCTTATAATTTTAGATTTAGAATAGCACATGAGCTTAGGATGTGCAAAGCTAGGGACATTCCTTAAAAATATATTTAGTAACGAATTAACTTTAGATTAGGATTGAAATAAAGACTGTTGAATGTATATTTGACTAAATTTTGTTATACGTTGATTTAGTAACTCGGTTACCAGTTTCAAAATGATTCAATCTTTTGTATGTATATTTGGTTTATATTTTTGTGAAATTTCTCAATGCCCCAGTACATTGGATGCTGGATAAACTTGGTGGTGCATTTGTAAGTAATTAACTTGAATGCTTCAGTTTTTTTTTGAAGCTTTTTTCTCATTACTTGATTTGAACCACACTTTAATTTTCTTTTATTCAGGCTCCCAAGCCTTATGTTATCCCCTCTCCCTGATGATCTAATTTGAATGAGTGAAAAGGAAAAGCATCTTAGAGATAGTAGATATGTACTCGTGCACAGCGTGAGCCAAGAGAATCCTTCACTATGGAATTGAAGAATGATAAAGGTCACAATGCTCAAAATGAAGTTGGTGTTCTTTTGATGATTAATGATACATCTCTTTTTCATTAATTATAAGAGAGAATAAATTTTTTTGAGAGGATTTATATTTAGTGTGATAGCGGGACTTTTTCTGGTACTGCACTTAAATAGGGAATTAGTAATGTTTTTTAACACTTAATATATTTGTATGATAAGTAAAAGGATATGCACTTAATATTGGGTTAATTAGTAAGATCTTTGCTAGATAATGCTTACGCTTTACCAAAGGGATGTTTGCAAGTCAGTTCACTTTATACTGCAATTCTACAGCTGTAATATACAGCTCATTAATATTTGCAAATTTACTGAGTCAGGTTTTAATGTGTAATGGTGTTTGATATTTTGGTACCAGCCAGGGGTCAGTTATCTTTGAACCTATGAATTATAACACTCTTCTACTTCAAAACAGTAATTCAGACTTTGTTTGAAAAACTTGGTCTTGTTTTACAAAAAGAAGGCTCAGAAACATGCTTATAAAAACATGCTTATAAGCATGTTTCTGATGTAATCACACTCATGTACTGGGGCACCAACTGTAGGATTGATGTAACTTCTTAGAAATTTTCGTATGGTTGGCATGTCTACTCCGGCACTTGGTAAGATTTGGTTACCTAACATCGCAAAGTACGTTGGCATGAAATAAAATCGAGCCCATCTTTGGATACCTTCTTTACACATTTTAGCTTCTCTGTCTCGCAACAACAACAAATAAACATCCAAGACATGTTCCCATAACCAACCATTGGGTCTCAAACAGTTAACATCTTTAAATTCAAACTTGTATAGACCTTCTGATTGGCTATGAGAAAAGTCTGATGGGCCGTGAGTTGGACTAAACCAATGATGATTTAGCCAATTGATTTTTTCCATCTTTACGTACTTGAAAAAATGAGTGTGCTTTGTTCCATCCATCCTTCTAGCTGGCACTTTCTTACTATGACGAGTAGAAGGGCCAACGCTAGGCTGAGTCTAATGAACTGTAGGTTGGGATCTTGTCATGTCAATCTCCATCTGCCCAACTGTAGGTTGGGATCCTGTCATGTCAGTCTCCATCTGCCCAACTTGAGGTTGCATTGGATTTTGATTGATTGGAACCCTTCTATAGTCATTCATGAATGGCTGGTATAATGTATTGAACCATGTGTCATACATGGTTCTTAACTCAGGTAGATGTCCAATTGATAACAACTTTTCAAATATAGCTTTTGCACTCTCAATCTATAATTTAATAAAAAAATTATATTAATAAAACAAGATAATCAGTTAAAAAAATAAAAAAATTAATAAATATTATAAATTGAACTACTTACAGTGTTTACAGCCACATATTGGTCAATGAATACATTGGCTCATAATCTTCCCCTTGACGCATAAAGGGTCGAGTATGGTGTATCCGTCGTCGAGTAATTTCTCTATACCATGTCATATACTCCTCGGTAGATATATGTTGCAAGGCCTCTAACACTTGTCCATCTAAACTCTCCATGTATGCATCCCACAATAGAATATGGTTGGCCCTATGGTTTTCAAAATTTATTCTCTCAAATAATTTATGTTCCTTCTGCAATTTCACCATATTTTCAGCATTAGATGGATACGACTGCAAATATCCAAATTGCCTCATAAATCTGTCAGGCATTTGGAACTCAACAATGTCGTAATGTATCAATGGTATACGAGCGGCTCCACCTAACCTTACCTCAAAAAAATCCCAAGATAAACGTCTATCAAATAACTTATATGGACGCCACACCCCATCTGCTTCAACATATTATCAAACTCTCCCCAGAAAAAGTAAGATGGTGATGTGGATTTTTAAGGCGCTCATATTGTTTTGAATTAGGATCAAAAGAGGAGTATGCCAAGGATAATGCCCTAGGTTCCAACTTCTGGGACATAGGCTTATGGGTAGGACGACCAATGTTGAACCGTTCATGAGCCCACGTCATAAGAAGGGTTGCACAACCCGCGAATTTTTTCGTTGTTTTTTGAATTTTTTCATTGTTTTGCTAATAGCCTCATTCAAACCCCTATACAAATGCCCTAAAATTGCCGCCCCCAAGCATATGTAACTATGTCTTCCAATCTTTCCAATAACAACAAATATCTAGGATACACAACATTTTTGCTCTTGGTTGGAAACAAAATAGCGCCACATAAATACAACAGATATGCCTTGGTGTGTTTTACGACATCATCTGGAGTAGCATCACCAGGTACTTGACCATATCTCTGTCTTAACCAGGGCAAACTTATTCCCCCCCATTTTATAGCATTGTTCCCACTCATCTAGTACAACTTATTGCACAAAAATCCTTATGAAATAGCTTTTGGGATTTTCTAATTCTTCGCAAGTCAAAGGTTTTCCTAAAAAGGCCAACCCAAATAAAAATCTCATATCCTCTAAAGAAATGTTAATCTCTCCACAATTTAAGTGAAACGTATTTGTTTCACTTCTCCAACGTTCAACTAGAGCATATACAAGAGATGCATCAATCTTTGACACTATAGCTTGATGACAAAAGATACCAAAACCTAATTGTTCCAGCATATATTTTTGTTCAGTTAAGTTCCATTCAGTTAATTTTGCAGACATTTGACAAATTTCTAACACACCCCTATCCTACACGTCCAACAACATAAAAACAAAAATCATCACAACATGAATGTTTCTAAAAAATGTTTAACAAAATGAAAGTGGTTATACATTAATAAACTTACAATATTTTGCCATAAGTCTGACGATACGTGATTTTCTTGGTCCTATAACACAATAGGATCAGCAGGTCCGGGATTAATATCCATATGTTTCCTAAACATTCATCACAATGTCAAGTATTAAATAATCTATAAAAAATCCCCATCAAAAATAGATATGAGCAAAATGAAAAATATAAACTGGGGAAAACTTAATGAACATATATAAACCAGAATGCAAAGCAGTGTTATTTAACCACATGCTGAATGTTGGGATCTATTCCTATAATTTGTTGCAGACATCAGGAAAAAAAATGACCAATAACATGAACTAATTCAAGTACTAATATAGTATGTTTCTTTCTGGACAGATGGTAGGTAAGTTCACATTAGACTCTATTACTTTAACATTGTAGAGGAAATCAAACTATTTGATAGGTGAAACCATGAGTAATTTCTGGTGCAAGGAAGTAATAACCTAGCATCTTGGAGACTTGACAACCACCAACATTACAACCTTATTTATTTTTCATAAATAAATATAAAATTAAAAGCTGCAATCAAACAATCTCAAGCTTGGTACAAAACCAAGATTACCAGTACTGCTTAACACAATAGCTTAGTCATAAAGAGCAAGTCCTGAAAAGAATTGAAACCAAGAAAAACCAAGTTTACCAGTACTTTTTGCCCCAATTCAATTTCACAGCTTCAATTGCAAACAATTCCAATTCGATTTCACAATGAAATTGCAGGAATTTTTTTTGCCCCAATCAGATTATCATCATGGGTCAGGATTATCATAGCCAAATATCAAAAATTGATGAACACCCAACTTCAAGATATATAATTATCTTTAATCCTGGGAGAAGACTAGACCAAAACAATATTTTCCATTATACTCCATTTTGAAATTGGCAGGCATGTCAAAAAAGCTATTGCCGTAGCATTCTTCTCTAATTCAAAAAAAAAATCCTTTATTTCTTTCCCTATTATGTAGCTTTTGGTTTGCTAAGTATAAAAAAAGGAAAGATCAAACATTAAATTTAGGGTTTTATGTTGTTTCAAATTAAGAGTAGTAAAAAGTGTTTTGTGCTTTCTCATAGCAACAAAGAAAGTAATGGAGAAGAAAGTGGGCACTGAACCTGCAGAAGTGGAGAGCTAGACGAGTAGTCGAACGAGTTTAGGGAATCGCAGCTCGAAATCGCAGCAGGGGGAGGGTTTGCTTTTTGAAATCGCAGCAGGAGGAAGGGTTTGGTTTACGAAATCGTTGCAGGAATTGAGGCTCGAAATCGCAGAAGGGGGGGTTTGGATTTCGAAATCGCAGGAGGGAGGGTTTTGATTTAGGAATCGAGGGTCTAGTTGAACGATCGAACGAAGGTTACTGAAACTTGGGGCAATATAGTCCAAAAATTATTTTTCTAGTCTCTGCTAGTTCAACTAGCGGACGGTCTGTAAGATTTTTCATGCTCCGCTACTTTGGCTGGCGGAAGGCGTGTTTTATTTTTAATTCTCAACCCTTAATTTATATAATGTGCGGTTATAATGCTATTTGCCCATTTTTCATCCATAGCAAGTATTTGCTATAGATCATTTCCTTATATATATATATATATATATAAGTTACATTTTATCTATTTAATTATATATTTAACTACAATTATTAGTACTAATTATGTAAGTTACATATTAGTAATAATTAGGAGTTAAATATAATTTGAATAGTCTCACTATTTTTCTTTTGTTCCAAAATAAAATAAACTTATATTAAATGAAACTAAGGAAAAATAGTTTTATCAAACAATTTTCGATCATAAATTAAGCATAGTTAATTATGCACAGCGGAATATTAGTTTGAAAACCCCTTCAAATATTTAAATCAAATCTCAGCTCTGAATTTAGTTTACTTGTGGAATTGAGTCACTAATTGTTAGTTCTTAGTAGGAACACAATAGACCTAGAAGGGGGGGTTGAATAGATCCTTTTTATTTTCAAATACTTTTCCTGTATATTTAGTATTGCTAACCAATTAACATGTGACAAACATAAGAATCTTTTCAAGCACAGCTGAATAAGTAAAAGATCCCCTTCATTGATATATTCATGAATAAATATATATTGTTCGTAGAGTTAGTTTAGTTGTAAGCAGTTAGGTACATAATGTAAATGATAGAAAGTAAATGACTGAATGTAAAAGACACAAGGGATTTTAAGTGGTTCAGAGACTCAAGCTCCTAATTCACTCTTCTGCTTCAACGAGCAGAAATTCCACTAAGGAATGGCAGCACCCTGAATAACTAAGATTTATTCGAGGCCAGCATCCTTGGAACTTTAGTTCACTAAGAACTCTTCAAGCCCAGCAGGCTTTAAACTTCATTTAGTCCCTTCGGACAAGGACCCCTCAGACCCTGGCTACTTGTTGTTGTTGAAGTTGTTGTCGGTGCTTTACTACTAAGATGTCTTAAACTTGAACATCTTTTGTACTTAACAGCCTGGCGTGGTCCTCTTTGCATTCTGCGTAGAGTCTGGACCACCTCTTCTCTGGTGCAGCTGGTCTTCATACTGTTCATATCATCTTCGTCTGATGTCAGCTGTGCACCGTCACCATTTGGGTTTGCTAAGTCTTTGAGCTTTTGGAAGACTTCGTCTGGCACTTAGCATTCCCTAAACCCTTATTGAATGGTATGCAGATATGGTTCTGCATCTATTCTTTTTCAGCTTTGGGTTCATGGTGATTTGTAGAGTGGCTCTCTGGATCTTCTTTGTGCTCTGCCACTTTTCTGAATGCTATCTTCTTGGACTTCTCGGTTCTCAGCTTAGTTTCCATCTTCTGTGGCATTCTTATCCTGGTTGAGTGAAGCTTTAATCTGTTTAAGTCCTTATTCAAGTCTACTTCACTTCAACCTTAGTAGTCTCACTATCATTGAGACTTGTTCTGTTCAGCTCTAGTGGAACTCGTAGAGTCAATAATATAGCATTCTAACAACTCAACGATCCTTCAACTCATCAACTCTTAATCTTTGAAGCTCTAGTTGATATATACTTCTCCACAATCTTCCCATTGGAATATAGTCATTGGGAGTTATTTGAATTACTTCGCAGATCTCGAGTTATTTGGTGCAGATTGCAGATGTGACATGACATCCCCTTTTTCACTTTTCTGACATTGCAGTTTACTATTTCACCTACCCCATTAGAGATGTCACTTTGGTGTGTCAGGGAGATAGTCAACTTTATTTATTCTTTCTGATTCATCGATTAGAACATCAGGAGTTGTCCTTTTTCATCGATGCTCTCAATTAGTAACGTTCGAATATCAGTCTTCAAATTAAACCGTTGCCAATGCTTCAATCTTCATATGACCGAACTGTACGATTTTGATGCAGATGTTCTTGGACCTGATCGTAGTGTGTTTTGTTGAATGTTTCTCATTGACTGATTTGACAACACTATGATTCTGAAGAATGTTCATTGAATCTTCAATGTAAAACACCTCTTGCTCCACTCATGCAGTGCTTCATCATTTATGCTTGTCTTAACTTATATTAGGTACTGATAACTTGTCTGATTACTCTGGCCCTCCTCAACTTTAAGACTTATCAGGTTAAACATACCAAGTCTCTTTCTCCTTGTGATCTCCCGTTCACATATCATCAATGGTCTGACCCATGCTTCATCTTCTTTGTCTATTCTGTATAGGTTGGCCAGTGTCTCTGTGTAAACTACATCAGTTTCTGCTTTGTTTGGCAAACACTACGATCTTGGTTAACCCCAAGATCGTTGTCTTCTGTTCTCTTGATATCTACTGCACTTGCTGACTTTCCTTAGTCAGTCACTTTTACTGAATTCTTTTTCTGATCAACTTGTGGAAGACTTCATCTTGAATGGCTTCACAACTCAATTTGGATGTTGATTGGGTTGGTTCTTAGATCTTTTATTAGCTTGCATGTCATTCGTTGAATGCTCTCTGGTTTCCTTCAGGTGGAATATATCTTTGCAACTCAGACCAGAGGCTTCATATTTTGGATATTCTGGGAGTGCTCATTTGTTGAAAATCGTGTTGATTCTATGATTCTGCCTTGGTGATGTGAACACCTCTGTTGAAGCCTTAGTTCTGCACACTACGATTTAACTTTGGTTCTGCAGACACTACGACTCCGAGATCAGATCTTGTCACACTACGATTTCGCTCTTTATGCTTGTTGTCCTCGTCTGATCTGGCTCGACTACAATCTCTGCCTCTGATATGATCAGTAGACTCTACGACTTGAAGTGTGGTCTACGATTCTTGACTTGGCTTTGGCAGATGCTCGTTCAGCTCTTAGACATGTTGTCTCTACTATTCTGAATATGACTTATTCAGCAGACTACGACTTTGAGAAAGTTCTTCTCGACACACTACAATCCTTTCTCGTCTCTCCTAGCAGTCTACGAACTCCGAGATCTACTATCTTGTAGAGTACGACTCCGCTTTGATAGTTCTCGAGTTTTCCTTGACTCTCCTGACAGACAACGATTTCTAATGTAATGTTCGACGATCAGACATGCCTATTTATTATATTATAAGATCAACCTAACAAGCTTGATCTTTCTATATTTATAGTCCTTGTACATCATTTCTTTTTAAGGACTCTTTACAAAGTTGTTTTGCTTGTGTAGGATCAACCTAACATATTTGATCAATTCATTCTAAGTCCTTGTACATATGTTCCTATTATCTATCAAAGGACTTTACAGTTTTTTCTCAATGCAAGCATACTTGCATATTCATTCATTTATATCATAATCAATTCATATATAAATAGGAATAACATTCTCATGTATATTCCTAACACTAACAAATATAACAGTTAAGAGCAAAAATATAAGTTCAAAAAACTAAATGACACAGGGAATTTTAAGTAGTTTGGAATACAAATAACTTCTAGTTCACTCTTCTACTCTACGATTAGGAAATCCACTAAGGATGCAAGATAATCACTAATTGCGGAACACTAACATTTTTAGAGGGGGTGAAAATACATTAGTAAAAAAAATTATTTATTGACACTTGAATTGCTTCTTTCAAATTCATTTTGCCTAGTTATAGTATTTCACATTATCCTATTCCAACTCTTGTCAACTTTTGAGTTGTGAGTCTAATGACTTTAAATACACACACACACACACACACACATATATATATATATATATATATATATATATTTATTTCGCCTGAACTATGAGACTATTAATTAGACTTTGAAGTTTTTAGTCAACCGACTAACTACTTTTATAGATAAATTACAAATTATAATATTATATATTCAAAATTTTATATTAATATGGTTAATGGGATTAATTAGCTTGAAATAATGAATTTTAGTAACAAAAAAAATATAAGAAGAAAGATTTAATAATCTTGATATGATAAAACTATGGTGAACTTATGGTCAATATAGTGGGATCTAAAAAAAATTATTTTATTTCTTTAACTTTTTATTTTTAAGTAGTTTACAGAGAGAATTGCTACCACATTTTTTTGTCTCACTTTAATGATAAAGCAAAAGTAAGAGAAAAGTAAAGAATAAAAGAAAACACATAAAAGAAAAAGGAAGAAAAAAGAAAGAAAATAACTCTCGGAGATTCCAGGGTTCCGCCTATGACAATCACTAAGAATTATTACAATAACGAATCACTAAGATTTTTTCAAGTCATTCAGACTTGACAGATGTTACAAAGACAAAGGATCACTAAGACCAGTTCACTTGTAACTCTTCAAGTCAATTATACTTGGAATAATAGGTCACTAAGCATCTTGAGCAAGGTGGACTATATTATGGACTGTATTTAGTTCATATGACATCAATCCATGAGATAGTCTTTCAATCTTTTCAATAGATGGACTATCTCATGAACTATAATATTAAAAGATTATATTATATTTAATAAATTATTATCTACCAATCATTCTTCCACACTTCTATTTAAATATATTAAAAAATTATAGTCCATCAAACCAAGTTCCTAGATATAGTCTCTTTGTTTTGTCGAAAAATATCCTAGACTATATTTAGTCTGTTTGCTCATCAAATTATGAGTCTTGGACTAAATTTAGTATAGGATTTAAGCATCTCCGAGCATCTTGCTCTAAGACCAAGGAATTACATGAGATGGGTTGGTTTTCTAATTTCGTAGTCCGCAAATATATTTCTTATACCTTTCATTATAAACGAACTCATAACTAGGCCTAACAATATAGTTAGTTAACTGTTGAGTCAAACTATATTAATTGGAACCAAATGAGTTGATTAACTATTTTTATTTATTCAGATTGGTTAAAGTTTGGACCCATATTTTTTAAAACAAATATAGTTCTGAACCGGTTAATCATTCTTTAACCCATATTCCATTTCGACCCAAATCAAAAAGTTCTTTTACGTGCGCGTGCTTTTAAGATTAAGTCAATGTGAATGTATCCATATATATATATATATAAATATTTGTTTATCTTTTTCTCCATATACGTACTGAAACCATTTATGGCATACTGTAGGTCTTGTTTGGAAAATCACGACTTGATGACATATAAGTTGCGTGTTTAAATGAAATTAAGAAAAACTAAATAAAAAATGGATTGTTGAAAAACAGTGAGAAACAATCCAATTTTAAACTTGTAATAATATAATACTGATCCCTCCCTTCAGAAATATAGAATTATTATTGACTTTTTTAAAATTAATTCGATAGGATTCATTCAGCTTTGAAAAAATAATAAATTTTGTAATTGATAATAATATTTAAATAATTAATTATCATAATTGTATTGTCTAGCATTAAATTAATTAATTCGTGCTAATTTTAAATTTAAAAATATTTTGAGTTGACTTTCAAAAGTCAAATTTAATTTATAATTTTAATTTGGAAGCTACTTTTGCACATTTCAGTGTAGATGCCTATGAAAGGAGTTGGCTTAGCCCTTTGGAATTGATTTTGGAAAAATATATGTTTTGTAATGTTAAATTTTAATATGTCTGTCTAATTAATTAAATTTTAATATGGTCTATAGAATTATATGGTTTAGTTTTCTACTTATCTTGTATGTTCTATAAATTAATATGTTCTTATTTTGGGTGACTAATGTTGTTTTGTATGTGTCAGTTTATGTAAATTCTAGTATTCTAGTTACAAAAGAATTATACTATGATGTATTTTGAATGTGATCCAACCTTAGTATTAGCAGGTTAATACTAATTTTAAAAAATTATTTAACATTAATAATTTCAATTTAAAATTTTATTAATATAATTTTTTATTATTTATATTAATAATTTTTATATCATATTATTACTTAATTAATTTAATTGTGATGATCCAATTTCATTTTTCAAAAGTACTTGCGGATGCATATTAAAACGAATTGGGGAAAAAAAGCAACAAAAGTCACCAAAGCCTTCCAATTTCTCATGAGCCAAAAGGTAACAAAACTCACATGAACCCTAGTTCGCAATTGACTGCAGATCGGCAACAAGTAATGCAAATTTGACATTGTGCGTCCAAAATTTGTGCTCTACAGCAAGCTAATCAGCATTTAATCGGTAAGTTGGTTATTTAATCTTCCAAGTCTAAAGCTGTTGCGATTTCTCATAGTTCGCACTTGACTACAGATCGGTAACAAGTTGTGCAAATTTGATATCGTGTGTCCAAAATTTGTGTTCTACAACAAACTAATCAGCATTATCTAATAGGTAAGTTTGTTACTTTATCTCTCCACTTTTCTGTTGCTGTGTGTAAAATTTATGTAGTTGGATAGTTTTGTTTAGCGAGAAACAAAACTGAACTTTCATGTGCCAGTTTGATTTGGAACTTCAGAATTTGTAAAATTCGTCATAGTTTTGCTTGTAATTAATTATTGGGGGTTGGTAGATCATCTTCTTTCAAAGGGTTTTTAATCTCTGTACTTGGTTTTCAGAGGATTTTTAATCTCTATACGATAATTAGTTTTCTTTGATGAATCCAAATTGAAAAGATTATCAAACCATTATCTTGTGTAAGTTGGGGAGAAAAAAGTTCTATGGTTAGCATCATTTGGAGCCGAACAAATTTGTGAAACAAATAAAAATAAAAATTTAAAACATACTTGAACAATTTCTAGTACTCATTTTATAGCTGAAGATATCTCTTGAGAGCAGTGCAAATTGTGTTAAAAATCCTGAAAACTAGTTTAAAAAAGACTGGAACTTTAAGATACAGAACTGGCTGATGAAAATGAGCAGGAACTCGCAGATGTTCAACAGAACAACTTGAACATCAATAGAGTTTTTTCACAACTGGGGGCTGTTTGAACTTGTGATCTCTTCTTCTGCTGCAGATTTGTTGTATTCTTCCAATTCCTTCTTGTATGCATCCATAGCTCCTGCAGCTTTCTAGTTCCAACCCTACTTTTCTTCTCTGCTTATTTCCTACATAGCCAAACAAACCAAATCCCATTTGAGAATTAATTAATTGTCAGATTGAAAAATGAAGAGTGGGACAGAGAAAGAGAAAGAGAAAGAGAAAGGGTACTGAGATTTACTTCTTTTTTTCTTATCCGTTTCTGTTTCATCTTTAAACTGCATATATTGTTCAAGCAACTCCATAACTGTAATCTGTTTTTGCTCTTCCTTCAATAGGTTCATTGCTTCATTCTCTCGCTTTTCGTTCCCAATTATCTTCAAATAGGGTTCCTTCTCATCTTGATACTTTTCCTCATAAGGCTTCTTCTCTTCTGTAGTGACTGTCTTCCATTTCGACCCCAAAATTTGCGATATCTATGTTTATTTAATTTGTATGTCATGTACTTCAATAAACTAATGCATCCAACTAACATGATTGATTTTAGGTGTTTATAATTGACCAAGTATATTTGTCATTTTGCTCATATCCAAGTTTGATGATTTTTTTTAAAAATTGTTTAATACTTGACATTGTGATGAATGTTTAGGTAAGATATGGATATTAATCCCGGACCTGTTAATCCTATTGTCTTATGGGACCAAGAAAATCACGTATCATCAGACTTGTGGCAAAATATTGTAAGTTTATTATTGTATAACAACTTTCACTTTCTTAAAACTTTTGTTAGAAACATTCATGTTGTGACAATTTATGTTTTTATGTTGTTGGACTTGTAGGATAGGGGCGTGTTAGAAATTTGTCAAATGTCTGCAAAATTAACTGAATGGAACTTGACTGAACAACAAAAATATCTACTGGAACAATTAGGTTTTGGTATATTTTGTCATCAAACTATAGTGTCAAAGATTGATGCATCTCTTGTATCTGCCCTAGTTGAGCGTTGGAGAAGTGAAACAAATACGTTTCACTTAAATTGTGGAGAGATTAGCATTACTATAGAGGATGTGAGATTTTTATTCGGGTTGCCCATATTAGGAAAACCTTTGACTTGTGGAGAACTAGAACATCCCAAAAGCTATTTTATAAGGGTTTTTGGGCAACAAGCTGCAGTAGATGACTGGGAACAATGCTATAAAAGGGGGGGCATAAGTTTGCCTTGGTTAAGACATAGATATGGACAAGTACCTAATGATGCTACTACAGATGATGTGGTAAAACACACCAAGGCATATCTGTTATATTTGTGTGGCGCTATTTTGTTTCCAACAAAGAGTAAAAATGTTGTTCATCCTAGATATTTGTTGTTGTTGGAAAGATTGGAAGACATAGTTACATATGCTTGGGGGGCAGCCGTTTTAGGGCATTTGTATAGGTGTTTGCATGATGCTACTCGCAAAAAAACGAGAAAATTCGCAGGATGTGCAACCCTTCTTATGATGTGGGCTCATGAAAGGTTCAACATTGGTCGTCCTACCCCTAAGCCTATGTCCCAGAAGTTGATACCTAGGGCATTATCCTGGGCATACTCCTCTTTTGATCCTAATTCAAAACATTATCAACGTCGAAAAAATCCACATCACCATCTTGTGTTTTACCGAGGAGAGTTTGATAATATGTTGGAAACAGATGGGGTGTGGCGTCCATATCAGTTATTTGATAGACGTTTGCCTTGGGACTTTTTTGAGGCAAGGTTAGGTGGAGCCGCTCGTATACCTTTGATACATTACGATATTGTTGAGTTCCAAATGCCTGACAGATTTATGAGGCAATTTGGATATTTGCAATCCTATCCATCTAATGCTGAAAATATGGTGGAATTGAGGGAAGAACATAAATTGTTTGAGAGAAGAAATTATGAAAATCATAGAGCCAATTATATTCGATTGTGGGAGGCCTACATGGAGAGTTTAGAAGGGCAAGTGTTGGAGGCTTTGCCGCAGATATCTACCGAGGATTATATGATATGGTACAGAGAAGTTACTCGGAGACGGATACACCATCCTCGACCCTTTAGGTATCAAGGGGAAGATTATGAGCCACGAACATTCATTGACCAATATGTGGTTGTAAACATTGTAAGTTTTTCAATTTATAATATTTATTAATGTTTTTGTGTTTTAAATTGATGACCTTGTTTTATTAATATAAATTTGTTTTTTTAATTGTAGATTGAGACTGCAAAAGCTATATTTGAAAAGTTTTTGTCAATTGAACAACCACCTGAGTTAAGAACTATGTATGAGACATGGTTCAATACACTGTACCAACCGTTCATGAATAAATATAGAGGGGTTCCAATCAATCCAAATCCAACGCAACCTCAAGTTAGACAAATGGAGATTGACATGATGGGATCCCAGCCTACGGTTCAAGAGACTCAGCCTAGCGTTGACCCTTCTACTTGACATAGTTGGAAAATGTCAGTTAGAAGGAGAGAGGTAACAAAGCACACTCACTTTGTTAAGTACTTAAAGATTGAGAAAATCACTTGATTAAATCACCATTGGTTTAGTCCAACTCATGCCCCATCAAACTTTCCTCATATCCATCCAGGCGGTCTATACAACTTAGAGTTTAAGTATGTGAACTGTCTGAGACCCAATGGTTGGTTATGGGCACATGTCTTGAATATATTATTTGTTTTTCATGTCATTACACATACATATATCGTATATTGAGAATTAAATGATGGCTTTGTGGTTTACAGGTGGAGTGAATTCCTTTGTTGCTTCGTCAGGCAAATCCTACAACAAAGTGGCCAATATCGAAGCCGAAAGTTGAAGTCTGTGTGAATTGGCCGAGACAATAGAAATTAGACGATTGTGGCGTATATGTTGCAAAGTACGTAGATATCTTTTTGCACCGGATAAACATCATGAAGGAACCGAGGTGGACTCCTAACGAGACTTATAACTTTAGATTTATTGCACATGAGCTTAGGAAGATTCTAATTAAAATGAAGACTAGTGAATGTATATTTGACTAAATTTTGTAATACATTGTTTTATTAACTCGGGTGAATAGTTTCAAAATGATTCCATTTTTATATTTACGTAGAAGTGGATGTCGTTCTAAGCATTGTGTATTTAAGTTTGTGTGGTTTCATTTTTGTATTGCTATGGCTTGTTGGCAACAACTACAAGGGATACTTTGTATAGATTGTTTTGCACATTTGTGTTGTAGCACTTTGTATTGCTATGCTTTCATTGGTTCAGTTTGTATTGTAGCAGGTTTCATTGGTTCAGTTTATATCTTGCTATGGTTTCATTGGTTCAGTTTGTGTTGCAGCACTTTTCATTGTTATGCTTTCAGTCTACGGTTTCAGTTTGTGTTGAACTTTTGAAGTTTATGACGCCTTCAGTCTATAGTTTGTGTGGCACCATTGGTTTTAGTTTGTGCTCGAGTCTATTTCAGTCTATGGTTTCTGTTTGTGTTTCAGTTTGTATGCTATGCTTTTTGTATATGATGCTTTCAGTCATTCAGTCTATGATGCTTTCTACAGTTTGTGTTGCAGTCTATTTATAGTTTGTGTTGCAGTCTATATCTATGGTTTCAGTTTGTGTGTAGCAGTTTATACTGTTGCAGCAGTTGGTTTCAGTTTGTCTGTGGTTTATACTGTCGCGTGGCTTGATTCTACTTGGTTGGGCTTGGCACCTCACCACATACAGCCATTATGTGAATAATATCTGTCACATATGTTACAATTGAATAATTATCGGCACATATTAAAGATTCATTTAAGTAATCAGACAATCTGGTTTCTTGGTAAGCTTTGCATGGCGGAGCAGGCAGCAGCTGCCATATCTGGTAGCAACTAGCAAGTTGGTGTTTCATTTCTGTTTCTAACTTATCTCTTGTGCTAAGGATATAGAATTGATCGTGGTAATGAGCTTTCCAATGCATGCTTTGTAGTTTGTCATTGGACATGAATAACATGTCGGTTCCTGTGTATGCTCTGGGGCTTTTAATTGTAACTTTTGAGAATTGAACAGCTGAGTGAAGCCTTAATTGCCTGGCCAAGTAAAGTGAAGTCAACATGTTTATATGCCCTATTTTGAAAGCCTCCTGTATTAGTATCTTCATCTAAATATTAGTAAAATGTTCGCTCCATATTAAGCTACAACAACTGAATCCAGCCTGGTCAGGTTCAGAATAGACTAGATTGATCTTTATATCTGAACCTGCCTTCTGAGTTCTGATCTTGTTGACCTTGTTCTGATACTAACAAACAAAAGTAAACATCCAGCACACTATGAAGTATTCATTATTAGCTTTAAAGATACTAACAAACAAAAGTATTCATTATGAAGTTTATAATCGAACTATGTAATTGTAAGAACTCAACATATAACATGAATATACAGGGATATAGTATATAGTGTTGCAGTCTATATCTATGGTTTCAGTTTGTGTGTTGCAATTTGTGTGCATTGCTCTGCTTCATTTTGCAGTATTGGGACTAAAGGAAAGTATTATTTTATTGGTCCCTGTCTAGCAAGCTGTTGCAGGCCTCTTGGCTGAATTTTACAGCTCGTGATGAGATATAAAGAAAGAAAGAAAGAAAGAAAGGAAGGAAGAAAGCACATGTAAAGAAAAAGAGAGGCGCTTTGTCATTATTTGTGCGTTGGGTAGACAAAATACAAAGCCAACAGAAATCTTGGCCTCGTTTTCTAATTTCTATGAGTTGTTATGAAGACATTGTCCTTCTGATGAACTCGTCAAGGTCTCTTCTTCTTTAACATAGACAAAATAATACTGCACTAGTAATCTTAATTATAGCTAAGATTCTTAATCATATTTTTTTCATAAATTTTCTTCTCTCCAATAGCAAAGAAGAAACATTTTGGTTGCACTGAGATAATTATTAGGCTAAAAATAAGAATAAGGAATGAATGGTGTTACTGTTCTTGAACCAGATGAGTCTGAATTTGTTGAAGTTGATCCTACTGGGAGATATGGAAGGGAATGTGCCTTGTTTTCATTCCCTTCAATTATTTCTTTATTTTTATTTATTCTTTTATCTCATGTTTTATAGATTTTTGTTCTTTCCATAATTAAGTTTGGTGCTGAACCTTAGTCCCCTGTTGCTATTTTTTCTTCAGTATAATGAAATTCTTGGCAAAGGAGCATCAAAGATAGTGTAGAATCTTTTTTCTGCATACCCTTTTCAATTTTCTGAAAGATTCCTACTTTTTTAGTATTATGTGATTCTTATTCTTGATGGGTATTTCATTTCTTGTTAGATTGGTTCATTTGAGTGTTAATTGTTATGTTTTTATATTTGTTCATTTTTTAAGGTTTTCGGTAATTGCAGTTATAGGGCTTTTGATGAGTATGAAGGGATTGAAGTGGCCTGGAATCAGGTAGAGCTTTATGATTTTCTACAAATTCCAGAAGATCTTGAAAGGCTGTATTGTGAAATTCATCTGCTCAAGACTTTAAAGCACATCAATACCATGAAGTTCTACACTTCTTGCTGCTAATAGGAATATTAACTTTGTGGCAGAGATGTTCACCTCTGGTTAGTGGCACAACAGGCTACTGGCTCGTCCTGGTCTGGTCTGCCTGCCAGCCTGTGGTCATTGACCAGTCTTCTTCTAAAAAATCTGACTCATATTAAGGCCTGAGGTCGGCCAGGTGGCGCATGCCTGGTTGGTCTACCACAGCACTTAATTTTTTAAAAAAACTTTATTGTCTGGACTGATTTATACAATTATACTTGAGACTTGCGGACTTCACTTGGCATTGGGCCTGGCGTGCGGGCTGGCAGTAGGCTTTATTGCCTTAGCAGTTAGCTCATGCTTTAATGGCTTAATCCTTATACTTTTTATAGACTAGGTGACTATATAGACTAGGTGACTATATAGCAGTAGCAGACAACATTTATAAATTATAAGGGAGTTACTTTAATTATAAGGAAGTTACTTTATAGACTAGGCAACTAGGTGACTAGCAGTAGCAGACAACATTTACACGAATTCTTTAATTTTCACTACCTTAATACCTTTTATATTGATTACAAATGAGTTTAATTTTAGAATACTTGAAAATTACAAGTTTAAATTAACTATTATATTAATTAAATATACTTACAAAAAATTAAAAATAAATAATTAAAACTTCAAACTTGGTTGATGTATTAAGTAAAAGTAATGTTTTACAACTTATAATTAAGTTACAACTTACAAATTATATTAAAGATCAAGTAAAAAAAATTAATTTATTGAATTAATAATTTGATGAATAAGTATAAGTTTATAACTTTAAAATATAACTTAAACAATAATCAAGAATGAGTCGATTATAAATATTTGTCTTTGAATCTTCATAAAAATATTTTCAAAAAAGTTCCTTCAAATCTTTATATATTTGCACTTTCGGCAGTTTCTGCTCCGACTTCGAGATCTTCCGAGTTATCTTGCTCGTCTATTACGTTTTGTACTCTTCTTTGCACGACAAGATAATCTCTATAGCAAATGCATATTTCTAACGATTCCGGACTAAGTCTACTTCTTTTTTCATCCAATACCCTGCCAGATAAAGAAAAACAAGAATCCGAAGCTACGATACTAGCTTGGATAGTTAGTATTAAAATTAGGAAATTGTCGCTTATGTTTTTCCCAGAAAGCGAGTATATTAAAATTTTCAAATTCTTGGTGAGTCATAAAACTCATAAAATCAGTACTACAATATAAACCAAGTTCGTTTAAACTACTTGTGTGTGTTGAAGTTCTTGGTTTCTTGGACAGTGATTTTTATAATGATGCAAATTTAGAAGATGAAGGGGCAGGGGTTGGTGCATGTATAGATGTAGAATATATAGATTCATATTGTTTATAAAATTTAGTAAATGTATTATTAAAATTTCTTTTAATATAATCAATATTAGTACTACCCATATTTTCTACAATATCTTCTAAAATACTTTCTACACCTTGTAATTTTATAATTGGGTTTAATGCAGCCGCACAAGTAATAACAGTTGACATGTCTTCAAATTATTTTTAAAATTTTTCTTCCATTGACAAAATAAGGTTAGCCCAAAAAGGATCATACTTAAAATCTTGAAACATATTTGTTATTTCTAAACATGCAAACAGAACATGGTGAATTGTAAGATAATAAACACCACTTAATATTTTTGTGTGTTTTTTAAAAACTTTAAGAATATTTAAAAGTTGACCAAGTAGATCCCAATCTTGATTTGTTAATTCATGATCAGCTTGTGTATTATAAAACTCCATAAGTATATTTTTACGTTTATAGACATCTTTAAACAAATCATATGTACTATTCCACCTAGTGTTATTATCAAATTTTGCTCTTTTAAATTTTTCTCCTCTTGCATGACAAAAATTTCTAAAATTTTGAATTCTTCTATTTGAACCATAAGCATAATTAATCATAACACTTAATTTTATATATTGAATCTTGTAAAAATGGCGAATCCGGATTGAACAATTAAATTTATTATATGACATATACATCGAACATGAAAAAATGCACCATTTACTACATGTATTAAATCATTTTTTAACATGTTAATAGAACTAGTGTTATTGCTTGCATTATCTAAACTAATACTCATGATTTTATCTTTAATTTTAAAAGTACAAATAATAGACATAATTTGAGCATATATTGTTTGACCAGTATGAGGTAATTCCCAAATAGCCACTGTACGTTTGCTTTGTTCACCGGTAAGACGTGGAAATAACGTACTCGAACATGCAACGACATTTCCAGGCATAATGATATTTGGGTCGTTTTGAATAAATTGTGGCATTTGTGGAGTGTTGGAGTCGGAGGGATC
This sequence comes from Panax ginseng, assembly GCA_020205605.1. Lineage (NCBI taxonomy): Eukaryota > Viridiplantae > Streptophyta > Magnoliopsida > Apiales > Araliaceae > Panax > Panax ginseng. The sequence goes on along the minus strand of CM035145.1, from coordinate 131,592,833 downwards.
CATTGTATTGTAATAATATTATAATAATAAAAATTAAAAATTATAATAATAACAGTTGAAGCTTTGTAAGTGTTAGAGAATATCAAAATACTAAATAGAGAGATGTGAAAATTGTGAATAAAGAGAATATTGATTAAAAACGGAAGTTGGGGAGAGAATGCAGATTGTAGGATATAGATATGTGAATTGTGAATATTTTTACAGTTAATGAAATGATTTTTATAGAAACAAGATATAAACGTTTGTTTGAAAAAAAATTACTGCACTCTATCCGTTTGTTTATAAACAAAAAAAAAGTAGTTATTTTTTCTACTTTGTCAGTCAGTCGGACGTGGAGCAGTTTTCAGCAGACTAGCAGAGCAACAATGCCAACAATTCAACAAATGATAAGACAACTCAATTTGCTACTTTATTGTTCTTTTTCCTTTTCTTTTTTTACCTTTTGGTCTCTTTCACATTTTAATCCATCAAATCATCATGACATCAACCAACTTATTAATAATTTAATATTAAATAAATTAACTAATATATTGCAAAATAAGAAAATATATATATTTGGAGATCATATACAATATATATTAGCTAATATTATCTAATATTATCACTAAAATATATATTTGGAAATCTGTAATATATATATATATATTTGAAGATCATATATAATTCGGAGGGAGTAACCAAGTGAGCTTAGATCAGCAAGAAGCCAAGAATAGTTGTTAAGTAATGGACCGTTGCACAAGTGGGTTGAATGCTTGTTTGGACCGCTGGACTCTGGAGGGATGGGGGGTTGGGGACAGGCCAGGCTAGTCCAGGCTTCAGGCCGGACCAGGCCAAAGGTCAGGCCAGGCTGAGCTTTTTGGAAAGTCAGGCAAGGCCAAGCCGGATATTTATCAAAAAAACATGGTCTGATCTTAGTCTTGCAGGCCAGGCCTGACCGATCCAGGCTAGACTTTGACCAGACCGGGCCCAGGCCAGATCAAGGTCAGGCCGCAGGCCGCAGACCATTTGTGCAACTCTACCCTGGTACTCAAGACAGTAAGTACTACAGAGTATAAATATTTACTTTTTCAGCTTCACTGGACTAATTTATATGTGTAATTCTATGTTGTGATGATTTAATGCTTGTGTTTTCATTTACAATCATTTGGAAAGGTATAGGCAAAAACATAAGAGAGTTAACATTAGAGCAGTGAAACATTGGTGTAGGCAGATTTTGAAAGACCTTCTCTACCTTCATAGCCTTGACCCTCCTGTCATCCATAGAGATCTCAAGTGTGACAACATTTTTGTTAATGGTAATCAAGGGGAAGTGAAGATTGGTGATCTTGGCCTTGCTGCAATACTCCGTAAATCGCACGCTGCTCGCTGTCTGTGTTGGTAAGTTCAAATTGTTCTCTAAAATGTATTCTTGTAAATCTTTAACTATAATTGAATTATGTAGATGAAATTTTATGAACATGCTCATCTGAATTGGAATGTTTGATTTGGAAACATGCTATGGTATTTGATTTGGAATGACTGAACATAGGAAATATGCTATGGTATTTGATTGGCAGGGTGTATTTGATTTTGAATTGGAATGTTTGATTTGGAAACATGCTATGGTATTTGATTTGGAATTTTCAAACAAAACTGATGCTTTGATGCTTTGATGCTTTGATGCTTGATGCTTGATGTTGCTTTTCTATGGAATTTGCTGCAGATGCTTGATGCTTGCTGCTTGCTGCTGTTGCTGATGCAAGATGCTTGCTGCTGGTAGTAATTAAGACGTCCGCTAGGATTTGTAGCGGACTGATTAAATCAATTCGTTAACTTGGTCTTGACTTGTTGTAAAATTGGGGGCATAATTGTTCAAAACAAATTTAATCCAGTCTGCTAGAATTTCTAGCGGATGGCGAGATCAGTTTTTTAATTTCTGATCCATAACCAATACATGCTAGCATGGCTCAATAGCTCATTACCCACACACATATATATATATACACACACTCAAAGAGACATGACGAAGACGTACAAGTCTAGAGAGAATTTGTTTCTAAAGAACAGTGTCCTATTCCTTTTTGGTTTTGACCTTGCAGCCGGTTAGATTTCTTGTTGTGTTTCATTTTGTTCAAATTTTCTGTGTCTGACCTATTTTGCCAATATCGCTATTGGGTCTCGCAAAATTTCAATAATATCGCTATTGCCAGTAGCGATACATTTCTCCTATTTCGGTAATGGCAATAGCGATATTACTTTAATTATAATACATAATCCAATTTGAATTCTTTTCTTCCTCTGCTCGTGGCAAAGAAAGGGGCTATTCAGTCTTATCTTCCCAAATTTGAATTCTTTTCATCTTTCATACACTTAGGTTTATCTTTCCAAATTTCATATTCGTCTTTCTAACTAGGCTTTTTACACTTCATTCATCTTCATTTCATTCTCCAACTCAACGTTCTTCTTCAACTCAAAAGCTCTAATTTGACAAAGGATAGTCAAGAGAGGCTCTAATTGTTTACTAGGTATGTAAGTTAAACAAAATGTATATTGTTTAATGAGTTAAATGCTTTATTCTATTTTGCATATTACATCATATACTTCAAAACCTGACATTTTGCATTCCGCACTTTTAGCGAACCGACACATAACACCCTCCGACCCAAAATTCGTAGCTAAAAGTGACAGATTTTGCACTTTTAGTGACGGATTTTGGGTCAGATGGTGTTATGTGTCGGTTCGCTAAAAGTGCGGGATGCAAAATGTAATATTTTGAAGTATAGAATGCAATGTACTAAATGGGTTTAACTTGGGGATGCAAAGTTCATTCAACTCTTGTTTAATTAGTGTTTTTTTTATTTCATCAGTAAAGTGTTTTGTGTTAAATGTTGAATTGCTATTCCCACTAATAAAAATGTTTAAAATTAATTTTTGTTAGTATAGTGTATTGTGTAGCGTTTGATTAGTTGAAATATGTGATTTTGATTTCTTTCTCAGTGTAGTGTAGTGTTTGATGTATAGTATTTTTAATTTTTTTTTGCTGTGACCGTGGTTTGGTCACGACGGAGTATGACAGGTTCCTTTCCATTTGTATAGTCTACTGTTTAAGGTTTGATTAATTGAAAGATGGGTTTTTGATTATGGAGTATTACCTTGTGTTCGTGTTTGTGCTTTTCCTTCGTGGTGCAGCGGTAGATATAATTTTTATTTTTTTGTTGTGACCATAATTTGGTTCCCTTTTATTGTTTGGTTCCTTCAAGTTTTGAATATGGATTTGAAAGTTGTATATCTAATTACAATGGTTATTTGAAATACTTTTTTCGAATGTCGGTATGACGTGGCACACGTGGCAGGTCTGACGTGATATTTAACAACATGAGCATATTTTCCTTTCTCCTGTCTGACGTGATATTTAACAACATGAGCATATATTCCTTTCTTCTCCTTCACTACATACCATAACTAATTGCGTGACAACAACAACAAAATATGTGGGTTGTGATTATATATGTGGGTTGTATACCTAGTATTTGGTCGTAAATAAATTAATATCTCAGGTTTTGATATAAATATTAATTATTGCAAAATATTAATAGTTGATCAGTGTTGCTTCAGCGGCCATATGACCAAAATTCCAAATATGAGATTGTGAGTCCAAATATTAGAAAAATTCAGTGGTCGACTTTGCATTTAACCCACCTCTCATATGCTACTGGTATCTCAAGTTATTTTATCTTCATCTTTGTGCTACTAGTATCTCATGTCAGTGCTAGCTAGTGATATATGTGGATTTGAATAAAAAAATTATTTTCTCCATTTAGTTCCCGCGGACAAGCAAATGACGGGACGGTTCACGGGTTTAACTTATTTTAAGTGAGTTTATCATTTAACACTATTTTTTTGTAAGTTCGTATATATATATATTTGTGTGTGTGTGTGTGTGTTGAATGTAATGACAATTGGTTCTTATATGTGATTTTAGTTTAGAGTATGTTGATTGAATGAAGAAAGGGGGAGCCAAGCTGACCGTTTCAGATATAAGTATATGATATACATATTATTTCTAACATAATAATTTGAAAAAATCATACTAAATTGTTTATTCAATTTTTTGAAGGGACTAAAAAGGCTAGTGAGGTTTGGAGATCTCTCACACTAAAAAGCCTCACAATTGAGGAGCGTGCAACGGACAGCCCATCTAAGCCAACAAGGAAGAAGAAAGTGCCGGTACTTACCCAATTTGAATGTTTATGTCAAGATGTGTTTTATCTCATTGTAACATTTATTTGAATGTTTTATTTAATATTTTACGAATGGATCCCAAACTATTTTATAGTTTTATCAATCTTACAGTTTGTTGGGTCATGATACTTTTCGTATTGGGCCTGATTGATTAGGTTCCTACCTCAGACCATGGTACTTTAGGCGTTGGGCCAAATCGAATGGGCTCCTCCCTTGGACCATGTTTATTATGTCTTAAGTGTATTGGGTCTCTGATTTGGGCTGACCCACTGGACAAATAATATTTACTTTTTGGGTTTTGACCGGTAATGATGAAAGAATATGACTGTTGACTATCTTATCTGCAAAACATTAATGTGGATGGGAATGTGACAGTTGACTATCTTAGTTGCACTACTCTCAATATTGAGTAGTTAATGTATGCACTTACCAAAAATTTATATGTTTACATTTGTTGCAAATGTTTGATTCTTATTGCAGCTTTTTTTATTTTGACACAGTGTTACGTGATATTGTACCTGATAGCGGGGAAGATTGTGTGCCATCGCATTGGACGAATAAATATATTGCCCAACGAATAGAGAAGGAGAAACTAGTAAAAGAAGATGCGAGTTAAGTATTTTCATGTATTTTATTTTTATGTAATGAAAGCAATGAATGATGACAACTAATAATATTTTATTTCGATGCATGTATGTCAGTTGTTAGATGCTCTAAACGTAGTGGCGGATGCCATTGCTAATGTTAAAAGCTAGCAACGGCTTCTACGTTTATTGAGAAGGATGAAGAGGAAGCCGAGGAGGAAAGAACAGAAAAGGAAGAAATGAGGAGAAGGGAGAGGTAGAAGGAGAGGAAAAAGAGGAAGAAAAAGAAAAGGGAGAGGAAAAAAAGGGAAAATTGGGGACAGACGCAGAGGATGTTCAAATGGGGGAACGATTCGAATATTATCATGAAGAAATGGGGGCAGACTTTGACATGACTCTCCACTAGGCATGAGACTATGACCGAAAATGTCAGTTTGTAGCGCAATGAGTAAGTATAGACTGAGGAGGAGTCAGATTGCCAAAATGAGTCGGCAACTGTCGAGCCCATACGTTGGTGATCCCCAGCTTGTTGCGAGTCAATTAAGTGATGAGGAGCGGACAGTTTATCTATATTGCTTGATGAAGTTTTTACCTAATGATTCGAGAAATAAGTAAGCATTCAATTTGTTGATTGCATGTTAGTATTGTAAGATGGTTATTTTTAATGTTTCAAGCATAAGGAATGCACTTTGATGGACTTGTAAGTTGTTTCTTGTGTGAAGCTGCCTTTCTAGTGGTCTTTAAACATTCGTTTCAGTTTGTGAAAGACTTTTATTTTTCATAGGTCGTCGTAAAATTTCGTTCCCAATTTGTTGGCGGGAAAAAAATAATTTCCTGCCTACTTAATTTTTTGTTGCCGATGTGATCTCCTCATAGTGAGCAACAAAAAGTTTTTGTTGCTATATTTCGTAGCTTAATCTGAGCCAAATTTATTGTCAACAATTTTTTTGGTTGTATTTGGTACAATTTTTTACGACGACTAATAAATTGTTGCCTAAAATTAAAATAAACCCAATAATCTTCCCCCCCAAAACACATTTTTTTATTTTAAAATTATTATTTATTTGACCGCAAATTTATACAGTCAAATGTTTCACTCCCTCTATCTCAAAATAAATGCTCAGTTTTAATTTTTGTGGTCAGACTTAAGGGTGTAAAAGAACCAAATCAATCCGAGTATTAAGTTGCTCAGATTTGGTTCACAAAATTTATCGAGTATAAAATAACATTTGATTGAAACTCGTTTATCTACCAAATCGAACACGATTTCGAATTGAGCCCGAGTAGTTTGAATTTTTCAAACGAATATAATCCAAGTATCAATAGAAAGTTATAATTTGAGAAGGTTGCGCTCGAATCGAATTTTTAGTCGAGCGATTACGAATTGAGTTCGAACTATTTGCTCATTTTACAACCTTAGACTCAAAGTTATAATTTTTGAAATTAAAATTGAGCACACAAATATTTTTTATTTTTCAAAAATTATAAAAAATTAGAGTTCGTAGTAAATTGAATGTAATTTATAATGATCATATTTGCTCACTTATAATTTTGAAAAAAATGTAATTAATTTCTAAAATAATTTATATGAATTTTTTTTTTGTAACTCATTATTTTACATATATATATTTCGAGTTGAGAAAGGAACTAAAATCTCCTTCAAAATCTCACCAAAAATCGACCAAACAGCACCGATTAAGTCGCACTAATGGTTATGGCATAAACACTTCCTATTAATCCATTAATGATTGTGGGCAACGAAAGGTTTTTGATTGCCATATTTCGTAACCTAATATAAACCATATTCATTGTCAATAAATTTTCTTTCGTTACATATTTTGTACAATATTTTTGCTAACGACTATTAAATGACAATCACCTACCATCAATTTAGTGATTTTTTTCCCATTGTCCAATATACTTTATTCATTCTCAAACATTATATTAAAAGAGTTGCTTGCCCAACTGGCTTAAAAGAAGTTAATAATAACAAAACACCAATTGCAACAATAAATTAACTAAATTTCAACTTTCAAAACCCAAATATCATCCATTGTACTTTATATTAATGATTTACCAAGTCTAACATGTTTAACAAAATATCAAAATTTTTGTAATGTCCACAACAAAAGTTTTGAATGTCAATAAATAATGATTAGCAGTTGTTTTCAACTCTTTTTATCCTTAAGTTGGTGATGCCTTGAATCAACTGTAAGAATTTTAGATTGTCGGCCTACTTGTTCATTATATTCTCGAGATTGTCAATCCGTTTCTCTTGTACCTGAATGATTGATTGAAGCTCTTCATTCTTAAAGCGGAATGCTTCTAAGTCTATTGCAAATGCTTTTCTTGCTAGATGAAAACTTCTATGCTCGAGGACCAAAAAATCCAAAATCAAACAATCTCCCTGCCTTCTTACTCAACACTCGAGTCATAATCTCCCTTTTGTCATTAGTGTCAATATTTTCAGATTCTGCTTCCATCTTAGAGATGCATTCACTATCAAGTGATTTCATTTCATTATGTGAAATTAACAACAAATGCAAATAATTCAAAGATAATCCCAAATTCATAAGTTACAAGACTCAAAACCCATCAGGTTAGAATCAAAAGTGAAATTCTGAAAAATGAAGTAAATGTAGCATGTGCAGTCTTCAAACAAGGCTAAAGATCATACCTTTGCTATTACAGGAAATTACCTGAACTATTTCTAAGCAACTTAAAATAAGAAACCGAGCAAATTAATTAGTTATCCTAACTCGCAGAAAACTGTGGCAATGCCATAAAAACAGTAAACAGAACCTAAGCTATATGTCAAAAGAAACATGTTCAGAATTTATGTCACAACCACATTCAGCAAATTTGGTCATCCATTAAATAACGGAATCATAATCATAACAAATGACGCATATAAAACACAATTGAACTGCAGGTACTACTTTAGGTGCACACATAAGAATGATCAAGGTTGCTAAGCACTTGAACAAAGCTTGCAATTTCACTAAAACCAAGCTAGCACCAAATGATTTACATGTACATGCAGTCCACGTTAAAATGAATAGAAGATTTAATAAACAAGCTTGAGGCATGAGCTATACAAGAGCTATTAAATAAATCTCTCTTAATGTAACATTCATAAAATCTAGCTCCATCAGTAATCTAAGAATCTAGATTGATCAACATGTGTTAAAAGCTACTGCTATTTTTTTATTCAGCTTAAAAACAAGATTATTAGACATAAATTATGTCTAAATCAAGTAGCTTCGATAACTTCAGTTAAAAGATTGCAATGTAAATCAAGACTAATGCCTAAATCATGTCTGACTACCTTTGTTATCAAAAACAAGGTAAGGTTTGTATAACTTACGTGTGCAGATTCATTTTCAGGTTGTACCCACTCGTTTGTTCGCTTTTTCTGATGTGTGCTTTTGCAACCTTCAATTGGATCTCCCAGAAAATCAAATTAGAATAACTAATAACGAGAGCATTATTGAGGGATGCATTTCACCTTACATGTCTTCTAATGTCATGCCAATAAATTAAAAGATCCTTGTTGCTGAAAATTCACACAAAATCACAATCCTCAACAAATTTAACCAAATTGAAACATATATACATACATACATACATACCTTCTCTGAACAACAAATGCTTAAGTGATATGCATTAGTAAGATCCTATTTTAGGATGAACTATGTTGGTATGTTGGTGGTTTAATCATCAATAATTTTTTGCTTGTTCTAATAAATATATGGTGCTAATAAATGGACACGCCTAACTGATAGTTGCTTGCTCAATATATGCATTGTTAATGCAATACAAGATTGTATAATAATTATCAACATATACTTGTATAGTGTGCATAACTCACCACCATAAATTTCTTAACGGGCATAACCCAAGCCTAAATTCCTCTTTTAAGGAGAAGATTTATGCGGAGATTGTTTTTTAAATTATAAGCACTATCTTTCTTGGTCTTACAAGAATAAGTCTGTGCTAGCAACAAACATAAAATGACTATATATTACTGTCCACTTCTCGACCGTGCTGCAAAACTAAAGCACTACTACTTTTAACTAGAGCAATTGAATACTTTAGTAAGCTCAGTTAATTTAGGGATTGAAACAACACAAAAAACAAAAACTAACTGCCAAAAGGACAAATAGATCAAATCAAAACAAGATGATATCTAGAACACTAGCACTCAATTTATGTATGCTTGCATGTTATATTCAGTTTTTTGTAAGAGTTTTCGATGTATTCAGATCGATGTAGTGTGGTTCCCCTCATATCCATAACTGTTGGATTTGGGAATCTTTTCAGAAATAAATTTAGCCTTTTGCAAAAAAAAAAACAAAGCAGACCAAACTAGGAATAACAATATTTGACATAATTTAATTTTTGCAACTTACTTCAATCCTTGACAATGATTCTTCAATTATTCCCTCTGTAATATCCTTGAATTTGGTATTCATTGGGAGGTTGTTGCGGACCATCAATCCTATCTCCGACGACAACTTAGCAAATTCTATAGGATTTGTGGGCCTCCCTTTACTAGGTGACACATTGATAGCCAACTTCTTTCCTTTTGCCTTGGTGAGCTTCTCAAGTCCAATACCGCAAGTAGGTCCGCATATTTTCTTTGCTGAAGATGAAGCTATTTTAAAAATTAGATGTGAAGAAGTAAAGGGAACAACAAATTAACAAGACAACAAAAACTATGTATAACATATATATACAAATGTGTATAACATATGTTAACTAAATAGATCTAGAGAAAACTCACATGGTCCAGACCCTTGCTCACCGGACATCGGTGTAGGGCCACTTTCTTCTGGTTGGGTAAAGTTTTCACCAACTATAGTGTCATTAGTATGTTGCGTCGAGGTAGAAACGGGAGTACACATTTCATTCGCAGGACCATCATGGGCATTCGGTGAACGTGCAAACATTGCACGTAATTTACTTGTTAGACGCACAAGTGATGGTTGAGCAAATCGAGCTGTGATTGGACTTCTTGGAGGAGTTATCGACATCATAATTCTTCGTCTTACATGAGGATGTAACCCTTCGGTTGAGTTAAGTTCAGCTTCTTCATTATCCCCAAAGAACTCAACATTTTGCGAGGCTACATACCTTCTTGTTTGAGTTGCTCCTTTCCTTTTCAATACAGGGCTAGACATTTTCAAGGACCAAGTATGCAAGATGAGTGATTTTCTGAAACTAAATAATCAGACCAGGTATATATATATTAGTAAATAAGACATGTATAGACAGAAATTGGTGCAAATCCACTAGAAAGTAAGACTAAAGCATGTCATACATCACAATGCATCATTTGAAATAAAGCGGAGGCAGGAAATTGCTGTGTATTTTAGGAAACACTTCATATTCCATAATCGCAGTAAACAAATTAAAAAACTAGGATTCAACACTTGATAATTTTCATTTATTCCCAACACAAACTGGGATTCAGATTGATTGAATTACTCATAACCCATCTTATATTATACCAAATGTTGAACATCTCTTAACTAATGGATGGCCAACTTCTTTGGTCATCCATCTGTTCCTAATTGCTTCCATTGCCTCCTTGGTCATCACCAACTATTGCTGATACTGTGCTTCAGTTGCATCAAGCTCCAACTTTAGTAGTTGGACATCATGTTCTTCTGTCTGTTAAGATGACCAACTACTGCTGATGTTGTGGTCCAGTTGCATCAAGCTCCAACTTTTGTAGTTGGACATCATATTCTTCTGTCTGTTAAGGTCCTCAAGGACACATACAAATAGTTTCTTGTCAAGTTCATTAAATTAAAAAAAAATCCATCTAGATCGAACCTGAAGTAACATGTATACACTCAACTTACCTAGCTGCCACTTTCCTGCATTTTAAACTTCATTGTTCAAATCCTGAAGTTCACCTCTCATAGTCTCATAGACATGCCAACATAATATATGCTCAAACATGATCATTATTCAAATTAAGCATTCTTCACTCATTACCTCAGAAGAAACTGATGCTTGTAACCCTTTATCTTCCATAAGAAACTTTCACTGTGTGCAAATGTTGCATTCTGTCTCATCCGACCACTGCAACTATGTAATTCTGCATAGCAAAACAACAATCAACATATATAATCATATACAATTTAGTTTATTTAATGCAAACCTTAAAGTTGTAATTAGATAAGACGGTGACGAAAGCTCATGTATAGGTCTTGGCTTTATCAGTTGCTTTATCTTTCCATTTCCAAGCAATAATTTTTTAATCTGTTTGGTTTTGATTTCGAAATTCAAAAAATTTAAACATGATCACTATAATTAAAATACCAATAATATATCAACCAATTAAAATTTAATTCCCAAATTACGTTAAAGCTCTATATTCAAAAGACAAAGATTTAAATGTATTCAAAAGACAGATTTTTATATCCAAAACTATATATACTACTTTATTCCCTTAATGAGGGTCCTAATTCAAAAGACAAAGATTTAAATGTATTCACCTTGAAGAACATGTTTCCCTGCCTTAAGAGACATATCCACCTGCACAATTTGGTTCTCGTGTTAACAATATTTTTGATCAAACAAATAAAACAATTGAAGAAGATATTATTCCGATAAAAAAAATTAAATCCAAGAGTGAAGACGGCTACAAAATAGAATTTTGCTAAGGTGTGCTAAAGTATCCTTCTAGAAAGGAATTACAATTTTAATGAATATCAAAATTGAAAACCTTTGTGTTACTATTTTTATAAGATGTTGAGTACACTGTTACTCTAGAAAAAGCTTACGATGTGCTTTTATTAGTATGTTTTCTTATTTTTCATTATTGTTTTGGTGGAGTCACAATCTTGGCATTAATAATCACTCTCGCAACTGATGTTCAAGCTCATAAGGTTTATGATAGAACGTTTTAATCGGTGCAGTCAGGGCAAGATTTCAAGTTCACAAAGTGAGTGCAAAATCCCCAAGTGTCCTGTTTTGTAAGAAGGATCATGTTTTGTAAAAAGGAGTTATAGGCACATTACATAGTTTGGAAAATTTAATGAACGCAAAATGTATTCATGACTAAAGCAATCAACAAACCCCCTTATTCTTAATGTAAATGTTCATGATGTTATGCACAAGCTTATTAAACTGATAGCTTCAAACACTTTATAAAATAAAACAAAAGCATTCCCGCGACAAAATAAGTTGCTCAGCAGATAAAATCCAAAAGAAAGAAAATGTATACACCTAGCCTAACCTTGGCAAGTCTAATGTCGAAAAAAATTTCCAAATCCAATAAAAGTTTCAATTTTGCTATAATATAAAAAAGAAATTTGCAAGAAAATCTCACCATTTACTACAACAAAACAAATATAAAAGAAATTAAATTTTACCAAAATCCAAAAATAATATGCTTTAGTGATTACCAACATGTCATACATTAAAACTAACAAATGAAGAAAATTTCAAATCTGACAAAATAATTTTTCTACCAAGAAAGAAGCTTGCTAATTGATTGGAACGTAACAAAAGTCATGAACCAATTACCTGACGTAAGTTGCAAAACGTAGTAATATTTACACCAAGTCCAACAACACCTCCGGATATACGATATTTGTCGTGGTGGATGATCCATTAGGAGGGAGAAGGACACTGATGCGATCAGCCGACATGCATCTAGACATGGCCACATATAGGTGACCGTGTCTGAATACAGGCAAAGGCACATCTACACCAACAAACTTGAGGGACTAGCCTTGCGACTTATTGATTGTCATAGCATATGTTAAGCGTACTGGGAATTGGCGTCTAGTCATTTGAAATGGTAAATCTTTGGTGGACGACGGTGATAATGATATTTGCGGGATGAAACACAGATTTGTCACCGGTTAGAATTCTAACCTCAATAACCCGCGATGCGCACTTGACAACCATTAATCTGGTGATGTTACATAGTCCATCTTTCGAGGCTATATTCCTCAACAATATGATGGTGCACCCAACCTTTAGCTCCAACTTGAAAGGCAGTAAACTTGACGGGTTTAGAGAATTTAGAAACTTACTTAGATATTGATTAGTGGTAGAACGACAAAGTTCGTCCCCATCTGACACCTTGTCAGCTGCCAAGTAGGTACGTCTCGCCAGGATAAATTTGTAAAGTAACATCGTTGATATCACATACATCATTCCGAAATGAAGAATTGCGCGCTTCGCCAAGTAAGATAAGTTACTGTGACCGAGCACATCTAGTTGTGGATTAACTCAGAAAATTAGTTCATGCAGAGTTCGACACCTGTATCGTTAGAGGAAGTTCCACAAAGATCTCATGCGATCGATCCCAATCTAAGTATGATGTGAAACATATCAGTACATATAAATGAATAATTAGATGGTTTTATATAAATAATCTATAATATAAATCACCTCTTCCAAGAAGGATAAGTGAGAAGAATTTGTAGGATTGCTATTCAAACGCATGTTTATGCTCAAAGTCATTACGCACACACTCGCCCACATTGCAGAACGTCTTAAAGATGCACCAACAATTTGTTCTCGCCTCTTAGTATATCACCTAGTATTTGACGAAAATCCTCGCCAAAGACAATCGTGATACCACCAAATGGCCTGCTATCATCACGGACGTCCACGGCAAGTGTGCGAATCGCCTCAACACCACGTCGATGTTGAATGGGAACTTGGTCCCATATTATCAAGCGAGCCTCCCTAAATAATTCCCCATGCGGTGACTGTTTGTTGAAACCACATACCGAGCCTTCTATGATATCGAATGGAATGCAAAATGTAAAATGAGTTGTCCGACCGCCTAACAACAACAACGATGCAATTCCAGATGAAGCAACTGTAACGACGATATGACCCTCGCTGTGCATTTTAGTGGTGATGGTGATGTACAAAAAGGTTTTCCCTGTTCCTGCACCTCTACTTAGGAAAAACATTTTGCCCTGATTTTCAGCAACGGAGATAGTGATAGCATCATAAGCCGTACGTTGAGCATTATTTAAATCATCAATATTCAAAAGGTTATTCAGTTGATTAGCTTCATTTCATAGTTGCATATGATCGATCAACAATCTATTATTTGAAATAAAACTCCAATTTTGAACGGGGTGTGGCATAGGTGGGAAGTCATCCAATTTTTTGCCAGATTCATGTAGCAACTGATCAATCAAATATAAACCGTAATCTTCGATTTGAGGTTGCGTTGGATCGCATATGCCAAAAGTTGTTTGTTGCTTGTGACGAAGATCATCACATATATGGACGGAGAATTGATTCCACAGAGTGCATGACTATATTGGGGAGCATTCTACCAGAATGATGTAGAATAGTCTCCGTAACTGGTATCCCGTATTCATGGTTGAAGCCTCCTGCAGGCATTGTACCCATTCTGCATCATCTTCTAGGAGCCCCATAGCTACAGACGCTAATTTAAAACTATCATGAAACACACCATTGATCGTGCGTAGACCATCAAAAGAATGCGATCCTCTAACAACTGTTAATAGCAATTGAAGGTAAAACCGCTCCCCCAGAATTGGGCGTAGCAAAGTATAATCTACCAATTGCAAACCCACTCTGCCTCGGAGTCCAAATCTTCCGACCTTTGTTCCAAATGAAATGTTGGGAAAATTCTTGGTATGTGTAGGCACGCGCAACATCATTTGAAGAACAGTCAAAGAATCCAGATAGAATTGTGATTTGACTCCTAGACCCAAGTCTAATTGTTTCAAATGTTTTAGCAGGATCGTAAACAACTTGATGGAGATCTAGCCGTACAAGCGAAGGAATTTCTTCATGGAGAGGATAACCGAAATGTCGCCATGCAGTCTTTGTCAGTCCAATATACCTTGCATCAAGGTATTGATTTATCTCATTGTTTCCATATGGACCCTCTAAAACCATAGTTATGCGGTCATGACCTTTGTAAATGTACTTGTAGATATATTTGACGCACCTCATTCCTGCACAGACCTCCACATTTATATGACAGTTAAACTTTCTTGATAGGTGTGGATTGTAAGGTACGACCTCTCGATTATCAAATGTATGCCCTCTGGTGGTGTAAGACTGACCATTACAACGACGACGGTAAACAGGGTACCCATGTTCATCCATAGTAATCGAATCTACAAAGGCTTTTGGATAATGGAATCGACATGCACCATGCAAGTTGAATATGGGTTTCGAGAACCATAGAGACCATGAACCATACAACTCTTGATTGTTTCGTACAGAGTTGGATCTGGGAATTCAGTACTAACTAACCGATCCACTTCCACTTGTGCAGTTGTCTGAATCTTGTCAGGGCCATAAAGGAAGAATAAAGCATGAATGTGTGGTAATCCTCGTTTTTGGAACTCAATGTTAAATACATGAGCAACTTTTCGACCAAAATTTTGTTCATTTTTTACCCCATGCATCAGAGCATGCCGTTTTAACTAAAATACACGGGCAACTATGTCTGGACGATCCAAAGAGGTTTGGTGTTCTAGTAAGGCAGTTGTTATTTCGGGTTGGCCGTCATGGTGAGAAAGATGTTAAGGTGTTGGTGGTACCTTGTAATGGCCATAGAGTCGTGAAAAATTTGGCTCATGTTACGTGCACTCCCAGTAAAGGACGATAGCAGAACAAAGCGTTGTCTGATCTAATCGAGGCCCAACTCATCAACACTGTCGTCACACAAATTTGCATAAATCTCCCAACTCAATTTATCCTGATTGAGTCTGATGTAAGACAACCTGCTTTGCTCCGTTGATGCCCAAGCATCTACTATAAACTCTTGAAATAACTTTCCTCCTCTTACGAATTGTCAAATACTCGGTGGGACGCGGAAAATACGTTATGTAAAATTGCATGTGTCATCCTTCTTACTTAAAAATCATTTTGTTCGGAGTTTCACTGTCGTAGACTAGGTTCCCAACCAAGCTAACCAGTAGGGAATAGAAGTACATAGTGTAATGGTAAATATGCCGGATGACACTTATTGATCTAACTCAGGGCTCTATTATCTCCTTTTAGGTGCAGAACAATATCCCGCATACCACTACTCTCACTACCATCACCAGGTAAAATCATAGCTATTTCATCTGTGGTTGGAAGATTGTATCGATGCCTATTTGTTAATGAGGTGTAATGAAGGTGAGCACGTAAATCATGATCTGAAGATTCTGACTCGGTTAGTATTTCATGGGCACGTTTGTACTTTGAAGCAAAATGATTCACTGAAAACAAACGATTCTGTATAATGTGGAGGACATCTCGACACAAGTTATTATTTTGCGCACACCGAATATTCAATGTTGTGGCTGAGTCATATATGTACAACTGACAGTAGATGGGTATGCGACCATCCGGGGGTAACAATAATCCGGTACGGTGACATAATTCTCCATAGATAGTGAATGATGTTGGCCCTCTTGAGTTGAGTAATCTGTCGTTAAGCTTAGCACCCAAGCTCGTGAAAGCATTAGCTGCATTGTACTCCCTAATATGCCGACAAAATGATTTTGCTTGACCATCATGTTCATCGTACAA
Source organism: Panax ginseng (assembly GCA_020205605.1). Taxonomy (NCBI): domain Eukaryota; kingdom Viridiplantae; phylum Streptophyta; class Magnoliopsida; order Apiales; family Araliaceae; genus Panax; species Panax ginseng. The sequence continues at coordinate 131,576,478 of CM035145.1, read as the reverse complement.
TGCACGAATAGGAGGTGGGGGAGCAATGAGTTCCGGTAACTTAATTTTGCATTGTAGACAACATGTTCCGAATCTTGGATTGGACAATCCTGTGTGAGAAAATGACGCTCATTATTATACCTGGCAAAAGAGGCCCAGGCCTGCGGGCCAGGCTTTGGGCTGCAGTTGTTTAGCCCATGAAAGTGCAAGCCTTTTGGCTCCTACCAGGGCTTCACGACTTATTTTTTTTTTAAAATTAAAATGTTGCTACTTGTGAGTTGTGAAGCTTGAACACAAGACTTGTAAGTAAATAAATAAGAGTTCAAACCAACTGAGCTACAACAACTATTTGTTTTTAATGCAATCTTCAATATATTTCAACTATTTGTCTTCAACTATTTGTTTTTAACGCTCTCTTTCCTAACTTGTGCGCTGTGCCAACTTACGCCGCGAGCACGTACTACTTTCATTGCCATTTCGTTCACGTCTGGCGCGTTGGGCCTTAATTTTAGAGGAAGCGAAATTGATGCGGGAAGACTTTCCAATATTGACACCACCCAAGTCACTCTCCCAATTCTCCAACCATGCTCCATTTGCTAACATGGTTACTGCAGTCCCCCCACATTCTCAACCATCTCTTAGTACAATATTGGCTAAACATTCGCCTCTCAGTTGTGCAATGTCGAGGTACATTTATTATTGTCATTGTTTGTATTTGGATTAAAATACATAAAACTAACTATTTGCAACGCCAAAATGAATGCGTACTTGTGCGGGAAACACGAATTATTAACAATCATACTGCACCTTCAATGACGAAAGTATATCACACGCCTACTAATTGTCGGAAAAATAGAAAAGAAAATGTCTACCTCTTTGGTAAGTTTTTTTATTAATGTCTTCGAATTGATACGTATTTCTTTTGCTCTTAAGAAAAATAGAGTTGTAATGTATTGTCTTTCCCCTGTTGGATAGTTGCATAAGAAAATACCAGGGATTTACACTCCCCCACAACCCTTACGTCATGATTTGCAAGACCTAACTCCATTGCACCGAGCCACTATAACACACCTTCCACAAAAAAGGTCGCGGACAAATAATTTGGAATGTTATCTAACACCTATAATTGCGTTCGACCCAATTTTCATTCCAAGTGACTTTGCTCTATTCTCACCTGTTCTGGTGCGACCTTTACCCTCGCCTCGAAATTTAGAGACAGACTTTGCTCACTATGAAACTGTCCCCGATGTAGCACCACATTCTCATCAAACTGAAGACAATGTCCTCATGACGTCTTCTTTGGTTCTGGCAGATCTAACAGTGTATGTATATTCTACATAGTTTATTAGTTGCCTACTATTTTCTTACTTCTCATATTTGTGTACATATAGTTTTTATTTGTAGATTCCCACCAGAACCATTTAGTGACCATTTAGTGATGTTGACAGTATGTTTAGTGATGACAAATTGAATGTTATTGTCCCTGTCAATAATGAGCATCATTTTCTCAGGTCGATGAATATTTAGAGTGTCCTTATTGTCCAACCTTACATTGGCGGGATGAACGATTATCTCGCACAGGATTGTCCAATCCAAGATTCGGAACATGTTGTCTACAATGCAAAATTAAGTTACTGGAACTTATTGCACCCCCACCTACTATTCGTGCATTTTACGATGGCCATGATGGTTAAGCAAAATCATTTCGTCGGCATATTAGGGAGTACAATGCAGATAATGCTTTCACGAGCTTGGGTGCTAAGCTTGACGACAGATTACTCAACTCAAGAGGGCCAACATCATTCACTATCTATGGAGAATTATATCACCGTACCGAGTTATTGTTACCACCGAATGGTCACGCACCCATCTACTGTCAGTTGTACATATATGACCCAGCCACTGCATTGAATATTCGGTGTGCGCGAAATAATAACTTGTGTCGAGATGTCCTCCCACTATACAAAATTGTTTGTTGTCAGTGAATCATTTTGCTTCAAAGTACAAACGTGCCCATGAAATACTGAGTTAGAATTCTCAGATCATGATTTACGTGCTCACCTTCATTACGCCTCATCAAATAATAGGCATCGATACAATCTTCCAACCACAGATGAAATAGCTGTGATTGTACCTGGTGATGGTAGTGAGAGTAGTGGTATGCGGGATATTGTTCTGCACCTAAAAGGAGATAATAGAGCCCTGAGTCAAATCAATGAGGGTCATCCAGCATATTTACCATTACAGTGGAACTCCTATTCCCTACTAGTGAGCTTGGTTGGGAACCTAGTCTACGACAGTGGAACTCCGAACAAAATGATTTTTCAGTAAGAAGGATGACACATGCAATTTTACAGTTAACATATTTTCTGCGTCCCACCGAGTATTTGACAATTCGTAAGAGGAGGAAAGTTATTTCAAGAGTTTATAGTAGATGCTTGGGCATCAACGGAGCAAAGCAGGTTGTCTTACATCAGACTCAATCAGGATAAATTGAGTTGGGAGATTTATGCAAATTTGTGTGACGACAAAGGTTGATGAGTCATTCCATTATTAGATCGCATAACGCTTTGTTCTGCTATCGTCCTTTACTGGGAGTGCACGTAACATGAGCCAGATTTTTCATGACTCTATGGCCATTACAAGGTACCACCAACACCCTGACATCTTTCTCACCATAATGGCCAACCCAAAATGGTCAGAAATAACAGCTGCCTTACTAGAACACCAAACCTCTTTGGATCGTCCAGACATAGTTGCCCGTGTATTTTAGTTAAAACGGCATGCTCTGATGCATGGGGTAAAAAATGAACAAATTTTTGGTCGAAAAGTTGCTCATGTATATACCATTGAGTTCCAAAAACGAGGATTACCACACATGCATGCTTTATTCTTCCTTTATGGCCCTGACAAGATTCGCATAACCGCATGTCGGAAGTGGATCTAAGCTAGTTAGTGTCAATTCCCAGATCCATCCACCGATCCAACTCGTATTTAAACAATCAAGAGTTGTATGGTTCATGGTCCCTATGGTTCTCGAAACCCATATTCAACTTGCATATGTGAACGGTGCAAATACGCTTGGTTCCATTATCCAAAAGCCTCAGAGAATTGATTACTATGGATGAACATGGGTACCCTGTTTACCATCGTCGCCATAATGGTCAGTCTTACACCACCAGAGGGCATACATTTGATAATTGAGAGGTCGTACCTTACAATCCACACCTATCAAGAAAGTTTATCTGTCATATAAATGTGGAGGTCTGTGCAGGAATGAGATGCGTCAAATATATCTACAAGTACATTTACAAAGGTCATGACCGCATAACTATGGTTTTAGAGGGACCATATGGAAACAATGAGATAAAACAATACCTTGATGCAAGGTATATTGGACCGACAAAGGTTGCATGGCGACATTTCGGTTATCCTCTCTTCATCTCTCCATGAAGAAATTCCTTCGCTTGTACGGCTAGATCTCCATCAAGTTGTTTACGATCCTGCTAAAACATTTGAAACAATTAGACTTGGGTCTAGGAGTCAAATCACAATTCTATCTGGATTCTTTGACTGTTCTTCAAATGATGTTGCGCGTGCCTACACATACCAAGAATTTCCCCAACATTTCGTTTGGAACAAAGGTCGGAAGATTTGGACTCCGAGGTAGAGTGGGTTTGCAATTGGCAGATTATACTTTGCTACGCCTAATTATGGGGAGCGATTTTACCTTTGATTGCTATTAACAGTTGTTAGAGAACCGCATTCTTTTGATGATCTACGCACGATTAATGGTGTGTTTCATGATAGTTTTAAATCAGTGTGTAGCTATGGGGCTCCTAGAAGATGATGCAGAATGGGTACAATGCCTGCAGGAGGCTTCAACCATGAATACGGGATACTAGTTACGGAGACTATTCTGCATCATTCTGGTAGAATGCTCCCCATACAGCCATGCACTTTGTGGAATCAATTCTCCGTCCATATATGTGATGATCTTCGTCACAAGCTACAAACAACTTTTGGCATATGCGATCCAACGCAACCTCAAATCGAAGATTACGGTTTATATTTGATTGATCAGTTGCTACATGAATCTAGCAAAAAATTGGATGACTTCCCACCTATGCCACACCCCGTTCAAAATTGGAGTTCTGTTTCAAGTAATAGATTGTTGATCGATCATATGCAACTACGAAATGAAGCTAATCAACTGAATGACCTTTTGAATATTGATTTTTTAAATAATGCTCAACGACGGCGACATGATGCTATCACTATCTCCGCTCTTTGAAAATCGTATAAAATATTTTTCCTCAGTAGAGGTACAGGAACAGGGAAAACCTTTTTGTACATCATCACCACTAAAATGCTCAGCGAGGGTCCATATCGTCGTTACAGTTGCTTCATCAAGAAATGCATCGTTGTTGTTAAGCGGTCAGACAACTCATTCTACATTTTGCATTCCATTCGATATCATAGAAAGCTCGGTATGTTGTTTCAGCAAACAATCATCGCATGGGAAATTATTTAGGGAGGCTCGCTTGATAATATGGGACGAAGTTCCCATGCAACATCGACATGGTGTTGAGGCAGTTGATCGCACACTTCGTGACGTCCGTGATGATAACCGACCATTCGGTGGTATCACGATTGTGCTTGGCGGGAATTTCCGTCAAATACTACCAGTGATACCTACGTGTGGGCAAGAACAAATTGTTGGTGCAATTTTAAGACGTTCTGCAATGTGAGCGAGTGTGTGCGTATTGACTTTGAGCATAAACATGCGTTTAAATAACAATCATCCTGTAAATTCTTCTCACGCATCCTTCTTGGTAGAGGTGGTTTATATTATAGATTATTTATATAAAATCATCTAATTATTTATATATATGTACTGATATGTTTCACATCATACTTAGATTGGGATCAGTACGCAAGATACTATGGAACTTCCTCCAACAATACACAGGTGTCGAACTCTACATGAACTAATTTCCAGAATTTATCCTGGCGAGACGTATACCTACTTGGCAGTTGACAAGGTGTCAGATGGGGACGAACTCTGTAATTCTACCACTAATCAATATCCAAGTGAGTTTCTAAATTCTCTAAACCCGTCAGGTTTACTGCCTTTCAAGTTGGAGCTAAAGGTCGAGTGCCCCATCATATTGTTGAGGAATAGAGCCTCGAAAGATGGACTTTGTAACGGGACCAGACTAATGGTTGTCAAGTGCGCATCGCGGGTTATTGAGTCTATAATTCTAACTGGTGACAAATCTTTGAATCTGTGTTTCATCCCCCATATATCATTATCACCGTCGTCCAAAGATTTACCATTTCAAATGACTAGACACCAATTCCCAGTAAGCTTAACATATGTTATGACAATCAATAAGTCGCAAGGCCAGTCAAGTTTGTTGGTGTAGATTTGCGCCTGCCTGTATTCAGCCACGGTCACCTATATGTGGCCATGTCTAGATGCACGTCGGCTGATCGCATCAGTGTCCTCCCTCCTAATGGATCATCTACCACAATAAATATCGTATATCTGGAGGTGTTGTTGGACTCGGTGTAAATATTACTACCTTTTTTAATGTTTTGCAACTTATGTAGGTAATTAGTTCATGACTTTTGTTGCGTTCCAATCAATCAGCAAACTTCTTTCTCGGTAGAAAAATTGTTTTGTCAGATTTTTGATTTGAAATGCTCTTTATTTGTTAGTTTTAATTTATGACGTGTTAGTAATCACTAAAGCATATTATTTCTTTTTTTTTTATTTGGGTTTGGATTTTGGTAAAATTTAATTTCTTTTATGTTTGTTTTGTTGTAGTAAATGGTGAGATTTTCTTGCAAATTTCTTTTTTATATTATAGCAAAACTGAAACTTTTATTGGATTTGGAATTTTTTTCCAACATTAGACTTGCCAAGGTTAGGCTAGGTGTATACATTTTCTCTCATGGATTTTATCTTCTAAGCAACCTATTTTGTCGTGGGACTGCTTTTGTTTTATTTTATAGTGTTTGAAGCTATCAGTTTAATAAGCTTGTGCATAACATCATGAACATATACATTAAGAATAAGCGGGTTTAGATGATTGCTTCAGTCATGAATAAATTTTGCGTTCATTAAACTTTCCAAACTATGTAGTGTGCCTATAACTCCTTTTTACAAAGCACAATCCTTTTTACAAAACAAGACACTAGGGGATTTTGCCAACTACTCACTTTGCGAACTTCAAATCTTACCCTGACTGCATCGATTAAAACATACCAAAAGTTTTCTATCATAAACCTTATGAGCTTGAACATCATTTGCGAGTGATTATTAATGCCAAGATTGTGACTCCACCAAAACAAGAATTAAAAATTAGAAAACATACTAATAAAAACACATCGTAAGCTTTTTCCAGAGTAAACAGCGTACTCAGCATCTTCTAAAATAAACATCTTATAAAAATAGTAACACAAAGGTTTTCAATTTTGATATTCATTAAAATTGTAATTCCTTTCTAGAAGGATACTTCAGCACACCTTAGCAGAATTCTATTTTGTAGCCATCTTCACTCTTGGATTTAATATTTAATTTTTTTTATCAGAATAATATCTTCTTCAATTGTTTTATTTGTTTGATCAAAAATATTGTTAACACGAGTAACAAATTGTGCAGGTGGATGTCTCTTAAGCTGCTGAAGGCAGGGAAACATGTTCTTCAAGGTGAATACATTTAAATCTGTCTTTTGAATTAGGACCCTCATTAACGGAATAAAGTAGTATATATAGTTTTGGAAATAAAACTTTGTCTTTTGTATATATAGTTTTGATTATTTTTTTGGGTGATGAGCTTTAACGTAATTTGGGAATTGAATTTTAATTGGTTGATATATGATTGGTATTTTAATTATAGTGATCATGTTTTTAATTTAAATTAAATTTTTTGAATTTCGAAATAAAAAAACCGATTAAACTATTATCGCTTGGAAAGATAAAGCAACTGATAAAGCCAAGGAACAACCTATACATAGGGGTGATCATTCGGTTATAACCGAACCGAAATGGCTATTCGGTTATAACCGAAAACCGAACTATCGCTAATTCTACTATCCGAAATACTAACCGAATTACCGAATACCGAATTACCGAATGTACAATTCGGTAATTCGGGTAATAACCGAACCTGTGCTCAAAATTAAAATTAAGAATAAAGCAATAGAATACAATTAAGAATAAAATTAAGAATAAAGCAACAGCAGCAACAACATGACTAATGACTCAAAGGGCTGGTAGAAGTGGAAAATGGGGAATTTGGAAGGCTAGAGGTAAAAGATTGTGGAGACTAAAAGGAGGGTTTTCTTTTGATGTCAGGGGCTTCTAAAGTGAGGCCAATGACTGGTTGATTCAGAGGCGAGGTCGGTTCTTGGACCCACTGCAAACAAGAAGCAGATATCATCAAGTATTTGGAAGTCTGTGGCAAAGCCATTAAGAAAGGTTGATATATTACCGAGGATGTTTCTTTGAGGCGCATAATAAACCTCTTTTATCGCCATCATTGCTTGTTGCGTCATAAATCATTCTAATACATTCTATGTCCTGCTTTCTTCAATACTTCACCGACAAGGGTCATTAGATTGAGCCTGAGAGAGAGGAAAGGCCGGAGATGATGTAACGAGAAGCAAGGTGAGGAATTGATTTGAGATCTCGGATCCGGGAGCTGACAAGCACTTCGCTAGGTAAAAAATGATGTAACCGAATAAGTGATTAAGTGATATACTCGACTACTCGTAGATATTAGATAATAGAATAAAATTATTATTTTTTAAATATTAATATTCAGATATTCGGGTACCCGAATTATCTGTTTTTTAAAACCAAAACCGAAACCCTAATAATGAGCAATAAATCTGATATAACCGAAATAAGGAAAAAACCAAAAACTAAAATAATTCTAGTTAAAAAATTTGCCTCGGATGGTAGTTCGGTTTTATCCGTTTTTTGCTCACTTCTACCTATACATGAGCTTTTGTCACCGTCTTATCTAATTACAACTTTATGGTTTGCATTAAATAAACTAAATTGTATATGATTATATATGTTGATTGTTGTTTTGCTATGCGTAATTACATAGTTGCAGTGGTCTGGATGAGACTTTTAATGCAACAAATACACCACACACAATGAAAGTATGCTAATTCGTTTGCATAGTATACTATAAATTATCCTTGATAAGGTTAGATTCACTGCTTCGTTGATGTAACTTTGGCCCTAGGGTGAAGCCATGTTTATACATTTCTGAAAATGTCAGGAAATTTTTTGGCATGTGATATATTTCCACTCTCATTATAAGTTTTCATCAATCAAACTATGTAAGCTGTATGATCATATATTTTCAGGTATTTTTAGGTATACATTGAAGGATACTTGGTGTAAGCTGTAAAGAATACGAAGTTGTTTCTCTATTTTCTGCATGTGTATATTTTTTGTGTTCCGTCTTTTGTAAAATTAACTAATTATACATGGTTATGATGATTTTGGGTATGAAATGATGGTTGTTTTTGGTGGTCTAAAAATGTATACCTAAAAATACCTGAAAATGATGATTTTGGGTATGGAATGATGATTGTAAGTTTTGTAGACATATTTAGATTATTCTGAATATCTATTTTTAAAGGAAACTCTGCCGAAATTTATTAAAATTAGTAGCGACTAGCTTGATGTTTTTGTGGTTGGATATGTGTTGATGATTGAGTATGTATTAATTATTGTGGTTGTATTGTAAATTATGAAAATTATTATGTCTGATCGTAAGTTATTTTAAGTTGCAAAGAGTCTTTAGGTAATGTATTACTTTTTAAATTTTAATCTAATATTTCATTTCCCCTAACCAAAATACCAACACGTTAGAAAGATATTAGATATGATGTATTAAATAATTTTTATCAATACTTAAAGAACGATCAATACAACACACCGATTGAGTAAACCAATTTTCTTTTCCAGTTGAGATGCCAATTTTTTGTTTCCCCTTCGTTGAAGATGGAGCGATACTTAGGTTGTTCAAGTGATTCACATTTGAATTCGCCTAGGAAGTACAAAATAAAGCATTAGGTTAGTATGTCCAAAAAACATAACTTTTTTAAATCAAATCCATAATAAATATCGCTCTCATAATAATACCACAACACAACAATTCTATTCGATGATGGTATGGAGTCGTGTGTGCATGAGAGAGAAGTATAAGAGTGAGACGTTGACCGAGGGGTGAGGAACTCAAAAATATCACCGACAATTTAGTGTATAATGCTCTAACCGATATGTTGTGTTAATTGATTTTTATTCAACAGATAAACAATGATTAGTACAACATACCGGTTGATCAAACCAATTTTCTTTTCCAATAGAACAACAAATTTTTTCTTTCCCCTTCGTTGAAGATGGAATAACACTTGGGTTGTTCAAGTGATTCACATGTGAATTCTCCTAGGAAGAACAAAATAAGACATTAGTCAAAAAATGCAAACTAATATCAAAATGAATTTTTTTTAACAATACTACCTTATCCATATGTAATTGATTAAGCGCACATTCAGACAAACCATTGACAGGTATGTTGTTACTATCACTTGGATCAACCTCAAGAGCAAACTTAATAAATTAAACATGAGCAAATGAAGTCAATTAACATATTTCGTATCTTGAATATCATGACAAAAACTTAACATTTGATCAAAACTATGCTTAGTTTCAATAATACATTCAATACTATTGTTCCAAATCTTCCGAGCCTAGCTCTATTTTTTATTTTTTATTTTGTTTTACTATACATTTATACTATATATTGTTCTGTAAGAGAGGAATTCCCTCAATTTTGAAGATAGTTGAGGTTTCAAACTGTTGAAAGTTGAATCAGAATAAAAGGTTGAGTTTATTTTCTTGACATCTTATGTTTAACTTCTTTAATTGGTGTAATTTTTCATTAAGAATAATGTCCATGAAAAGGATTTCAACGAATTTGATTTTTTGAAAGAAAACAAAAAGAACCAAATATATAGAAATATATGTGATAAGGTTTAAGTATTTGGAGCCAATCAAGTCCCTGGATACAGCTCACTCCAATCAACCTAACATAACATAACATAACATAACATAACATAACATAACATAGCCAGCCATTAAATTAACATAAATTTTCTTTCTAATCCAAGAACAGATAATGTGGTTCCCAGTTTAATAAGCCAAGCCAATCAATCATAGTCATTACTCATTAGGAGCCACATAAAAGTGAGAGGAATTCAATATTCGGATGAATTCAATTTGATACATCAGAAAGGAAAGAACCAATAAAAAATACATTTAAAAGTTTCTCCACATAAATAGTTGTTAAGTAATAGACTTAATTGTTTTCCGGCAGAAAATATTTGTCCACGGATATTACAGGTGCAGTCTAAGCTTAAAAAATTACTACGACATCAATAAGCAAACTTTGTTTTCATCTTCTTTTGATGAGGAAAACTTGTGCAGTTAATATCCTAAATCCCAGAAGTACTAATATAATGTTTTTGAGAATCGCAATCATTAAGAAGTTTGGAAGTGCAGAGTGCAGAAAGAAGAAGAATTTACAAATTCTATCAAAACTCAAATAAATTCCAATCACATAGTCAGTAAGCCCAAGAGACATAACTCGATCAGTAGGAGCTCATCATAGCTTTCCACAATTTAAGTTCTCCAATCGTATTTTTTAAAAAAGGTACGCTTAGAAAACCTCAATGTGTATTATTTTTCACCTCATCGAACTCTTCTTTCCTACATCCAAAGTTTAAAATATAAGTTCGTAAATCAAGAAACCGGGATAACTGGACACCTTTTTCTAAAAGATTATTAATGGCAATCCCATCGCTCCCTCGGCCTTAATAAATAGTTCAGGTTATTCAGGAGTGAGCTATAAGAATTTTCCTTGCTAAACACAAATAACAGTGGGTAATACACTAAGATAACACTTTTAAGAATTTAAACAATTAGCCAATAGAGAAACTGACTCTAATAATGCTCTCAGAAAATAGTACCTTGTAAGCATATTGAGGAGCGATCAAACACTGGCAAGTTGCTTATAGGTTGTAGCATCTTGTTCACTTAGATAAGTTCCCAACTGCCCAGTCGCTGCCAATCTAAGACCTATAAAACAACAATATAAATGTTAAAGAGAACCATGAGAAGCTCACTCAAGAAAGCTTATGCATGAAAAATGTCCAAAGAAATTCAAATGACATCACAAGGAAAATTAATAAGCCAATCATGTTGAATACTGTCTAAACCAAGTTTTCAGGTTAAAAGTAGTGGGAGTTTTAAAAGAAACATTTCTATTTTATCACTGTAAAAAGAAAGAAGTGAATTGCAGAACAAGGTCAACTGATTCAGTTACCAGTAGACACCCTCTGATAATTCTCCTCTTTCAAAATAAAATAATATAAAAGAAAATATATCATCTGAAGCTCCAAATAAAATTTATTTTATTTTTTTGCAAGTCTGAAGCTCCATAGATGTTTCTAGAAAGCTAATGAAAAAGAAAGGACTGGAAATTGACAGCTCATAATGTCAATAGTGACTGGATAAAAATCAAGAAATATTATTCGACCCACCACGAGCAATAAGCTACACATAATCTTGCTAATTACTCTTAAGACAAGAGAGCTTAGGATTATTTCTCGATGGCCTAACACGTGTTTTGAAATAAGAATAACAAACTAAGCCTTTTGAAACAAAGATAAAACATTGCAATACATCTCGCCATATGCCAAAACACAACAATAACCTCCAAAAGAGAAAGATGATTCCACATAGTTAATCAATATATTAACATAATTATCCCACAAATACCTAAAATGGAGTCAAGGCCTCATGAGATCATGACTTGAACTCTGGATGAAACTGCACCCCCACATAGAATGGATGGTTTGGAAGTTCTAAAATCTCCAGAGAATGTGAAGGTTGGAAAAAGAGGATTAAAATATATAATAATAATAATAATAAGCTTCAAAGATTTAAAGGGTTTCATGCCCACAATCAATCTTTACAAAAAAAAACGCAGTAATGACTTTGAGTCTTTGGCAATAATTTAGGTTGTAGGATTGTCGATTGACCATTAATGAGAAATTGTATACTCTCCCCTTTCACACAAAAAAAGAGAGAAAAAATAGCCTCATTTGCAAAATGTGTGAATATCAAGGACATAATTTTTTTTTACATGTATACTATTAAAATTAATAAATTGTTAAATTTAATAAATCAAGTGTGGTATGATAACAAAATTTATGTTTTCTCCCAGGTGTTACTTAGCTGGTTTCAGCCAATTGAGTTGCATGCAACTGATTTTATATAAGAAAGTAAGGTCTATGGAGAAAGTACAAAATATTTGGTAAAAATAATAATCGTGGGTTGGAATAAGTGATATATTAGTAAAGATCGTCAATGAATATAATTACAGACAGAGGAGATGTAATTCTTTAATTTGAGGACCATACACTTTGCGAGTAAAGCAACAAAGTATTACCAAGATAATAAATTCACCCAATTGCAAACAAATTGAAAGACTTGCAGAAAATGCCATCATATAGCAAAAGATAATATATCAAGTACTCAATTTCTTGAAAATTTAGCTTTAGCTTGGTACAGGTTAGTTTACAACCCACTTGTCAAGGTAGTTTTTTTCAACAATGCCTTAACATATCATTTCTTCCAAAACAGGTTCCAACCCTCATTGGGCTTACATAAATTACTCCATGTACATCATCTAACATATATGAAGACTTCTCTATTAACAATCTTGACCAACTCTCCCTTTTTATACTTGACAGCTTCTTAGAGGCAATTTATCGAACATAACATATGCATTTCTTTTTAGATGTAACTCATAAGTATTTGGTTATGGTTTAGCCTGCAGATTTACTACCCTTATTACTCCACACAACAATCACAACATCCCTTCATACTCACTCTCAATTACAACACATCTAATTACAACACTTTATTATCAAATTTCTAATAAAATAACTTAAACATTTAACTTACCTTTAAAGCTTAGTTTTATCAATGATGTTGTTGAGCATTATCGAGTCATCGTTGACACTCCTAAATTAACCTCACTTTCACTCCACAATTTACAATAATTAGACAAGAAAGCAAGTAAGGATCGATCCCACGAGAGTAAAGTTGTTTTAGAATTATTCTACTATTTTAACGAGAAAATAAAGATGGGGTTTTGAAAATTATTTTTAAACTAAGAGAACAAGAATTAACGATAAAATTAACCAAATATGTAAAACTTCGATTCTGCGCCTCGGTTTCACCAAGTACAACAATCAATTAATCAAGTAATTATTATTTTTCCTTCAATGAAATTATTAGCCCTAGATAACAATAAGCTCGCTTATCCCAAATTCTCTTTAGATTATCACCGTATGAAACAAGCTCTCCACCGTATTCTAACTAGCATATAACCTAGAATAAGCTCTCTAGATTTAATATGATAGAAGCATTAAGAAATAGAAAATTAGGCTAATCCAAGCAACAAACACATAAGCTCGATTTATTTAACTTGTTTTCTAATAATCTTAGCAATAAACAAAAGTTTGTCCACAATTATTATTACCAAGTTGCTACTTGTGATGAAGAGAGATGTCAATTACACGTAATACCAATCTTAATCTAGCATATGATAATGATCAAATTAACTCAATTGGCCATATTAAATTAATTAGATCAATTAGCATGCAATCAATGAAAACAGATTATCGTAAGAAATTTTACACAAAAGGAATAAATAATAATACTCAATTAATTAATTACTTGTAACAAGGATTCACCTCCCTTTAGAACCCAATAAAAAGAACTAGCCTGACATGCTCTTGAGCCTTCACTCCAATAGAGGATACTTGAATGTTGAATATTGAATGAATAAAACCTTGACCTCATCCTCTATTTATAGTGCTAGACAAAGTCCTAAATCCTATAGGATGTAGAAATCCAAATCCTAAAAGGATTTACAAATCATAACTAGTTTCCATAAAGAAATAGAATTCAATTTGGAAATAAATCTTAGTCTAAAGGAAATCCTAAAGCTAATAGAAATATCAATCCAATTCCATGTAGAAGTCTACCAAAATCAGATTTAGAAACTTTCCAAAATCCAAGATTTCTTGATTTTTTCCGCTCAAATTCGCTGGGGTGAATTTTCATTTCCTGCTGCGACGTCCTTTGGTAAAACGAGCATAAATTTTGATCTAGGAGGAGTTACGGGGCCTGCTACCTATCAAAACGAAGATATCGACGAGATCTACAACTTTCATTCTTTAAGAATCGACAGAATCGCTCTGCATCAAGGTCGAAATCGGCCTCCAAGTGACTGCTGTGTAAATTACAACTTCCAAACTTTGAGGTTCAACGTTCGTTTAGTAAAAATATCATAACTTTTTCATATGAACTCCGATTGGGACGATTCAAGATGTTCCGGAAAGCTAAAGAAGAGCTCTACAATAAAATTCAAGTCCCAAGCTAAGAACATGCATCCAACTTAATGCTAAAAATTCTGCAATTTTCTCTTTTTCCTCATTTCAGCTCCAATTCTTCCTGAAATCATTAAATACCTTAATAAGCTCATATACCCATGAAACATGCAATAAAACTAAATATAATGGAATCAAAATAAATGAATAATATGCACTCATCAAATTCCCCCACACTTAGCCTTTTACACGTCCTCGTGTAAACTAAAAGTTTGATTTCCAAAAAAATTCTATTCAACCATAGTGTCAAAAGATTTCAAGATACAAATAATGACTATCAACACTAAATTTGCAGAAATCTAATCAACGCCTTATCAATTAACTCACAATTACCAATTTTACCATTTCACCAATGAATTTCATTAAATCAAATTGTAGCCACATAAGTAACTTTCCCAAAATCATCATACTTACTCAACTTAGTTACCATGGAGCAAAATCTGCGTACACAATCGACTCATAACCAAGAACAAATTTTTCTCGCTTTTTAATTTTTTCATAGAACCTTCTTTTTTAAGCACGATGAATGTATTTTCATGCTTCTTTTTTTTTTTCAGTATTTCTTTTTTTTTTCTTGACATGTGCAATGTCTCCTTTTCTTAGGCTTTTCGAGTTACCCATTAGCGAACTTTCCACCAACGACTCCCAAACCGGATGATCTTAGGGCGCTTAGGTGTAGAGACACCCTACTACGAACTTACTTATTCAAGTAACAAAGGCCACAAAAGTCGACTAGTCAAGTCGCTTATCCATCGCACTTTTCAAATATGAATACCGATGCTTCCTTAGGCTTAGATACCCAGTTATTTCACATAATAGACATTGAAGCATATTTTTAATTTTTTTTTTTTCATTCATCATTATTTCACATGGTTCTCAGAACAACATAAGCAAGTTAAATAGCCTTAAGTCGTGAAATCGATTAATACATAGACAACTCCACAAATAACTTAGCCAAATAAACATGCTTCTCATATTCAAGTACTCATGTATCACAAATTCAATTCAAATCAATTACTATGGATCATGGCTTAGTTGTCATCATTCATTAACAAATTAAGCATCAACAGATTCTGAATTTTAGCATCAATTTTCAATCTTTGACTTTAACCTTCGAACACATAAGCAAATAGAACCATGGAACCCAAGTTTTTAGTTTTTTTTTTTTTATCAACTTTCCATCAAAATTGGATTATTATTCCTACATAAAATAAAACCTAAATCTTCCCCCCACACTCAAACCTTACATTGTCCCCAATGTAAGAAAATCATGCAAAGAAGAAAATACTACTAGCAAACATGCAATAAAAACAAAAAATAAAAAATAAAGGGATAGAAAAATCAAATCAGATCTTGAGTTGCCTCCCAAGTAATTTGCCGTGTTTAATGTCTTTGGCTCGACGTCATGCCTCTCTTCTCAAACTTTCATATATCGGATCGCCTAGCTCCACCATCTCAATATTTTCCACCGATGCCCCTCATGTAAAGGCTTTAATCTATGTCCATTCACCTTAAAGATCTTGTTTGTGCTTTCGGGCTTTGAATCTCAACCGCACCACGAGGAAACACATTAATGATAACAAAAGGACCAACCCATCTAGATCTTAATTTACATCGGAAATAACTTAAGCCGAGAATGATATAGCAAAACTTTTTGTCCCACAAAGAAAGGTTTTCCGCATACAATCTGCTTATCATGAAAAGCTTTGGTCTTTTCCTTGTAAATCTTTGAACTTTCATAGGCTTCATTCCTCAATTCTTCTAACTCTTGTAATCGCAATTTCTGTGTACTCAAATTGCCTCCAAACTCATGTTGCCTTTGCTTGATTGCCCAAAAAGCCCTATGCTCCATTTCAACAAGTAAGTGGCATGATTTTCCAAACACAATCCTGTATAGTGACATCCCAATAGGTGTTTTTGACGCTGCTTCTATAGGCCCAAAATTGCATCATCTAATCTCGGACTCCAATCTTTTCTCGCTTTCGGGTTGACTACCTTCTCCAAAATGGATTTTATCTCTCGGTTAGACACCTCGACGACCATTACTCTGCGGATGGTAGGATGTAGAAACCTTATGCGTAAACATTGTATTTCTTGAACAAAGTCACTAACACCCTCATTGCAAAAGTGGGTTCCGCGATCACTAATGATGGCTCGTGGTGTTCCCAACCCCGACAAATATGTTAGTCCTAACAAAATCTGCAACAACTTTAGAATCGTGGATCTAGTGGATTTAGCTTCCACCCATTTTGAGACATAATCAATGTAAAAAGAATATATAAATTCCCAAAAGATGAAGGAAAAGGTCCCATAAAATCTATACCCCAAACATCAAAAATTTCAACAACTAATATAGGAGTTTGGGGCATTTGATTTCGTTGAGAAATATTCCCGTCCTTTGGCAATTAACACATGTTTTACAAAATAGATATGAATCTTTAAAAAGCGATGGCCAATAAAAAACCACTTTCCAAAACTTTATTAGCAGTTCTTTTTGGACCAAAATGTCCTCCACAAGCATGAGAATGACAAAAGAAAGAATAGGTTGAAATTCAATTATTAGGCACACACCGCCTAACTATCTCGTCAAGACAAAATTTCCATAAATATGGATCATCCCAAACATAGTGTCTCAGCATCACTTTTTATCTTTTCCTTTTGGGGTTTGGAAAATTCTTTAGGAAAATGTGCACCTACCAAATAATTTACCAAATCAGCATACCAAGGAATCTCAAAGATGGATGGAAAGTAATCGCTCATCCGGAAAGAATCACGTAACGGTAGCTCTCTCCTCGTCTCTCAATAACCTACTCAAGTGATCCGCTACTAAGTTGTCCGCACCTTTCTTATCCTTGATCTCTAAGTCGAATTCTTGTAGTAGCGAGAATCCATCGAATAATCCTTGGTTTAGAATCTTTCTTAGTGAGCAAATACCGAGAAGCAAAGATGGTCGAATAAACTATAACTTTAGTACCAAGCAAATAAGATCAAAATTTATCTAAAGCAAAAACCACAGATAAAAGTTCTTTTTCAGTTGTGGAATATTTTATCTGAGCCTCATTCAAAGTCCTAGAAGCATAATAGATGGCATGAACGGCTTTGTCAATCCTTTGTCCCAAAACAAAGACTCTCTGCATAGTTGTTTAATCACACATGATCTCAAATGGCAACTTCCAATTTGGCGGTTGAATGACAGGAAGCAGGTTAATAATTTCTTTAAAGTATCAAACGCCTCCTTGTATTCATCATCAAACTGAAAGTCCACATCTTTTTGCAGCAACTTACATAAGGGTAATGCCATCTTCGAGAAGTCCTTGATAAATCTTCGATAAAATCCTGCATGACCAAGAAAAGAGCGAATCTCCCGCACGTTGACGGGGTAAGGCAAAGCAGATATAACATCTATCTTAGCTTTATCAACTTCAAGACCTTTAGATGACACAACATGACCAAGTACTATTCCCTGTTCTACCATGAAATGACATTTTCCCAATTTAAAACAAGATTAGTTTCCATGCATCTATCTAGAACACGATTTAAATTATCTAAGCATGCATCCAAAGAATCTCCATGAATTGTGAAATCATCCATAAAAACCTCGATGCATTCTTCTAAAAGATCTGAAAAAATGCTTACCATGCATCGTTGAAAAGTACCTGGGGCATTACACAATCCAAAAGACATCCGTCGATAGGCAAAAGTACCAAAGGGACATGTGAATGTGGTCTTCTCTTGGTCCTCGGGTGCAATCACAATCTGGTTATATCCTGAAAAACCATCTAGAAAACAATAATAAGTGTGCCTAGCTAATCTCTCCAACATTTGATCAATAAAAGGAAGAGGAAAGTGATCTTTTCTTGTTACAGCATTCAATTTTCTATAATCTATACACACTCTCCACCCTGTTTGCATTCGTGTGGGCACCAACTCATTATCATCGTTCTTGACAACGGTGATTCCGGATTTCTTTGGGACTACCTGCACTGGACTCACCCATTGACTATCGGAGATGGGATAGATGATACCGGCATCGAGCAGTTTGAGCACTTCTTTTTTCACCACCTCCATCATGGGTGGATTCAATCTCCTTTGCGCATCTCTTGTAGGCTTAGCTCCATCCTCTAACAATATCCGATGCATGCACATGCCAGGACTAATACCCTTGATATCCGCTATTGTCCAACCAAAAACTGTAACATGGTCCCTTAGGACTCTCATCAATTTTTCTTCCTGCACCTTGGTTAGATTACTAGCAATAATTACAGGCAAAGTGTCATTAGTCCCCAAATATGCATATTTCAAATGAGCAGGTAATTGTTTCAATTCTAGAGTTGGGGCTTGTACAACAGAAGGTAATAACTTTTGATGAGAAACAGGAAATTGAATAGAATATACCGTTGACTTATTTGAAAATTTTGGCAATGAATGTAATGCAATTTTACATTCTCTTTCAATTCCCCGGTTTACGTGATCTCTTCTTCTCTGTCCATGTCCAAACTGTTGTTGATTGCAATTTCCAAATTGTCCCTATGTAGTTGTTCAAAAGCTCTATGCACCAAGGAGTCTCTCACATCGATAGCAAAAACTTGTCCTATATCACTAGGGTACCTCATGGCATCATAGATGTTAAACTTAATTTTCTCACCATCAAACTCCTTAGTCAAGGTCCCATTATGCACATCAATCATGGTTCTCGCTGTTTTTAGGAAGGGTCTTCCTAACAAGATGTGGGAAGGATTTGGTGATGTATCATCTTCCATATCCACAATGTAAAAATCTGCAGGAAAGATTAGTTCGTTCACCGCACTAAGACATCTTCAATTACCCCTGGGGTAGGTGTTAATCTGATCGCCATTTGGATAATCACACCAAAGATTTTTTAAAGGGCCTAGATTTAAGGAAGCATAAAATGAGATAAAGGCATAACATTAATTTAAGCTCCTAAATCTAGCATGGCTTTTTCAAATCTGTGTTTCCTATTTTGCATGGGATTGTGAACATTCCCGGATCTTTACATTTAGGAGGCATTTTTCTTTGAAGAACAAGCAGATACATTTTCTCCAATCGTGACTCTTTCATCATTTTGCAATTTTCTTTTATTAGTGCATAATTCTTTTAAAAATTTAGCATACTGTGTGGTACTTGTTTAATTGCATCAAGAAGAGGATGTTCACTTCTACTTTTCTAAAAGTTTCCAAAATTTCTTTTCTTTTTCATTGTTCTTTGAAGTTTTAGAAATTCGGAAGGAAAGGGAAGAGGAATGTTTTTAAGTGATTAGGAGGTTTAGGTTGTACCTTGGATTTTTTCATTCCCTCCTTAGTTTCTTCCTTCTTGAACTCTCACTGGGGGTGGTGGTGTATCCAATGTGTTCCATTCCGTAAAGTTATGGCACTTGCATTCTCCCTTGGGTTGACTCTTTTTTGAGATGGTAATTTTCCGAGCCTCTAGATTCCAATATCCCCACAACAGTAGCTTGATTGTCCTACTTGGTTCCTCAAATCTTGAACCAAGTTTTGTCTCTTCTTTGAAATCTAACGTGGTTCGATTCATGAACTGCTGTGTCTCATCCCATGAATGCTTTGAACATATCCTCCAATGATGTTCCAAAGAGGTGCATGGACTACTTGCTTTTGGTTGATATTGAGGTTGGGTTGGTTGGAAGCCCTGCTTTGCTGGGTGGAAATGCAGTGGTGCCGCTTGTTTTGCTTGCTCCATAACTCGACTTGGATGATCCCTCCATCCTGGGTTATATGTGTTTGAGTACTGGATCATACTTTTTACGAGGTGGTGGTGATAATTTCCCATTGCATTAGCTTGTTGCATGACCTCGTCATCTTGTAATGTTGGGCATTCATCTCAGATTGTGATTTGGTTATAGACATATTCCACAAACCTTTGCAATTGGCAATTGACCAGAGCTAATTGTCTAACCATAGCAGCTTAATTCAAATTTGTTGACCATAATCACAAGTGCTTACCTCGCTTACCCTTCTTGGTGCATGATTTGTTCTAGTGCCATATTGTTGTGAGTTTGTTTGCCATGTTTGCAATTAAATTCCTTGCATTCTGGGGTCTTGTCAAATAGTGCTCCTCCGCTTATTTGCATCGATTATGCTTCTATCCATCTGCACCAACCCTTCGTAGAAATACTGGATCATGTGTTGTTCATCTATTTGATGCGGTGGACAGCTGGAACAAAGTTTTTTGAATCTTTCCCAATACTCGTATAATGTCTCCCCACTGAATTGTCTAATCCCACAGATCTCCTTCCTTATGTTGGCTACTCTTGAAATGGAAAGTATCTCTCCAAGAATAGGCTGCTTCCATGTCATTCCAAGATCAGATTGAACCTGAGGGTAGGTAGTACAACCAATCCTTTGCCAAATCTGCTAGGGAGAATGGGAATGCTCTCAGCTTGATTTGTTCTTCGGTGAT
Organism: Panax ginseng; assembly: GCA_020205605.1. NCBI lineage: Eukaryota > Viridiplantae > Streptophyta > Magnoliopsida > Apiales > Araliaceae > Panax > Panax ginseng. Next base: position 131,555,509 of record CM035145.1, on the reverse strand, counting down.
TCCGTTTGGTTTCATAGTAGAGCACACCACATGAAATTCCTTCAGATGTTTGTAGGGGTCTTCACCTGTAAGACCACGAAAAGTAGGCAGTAAATGGATTAGTCCAGATTTAAGTTCAAATGCAGCATCTAAATTAGGATATTCAATGCACAGAGGTTGTTGATTTAAATTAGGAGTTGCCAACTCCCTGAGAGTTCTATTGTTGTTTGGAATCGCCATCTCTTCTTCTTTGTCGGATTCGTTGGATAATAATTCCAAAGCTAAGTTGAGGACTGGTGATGATGCAGAAGCCTCGTCTATATATGCAGAAGACTGTTGAACTTTAAGTTTTTCCTTCTTTAGCCTCCTTGTAGTTTTCTCAATCTCTGGATCAAAATCTAATATAGTAGCTTGAGAAGATCGAGTCATAAAACAAAAACAAAACAAATAATAGAATAAAAACAAAACGCCAAATTACTCCCGTGGCGTGGCGCCAAAATTTGGGAGTCAGTCGTTGACACTCTCCTAAATTAACCTCACTTTCACTCCATAATTTACAATAATTAGCACAAGAAGTAAGTAAGGATCGATCCCACAGAGAGTAAAGTTGTTTTAGAATTATTCTACTATTTTAACAGAAAAATAAAGATGGGGTTTTGAAAATTATTTTTAAACTAAGAGAACAAGAATTAACGATAAAATTAACCAAATATGTAAAACTTGATTCTGCGATTCAGTTTCACCAAGTACAACAATCAATTAATCAAGTAATTATTATTTTCCTTCAATGAAATTATTAGCCCTAGATAACAATAAGCTCTGCTATCCAAAATTCTCTTTAGATTATCACCGTATGAAACAAGCTCTTCACTGATTCTAACTAGCATATAACCTAGAATAAGCTCTCTAGATTTAATATGATAGAAGCATTAAGAAATAGAAAATTAGGCTAATCCAAGCAACAAACACATAAGCTCGATTTATTTAACTTGTTTTCTAATAATCTTAGCAATAAACAAAAGTTTGTCCACAATTATTATTACCAAGTTGCTACTTGTGATGAAGAGAGATGTCAATTACACGTAATACCAATCTTAATCTAGCATATGATAATGATCAAATTAACTCAATTGGCCATATTAAATTAATTAGATTAATTAGCATGCAATCAATGAAAATGATTATCGGAAGAAATTTCACACAAGAAGGAATAAATAATAATACTCAATTAATTAATTACTTGTAACAAGGATTCACCTCCCTTTAGAACCGAATAAAAAGAACTAGCGACATGCTGCTTTTGAGCCTTCACTCCAATAGAGGATACTTGAATGTTGAATATTGAATGAATAAAACCTTGACCCTCATCCTCTATTTATAGTGCTAGACAAAGTCCTAAATCCTATAGGATGTAGAAATCCAAATCCTAAAAGGATTTACAAATCATAACTAGTTTCCATAAAGAAATAGAATTCAATTTGGAAATAAATCTTAGTCTAAAGGAAATCCTAAAGCTAATAGAAATATCAATCCAATTCCATGTAGAAGTCTACCAAAATCAGCATTTAGAAACTTTCCAAAATCCAAGATTTCTTGATTTTTCCGCTCAAATTCATTTGGGGTGAATTTTCATTTCCTCTTCTTGACGTCCTTTGGTAAAACGAGCATAACTTTTGATCTAGGAGGAGTTACGGGCCTGCTACCTATCAAAACGAAGATATCGACGAGATCTACAACTTTCATTCTTTAAGAATCGACAGAATCGCTCTGTATCAAGGTCGAAATCGGCCTCCAAGTGACTGCTGTATAAATTACAACTTCCAAACTTTGAGGTTCAACGTTCGTTTAGTAAAAATATCATAACTTTTTCATATGAACTTCGATTGGGACGATTCAAGATGTTCCGAAAGCTAAAAAAGAGCTCTACAATAAAATTCAAGTCCCAAGCTAAGAACATGCATCCAACTTAATGCTAAAAATTCTGCAATTTTCTCTTTTTCCTCATTTCAGCTCCAATTCTTCCTGAAATCATTAAATACCTTAATAAGCTCATATGCCCATGAAACATGCAATAAAACTAAATATAATGAAATCAAAATAAATGAATAATATGCACTCATCAATTATATTTCTTCTTTGCTGAAATTGTTGAGCTTTTACCAAAATTGATGAAGTTTAGTAACCCTTTCGGGTGTGTTAGAGCTTAACAGTTAATGAAGAAAGGAAAATGGAGCAGGTGGAGAAGAGGGAAGTGAGAGATGAGAGAGCTGTCGGGTGTGTTAGAGCTTAACAGTTAATGAAGAAAGGAAAATAGAACGGGTGGAGAAGAAGGAAGTGAGAGATGAGAGAGCTGAAGATGGTTATTGCTCTCCTTAGTTTCTTCCGTAGCCTTACTTCTCCTTTCAAGGTTCCTCTCTCTCTCCTCAAAACTCTAATTTTGCTGAACAATTGCAAGCATGCCCGATGGACTGATATGATTTTGTCAAAAAGATGATGTTAAATTTAATCTTATTACTAAAGGAACCCAATTTACTGAAAACCAGAGGAATATCCTTCAGGGAACCAATCCTTCTTTGCCATGCGATACTCACTAAAGGAACCCAATTTCTTCTATTGAATGGGTATTTGCACTGGTTAATGACAATTTCAGAAAATTGTGACTCAATTGTGCTCGTGTATACATAAAATTACCCACAAATTAAAACCCAACACTTAATTTTGTATTTCTTCCCTTCCATTTCTCAAGAAAATATTATTTTAATAATAATATATTAGTATATATCATGCACTTAGATTCAAATTCTGTGTCCGTTTTAAAATAGAAGTAAGAAAAAAGACTTCAGATTGTTCCAACGTTATCTGAATCCAATTTAATAATTAAGAATGCTATATGTATAAAGAAAACAATGATTCATGATTGTAGAACAGTAAAACCCTAATCTTTAATAACCTTTGAGTTCCAAAGAGCAGAATTTATCACCGAAATGGACTTCAGATGGAGTATAAATACAGCAGAATGATGCGAATTCTTAAAAAACGATTACAGAGTAATCACCAAACTAGAACTCAAGCACAGGGAATAAAGCCCTAGATCAAGACAACTTCAAGTCAATTTGAAGCTCGCAATTTTACTCCATAGAAAAATTAAGAATACTTTGCTTGAAACCCTAGATATATCTTCACTAATTAAAGCAGCCGCAGACTCTGAATGACGAACAGAGTCTCAATAGCGGTCGAACTTGTGAATTGGTGATGAAAAATGAAGAAAACCCTCAGAATTTTGAAGTTAAGGGCAAAAAGGTCTTTTGACATTTAATTTAAACACCAACGATTTGGATGCATTTTGAAATAAATGGATGGCTCGGATGAAACTAGACACACGGATTGGTCTATGGAGGAAGCACATATACATTTGAATATTTAAATATTTTAGACCATGTAGAAATGTTAGCTTCCAATTACATTGAACCAAGCAGGCAAGCACATGCTTTATTCAAATACTCAGTATTACCTGCCAGCCTTGGGTAAGACACAAAGGCTTCAAGCCTTGGTTTTTACTCATTTCACATGGGCACTTGGATGAAACAAAGGATTTGTATCAAGTATATTTTGCAGCACATGGGTTAATCATTTCAAGTACACATGCCACATACCACACATAAAATTTTTGCCCCTAAAAAAATCTTTTAAAGCTTTAGTTTTGAAAAGAAATATGAATTTTTCTTGCCTTTGAAAATTTTATTTTATGAATTAATTTATTTCACACTTTATATTAGATTATCAAGATTTTGAAAAATAAATTCAATTAGAAAAATATTTTGATCATCATAAATAAAATTATTTTAATATTTTAATTATATGGAGAAAATATTATCTATTTTGACCAATTTACTTAATTTGTTATCATCAAAATAAATTAAACAGATCGGAGACCTATCAATATTCATGATTAAATATATCTTATGGTGGATAGTTTGATTAAAATAAGAGTATATAGGTATATCTTTAATGATGACAATTAGGATAACGATTGAGGTGTTTAGACGTAATCCTAACTCATTCCAACAAAATTCGACATAATTGTTAAATATTTTTAAAAAATAAAAAATAATTATTGATCGAGTAAACTCATAATCAATTAAAATCGTAACTTAGTAACTTGACCCATTTAGCTCAAGCCAATAATTCATCATTATATATAGTATAAATTTGATATAAATAATTTGAGACCCCAAAATTATCCTTTAATCTCACATAGTACAATTTTGTAAAAAGAATAAAATAAAATAAAATGTTGATTATATTCATATAAATATTTTCAAGGTTTCTTAGGGGGTGTATTCAATTACGATTTTTAAAGACTTTTAAAGATTTTAAAAGTTTAGTTGTATTCAATTAAGACGTTTATAAAAGTGTAGTGGTATTCAATTACAACTTTTTTAATGTCTTTAAAAGTTAGATGGTATTGAATTAAAATTTTTACAAAGTCTATAAAAGTATTTTGATATTCAAAAAGTCATAAATTTTAAAGATTTCTATCAAATGATAGACTTTGACAGACTTTCGAAGAAAATTATAACTATCAACTCATATCTAAAGTCTTACCTCATCTCTAAAGATTTCTAAAGACTTCCAAATAAACACAAAGATGGATAAAATTAATTATTAATTGGACTTTGTCTTTTATTGGGTCAAACTAGTTATTTATTTTATATGGGCTAATAAATATTAATATGTGATGGATAAATAATTTGGTAAAATTTGGGCCATAAAAATAATTGGATTTATTATAATAAGAGAATTAACAAGATATATTAATAAGTAAACAAATAATTAGACCAAATCTGAATTGGTGAGAGAAAAAGCAGTTGTTCGAAAGCTTCTAATAGAAAGAGGAAAGAGATTTGTTCAACAAAGATGAGATCATGAAACTCCCATATCAGTTGTTCAGTTGTAAGGATTATGTAAGTATAATATATGAAAATAGAAAATATATAATGTGTGTGTATTTTTTTTTAGTTTTCTGACATTTTAAACAAAGGAAACTACTGTTAATTTTGAGACACTTTAACATTCATTGGCAAAAATAATAAAAAAATATATATGATGTATATATATATATGATATATATATATATATATATATATATATATATATATATATATATATATATATATATATATATACTATTTAACAATAATAATATGATCCAAACAGTATATACTATATATCATATATTATGATTATTAAACATTATATACTATATATTATTTTCACTTTAAAGATTATATATTATACTCACATTTATGATGTGACGACCTCAAAATAGGTATACAACACCCATTCTGAGTCGTCAAAATACATGGTACAGAAACAACTACAACTTTATTAATACAACCTAAAAACTGTGAGTTTAAATACAAATATTGTCATCTAGACAATATCCACACTCAAATAAGTCCTCAGTACAATTATTGATACATTATTTAACAAAAATGGTGAGGACTACTAAAACGACTTCTAGAACCATCATTCCACACCCCGACTAGTACTCGTTACATTCTCGCCTCCTGAGAAAAAATGGAACAACAAGGAAAAGGGTGAGCTCAACTAGCCCAGTAAAGAACATTATGACTAAAATAATATAAAACAAATTATCATTAGTCTTTAACAGGGAAAAATCTAATAGAATACAATAGACAACAAGTTTTAAATCAATATTACAGTTAAAAATAATAATTCATTAGAAGAGTTAAGTAGAGAATGCAAACTACTATCTTCTATATATGAATTTAAAAGTTCATCGCTCATCTTTTATCCTCGTAACATCAATCAATATATATATAGAATCAAATATTCATCTTTGCACTTACTGAGCCAAAGATATTCATCAGTTGGTCATGTTCATCTAAACACCTATTCATCTTTGCACTACGGGCCAAAGATATTCATCAGAAATCATTCATCTTTACACTGCAGGCCAAAGATATTCAATTATATCATCATTTAGAACTGAGGATGATGAAAAATATTTTAAAGAAAACGAATCCAATAAAACAAAAGAATAAATATTAAGGATTCGTACTTTAAACAATCCAAGTTCAAAAATACTTCATAAATAACTAGCAGTGGAGTAAGATTCAAGAATGATCAAAACATGGATACAACCAAAACTAGTATCCATAATAGATATCTTGGACGAAAAACGAAAATTTAATTTTTCTGTGAATAAAGTAAATGATTCGTGAATAATGTCGATCGTGAATAGTGCCGTATCGTGAATAAGAAACTCAGAGCACCAAAAGATAGAAATTTCATAAAAAAACATCATCATGCTTCGTGAATAGTACTCGTGAATAGTAACTCGTGAATAGTAACTCATGAATAGTAACTCATGAATAGTAATCCCGACATGAAAAAGTTCCAAATTTGATAAAAAATTACAACCAATATTTCAACATAATGATATTGAAGAAATAATATCATTTGAGAAGAAAATAACATCCCTTACCTAAAAAGGATAAGACTTACACCGTATATCTTGGATATAGTCTTTGAAAGAACTTGCACCGTATAGCAATACTCAAAGTACTAAAATACTCACAAGAATACGCTCAATATATCGAGAGAGAAAGAGAGAGAAATCTGTAGTTTCTGGTGTGATTTTCAATTCTAACCTAAGCACCCTATTTATAGGTAAATGCTTATAACACCAAAGCAGAAAATTTAATATAATATTAATATATATATCAAAATTTCCTCGCGACCTCTTGACCATCCGAAATCAATACCACTAATGACAAAAACAAAAAAAAATGTTTTTGTTATTAAAATTAATTAAAACTTTCAAAAATCAATTATTTCGGAACTTCAATAATTCATAATAAATAGCCCTTTATCAGAAAATTCGAATCTCGCGAATTTTTATAGAAAATTCAATTCTCTACAACTTTACAGAAGGATGTTTTTCCAAATTCCAAACAGAAATTGATCGAAATCCATAAACGGACGATTTTACAAGCTATAATCAAATTTCAGTCAAGAAATGGGCCCACAGACATGTTTAACATGTTTTAAACAACTTTTGTAACAAAAATACTCTTTCTCCTCATATACTCATATATCCCACATTTATTGTAAAAATATCATCATTATTATATTATAATAATATAATAAAATATTGTTTTATCAGAAAAGATAAAATATCGATTTTCAACAATTGTCACTTTAAAAATTTTCTCCATCTATATTCACATAAAATGAATATTTTCCTCATCATATAAATCAATAATTAATTATTCACAAATAATATTACGTAATCACAATCCGACAACCAAAGTGCGGTTCCTGGGAAAGAGGGGCTTTCCATAAGAATTTCTCCTTCTAGCACAGCAATAAGGTGACCAAACCTCTCCTTAGGCGAACTTTCTAGACATTGCCAATAATGTTTTCTAATAATATTATTCGGATAATATGAATTATTGCTTTGATAATGGAAAATCTTGTGTAGTGATAATTATTGAAACAACGATAATATAAAATATCAACGCAAAGAATTATTGAATCAATAAAATAAAATAATTTAAATAAGAATCATCAGTAATAATTATTGAGAAGTGCCTTCTTACGTAAGAATCAATAATTGGTGCAATACTGTCTGTCTTCTTTCCGCAACAACGCGCAGATTCATCGTTTTAACCATCGGGAATTCCAACAAATAATCGTAATAAGCTGCGCCTTTATTTATAAACAACTTATACTTGTCGTTTCTTCATCCAATCACTTTCTCATTATGGGGCCCATAAAAAGACTGCTATCGTCGCATTTAATATTCCCAACAAAGAAGAATATTCCACGACCAAACGAATATTCCCCGACAACAATGAATATTTTATAACCACCTGCTTATTTAAAATATTTGTGCATTTTACCCATAACTAACCACATTAATCAAATCAACCCTTACTATTTCAAAATAATAAATAGAGGAAAATAAATTTCATTTATTAATAATTTGGGGTCTTACAACCTCCCCTCCTTATGAAATTTCGTCCTCGAAATTGACGTACGTACCTGGTATTTCGAAAAGATGAGGATACCTCGCTTTCATTTCCGTTTCCAACTCCTAGGTCATTTCCTCAATAGCATGGTTTCTCCACAAAACTTTAACTTGTGGTATGACCTTCGTGCGTAGGACATGCTCCTTCCTATCCAAGATCTTGACAGGTACCTCTTCATACGTTAAGTCTTCGGCTATCTCCTCCCGGTTTCTAACTCAATAACATGGTTCGGGTCTTTCAAATATTTACGAAGCACGGATCGTGAAAAACATTATGAACACGAGACATACTTGGAGGAAACGCGCGTCTATATAGGCCACATTTCCTACTCGGTCGAGAATCAAATGGATCAATAAATCGTGGATTGAGCTTTTCTCTTTCTCCGAATCTTGTAACTCCCTTCCATGGAGCCACACGCAACAATACATGATCCCTAATACTAAATTCCACGTCCTTTCGATGAAGATCCGCATAACTCTTTTTTTTCGATCCCGTGCCGCTTTGTATCGCTTGTCGAATCATTTGGATCTTCTCAGAGTCATTCGTACCAACTCGGGTCCAACAACGTTGCTTCTCCCACCTCATCCCAAAGATATTGGAGAGCGACACTTTCGTCCCATACAATGCTTCAAATGGAGCCACACCTATACTTGCTCGATAATCGTTGTTGTGGAGAGAATTCCACCAATGGTAAATACTTATCCCAACTCCCTTTGAAGTCTAGGACACGAGTCTTAATAGATCTTCAAGAGTTTGAATAGTCCTCTCGATTGTCCGTCCGCTTGAGGATGGTATGCGTAACTAAATCAGAAAATCCGTCCCCATAGCTTTTTGCAAGCTAACCCAAAATCTTGAAGTGAATCTTGGGTCACGATCCGAAACTATGGATACTGGCATGCCATGCAATCTCATAATCTCATCTACGTACATATGAGCAAGATGTTCAAGGGAATAAGTCTCCCGTATCGGCAAGAAATGAGTAGACTTGGTTAACCTATTAACAATAACCCAAATAGCATTTATGCCTTGAGAAACCGTGGGAAGACCCGTAACGAAATCCATGGTAATGTGTTCCCACTTCCATTTCGGAATCTCAAGTGGTTGCAACGGACCCTTAGGCACTTGATGCTCTGCCTTTACACGTTGACAAGTTAAACACCTCGAGATAAACTTCGCGATCTCTCTCTTCATATTGTTCCACCAAAATGTATGTCGAAGATTATGATACATTTTGGTACTCCCATGATGGATTGCAAACGGTGTGTTGTGTTCCTCCATCATGATTCTATGCTTCAAGTTAGAATTGTTAGGAACACAAAGTCTGGAGTTGACTCGAAGTATTTCTTCTTCATCGATTCTTGCTTCTGGAATAGCACCTTGTTGTACTTTCTTCTTCATACGCATCAGCTCTGGGTCCGTGGCTTGAGCAACTTTAACTTTTTCGATTAAAGTCGGTTCTATGCGTATATTTGACATCATCGCACTCGTTCCTGCATATGATCTTCTACTCAACGCATCAGCTACCACATTTGCTTTTCCAGGATGGTATTGAATAGTGTGGTCGTAATCTTTCAACAGTTTCGAGCCAACGTCGTTCTGCCGCATGTTGAGTTCTTTTTTGAGTGAAGAAATATTTGAGGCTTTTATGGTCCGAATATATCTCCACTTTCTCCCCATATAGATAGTGCCTCCGGATCTTTAAGCAAACGATCATTGCTTGACAACTCTAGATCATGAGTAGGATAATTTCTCTCATATTCTTTAAGTTGTCGCGAGGCATAGGCTATGACTTTCCCACGCTGCATGAGAACACATCCTAACCCTTTGCACAGAAGCATTCATCAGAGATAACAAATCCATCCGAACCCGGATGGTATTGTCAAAAAACATGTGCCGAAATGAGTCTCCTGTTGAGATCTTGGAAACCCTTCTCGCATTCCTCGCTCCATACGAATTTTGTATCTTTACAAGTCAGCTGAGTTAATGGAGTAGCGATTCTAGAAAATCCTTCCACAAATCTCCGATAATAACCAAATTTAAGCCCAAAAATCTACGTGACTTGGCCACCGCCTTTGGTTGCTCCCAACTTTGTATTGCTTCAATATTCACGTCAATGAGACACTCCATGTTTTGACACCATGTGCCCAAGGAATGCTACTTTCTCAAGCCGAACTCACATTTCTTGACTTGGCATATAGCTTGTTATCACGAAGCCTTTGCGATACCGACTTCAATGGCACTCATGATCTTCACGGCTTTTGGAATAGATGAGGATGTCATCAATAAAGACAACAACGAATTGATCCAAATATTCCTTGAATACTCGGCCATCATATCCATGAAAGCGGAAGAGAGCATTAGTCAATCCAAAAGACATGACTAAGAATTCATAATGCCCGTCTTCAAGTTCCGAAAGCGCCTCTTTGGAATATCCTCGCCTCTAACCTTCAAATTGATGATATCCGAATCGAAGATCGATCTTTGAAAAGAATTGTGCTCCTTGCAATCGGTCAAACAGTCATCAATACGAGGTAGCGGACACCTATTCTTGATAGTGACATGGTTTAATTCCCGATAATCGATACAAAGTCGCATACTCCGCCTTTCTTCTTTACAAATAAAACAAAGCACTTTAGGAGGAGATGTACTAGACCGAATGAAACCGATGTCCAACAACTCCACGTAGTTGGACCTTTAACTCCACGAAGTTCAATAGAGCCATTCGATATGGGGTTTTAGAAATGGGCTTTGTACAGGGTTCAAGGTCAATAAAGAATTCAACTTCACGTTACGGGGTAGACCGGAAGTTCTTCAGAAATACGTCGAAAAGTCAATAACAACAGAATATTATTCAAATCGACGTGTCTTTATTCAAATTCATAACATGGGCTAAAAAGCTTGACATCCGCTTTTCAATAAACGAATAGCTTTATGACTTGATATAACAATGATTGATTTTAATGGTTTAGTTGCTTGAATTCGCACAACAAAAGTTGATTAGAATATGAAAACTAACAACCTTACGAAAACAATCAATTTTGGCATGATGAGTAGTTAACCAATCAATCCCTAAAATCACATCAAAAGAAAGTATCTTTAAAGAGATAAGGTCAACAGGTACCAACTTAGATTAAACAAGATTTATAAACAGTGGATGTGATGAAAGTTTCTCCTAAAGGAGTTTCCACAGATAGGTCAAAGTCTAATTTCTCCTGAGTCAAGTTTAAACGTTGAGTACAAGCGGAGAGATAAATGAATGGGTAGCACCCAGATTGTCGTAATGTATAAACTTCGCATGAATTTATGATTAACTTACCCGATCACCTCGTTTGGGTTCTCGCATGTTGACGATCCACGACATAAAAACGCTTTCCGAGGCCGCTGACTTTGACTTTTCTCGGGATGACCTTTTGAGTCACCATCCCCGCTGGACTTGGTTTCGCTAAAGTGCAATCTCGAGCGATATGTCCTTCCTTTCCATAGTTATAACATACCTTAAACTGTTGTGGACAGTTTGGGCTGATATGTCCCTCTTTTCCATATTTATAGCATACGACCGGTAGTCGTTCTCCTCCCTTAAAACCGATTCTTCACTTTGGTCTTTGACGTCTTCACAATGTCATTGTTGAATCTCCTCTTTTTAAAATCTCCCCCCGACTCGCTTCTTCTATTTTCATGGCCACGAGTACCACCAGAGTGGTTACCGCTTTTGTCTGAATGTTTTCCTCCCCGCTGGTTTTCATTGCTCCGATGACTGCTGCCACCGATATGACCCTGGTTGCGGTCCCTTGGTTGAACGTATTTCGCTTATCTCGCTTCTAATAATTGAGCCATGTTGACAACATCTCAATATAAAGCAAATTTATGAGAGATAAGATATCTTAGAATCTCTGGTTTTAAACCTCTCGTAAACATCCCCGTCATTCGTTCCTCATTCTCTACCAAATGAGGTGCAAACTCGATAACTCGTGAACTTCACCTCGTATTGGGACACCGTCATGTTGTTTTGTTCTAGTCTAATAAACTCTACCTCCTTCATATGGCGAATACTTTCGGAAAATATTTTTCGTTGAAAAGTTTACGAAATGTTTTCAAGACATCGCGGAGTGCGGCAGTCATTTATGCGTTTCACGATTCCCACCGATGAATCTGCCTCACCACGAAACATAAAGGTGGCGAATGGAACCTTCGTTCCTCCGTCATCCCAAAATATCAAATATCTTGGTAATTTGCTTGACCCACGCTTCCGCCATGATCGGATCCGCTTTCCCTAAATTCGTGGTCCCAACTCTTTGAATCGCTTGTCAGTGACAAGTCAGCAAGGTTCTTATAATTTCCACCAGTATTCTATACACGAGTCTCCTCGTCTGCGGTTTTGCATGAACTCGCAAAATGCTCCTAAACATCCTGTCGTTCATCGCTCCTTTCGGTGGTGTTGTTTACAAGAGGAATATTGCCTTCTGCATGCCGTTTTAAAGGTGTTTCCACTTGCCTCATTAACTCCACCGTTAATATTCTCAAATGCCATTCTTAAATCTGCCATAAAACAAGGGTTAATAAAATATATTAACATATCACATATTAACCATATACTTCAATCGACCAACAAATAAGCTTAGGTATGACACACTAGCGAAGGATTACTCGCCTCTCTCCTCCTAAGTACTATTCCCCGATCTCCGCTGGAGAGACCATATCCCTAAGCTCGATATTAATCATGCGATTTACCCCCAAAATAGGTATACAACACCCATTTTGAGTCGTCAAAAATACATATGGTACGTAAATAACTACAACTTTATTAATACAACCTAAAAATCTGTGAGTTTAAATACAAATATTATCATCTAGACAATATCCACACTCAAATAAGTCCTCAAGACAATTATTTATACATTATTTAACAAAATGGTGAGGACTACTAAAACGACTTCTAGAACCATCATTCCACACCCCGGAACTAAGACTTGCTACATTCTCGCCTCCCGAGAAAAAATGGAACAACAAGGAAAAGGGTGAGCTCAACTAGCCCAAAGAAAGAACATTATGACTAAGATAATATAAAACAAATTATTGTTAGTCTTCTTGATGGGAAAAATCTAATAGAATACAATAGACAACAAGTTTTAAATCAATATTCGCAATGAAATAATAATTCATTAGAAGAGTTAAGTAGAGAATGCAAACTACTATCTTCTATATATGAATTTAAAAGTTCATCGTCTATTTTTATCCCCGTAACATCAATCATATATATCTCTGAATCAAATATTCATCTTTGCACTGAGCCAAAGATATTCATCACTTAGTTATGTTCATCTAAACACTGCTCATTTTTGCAATCATGGGCCAAAGATATTCATCGAAATCATTCATCTTTTGCTGCGCAGCGTAGATATTCAATTATATCATCATTTAGGGATCGAGGATGATGAAAAATATTTTAAAGAAAACGAATCCAAAGAAACAAAAGAATAAATATTAAGGATTCGTACTTTAAACATTTCAAGTTCAAAAATACTTCATAAATAACTAGCGAAGGAGTAAGATTCAAGAATGATCAAAACATGGATACAATCAAAACTAGTATCCATAATAGATATCTTCTTTAGACGAAAAACGAAAATTTAATTTTTTTGTGAATAATTATGTCGTATTCGTGAATAAAGTCAGAGTATCGTGAATAAGTCCGTATCGTGAATAAGTAACTCAGACACCAAAATAGAAATTTCACAAAAAAACATCATCATACTTAGTGAGTAGTACTCGTGAATAAGAACTCGTGAATAGTAACTCGTGAATAAGTAACTCATGAATAAGAACTCGTGAATAAGAACTCATGAATAAGAACTCCCATACATGAAAAAGTTCCAAATTTGATAAAAGTTACAACCAATATTTTTACATAATGATATTGAATAAATAATATCATTTAAGAAGAAAATAACATCCCTTACCTAAAAAGGATAGTACTTCTGACTGGTATACTGGATATAGTGCTGAAAGAACTTGCACCGTATAGCAATACTCAAAGTACTAAAATACTCACAAGAATACACTCAATATATCGAGAGAGAAAGAGAGAGAAATCTGTAATTTCTGGTGTGATTTTCAATTCTAACCTAAGCACCCTATTTATAGGAAAATGCTTAGAACACCAAAGCAGAAAATTTAATATAATATTAATATATATATCAAAATTTCCTACGCACCTCTTGACCATCTGAAATCAGCCACCACTAATGACAAAAACAAAAAAAAATGTTTTTGTTATTAAAATTAATTAAAACTTTCAAAAATCAATTATTTCGGAACTTCAATAATTCATAATAAATAGCCCTTTTATCAGAAAATTCGAATCTCGCTTTTTTATTTATTTATAGAAAATTCAATTTTCTACAACTTTACAGAAGGAAGTTTTTCCAAATTCCAAATGAAATTGAATCAAATCCATAAACTACGATTTTACAAGCTATAATCAAATTTCGATCCAAGAAATGGGCCCACGTACATGTTTAACATGTTTTAAACAACTTTTGCAACAAAAATACTCTTTCTCCTCATATACTCATATATCCCACATTCATTGTAAAAATATCATCATTATTATATTATAATAATATAATAAAATATTGTTTTATCAGAAAAGATAAAATATCGATTTTCAACAATTGTCACTTTAAAAATTTTCTCCATCTATATTCACATAAAATGAATATTTTCCTCATCATATAAATCAATAATTAATTATTCACAAATAATATGTAATCACAATACATCAAAATGAAGTGCAGCTACCAAGAAAGAGGAGCTTTCCAATAAGAATTTCTCCTTACTAAATAGCGTGCAATAAGGTGACCAACCCTCTCCTTAGACAGAACTTTCTAGACATTGCCAATAATATTTTCTAATAATATTATTCAGATAATATTAATTATTGCTTTGATAATGGAAAATACTATGTAGTGATAATTATTGAAACAACGAAGTAATATATAAAATATCAACGCAAAGAATTATTGAATCAATAAAATAAAATACTAAATAAGAATTCATCGTAATAATTATTGAGTAGTTCCTTCTTTACGTAAGAATCAATAATTGGTGCAATATCGTGTCTTCTTGTAACAATGTGTATCATCGTTTTTAACCACCGAGTATTCCAACAAAGATAATTGATGTAATAAATGCTACCGTTATTTATAAACAACTTATACTTGTCGTTTTCTTCATACAATCGCTTTCCGTTATGGGGCCCACAAAAGACTCCGCCATCGTACGAATATTCCCCGACAGCAAGAATATTCCACGACCAAACGAATATTCCTCGACAACAATGAATATTTTATAACCACCTGCTTATTTAAAATATTTACGCATTTTACCCATAACTAACCACATTAATCAAATCAACCCTTACTATTTCTGTGACACCCCCAAAATAGGTATACATCACCCATTCTGAGTTGTCAAATACAAGGTACAGAAATAACTACAACTTTATTGTTACAACATATAAATCATGAGTTTAAATACGATATTGTCATCTGTACAATATCCACATACAAATAAATCCTCATCATAATTATTGATACATTATTTTATAAAAATGGTGAGGACTACTAAACAACTCTCTAAAACCATCATTCCATACCCCCAGACTGCATTCGCTACATTCTCGCCTCCCCGAAAAGAAAAATGGAACAAAAAAGGAAAAGGGTGAGCTCAACTAGCCCAATAAAAGAATATTATGACTAAAGATAATATACAACAAATTATCGTTAGTCTTCAACAGAAAAGATTTAATAGAATACAATAGACAACAAGTTTTAAATCAATACTGCATGATGAAAAATATTAATTCATAAAAGAGTTATGTAGAGGATGAAATCTACTAATATCTATGAATTTAACAATCCATCATCAATATTTTTATCCTCAGTAACATCAATCAATATATATCCGGAATCATATATTCATCCTCGCACTACAAAGCCAAGGACATTCACCATTGATCATGTTCATCTAAACACTGCTCATCTTTGCACTACGGGCCAAAGATATTCATCGAAATCATTCATCTTTGCACTACAGGCCAAAGATATTCATCAGAAATCAATCATCTTTGCACTATAGGCCAAAGATATTCAATAATATCATCATTTAAGACTGAGGATGATGAAAATATTTTTTATTTTTTAAAGAAACGAATCCAAAGAAAACAAAATGACAAGGATTAAGGATTAAGGATTCGTACTTTGTTTTATCCACGTCCAAAAATATCTCAAAAATAATCATAGTGGTGTAAAATTCAAGAATGATCAAAATATGGATACAATCAAAACTAGTATCCATAATAGATATTTTGGACGAAAAGGAAAATTTTCATTTTTGATGAATAAAGTCTTAGTATTTTAGAATAATCACCAGTATCGTGAATAATGCCAGATATCGTAAATAAGAATCTCAACACCAAAAGTTCCAAATTTGATAAAACTTCGGATCAATATTTCAAAGATAATGATATTGAAGAAATAATATCATTACGAAAAAAAAATATCCCTTACCTCTGAAAGATAAGATTTAACCTGAATATCGGATATAAAGCTATAACTTGAACTTTCACCGTATAGCAATACTCAAAGTATACTCAAAATACTCACAAGAATACGCTCGATAATATAGAGAGAAAAACTTCAGCTTACGTGTGATTTTCAATTCTAACCTAAGCACCCTATTTATAGGAAAATACTTAGAACACCAAAAGGAAAAATTTAATAAATTAATAATATTAATTTTCCACATCTTCCTACGCATACTAGAAATCAATTCACCATCCTAACACATGTTAAATGAGTCCCAACAATGAAAAAAACGTTTTTTGTAATTAAAATTATTTTAAACTTCCAAAAATTAATTATTTCGGAGCTTTGAAACTTCAATAATTCATAATAAATAGTCCTTTTATCAGAAAATTCGAATCTTGCGAGTTTTTATAGGAAATTCAATTCTCTACAACTTTACAGAAATTGTTTTTTTCAAATTCCAAACAAAAATTGACCGAAATCTACAAACGGGCAATTTTACAGGCTATAATCAAATTTCAGTCAATAAATGGGGTCCACCGACATGTTTAACATGTTTTAAACATTTATTACAACAAAAATACTCTCCCTCCTCGTATACTCATATATCCCACATTCGTTGTAAAAATATCACCATTATTATATTATTAAAATATAATATATATATATATATATATTTAAATGAATTATTTTATCAGAAAAAGATAAAATTTCAATTTTCAACAATTGTCACGTTAAAAATTTTCTCCATCTATATCCACATAAAATCAATATTTTTCTCATCATATGAATCAATAATTAATTATTCACAAATAATATTACAGAATCACAATATTGACAACTAGGCAGTTCCTAGGAAAGAGGGGGCTTTCCAATAAAAATTTTTCCTTACTGGTGCGCAATTAGGTGACCAAACATTTCCTTAGACAGAACTTTCTAGACATTGCCAATAATGTTATCTAATAATATTATTCAGATAATATGAATTATTGCTTCGATAAAAAAAATACTTGTAATGACAATTATCAAACAATGAAGAATATAAAATATCAACGCATCAATTATTGAACCAATAAAATATCGAAGCGAGAATTATCGTAACCATTATTGAGTAAGGCCTTCTTCGTAAGAGTCAATAATTGGTGCAATACTGCGGTGCCATCGCGTGCGGCCAGACATCGTGTTTTTAACCACCGGGTATTCCAACAAAGGTAAATCTGTAAATAACTACGCCGTTATTTTTAAACAACTTATATTTGTCGTTTTCTTCTCCAACCGCTTTCCGTTATGGGGCCCACATAGTAGGCTACCGTCGCATTTAATATTCTCCGACAAAGCATTTAATATTTCACGACCAAACGAATATTCCCCGACAACAATGAATATTTTATAACCACTTGCTTATTTTGAAATATTTGCGTATTTTACCCATAACTATCCACATTAATCACATCAACCCTTACTATTTCAAAATAATAATTAGAGGAAATTAAATTTTATTTATTAATTATTTGGGGTCTTACAATTTCAAAATTATAAATAGAGGAAAATAAATTTTATTTATTAATAATTTGGGGTCTTATATATGAAGTTTTGCAACTTTTGATTATATAGATTTTTATTGTCATGTTATTTTGTGAAAAACAGAGTTTGATATTCCTACTAAAAAACGTACGCATATACATAAAGTATATATATAGCTCAATAAAAAGTGAGCTTAATTTTTATATTGCGTCTGTAGTTTCTAAAGTTTTATTGGTATCCAAGTATCCAAATGTATCATGAAATGAGTATAATAATATGAACGTTTTCAACATATATAAAATCTTATACCACAATAATATAAAAATATTTACTTTAGTTCATAAAAAAAGAGAAAGAGGGTGTACACATGGGTTAATTAACAATTAATATAAGTTGCAAGATATATTAAAAGTATACAAAAGTCTATCACAGTCTTGATACAAAGTTTATAAAAGTCTGTTACTTATTTCATGGAGTCTATAAAAATTATTTTAAATTTTTTTTAAAATCTTTAAAAGTCATTAAAATCCCACAAATTCTACAAAAATCTGTCACTTAAAAAAAAAATCTTTAAAAATCTATACACCAAGTCGATTAAAACGAAAGCCGGCCTAACACTATGCTTGACTGTACAATTTGCAATTTTTCACTTGCGGGCAGCGGCCGGCGTCAATGATCCCCACACCCATCCGATTTGACCAACCGTAATTGCTCTTCCCTCTCTTCCCAGGAGAGGGAGAGGGAGAGGGAGGGGGACAACCAATTCTGTAATTTGTCTCACAATGCTATTAAAATTTAAATCCATCAATTCCATTGCAATCACAATAATGTTGGGTTTTGCCCTTTTGATCCTCTTCTTCTCTGGCTTCCTTGATTTCCCAACTTCCTCTCCTTCAATACTATCTGCTGAGCATCCATTATTGAACTCCAAATCTGGTCCAGACCCATTTAAGGACTTGTTTGGTGCCTACAAAAAGTGGGATTCACAAGTGGGTTGTTATCAGTTCAGGCAAAAGCATCTAGGGTTGATGAAAAATGGGTCAATTTTATCTTCTTTGCAAGATGTTGATGGCGAATTGGAGTGTAGTGAATTGAAGATGAATCATGTGGGTGTTTTGGTTAAAGGGTGGACTTGGATTCCTGATAATTTGGATAATTTGTATGCTTGTCGATGTGGGTTGAGCTGTTTGTGGACAAAGTCTTCTGTTCTTGTTGATAAGCCTGATGTTTTGTTGTTCGAAACCACAACTCCTCCATTTCAGGTACTTTTGCTCAGCAATTTACAGTCCACTTAAATATTCAATTTTATAATAAAGTTGATTTATAATTAAGTTTGCTAGATTGGTCTTAATATGTCATTGGAAATGCAGATGCTATTATATATATATCTACTCTATATATTTTTATATATATATATATAGGTATATATTATGCTTAAAGGTTTTTTACAGAGATATGAGCATCTACTCTTTTAACTTTTTACAGAGATTTATTTAATAGAATATTGAGTAAAATAATTTTAATGCCTTTTAAAATAGTTAGGTATAATATTTAATTCTAATGTTACGATTTTATTATAATGTTTTATTTAATTTGTTTTTTTACCTATAAATGCGTGTTATACATATGCATTCTTCATTTGTCTTGTAGCTTTCTCTAATCCGGTGCAAAACTATATAATCTGATGTTATTTACGCCAGTGATCGACTATATAGAATAAAGAAGTAAAGATATAGTAGAAGACGTAAGTAAAGATACATTATCGCTCTTCTTGCTTATTTAATGTCGGATAGAAGTAAAGATACAGTAGATCTTCTCTTATTGCCGCCGTAAATAAAGAAGTAAAATTAAAGATACAGTAGAAGACACCACCCCATATTCAACAACGAAAAAGATCTCTTCTTGCTTTTCTATATATAGCAAAGATTTCCCCAACATTATTGATATCAACATTTACCTATTTTTTCACTTTTTGTCCAAAGAGATAAGTGGTGTTTTTTTAACACCTGTAGTTTGTAGGCATGTAATAGGAAGAAGACACAAGCAATCTTTCTGGGAACAATGGACCCTTTCAGATTGAAGGATTTCTATCCTATTACCCTTATTGTGCATCTTTAGTTATCTTAGACATATGTTGTGTCATAGCATGACATTAGCACTCATTCTCAATCTGCATTAACCGGAGAGACTGTAACTGTATATGCTATCCGCGGAATGAATTAATTTTTTGGAGGGCTAGGATTTTCCCTTGAATGAAATAATGGGCTCAGAAATTGACTTTATTATCTCATGATTATGTTTAATGGAAAATTGCGGATTTTTCCACATACACAACGAGAATTGTTGAAAACGAAGATGGTGGATTCGAGGTTGCACCATCATCTCAGCTTGTCAAAGGAATTGGTAATGTGTCTAGAGAGAGAAGGTTGCAGGAATTTATTTGCATTCTTGGTGAGGATACTTTCCGTACAGGGTAGCAGGATTGTTCGAGGTGGAAAGGCTGAGATTGTCATGTTCTCAGAAAAATTTTAATACCAGCAGCTGACTGGAGTACGCTTTGTCTTTCAGAAAATTGATTGGAGTACGCTTTGTCTTTCAGAAAATTGATTGGGTTATGCCTTATCCTACTAAAAATTTAATGGCATTTTGGAAACGGGTTAGAATGAGGAGAGCTTTGATGAAGAAATGGGTACTAGCCCCTCATTGCATAACAAGAGGAACTTTGAAAAAGTTGAAAATTCGACTTGTACTAGCTTCTTTCGTAGGGGGCACGTTCCTGTAGGAAGGTTTTTTTGGGGACTTGTAGGGTGCACGTTCCCTTGTCTGTCTTATGTCTATTTTGTATCCCTCATATAAATTCCTAGTAAACTTAAGGTATAGTCTTTCCTACTCGTGATGGGCGCTGGAGCCTGGAGCCTGGAGCCTGGAGCCCCTTTGGGTACATCCAATAAAATTGGAATGATATGAGAAGATTAGCATGGCCATTGTGCAATGATGAGTCACAAATCGAGAAAAGATGGCCATGGACTTCGGGGTTTCCTGACTTGTAACCTCGTAGGTAGGATCTTGGATTGTTTGGTTGGGCATGTTCTCAATGGTAATCGAGGGACCTTTTGTAAGAAAATCAACATTTTTTAGGGGTAGAGTTACCTATGGAAGTCTAACTAACCCCTCCCCCTATACATCATCATCTTACTCGTGAAATGATTGCCAAAGTAGATGAGCCAATACAGACCGATAATGATATTTGTAAGTGTTTAGGAAAGGGAAAGATGGACTATTTAGTATCATAAGAGTCTAGTACCTTGGTGATTCTGTGTTCTTTTTCCAAGGTGTTGTGACTGGATTTTTCTGAAGAGCATTTGTAATAAAGAAAAAGGATTTTTTGTTTTTTTTTCTTCCAGAAGATCCATTGGCCTAAATTAAATAAATGGAACTAACATAGAAACTAGGTTTAACGGAATTAATCGCATATCTTTATTGCAAGATTTGATATGGATCAGTGCTCTAAAAACTGCTAGGTGGACCTAAGCGGCAGAGGGAGGCGCCTAGGTCACCTAGGCGATGCCTAAGTGTTTTTCTAGTCAGACTAGGCGTTTTCTTAGGTGATCTCGTTTATTTAGTTTTCTATTGTATATACTTGATACAATATATAAAACATATAGGAGATGTAAATTTTAAAATTTTACATGAAAAATCACCAAAAATACAATCTTTAAGAGTTAACAAATTCATTTCAAATAAAAACCTTTATTAAATCAATGAGGTAGAGGTCTGATTCCGCTAAAGTAGGCTTGGGCGTCTAAACAAATCTGGGCGGTAGAAGACCTACATAGCTCCTAGGCGGGGATTAAGCAGAGATTTTTAGAACACCGATATGGATTAGTTATTGGATCCCATTTTGAACTTATCTATTCTGGCAGATGCTCTTCAGTCTTCATATGCTTTTATGTTGCAGGACTGACTTTTTTATTTTACAATTTCAGTTTGCTTCGATTAACTTGTAAAAATTCTTTGTGCTCCAACTTTAGCAGTGTATCAGACTGAAAAAGGAAAAATCTTTAGCAGTATATGGCTATGCAGATCTTTATGCATTTTTGGCTTTTGTCCTCCTATAGGATGCTTACCCTTCTCTATTCTTTCAACACAATAGGACTTTGACTCATGGGTCAGAACAACTTTGATCCTTTTGGCGTCCCTTTTTTCTTTCTTGGCAAAGTCTTTTTAGTTTTTCCTCTTTATGATTTTTATTTCCACCCTCAACAGAAAGCACAACCCTTATATAGCGCTTTTTGTGATTTTACATCAGGAAAGTCTACTAGTATATCTATATCGGGTTAAATACACTTTTCCCCACTTTACTCGACCTTAGTTTACAAATGCATCACTGAACTGAAATTTTTTACCGTCAACTCATTGAACTATAACTTTTTTACAAAAATTGAAATTTCTGTCTAAAACTGTTACAAGTTAACGGAATGTTGATGTGGCGCCATATCATATGCTTAGGTGGATATTCAACAATTAAAAAACACAACAATTATCAATTCTATAACAAATAGTTAAACGAAATAAAAATTAAATTAATGTACATAACAAATAATTATATTAATTAATTAAAATAATAATAAATTAAACATACGAATAATTTTTACAAATATATTTAAATAAAATTACTGAATTCATGCTGCTAAAATAGATAGAAATTAAGAGTATCTAAAATTAACATATTTTGTATTTATAATAATTCAGTTGCAAGCAGGTATACTCTCTCTCTAATCGAGAATCTAAAAAAGAGGAGACTTACGATTTCAGCAATCCGCTTGCAGATTCTGTCTTCCTCTGTTGTGTAACAGAAGAAGAGCTAGAGAGAGAGAGTATACTTGCCGAAGAAGAGATTTGATTAATTTCTGATTGCTCCCATGAGAGTACAGAAGAAGAGCTAGAGAGAGAGAGAGTAAACCTGCTTCGATCTACTTTTTTTTTTTGAGTTATTTAGTTGGACAAGAATAATTCGATCTGCTTCGTTTGGAAGAATTGGAAGAAAAAACCTGCTTCGATCTGCTTCGTTTGAACAGTATTAAATTATTATTTTTTATATTTAAGCTTGGATTTAATGATTTCATAATATAAATAATAATTATATTAATTTTCATAAATAAAAATAAAAATAAATTTTCAAAATTTTAATTATATTTTTGAAGTTTGAATTTATTTTATGAATTTTAATTTTAATTTATGTTTATTATGAAAATATTTATGAATAATTTTAATTTTATCCAAATTTATCTTATTTTAATAATATATGTAATATATCTAAATACAATAAAAGACAAATTTGTCAAAGAAAAACATATTAATACTTTTTCATTATTAATGTTGAGAGTATTATGACAATTTGCAAAGAAAAAGACAACAAAAAGTAGTTAAATCCATTTATTTTTCAATGTTTACAAATTATTAATTAATAATAAAATATATTAATGTATAAATTTTATAAATTTATTTATATAAAATTAATGAATTCATATTTTTATAAGTTTTAAATATTTTAGGTTCACTTTAAAAATATAAAATTATTTAATATTTTGAAATGGAGGGATTATTATTATTATTATTATTATTATTATTATTATTATTTTATCTTTTAATTTAATTTTTTAGTAATATATATATATATATATATATATATATATATATATCACATTTAAGTTATTATTTTTTTCTATTTTATAATTGTGAAGTTAGAAGCTTTTATTTGGTTTTTTTTTTATATTATTATTTTATTTGGTTAACTTGTTTTAATTGTTGGCTTTTGGGTATTTTATTTATTTATTTCACCATGACATGCCACGTGGACATATCTATATGACATGTACAAAGTCTATCTATCAATATGTTAAAAGTCAAACAATTTAACGAAATTTGTAACGGTTTATAAAAAAATTATAGTTCAGTGAGTCGAATGTAAAAAAATTCAGTCCAATGATGTATTTGTAAACCGAGGTAGAGTAGAATGAGAAAAAATGTATTTAACCCTATCTATATCAATTAGACAATGTTCTGAGTGGTAGATTGTTTATGTTTGTCTCAACAGTTACTTTTGTTCTTATTTTTTCAAATTCTCAAAATTCATTGGGAACCTTTTTTCCAGACCTTACCCTAGCATATTGTTGCATTCCAATAGCTGACATTACAACCAAGTCAGTTTTTGGCTTCCCAAGATGGTTATTGACACTGTAATGTGAACTATATATGGCATTAAAGTGCCTTGACAAAGGCGATTTCCCATACAGAAGTCTCTATGTGAAAGTTGAAAAGGCATGGTACCAGTAGTTGAAAAACATTTCAGTTTGTCATAAAAAATGTACATTCCGAGACATTCTTCCATGGGTTTCTTTTCTCCTTCCACTTTCCTCAAAGTGATCAACTATTTGCCTTGGGCCTTTATTTTTCTGGAATTCATGAATGAAAAAACTACCTCTTTTAGCAAATTGACTTTCAATCTGAAATTACAATGCTTAAATGATCCTCTCTACTTTCTCAAAAGGTTTTGAATTTCTCATAAGGATATCTAATTTTGTTTGCTGCAAAACTGAGTAACATTAGATTTATCCACCGCGGTATCATATTCTGATATTATTTTGCTTTGCAATTTCATATTGTATGGTCTTCTTTATGTATGCTAGAGACGCAATGGAGATCCTCTTCGTGTATACATGGATCTTGAAGCTGGAAGGAAGCGGTCAGGTGTAGAGGATATTTTCATCAGCTATCACGCCAAAGACGATGTTCAGACAACTTATGCTGGTGGACTTTTTCATAACAACCGCAATTATCGTTTGTCTTCTTACAAAAACAATGTATGTAATTCCTAACAACCTCACATTTCTCTCTTTCATTTACGCTCTTTTA
Source organism: Panax ginseng (assembly GCA_020205605.1). Classification (NCBI taxonomy): domain Eukaryota; kingdom Viridiplantae; phylum Streptophyta; class Magnoliopsida; order Apiales; family Araliaceae; genus Panax; species Panax ginseng. The sequence continues at coordinate 131,530,446 of CM035145.1, read as the reverse complement.
TGTGGCTCATTTTTTCTCTTTCGGAAACTGCGGACTTGCTAAGATTACCAATTAGCGAATTAACATGGAGTAATAAGGTTTAGATTTTCCATAGTGCCCTTCTAAGTAAAAAATTTGGTTGTTTATGTAACTTTTACAACATTATGGGAGAATGGTTAAAAAAAGAACTTTTCAAAGAGGACTCTAGTTTGGAAATTAGCAAAACCGAAATGTAACTATAACACGAGAGTGTCAAATTAATAATTTTAAGATCTCCGAAATTTTCAGGATACTCTTGTTTACTGGTCTTCATCGCGCTGTCTTCCTAAAAGAAACCAGCTTGCTAAAAGTCTACTCAAATTGTTACCTCATCACTCATTTGGCAAGTGCTTGAACAATGTCGGGGGACTAGACATGGCACTCACTCTGTACCCAGAATGTGTGAAAGATCCGAACGAACCCCCTAAATGGTGGGATCATTTACACTGCGCCATGTCTCACTACAAGTTTGTCCTTGCAATTGAAAACACAATGACAGAGAGTTACGTAACAGAGAAGTTGTTTTACGCATTAGATTCTGGAGCAGTTCCAATATATTTTGGTGCTCCGAACGTTTGGGACTTTGTACCTCCACGTTCGATCATAGATGGGACTAAATTTGGGTCCATGGAGGAACTGGCTTCTTACGTGAAGGCCCTGGCTAATGATCCGGTAGCCTATGCAGAATATCATGCATGGAGAAGGTGCGGCGTTCTGGGTAACTATGGAAAGACTCGTGCAGCGAGCATAGATACATTACCGTGTCGTCTATGTGAAGCTGTGAGTAAAATGGATGGGAGAAATGCAAGAGCCTTGTGAAGAATTTACTTCTCAGATTTTATTCCACATCACGATGCTGTCGATATTTCTGGATTTTTTTCATTGCTGATACCAGTAATCAATCCCCTCTCCCTTCCTCTCTAATGTATGAGCTATTGGTAAGATTGTATATGAGACATGTAGAAAGAATCAAATGCAAACAAATCATAGTGAGCATTTTTTGAACATAGCAGAAATAGCCTCACATTTTCTTAACACCCCTTGTATGTTTCCCCTCCTGATTTAAGCTTTTTAAGTTTTTGCATATGGAGATTGCAGAGTTTGTGAATGGTAATTGATAAATCCACAACAGAAAATGATATTTTTACATGAAAATTGTCACTATAGATACTATAGCGACGACTTTTACCGTCGCTATACATCTATAGTGATATTTTTTTATGTAAAAATATCAAAAAATATTATGAAAATATCGATTTCATTTGTGAAATACTACTCTTTCCATCCTTAAAAAGTATTCCCTATAATCCCTTTCAGAAATAGCTATACATTTTTAATTTTAAACTATAAAATGAGAAAAGGTTGCATCATTCCTTCAAGCTGTTAACGCAATTTTGAACTTGACTCGATAAATACTCGACTCGGCTCACTACTCGAGTTGAGTTATATCACTTGGTTTTTGTAGTGTGATTTAATTGCCATCGTAGTCTGATAGTCTCTGCTGTAATTGGGCTGGTGGGTACACTATGGTCCTTGACCTGCTAAGTTCATTACTTACTTCGGTTGCCCTAAATGCGGGGATTCAGCCTGATAGTTGAGTGAGGTCAAACTCGAAAAAAAATAATTCTTACGAATAAAAATATAATAAAATGAATCACAAAACTAAACAATCTTCAAATATTATTTACAATAACATTTTTTGAGGTTTCATTGCTTGAAATTGTTGTATAATAGCCTCATTTTTAATAGTTACAAAATATCACGCTCAATGTATATTATTAAACAGTCATTCATCCATTCATGTCCCATTTGGTTACGGAGTTCATTCTTCACGATGTTCATGACTGAAAATGTCATTTTAACAGTTGCAGTAGCAACGAACAAAAGTAGAGCCAATTTCAACAACAAATAAACTTGAGGATACACATCATCATTTCTTTTCTTAACAAACATTTGAGCCCTTTTATACTCGAAATAATAGTACTCCTCAAATTTTTAGAGGTAATAGTAGTACTGTAGTAGACTAGTAGCCTTCTCGAAATAGTAGTACTATAGTAGACTAGTAGTGTTGTAGTCTTTAGAGATAATAGCAGTACTGTAGTAATGTTGTAACCTTCTCAATTTCTTTTAAAGTCAGATGACCCCCCTGACTCATGAAATTTCAGTGGGGCAGTTGCCCCCCAACCCCTAACGTAGGTCCGCCCCTGCCTAAATGTCAGACTCCATCTGTTTCAAACCATAAGATTATTATTAATTTTTTATAGACATTTTCAAACTTAAAAATTGATACGGGTTCCTTTATTTTTAGTCAATAAAGTGATAAATAAAAAGTATTAATCATAATTTTTAATGAATCATTTCAATTTGGAGTTTGAAACATATTAAATTGACTTACAAAAATTAATGGAGAAAATACTAATTAATCTAAAAGTTAATTTATACTTTTCATCAGAAAATATTGGCAAATTTTTGCTCTCGGCTTCATACTCGACATAATTAATACTCCTACTTTTTACTTGTATATATACTTCTATTTATTTATTTTTTCTATTTTATTTATATATATAGTAAAAATATATATAAGATATTTTAAAATCTAATAAAAGAACTTGATAATTACACAACATGACATGCGATTCATATTCCATAATGTTTTGAGTTACTCGCGAACTATTTAACTCTACTCGACTCGATAAGTGTTGAGTTGCGTTAAATACTTGATTCAAATTCGACTTACTATCCTATAAATACTTATATTTTAGATATATTGAATATTATTATGTCACTATTACTTATATTTTTAGTAAATGTTAGGGAAGATATATTTGAAAAAATAAATATTTGTTTGAAAATCGTGGCCTATGATACTATCTTTCAAATAAGCACTTGAACTTGGGGGAAAAAATGGAACCCTACCTCAGGAATTGGAGAGGGAGGATTATACAGATTAAACTTCCTCCTCTTCTCCATTAACAAGATTATTCAAAAGACTTGAGGCCACCTCTTCTCCATTGACAAGATTATTCAAAAGACTTGAGGCCAAAATATGAACAGATATAACAAATAAAAAGGCCAAACTTTAAAACAAACAATTAGATAGATCATGCATATGTATTAGGTATTAATTTAAGACCTTTCAAATGGACCCCCATGAATGATTTGCCTCATCCCCATATGTATTAGGTATTAATTTATGTAGTGATTTTTTTTGTTGCGACTTACCTGAGATAACTAAAAGTATATGTAATGAGAATAAATTATGGGAAGCGCTATTTTCACATATGTTTTTGATATTTTTACATGGTTTCTTCTCACATGAAGGAGAGATCCACTGTATACTCATGTGAGAGAACCATATAGAAATATCAAAAATATATGTGAAAATATCAGTTTCCATTATTATATACGAATATGGTGGTCTGTAAAACTAGAGTTTTATACCTTCTAATAACATGTCACGTATAAATTTGAGAGAAAATCAAGAAATTTGGAATCCAATATGATTATTAGTAAAATAATTTTACCATGGTAAATAATAAATACAAAATCTATTAATGTAATTAAAATTTCTTGATTTTTCCCTAAATTTTCTACGTGGCAAATAGTTATTGGAAGGTGTAAAACTCTAGTTTTACTGGTCATTTGTATATAATTTATTCTCATATGTAATATAGTGTGTCAATCCTACAAGTCTACCAATTCTCGCAACTATAATTTGACTGAAAACTTTCGCAATGTATATCATGACTCTTAACTAAATAAAATTAAAAATATAAAAACTATATGTGAACATGAAAATTAGACATGAGTGTATTTGAATTTCACTTAATTATATTTTGACTCTCAGTGGTGGATAAAACTATAAATAAGTGAAGTTCAAATACACTCATCTCTAATTTTCATGTTCACCTAAAAGAACTCTTAAAAATATAACTTCTTAACACTATCAAACATATTAATTTCAGGAGTAATTTTAAAGAGAAAGGTGACAAAACACAGTTCCAAAGTATAATACAATTACAGAACTACTGAATAGTAATTAAACAACATATAAATATGCTTAATATTTAAAGGATTCATCATCTTCTTCTTTATGGAACTACCATACGGTAGCCATTATTCCGCTATGGGTAGAACTTTTACATTTTCCAGCTCTTTTTTTCACCTGCAATAACAAAATTGAAGCAGCTATTTTAAAACAAAATTAATATTAATAACAATCTATATATATATATATATAATTTGTATTTATCATATTATTGAGTTTTCCAACATAATTAAGTGCACACATATGTACCATAGTTATATCTGAGTTTTTTAATGTTAATTAATTTAAGAGAAACACACTAGATTGTGTATTTGCTGACGTGTAAGGTCATGTCCTCTTCTCAATTTAAGTTGTATAATCATACGGCTTGAATTGTAACTAATTAAGTTCAAAAATACTCTTCACAATTTAATCAGGGAAAATAGTATATATTACGACTTTAGGTGTCGATTTTTTTATTGCTGGATAAATCTAATTGATAATATTTTTACGATATATTTGATATAGTGAATTAATTTTATAATTTTATCAAATCTCATGTATTGGTATATGTCGCAATCGTAATTCGGCAAAAATATTTCACAATATATAGCAGAGGCCGATCGATCCAACATCAATTCATCACCATGCAGCGCACACCTGTATAGACCGCCTCAATAAGCATGTTGGACCACCTCCTTACCTAAAAGGTTAACCTATTAGTTGAGGTTCTACCATACTTGTTAACCCATGTACACTCTTGAATTTATCCAACGTGGGATACATGTGAAATATCCCAACAGGCTCTCCTACCCAAAATCTTACTTATTCTCTGTCAAAATATAAGATCTATTTTGACCTTTTGAAATCAAATTAATTGACGTATTTTTAAGTTTAAAATTTATTTTAATTCATATAATTGTAGACAATACAATTACAAAAATTAAAACTATCATGAAAACAATAATAATTGCGAGATTTATTGTTTAAAAAAAATTAAATGAATCATATTAATTAACCTTGAATTTAAAAATATCTAAAATTAACTTTTGATCTTATATTTATATTTGCAACTAATAACAGAAAATAATACATTCGGAAAAAGAGGTTTCCAAAATCAAATTGTCTTCTTACCCTTTTGCTGGTTTCACATTTTTCGGCGCTTACAGTCTTCAAGTGGTCGGGTTTGTTCCTCAAATACTTCTTCAATTCTTGATTATCCATGTTTCCTATCATAGTAATCTGCAAATTAATTGGAAATTATAATTAATGTGACCATATATAGAAAATTGAAATTAATCGGAAATTCGATAATATATATATATATGTATAGCAATATATATTTAAAATAAATTGAATGATCCATAAGTACAAGTGTGTGAATTTAAATCTAACTATGCATTGGAGAAATAATCCATGTTTAAATTTTTTAACCCTTCCGTCACTATTAGTAGTAATTAAAGTATATTTTATTTTTTTAATTTTGAAAGACGTACGTTTGATTTTTCTATAAATAGTTAGAGATAAGTTTGTCCAAATAGTGCGCCACCATGGCTAACAGTAATATATCATGGGAACATTATATTAATTAATTGACTAACTTACTATTAAATTAATTTTATGATAACCGAATACATGAATCATGATCACTTCGATAATGTTTTTTTTTTATATTTTTTTTGTTGCTTGACAAGCAAAATAATAATTTTTAATTTTTTAAATATTATATCCAAAAATAGAATCCACTTATTTTCTTTCTTTCTTTTTTTTTTATAAAAAAACAGGTTAAATTTTGTTTAGTTGCCAAGTTGTTTGTACATATGTTTAGCATCGATCTCCTTACAAAAACAATAAAATTATAAATAAAAAAAATCACACAAACACACACACACACACACACACATATATATATATATATATAAATATATGAAAAAATGTATGTACACAGCTGTGTATTACAATCGACTATGTCGACGATTTTTTGAGTTATAGCGACGGTCGACGGGTAAATTGTCGCCATAACCCTTATACTGTGTAATAACGCTGTGTAGATATATATATATATATATATATATATATATATATATATATATATAGTCCGCTTCTCCAACAAATTGGAAGGAGCAAATTAAAAACGAACCTGCTATAGCGACAGTTTTTTCCGTCGCTATAGCATAGAAAGTCGATTTTTTATTCTATAACGACGGAAAAAACCGTCGCTATAGTCGTTTCGCTCCCTCCAGTTCACTGGAGAGAGCCGGGGTATATATATATATACCCATTTGCTTTGCTCTTCAATCTCTTTTTCTATAGCATCTTCTTCCTTATCAGCAAGTGCCTTCTTCTCTTGCCATGTTAGAACAATCTGTTTCATTGCCTTGTCTCCTTTCATTTTCCCTGACATGATTATTAATTATTTCCCTTCTAACCACAAAACAAAACTAAACTATGGAAATTAAATGGATAACAAAAACTAAATGCAAAGTTTAGATTTATAAATAGAACAAAACGTAACTGATATCTAAATATAGTATTACCCCACCTTTTTCTTGAAAAAATTAATAGCATGTGTTAACTAACGTGAAGCCTAGTTAAGAGTAATTATCTATCTATATATATATACACTAGATCTGTCCCGTGCCTCCGATACTGTATGGACGATGAAATTTATCTCAAATTTTGGACGGCCTAGATGATTTATTGAATGAATGGAAAATTTAAAATCATTTGTATTTTATTAGATAGATAGATACATACATACATAAATCTCAGAAAGTCAATGTAACCGAAATTTAGGTTATTCCAATTTCCAACGCCCGCTGTGCTAAATGGTCACTAATGGTTATACTTATTAATTAGTAGTAATTAAATGTAAAATGATTGATATTCTACACGTGTAAAAATAGATTGTAGAAACGTAACGGAAGAATAATACTCTCTCTGTCCCAGAATAAAAGTCTTTATTATTATTTTGAGTAGTCCCATGTTAAATGTCCACTTTTCTTTAATAACCAAACTTTTACACAATTTTTCTTATTATACCCTTATCATTAAATATCTCATACTTTTCTTATTCTAATTCTCTCTCCATATTTAATAAGTATATTTTGAATTGAAAAGTTAGAAAGTCACTCTCTCACCTACATTGGAAATAATTAATGAAATATTATTATGGATAATTTTGTCATTTCATTCATCTTCTTAATATGCGTAAAAAGTCTAGTAGGACTTTTATCATGAAACAGATAGAATAACTATTTATAATTAATAAAGCAATTGGAGATCTTATCAAAATTTGACTAATTAAGTTAACTTCGTTGGTCACCCAATTAATCCCAAGTTAATATCGAGTTCATCATCTCTATTGCTACAATGTATGTCATGCTCATATATAATTATACCTATTATAATTTAAAAGAGAACATAAGAAGATTATATAAGAAATGAGATTTTCTAATATTCTTTAAGTACATCAAATACATTGATAGTGAGCCTCTATTTATAGGCTACACAAATACATGAACCAAGATAGAATATAAACTTAAATAGGGAGAATGAATAGCTCATCAATGCACTAATATGTAGGTTATGTAGGTTATAGAAAATGAATGGACATCCATATTATAACTATTTATAACACTCCCCATTGGATGTTCATTACTGAAGAATATGCCTCGTTAAAACCTTACTAGGAAAAACCCTGTGGGATAAAAACCTAGTGAAGGAAAAAGAGTACATAATTTCTTCAAAAACTTATGAGATATTGCTTTATGAAAAATTTAATTACTCCCCCTCATGATTATATCACTTGAGATCTCTGAGTCGACGCAATCCAACGTTGTGGAATAACTTCTCAAATGTAGAAGTAGGAAGCGCCTTTGTTAATAAATCTGCCAAATTTTCACTTGAACGGATTTGCTGAACATTTATATCACCATTCTTCTGAAGGTCATGAGTGAAAAAGAACTTTGGTGAAATATGTTTTGTTCTATCACCTTTGATATATCCTTCCTTGAGTTGGACAATGCATGTTGTATTATCCTCATATAAGACCGTCGGTGTTCCTTCTCCTGAAGATAAACCGCAAGCTCCTCGTATGTGTTGAATTACAGACCTTAACCATACACATTCGCGACTAGCCTCATTGTGACGCCCCCAAAATATGTCCATTCCATCCAACCTATTATGAGTCGCCAAATATATGGTACAAAAAACAACTACAACTTTATTACAACAATTCTCGTGCAAAATACAACAACATAAATGCTGTGAGTTTTGATACAAATATATACCAACTGTGACTCACATCCCAACCTTGGATAACACGTCACAATGGCACCTTACATAAAGGTATAGTCAAAAACTGTTTTAAAAATTAGAATCTTTGGAAAGTGCTCAAGGAAACCTTCGTACATGGGAGGCCATGCATCTAGGTTATGATAGATATCATATGGCCACATAATTATCCTTGGTTGACCCAATAGACCCCAAAGAAAAACAAGAAGATTACTATCATATTCTTCCCAATGGTAAGTCTTCTCTTGACATATCATTATCTCCACTGTCTCTAATTGAGAATTATACTTCAAACAAACACCAAGATTATATAGGTAGTGCTTGTAGATATACTCAGTAAGTGGATGTGCACAACCCTGTCTTATGATGACACGAGGTTGTATGTCATTAGACATCTTGTATGATAGTGGCAAAACACCCTTCCAACGTTGGGTTCGCCTCACCCTATTTGATTCACCAAATATAACTACTAAATGATGTATACAACACCTTTCTATACTGCTTAGGGAGAACCTCCACATCTAGAGACCACCGTTCTATTTCCCACTACCCTCGCTTTCAATTTCCAACTACACTCTTATTTACCTGAAAAGGAATTGTGAAGCAAAAGGGTGAGCACAACTAGCCCAGTAAAGAATATCATGACTAAAGATAATTAAATTATCAATAGCCTTCATCAGTAATAAATCAGAGATTTAGAACATATGGTAGATGATAAAACTTTTCAACCATAGTTGCAGCGGAACGAGCAATCCATTAGAAGAGTCAAATAGACCATAAAGTCTATTATCTTCTCCACATTAAAAGTCCACCAACAATGTTTTATCCTCGTAACATTAATCAACAGCCTTTTCCACAATTATATGAATAACTCATAATCATAATTGTAATTCTAAATTCTATTCGTATCCGTGATTTAAGATAATTTTCATCACATGTCTTTACCGAAACATCAAAGATCATGGTTATACCAAATCACAGCCTCGCTTTATAATCATACTAACAATTTCATCTTTTGCACTACGGGCCAAAGATATTCATCAACATACCATCTTTGCACTACAGGCCAAAGATATTCAACAACAGGTCATCTTTGCACTACGTGCCAAAGATATTCATCAACAATTCATCTTTGCACTACAGGCCAAAGATATTCTCAACAGCTCATATTTGCACTACAGCCAAATATATTCATCAACAGCCATATTTGCACTACAGCCAAATATATTAATATCTCAAAGAAATATATAATAATTTCAGAATTTATATAAACAATAATTATAACCATGTTGATCATTTCACCTTTGCACTTAAGCTAAAGATATTCAATTATAAATTCAATGGTCATGATCATACCAGTCAACAATTCAATTTTTGCCTACTGGCCAAAGAGAACCCATAGTCATGATCATACCAATAATCTACCCATCTTTACACTCAAGTCAAAAGAAATTCCATCACTAGGGTTATAAAAATGTTATATATGATAATAAAAATAATATGATCAACAACTGCATTTAATTTCAAGAGTAAGATTCATAAATCAACGATAATTTGGTCAGAAAAAGAAACCAATTTTGTCATGAATAGTAACTCATGAATAGTAACTCGTGAATAGTAACTCATGAATAGTAACTCGTGAATAGTACTCCGTATTCGTACATAGTACCGTATACATAAAAATGTCATATACATGAATAATGTCGTATACGTGAATAAGTGTCAGATATCGTGAATAAAGGTCGATATATGTGAATAGTAACCCCGACACAAAAAGGTAGAACTTCCACAATAAAATCCATACCAATATTTCCGTATAATGATATTGAAAGAATAACATCATTACGAAAAAAATATCCCTTACAATCCCTTAAAATCCCTTACTATCCCTTACCTCAAAAGAGCAGCACTTCTGACTAGATATCGGATATGACGCTGAAGAAAACTTGCACTGATGAATATCAACTCACCAAGTATCTAAATACTCACAAAATACACTCGATAATCTAGAGAGAAAAAGAGAGAAAACTTATGAATTCTGGTGTGTTTTTCAATTCTAACTTAGCCCTCTATTTATAGGAAAATGTTAGCATACCGAAGCAAGCATTTGACTTTGCTACACGATGGCTTTACTCGCTACTATTCCACCCAAAAAAAATCAGCCATCTTCTTCTAACAACCAAAAGTGGGGCCCACCCATTTCTAGAATTTTCCATCAAAATCATTTATAAACCTAATTTCCTAATCACCACCTCTTAAAATTCATAACAAATCATTCGCTCATTTTTAATTCGTTCAAAATTTGTGAACATATACTCAACTTATATATGTATAACATATCTAAAAATCACAACGATCCAACTACGATTAAAAATTATAACTCACACAATAAAGTCAGTAAGAACAATGATTTGATCTTTTAATACCTCCAATCCGACAAAATACTGATAAAATACCTCAACATTAACTCTTTCATTTATAACCACATAAATAAATCCATCATTTATATCCACATCAAATAAATATTTCCTTATCATATAAATCAATAATTAATTATTCACAAATAATATTACAGAATCACAATAATGACAACCAGGCAGTTCCCAGGAAAGAGGGGGCTTTCCAATAAGGATTTCTCCTTACTGGCGCGCAATTAGGGACCAAACCTCTCATTGACAAAACTTTTTAGACATTGCCAATAATGCTATCTAATAACATTATTCAAATAATATGAATTATTGATCTGATAATGGAGATACTGTGCAGTGATAATTATTGAACAACAATAATATAAAATATCAACGTAGCAATTATTGAATCAATAAAATAAAATATTGAACAAGAATTATCGTAATAATTATTGAGTAGTGCATTCTTCACGTAAGAATCAATAATTCAACAATACTGCAATACCGTCTGCTATCGTCTTTGTACGCCAGACATCAGATTTTTTTAACCACCGGTATTCTAGCGAAGGTTAATTGAATAATTACGCCAAGTTATTTATAAAAACTCAAACTTGTCATTTTCTTCATCCCAAGCGGTTATTCTCATTATGGGGCCCATGAATGACTATACTGTCGTCTGAATATTCCCGACAAAAAGAATATTCCACGACCAAACGAATATTCCCCGACAACAATGAATATTTTATAACCGCTTGCGTATTTTGAATTTTTTTTTCATATATCACCCTTAATTTTAACTTTTATCAATTTAACCACTTACTGAATAGTAAAATTGAATACTTTTATTTCATAAAATTTGGGGTCTTACACTCATGTATTGCCAAAATTTCAGCATGGTTAGAAGATGTAGCAACTATAGTTTGCTTCATCGAACACCAAGAAATGGCAGTTCCACTACAAGTGAATACATATCCAGTTTACGATCGAGCATTATGAGGATCGGATAGGTACCCTGCATCTGCAAAACCAGTCAAATCTGTTTTGGGTTGGTTAGGAAAATACAAACCCATATCCTTTGTACCTTGTAGGTAACGAAGTATATGTTTAACCCCATTCCAATGCCTTCGGGTTGGACAAGAGCTATATCTTGCTAATAAGTAGACAGAAAATGATATATCAGGTCGTGTATGACTAACAAGATACATTAGCGCTCCAATTGCACTCAAGTATGGTATTTCAGGACCAAAAATCTCCTCATCATTTTCTCGAGGTGGAAAAGGGTCTTTATTTACATCAAGTGACCTCACAACCATTGGGGTGGTCAACGGATGTGCTTTGTGACGCCCCCAAAATAGGTCCATTCCATCCAACCCATTCTGAGTCGCCAAATACACGGTACAGAAATAACTACAACTTTATTATTACAGCATATAAACTGTGAGTTTAAATACAGATATTGCCATCTAGACAATATCCACACGCAAATAAATCCTCAATATAATTATTGATACATTATTTTACAAAAAATGGTGAGGACTACTAAACAACTCTCTAGAACCTTCATTCCATACCCCGACTAGTACTACATTACATTCTCGCCTCTTGAGAAGAAAAATGGAACAAAAAGGAAAAGGGTGAGCTCAACTAGCCCAAGAAGAATATTATGACTAAGATAATATACAACAAATTATCGTTAGTCTCCAACAGAAAAATCTAATAGAATACAATAGACAACCGGTTTTAAATCAATCTTCGCAATGAAATAATAATTCATTAGAAGAGTTAAGTAGAGAATGCAAACTACTATCTTACATATATGAATTTTAAAGTTCATCGTCGATATTTTATCCTCGTAACATCAATCAATATATATCTCGAATCAAATATTCATCTTTGCACTACTGGCCAAAGATATTCATCGATTAGTCATGTTCATCTAAACACTGCTCATCTTTTTTACTACGGGCCAAAGATATTAATCGATCGGTTATGTTCATCTCAACACTGCTCATCTTTGCACTACGGGCCAAAGATATTCATCAAGAAATCATTCATCTTTGCACTACTGAGCCAAAGATATTCAATAATATCATCATTTAGGGTGAGAGGATGATGAAAAATATTTTAAAGGAAACGAATCTAGTGAAACAAAAGAACAAACATTAAGGATTCAGTATTTTAAACAATCCAAGTTCAAAAATACTTCATAAGTAATCGAGTGGAGTAAAATTCAAGAATGATCAAACCATGGATACAATCAAAGCTAGTATCCATAATAGATATTTTGACCGAAAAATGAAAATTTAATTTTTACGTGAATAGGTCGTATTCGTGAATAGTCTCAGATATCGTGAATAAAGGTCGATCGTGAATAGTAACTCCAACACAAAAAGATAGAAATTTCACAAAAAACATCATCATGCTTCGTGAATAGTACTCGTGAATAGTAACTCGTGAATAGTAACTCGTGAATAGTAACCCCGACATGAAAAAGTTCCAAATTTGATAACAATTTCCAACCAATATTTCGGCATAATGATATTGAAGAAATAATATCATTTTTCGAATAAAATAACATCCCTTACCTCGAAAGAAAGTACTTCTAGTTGAAACACCGGATATAGGCTATGACTTGAACTTGCACCGTATAGCAATACTCAAAGTATACTCAAAATACTTACAAGAATACGCTCGATAATATGGAGAGAGAAAACTTCAGTTTCTGGTGTGATTTTCAATTCTAACCTAAGCACCCTATGTAATACCCCAAAAAAAAAAGAAGATAATAATAAAATAAAAATAAAATAATAAAATATTTAAGTGAGTTTTAAAATAGTTAATTGGGCTTTCCTTATATTTGGGTCAAATTATAATTAATTTATTTGGGCCATTAAAATTATTTGGGTCTAAACTATATTTGTCTAATTTTTACTTCCTAATCAAATTAGAAGAATTAATTAATAAACCAAAACCTAATTCTATTTTCATTAGCTTCTGCCAAGAATTTAGAAAGGGTTGGGTGTGAAGAAAAAGAACAAAAACTAAAGAGGTAATCAATTCTACTGCAGATTCTTTAGTATATATATATTTGTTAGCTTACGAAACTTTTACGTATATATATATATATATATATATATATATATATATATATATATATTACTGATAAGATGCGTTTATATATATATATATATATGTTACGAACTTTCTAATATATATGTATACTTGATTCCTTGATTTTAGTTTTTATATATATATATATATATATATAACCGATTTTGTTTATATATTTATATCTATAAAAGATATCTGATTTTATTTATTTATTTATTTATTTTAAAAAGGAATGATAATAAATGATAATATAATATAGTTATTATAATTAAAATGTATCTTTTACTTACAAATTGAATATATATATTAAAATTATTGAATTTGTGAAAATATAATTTGTATGAGTTCGTAATTTAATTATATGCTTTATATTTTATTTTGATAATTAGATCGGATTGAGGGAGTTTAGCGGGCGATATTTAGCTTCTTGCTTAATTATTTCGATACTATATTAAGGTACGGATTTACGTACTTTTTCAAATGATATTCCTTTAAATTTAATTAGATTCGTTTTGTACTCGTTTAGAAATTTGGTATTGCCTCTTGGGATTATTCTTTGTTGTCAAAATTATTGAGTTAGTTTCGTTTTGGCGTTGATATTTGAATTCGTATTTGTACTCTTTAAACTAGTTAATCGTGTCAATATGTTTTGGAGACTTTATTCGTTTGTACCATTGTTCGTATATTTTCGCTCACACTTGAGTTGTTTTGATCATTGATATCTTGTAATAATTGGGTATGTTTGTATTTGATAATTCAATTTCATTTGAATATGGTCATATAAGCCTTGTGATTTGAACCCTTCCGGCTTACATTTTGTAGTTTGATCCTTAGGGTATACTTGAGCTAACCACACAGCCAGGTACCCACAGAGCATGTCCTCTTGACACGAGGGCATGACACCTTCCGTGGCGGTGTGATTAGTCCACTACGTATCCTTTTGTATGCTTTCGGTATGAGCTTTGGCCATTTGATATATTTGTTCAGGGATACATATGGGTCGACCCAAAGATTTGATTTGATTCGATTTGTTTGGCGGATTAGTGACGTATGTGTCGTGCGTACTATCCGATTTGATTTGTATACATCATGGTACCGATGTATTTTTTTAGCCTTTGACTATTTGTATTTGAGCTCAGTATGAAATTCTTACCGTATAACCATTTGATTTAGCCTTATTTGTTTGAGATTCTTTTGGCTATAATTATTCGATTGACAGTGTTAGTCATTTGTAAATGGACTCACAAATTTTGATCTATTCGTAATTCGTTTGTAATTCACATGTGTTCATTCATTCAATTCTTTTAGATTCATTACTTATTGTGATACATTTATTCACCTTCATATCCGACTGGGCAATTGGCTCACGCTGTGTTCTTTTTCCGGCAGGTAATCAGGGGTGATCAGGATATGTGGGATGAGAGCTACCTTTGATCCAAATGAGTAGATTAGTTTTGAGAATTATTATTAGACTTGGTGTTCATAATATCTTGTTAAGGGATGTTTGGGCCATTTTGGCATTTATTTCTTATTAGTAGAGACTATGTAATTGTGGAGTTACTGCTATTTAAATTGGAGTATGTGACTTTTGGTATTAAATTATATTGGAGATATTTTGAGGTTATTAGAGATTTGTATTTATTATGTTTGTGCGTGACATCCCTTTTTCCTTTTTGGGAAAGGGGGTGTTACACCCTATTTATAGGAAAATGCTTAGAACACTAAAGTAGAAAATTTAATATAATATTATTATTTATATTAACCATTCCTACGCACACCTTTGAATTCAGAATTTAGCAATTGCACACATGCAAAATGAGGCCCACACATTGAAAAAAACGTTTTTTGTTAATATAAATATTTAAAACTTCCAAAATCAATTATTTTGAGACTTGAACTTCAATAATTCATAATAAATAGCCCTTTTATCGTAAAAATTTGAATCTCGCGTGTTTTTATAGGAAATTCAATTCTCTACAACTTTCTGAGAAGAAAGTTTTTCAAATTCCAAATGAAATTGACCGAAATCCATAAACGTGACGATTTTACAAAATATAATCAAATTTCTATCGATAATTGTGTCCACCAACACACAAAATATGTGTTAACCATTTAATACCACAAAAATACTCTTCCTCCTCATATACTCATATATCCCACATTCATTATAAAATATCACAGTTAATATATTATTAAAATAATATATTTAAATGAATTATTTTATCGTAAAAAATAAAATATTAATTTTCAACAATTGTCACATTAAAAATTTTCTCCATCTATATCCACATAAAATTAATATTTTCCTCATCATATAAATCAATAATTAATTATTCATAATTAATATTACGTAATCATAATCTTGCAACCGGTAGTTTCTCACGGAAAGAGGGGCCTTCCAATAAGGATTTCTCCTTCTTCAAGCGCCAAGATTAGGTGACCAAACCTCTCTTTAGATGTAACTTTCTAGACATTGCCAATAATGTTATCCAATAATATTATTCGGATAATATGAATTATTGCTCTTATAATAAAAAAAAATCATGTGTAGTGGCAATTATTGAAATAACGATAATATAAAAAAATCAACGCAAAGAATTATTGAATCAATAAAATAAAATCTTTGAATAATAATTCTTTCAGTAACAATTATTGAGTAGTGCCTTCTTACGTAAGAATCAATAATTGGTGCAATACCATGTCTTCTTTGCTCAACAACGGCGTATTAGTGTGTTTTAACCACACGGGTATTCCAACAAAGATAATAGCAGTAATAACTATGCCGTTATTTATAAACAACTTATATTTGTCATTTTCTTCATCCAATCGCTTTCCGTTATGAGGCCCCAAAAAGAGCTACTGGCAAATTTAATATTTTCCACAAGCGATTTAATAATATTCCACGACCAAACGAATATTCCCCGACAATAATGAATATTTTATAACCACTTGCTTATTCAAAATATTTGCGTATTTTACCCATAACTATCCACATTAATTAAATCAACCCTTACTATTTCAAAATAATAAATAGAGAAAAATAAATTTCATTTATTAATAATTTGGGGTCTCAATCTCCCCTCCTTATGAAATTTCGTCCTCGAAATTGACGTACGTACCTGGTGTTTCGAAAAGATGAGAATACCTCGCTTTCATTTCCGTTTCCAACTCCTAGGTCATTTCCTCAATAGCATGGTTTCTCCACAAAACTTTAACTTGTGGTATAACCTCGGTACATAGGACATGTTCTTTCCTATCTAAGATCTTGACAGGTACCTCCTCGTACGTTAAGTCTTCGGCTATCTCGTCCGGTTCTAACTCAATGACGTGGTTCGGGTCGTCCACATATTTACGTAACATCAATACATGAAAAACGTTATGAACACGCGTCATACTTGGCAGTAAAATGAGTCTATAGGCCACAGTTCCTATTCGATCGAGAATTTCAAATGGATTAATAAATCAAAGGTTTGAGCTTTCCTCACCTCACCAATTCTCACTTTTGAAATAACAACTTCTTGCACCTCCTTCTTCAAATTCATCAGCTCCGGTGTGTAGCTTGAACAGCTTTAACTTTATCGATTAAAGTCGATTATACTCGTATATCATCACGTGGGTACCTAGAGTTTTCATCTCCATCTCTATTATTTATAAATTATACGAAATTAGTCTTTGACAATATCGTACTTTCATTTCTTATATCGATCTTCTACTCAACATGTCGGCTACCACGTTCGCATTTCCGGGATGACATGGTCGAACATGTCTTTGAAATGAGTCTCCTCTTGAGTTCTTGAAGCTCTTCCCACATTCCTTGCTCCATTCAATTTTGTATCTCTACGAGTCACCAAGCGTTAATGGAATAGCGATTCGAGAATATCCTTCAACGAATCTCCGATAATAACCAACTAAGCCTTCAGAAAGCTATATATTTTGATTACCGACTTAGGTTGTTCTCAATCTGTGACTCATATCCCAACCTTGGATAAGACGTTACAATGACACCTATCGCTTTACTATCATCACGAATATGGTGTCCCCTACGAGAGTCGGCTTGGTTGCATTCCACAAAGGAAGTCACCAGATAAAGGCTCGGTACCAAATTCTATAGTTGAATTTTAACTCTGAAGTTCAATAGGAGCCATTCGATATGAGATTTTAGAAATGAGTTTTGTCTTTGGGTTCAAAGTCGATACAAAATTTAATATCGGGGCTTTGGGAGTAAGCCAAGAAATTCTTCAGAAATACGTCGGGAAAATCAATAACAATAGGAATATTATTCAAATCTGACGTGTCTTTATTCAATCCATAACATGGACTAAGAAAACTTGACATCCGTAATAAACGAATGACTTCATGGCTTGATATGAAAATGTTTGACTACAATGGGTTGATTGCTTGAATTCGAATAACAGGTTGCTTAGGAATATGAAAACTAACAACCTTACGAAAGTAATCAATTTCGGCATGATGAGTAGTTAACCTTAAAATCACATCAAAAGCAAATATCTCTATAGAAATAAGGTTAACGAGGTAATGTGATAGTGCCAACTCGAATCAAGCAAGATTTCTAAACAACGGATGTAATGAAATTTTCTCCAACTGAGTCTCCATAAATAGGTTAAAGTCTAATTTCTCCGTAGTTAAGTTCAAACGTTGAGCGCAAGCAAAGAGATAAAAGAATGGGTAGAACCCAGATCTAGTAAGGTATAAACTTCGCAAGAATTTATAATTAACTAACTTAAGTGCTAACTTCGTTCGGGTTCCTCGTATTTTTGACCGGTCACAACAAACGCCTTTCCAGAACCTTTGACTTTGACTTTTCCGGGACATCCTTTTGAGTCACTATTCATTGGATCTGGGTTTCGATCTGCGTCTGATCTCGGCGATATGTCCTTCTTTTCCACAATTATAGCATACCTTAAACTGTTGTGGGCAGTTTGGGCTGATATGTCCCTCTTTCCCATATTTGTAACATACGACCGGTGGTCTTTCTCCTCCCTTGGAACCAGTTGCTACTGGCGCTGACGTCTTCACATGGTCGTTGTTGAATCTCCTCTTTTTAAAATCTCCTCCCGACTCGCTTCTTCTATTTTCATGGCCACGATTACCACCAGAGTGGTTACCGCCTTTGTCCGTATTCTTCTTTCTCCATTGGTTATCGTTATTACGATGATTGCTATCTTGATATGATCCTGGTTATGGTCCCTCGGTTGAACGTATTTCGTTATCTCTCGCTTTCTAACAACCGAGCCACATTGACAACATCTGAATAGAGAGAAAATTATGAGAAATGAGATCTTGGCGTATATCGGGTTTCAAATCTCTCGAAACATCCAAGCGTCATCGTTCCTCATTCTCCACCAAATGAGGTGCAAACTGGATAACTCCGCGAACTTACGCCTCGTCTTTGGGACACCGTTATGTTATTACTCTCGAGTCTAATAAATTCCACTTCCTTCATATAGATGAATACTTTCGAGGGAAGTACTTGTCATTGAACTGCTTTCTGAAATGTCTCCCATGACATCTTTGAGTGCGGTTGGATGGAGTACGCTTCACGATTTCCACCAAGAATGTCCTTACGTTCTGAACATAAAAGTAGCGAATGGAACTTTTTGTTCCTCCGTGCATCCCAAGACATCGAATATATTGGTAATTTTTTTGACCCACGTCTCCGCCTTAATCGAATCCGGCTTTTCCCAGAATTCTGGTGGTCCCAACTCTTTGAACTGCTTGGTTGTGACCACCCGTACGTTGTTATCATTTCCATCGGTATTTTGTGCACGAGTCTCCCTCGTCTGATTTTGCATGAACTGCAAAAAGCTTCTAAACATCCCCTTGTTCATCATCTACTCAGTGGTGTTGTTTACAGGAGGTACACTGCCAGCCTGTTGCACGTTCTCCTCGTTGGTAAGTACATGCATCTCCACGGTCTCATTTACTCCACTGTTAATATTCTCAGTTGACATTCTCAAATACTGTCATAAAACAAGGGTTAATTAAGAAAATCAATATATCACATAATATCCCTATATACTATCCAACTAACAAATAAGCTTAGGTAGGACACACTAGCGAAGAATTTACTCGTCTCTCCCCTCGTAGTTCTATTCCCCGATCTCCGCCAGAGATCATATCCCTAAGCTCTGATACCAACTGTGACGCCCCCAAAATAGGTCCATTCCATCCAACCCATTCTGAGTCGCCAAATACATGGTACAGAAATAACTACAACTTTATTATTACAACATATAAACTGTGAGTTTAAATACCGATATTGCCATCTAGACAATATCCACACGCAAATAAATCCCCAACATAATTATTGATACATTATTTTACAAAAATGGTGAGGACTACTAAACAACTCTCTCTAGAACCTTCATTCCATACCCAGACTAAAGACTTCGCTACATTCTCGCCTCCCCGAGAAGAAAAATGGAACAAAAAGGAAAAGGGTGAGCTCAACTAGTCCAAGAAAGAATATTATGACTAAGATAATATACAACAAATTATCGTTAGTCTCCAACAGGAAAAAATCTAATAGAATACAATAGACAACCAGCTTTTAAATCAATCTTCGCAATGAAATAATAATTCATTAGAAGAGTTAAGTAGAGAATGCAAACTACTATCTTCTATATATGAATTTTAAAGTTCATCGTCGATATTTTATCCTCGTAACATCAATCAATATATATCTGGAATCAAATATTCATCTTTTCACTACTGAGGCCAAAGATATTCATCAGTTGGTCATGTTCATCTAAACACCTGTTCATCTTTGCACTACGGGCCAAAGATATTAATCGGTCGGTTATGTTCATCTCAACACCTGTTCATCTTTGCACTACGGCCAAAGATATTCATCAAGAAATCATTCATCTTTGCACTACGAGGCCAAAGATATTCATAGAATATCATCATTTAGGACCGAGAGGATGATGAAAAATATTTTAAAGGAAACGAATCCAAAGGAAACAAAAGAACAAATATTAAGGATTAGTATTTTAAACAATCCAAGTTCAAAAATACTTCATAAGTAATCGAGTGGAGTAAAATTCAAGAATGATCAAAACATGGATACAATCAAAGCTAGTATCTATAATAGATATTTTGACCGAAAAATGAAAATTTAATTTTTCTCGTGAATAGTGTCGTATTCGTGAATAGTCAAGATATCGTGAATAATGTCGATACGTGAATAGTAACTCAAACACCAAAGATAGAAATTTCACAAAAAACATCATCATGCTTCATGAATAGTACTCGTGAATAGTAACTCGTGAATAGTAACTCGTGAATAGCAACCCCGACATGAAAAAGTTCCAAATTTGATAACAATTTCTAACCAATATTTCGGCATAATGATATTGAAGAAATAATATCATTTTTCGAATAAAATAACATCCCTTACCTCGAAAGAAAGTACTTCTAGTTGAAACACCGGATATAGGCTATGACTTGAACTTGCACCGTATAGCAATACTCAAAGTATACTCAAAATACTTACAAGAATACGCTCGATAATATAGAGAGAGAAAACTTCAATTTCTGGTGTGATTTTCAATTCTAACCTAAGCACCCTATTTATAGGAAAATGCTTAGAACACTAAAGTTGAAAATTTAATATAATATTATTATTTATATTAACCATTCCTACGCACACCTTTGAATTCAGAATTTAGCAATTGCACACATGCAAAATGAGGCCCACACATTGAAAAAAACGTTTTTGTTAATATAAATATTTAAAACTTCTAAAAATCAATTATTTCGGAGCTTCGGAACTTCAATAATTCATAATAAATAGCCCTTTTATTAGAAAATTTGAATCTCCCGAGTTTGTATAGGAAATTCAATTCTCTACAACTTTACAGAAGAAAGTTTTTCAAATTCCAAATGAAATTGACCAAATCCATAAGCAGACGATTTTACAAGCTATAATCAAATTTCTAATTCGATAATTGTGTCCACCAACACACAAAATATGTGTTAAACATTTAATGCCACAAAATACTCTTCCTCCTCATATACTCATATATCCCACACTCATTATAAAAATATCACCGTTAATAATATATTATTAAAATATTATATTTAAATGAATTATTTTATCAGAAAAAAATAAAATATTAATTTTCAACAATTGTCACATTAAAAATTTTCTCCATCTATATCCACATAAAATTAATATTTTCCTCATCATATAAATCAATAATTAATTATTCATAATTAATATTACTGAGAATCACAATCTTGCAACGAATAGCTTCTCGTGAGAAGGGGGCTTTCGATAAGGATCTCTCTCATCTTGTAGCCTTGATTAGGTGACCAAACCTCTCCTTAGGCGTAATTTTCTAGACATTGCCAATAATGTTATCCAATAATATTATTCGGATAATATGAATTATTGCTCGATAATAAAAAAATACCGTGTAGTGACAATTATTGAAATAACGATAATATAAAAAAAATCAACGCAGCAATTATTGAATCAATAAAATAAAATCTTTGAATAAGATAATTCTTAATAATTATTGAGTAGTGTCTTCTTACGTAAGAATCAATAATTGGTGCAATCGTGTGTCTTCTTTGTTCAACAATGCGTATTAGTGTGTTTTAAACCAATCGGTATTCCAACAAGATAATCTGTAATAACCACTCTGCTATTTATAAACAACTTATATTTGTCGTTTTCTTCATCCAATCGCTTTTTCGTTATGGGGCCCACAAATTGATTGCGCTGAGTAATATTTAATATTTCCCTATAGTACGAATATTCCACGATCAAACGAATATTCCTCGACAATAATGAATATTTTATAACCACTTGCTTATTCGAAATATTTGCGTATTTTACCCATAACTATCCACATTAATCAAATCAACCCTTACTATTTCAAAATAATAAATAGAGAAAAATAAATTTCATTTATTAATAATTTGGGGTCTTACATGCTTTGTCCATATAAAATCGTTTTAGCACCTTCTCTATATAAGATGTTTGATGCACAAGAATACCGTCCTTTAAATGCTCTATATGTAACCCAAGACAAAATTTTGTTTTTCCAAGATCTTGCATTTTAAATTCTCTTTTCAAGTACTCTACTACCTTTGAAATCTCTTCAGGAGTTCCAATGATATTTAGATCATCAACATATACTGCAATAATAACAAACTCAAATCTAGATCTCTTTATAAAAATGCATGGGCTAACAGGATCATTCTTATATCCCTCATTTAACAAATATTCACTAAGACGGTTATACCACATGCGACCGGATTGTTTTAATCCATATAGAGATCTATTTAATTTGATCGAGTACTGTTCTCGAGAACCGGATTTACATGCTTCTGGCAATTTAAATCCTTCTGGGAGTTTCATATAAATTTCATTATCAAGTGGGCCATACAAATATGCTGTAACGACATCCATTAGACGCAAGTGAAGTCCTTCTTTTATTTCCAGACTGATTAGGAATCGAAAAGTAGTCACATCCATTACAGGAGAGTATGTCACTTCATAATCAATACCGGGTCTTTGTGAAAATCCTTGCGCAACTAGTCGTGCTTTATGTTACACAATTTCACCCTTTTCATTTCATTTTCGAATAAAAACCCATTTGTACCCCACTGGTTTTACACCATCAGGTGTACGGACTACTGGTCCAAAAACATTTCTCTTTTCAAGAGATTTCAATTCTGCCTCAATTGCGTGTTTCCATTTTGGCCAATCAATTCTATGCATGCATTCCTCAATAGACCTTGGTTCAAGATCCTCGTCATCTTTTATAACATCTAGCGCTATATTGTATGAAAAAACATTATCGACGTCAATTTCATTTCGGTTCCATATTTTTCTGTACATGACATAATTTATCGAGATCTCTTCATTTTCAATGATTTTAGGTACCTGATTGTCTTTTGGAACTTTAATATTAGTCATGTCTAGTGGTTTTTCTATAGACTCTTCTGGAGTTACCATTTCCTCGTCATGACCATCTTGAATCTTTGTTCCTTTTCTCATACGAGGATTCTTATCTTTGGAACTGACTGGTCTACCACGCTTCAAGCGTGCTTTAGATTCATTAGCAACAAGAGGTTGTCCTAATGGGACATCAATTTTAATTGGAGCATTAACAGCTAGTATATGTGACTTTGTTACACTCTTTGGGTCAGAAAATGCGTCTGGCAATTGATATGCTAAACTTTGTAAATGAATTATCTTCTGAACTTCTAGTTCACATTGTTTTGTACGAGGATCAAAATGAGACAATGATAATTCATTCCACTTATCTCTTTTCCAAATTTTATTTTCTCCCCTAATGTTAAAGACCGATTCATCAAAATGACAATCAGAATCTAGCTGTAAATAAATCCCATGTTGATGGTTCTAAATATTTAATTATAGATGGGGATTCATATCCAACATATATTCCTAACCTCCTTTGAGGTCCCATCTTAGTATGTTGTGGTGGAGGAATTGGAACATATACAGCACAACCAAAAATTCTCAGATGAGAAATATTTGGTTCCTGATCAAAAACCAATTGTAAAGGGGAGTACTTATGATAACTTGTTGGTCTGATGCGAATTAGTGTTGCCGCATGTAAAATAGCATGACCCCAAGTAGAAATTGAAAGTTTTGATCTCATTAGTAATGGTCTTGCAATTAATTGAAGACGCTTAATCAATGATTCTGCAAGGCCATTTTGTGTGTGAACATGTGCTACAGGATGTTCAACACTTATCCTAATAGACATACAATAATCATTGAAAGTTTGAGAAGTAAATTCACCAGCATTGTCAATACGAATTTTCTTGATGGGATAATCTTGAAAATGTGCTCGTAATTTGATTAATTGAGCAAGTAATCTCGCAAACGCCAGGTTGCGAGTTGATAATAGAGATACATGTGACCACCTTGTTGATGCATCAATTAAAACTATAAAATATCTAAAAGGTCCACATGGTGGATGAATTGGTCCTCATATATCACCTTGTATTCGTTCCAGAAAAGTAAGGGATTCAGTCCCTATCTTAGCCGGTGATGACCAAACAATTAACTTGCCTTGAAAACAAGCAGCACATGAGAAATCATTCGATTGAAGAATCTGCTGGTTCTCCAATGGATGTCCACATGAATTCTCAATTATTCTTCGCATCATTATCGATCCAGGATGGCATAACCGTTCATGCCAAACAACAAAGTTATTGTGATTCGTTAGCTTTTTATTAACAACCACATTTGTTTCAATTGTTCTAATTCTCATGTAGTACAAACCAGAGGAAAAAGCTGGTAATTTTTCTAATACACTTTTATTACCCGAGATTATACTCGTAATGTGAAGATACTCAATCTTTCCTTCACATGTTGTCTCAATATGATACCCATTCGGCGGATATCCTTAAAACTCAATAAATTTCTTTGAGACACAGGAGAGTATAATGCTTCATCAATTTTAAATTTTTTCCTCCAGCAAGAAAAAATGTTAGCTCTTAGGAGCCTTCTATCAATTTTGCACTACCCGATATAGTACTAACATTGGCCTTTTGCATTATGAAAGAAGAAAAATATTTCTTATTCTATAATATAATGTATGCGAAGTATATTTGTCTGCAGAGACATATATCTCCACCATTCATTGCAAATCGAATCAAGAGAGTATCTATGTTATTCAATGAAAATATATAATCAGATTAATAAAATATCTCATATATAACGAATCATAAGAAAACAGTTAAACATGATAAAAATATAATAATTAGAATTTTATTAATGCATAAAATAAAGTCCAATAACATCAAAGCATCATCTAAAAAAAAAAAATTATATTTGGACACTCTCATCACCAAACAAGAAGTCAAATTTTTCTTCAGGATTTGAGAAAAAATCAGTAACATCTAGATGAGTGGTATCAACACAACCATAATTAAAATCATCATTTCTAGAATCAAAATTTGTCTCATCTTTTCCATCCTTACTAGAAAAATTGAGACTTGTCTCATCTTTTCCATCCTCACTAGAAAAATTTGTCTCTATCTTCTTCCCTTTATCTTTTAGCGATTGTTGATAGAGCTCAACAAGATGTTTTGGTGTACGACAGGTACGAGACCAATGGCCTTTACCTCCACAACGATAACATAAATTCTCCGTGGTATTTTTATCTTTATCACCTTTTTCGCGTTTTCCATCCTTATATTCCCACTTCTGGTGGGTATATGTGTTTGAGAAATGACCACCACGATGATTATTTCGACCACGTCCACGTCCGCATCCATGACCACGTCCACGACTACTGGCGTGATCTCTGTTTTTTCCATTATATGTTACGGCATTCACTGCAGGGAATGGAGCAGATCTAGTTGGACGACCTCATGATTTTTCATCAATAGTTCATTGTTTTGCTCAGCCACGAGAAGGCATGAAATTAGTTCAGAATATTTCTTAAAGCCCTTTTCACGATATTGCTGCTGCAGGAGCATATTAGATGCGTGAAAGGTGGAGAATGTTTTTTCTAACATATCTGCATCAGTGATCTTTTCTCCACATAATTGTAATTTAGAACTGATCTTAAACATAGCTGAGTTATAATCACTTACAGATTTAAAATCTTGTAATCTTAGATGCATCCAATCATAACGAGCTTTAGGAAGTATTACAGTTTTCTGGTGGTCGTATCTTTTCTTTAGATTGTTCCAAAGGATAAGTGGATCTTTAATAGTCAAATATTCAATTTTAAGTCCCTCATAGAGGTGATGACGAAGAAATATTATCGCTCTGGCCTTATCTTGACTAGATGTTTTGTTTCCTTCTTTGATAGTATCACCAAGACCTTTTGCATCTAGATGAATTTCAGCATCTAACACCCATGATAAATAATTTTTTTCAGTAATGTCAAGAGCCACAACAAATTCGAGTTTAGCAAGATTTGTCATTGTAACTTCTTCTTCTTCAAATCAACTATGATTATCTGCTTCAAGACGAAAATGATAAGCAATTCGTGCTGATAACGTATTATAATTTTAGAGAGAGCATAAGAAGATTATATAAGAAGTGAGATTTTCTAATATTCTTCAAGTACATCAAATACATGGATAGTGAGCCTCTATTTATAGGCTACACAAATACATGAACCAAGATAGAATATAAACTTAAATAGGGAAAATGAATAACTCATCAATGCACTAATATGTAGGTTATGTAGGTTATAGAAAATGAATGGACATCCATATTATAACTATTTATAACAATACCAAACTTCTCGTATTATTTGTTATATTATTCCAAGGATGTACATATATGTATTAAAAAACATATAAAATGATTTTGATATACATAAAAATCCGATCAAATATTATACCTCATGATCACCCAAGTTAACTCATCAATTAAAATGAATTAATTAATTCGGATGGTCATGAGTTAACTCGGATGATCAATATATTACATTTAATAGAATAACTAATAATTGCAATTAATTTTTCTTAAATCAAGGAAGAAGAATATGAAAAGTTTCTTCTCAAAATTCTAAAATTTGTAGTACTGTTATTTTAATCAAATAAATGTAATTAATTTCCTTGGACGTAGAAATATGAAAAGTTCCTTTTTGACAATGAATTTATTATTTTTAATCACTAAGTAATAAAAGTAATTAAACTCTCTTTAATTGTGGTATAGTATACTGATCCAAATTATCTTTAACATTATATATGTATTATGTTAATAAAAATAATAAGAGAAAAATGTATATACACAATTGTGTAGTACACAGTCGTCATAGATATTCTGATCTATTGCGACGGTTGAACCATTGGTATAGCCCAAAAAAATCGTCGCCATAACACGACTGTATACTACATAGTTGTGTATATATATAGCCCAAATAATAAATATATATCAATAAAAAATTAATATAAACTAGGTCGTGGCTCCTGCTATCAAACTTGTAACAATAATAACAAGATTATTTATAATCTTTATAGAGCGGTTTCGAATATTTGGGGTTCAATCACACATGAAAAAACAAGCACGTAACCTTACGTTTCGTAGTTAGAGAGTAGAGGAGGACAAATAAAGGAAAAGGATTATTGACAGTTAGTAAAGCAATATTAGCAATCCCAATTTTATGAAGAAAGCAAAAATGCCGTACGTTCATATTTTGTAGTTAATACAATTTTTAAATACCAATGAGTAGTTTTATACGGACAGGAATTCTAGACAGGAAAATTGGATATTTTTCAAATTTTTTTTTTTTTTTTGCTTGACTCTCAAAAAATGTATAGTATTTATTCCAACAGGAATTTTTATAAAATATAGTGTTTTAGGTATAATTTAGATACACATGCAAATACAGGGTATTTGTATAACCCTATATTTGTATGTGTATACATTTTTTATGTATACACATACAAATACAGGGTATTTGTATGTGTATATTTGTATGTGTATCTAAATTACACC
Organism: Panax ginseng; assembly: GCA_020205605.1. Classification (NCBI taxonomy): domain Eukaryota; kingdom Viridiplantae; phylum Streptophyta; class Magnoliopsida; order Apiales; family Araliaceae; genus Panax; species Panax ginseng. The sequence goes on along the minus strand of CM035145.1, from coordinate 131,502,116 downwards.
TAAAACACTATATTTTATAAAAATTCCTGTTAAAATAAATACTATACATTTTTTGAGAGTCACAAACAAAAAAAAAAAAAAAAGAAAAAGGAAAAAAAAAAATCCAATTTTCCTGAATGAAAATTGAATTGGCATGTGATTGTCAATTCAATCACATGCCGACTTCTGAGTGGTAAGTGGTAAGTGCAAGCTTTCTTCCACATTCCGACTTCTTCCATGTATTGGCATGGCTCTTTGCTCAACCAAAAGTACAACTACTTTCTTAATGGTACATACGGTCAAATAAATTAAATAAATATATATTTCTTTTATATAACTTTATTTTGTTTTTTTCTCTCTTAACTCTCTCTCTCTCTCTATATATATATATATAGAAGTCAGGATCGAGTAAGATTTCTTTTACTTTTTGTTAAAATAAGGACTTTTTTTTTTTTTTTTTAATAACTAAAAAAAAGTTTAATATTTTATGGAATTGAAATTTTTCATAATACAATGTTTTGGATGTGATTTGGATACATTATAACAAAAAACAGTGCATGCGATGTATCCACTATTTTTTGGTATAGGTATTCAAATCACGCCCAAAACATTATATTATGAAAAATATCGATTCCATAAAATATTAAATATTTTTTTAGTTATTTAAAAAAAAAAAAAAGCATTTTAACAAAAGTAAGGAATCCTCACCGACGGTTCTATATATATATATATATATATATATATATATATATATATATATATATATATATCTTTGACATATAATAATTATTCCATGCATCACAATAAATATTTCTACTACATAATCTTATCCCTCTTGATATGGGAATGGGAGGCACGCTTTTCTAAGTTCAATGTAGATCATGCATAGTTAAAACCAACTAGAACTAGAACTAGAACTAGATCCATTCATCAGCCTCTTTGCCTCCTCATCATTGAGATTCAGTTTAATACTTTAGTTGGTTTTTGTTTTTTTTGAAGAGTATATAATTAAATTAAGATGAGGATAATTTGTATCCCCACAAATTATTTTGTTCATCCAGCTAGCTAGCTAGTGTTTGATTGAAGAATGGAGGGATTGAAAACTGAAAATGAGTGACTGTTGTATTCAAAGCTAGAAGAGAAGATTTTACTTGGAATATATAGTACGTGGCTTCCAATTAGGTCCCCATTCTAGTGACTATATCTATCTAATAAAATATAACTAATGATTTTGAATTTTTTGCTCACACTAATAAATTATCTGAACTGTCCAAAGTTTAAAATAAATCTCACTGTTAAGTATAGTCTTAGGAGACACGGGATACGGCTAGTATATATATATATATATATATATATATATATATATATATATATATATATATATATAGGGTTCCATCCACAATAACCTACTTATGGAGCAACCCCTTTTTAGCCTTGTGTCAATTTTTTTAATTTTTTTTACTCAGTGGCCATAATACAAGGCTAAAAAGGGGTTGCTCTATATAGCAACTAGTTCTTGGATGAAACCCCATACATATATATATATATATATATATATATATATATATATATATATATATATATATATATATGAAACCCTTCCATAACAACATTTATTCTTTGAGAACTATACAACACCCCCTTTTTGGACCGTTGATAAATTGAATTGATGGTTTGAGATTAGCTTTTCTATTTGATAAGCCGACACAGGTTGTTGTGCCATAAAATTTACTTGTGCCGGCTTCTATTTTAATAAGAGAGGCCCACATAAAATATCCTTGTCAGTATAGTTATACAATATGAATATTTATTATTAAAATAATCCGGCCGGGGGAGCTTGTACCGACTTACACATTTTTTTTTCATTTCTCCATTATATGTCATGACTCAGCACATTAAAATGGAATAAAATATTCTTGTCAGTATAGTTATACAATATGAATATTTATTATTAAAATAATCTGGACGGAGGAGCTTGTACCGGCTTACATTTTTTTTTTCATTTCTCCATTATATGTCATAACTCAGCATATTAAAATGGAATAAAAAAATAAAATAAAGCCCGGCCGGGATTAAAATAATATTAAAATGCCTACGTAGATATAGCTTGTCACTACATCAATAAAAATTGAAAAAAATATAGCCGTAAGAGATGCGACATCACTACCGTGACAATAAAAATTGAAAAAAAAGATTTTATTCAACCAATTCGCTGCTAAACAGATTCGAACTCGCAACCTCCAACTCCATACACTACCACCCGAGCACCACAAGCATAGCTGTTAATTTCAACAAATTAAGGATATATCTTTATATTAAAACTTCACCATCCCCCAAAATATATATTCTTGCATTATTATTATATTACGATTTATTATTATTAATAAATCAATATAATACATATTGAGTTTTCTATTTAAATCTATATTCTAGATTATTATTATGTTTATTATTATTATTATATTAAGTTTCAATGATAGAAATGAATGCATTATCTATTTATTATTATATTCATGTATTACTATTATTAAAAATAATATTAATAATGATTTTTAATATTAATATAAATAATGTGATTATTAATATTAGTCCGAATAAAAATATCCATACAGTTCAACTAAATAGATAATTTTTTTTCATATTAATAATATGAAGTGGTTTTATGTGATTCAATAATATTCATATTACTAAGTTATGAATTTGAAAATCCCATAAAGTTCAACCAAATAGACATTCTTATTAATTAATATGTACATTAGATAATGTTGGACAAGTTCTATATCTCAGAGGCCGGAAGTAATCTTGCGGATTTCTTGTAGAGCTCCCATGCGACGCGGTAACGAAAGACTGTGACATCTTCCAAGGACCACTTCTCTTCAGAAATATTACCATTGGCCCTAACGAAACAGTCAACATACTTGCATACAAAAATGCCACAGTCTGAGTTGTTGTGTTGTTTCGGTCAAATCTTTAAGGTCTGGACAGTAGGATTACCGCTGGGCCACTCACGCATCGGATTACCATTTCGCAAACAAAATGGTATCAAATGAACCTGCATGTACAAAGTAGTTGGTTAATAATTTTTTTTATATTAAAGGACATTATAAAATTAAAATATTTTAAAACTAAACATACCGCAACTTTAACGAATTCTGAGTACATTTCATGTAACTTAATATACTTAGTATCATTGTAGCGGGTCAATTATGGTAACCATCCAATCTTCAACTGAGAATAGGAACAAGACAAAATGGCGTTGATTGGTACTACACACCGGCATGAATATGTATTTGCATTCGTGTAAAGGTGGACCAACATCTTGGTTAACATACGGATTGCAAAAACTCCATGCAGTATTCACGTTAGTTAGGGGCACATAGCTCTGCCCAAGATGCATGAAGAATGAATTCATGAAACCAAATTGGGACCACCTTTGAATTCCCTGCGACCTGTAGTATTCCTCTCTGTCTCATAGCAACAATATATAAGCGTCGATGACACGCTCGAATATCCAACTCCTAGGCCCTAAGGATTGCACTGTATTGTGGTCTAATTCATATAACTGGCGCGGATGTGACAAAGGATATAAATCCTCTTCTGGTGCCACCACATTTCCAAACATATATTTATTTACAAATGTCTCCTTCCAATCTTTAAGTTTTTTGGATAAGGACCTTTTTTGGTCCATAAGAGATGTGGTCTCCCGCATCTTGTACCTGATTGAGACCCAAATGTACATTATTATTATATAGCAATAATAATTAAAACCATCACTATTAACATAACTATATATACCTTTTGTGAGCTAGATCCTCAAGCGTCGAAAAGTCCCATGAAAGTCGAGTTGGGTTGGAATGTAACACTCCTCATAGGTTTGGAAGGTCGTAATGTAACACTCCTCGTGAGGCTTGGGTGGTGGGAATGGAGCTCTCCTCGAATACTTGTGCGGTGGGTATGTAGCTCTCTTGTACAACATAATCAGTTTGTTTCCCAAGCTCTTCATTGAATTGGGAGAATTGGGACTGTGGTCCAAAATTTGTGGGACCCCCTGTCGAGGTATTTGTTTCCCTCTTGCTTCGAAGTCGTATAGGGCATATTGGTAATCCCAATTATTTTTTTGCAGAACCAACTCAGGAGGCAGCTGAGTAAGTGCTGAAAATTTATCAAGTAACGACTTTGCACTCTCAACCTGTCATGTAAGATAAACACAAAAAAATATTATTAACACTAAATATGAATAAATGTAATATTAAGTATTTACTCCAATACATGATAAATTAAAGAAGAATATAATTTTATACCATTTTAATAAGGTGCTGTTGGTTGTAAATGACCCGAGGCTCATAATAACTGTCAAGGTCGGTGAATTTTCCAACGTGTAATTTTCCTATACCAGACCATGTAATCTTCTATTGACACATAATTAGAAATTTCAGTTTGTTGTCCTTCGAGATGATCCATGTATGCCTCCCACCTCGAAATATATTCCCTTCTCAAGGCCATGCAATTCTCGACATTAATAAATTTAAACTTTTTCTCCTTCCTAAGGTCACCGTGGTTTTTAGCTGTTGATGGTATGCCTTGCATGAACCCGAACTGTCTCATCACACGGTCCGGCATCTGAAATTCCATAATATCAAAGTGGATCAAGGGGACCCCACCAGATCCCAACAACTTGCCCTCAAAATTAAATCCACTTATATCATCATCCCACATTATGTAAGGCCGCCAAACCACATCCCACATAGACTTAATATCTAACTCCCCTCGGTAAAATGACAAATGGTGATGGGGATTCTCACGTCTACCAGGGTAACTGTGGGCTCCAAAATAGGACCATGCTAAAGCCCTAGGTAACCATACGGATGATTGTGGCCAAGGGTTTGGCTTTCCAATATTTACACGCTCATAAGCCCAAATTTGTAACAATGTTACACAACCATTAATGTATTTAACTCCTTTCCTAGTAGCAGTATATAAAGATTTGTACAAATATGCTAACACTGCCGCGCCCCAAGAGTAAGTTACACAATCTTCAGCGTTGACAATAAAAGACATATATCGTGGGTGCACACTATTCCTATTCCTATTAGGGAATAATATTGCTCCACACAACCACAACATGTATGCCTTTGTGTGTCGCCCTACAACATCTTTACTTGCATTCTCGGGACATTTATTAAAATGTTCGTGCAACCACACTAATGAAATTGCACTGCGCTTTTTTGAACTAAAATATTCACCAGCTAATTTATCTCCAAAACAATCTCTAAAATAATTCAAATTGGTGACAACAAGGGGACCCGTTAAGGGCTTTCCCACCACCGGTAATCCAAAAATAAAGTGAACATCCTCTAACGTGATTGTTATTTCTCCACAGTTTAAATGAAAAGTATTGGTCTCCGGGCGCCATCTCTCGACTAAGGCAGATATCAGACCAAGGTCAGTTTGGTGTACAACACCTTGAAAACTAAATACTCCAAATCCACATTTATCTAAAAGGATTTTTTGTTCTTTTGTCAAATTCCACTGATTATATTTCTGATCAGTATATTGACTGGAGCCTAGTTTTCCCCTATCTCTCCCATGATATATGTCATCTGATACCTAATAAATTTATTAAACTAAAATTATTATTAAAACTGATACGCAAATTATTTTTACTAATAAATTTATTAAACTAAAATTATTATTTAAACTGATATGTAAATTATTTTTTTAAGAAAATCTGTGCCTTGCCGCTAGAGTTTGTTGCGGCAAGGAGTAAATATATTTATAATTAATATAGAGGGGCAATAAAATAATTTGGCATCCGAATTTTGGAGTCAGGTGACTGCCGCTACAGCCTGTAGCGGCATGAGGTAATTACTTTGAATCGTGGCCTTACATTGTCCAGATCAACGGTAATCAACTTGGTTGTTGAACAATGCCCATAGAAAATGTTTGCCACGGATTAAAACCCATATATATATATATATATATATATATATATATATATATATATTTATAAGACCCCAACTTTTGAATAAAGATTAAATTTTCTCGAAATATATTTTTGAATATTATGGTGTGCATTTGATATAATGTTATAGTTGTGGGTAATATTTACAAATTTTGCATAAGTACGTGAGTTGTTATATAATATTCGATTGGTTGGGGAATATTCGCTTTAACAGGGAATATTCGTATAACGGCACAATCATTGGTGGACCCCACAATGCGGAATTATTGTCGATTGAGAAAACGACAAAAATACTTTATATGAAAATAACGGCGAAAGTTTTACCGTTAACTCGTTGAACTACCCTAGTAAAAATACAAAGAATACGCTGTGGTTGCATAGTAGCACACCAGATTAATTATTGATGCTTACGTGAGAAGTCACTCGCTTATACTCAATTATTGCTACAATAATTCTTGCATCATATTTCTCATATTATTGATTCGATTATTGTTATAGATCATCTCGCATAATATGTTATTTTATTAAATCAATAATTGAGACGACAAAGTTATTCATATTATTAAATTATAATATTTACAATGTCTAGAAGTTCTGTCAAGGAGAGGTTTGGTCACATAATTGCATGCCAATAGGGAGAAATCCTTATTGGAAAGCCCCCTCTTTCCTGGGAATGACCTGGTTGATAAATATTGTGAGTTATATTATTAATGATGAATGTTATTAAAATTAAAGTTGTGTTCGGAGTTGAATTTGGAGACGCAGACGTGATATTTGAGTCCGGAACGATGAAATTAGTAAAAATAGTCTATAAACACAAATTTTTTTGAAATTTACTATTTCGTCAAAAAGTCAACAGTTGACTTTTTTGAGAAAAGTCAAACTTTGAAATTTCAAAATTTATATTTTTGATAAAAATGGTTTCATTGTGTTGGAATTATTTGTGTTAGCGAAAATCGACAATTATTTCGATAATAATTGATGTCTGGAGGTTATATTGACCAATCGGGTATTTAACAGGATAAATGAGCAATTAATTGCTATTATTTTACATGATTATAACTATTTGTTCACATGTGTATACTATTGTTTCACATTCTTGTTACTATTAGGGGAGTTGGTGCAAGATTGATAATACTTGCATGACTAAGTTAAAAATGGAGGTATAGATGGAGGTACTATATCGTAATTCAGATTTTCACATGTTCAGAGCTATTGATTCACATAATTTACTATTGAATCACATTATTTACTATTAGGGGAGGTGGTGCAAGTTTGATAATACTTCCATGACTAAATTAAAAATAAAGGAAAAGTTGGAGGTCTTGTAATAAAATTTTTCAAGCCCCAAAACGTGCAATTATCGAAACTATATTTTTTTATAAATAAAAGCTCATTCTTCCTTCATTTCTCACTAATTCACAAAAGCTTTAGAGCGATTATTATAGAGAGAAATTATAGAAAGAAGAAGAGAAGTCTGCTACCTCACTATTCCAAAGATCAGTTTTTCTAAAGGTAGGGAGTATTATTTCTTTCTTATCTATGAAGAGAACTTCCGTTTTTCCATTCTTTATTATTCGCTTGGAATAACTCAGATACGCTGCTACCCTATACTTGGTGAAATTCTTCCATTGTTCCATTCTTTATCATTCTGTTGGAACATCATGTTCATGTTGCTTCTACGCCGGACCTAGTTCCGCCTTTTTATTATTCTCACTTGAATATCCTCGTGCATGCATTTTACGCCGGACCTAATTCCGTCTTTATTATTCTGTTGGAATATCCTGTCTGTGTGTTCTACGCCGGACCTGATTCCGTCTTTATTATTCTATTCGAATATCCTGTATATGCGTTTTACGCCGGACCTGATTCCGTCTTTATTATTCTGTTGGAATATCCTGTTTGTGCGTTTTACGCCGGACCTGATTTTGTTATTTATTATTATATTAGAATAGCCTGCCTGTGCGGTCTATCGCATGCCTGGTGAGTTCTTTTGTTATTCCATTCCTTATTATACTCAGTTGGTTAAAGCTTTGACTTCTATACTCCATGAAATTAGTGGAATATCCTTGATATTTGCGCTTCATCCAAAGATCTTTTCATGGAAATATTCTTCCGAGCATTCTTGAATTTTACTCTACAAAGCAAAGATCATGTTGACAATTTGACGTTATTAGTTCCCCGGATAAAATAATTCTTGAACTTGTTTTATTGAATTCTTATATCATTGTCATCATCCTCATGTTTATATTTTGTTGAAAGTCATCTTTGGCCTATAAAGGCATAGATGGACTTGGTATGATTATGACCAGGATTATTCTATTGTAATCATGACCGTAATGTTACAAATGATGTGGTAAATGTCCTCATTGGCCCGTAGAAGTATTGATGGATGCTTGTTGGCATGATCATGACCATTATTAAATACACAAATATTTTTGGCCCGTAGTGCATGGATAATTATGGTCGTGATACTAAAGATTATCCTCGTCAGAAAAGCGGGGGGTGATTCGATGATGTGGATTATTTATTGTCGAGTCCCAAATGATAAAAGTGGTGAAAAACCTTTTAAATCATAAAAGATAGTAGATTTTATTCTCTACTTGGCTCTTTTAATGGATTGCTTGTTCCACCGCAGCTTAAACTTGATGGTTGTTATATTGTATCGCTTTAACATCATTGTTGAAGGCTAACGATAATATATTCTCGCATTATCTTAGTCATAATATTTCCTATCGGGCTAGTTGAGCTCACCTTTTTACTTTCATTGTTCTCTTCAGAAAATGAGAGAACGTAGGAGGACTAGTCGGGAACTGAGTGACGGGCGGATGATAGCATTAGTAGTCCTCACTATTCTGTGAATTAGTGTGATAATAATTGTAATGAGGACTCCTTTTGAGTTTGTATAATCTCTAGTAGACAATATTTGTATTCAAACTCACAAATTATGTTTTGTCGTATTGTACACACCCAGCTTGTATTATTAAGTTGTATTTGTATTCGTACCATATATTTGACGACTCAAGAATAGGTGATGTATACCTATTTTGGGGGTGTCACAGTTGGTATCAAAGCTTAGGGATATGATCCCTGGCTAAGATGTGTGACTAGAACTAGGAGGGGAGAGACAGGAAATTCCTTCGCTACTATGACCTACCTAAGTTTATTTGGTATTTAATTGGTCAGTCAGACTGTAGGGATAATATGTTTCATGTCAATTAACCCTTGTTTTGTGGCAGTATTTGAAAATGGCATCCGAGAATGTTGAGAACATCAATGGAGCACGGAGATCGCTGAGTCTCCACAGATCAATAACTGTGACAATGTGCATCGTGAAGGCGACAATCCTCATGCAAACAACAACACCGACCAAATGATGAACGATGGAATGTTCCGAGGCTTCATGCAATTCATGCAACATCAAAGTAGAGAGCGGCTCCCCCAAAATGCGGTGCGTGGAAACACCGGCAACCCTTGACGACCACCGCCCAAAAACAGCTTCAAGGAGCTGACCACCGAGAGTTTATTGGAGAGCCAAAACCACTTAAGGCGGAAGCATGGACAAAGCAGATAACCAAGATATTTGATGTCTTGGGATGCTCTGAGGAACAAAAGGTTCCCTTCGCCACCTTTATGTTGCTTGAAGAGGCGACATCGGTGGGAATCAGAAACGCATCTCCACTGACGACGACTCAAGATGTCTTGGGAGAAGTTCCAAGAGCTGTTCAACGACAAGTACTTTCCCGAAAGTATTCGTCACATGAAGGAGGTGAAGTTTATCAAGTTGGAACAAAACAATATGACCGTGTCGCAATACGAGGCTAAATTTGCGGAGTTATCCCGGTTTGCATCCCATTTGGTTGATAATGAGGAGCGTATGACCCAAATGTTTTTAAGAGGTTTGAAACCGGAGATATGACAATATCTTATTTCTCATAAACTGTGTTTGTATTTAGATGATGTAAATAGGGCTCAGTTGTTAGAGCACGGTAACGAGTCAACGCAACCAAGAGAAAGCAGCCGGCAGAATGAAAATACCTATGGTAACAGTCATCGAAGCGGTGACAACAAACGTGGAGGGAATCAACATGCCAGAAATGGTAACCACTTCAGTGGTAATCATAGCCAAGACAATAAAAATGGACATTTCAAGAAAAGGAGATTCAACAATGATGGAAAGACGCCAAAGACCAAAGACCCGTTGTTAAGGAAGGAGAACGACCACCTATCATATGCTTCAAATGCGAGGGAGGACACATCACCCAAACTGCATGATGCCATCCAAAGCATGTTATAATTGTGGAAGAGAAGGTCACTTAGCTCGATTTTGTCGCTCACCAAGAGACAAATTCAAACTAGGATGGAGGCACCAAAGGTCATCCCGTAAAAAGTCAAAGCCAGAAAGTGCAAGGAGAGAGCGTTTGTTGTGACCTCCCAAAAAGCAAAAGAACCCGAACGAGGTTATCACGGGTAAGCTTATCATAAACTCTAGTGAAGTCTATACCTTATTTGATACCGGTTTCTACCCATTCTTTTATTTCTCCTACTTGCGCTCAACGCTTAAATTTGACTCCGAGAAATTAGACTTTGACTTATCTCGTTGAAACTCCATTAGGAGAAACCTTCATTACATCCACTGCTTATAAGTCTTGTTTGATTCAAATCGGTAACCGCACGTTACCTGTCGATCTTATCTCCTTAAAAAACCTTGCATTTGACGTGATTCTAGGGATTGATTGGTTAACTACTCATCATGCTAAAATTGATTGTTTTCGTAAGGTTATTAGTTTTCATATTCCTAATAAACCTATTATGCGAATTCAAGCGACCAAACCATTAAAATCAATCACAGTCATCTCAAGCCATAAAGCTATTCGTTTATTGAAAAACGGATGTCAAGCTTTCTTAGCTCATGTCACGAATTTAAACAAAAATACGCCGATTTGAAGGATATTTCTATTGTTAATAAATTTCCGACGATTCTCTCAAGAACTTCTTGGCTACCCCCCCCAGAGAGCATGAAGTTGAATTTTGTATCGACCTTGAACCCGTACAAAACCCATTTCCAAAGCCCCATATCGAATGGCTCCTATTGAACTTCGTGAGTTAAAGACCCAATTGTAGGAATTGTTAGACATTGGTTTCATTCGTCCCTAAGACGCCTCCTTGGGGTGCTCTTGTTCTATTCGTGAAGAAGAAAGATGGGAGTATGCGACTTTGTATTGATTATCGGAGTTGAATCATGTCACCATCAAAATAGGTACCCATTGCCACGTATTGATGACCTGCTTTGATCGCCATAAGGAGCACAATTTTTTCAAAGATCGATCTTCGCTTACGATATCATCACCAAGGTTAAAATCGAGGATATTCCAAAGACCGCCTTCGTAACTCCTCGATGCGGGCATTATGAATTTATAGTCATGTCTTTTGGATTGACTAATGCTCCTCGCCTTCATGGATATGATGAACCGAGTATTTAAGGAATATTTGGATCACTTTGTAGTCCTCTTTATTGATGACATCCTTATTTATTCCAAAAGCCGTGAAGATCATGAGCAACACTTGAGGTCGATACTCCAAAAGCTTCGTGAATATAAGCTTTATGCCAAGTTAAAGAAATGCGAGTTCGCTTGAGGAAGTAGCATTCCTTGGGCACGTAGTATCAGGTCATGGAATATCCATTGACCCGCAAAAGATTGAAGCTATTCAAAGTCGGGAGCAACCCAAATCGATGATCAAAGTACGTAGCTTTCTTGGTTTAGTTTGGTTATTATCGGAGATTCGTGGAAGGATTTTCTAATCGCTACTCCATTAACTCAAATTAACTTCGAAAGATTCAAAGTTCTATGGAGCGAGGAATGTGAGAAGAGTTTTCAAGAACTTAAAAGGAGACTCATTTCAAAGACTGCTCGACAATACCATCCGGTTCGGAGGATTTGTCATCTACAAAGGATGCTTCTAGCAAAGGGTTAGGATGTGTTCTCATGCAACATGGGAAAGTCATAGCCTATGCCTCAAGATAACTCAAAGAATATGAGAGGAATTATCCTACTCATGATCTAGAGTTGGCAAATTGTTGTCTTCGCACTTAAAATTTGGAGGCATTACTTGTATGGAGAGAAAGTGGAGATCTTTACGGATCATAAAAGCCTCAAATATTTCTTCACTCAAAAGGAACTCAACATGCGACAACGACGCTGGCTTGAATGAATCTGCTGAAAGATTATGATCATACCATCCAATACCATCCTCGAAAAGCGAACGTGGTAGCCGACGATTGAGTAGAAGATCATATGCGGCACGAAAGTGCAATATTCACAACACAAAAGCCCATTTTGTGTGACTTGCAAAAGATGGAGATAGAGTTAAAGACTCCAGGGACCCATGTGATAATGGCGAATATACGAGTAGAACCGACTTTAATTGATAAAGTTAAAGTTGTTCAAGTTACAGATCCGGAGCTGATGCGTATGAGGAAGAAAGTGCAAGAAGGTGCTATGCCGGAAGCAATAATCGATGAAGAAGGAATACTTAGAGTCAACTCCAGACTTTGTGTTCCTAACGACCCTGATTTAAAGTATAAAATCATGATGGAGGCGCACAACACACCGTTTGCAATCCATCTTGGGAGTACCAAAATGTATCGTGATCTTCGTCATACATTTTGGTGGAGCAATATGAAGAGAGAGATAGCGCTATTTATCTCAAGGTGTCTAATTTGTCAACGAGTTAAAGCGGAGCATCAAGTACCAAAAGGTCCATTGCAACCACTTGAAATTCCAGAATGGAAGTGGGAGCACATTATCATGGATTTCATTACCGGTCTTCCCAAAGTTTCTCAAGGCATAGATGCGATTTGGGTCATTGTTGATAGATTGACCAAGTCTCGCTCATTTTACCGATACGAGAAACTTATACACTTTGAACGCCTTGCTCAGATGTACATAAACGAGGTTGTAAGATTGCATGGTATGCCAAGATCCATAGTTTCCGATCGAGACCCAAGATTCACTTCAAGATTTTGGGTTAGTTTGCAAAAAGCTATGGGCACGGATTTACGATTTAGCTCGGCATATCATCCTTGACGGACGGCAATGGAGAGGACGATTCAAACTCTTGAAGATCTATTAAGACTCGTGTCCTTGAATTCAAGGGAAGTTGGGACAAGTTCTTACCATTGGTGGAGTTTTCCTACAACAACAGCTTATCAAGCAAGTATCGACATGGCTCCATTCGAGGCGCTAGATGGAAGAAAAAGTGTCGCTCTCCAAAGATGTGGGATGAGGTGGATGAAGCAAACGTTGTTGGGACCAGAGTTGGTACGTATGATACTACGAAAAGATTCAAATGATCCAACAACGATAAAAACCTTACAAGATCGACAAAAGAGTTATGCCGATCTTCATCGAAAGGACGTAGAATTTGATATCGAGATCATGTGTTGTTACGTGTTTGCTCCATGGAAAGGAGTTATAAGATTTGGAAAGAGAGGAAAGCTTAATCCTCGATTCATCGACCCATTTTAATCCTCGATCGAGTAGGAACTCGTGGCTATATAGACTTAAGTTACCGCTAAGTATGTCTCGTGTTCATAACGCTTTTCACATATCCATGTTACGAAATATGTGAAAGACCCGAACCACATTATTGAGTTAGAACCGGACGAAATAGAGGAAGATTTAACGTATGAAGAGGTTCCTGTTAAAATCTTGGATAAGAAGGAACATATTCTACGCTCCAAGGTTATACCTCAAGTTAAAGTTTTGTGGAGAAACCACGATGTTGAGGAAATGACCTGGGAGTTAGAATCTGAAATGAAATCAAAGTATCCTCACCTCTTCGACATACCAGGTACACACCCTAATTTTGAGGACGAAATTTCATAAGAAGGGGAGGTTGTAAGACCCCAACTTTTTAAATAAAGATTAAATTTTCTCGAAATATATTTTTGAATATTATGGTGTGGATTTGATATAATGTTATAGTTGTGGGTAATATTTACAAATTTTGCAAAGTACGCAAGTTGTTATATAATATTCGATTGGTCGGGGAATATTCGTTTTAACAGGGAATATTCGCATAACGACACAATCATCAGGTGGACCCCATAAAATGTAATTATCATTTGATTGAGAAAACGACAAAAAACTACTTTATGAAAATAACGGCGGAAGTTTTATCGTTAATCGTTGAACTACCCTAGTAGTAAAAAATTTATGAATACGCGTGGTTGCATAGTAAGACACTGCAGTATTGATTATTGATGCTTACGTGAGAAGTCACCATTTATACTCAATTATTGCAACAAAGAATTGTCGATCATATCTCTCATATTATTGATTCAATTATTGTTATAGTATCATCCGCATAATATGTTATTTTATTAAATCAATAATTGAGATGATAAAGTTATTCATATTATTAAATTGTAATATTTACAATGTCTAGAAGTTCACAAGGAGAGGTTTGGTCACCTAATCAAGCGCCAATAGGAGAAAATCCTTATCGAAAGCCCCTCTTCCTGGGAACGACTTCGGTTGATAAATATTGTGAGTTATAATATTAATGATGAATGTTATTAAAATTGAAGTTGTGTTCGAGTTGAATTTGGAGACGCGACGTGATATTTGTGTCCTAACGATGAAATTAGTAAAATAGTCTATAAACACAAAATTTTCCTGAATTTACTATTTGGTCAAAAAGTCAACAGTTGACTTTTTCGGGAAAAAGTCAAATTTTTTGAAATTTCAAAATTTATATTTTTTGATAAAAATGGTTTCATTGTGTTGGAATTATTTGTGTTAGTGAAAATCGACAATTATTTCGATAATAATTGATGTCTGGAGGTTATATTGACCAATCGAAGTATTTAACCGGATAAATGAGCAATTGATTGCTATTATTTCACATGATTATAACTATTTTTTCACATGTGTATACTATTGTTTCACATGTTTCTATTAGGGGAGTTGGTGCAAGATTGATAATACTTGCATGACTAAGTTAAAAATGGAGGTATGTATGGAGGTACTATAATTGTAATTCATATTTTCACATGTCTAGAACTATTGATTCACATAATTTACTATTGAATCACATTATTTACTATTAGGGGAGGTGGTGCAAGTTTGATAATACTTCCATGACTAAATTAAAAATAAAGGAAAAGTTGGAGGTATTGTACTGAAATTTTTCGAGCCCCAAAATGTGCAATTATCAAAACTATATTTTTCTATAAATAGAAGCTCATTCTTCCTTCATTTCTCACCAATTCACAAAAGCTTTAGAGCGAATATTATAGAGAGAAATTATAGAAAGAAGAAGAGAAGTCTCGCTACCTCCTCACTATTCCAAAGATCCAGCTTTTTCTAAAGGTAGGGAGTATTATTTCTTTCTTATCTATGAAGAGAACTTCATTATTCCATTCTTTATTATTCAATGGAATAACTCAGATACGCTGGCTACCCTATACTTGGTGAAATTCTTCATTGTTCCATTCTTTATCATTCTGTTGGAATATCATGTTCACAGGCGTTTCACGGACCCGGGTTCCGCCTTTTTATTATTCTCGCTGGAATATCCTGTTCATGCATTTTACACGGGACCTAATTCCGCTCTTTATTATTCTCGTTGGAATATCCTCGTTCAGGCATGCTTTACGCCGGACTTCGATTTCGCTTTATTATTCTATTCGAATATCCGTGAGTATGCGTTTTACGCCGGACCGATTCTCCGCTTTTTTATTATTCTGCTGAATATCCCGCCTGCAAGGCCTATCGCATGCACGTGGTGATTTCTTTTGTTATTCCATTCCTTATTATACTCAATTGGTTAAAGCTTTGACTTCTATACTCCATGAAATTAGTGGAATATCCTTGATATTTGAGCTTCATCCAAAGATCTTTTCATGGAAATATTCTTCCGAGCATTCTTGAATTTTACTCTACAAAGTCAAGATAATGTCGATAAATTTGGACGTTATTAGTTCCTGGATGAAATAATTCTTGAACTTGTTTTATTGAATTCTTATATCATTGTCATCATCCTCATGTTTATATTTTGTTGAAAGTCATCCGTGGGCCTATAAAGTGCATAGATGGACTTGGTATGATTATAACCGTGGATTATTCGGTTGTAATCATGACCGTAATGTTAAAAATGATGTGGTAAAAGTCCTCATCGCCCGTGTGTGCATTGATGGACAGCTTGTTGGCATGATCATGACCATTATTAAATACACAAATATTTTTGGCCGTAGTAGTGCATGGATAATTGTGGTCGTGATACTAAAGAATATCCTCGGCCGTAGTAGTGCGGGGTGATTCGATGATGTGGATTATTTATTGTTTTGAGTCCCAAATGATAAAAGTGGTGAAAAACCTTTTAAATCATAAAAGATAGTAGATTTTATTCTCTACTTGACTCTTTTAATGGATTGCTTGTTCCGCTGTAGTTAAACTTGATGGTTGTTATATTGTATCAGTTTAACACTGTTGAAGGCTAACGATAATATATTCTGCATTATCTTAGTCATAATATTTCCTACTGGGCTAGTTGAGCTCACCCTTTTACTTTCATTGTTCTCTTCAGAAAATGAGAACGTAGCAGGGACTAGTCGGGGAACGGAGTGACGGGACATATGATAGCATTAGTAGTCCTCACTATTTTGTGAATTAGTGTGATAATAATTGTAATGAGGACTCCTTTTGAGTTTGTATAATCTCTAGTAGACAATATTTGTATTCAAACTCACAGCTTATGTTTTGTCGTATTGTACACGACAGGTGTATTATTAAGTTGTATTTGTATTTTGTACCATGTATTTGACGACTCAGAATAGATGTATACCTATTTTGGGGGCGTCACATATACTCATTTTATCAAGTACATGAAAGTTAAGAGAGATACCTAACATATTTGAGTCGTCGAGCTTCATCTATTTTGTCCGAATTGTCTTTTTGTTGTTTTCCCTTTCTAACTGTCACATACTATTTATCTCAATTACTTAACAAATAGTATTCATAATTAATAGTAGTAATTTAGTACTCCCTCCATCTCATTATATTTGACGTTCTAGAGGGTTTTTTTCTTCTCAAAATATTTGACGTTCTACAAAACCAAGAATATTTTGTCTATTTGTTTCCTTTTCTACCCTTCCTTCTCCACCACCATTAATGGCTATTTTCTCTGTTTTCAAAAAATAGTTGAAATTCTATTTTTTAATTAGGAGAGAAAGTGTGAAATCAAGTCTAGTGTTAATGGAGAATTAAATGAGATCAAAGTATTAATTAAGGGTAAAATAATAAAACTACATATATTCTTAATCTATGTGAAAATCTCTAGAACGTCAGATATAATGGGATGGAGGGAGTAAGAAATACACCGATGTTAGTAGGTGACAGATAATTAGAGTGTGATTATAATGTGGTCCTGACTCGTATTTGGATTAAGTCTTAAATTTACAGTCCCAAGATTACTATTTCGTTATTATCTCCTTTGACCACACGTCATGTTGAGTTATTCTTCAAATCCTATTCAAATATAAAGTTGAAGTATTCGAGAATTCAATTCAAGGGATCAACACGCCTGATTGAAATACTCATCAAATCCTATTTAGATATAAAGTTGAAGTATTCGAGGATTCGAGTCGAGGGAGGAATTCTTGAGTTACTCATCGAATCCTATTTTAAAAAAATTGCTATTATGAAAAAAAGGTGTCTTATTTTTAATTGGATATTTATTATATGTTGGAGTCCAACTATGAGAAAGAATCTTATTTTATTTTGTAAGTGTTAGGCCATGATTATTTGGGTCCAGTTTGTATGGTGGGCTACAGTCCACATGAGGTTGTCTAAACCCATGTAGGATTTTGTTCTGGTAGTTGGAGTATGTTAAGGAATCAAGGATTCCTGATTATATTTGGTTTCTAAATCCAGAAGGAGGTGTTGGGATTTGAACCAACTTCCTTATTTTTAGGAGATTTTATACAATCCCATTAAGGAATTATACCTAATGAGAAACCCTAATCCAATACAGGAAAGGACTCTATGGAGGTGGTGAGATCACTATAAATACAAGGCTTTACTCTGATTTTAAGGTACACACAATTATTATTTCTAGCACTAGAGCATTAAGCCTCCACTGTTAACCTTATTCAACATGTACTTATTCTCACATCGGAGCTATCCCCCGGCAGTCCAAGCCGTCGAGCTTTCAGTGTTTAGCCATTTCTGTACAGGATTGGACGCGCTTTGGTGATTGGAGTGCGTGGACGGATCTTGGTGTTAACATTGGTGCTAGAAGGAGGGCATTCTAGTGTTGGCCTTCAATCACAATAAGAGTTTTTTAGATTGGAATCATGGTGAACAACAAGACAATGTCAGGCGTTGGATAATCAACGGCTGGTGGGTCTTCTCAACCTAAGGGATTCGTCAATGACAGGTTGGGGCCGTCTAAGAGCATCCATGACAAGTTTGGACCTCACAGTTTTTCGATGGGACTAAGGGATGCTAACCGGGAGGATGTTAGGCGGAGGCTATTCTCAACGTCTAGCAAAGAGGCAAAAGACCGGAGGTGCATAGGGGACACACTGTCCCGAACACAATTCTGCGATGACTAAGAGGACAAAAGATCGGTCATGGAAAGAAAGGCTTAGGAAAATGATGACGCCTTAAAAGCTTTGCTGTTATAGAAGGAGGAAATTCCCAGACAGAAGGTTCATATGGTGGAAGGGGAGGATGATGCCACCAGCCATAGCCGAAGCCGAAGGCGGGGGTGCTGGCAAAATAGACAGTCCAGGACACGTTATCTGGATGACTCCAGGCGGACCGAGAGAAGGCGTCGGAGCCATTCTTAGAGCAAAAGCAGATTGGGTGATCGTACGTCTAGGAACCGATCCAGGACATACCGATCAAAGGGTTCCCGACACAGTGGGAATAGACGCCAAAGTTATTTCAAGGCAGCTAGCTCAGAAGGAAGGGATTGTTCGGGCCGAAGGAAGCAGGACCTGGTCCTGAAGAGTATGCCTCCAAGGAAAGATGGGGTAGAGGCACTGACCAAAAAATTGGAAGAATTACAGAAGGTGTTATCTAAAGTCAGGCAGGTGAAGGGGACTACGGCTAAAAAATCTTCATTGTTCTCCCTTGAGATTGTTTGGGAAAAGGCGAACCCAAACAAGAAGCTCCCCCACATGGAAAGTTACGATGGTTCGAGGGATCTGTATGAGTATAGTCAGGCGTATGACTGGTTGATGAATTATTATGATTATTCTAAAGCGACCAAATGTCACACCTTTATGATGACATTGAGGAAGGACGCAAGACAATGGATGATGACCTTGGCCCCGAACTCGGTGGCGTTATGGGAAGAACTTTGCGACAAATTTCATACCCGGTTCAGTTGTAATAAGAGGAGAGGAAAACCGACCGGATCATTATCTTAGATCAGACAATACTCGAATGAGACTTTAGGCCAGTATGTGAAGCAGTTCCGAGAAACAGTAGGTCAGGTCTTAGATTTGAATGACCTTCAGGCAGTGGGGCTCTTTCAGAACAGTTTGGACCTTGTAAAGTTCAAGAAGCTGGTAAAAGAGCTGATGTTCAACCATCTGAAGATTCTGGCCGAGGCGTTCGAGAAAGCTGAAGGTTTCATAGTAGTGGGAGAAGCCAAGAATAGTCTGAAACAACATACATCGGAAAATTCGAGGGATAAGGAAAAAGGTAATACTGATAACAAAACCGACGGATACCAGAAGAGGTACAATGGCAATTCTAAAGGTTATCAGAAGAAGTACAATAACCATAATGGCGGTTCGGGAGGGGGACGCCCACCCTTCCCAAACTAGAAGGTTAACAAAGTTTACACAAAGCTTAACACTGACCGGGCCACTATCCTTGAAGAAATAAAAGAAAAACTTTACTTCGAGCCACCTACAGATAACATTAAAGGGTACATGGGTAATAAGAGCAAATATTGTGATTACCATGAAGCTGTCGAACATTCTACGGAGGCTTGTTGGGGATTGAGGGACCTAATTGAGAAGAATGTCCAAAATGGGGTTCTGGTTCAGTATGTTGCAGGTCGAGATACTCTGGGAGCGCAATAGAAGCACAACACTTTGGTACCGAACCCGACGACCCAGTCTTGATAACAGGTGTAGACCTAGGCAACACGTCGAGTGGTGGATGTGATCATGGGCGGGTCTGTTGGGAATATTTATGGGAAGAAGCGTCAAGGGTTTCTAAATGCGGTGTTGTCAGTATTCGAACAGCCTGCGCTGCGTGAAAGACCCTACTCGGGTTCGGTGATATCCTTCACTGATGAAGATTTTCCAACAGAGCCGATCGAACCGCATGAGGGTGCATTGGTGATTACTGCACATGTGGGATCGGTGGTTATGAAGCGAATGATGATAGACAACGACTCGCCAGTGGACATATTATATGCTCATGCCTACTAGAGGTTGGACTTGGGAGGCAAAAAATTAGAGGTTGGACAGGAGCCTCTTTTGTATGGGTTCAACAATGATCCGGTAAAGGTTGCAAGGAAGATCGAGCTACCGGTGGTCTTCAGGACGACTCCTCAGCAGGTGGAAATAGTTTGTAGATTTTTTTGTGGTACATGTGGATTCTGCATATAATGCTATATTGGGGAGACCAACCTTGATAACTCTTCAGGCGGTGACTTCGATCCCTCACTTCAAATATGACGCCCCCAAAATAGGTCCACACAACCCATTCTGAGTCGCCAAATACATGGTACAGAATTCAAATACAACTTCAATTATACAATTGTCGTACAAAATATGACAACTCATAGGCTGTGAGTTTTAATACATATATGGTCTCGTAGACAATATCCAAACTCAAATAAAATCCTCATTACAATTATTATCACACTATTTTATAGGATAGTGAGGACTACTATAGTAACCATCTTGGACCATCACTTCATTCCCTGACTAGTCCCAGCTACATTCTCATTTCCTGAAGACAGCAATGAAAGAAAAGGGTGAGCTCGACTAGCCCAGTAAAGAATATTATGACTAAGATAATGCATAATAAATTATCCTTAGTCCTCAACAGAGAAAAATCTGATAAAATACAATAGATTACAAGTTTTAGATCAACAACTACAATGGAAATAACAATCCATTAAAAGAGTCAAGTAGAACATGATGTTTACCATCTTCTATGATTTAAAATTCCATCATCAATATTTTATCCCTGTAACACCAATAAATAAATATTTCACATCAACGAATTATCCATGCTGTAAGACCCCGAATTTTATGAAATAAAAATATTCAATTTTTCTTATAATTGTTATTCAGTAAATGGTTAAATTGATAAAAAGTTAAAGTTTAGGGTGATATATAGAAAATTTTCAAAATATGCAAGTGGTTATAAAATATTCATTATTTTCGGGGAATATTCGTTTGGTCATAGAATATTCTTATTTTCTGGGAATATTCATACGACGGCATAGCCATTTGTGGGCCCCGTAACGAAAAATTGTCGGATGAAGAAAACGACAAGAATGAGTTTTCTAAAAAATAACTACGTAATTATTATTCATTATTGATGTTTTGAAATACCCGGTGGTTAAAGTAAAGTAATATGCGTTGTTGCACAGTAGCACACGGTATTGCACATTATTTTATATTATTGTTGTTTTAATAATTGTCACTACACAATATTTTACATTATCAAACCAATAATTCATATTATTTGAATAATATTATTAGATAACATTATTGACAACGTCTAGAAAATTTTGCAGAGGAAAGAGGTTAGATTATTTAATTGCGCGCCGGTAAGGAAAAATCTTTATCGGAAAGCCTCTTCTTTCCCGGAAATGATCTGGTTGTTAATATTGTAGTTCTGTAATATTATTTGTGAATAATTAATTGTTGATTTATATGATAAGAAAATATTTATTTTATGTGGATATAAATAAAGGAATTAATGCTGATGTGTTTTATCAGTATTTTGTCAGAATGAGGTGTTGAAAATCATCCGTATGTGGATTTCGGTCATTTTTCGTTTGGAATTTGGAAAAACTTTCTTCTACAAAGTTGTAGAGAATTAAATTTCCTATCCAATAAACATAAGATTCAGATTTTTATGATAAAAGAGCTATTTATTATGAATTATTGAAGTTCCGGAATAATTAATTTTTGGAGTTTCAATTTTTTTTAAAGAAAAACATTTTTTTATGTTGGTGGGGCCCACTGGTGTGATGAAATCTGATTTACAATGGTGGGCGTTAAATTATTTTTTATAAAATATTATTTTACTAAATTTTCTACTTTGGTGTTCTAAGTATTTTCCTATGAATAGGATGTTTAAGTTAGAATTGAAAATCACACTAGAATAAAATTTTTTATCTCTCTATAATATCGAGCGTATTTTTGTGAGTATTTAGATATCTTAAGTGTTGCTATACAGTGCAAGTTT
Source organism: Panax ginseng (assembly GCA_020205605.1). Taxonomy (NCBI): domain Eukaryota; kingdom Viridiplantae; phylum Streptophyta; class Magnoliopsida; order Apiales; family Araliaceae; genus Panax; species Panax ginseng. The sequence continues at coordinate 131,479,715 of CM035145.1, read as the reverse complement.
CCTTCAGTAATATATCCGATATTTCAGTCAGAAGTGTTATTCTTTTGAGATAAGGGATGTTATTTTTTTTATAAATGATATTATTTCTTTCAATATCATTATACCGAAATATTGGTATGAATTTTATTATGAAATTTTTACCTTTTCATGTCGAGGTTACTATTCACGTATACGACACTATTAACGAATACGGTACTATTCACGAAATATGATTTTTCATATAAATTTTTACATTTTTGTGTCGGGGTTACTATTCACGTATACGATACTATTCACGTATACGGTACTATTCACGAATATGATACTATTCACAGAAAAATTAAATTTTCTTTTCTTTGTCCAAGTTGTCTATTATGATTACTATCTTTGATTGTATCCATGTTTTGATCTTCATTCTTGAATTTTGCTCCACAATTGATTATTATGGAGTATTTTTGAACTTGGATAAACTAAAGTACGAATCCCTAATCTTTGTCCTTTTATCTCACTGAATTCATTTTTTTTAAAATATTTTTTTTATCATCCTTAGTCCTAAATGGTGATATGACTTAATATATTTGGCCTATAGTGAAAAGATAAATAATTACTTGATGAATATATTTGGCCTGTAGTGCAAAGATGAATGATTACCTGATGAATATCTTTGGCCCGTAGTGCAAAGATGAACAGGTGTTGAGATGAACATGACTAACTGGTGATACAAATGAATATCTTTGTCCCGTAGTGCAAAGATGAATATTTGGCTCAAGATGTATATTGATTGATGTCACATGGATAAAATATTGATGATGAACTTTTAAATCATAGAAGATAATAAACTTCATTCTCTACTTAACTCTTCTAATGAATTATTATTTCTGCTGCGAATATTGATCTAAAACTTGTTGTCTATTATATTTTATCTGATTTATTGAAGGCTAAACTTTTAACCACCTATAGTCAGTAAAGCTACATTTAAACTCTCGACTTTTTGAGTTGAAGTGAAATAGTTACCTTTTCCATCCAACTTAACCGCGTGTGTAGGTCAGATGCCAAAAGTGCGTGAGAAGGGGCTGTAACGGTCAAAAGCAACTGCAAAATGTTTGAAATATCCCCCTTCTTCTCTTCTTCTTGGTTTTTAAAAGAAGATCAGAATCAATTTGTTCTACCCCATCTCAGCTCCATTAAAGACGTGATGCAGGAGACGAAGTTCAGTTCTTACCAAAGCAATATACTTCTTACCAGACTTAAGTTCGGCTTCCTTCACTTGCCTTTATCGCTTTTCCTGATGGTGAATCCACTCTTTGATTTGATAGAGGAAGTGACATCTAAGAATCAATAAGCTACTTCTTAACTTAAGCTCCAAAAATCGTAGCACACAGTGAGAGAAGGAAAAAGAATCCGGCTGGTAAAGGAGAAAGAATTGAGCAAATACCATTTGCAATTTTTGAAGGTAAGTTTTCCAATCCCCTTCCATTCCTTTTTCATTCCGTCCTTGTTAAGAAAATGTCTTTCATGGCCGAATGGCTGAGCATGAACTTGAAGGACTGTTTGTCCTTTTAGTTGCTATTTTGTTACTGTAACATTTAGTTCACTGGTATGCTACTATTATGTATGGAAATTAGGCACAAGGAGATACATTGGATATGGAGTAATAAGGATGTTGTGATGGGTTGTTATTGTAAACAATGGCTATGAAATTAGTGAGTGGAAACTATGCCTATCAGATGTTTGATAAAAGTTCTAAAAGAACTATTTTCACTGAAAACTATATATTAGACCAAAGTAAAGCTTGGGCTTGACTTGTTTATCATATGTTGTATTAATTAGAATTTTTGAAGGTATTAGATTAGAGCGAAAAGCAAATTCAAGCTAAAACTAATATATATACATTTATGGTCTACTCTTTTGATTTTATTCTTCGTGTTGTTTATGTGAATCAGGAGTCATGTCTTCGTCAAGCAATGATGTAGGAAGGATGAATGGTGACTTGCGCTACATACCGAGGTGATGTAAATGTGGAAAAAAAGCAAGTGTAAGAATTGTTGACTCGAACAAACCATCGAAGGGGAGGTTATATTTTGTATGCGATGAGTGTGAGTTTTGAGCATGGTGCTTGACTTCTACAAAAAACTCAAGTGAAATAGTCAATGGCCCCAATGAAGACAATGACATAATGGGGTCATTGGTGAGTGGAACAAAATTCCAGTGTTCGTGTGAGTTGAATAACATACCAAATAGGATGATAGTTGTTGAAAGTAATGTGAAGATGATAATTGTTGTTGGACTTGTGTGTATTTCATGTCAGTAATGATGTATTTTATTAGTAACAAATGAATGTATAAACTAATGTGATGATAATTGTTGTTAGACTTATGTTGTTGAAAGTATGTGAAGATGGTAATGTTTAATGTGAAGATGGTAAGTAGAAATTCTATGGATGGTAGTTGTTGAATGGTAATGTTTCATGGAATGTATAAACTGTCAAAACATTGTACATGACAATCAACATTGATGCCAACTAGTAGACAATCAACATTGTAAAGCAATATTGCAAAAATAATTCCAAAATGGACAATCAACATTGTCAAAACACTGCCCATTGATGCCAACTAGTAGACAAAGTATATGACTGTACATGACAATATATGCCCATTAAAATCAAAACACTGTCCATACATGCCAACTAGAGTGGACAAAGTATATACAATCAACATTGTTAAAAATAGTTACATTTCATAAATGAACCAAAATTTACTCATGCCTACATTAAAGCCTTAATCCCCCCAGTCCTCCCTTTTTTGGTGATCTGCCTATCTTGCTCTTTATGGCTCCCATCTTTATATTTTTCCTCGTAGGCTGTGATCTTGAAGCAAGCTGATTACTCCACATAGTAAACAAAGTTGGTGTGAGATTAGGTTGAGAGCTTGATTTGGGTTGATTAGGTATTTCTGAAGTTGTTGTAGCGATGCTTGATCCCTTTACTTGGTATGTACTTTTAGTCTGCAGCTTTTTGTGGCACTCGATTTTACTGAAAAGTAATGCACAAGTGAGATAGAAATCAATATATCAGTAGACTGAATAGGCAACATGAATATGAACAATTAAAATGTACCGAATCGTGGATCGTGCATTCAGATCCCTTCAGTTGATCAAGTGAATTGATCGATGTTGTTTGTTATTAAATTCGAAATCAAAACATGTTAAACTTTTATAAATAAGAGTTAATAATACATTCCTGAGCTTGAAAAACATAAAGTACATACCTTGTTCATTCTTGATTTAGGATGAAAAGGCAATGTACATGCCCTACTGTTATGCCTGAGTGTTAAACACCTTGCATATGTGACAGTGCCACCTTTTCTTGTTGCTTTATGTTGGTTTTTTGGTTCATCTGCAGCCTTTCTTTTGAGTTTCCTTGGTCTGCCAGTGGGCTTATGATAGAGTGGAGGCTGAATATGGGCAAAATTGGAATGAACCCATTCATAGTGACTTGGCACAGGCTTTATGATAAAGTTATATGTGTTCAAGTATACATCCTTGCTATAGCACTGATGGCAATAAGCCTCTGGCTGCTCCCTATTTGCCCATATTGCAGACACAGCATGTCTGCATGGAATCCCACTAAGCTGCCACATTTTACAACCACAGGTCCAATCATTCAAATTCACAACCCATGTTCTGTCATCAACTTCTACTTCAAATTCTCCATTAATTTCTTTTTTATCCACTCTAGCATGTTTATTATACCTTTATCCCTTGCCTCCAGGATGTAATTATTCCATGACTCATTCATGTTGTTCACTACTACATCACACTTACAATGGGGTGAAAAATTAGACCTGACCCAAAATTTTGGCCCAACAGTCATTAACCACTTAGCTGCTTCTGCTTCAGCTTTGTGCACCTCCTTCATGGCTGCTTCAAATGAGAACATGTCACCACAACTAGCTGCATTCCAGAACAAATCCCTAAGCAGCTTTCCCTAAACTTAATTTTGAAGTTGTTTTACAAATGCTTTAAATAAAATCTATGTTCATTGTTGGGTAACATTGTATTGAACACCTCTACTAGCCCCCCTTTAACAGAAAATTCAACTAATGCTTGTCTAAAAATTTCATGATTTGAAAATTCCATTCCAATCTCAAATTCTATCTTACCCATATCAGTTGCCTCATTAAACTCCATACATCCATCCCCTTCTTAATTGTCCTCATCATCTGACAGAACAAACTTCCTCCTTAATGCATCTTTCCCTTCTCCATCATCACCATCACTCCACCAATCCTCTACAAAGACATCATTCATGTTCACCTTTGGTTCATCTATTTTTTTGTGCCTTCTTCGAATATATCATCATCCCCAGGCCCCTCTAGATCCTCATCCATCCATGGTGGATGCTCTACTTCTTCCCCATTATCATTATCAGCTTGTTTTTTACTTTTTTCCTTTGTATGTTTTGTTTGTTTTTTAGGCTTTCCAATTTGATTCCATTTTCCATTGTCTGTTTCTTTCTGCTGCCCTTTATCTGTTTCTTTTTGATTCCCTTTATCAGGATTACCACTTTGGTTAATGTTATCAGTTATTTTACTTTGAAGTCCAAAGTCTTTTTCATTTTCACTTTGGTTCATGTTATCAGTTGTCAAACCACAAATTTGCCTAACAATTTGGTTAATGTTATCATTTTCAACAACTTATGGCCTAACAACTTGTATGGGACCCCCCATTTCTTGCCCATATATATGCACCTCCTCACTCTCTGCATTAACTAAGAAATCAACCATATCAATGGCATCTTTGTCATTTTGCATATATAATGCCCCACCCTCCCAAATTTCATATCCCGGTACAAGATAATAAATATTCACATTTGATGCTGGACATAAAGTAGAGTAGTACTCATGTATACTAAGCAAAGAAAGGTAATCCAACCTAACATTATCTACTATTTCTTCACTACCCCCAACATATTTATGTATTGGATCTTAAACAAACTTCCCACCATAATGAAAATTTTTTTGACAGACATTCTGTATTAAAAAATGAAGGAGAAATGTTTGAATAATATACAAAACTTTATAACAAGTATCACAAAAAGGGGACCAATGTCAGTGGCAGACACAGGGGGACAATAATAGTAATAAAGAAAGGGTGTAACAACCCCAAAATAGGTCTATTCCATTCAACCCATTCTGAGTCGCCAAATACATGGTACAGAAAACAACTACAACTTTATTACAACAATTGTCGTACAAAATACAACAACACATATGCTGTGAGTTTGGATACAAATATATACCAACTGTAACTCTGGACACCAACTTTGGATAGCACGTCACAATGACACCTTACATAAAGGTATAGTCAAAAACTGTTTTAGAAATTAGAATCTTTGGGAAGTGCTCAAGGAAACCTTCGTACATGGGAGGCCATGCTTCTAGGTTATGGTAGATATCATATGGCCACAAAATTATCCTTGGTTGACCCAATAGACCCCAAAGAAAAACGAGAAGATTACTATCATATTCTTCCCAATGGTGAGTCTTCTCTTGACTTATCATTATCTCCATTGTCTCAAATTGAGAATTATACTTCAAACAAACACCAAGATTATATAGGTAGTGCTCGTAAATATACTCAGCAAGTGGATGAGCACAACCCTGTCTTATGATGACACGAGGTTGTATGTCATTAGACATCTTGTATGATAGTGGCAAAACACCCTTCCAACGTTGGGTTCGCCTCTCCCTATATGATTCACCAAATATAACTACTAAAAGATGTATACAACAAGGGTACCTCTTCTTCTATTTGATCATATAATACCTCTAATAAACTCTCCTCAGGTACCTCTTCTTCCTCACTCTCAGCTGTTACCTCTGCGACTATCTCGGGTGCAACTATCAATTCTTCACTCACCACATGGATATCTCTAATTCCTTCTTCATCTGACATCACATTATCATGGTTAGTGATTAGAGGTATCCCCACAGTCTCATTCACTCCATTGTTTTCATTTCGGATTCTATCTCTCCGGTCATCATGATTTCTCCATTGCTCATCTCCCGTGATAACTTCATTTGGGTTCCTCACTTGTTGGGAAGTCATGACAACCGCTATCCCTCGAACTACTCGGCTTTGACTTGTCTGGGGCAGCATTTGACGTCATCACTACCGTTGGAACATACTTTTCTATAGGGCATATTCCTCCCTCAACTGCCTCTTCATACTCCTGATTCATGATCTGAATCATCAATCTTCGATCCATATCAAATTCAGTTGGCCAGCTTCATATGGTAATTCAAAACTCGATGTTGGGTTCTCCCAATTGCTTTCCAAAAAGAGAAATTCATATCATCTATTTTAGTCTTCTTAGATCGGACATCTCTTTCCACAATATCCACGTGTCGTGCGGCTTTTGCCCATGCATCACTTATTCTCACTTGTTCAGTTTTTTCTTCTTTCATCTCAGATTCAATCTTTATCATCTTATACTCTGCCAAAGAATGCTTCTGTTCAAGCATCACATATCGGGTAACACAAGCTTGAATTGTTGCATCCTTTTGTTCCACGACCGCCTGCCGTTCTTCAGCCTGCTCTTCTAACTCATGAATACGATTTTGAAATTCTACATTTTGACCATATAATACCTCTAATAAACTCTCCTAAGGTACCTCTTCTTCCTCTTCTTCCTCACTCTCAGCTGTTACCTCTGCGACTATCTCGGGTGCAACTATCAATTCTTCACTCACCACATGGATATCTCTAATTCCTTCTTCATCTGACATCACATTATCATGGTTAGTGATTAGAGGTATCCCCACAGTCTCATTCACTCCATTGTTAGCATTCTCAACTGCCATTCTCAAATACTGCCATAAAACAAGGGTTAATTAAGCAAATTAACATATCACATAATATTCGTATATTATGACCGACCAACAATTAAGCTTAGGTAGGTCACACTAGCGAAGGATTTACTCATCTCTCCCCTCCTAGTTATATTCCCCGATCTCCGCCAGAGACCATATCCCTAAGCTCTGATACCAAATGTAACAACCCCAAAATAGGTCCATTCCTTCCAACCCATTCTGAGTCACCAAATACATGGTACAGAAAACAACTACAACTTTATTACAACAATTGTCGTGCAAAATATAACAACACATATGCTGTGAGTTTGGATACAAATATATACCAACTGTAACTCTGGACACCAACTTTAGATAACATGTCACAATGACACCTTACATAAAGGTATAGTCAAAAACTGTTTTAGAAATTAGAATCTTTGGGAAGTGCTCAACGAAACCTTCATACATGGGAGGCCATGCTTCAGGGTTTTGGTAGATATCATATGGCCACAATTATCCCCTTGGTTGACCCAATAGACCCCAAAAGAAAAGCGAGAAGATTACTATCATATTCTTCCCAATGGTGAGTCTTCTCTTGACATATCATTATCTCCACCGCATGTTTTAATTAGGTATTATACTCCAAATAAACACCAAGATTATATAGGTAGTCTTTGGTAAATATACTTTCGAGAAGTGGATGAGTCTGACAACTGTCTTATGATGACACGAGGTTGTATGTCATTAGACATCTTGTATGATAGTGGCAAAACACCTTCCAAGTTAAATTCACCTCACCCTCAACATCTATAGACCACCATTCTATTCCTCGCTTATCCCCTCAGCTCGACCCAAATTACACTTTTATTACACGAAAGGAATTGTGAAGCAAAAGGGTGAGTCTACAACTAGCTCGATAAAGAATATCATGACTAAAAAATAATTAAATTATCAATAGCCTTCATCAATAATAAATCGAGATTTAGAACATATAGTAGATGATAAAATTTCAACCATAGTTGCAGCGGAATGAGTAATCCATTAGAAGAGTCAAATAGACTATAAAATCTATTATCTTCTCCATGTTAAAAGTCCACCAAAATGTTTTATCCACATAACATTAATCAATAATTCACATCCCACAATCACGTGTATAACTTCATAATCGTAATTGTAGTTCTAAATTCCTTTCTCATCCGGACAAAGTTAATTTTCATCACCTGAAACATCAAAGATCATGGTTATACCAAATCACAGTTCCTGTTCATAATCATACTGATAAATTCATCTTTGCACTACGGGCCAAAGATATTCATCAATAGTTCATCTTTGCACTACTGGCCAAAGATATTCAACAACATGTCATCTTTGCACTGCAGGCCAAAGATATTCATCAGTTGGTCATGTTCATCTAAACACCTGTTCATTTTCGCACTACTGGCCAAAGATATTCATCAAAAATCATTCATCTTTGCACTACTGAGACCAAATATATTCAAATATATCATCATTTAGGACTAGAGGATGATGAAAATATTTTTAAGAAAATGAATCCGATGAAACAAAATAATAAATATTAAGGATTAGTACTTGAATTATTCCATGTCCAAAATACCTCATAAATAATCATAGTGGAGTAAAATTCAAGAATAATCAAAACATGGATACAATTAAAGATAGTATCCATAATAGATATTTTGACGAAAAAAGCGAAAATTTAATTTTTTCTCGTGAATAATGCCAAAGTATTCGTGAATAGTCTTGATATCGTGAATAATGTCGATCGTGAATAGTAACTCAAACACCAAAAGATAGAAATTTCACAAAAAACATCATCATGCTTCGTGAATAGTACTTTTGAATAGTAACTCGTAAATAATAACTTCGTGAATAAGTAACCTAGACATGAAAAAGTTCTAAATTTGATAAAAATTCAAACCAATATTTCTAATAATGATATTGAAGAAATAATATCATTTATGAAGAAAATAATCTCCTTTACCTCGGAAAGAATAGTACTTACAGACGGAATCTTTGGATATAGTGCTAAAAGAACTTGCACCATATAGCAATACTCGAAGTACTAAAATACTCACAAAATACGCTCGATATTATTGAGAGAGAAAGAGAGAGAAATCTTTAGTTGCTGGGTCAACAGATATTCCATGACTTGATACCACGTGCCCAAGGAATGCTACTTCCTCAAGCCAGAACTCGCATTTCTTTAACTTGGCATAAAGCTTATATTCACGAAGCTTTTGGAGTATCAGCCTCAAGTGTTGCTCATGATCTTCACGGGTTTTGGAATATATGAGTATGTCATCAATAAAGACGACCACAAAGTGATCCAAATATTCCTTAAATACTCGGTTCATCATATCCATGAAGGCAGCAGGAGCATTAGTCAATCCAAAGGACATGACTAGGAATTCATAATGCTCGTCTGCAGTTTACGGCCGTCTTTGGAATGTCATCTGTTCTAATCCTCAATTGGTGATATCCTAACGAAGATCAATCTTTGAAAAGAATTTGGCTCCTTATAAGCTCGGTCAAACAGGTCATCAATATGTGGCAATGGGTACCTATTTTGATGGTGACATGATTCAACTCCCGATAATTAATCTAAAGTCGCATACTCCCATCTTTCTTCTTCACGAATAGAATAGGAGCACCCCAAGGAGAAGTACTAGGGACGAATAAAGCTAATTTCTAACAATTCCTGCAGTTGAGTTTTAACTCACGAAGTTCAATAGAGCCATTCAATACGAGGGATTTAGAAATGGGTTTTGTCTGCGGGTTCAAGGTCGATACAAAATTCAATTTCATGCTCCTGGGTAGGCTGTAAGTTCTTGAGGGAATACGTCTGGAAATTCATTAACAATAGAAATATTATTCAAAACGGCGTATTTTTGTTTAGATCGTGACATGAGCTAAGAAAGCTTGACATCCGTTTTTCAATAAACGAATAGCTTTATGGCTTGAGATGACGATGATTGATTTTAATGGTTTGGTTGCTTGAATTAGCATAATAGGTCGATTAGGAATATGAAAGCTAACAACCTTACGAAAACAATCAATTTTTGCATGATGAGTAGTTAACCAATTAATCCTAGAATTACATCAAATGCAAGTATTTTTAATGCAATAAGATCGACGGTGTGTGTGGGTACCAACTTGAACCAAACAAGACTTATAAACCGTGAATGTAATGAAGGTTTCTCCCAACGAGTTTCCACAGATAAGTCAAAGTCTAATTTCTCCTGAGTCAAATTTAATCGTTGAGCGCAAGTAGGAGAAATAAAAGAATGGGTAGAACCGGGTATCAAATAAAGTGTAGACTTATTTAGAGTTTATGATAAGCTTACCGTGATGACCTCATTCGGGTTCCTTGCTTTTTGGGAGGTCACAACAAACGCTCTCCCTTGCACTACCGGCTTTGACTTTTCTGGGACAGCCTTTGGTGCCTCCATCCTAGCTTAATTTGTCTTCGGTGAACGACAAAATCAGGCTAAGTGACTTTCTCTTCCACAATTATAACATGCTTTGGACGGCATCGCGCAATTTGGAATGATGTGTCCCTCCCCTCCGCATTTGAAGCATATGATAGGTGGTCTTTCTCCTTCCTTAACAACGGGTGCTGGTGTTGACGTCTTTCCATCATTGTTGAATCTCCTCTTCTTGAAATGTCCATTCTTATTGTTTTGGCCCTGATTACCACCGAAGTGGTTACCATTTCGCTTTGTTGATTCCCTCACGCTTGTTGTCCTTTGCTTGATGATCGCTCTCACCGGTATTATCATTTCTACCTACTTTTCTCTTTTGGTTTCGTTGACTTCGTTATCGCTACTCCACCAATCGAGCCCTATTTACAACATCTCCGAATACAAATATGAGTTTATGAGAAATAAGATGTTGACGTATCTCCGCTTCAAACCTCTTAAAAACATTCGCGCCATTCTCTCTTCATTATCCACCAAGTGGGGACGAACCGGATAACTCCATGAAATTTTGCCTCGTATTAAACACGGTCATATTGTTTTGCTCTAATTTGATAAACTCCACCTCCTTCATGTGCATGACGAATACTTTCGAGAAAGTATTTGTCGTTGAAACAACTCTTGGAACTTCTCCCAAGACATCTTGATGCGTTAGGTTGAGTACGTTTTTATTGATTCCCACCAAGTCTCCTCTCAGCGCAACATAAAAGCGTGAAAGGAACCTTTTGCTCTCGGAGCATCCCAAGACATCAAACATCTTGGTGATCTGCTTTATCCATGCTTCCGCCATAAGTGGTTTTGGCTCTCCCTTAAACACTGGTGGTCCCAGCTCCTTGAATTGTTTAGCGGTTACCGCCCGAGAGTTTTTAGTGTTTCCACCTACATTTTGGACAGGAGCCGCTCTCGCCTGCTGTTGCATGAAATGCATAAAGTCGCTGAACAATCCATCATTCATCATTTGGTCAGTGTTGTTGTTTGCATGAGGATTGTCGCCTTCCTGATGCACATTCTCCTGATTATTGTTATGTGGAGGCTCAACGGTCTCTTGTGCTCCATTGCTATTCTCAATATTTTGGGATGTCATTTTCAGATACTGCCACAAAACAAAGGTTAATTGACATGTAACATATTATCTTTAAACTCTGACCAACCAATTTAAATACAAAATAAATTTAAGTAGGTCATACTAGCGAAGGAATTCCCCGTCTCTCCCCTCCTAGTTCTAGTCTCATATCTTAGCCAGGGATCATATCCCTATGCTTTGATACCAACTGTGACGCCCCCAAAATTAGGTATACATCACCCATCTTGGGTCGCCAGATACATGGTACAAAATTTAAATATAACTTACTAATACAACTATCATGTACAATACGACAAAACATAAACTGTGAGTTTGAATACAAATATTATCTACTAGAGATTATACAAACTTAAAAGGAGTCCTCATTATAATTATTATCACACTATTTCACGAATAGTGAGGACTACTAATGCTATCCTCCGGACCATCACTCAGTTCATAGGCTTCGTCCCGATTATATTCTCATTTCACGAAAAGAATAAATGATAGGAAGGTGAGCTCAATTAGCCCAAGAAGAAATATTATGACTAAGATAATGCGAATAAATTATCATTAGTCTCCAACAATGTTAAACCGATAAAATATAATAGACATCAAGTTTAAGCAGTGGCGGAACAAGCAATCCATTAAAAGAGTCAAGTAGAAAATAAAATATACTATCTTTTATGATTAAAAGGTTTTTCATCATTTTATTCTTTGAGACTCGACTTAATAAATATTCCACATCATCGAATCACCCTCGCACTACTGACCAAGGATATTCTTTAGTATCACGACCACAATTATCCATGCACTTCTTACGGGCAAGAATATTTGAGTATTCATTAATGGTTATGATCATGCCAACAACTGTCCATCAATGCACTACTGGCCAATGAGGACTTTTACCACATCATTTGTAACATTACGGTCATGATTACACCAATAATCCTCAGTCATAATCATACAAGTCCATCTATGCACTTCTCAGGGCCCACAAATGACTTTCAACATAATATAAACATGAGGATGATGAAAATGATATAAGAATTCAATAAAACAAGTTCAAGAATTAATTTGTCCAAGAACTACTAATGTCCAAATTGTCAACATGATCTTTGCTTTATAGAGTAAAATTCAAGAATGATCGGAAGAATATTTCCATGAAAAGATCTTCGGATGAAGCGCAAATATCAAGGATATTCTACTAATTTCATGGAGTATAGAAGTCAAAACTTTAACCAATGAGTATAATAAAGAATGGAATAACAAAAGAAATCACCATGCATGTGGTACTTGGCATAGACGGTGTTATTCCAATGAATACTAAATAACGGAACGGTCGTCAAAATAAATTACCGGCAAGCGGATGTTCCAACAAAATAATAAAGAATGGAATAACAACAAATCACCATGCATGCGGTACTTGGCATGAGCAGATTATTCCAATGAATACTAATAAGGACGGAATCAGTCCCACGTAAAATGCACTAGATGTGACATTCCAATGTAATAATAATAAAGAAGAGAGAACCGGTCCCCAGTGAAAACGCATTGCATGGGATATTCCAACGAATAATAAAGATTTTAATCGGTCCCGTAGAAAAAAGCATGAGCAGGATATTCCAACGTAATAGTAAAAGACGAAATAATAGAAGAATGTCACCAAGTATAGGGTAGACCATGATATCACGAGTTATTCCAATGAGAATAATAAGCAATGGAATAACAACAGATTCTCTTCATGAATAAGAAAGAATAACACCCCTTACGAGTACAACAAATAATATTCCCTACCTTAAGAAGAAAAGTCTTTGGATATATAAGTAGTGAAAGGCAGAATACTTTCTTCTTTCTCTATAGTTTTTATCTCTAGAGTTTCAATTGAATTAAAAGAAAATAATGAATGAATGAGCTTATTTTTATAGAAAAATGGAATGCATAGTAATTAACTCATGAATCATTCGAGATTGATTTACTTTAATCTGACGGTCCATATTTAAAGCAAAATCTTTTAAATAAAATATAATATATATATATATATATATATATATATATATATATATATAAGTTCACGTTATCACCCCCGTGAACCACCATCCATTCCATTATATCACCTTTTATACATATATAATACATATATATTATAATATACATATATCTAATAATTAACCAACATGCAATCCACCCGTAAATCAAATATTTGAGATTCTCTGCCATCCCAATTTCTACGCATGGGCCCCACATATGGGCCCCATATGTGGGTCCACCTTTATTATATTAAATAACTTTCTACCGATTATTTTGAAAAATAGGTAAATGGGGATCCATAAAATTAGCAAAAATCAGTTACTTCTCACGTAAGCATCAATAATCAATACCGTGTGCTACTATGCAACCACAGCATTCATCGTATTTTTACTACTAAGGGTAGTTCAATGCTTTTAACAGTAACACCTCATGAGCTTATTTTCATAAAGTATTTTTGTCGTTTCCTCAATCCGACAATAATTCCATTAATGGGGTCCACTAATGATTGTCTTGAGTCGTCATCTAATATTCCCCGATAAAAAGAATATTCCCCGACCAAACGAATATTTTATAACAACTTGCTTACTTTGCTTACGAAATTTATTAATCATTTATAACTTGTCATCTCAATTATTGATTTAATAATATAACATATTATACAGATGATACTGTGACAATAATTGAATCAATAATATAAGAGATATGATGCAGCAATTCTTCAGAGTAATAATTGAGTATAAATTGAGTGACTTCTCACGTAAGCATCAATAATCAATACCGTGTCTACTTATGCAACCACGCATATTCTTCGTACTTTTCTACTAATGGTAGTTCAACGGTTTTAACGGTAACACCTCCGCCGTTATTTTCATAAAGTATTTTTGTCGTTTTCTCAATCCGACAATAATTCTGTTGTGGGGTCCACCAATGATTGTGCCGTCGTACGAATATTCCCTGAACAAACGAATATTTTATAACAACTTTACCTTAAAGTGGATTTTTTGTCGTCTTGGTATGTCTGAAAAACTTGAGTCTGTTAAGCCCTCTAGTTTTAATTCAGACCCACCATGAATATGATCACATCCTTAGTGTCGGTTAAGTACTTTAAGATGTTTTTCACTGTCTCACAGTGAACTTCTCCAGAATATAACTGATCAATATCAGGTCTCGTACATTTCATTGCATACATGATAGTTACTCGTGCGATCTCTCTTTTTGGAGTCTATGGGGACTATTAAGAGAGATACACTCTATGGCTCATCAACATGCGACATCCCATGGAGTTTGCCATGCTAAACGACTTTAGCATCAAATGAATATACGTTTCTTGGGTTAAGCCGAGCATCCTTTTAAATCTATCTATATAGATTTGTATCCCCAATAACAATGCTCTTCCCAAATCATTCGTGGAGGAATGTTTAGAAAACTATATCTTTACTGATTATAGCATTAGTATGTCATTCCTTATCCGTAATATATCAACATATAATACTAGAAATTTCATGACGCTCCCACTGACCCTTTTGTACACACTAAGTTCATTCTTGTTTTTGATAAAATCAAGCTCTTTTGATTATTTCATCAAAATGAATGTTCTATTTTTGAGAGTGTCTACAACTCTTACCTCATCGTATGTAACTGGATCATCATCTTTTATGATACGTACCTCATCATCATCATCCATGATGAATCCATACCTCCTGTGTACCTTCTTGAATATTCCGTTTATGATTGATTTGTTGTGGTACAATAGGTCCATCTACAGGTTCCTCTTATTTGACTTATAGTGTTTTGTGGTTCTTGAACTCTTCAAGATCTATTATCCTCCCACTAGCCCCTTCAATGATAAACACCTTTATCTTAGAAGCGCGTGTGTTCATAATAAACACCTTTTGCTAAGCGGGATTATAGAACATATACCCTAAACTTACTTTAGGATGTCCCACAAATCGACACTTGTCAAATCTTGTCCCAAGCTTATCCTTTGAAACCTTTTCACATAAGTTGGACAACCCTTATCTTAACATACTTAAGATTTGGAATCCTCCCGCCCATAACTTTTATGGAGTCTTGAAATGGATTTTGAGGTTACCTTTTTCAGAGATGTCTGACCATTTCTAGGGCGCATGACCACTGAAGGATCTTTGGAATGTCGGTAAAATCATTATGGACCGCACCATCAATCAATTATTATGTATCGAGAGGCGTCCATTATGAGAAAACCATTTGAGATGATCTAGAACTTATTGCACAAGTATTCCTTCCTTGATCCGATCAAAGAATCCTAATACTTTTGCCAATTTGTTTCACTTTTTGAATTCTTTGAACCTTTCAAATAATTCACACTTGTATTTCAAAGAAATACACATTCAACTCTTTGAATGATCATCTCCTTTTCTTATACTAGTTTGTTCAATTTGCAAAATATATTTTCACGTAAGTCAAGTATACAAAATCCATTAAGTAATATTCCAGTTCTATACAAAACATTATTATTATAAATAGAACAATAATTGTTCTTAATTATAATACCAAAAATTTTATTGTCTAACAATAAAATGGAAATAATGTTTCTAACAAGAACTGGAATACAATAACAACTTATTGACTTAATAGATTTGCTCGTAGGGATTGCTAAACTATAAGTTCCTATGGCTAATGCAGCAACCTTTGCTTCATTTCCCACACATATGATTGCTTATCTTTGTTTAGCTTTCCACTTCTGCTTGGTCCCTTCATAAATCTATATTTATGATAACCAAAGCCGGTATCAAATACCCAAGTAGAACCTTGACTTAAAAAAAAATTATTTTAAATCATAAACAAATTTATATTTATAACCGAAACTTCACTAAGCTTCTTTGGTTAGCCTCTGCAAGATGCTTCTTACAGTTTCTTCCCAGTGTCCAGGCTTATTGCAATGGAAGCAAACTCCTTTGCTATCCATATCAGTTTTGTTCTTATTGTCCTTTGTTTACGCCTTTCTGTTTACCTTCTTTGAATCGTTCTTCTATTCAGAAGATCCCTTGGCCCCTACCAGTAAGACTTGATCTTTCTTGGTTGGAAAGTGACTCTCAACATTTTTCAACATGTTAAGCAAATCAGCGAGGCTAATATCTAGCTTGTTCATATGAAAAATTCACAACAATTGTGAAAGGAGTCCAGGAATGAGTGCAAGATCAAATCTTGGCTCAACTCTCCATCCATGACGAAACATGTTGTCCTAATTGATTAATCAAATTGATAATGTTAAGGACATGTGTCTGTACTGTAGTGCCATTGGCCATTCTAGATCGAAAGAGTTCCTTAGATATCTGATATCTATCAGTCCTACTTTCCTCATCATCAACTACTTGATATGCAGGAATATAGTAAGAGCATCCATAGTTTCATGCTGACGCTGAAGCTCGTTACTCATGGATGCGAGCATGATGCATTGAGCCAATTGTGCATCATCTTGCCACTTTCTAAAAGTAGCAATATCTTCCTCAGAGGCATTGTCTGCAACCATTGCAGGGATAGGCGTATTAAGGACATAAGATAGCTTTTCAGCCGTGAGAACTTTTCTCAATTCCTTAGCCAATCCGTTTAATACGGTCCCGTTAAATAACATCTAATATGTTTCGCAGTGAAAGTAATTTAGACATTGTAAAATTCTATAAATGAATTTGTTCTTAACAACATTTTAACCTACATTATTTTATTAATTACCAAAATAAATAGGTCTTGTTTTAAATTGGTATCTCCCACTATTTTCATCAAACTATATTACCCTCAATATATATAGTTCGGCAAAATCTATTTAAAGATTTGCTAGTGAGAATAAGGATCCCATTTCAAATGTATATAGCCTTATGGTGACACAACAAACTATATATAAATAAATAGGTAGACAACTCTTGTCAATTTCATCAACTATGCAACTCCTTGTATTTTGCCTCTTAGATTATTTTGATCAAGTGGTGGCACATCCGAATCAAAATTATCCAAGTTAAGTCCAACCTAGCACTCCATATATTCAAAAAAGAAAAATATCATCCTTGTGGTGACACAACAAAACAATATTGTTCAATTTTTTTTTATAAGCATAAAATGTGATAAATTAACATCTTAAATACTTAATACTTGCCTTGTGGTGACACAACAAACTCATATTAAATATTTAATACTCTATTAATTTTATCATGCTAGAAGGCGATGTTCGATATTCCAAATATCTTTGAACACTTAGGACTCAATATAAAAAATTTGAGGGGTTTGTTATTAATTTGTCTCATCTTGTTTAGCGTGCATGCACATATATATATAAAATACGCGTCATATTAATGAACATGCGAAGCATGTTTGCATAATATATAGTATATATATAGTATAAGCATGCACATATAGAATACTATATTCTACCCGGATTGATTATGGACTTTTATTCTAGTTTAGTTCACTAGAGCCACCAAGTGAACCAAAAGGTCAAACCCTAGGGGTGCAAGAATTAATATTTAAATATAACTATTACATTTAAACTCGGGCTCCATTACAAACGGGTCTTCACGCGCTCTTTGCTCCTTGATCTCCAATTCTTTAAAATTAATTCTAACTATCCCTATTACAAAACTATTTTAAAATAAATAGAAACCTTGATCAGCAGTCAAGGGGAAGTACATAGGAGAGAGATAGAATTTACATTAAGAAAAATTAGAGAAGACGAGGTACGCAGACCCCATTTAATAAAACCCATACATTCAAGCATCCAACTAAAATAAAATCCAATCAAATTGGTCAATAGTCCATAATCAATCCCATTTATTATCATACACATCACCATATGCATCAATAAATAACATTCATCACATGAATAATAAACATTCAATATATATATTGATATCATTTAATGGGCAAATTTAGTTAGTATAAAATCTAAATTTGAATTAAAATAAACTCCTTTATTTTAATCCAAATTTAAATCAAAATAAAACAATTTTATTTTAATTTATCCAATTTTGAATAAAATAAACTATTTTATTTTAATCAAAATCCGTAATCAAAATAAACTCCTTTATTTTAATTAATTATGGAATCCAATTCCATGAAGAAAAAAAATAACTCCTTTATTAAATGAAACACATATTCTCTTTCCTATTAAAAAATAAACTCCTTTATTTTGAATAATATGAAATCTTATTTCATATCTAAATAAACTCTTTTATTTAAGGAAACATGGATTCTTTTCCTATTCACAAATAAACTCTTTTATTTTGAATAATATAAAATCTTATTTCATATCTAAATAAACTACTTTATTTAAGGAAACATAGAATCTAATTTCAACTCCAATTAGTTATCATGGAATCCAATTCCAACTCTAATTAGTTAGCATGAAATCTAATTTTAAAATTAAAATAAACCTTTTATTTTAATTATAAAATTATTAAGAATATATATATATATATATATATATATATATATATATATATATATATGAAAAGGAAATATATATTATATATATAATATATAAGTAATCATAAGATTACTTTTGAAAAATATCATGTTAACATATATCACGTGCTCCCCTTGATAACAGGTGATCCAAATCACTTTTACAGGAAATCATGCACGTATAGGAATCCGCAGGAAATCAACTTTTTGAAAAAATAAATCAGACCAAAATAAAAAAAAACAATGATCAGCGAAACTCAGCGAAATACCGATTTTCATAATAAAGTTTTGCGAATTTTTTTTATTTTTTTTTATAAAATAATAGTTTTATACAATAAAATTATGCCCAATTAAATTGTTCTAAACACATATCAATATACATATTAAATTAAAATAATTAATAATTCGTATAAAGGTTTGGCTCTGATGCCACTGTTAGGTTTGTAATATTCATGAACGGAATCAAATTGCACAAAATATGCGGAAACGTGGAAAATCAGAGTTTTAAAATTTTACAAACCATATACCCGGATCACCCTTTATGCGCAATTATTAATTAAACGAAAAAGAAGAACAAGAATCATACCCTTGAAGATCCGAACTTCCTCAGGTACAAGTTCACCTCCAATCCTTTTCTCGATCAACTTGAATCCACCGGGTTTGGTTCCTTCCTTTGATCAACGTTAGCCACCCAAGTGTTTGACCACTAGAGGTGATCCACCAAGAAAGAAGAAGAATTCAAGAAGATGGGTATTTGGCAAAACCCTTATTTTCTATCTCTATAGAAAAGGAGCGTACTCTCCAACAATTGAAAATAACGTATTATTGATATATGATATAAGACTCCTCTTATAAAGATATCAAGTAACCCTATTAAAATAAGGTATTATTTAATTAAACTCTTTTTTAATTAAATGGGCTTCCTAATCTTATTAGGGATAATTAATTAAACTCCTTTAACTATTTTTTCTTCCTAATCCTATTAGGAATAAATGAGAGTACTTATATTAAATTAATTCCTAAACTCTTTTAGAAATTAAAATAATAATAATTGTAATAATATTAATAAGACTCTCTCTTATTAATTTATATTTAATATTTCTAAAATATTAAATAATAAATATTAAGCTATTTAATTTATTCTATCACCATAGATTAAATTAAATATACTTAACATATAATTACGATTATGCTATTAACT
The DNA here is from genome assembly GCA_020205605.1 of Panax ginseng. Lineage (NCBI taxonomy): Eukaryota > Viridiplantae > Streptophyta > Magnoliopsida > Apiales > Araliaceae > Panax > Panax ginseng. The sequence goes on along the minus strand of CM035145.1, from coordinate 131,459,657 downwards.
TCTTAAATAATTATTCTTCCTTTTATGGTGTGACCCTTTAGGTTCTCCATATTAAATCGGTTGTGAATAAATCAATTAGAACAATTCTAATCTTATTTAAATAAATAAATTAAAAAATTAATTTATTTAAATAAATAATATTTATTCTACAATAGGGATAAGCCTCTCTAGCGATCAACGACTTTCCAGATAATATAGATTTCAACATTAATCATAAAAGAACCTTTGAGTAAATAGTTACCGTACAATTCAATCCTTCCACCATACATGTCCCAATTAAATATAAGACATGGAATTTCATCAAGTCTTATTTTATTTAATTATATGTATTTTGACTCTTAAATCCATTAACTCCAAATAATGCAAATTAGAAACTCCTTTCTAATTTCATTCTCCTTAACCCAAGGACTACCGGGTTGTCATTTATCGAATCACATAGGACATTTCTCTTCTTTTACTAGAAGTGGTAGATTCTTTATTGATCATACATTTTCTCCATGTACAACTTATTATACCCAAGCATACCCTTTGATATACCCTAAGGGTCTTAAGGAATAAGTCAAAGTATAACTCATCATACACAAGATACTATGATGATCTCAAGTCCAAGGATCACTTGTCTTACTATCACTACAGAAATTCTATTGACGGTAAAGTAAACTCCATTAGGTATTCCTTAGCGAGCCACGCTCAGTGAACTTATTCTCTATTAAGCACCTATATACTTGCTTTAGTGTCTCCACATAAATGATCATGAGATCAATCATCCTCATCCAATGAGCAAGCAACGCATGTACAAATCTATCTGGATTCACTAATCCCCAATTTAGTAATCCAACGATTGGGAACAATTTTAGTTTTAAGCTTTTTAAGAATTTAGATCTCATTAGAATGATCATCATCATTATTCTAAAAGCATTGCTTAAAACTATGGGTTTATCACATATTATAAAACAACATCATGTAGATAATTAAAAGCCTTTAATAATTTAATACCTTTTATTAATAAATGAATAAGATTGTTACAAAGTATATGCTTTATCATCAAACATGATTGGCTTCTGTGCATACTACTTTCAGTCTTCGGAATATCCTCAGTTTTAACCTTCAGCTGATGATATCCAGAACGAAGATTGATTTTTGAAAAGAATTGTGCTCCTTGCAACTGGTCAAACAGGTCATCAATACGAGGTAGCGGATACCTATTCTTGATAGTGACATGGTTTAATTCCCGGTAGTCGATACAAAGTCGCATACTCTCGTCTTTCTTCTTTACGAATAAAACAGGAGCACCCCAAGGAGATGTACTAGAATGAATGAAACTGATGTCCAACAACTCCTGTAGTTGGACCTTTAACTCCTAAAGTTCAATAGGATCCATTCGATATGGGGTTTTAGAAATGGGCTTTGTACCAGGTTCAAGATCAATAAATAATTCAACTTCACGTTCTGGGGGTAGACCGAGAAGTTCTTTAGGAAATACGTCAGGAAATTCAATAACAACAGGAATATTATTCAAATATGATGTGTCTTTATTCAAATCCATAACATGGGCTAAGAAAGCTTGACATTCGTTTTTCAATAAACGAATAGCTTTATGGCTTGATATGACAGTGATTGACTTTAGAGGTTTGGTTGTTTGAATTCGCATAACAGGTTGGTTAGGAATATGAAAACTAACAACCTTTCGAAAACAATCAATTTTAGCATGATGAGTGGTCAACGAATCAATCCCTAAAATCACATCAAAAGCAAGTATCTTTAAAGAGATAAGGTCAATAGGTAAGGTGATGGTGCCAACTTGGATCAAACAAGATTTATAAACAGTGGATGTGATGAAAGTTTCTCCTAACAGAGTCTCCACAGATAAATCAAAGTCTAATTTCTCCTGAGTCAAGTTTAAACGTTGAAACACAAGGCGGAGAAATAAATGAATGGGTAAAGACAGATCTAGTAAGGTATAAACTTCGCATGAATTTATGATTAGCTTACCCGTGATCACCTCGTTTGGGTTCCTCGCATGTTGACCCGTCATGAAAAACGCTCTTCCAGGAATCGTTGACTTTGACTTTTCTAGGACAGCCTTTTGACTCACCATCCCCGCTGGACTTGGTTTTGCTACAGTGCAATCTCGAGCGATATGTCCTTCCTTTTCACAATTATAACATACCTTAAACTGTTGTGGGCAGTTTGGGCTGATATGTCCTTCTTTTCCGCACTTATAAAGCGTATGATGGGTGGTCGTTCTCTCCTCCTTGGAACCCGATTCTTCTTTGGTCTTTGACGTCTTCGTATTGTCATTGTTGAATCTCCTCTTTTTAAAATATCCTCCAGAGTGGTTACCTCTTTTGTCCGAATGTTTTCCTCCCCGCTGGTTTTCATTGCTCCGATGACAGCTGCCACCGGTATGACCCCGGTCCCTCGGTTGAACATACTCTTTATTTCACTCTAATAATTGAGCCCTGTTTACAACATCTGAATATAAAGAAAATTTATGAGAGAAAAGATATTACCGAATCTCGGGTTTTAAACCTCTCAGAAACATCCTCGTCATTCGTTCTTTATTCTCTATCAAATGAGGTGCAAACCTGGATAACTCTGCGAACTTCACCTCTTATTGGGACACCGTCATGTTGTTTTGTTCTAATCTAATAAACTCTACCTCCTTCATATGGCGAATACTTTCAGGAAAGTACTTGTCGTTGAAAAGTTTCTGAAATGTTTCCCAAGACATCTTTTGAGTCACGGCGAAATTTGAGTCGGCGAGTGAGAGTCGCTTCACAGATTTCCACCAGTAGTCTGCCTCGCCACGGAAGATAAATGTGGCGAATGGAACCTTCTGTTCCTTCGTGCATCCTAAGACATCGAATATCTTCGTAATTTGTTTAACCCGCATCTCTGCCTTAATCGGATCTGGCTTTCCAATAAATTCTGGTGGTCCCAACTCTTTGAACTGCTTGGCCGTGACAAGCCACGCGTTGCTATCATTTCCACCCGTATTTTGTACACGAGTCTCCCTCGTCTGGTTTTGCATGAACTGCAAAAAGCTCCTAAACATCATGTCATTCATCGTCTGCTCAGTGGTGTTGTTTACAGGAGGAACATTGCCGGCCTGTTGCATGTTCTCCTCATTGATGAGTAAAGGTGTCTCCACGGTCTCATTCATTCCACTGTTAATATTCTCAGCTGCCATTCTTAAATACTGCCATAAACAAAGGTTAATTAAACAGAATAACATATCACATATTAACCATATGCTCCGACTGACCAACAAATAAGCTTAGGTATGACACACTAGCGAAGGATTTACTCGTCTCTCCCCTACTAGTACTATTCCCTGATCTCCGCCAAAGACCATATCCCTAAGCTCTGATACCAACTGTGACGCCCCCAAAATAGGTATACAACACCCATTCTGAGTCGTCAAAATACATGATACAGAAATAACTACAACTTTAATAATACAACATAAAAATTGTGAGTTTAAATACAAATATTGCCATCTAGACAATATTCATACCCAAATAAGTCCTCATTATAATTATTGATACATTATTTTACAAAAATGGTGAGGACTACTAAAATAACTTTCTAGAACCTTCATTCCATACCCCGACTAGTACTCGCTACATTCTCGCTTCCTGTGAAGAAAAATGGAACAAAAAGGAAAATGGTGAGCTCAATTAGCCCAGTAAAGAATATTATGACTAAGATAATATAGAACAAATTATCGTTAGTATTCAACAGGAAAAATCTGATAAAATACAATAGACAACAAGTTTCAGATTAATATTTGTAACAGAAATAATAATTCATAGAAGAGTTACGTAGAGAATGAAATCTACTATTATCTATGAATTTAAAAGTCCATCATCAATATTTTATCCCTGTAACATCAATCAATATTCATTATAAATCAAATATTCATCTTTGCATTACAGGCCAAAGATATTCACCAGTTGGTTATGTTCATCTAAACACCTGTTCATCTTTGCACTACTGGGCGAAAAGATATTCATCGAAAATCATTCATCTTTGCACTTCAGGCCAAAGATATTCAATAATATCATCATTTAGGGTGAGGATGATGAAAATATTTTAAAGAAAAGCGAATCCAAAGAAGCAAAAGAACAAATATTAGGGATTCGTATTACAATTTTATCCAAGTTCAATAATACTCCATAATAACCAATTTTGAAGCAGAATTCAAAAATAAAGATCAAAACATGGATACAATCAAAGATAGTAACCATAATAGACATCTTGGACAAAAAGGAAAATTTTCATTTTTTCGATGAATAGTGTCGTATACGTGAATAGTAACCCCGACACAAAAAGTTCCAAATTTGATAAAAAGTTCAAACCAATATTTTGGCATAATGATATTGAAGAAAATAATATCATTTAAGAAGAAAATAACATCCCTTACCTCGAAAGAATAGTACTTCTGGCTGGAATACTGAATATAGTGATGAAGGAAACTTACACTGTATAACAACACTCAAAGTATCAAAATACTCACAAGAATACGCTCAATATTTCGAGAGAGAAAGAGAGAGAAAACTTTAGTTTCTGGTGTGATTTTCAATTCTAACCTAAGCACCCTATTTATAGGAAATTGCTTAGAACACCAAAGTAAAAAATTTAATAAAATATAATAATTATTAAAATTTGTCTACGCCAACCTTTGAATTCAAATTTCAGCATACTTAACAACACATGAGCCCACCAACCAACCACTAAAACGTTTTTCTTTTAAAACAAATTTTAAACTTTTAAAAAATAATTATTTCGGAACTTCAGAACTTCAATAATTCATAATAAATAGCCCTTTTATCGAAAAAAAATTCGAACCTCATGTCCTTTCTATAGGAAATTCCATTCTTTACAACTTTGCGTAAGAAAGTTTTCCAAATTCCAAGCAGAAATTGACCAAAAATCCACAAACTAGACGATTTTACAAATGCTATAATCAAATTTCAACAAGAAATGGGCCCACGATATGTTTAACATGTTTTAAATAATTTTTGCAACAAAATACCCTTCCTCCTCATATATTCATATATCCCACATTCATTGTAAAAATATCACCATTATTATATTATTAAAATATAATAATATATTTAAATGAATTATTTTATCAAAAAGATAAAATATCAATTTTTCAACAATTGTCACTTTAAAATTTTCTCCATCTATATCCACATAAAATGAATATTTTCCTTATCATATAAATCAATAATTAATTATTCACAAATAATATTACATCAATCACAATATGTTGCAACCAGCCGCTTCCGGAAAGAGGGCACTTTCCAATAAGGATTTCTCCATCTTGGTGCGCGCAATTAGGTGACCAAACCTCTCCTTAGGCATGAACTTTCTAGACATTGCCAATAATGTTATCTAATAATATTATTCAGATAATATGAATTATTGCTTCGATAATGGAAAATACCGTAGTGACAATTATTGAAACAACGATAATATAAAATATCAACGTAGCAATTATTGAATCAATAAAATAAAATATTGAGCGATAATTCTTTATCATAATTATTATTGAGTAGTGCCTTCTTATATAAGAATCAATAATTGGTGCAATATCGTGTGCTTCTCTCGTGTTTTAACCATCGAGTATTTCAACAATATAACTCAGAATAACAACGCCGTTATTTATAAACAACTTATTTTGTCGTTTTCTTCATCCAATCGCTTTCCAAGTTATGGGGCCCACATAAGGTCATTTGCTGTACCGCATTTAATATTCCCGGCGGTAGAATTAATATTCCACCACCAAACGAATATTCCCCGACAATAATGAATATTTTATAACCACTTGCTTATTTAAAATATTTGCGCATTTTACCCATAACTAACAATATTAATCAATTCAACCCTTACTATTTCAAAATAATAAATAGAGAAATTCAATTTCATTTATAATAAGTTGGGGTCTTACAAACATGGTTATAATTATGGTTTATATAATTTCTGAAATGATTATGTATTTCTTTGAGATATGAATGTCTTTGGCCTGTAGTGCAAAGATGGCCTGTTGTTGAATATCTTTGGCCTGTAGTGCAAAGATGAACTGTTGATGAATATCTTTGGCTCGTAGTGCAAAGATGAATTTATTAGTATGATTATGAACAGGAACTGTGATTTGGTATAACCATGATCTTTGATGTTTCAGGTAAAGACATGTGATGAAAATTATCTTCGTGTTGGATGAGAAGAGAAATTTAGAACCACAATTATGATTATAAGTTATTCATATGATTGTGGACCGAAATCGCTGATGATTGATGTTACGAGGATAAAACATTATTGGTGGACTTTTAACATGGAGAAGATAATAGACTTTATGGTGGTCTATTTGACTCTTCTAATGGATTGCTTCGTTTATTTTGCAACTATGGTTGAAAAGGTTTATCATCTACCATATGTTCTAAATCTCTGATTTATTATTGATGAAGGCTATTGAGAATTTAATTATCTTTAGTCATAATATTCTTTATTGAAATAGTTTTGCTCACCCTTTTGCTTCACAATTCCTTTCAGGTAATAAGAGTGTAGGCATGGGTTAGATGAGGGGTAACAGAGGAATAGATCGGTGATCATGAGAATGGGAGTTCTCCTCTAAACAATAGATAGAAAAATGTGTTATATTTTATACATCATTTAGTAGTTATATTTGGTGAATCAAATAGGATGAGGCGAACCCAACGTTCATACAAGATGTCTAGTGACATACAACCTCGTGTTATCATAAGACATGGTTGTGACCTTCAAATACATTCCTTACAATACTTGAATAGATACCAATACAACTATAACCATTAACTCATAATACACACTTATTCGATCAGCTTTTCTTTCCCTTTATGCGTGCCTTAACCTTCAGGTTGCTCATACGTAACTGAAAACATTTAATTTAGCAAGGATGAGCACTTGAGTGCCCAGCAAGTAATAGCAATTATATATATATAAGCTGAAGGAATATAAGTATTCTCTTTATATAACACTTCTACAACGAATCGAAAGTTGTGAAGTAATCTGTACTGATAAAAAATTCACATAACAACTCTCTTCCAAATTCTTTAAATTTGGCTCTGGCTCTACCCATGAATAGGGTTTAAGAAACATACTATGAACATTGTTTTTCATTTTCAAAAAGGTTTAACAGAAATTCATCCAAACTGTTTTCTAGCTTTACGGTGGAGAGGAGGCGATCACCTGTTGTACCTCAGATTGATCAATACTACATAACTCGAATCGAAATTCATCGTTTTATTCTCATCCACCTCGAGCAAAAAATCTTCCCATATAGGGATGTTCATACATGCCCGGTTCCAAACCCGAAGGTTTTAATCTTGCTCAACAATAATATGTAATTCAACATATATATATATATATACGGTAATTGACAAAGGTGTATCAACATGTGAATAATGCTATGATTATTCAAGTGGGGACACTTGTATAACCATTTAGAAATCAACTTAATGTAATATATATCCGAGCTAACATGTTGATAATCAAAGCGCATATAATCATGCATGTGAATAGAAAAGAATTCTCAAACTTCTTACTCATGTCCATTGCATAAAGGAAATGCAAAGGTAAGATATCACCGATTTGGTTGATTACAAATCTTAACTTAGGTTTTATCTCTTTATCACAACCTATCAATAATCGGATCATTCGCTTCGATTAGAACAATATATCATAACACATAGTAGATCGCTCTATTACAATTAAGACATAGTCTAATCACGCCATCACATATATCTAATACCATTACATCCTAAACAATCATTAACGCGGCCAAATATCTAAGTTCTAGTCAATTTTTGACAATTATCTGTGTCTTGACAAACTTTTAACGTGTAAATACTTGAGTCTAAGACTTATTCTCAGATCTCAACATCACCATTTTATTTTTAAATGACTTAAAATAATTTTAAAGCTTTTATGATATTTTATCATGCATTTTCAAACATCTAATCATAATTAAATGATTTAAACATCAAACAATTCTATTATCATTAATAATTAATTAATATTAAACTATTAATGAAGCCATTGCTAAAATATAAAAGTTATTTATAATAACTCAAACTATTTTAAAAACATTTATATTACCTTAAATAATTTTTAAAATAATTAAAATCATTTTAAATAATTACCATTAATATTTAAATATTAATGTACTATTTATCCAAATATTAAAAGTCATTAATTATAACTTAAAATATTTTTTAAATCCTTAATATCCTCTTTAAATGATTTTAAATAAATAAAACCATTTTAAAACTATTTATTTAATATAAATATTAAATAAACTTAATATCACAAATCATTAACTAAATATCATTAATATATAATTATTAATGAAATTATCTTCTAAATATTAAAAGTTATATTTTTAACTCAAAATATCTTTAAATACTTTATTTTTTTATTTAAAATGATTTTAAAATATTAAAATCATTTTAAAATAATTATTTAATATAATCAATAAATAACTTTAATATCATTAATATTAATTAATTAATGAAATTCATCACAAAATATTAAAAGTCATGGAAAATAACTTAAAATATTTTCTTATACCATAATATAATTTTTCATGATTTTTCATGAATTAAAACTATTTTTAAATAATTTATTTAATATTATAATTAAACAAATAAATACTTTTTATATTCCAAAAATATTAAATATTTATGAAATATACTCAAAATAATTAAAACTATTTTTCTGGACTTTAAAATAATTTTTCGTAATTTATTTGGTATTTTTAATAATTAAAATCTAATTTTTCTAATTTTTAAATCATTTTCAAAATTACGTAAAATAAAATAAATAAAATCCGTCATTAAAGGCTAAAATGACGCATAACCGTCGCTATAGGTGTTCTTCATCTCAAGAACACTTTATCGAGATGCTTGATGGGGGGGTACTTTGACCATGAATAACGTTTTGGTCTTAATGAATCTACTGGGCAATCTATGAATTGGGTCTTGTAGAAGTAATACCAGAATACAATTACCAACAATCATAACCTCTAAAAAACATCATATCTCGATAAATCAACATCAAAGTAGTTTGCCAAAGTCGTTTTTCACAAAGAACAGTTCGAGGTGCCTACTTTGGACCTCTATAACTTGATGATCGTGCAACGTTTACGTGATCTATCAATTCCAGTGTGTAGACAACATGTAGGACTACAACGCTAACACTTAAAATCATCATAAAATCAATAAATCAAGCATCTAAAGTATGGTCAAACCTTAACAAAAAAAACAACACTTAGAAAATTCTGGGCTGCCCAGAAATTGTCTGGTCAATGCTGGTCAATGAAATTTGACCTTCAATAACGTTTACTCCAAAATAGATATGGACCTGATTAGTTTTGGAGCTTAAATTCCACATAACAGACTACACATATCAACTTTCAAAACACAAAACTCATTAACGATCACCGAGATATAAGGCCTGACATTTGCCAAAAAATATTTTCTGGACACTTAGAATATTTTTTTGGGTTTAAAGAACAGCCGGTCAATGACGGTCAACCCACTTTGACCTTAAATAACTTTTGATCCACAATAGATATAGACCTGATTCCTTTTGGAGGTTAAAGAACACATAACAAGCTACATATAACATCTTACAAACAACAAAAACAGTAAATAATCACAGAGATATAAGGCTTGACATTTGCACAAAAATCACGTAATTGGCTTTTTCCAACTTGCTTAAATCTTTGATTTTGAGCACTTTGATGTTATGGGTCTGTGTTTTTACAACCTAGAACATTAATAGACTCCTTATTACACAACTTTAAACAATCAATTGCATCAATTAACATCGAATCGAAGGATTTCTAGAATTTAGGGTTTCCTACCTTTTCAAGCTTGATTTTTGATTTCTGACTTCTTGATGCTTCTGATTTGTGGTTTGTGATGGCTGGGCTTTGATTATGAGCTTATGGGTAAGAAACTTTCGAGGTTTGGTCTAGAGAGAATGAAGCTAAGTGTTGTTGCACAATTTAGCCAAAATGAGCAATTTCTCTCTTTTAATCATATAAATCATGTATGCAATCATGTAATGGTCAATATTATTGGTGGTAGTAATGCTATAGTGTCATGGTAAATTCTAGAATAAAGTTAGATGTCCAGATTTTGCAAGATTTCTAGCAATAATACACTAATAATTCATTAATAAGACCAAAAGGGTAAAATAGTCATTTCCACCCTAATAATTGGTTCCTTCCTTTAATAATGCACAAGGGTAGTTTAGACTTCTCATGTCTACCATGAAGGGAATTTTAGACATTGGCCACAACCCTTAGGGTTTATCACTTTAGATTTTAAAATTCCATAAATAATATAACTAATAATACACTAAAAGGGTATTTTGGTAATTTCACATATAATTTCAAGAGCATTTTTGTACATAGCAATTAAATGTAGTATTTAATCACTAGATGGTAATTCTTATCATTTACCAATTAATTCTATCCTTTGGTAAATTAAAACACTTGTACATTAACATTGTAATTAAACCCAATAATTTTAAATTAGGGTTTTCTATAGAAAATTAGGGTTCTAAAATTAGGGTTTCTTAACGTCATCAATTAGGGTTTCCTAATTGACCATTAGGGTTCTCTAATTATCTCGTGTGTGTATTACTCACACAATTTCTTTCTAACTTCAACCGCTTAGGGTTATAATAATTGTGGTTTGTCCTAATTATCGCCATAAAAATAGTAATTAGGGTTTTCTTCTAATTACCGACATTCGTATTACACAAGAATTTCATATGCATGTCAATACCACTCACCATTTCTCATAACCGAAGTTTAATAATTAGGGTTTCACAAAGACAAAGATTGTATATGCATGACCTAATCAATATAAATCATTACTCAATAATATTATCTGTCATCTCTTTACATATACATTTATATATTTATGGTATCAGTAAAATCATAATATCAATAATATAATATTATTATTCTCATCTCTTGATCACAATCCCAATCCGGGGTTTGGATCTCATATCTAACTTATTCTTCATACACACAACATCGATAATCAAGTTAAAACCATTAACTTAAATATTCTCAACAATTCATATAATAAAATATTTATTATATAAATCTAATTATCACTTCATATATTATTTCCAATCATGTTTTCATGGAAAATAATTAATAAAACATTTCTATGTACGTAAATTAATTACCATAACAATATAATTTGTGGTAATTGATTATTCCAAAATTATTTCTAATTTTTCAAGTAATAAATATATTCGCATTTATCGTTCACATTACTAGACACTTATTCTCGTCATTAAATAAATAAAAAAAAATTTATACCCAAAATTTCTTATTTATTTTATATAGAAAATCTCGGGTTATTACATTCACCCTCCCTTATAAGGATTTCGTCCCCGGAATCACCGCTTTAAAAACTCATATGCAGAAGGGTACATAGCATATAATCATTGTACGTAGATCTCGATCATACTTGATCGAACTGATCTTTAACTATTCTCCATAACGCTTGTCTATCTGATAAACAAAAATTTGATTTCTAAAAGAACTCAAATTCCTTCCTCAAAATTTCTTTAATAAAGTAATGTACTATATGTATATATACAGGAAAATCATATAAGACACATAAGTTATTCAAATAGCACCTGGAGTTCTGTTTCTAAATTTGCCGTATCCTGGACCGTTATGTTGTAGACCACTGATTGGGTTGTTCGTTAAGATTGGTTTCGTTGTCGCCTATATCATGCTGTCATTTCTCGTATTCGCATTCCTTATCTCACTTCTCCTTCTTTAATAATCTTTCACCTTATACTCCATTGATTCACAAATAAAACATTTGCTATACATTCTTGAATTGGGACAATTGGAAGAGATATGTCTCTTACGCCCACAAACTTTCTCTTTATCTCATTTCCCTTTTTATATCGTATAGGTGATAAAAGTTATCTTTTTACCCTTTTCGTTATCCTAACTATCATAAACGCTTCTCATCGAGTCACTTAATCCTCTATACCCTAGCAATAGGATTGCCTTAAAGTCTTTAAGCGTTTGACGTTCGATTATCTAGTTGATCTTCCGCGTTTGGTTTTCGTTTTTCGTCTACGGTGACATAATCGTAAATTATTCTTCATTTCCTTAGATTCTAAGCCTCATCGTGATCGCTTTCGACATATAACACAAAAATTTTCTACTCAAATAATCATGTATTCCAAAATATTAAATTTTGAAACTTGGTTTACTATATTAACCAATATTCGGATAAATATCTGCTATCTTTATAACAACTTACTTCATTAACCCAACATAGACTCATATTCATAAAGACTTAACATACCATAACACATATTGCTTTAAACATCGCCTATCCTTTCAGTGACTACGAAAAGTTGGGATTTAAAATCTTGACCAACATAAAAGTTGAAAATAGTTCATTACTTATCACACATATTACATAACTCATACTAATTATTTACCAAGCCTTTCTTCTCGGACATTCATTCGCTCGATGTCCTTCCATTCCACAATTAAAACATCCACCTTTCCTATAGTTGGGGCAACGAGGAGAGGTATGTCCCTCACAGCCGCAAATATAACATATCTTCTTCCTTTTCTTCTTAACAGGTTTTCCTAAGTTAGGATCTTCTATCTTTCTTTTTCCCTTACCTCTCGGAGCTGCACACGATGTGTTGCTTAAGGCTCCCATCTGATCAATTTGGATCTTAAGCTTATCGTGTTCTTCCATTGTTTCTATTAATGCCTGACGCAACAACTTTTCTATCTCCCACAACCTTTCCAGGGAAGAAACCTTGTTCTCCAGATCCTGTACCTCCGTTGATGCTTGAGCAGCTTCAACTTTAGTGTCTGAATCACTATCTGTCATTTTCTCCTTTTGAGCTTCTATTTTCGCTATTGGCTTTGATATTAGCTCGGGGGTATGGATCCGATCCTTCTTATTCCACATATCTTTTCCACCAGACATCTACATACATAAGTTACCCTGATTAGCATATAGTATATATACACAGCAATCAAGAGTTTTATATACGTTGTCTCTTATTTTGTGGGCATATGATATCTATCATAACCTAGACGCATGGCCTCCCATGTACGAAGGTTTCCTTAAGCACTTCCCAAAGATTTTAATTTCTAAAACAGTTATTGATTGTACCTTTATGTAAGGTGCCATTGTGACGTACTATCCAAGGTTGGGACATGAGTCACATTTGGTATATATTTGTATCAAAACTCACAACATATGTGTTGTTGTATTTTGCACGACAATTGTAGTAATAAAAATTGTAGTTGTTTTCTGTACCATGTATTTGGCGACTCAGAATGGGTGTTGTATACCTATTTTGGGGGCGTCACATTATCAAACCAATAATTCATATTATTTGAATCATATTATTAGATAACATTATTGATAATGTCTAAAAAATTCTGTTGAGGAAAGGAGTTAGGTTATTTAATTGCGCGCAAGTAAGAGAAATCCTTATCGGAAAGCCCCCTATTTCCTAAGAATGATCTGGTTGTTAATATTGTAGTTCTGTAATATTATTTGTGAATAATTAATTGTTGATTTATATGATAAGGAAATGTTTATTTTATGTGGATATAAATGAAAGAATTAATGCTGAGGTATTTTATCAGTATTTTGTTGGAATGGATATGTTGAAAATCATCCGTTTATGGATTTCGGTCATTTTTCGTTTGGAATTTGGAAAACTTTTCTTCTATAAAGTTGTAGAGAATTAAATTTTCTGTGAAATAGACATAAGATTTGAATTTTTCTGATAAAAGAACTATTTATTATGAATTATTGAAGTTCTGAAATAATTAATTTTTGGAGTTTTAAATATTTTTTTAAAGAAAAATATTTTTTTTTATGTTGGTGGGCCCCACTTGTAAGACCCCGATTTTTTTTTTTTTATAAATAAATTTAAATTTCCTCTATTCATTATCTTGAAATAATAAGGAGTTAATTTGATATAATGCTTTAGTTATGGGTGAAATGTGCAAATTTTGTAAAATAAGCAAGTAGTTATAAAATATTTATTTTTATCGGGAAATATTCGATTGGACGTGGAATATTCTTGTTGTCAAGGAATATTGGTACAACGGCGCAGCCATTTGTAGGCCCCATAATAGAATAACTATCGGATAAAAAAAAAGACAAGTTTGAGTTTTTATAAATAACGACGTAATTATTACAATTAAACACCTTGGATTACACCGGTGGTTAAAATACGATGTCTGGCGTGGTTGCATTAAAGAAGACACTTGCAGTATTACACAACATTTTGAATTATTGATTCTTACGTATGAAGGCACTACTCAATAATTGTTACGATAATTCTTTATTCAATATTTTATTTTATTGGTTCAATAATTGTTGCGTTGATATTTTATATTATTCTTGTTTCAATAATTGTCACTTTGCCAAAGATTTTTTATTACCAAATCAATAATTCATATTATTTGAATAATATTATTAGATAGCATTATTGGCAATGTCTAGAAAGTTACATCAAGGAGAGGTTTGGTCACCTAATTGCAGCGCCCGAAGAGAGAAATCCTTATCTAAAAGCCCCTCTTTCTCGAAGCAGATGATTATCATTATTGTGATTCTGTAATATTATTTATGAATAATTAATTATTGATTTATATGATAAGAAAATATATATTTATATATGGATATAAATTAAGGAATCAATGCTGAGGTATTTTATTAGTATTTTGTCGAAATGAAGAACGAAATTTGGAAATTTTCAGAAAACTAGTTTATTACTTGATTTTGTAAAATCTATAACTCTTTGTGTATAATGAGTTAGGAGATGAGCCATATATCAAAAGAAATCCCTGGAAGTAAGCTAAACGTAAACATTTGAATCACTCAAAAATTCTTTGTGAATTTTTTGTGGTGACTGTTTGAGTGAAACTGATACGAGGGACTTATAGTCCGAAAATCAAATCAGTGTTCTTAAGCTCTATTGCGTGAGTTATAATTTTGATCTGACCGTTGGATCGTTGTGATTTTTGGATATGTTATACATATATAAGTTGAGTATATGTCCATAAATTTTGAACCGTTAACAATTAACGTATGATTTATTATGAATTTTATGAGGTATTGAAAATCGTCCGTTTGTGGATTTTGGATATTTTCTGTTTGGAATTTGGAAAAACTTAAAGCTACAAAGTTGTAGAGAATTCGATTTCGTATGGAATGGACATAAAATTCGTATTTTTCTGATAAAAGGGATATTTATTATGAATTGTTAAAGTTTCAGAAATTAAATATTTTTATTAAAATTATGGGTGGGACCCACTTTTGTTAAAAATATGTGGGCTGCAAAAAAATTTCAGAATTGGCATGCTGGCTGATTCAAAAAGGATGGCATAGAAGGAAAGAAAATAAATAATAATATTTTATTATTTTAGTCTCCTATGGCGTTCTAGCATTTTCCTATAAATAGGCGCTTAAGTTAGAATTAAAAATCACACTAGAAACATAAGTTTTCCTCTCTATATTGTCGAGCGTATTTTTGTGAGTATTTAGATACTTTGAGAGTATTTAGATACTTTGAGAGTTGTTATTCAGTGCAAGTTTCCTTCGTCTTTACATTTGATATTCCGATCAGGAATACTGTTATTTTGAGATAAGGGATGTTATTTTCTTCGTAAATGATATTATTTTCTTTAATATCATTATGCCGAAATATTGATATGAATTTTATTATGGAATTTTTATTTTTTTTTGTCGGAGTTACTATTCACGTATACGACACTATTCACGTATACGGCACTATTCACAAATACGACACTATTCACCAAAAAATAAAATTTTCTGTTCTTTGTCCCAGATGTCTATTATGGTTACTATCTTTGATTGTATCCATGTTTGATCTTCATTCTTGAAGTTTACTCCACTATGGTTTATTATGGAGTGTTTTTGAACTTGGATTATCTAAAATACAAATCTCTAATATTTGTCCTTTTATCTCACTGGATTCGTTCTCTAAAATATTTTTTGTAAGACCCCAACTTATTATAAATGAAATTGAATTTCTTTATTTATTATTTTGAAATAGTAAGGGTTGAATTGATTAATGTGGTTAGTTATGGGTAAAATGCGTAAATATTTCAAATATGCAAATGGTTATAAAATATTTATTGTTGTCGGGGAATATTCATATGACGGTGTAGCCTTATGTGGGCCCCATAACGGAAAGCGATTGGATGAAGAAAACGATAAGTATAAGTTGTTTATAAATAATCTGGCGTAGTTATTACGCTTAATCTTTGTTGAAATACTCGGTGGTTAAAACACGAGAAGATACTTTATTGCACCAATTATTGATTCTTACGTAAGAAGGCACTACTCTCGATAATTATTACATGAATTATCGCTTCAATATTTTATTTTATTGATTTAATAATTGCTACATTGATATTTTATATTCTTTGTTGTTTTAATAATTGTCACTACACAATATTTTTCATTATCGAGACAATAATTCATATTATCCTAATAATATTATTAGATAATATTATTGGCAATGTCTAGAAAGTTCTCATCTAAGGAGTGGGTTTGGTCACCTAATTGTGCGCCATGAAGAGAGAAATCCTTATTGAAAGCCCCTCTTTCTCGGAGAGCACACAGTTTGCCAAAAGATTGTGATTCTGTAATATTATTTGTGAATAATTAATTATTAATTTATATGATAAGGAAAATATTCATTTTATATGGATATAGATGGAGAAAATTTTAATGTGACAATTGTTGAAAATTAATATTTTATCTTTTTCTCGATAAAATAATTCATTTAAATATATTATTATATTTTATTAATATAATAATGGTGATATTTTACAATAAATGTGGGATATATGAATAAATGAGGAGAAAGAGTATTTTTATTATAAAAATTGTTTAAAATATGTTAAACATGTTTGTGGGTCCGTTTCTTGACTGAAATTTGATTATAGCCTGTAAAATCACCCGTTTGTGGATTTCGGTCAATTTCTGTTTGGAATTTGGAAAAAATTTCTTCTAAAAAGTTGTAGATAATAGAATTTCCTATGAAAAAGACATGAGGTTTGAATTTTTCTGACAAGAGGGCTATTTATTATGAATTATGGAAGTTTCGAAGTTCCAAAATAATTAAATTTTAAAAGTTTAAAATATTTTAATTAAGAAAAACATTTTTTTCATTTGTGGGACATGTGTTAGTGGTTGAATTCAGCTGGTGGTGTGCGTAGGAAGATTTAGAAAATTTATATTATTATTATATTAAATTTTCTGCTTTGGTGTTCTAAGCATTTTCCTATAAATAGGGTGCTTAAGTTAGAATTAAAAATTATACCAGAAACAAGTTTTCTCTCTCTTTCTCTCTCTATATTATCGAGCGTATTCTTGTGAGTATTTTGATACCTTGAGTGTTGCTATACGATGCGAGTTCCCTTCAGCACTATATTCATTATTTCAGTCAGAAGTACTGTCTTTTCGAGGTAAGAGATGTTATTTTCTTCTTAAATGATATTATTTTCTTCAATATCATTATGCCGAAATATTGGTTTGAACTTTTTTATCAAATTTAGAACTTTTTGTGTCGGGGTTACTATTCACGTATACGGCACTATTTATCGAAAAATGAAAATTTTCTTTTTTGTCCAAGATGTCTATTATGGTTACTATCTTTGATTGTATCCATGTTTTGATCTTTATTTTTGAATTCTGCTTCAAAATTGGTTATTATGGAGTATTATTGAACTTGGATAAAACTGTAATATGAATCCCTAATATTTGTTCTTTTGCTTCATTGGATTCGTTTTCTTTAAAATATTTTTCATCATCCTCAGTCCTAAATGATGATATTACTGAATATCTTTGGCCTGTAGTACAAAGATGAATGGTTTCTGATGAATATCTTTGGCCCGTAGTGTAAAGATGAACAGGTGTTTAGATGAACATGACCAACTGGTGAATATCTTTGGCCTGTAGTGCAAAGATGAATATTTGATTTATGATGTATATTGATTGATGTTACAGGGATAAAATATTAATGATGGGCTTTTAAATTCATAGATAATAGTAGATTTCATTCTCTACGTAACTCTTCTATGAATTATTATTTCCGCTGCTAATATTAATATGAAACTTGTTGTCTATTGTATTTTATCAGATTTTTTCCTGTTGAAGACTAACGATAATTTGTTCTATATTATCTTAGTCATAATATTATTTGTTGGGCTAGTTGAGCTCACCCTTTTCCTTTTTGTTCCATTTTTCTTCTCAGGAAGCGAGAATGTAGCGAGTACTAGTCGGGGTATGGAATGAATTTTCTAGAAAGTCGTTTTAGTAGTCCTCACTATTTTTGTAAAATAATGTATCAATAATTGTAATGAGGACTTATTTGGGTATGAATAATGTCTAGATGGTAATATTTGTATTTAAACTCACAGTTTTTATGTTGTATTATTAAAGTTGTAGTTGTTTCTGTATCATGTATTTTGACGACTCAGAATGGGTGTTGTATACCTATTTTGGGGGTGTCACAGTTGGTATCAAAGCTTAGGGATATGGTCTTTGGCGGAGATCGGGAAATAGTACTAGGAGGGGAGAGACGAGTAAATCCTTCGCTAGTGTGTCATACCTAAGCTTATTTGTTGGTCAGTCGGAGCATATTGTTAATATGTGATATGTTAATTTGTTTAATTAACCTTTGTTTTATGGCAGTATTTAAGAATGACAACTGAGAATATTAACAATGGAATGAATGAGACCGTGGAGACACCTTTTACTCACCAATGATGAGGAGAGCGATACAATGAATCCAAGAATGTTCCTCCCGTAAACAACACCAACGAAAGCGAGAGCGATGAACGACGTGATGTTTAGGAGCTTTTTGCAGTTCATGCAAAATTAGACGAGGGAGACTCGTATACAAAATACGGGTGGAAATAATAGCGACGCGCGGCTTGTCATGGCCAAGCAGTTCAAAGAGTTGGGACCACCAAAATTATTGGAAAGCCGGATCCGATTAAGGTAGAGACGTGGGTTAAACAAATTACCAAGATATTCGATGTCTTGGGATGCACAGAGGAATAGAAGGTTCCACTCGCCACCTTTATGTTCCGTGGCGAGGCAGACTACTGGTGGAAATCTGTGAATTGTACTCAGCTTGCCATACTCAGCATGTCTTGGGAAACATTTCAGAAACTTTTCAACGACAAGTACTTTCCTGAAAGTATTCGCCATATGAAGGAGGTAGAGTTTATTAGATTAGAACAAAACAACATGACGGTGTCCCAATACGAGGCGAAGTTCGCAGAGTTATCCAGGTTTGCACCTCATTTGGTAGAGAATGAGGAACGAATGACGAGGATGTTTCTGAGAGGTTTAAAACCCAGATTCAAAGAATATCTTATCTCTCATAAATTTTCTTTATATTCAGATGTTGTAAACAGGGCTCAATTATTAGAGCGAAATAATGAGTATGTTCAACCGAGGGACCAGGGTCATATCGGTGGCAGCAGTCATCGGAGCAATGAAAACCAGCAGGGAGGAAAACATTCGGACAAAAACGGTAACCACTCTGGTGGTAATCGTGGCCATGAAAATAGAAGAAGCGAGTCGGGGGAGATTTTAAAAAGGAGATTCAACAATGACACTTTGTGAAGACGCGTCGTACCAAAGAAAGAATCGGTTTTAAGGGAGGAGAACGATCACCGGTCAGTATGCTATAAATGTGGAAAAGAGGGACACATCATTGGCTGTCCCACAATAGTTCAAGGTATGTTATAATTGTGGAAAGGAAGGACATATCGCCGAGAGATTATGCAGTAGTGAAACCAAGTCCAATGAGGATGGTGACTCAAAAGGTCATCCCCGAAAAAGTCAAAGTCAACGGTTCTGGAAGAAGCGTTTGTCGTGATCGGTCAAAAGGCGAGGAACCCAAATGAGGTGATCACGGGTAAGCTAATCATAAATTCTTGCGAAGTTTATACCTTATTAGATACCGGTTCTACCCATTCATTTATCTCTCCTACTTGTGCTCAACGTTTAAATTTGACTCCGGGGAAATTAGACTTTGACCTATCTGTGGAAACTCCGTTAGGAGAAACTTTCATCACATCCACTGTTTATAAATCTTGTTTGATACAAGTTGGCACCATCACATTACCTGTTGACCTTATCTCTTTAAAGATACTTGCTTTTGATGTGATTTTAGGGATTGATTAGTTAACCACTCATCATGCTAAAATTAATTATTTTCGAAAGGTTGTTAGTTTTCATATTCCTAACCAACCTGTTATATGAATTCAAGCAACCAAACCTCTAAAGTCAATCACTGTCATATCAAGCCATAAAGCTATTCGTTTATTGAAAAATGGATGTCAAGCTTTCTTAGCCCATGTTATGGATTTTAATAAAGACACGTCATATTTGAATAATATTCTTGTTGTCATATTTGGACATCGATTTCATTCGTCCTAGTACATCTCCTTAGGGTGCTCCTGTTTTATTCGTAAAGAAGAAAGATGAGAGTATGCGACTTTGTATCGACTACCGAAAATTAAACCATGTCACTATCAAGAATAGGTATCCGCTACCTCGTATTGATGACCTGTTTGACCAGTTGCAAGGAGCACAATTCTTTTCAAAAATCGATCTTCGTTCTGGATATCATCAGCTGAAGGTTAAAACTGAGGATATTCCGAAGATTTCCTTTAGAACTCGGTACGGGCATGATGAATTCCTAGTCATGTTTTTTGGATTGACTAATGCTCCTACGGCTTTCATGGATATGATGAACCGAGTATTTAAGGATTATTTGGATCAGTTCATTGTTGTCTTTATTGATGACATCCTCATATATTCCAAAAGCCGTGAAGATCATGAGCACCATTTGAAGCTGGTACTGCAAAGGATAACAAGCTATATGTCAAGCTGAAGAAATACGAGTTCTGGCTTGAGGAAGTAGCATTCCTTGGGCACGTGGTGTCAAAACCTGGAGTATCTGTTGACCCGGCGAAGATTAAAGCAATACAAAGTTGGGAGCAACCGAAATCGGTGACCGAAGTACATAGCTTTTAGGGCTTAGCTGGTTATTATCTGAGATTTGTGGAAGGATTTTCTTGAATCGCTACTCCGTTAACTCAGCTGACTCGTAAAGATACAAAATTCGTATGGAGCGAGGAATGCGAGAAGAGTTTCCAAGATCTCAAGAGAAAACTCATTTCGGCACCTGTTTTGATAATACCATCTGGTTCGGATGGATTTGTTATCTACAGCGATGCTTCAGGCAAAGGGTTAGGATGTGTTCTCATGCAACGTGGGAAAGTCATAGCCTATGCCTCGCGACAACTTAAAGAATATGAGAGGAATTATCCTACTCATGATCTAGAGTTGGCAGCAGTCATTTTCGCGCTAAAGATCTGGAGGCACTATTCAATACCATCCTGGAAAAGCCTCAAATATTTCTTCACCCAAAAAGAACTCAACATGCGGCAACGACATTAGCTTGAGTTGTTGAAAGATTATGACCATACCATTCAATACCATCCTGGAAAAGCGAACGTATACGACACTATTCACAAATACGACACTATTCATCAAAAAATAAAATTTTATGTTCTTTATCCCAGATGTCTATTATGGTTACTATCTTTGATTGTATCCATGTTTTGATCTTCATTCTTGAAGTTTACTCCACTATGGTTTGTTATAGAGTGTTTTTGAACTTGGATTATCTAAAATACGAATATCTAATATTTGTCCTTTTATCTCACTGGATTCGTTCTCTAAAATATTTTTTGTAAGACCTCAACTTATTATAAATGAAATTGAATTTCTTTATTTATTATTTTGAAATAGTAAGGGTTGAATTGATTAATGTGGTTAGTTATGGGTAAAATACGCAAATATTTCAAATAAGCAAGTGGTTATAAAATATTTATTATTGTCGGGGAATATTCGTACGACGGCGCAGCCTTGTGTGGGCCCCATAACGGAAAGCGATTGGATGAAGAAAACGACAAGTATAAGTTGTTTATAAATAACAGTAGTAGTTATTACAATTAATCTTGTTGAAATACTAAATTGGTTAAAACACAAGAAGACACTCAGTATTGCACCAATTATTGATTCTTATGTAAGAAGGTACTACTCAATAATTGTTACAGTAATTACTATTCAATATTTTATTTTATTGATTTAATAATTGCTACATTGATATTTTATATTACTGTTGTTTTAATAATTGTCACTACACAGTATTTTTCATTATCGGAGCAATAATTCATATTATCTAAATAATATTATTAGATAACATTATTGGCAATGTCTAGAAAGTTCTGTCTAAGGAGAGGTTTGGTCACCTAATTGTGCGCTAGTAAGGAGAAATCCTTATTGGAAAGCCCCTCTTTCCTGGAAATAACTTGTTGCAAAGATTGTGATTCTGTAATATTATTTGTGAATAATTAATTATTGATTTATATGATAAAGAAAATATTCATTTTATGTGGATATAGATGGAGAAAATTTTTAATGTGACAATTGTTGAAAATTAATATTTTATCTTTTTCTGATAAAATAATTCATTTAAATATATTATTATATTTTATTAATATAATAATGGTGATTTTTTACAATGAATACGGGATATATGAATAAATGAGGAGAACGAGTATTTTTGTAACTTTGTTACAAAAATTGTTGAAAACATGTTAAACATGTTTGTGGGCCCGTTTCTTGACTGAAATTTGATTATAGCCTGTAAAATCACCCGTTTGTGGATTTCGGTCAATTTCTGTTTGGAATTTGGAAAAACTTTCTTCTGCAAAGTTGTAGATAATGGAATTTCCTATGAAAAAGACATGAGGTTTGAATTTTTCCAAAATAATTAAATTTTGAAGTTTAAAATATTTTAATTAAGAAAAACATTTTTTTTCATTTGTGGGACATGTGTTAGTGGTTGAATTCAGCTGGTGGTGTGCGTATGAAGATTTGGAAAATTTATATTATTATTATTATATTAAATTTTCTGCTTTGGTGTTCTAAGCATTTTCCTATAAATAGGGTGCTTAAGTTAGAATTGAAAATTACACCAGAAACAAGTTTTCTCTCTCTTTCTCTCTTTATATTATCAAGCGTATTCTTGTGAGTATTTTAATACCTTGAGTGTTGCTATACGGTGCGAGTTCCCTTCAGCACTATATTCAGTATTCCAGTCAGAAGTATTGTCTTTTCGAGGTAAGAGATGTTATTTTCTTCTTAAATGATATTATTTTCTTCAATATCATTATGCCGAAATATTGGTTTGAACTTTTTTATCAAATTTGAAACTTTTTGTGTCGGGGGCACTATTCACGTATACGGCACTATTCACGAATACAACACTATTTATCGAAAAATGAAAATTTTCTTTTTTGTCCAAGATGTCTATTATGGTTACTATCTTTGATTGTATCCATGTTTTGATCTATATTTTTGAATTCTGGTTCAAAATTGGTTATTATGGAGTATTATTGAACTTGGATAAAACTATAATACGAATCCCTAATATTTGTTCTTTTGCTTCACTGGATTCATTTTCTTTAAAATATTTTTCATCATCCTCAGTCCTAAATGATGATATTCTTGAATATCTTTGGCTTGTAGTGCAAAGATGAATGATTTCGATGAATATCTTTGGCCGTAGTGTCAAAGATGAACATGTGTTTAGATGAACATGACCAATCGGTGAATATCTTTGGCCTCAGAGTGCAAAAGATGAATATTTGATTTATGATGTATATTGATTGATGTTACAGGATAAAATATTGATGATGGACTTTTAAATTCATAGATAATAGTAGATTTCATTCTCTACGTAACTCTTCTATGAATTATTATTTCCGCTGCAAATATTAATTTGAAACTTGTTGTCTATTATATTTTATCAAATTTTTCCCTGTTGAAGACTAACGATAATTTGTTATATATTATCTTTGTCATAATATTCTTTACTGGGCTAGTTGAGCTCACCCTTTCCCTTTTTGTTCTATTTTTCTTCTTAAGAAGCGAGAATGTAGCGAGTACTAGTCGGGGTATGAAATGAAGGTTATAGAAAGTCGTTTTAGTAGTCCTCACCATTTTTGTAAAATAATTTATCAATAATTGTAATGAGGACTTATTTGGGTATGAATATTGTCTAGATGGCAATATTTGTATTTAAACTCACAGTTTTTATGTTGTATTATTAAAGTTGTAGTTGTTTCTGTATCATGTATTTTGACGATTCAGAATGGTTGTTGTATACCTATTTTGGGGGCGTCACATTTTTCATCACCCTCAGTCCTTAATGATGATACTTGATGAATATTTTTGGCCTATAGTGCAAAGATGAATGATTACCTGATGAATATCCTTGGCCCGTAGTGCAAAGATGAACAGGTGTTGAGATGAACATGACCAACTGGTGATACAAATGAATATCTTTGGTCCGTAGTGCAAATATAAATATTTGATGTATTTTGATTGATGTTACAGGGATAAAATATTGATGATGGACTTTTAAATTCATAGATGATAGTAGATTTCATTCTCTACTTAACTCTTCTAATGAATTGTTGTTTTCGCTGCAGTTGTTGATCTAAAACTTGTTGTCTATTATATTTTATCAGATTTTTTCCTGTTGAAGACCAAGGATAATTTGTTGTATATTATCTTAGTCATAATATTCTTTACTGGGCTGGTTGAACTCGCCCTTTTCCTTTTTGTTCCATTTTTTCTTCTCAAGATGTGAGAATTTAGCAGGAACTAGCCAGGGTATGGAGTGATGGTCCAAGTTAGTTGTTATAGCAGTACTCACTATTTTCTAAAATAGTGTATCAATAAGTGTAATGAGGACTTATTTGAGTGTGGATATCGTCTAGAAGACAATATTTGTATTTAAACTCACAGTTTATGTGTTGTCGTATTTTGCACAACAATTATATTAATGAAGTTTTACTTGTTTCCGTAAGACCCCGAATTTTATGAAATAAAAGTATTCAATTTTTCTTATAATTACAATTCAGTAAATGATTAAATTGATAAAAGTTTAAAGTTAAGGGTGATATACGAAATTTTTTCAAAATAAGCAAGTGGCTATAAAATACTTATTGTTGTTGGGGAATATTCGTTTGGTCGTGGAATATTCTTTCTCGCTTTGGGAATATTCGTATGCACGGCAGTGCGATCATTTGTGGGCCCCATAACGGATAACGGTCGGATGAAAAAAATGACAAATTTGAGTTTTTATAAATAACGGCGTAGTTGTTACCGTTAACACTGTTGGAATATCGGGTGGTTAAAATACGATGTCTACGCCAGAGTCGCATGAGAGAAGATATACCTGTATTGCAAGATTTTTTTCAATTATTGATTCTTACGTATGAAGGCACTACTCAATAATTGTTACATTAGTTACTGTTCAATATTTTATTTTATTAGTTCAATAATTGCTGCGTTGATATTTTATATTATTGTTGTTTTAATAATTATCACTGCATAGTATCTCCATTATCAGATCAATAATTCATATTATTTGAATAATATTATTAGATAGAATTATTGACAATGTCTAGAAAGTTCTGTCAAAGAGAGGTTTGGTCACCTAATTACGCGCCAGTAAGGAGAAATCCTTATCGGAAAGCCCCCTCTTTCCTGGGAACTGCCTGGTTGTCATTATTGTGATTCTGTAATTTTATTTGTAAATAATTAATTATTGATTTATATGATAATGAAATATTTATTTGATGTGGATATAAATGATGGATTTATTTATGTGGTTATAAATGAAGGAATTAATGTTGAGGTATTTTATCGATTATTTTGCCTGGATTGGAGGTATTAAAAGATCAAATCGATTGTTCTTACTGACTTTTATTGTGTGAGTTATAATTTTAATCGACCGTTGGATCGTTGGGATTTTTGGATATGTTATACATATATAAGTTGAGTATATGTTCACAAATTTTGAACTGTTACAAATGAACGAATGATTTGTTATGAATTTTAAGAGGTGACTGATTCGAAAATGAGGTTTATAAATGATTTTGGTGGAAAATTCTAGAAATGGGTGGGCCCCACTTTTGGTTGTTGGGGGAAGATGGCTGATTTTTGGTGGGTGAAATAGTAGCAGGTAAAGCCATCAGGTAGCAGGTCAAGTCTGCTTCGATGTGCTAACATTTTTCTATAAATAGAGGGCTAAGTTAGAATTGAAAATCACACCAGAATTCATAAGTTTTCTCTCTTTTTCTCTCTAGATTATCGAATGTATTTTGTGAGTATTTAGATACTTGGTGAGTTGCTATTCATCAGTGCAAGTTTCCTTCAGCGTCATATCCGATATCCAGTCAGAAGTGCTACTCTTTTGAGGTATGGGATAGTAAGGGATAGTAAGGAATTTTAAGGGTTATTATGTTTTTCAGTTCGTACTTCTTCGGACCTTCAGAAAAATCTGGAAAAATTTGAAATGATATTTTGATGAGTTTTATTGATTGTGTCCAAAAATGGTGATTTTTGGATGTATAGATTAAGAGTTATGAATTTTATGAGAAAAGATTATTTTAAAAGTAACCGTTTTTAACTCCTTGTGGTTAACTCCAAAATTGATAAAATTTTTATTGGAAGTATATCTATATAATATCAGTGTACTCTGTGAATTTCGGAATTTTTGGATAAAAGTACAATTTATGATAAATGTTTAAATATTCGACGGTTTTGGCCATATGAAAAATAGTAAATGAATTTTAAAAATTCTAAGAAAAATATATGTTCAATATGGGACTATATTCTGCTAAATCCCAGAAAAAAAATATTTTTGGAACTGATTTGGTATTTTTTATGAAAATGGACTAGTTATGAGTAAATGAATTAAATATGTTATGTGAAGTAAGAAAATTGAAAAATAGGATTTTATGGCTTGAGAATCCTATATGAGGTATATGCAGATTTTTGATGAGGGTTTAGGTTATTTGGTGATTAAATCTTATGAGTTTGACATTTTAAGATGATTAAATGTATTATTTAGTAAAGTGTAAACAATTAAAATAAATTGTTTATAAGTTTAAGAAATGTTATTTCAATATCATTATACCGAAATATTGATATGGATTTTATTATGGAATTTCTACCTTTTTGTGTCGGGTTTACTATTCACGAGTTACTATTCACGAGTTACTATTCATGGGTTACTATTCATGAGTTACTATTCATGAAAAAATTGGTTTCTTTTCCTAACCAAATTATAGTTGATTTATGAATATTACTCTTAAGATTAAATCTAGATGTTTTGATTATATTGATTTTACTATCATATATAACATTTTTATAATCTTAGTGATGAAATTTCTCTTTGACTTGAGTGTAAAGATGAGTAAATTATTGGTATGATCGTGACTATGGGTTCTCTTTGGCCAGTAGTGCAAAGTTGAATTGTTGACTGGTATGATCATGACCATTGAATTTATAATTGAATATCTTTAGTTTAAGTGCAAAGGTGAATTGATCAACATGGTTATAATTATTGTTTATATAAATTCTGAAATGATTATATATTTCTTTGAGATAATAATATATTTGGCCTGTAGTGCAAATATGAACTGTTGATGAATATATTTGGCCTGTAGTGCAAATATGAACTGTTGATGAATATCTTTGGCTAGTAGTACAAAGATGAACTATTGACGAATATCTTTGGCCGTAGTGCAAAGATGAAGTTATTAGTATGATTATGAACAGGAAATGTGTTTTGGTGTAACCATGATCTTTGATGTTTCAAGTAAAGATAGGTGATGAAAATTATCTTCGTCCTGGATGAGAAGAGGAATTTAGAACTACAATTATGATTATGAGTTATTCATATGATTGTGGACCAGAATTGTTGATTGATGTTACAGGGATAAAACATTATTGGTGAATTTTTAACATGGAGAATATAATAGACTTTATAGTCTATTTGACTCTTCTAATGGATTGCTCATTCCGCTGCAACTATGGTTGAAATTTTTATCATCTACCATATGTTCTAAATCTCTGATTTATTATTGATGAAGGTTATTGATAATTTAATTATCTTTAGTCATGATATTCTTTTATCTTTGGGCTAGTTATGCTCACCCTTTTGCTTCACAATTTCTTTTCGTGTAATAAGAGTGTATTTGGGTTCCAGGCGAGGGTAAGGAAATAGAGCGGTGGTCTCTAGCTGTGGAGGTTCTCCTTAAGCAGTATAGAAAAGTGTTGTATACATCATTTAGTAGTTATATTTGGTGAATCAAATTGGGTGAGGCAAACCCAACGTTGGAAGGGTGTTTTGCCACTATCATACAAGATGTCTAATGACATACAACCTCTTGTCATCATAAGACAGGGATGTGCTCATCCATTTGCTGAGTATATTTATAAGCACTACCTATATAATCTTGGTGTTTGTTTGAAGTATAATTCTCAATTAGAGACAGTGGAGACAATGATATGTCAAGAGAAGACTCACCATTGGGAAGAATATGATAGTAATCTTCTCATTTTTCTTTGGGGTCTATTGGGTCAACCAAGGATAATTATGTGGTCATATGATATCTATCATAACCTAGAAGCATGGCCTCCCATGTACAAAGGTTTTCTTGAGCACTTTCCAAAGATTCTAATTTCTAAAACAGTTTTTGACTATACCTTTATGGAAGGTGTCATTGTGACGTGCTATCCGAGGTTGGGATGAGAGTCACAGTTGGTATATATTTGTATCCAAACTCACAGCATATGTGTTGTTATATTTTGCACAACAATTGTTGTAATAAAATTGTAGTTGTTTTCTGTACCATGTATTTGGCGACTCAGAATGGGTGATGTATACCTATTTTGGGGGCGTCACACCACTGGTGTGCTGAAATCTGATTTTCAAGGGTGGGCGTGAATTTTTTTTATAAAATATTTTTTTATTAAATTTTCAGCTTTGATGTTCTAAGCATTTTTCTATTAATAAGATGCTTAAGTTAGAATTGAAAATCACACTAGAATCATAAGTTTTCTCTCTCTATAATATTGAGTGTGACGGTTCGAGATAGTTATTTTAGCAGTCCTCACTATTTTGTAAAATAGTGTATCAATAATTGTAATGAGGACTTATTTGAGTTTGGATATTGTCTAGAAGACAATATTTGTGTTTAAACTCACATCATATGTGTTGTCGTATTTTGCACAACAATTGTAATAATAAAATTGTAGTTATTTTTTGTACCATATATTTGGCAACTCAGAATGGGTTGTGTGGACCTATTTTGGGGGGTGTCACACATGCACTACGAGCCAAGGATATTCTTTTGTATCACCAGTGGTCATGATCATGCCAAACATCTGTTCATCTATGTACTACGGGCCAAAGAGGACTTTCACCACATCAATTATCTGTAACATTACAGGTCATGATTATACCAATACACAATTCCTGGTCATAAGCATACTAATCAACAGTCCATCTTTGCACTACGAGCCAAAGATGACTTTCATCACAATATAAGCATGAGGATGATGATAATGATATAAAGAATCAATTAAGTGAGATCAAGGATAAATATTATAATTCAATTTATCCAGAGTTCAAAATGTCCAAATTGTCAACATGATAACTAATTGTGAAGTAAAATTCAAGAATGATATTAATGTATCAAAAATAATTTGGACAGAAAAGAAAATTAAATTCTGTTGTGAATAGTACTCATGAATAGTACCCAGACATGAAAAGATTAAAATTTAATAAGAAAGTTCAGACTAATATTCCAGTGAAATGATATTAGATGAAGCGCAAACTTTAAGGAATTTCTAATCATTTCAGGAATTATAGAAGCAATACTTACTATAGTAAGTTTAAATTTAGGAATATGAAATGAAATAAAATCACTTACATAATATGGAGTATGAAAGAAAATGATACCCCTTACGAGTATTGAAAGAAAATAACATCTTTTACAAAAAAAATATCCTTTACGAAAAAAAAAAATTCATTTACCTTAGTAGAAACTAGATGTAAGACCCCAACTTTTTGAATAAAGATTAAATTTTCTCGAAATATAGTTTTGAATATTATGGTGTGGATTTGATATAATGTTATAGTTGTGGGTAATATTTACAAATTTTGCAAAGGAACGCAAGTTGTTATTTATTTTCGGATTGGTCGAGAATATTCGTTTTAACAGAAATATTCGCATGCAACCAAGACAATCATTGGTGGACCCCCCACAACGGAATTATTATCGGATTGAGAAAATGACAAAAATACTTTATGAAAATAATGGCGGAAGTTTTACCGTTAACTGTTGAAACACCCTGTTAAAAGTAATATGATGTCTGCGTGGTTGCATAGTAGTACGATATTGATTATTGATGCTTACGTGAGAAGTCACTCGATTATAGTCAATTATTGCTACGATAATTCTTGCATCATATCTCTCATATTATTGATTCAATTATTGTCACAAATTATCATTTGCATAATATATTATATTATTAAATCAATAATTGAGACACGACAAAGTTATTCATATTATTATTTGCAATATTGATAATGTCTAGAAGTTACATCAGGAGAGGTTTGGTCACCTAATTGCGCGCCAATAAGGAGAAATCCTTATCGAAAAGCCCCCTCATTCCTGGGAACGACCTGGTTGTTAAATATTGTGAGTTATAATATTAATGATGAATAAGTTGTGTTGATTAAAAATGAATTTTGATAGTTCCATTGTGTTGGGATTATTAGTGTTAGTAGAAATCGACATCTATTCCGATGATAATTGATGTCTAGGGGTTATATTCATAAATCGGGTAATTTATCGGATAAATGAGCAATTAATTGCTACTAATTCACATGTTTATATAACTATTTGTTCACATGTGTGTACTATTGAATCACATTATTTACTATTAGGGGAGTTGGTGCAATATTGATAATACTTGCATGACTAAGTTAAAAATGGAGGTATAGATGGAGGTACTATACCTTAATTCGTATTTTTCACATGATTATACTATTGATTCACATTATTTACTATTAGGGGAGGTGGTGCAAGTTTGATAATACTTGCAGGACTAAATTAAAAATGAAAGAAAAGTTGGAGGTATTGTACTGTAATTTTTCGAGCCCCAAAACGTGCAATTATCGAAACTATATTTTTCTATAAATAGAAGCTCATTCTTCCTTCATTTCTCACCAATTCACAAAAGCTTTAGAGGGATTATTATAGAGAGAAATTATAGAGAGAAAGAAGAAGAGTATCTCTTACCTCCTTATTCCAGTATCCGGTTTTTCCAAGGTAGGAGTATTATTTCTTTCTTATCCATGAAGAGAACTTTTGTTATTCCATTCTTTATTATTCTATTGAATAACTTTTGATATCGCTGAGCTACCTATACTTGGTGAAATTCTTCTCATTATTCCATTCTTTATCATTACATTTGGAACATCATATGCATGCGTTTACGCGGACTGAATTCCATTATTTATCATTCATTGGAACCTCCTGTCATGCATGCGTTCTCACGCCGACCTTAGTTCCGTCTTTATTATTCTGTTGGAATATCATGTCTGTGCGTTTTTTGCCGGACCTAATTCCGTCTTTATTATTCTGTTGGAATATTCTGTCTGTGCATTTTACGCCGGACCTGATTCCGTTATTTATTATTCTATTGGAATAACCTACCTGTGCGGTCTATCGCATGCCTGGTGATTTCTTTTGTTATTCCATTCCTTGTTATACTCAGTTGGTTAAAATTTTGACTTCTATACTCCATGAAATTAGTGGAATATCTTTGATATTTGCGCTTCATCCAGTATCTTTTCATAAAAATATTCTTCTGAGCATTCTTGAATTTTACTTTACAAAGCAGTATCATGTTGACAATTTGGACATTATTAGTTCCTGTATAAATTAATTCTTGAACTTGTTTTATTGAATTCTTATATCATTGTCATCATCCTCATGTTTATATTTTTTTGAAAGTTATCTGTGGCCTGTAGTGCATAGATAGACTTGGTATGATTATGACCAGGGATTATTCGATGTAATTATGACCGTAATGTTATAAATGATGTGGTAAAAGTCCTCATTGGCCCGTAGTGCATTGATGGATGATTGTTGGTATATGATCATGACCATTAATGAATACAAAAAATATTCTTGGCCCGTGCATGGATAATTATGGTCGTGATACTAAAGAATATCCTTGGCCGTAGTGCGGGGTGATTCGATGATGTGGATTATTTATTAAAATTGAGTCCCAAAATGATAAAAGTGATGAAAAAACCTTTTAAATCATAAAAGATAGTAGATTTTATTCTCTACTTGACTCTTTTAATGGATTGCTTGTTCCGTTGCGATTAAAACTTGATGGTTTTTATATATTATATCGCTTTAACACTTTGTTGAAGGCTAACGATAATATATTCGCATTATCTTAGTCATAATATTTCCTCTTTGGCTAGTTGAGCTCACCTTTTTACTTTCATTGTTCTCTTCAGAAATGAGAACGTAGCAGGGACTAGTCGGGGAACGGAGTGACGGACCAGATGATAGCATTAGTAGTCATCACTATTCCGTGAAATAGTGAGAAAATAAATGTAATAATATTGAATTTGAGTTTGTATATTGTCTAGACGACAATATTTGTATTAAAACTCACAGTTTATGTTTTATTGTACTTTGCACGACAGTTGTATAATTAAGTTGTATTTGTATTCTGTACCATGTATTTGGCGACTCAGAATAGGTGATGTATACCTATTTTGGGGGAGTCATAGTTGGTATCAAAGCTTAAGGATATGATCCTGGCTAAGATGTGAGACTAGAACTAGGAGGGAGAGATTTCGGAATTCCTTCGCTAGTATGACCTACCTAAGTTTATTTGGTATTTGATTGGTCGGTCAGAGTATAGGGATAATATGTTGCATGTCAATTAACCCTTGTTTTGTGGCAGTGTTTGAAAATGGCATCCGAGAATGTTGAGAACATCAATGGAGCACAGGAGACCGTTGAGTCTCCACAGATCAATAACCAGGACAATGTGCATTAGGAAGGCGACAATCCTCATGCAAACAACAACACTAACCAAATGATGAACGATGGAATGTTCCGAGGCTTCATGCAATTCATGCAACATCAGGCGAGAGCGGCTCCTGTTCAAAATGCAGGTGTAAACACTAGAAACTCTCGGACGGTCATCGCTAAACAGTTCAAGGAGCTGGGACCACCGGAGTTTATTGGAGAGCCAAAACCACTTAAGGCGGAAGCATAGATAAAGCAAATCACCAAGATATTTGATGTCTTGGGATGCTCCGAGGAGAAAAAGGTTCCCTTCGCCACCTTTATGTTGCGTGAAGAAGCAAATTACTGGTGGGAATCTGTAAAACATACCCAGACTGACGCACTCAAGATGTCTTCGAAAAAGTTCCAAGAGCTGTTCAACGACAAGTACTTTCTCGAAAGTATTCGTCACATGAAGGAGGTGGAGTTTATCAAGTTGGAACAAAATAATATGACCGTGTCGC
Source organism: Panax ginseng (assembly GCA_020205605.1). NCBI lineage: Eukaryota > Viridiplantae > Streptophyta > Magnoliopsida > Apiales > Araliaceae > Panax > Panax ginseng. The sequence goes on along the minus strand of CM035145.1, from coordinate 131,426,018 downwards.
AATATGAGGCTAAATTTGCGGAGTTATCCCGGTTTGCATCCCATTTGGTCGATAATGAGGAGCGAATGACGTGAATGTTTTTAAGAGGTTTGAAATCGGAGATACGACAATATCTTATTTCTCATAAACTGTGTTTGTATTCAGATGTTGAAAATAGGGCTCAATTATTGGAGCGCGATAACGAGTCTACGCAACCAAGAGAAAGCAGCCGGTAGAATGAAAATACCAGTGGTAACAATCATTAAAGCGGTGACAACAAACGTGGAGGGAATCAATATGCCAGAAATAGTAACGACTTCGGTGGTAATCATAGCCAAGACAATAAAAATGGACATTTCAAGAAGAGGAGATTCAACAATGATGGAAAGACGTCAGCACCAACACCCGTTGTCAAGGAAGGAGAACGACCACCTATCATATGCTTCAAATGCGGAGGGGAGGGACACATCAGTCCAAACTGCCTGTGCGGTCTATCACATGCCTGGTGATTTCTTTTGTTATTCCATTCCTTGTTATACTCAGTTGGTTAAAATTGACTTCTATACTCCATGAAATTAGTGGAATATCCTTGATATTTGCGCTTCATCCAGTATCTTTTCATGGAAATATTCTTCTGAGCATTCTTGAATTTTACTCTACAAAGAAGTATCATGTTGACAATTTGGACATTATTAATTTCTGTATAAATTAATTCTTAAACTTGTTTTATTGAATTCTTAAATCATTGTCATCATCCTCATGTTTATATTTTTTTTGAAAGTTATATGTGTCCTGTAGTGCATAGATGGACTTGGTATGATTATGACCAGAGATTATTCGGTGTAATCATGACCGTAATGTTATAAAATGATGTGGTAAAAGTCCTCATTGACCCGTAGTGCATTGATGAACAGTTGTTGGCATGATCATGACCATTAATGAATACAAAAATATTCTTGGCCCGTAGTGCATGGATAATTATGGTCGTGATACTAAAGAATATCCTTGGCCGTAGTGCAGGGGTGATTCGATGATGTGGATTATTTATTAAGTTGAGTCCCAAATGATAAAAGTGATGAAAACCTTTAAATCATAAAAGATAGTAGATTTTATTCTCTACTTGACTCTTTTAATGGATTGTTTGTTCCTTGCAGTTAAACTTGATGGTTGTTATATTATATCAGTTTAACACTGTTGAAGGCTAACGATAATATATTCTGCATTATCTTAGTCATAATATTTCCTACTGGGCTAGTTGAGCTCACCTTTTTACTTTCATTGTTCTCTTCAGGAAATGAGAACGTAGCAGGGACTAGTCGGGGAACGGAGTGACGGACCAGATGATAGCATTAGTAGTCATCACTATTCCGTGAAATAGTGAGAAAATAAATGTAATAATATTGAATTTGAGTTTGTATATTGTCTAGACGACAATATTTGTATTAAAACTCACAGCTTATGTTTTATCGTACTTTGCACGACAGTTGTATAATTAAGTTGTATTTGTATTCTGTACCATGTATTTGGCGACTCGGAATATATGATGTATACCTGTTTTGGGGGCGTTACACTAGATTTTACTAAAATATCGGATATTATCCTGAGAAAATTTTGCCCAAAAAGCCACACTCAAAGTATTCTTATACTCAAAAGAAATACTCACAATATTATAGTAGGAAAGCTTGAGATTTTTGGTGTGTTTAGGAAGGAGGGGTAATCTCCTTTTTATAGTGCAGAACGGAGGAAAATTAAGGCTGCCTAACTCCCTGCCTAATTTTCCTCCGCCTAACTTCCTTTTCTTTTCCTTTCCTTGTCTAACCATCAATTCCTTAAGGGCCCACACAATTTAAAAAACCAAAGAATTGCAGGAGATGTGCACGAAGAATTAAAAACCAAAATGATAACCTTTACTCTATTTTTACTCACATGCTAAAAATTATATATTATAATAATAATATTACCATTTAAATTATAAAAAAAATTATATTATTATATTATCACATTATTATAATGTAATATTATAATAATATATTTGAATAAATATTTTATCGGAGAAAATAATTATGATTCCATAGGAAAATATGTCAAACTTTCAACAAATATTTTGTGCTAAATTCCTTCATTTATATTAAAATTGAACCAATATCCACCACATAATAATTATTCATAATTAATATTATAAGCTTACAATATTAACAACAGATCATTCCCAGGAAAGAGGGGGCTTTCCGATAAGAATTTATCCTTATTGGCGCGCAATTATATAACCTAACCCCTTTTCTCGACAGACTTTCTAGACATTGTCAATAATTATAAATAATAATATGAATAATTGTGTCCTTAATATCGTGGTTTCTCCATAAAACTTTGACTTGAGGTATAACCTTTGAGCGTAAAATATGTTCCTTCTTATCCAAGATTTTAACAGGTACCTCTTCATACGTTAAATCTTCTGCTATCTCGTCTGATTCTAATTCAATAATGTGGTTTGGGTCTTTCACATATTTACGTAACATAGATATTAGAAAAATATTATGAACATGAGACATATTTGGGGCGGTAAGGCGAGTCTATAGGCCACAGTTCCTACTCGGTCGAGGATTTCAAATGGACCAATGAATCAAGGATTGAACTTTCTTCTCTTCATCAACTCTTGCTTCTGGAATAACACATTCTTGTACTTTCTTCTTCATATTCATCAGCTCCGGGTCTGTAGCTTCATCAGCTTTAACTTTATCAATTAAAGTCGGTTCTACTTGTATATTTGACATCATCACGTAGGTCCTTAGAGTCTTTAACTATATCTCCATCATTTGTAAGTTATACGAAATGTGTGACGCCCCCAAAACAGGTATACATCACCTATTCTTGAGTCGCCAGATACATGGTACAGAATAAAAATACCTCTTAATTATACAACTGTCGTGTACAATACGACAAAACATAAACTGTGAGTTTGAATACAAATATTGTCGTCTAGACAATATACAAACTCAAATTCAGTATTATTACATTTATTTTCCCACTATTTCACTGAATAGTGAGGACTACTAATGCTATCATCTCGTTCGTCACTCCGCTTCCCCGACTAGTCCTCGCTACGCGTTCTCATTTCACAAGAGAACAATGAAAGTAAAAGGTGAGCTCAACTAGCCCAATGAGGAATATTATGACTAAGATAATGCGAATATATTATCGTTAGCCTTCAACAATGTTAAACTGATATAATATAACAACCATCAAGTTTAACTGCAGCGGAACAAGTAATCCATTAAAAGAGTCATGTAGAGAATAAAATCTACTATCTTTTATGATTTAAAAGGTTTTTCATCACTTTTATCATTGGGGACTCAAATTTTAATAAATAATCCACATCATCGAATCACCCCTAATACTACCGCGAGGATATTCTTTAGTATCACGACCACAAATTATCCATGCACTACAGCCAAGGACATTCGTATATTCATTAATGGTCATGATCATGCCAACAACTGTTCATCAATGCACTACGGGCCAATGATAACTTTTAGCACATCATTCGTAACATTACGGTCATGATTACACATTTTGGAGCTCGAAAAATTATAGTACAATACCTCCAACTTTTCTTTCATTTTTAATTTAGTCCTGCAAGTATTATCAAACTTGCACCACCTCCCCTAATAGTAAATAATGTGAATCAATAGTTCAATCATGTGAATCAATAGTATAATCATGTGAAAAATACGAATTACAGTATAGTACCTCCATCTATACCTCCATTTTTAACTTAGTCATACAAGTATTATCAATCTTGCACCAACTCCCCTAATAGTAAATAATGTGATTCAATAGTACACACATGTGAACAAATAGTTATATAAGCATGTGAATTAGTAGCAATTAATTGCTCATTTATCCGATAAATTACCCGATTTATCAATATAACCCCTAGACATCAATTATCATCGGAATAGATGTCGATTTCTACTAACACTAATAATCCCAACACAATGGAACTATCAAAATTCATTTTTAATCAACACAACTTATTCATCATTAATATTATAACTCACAATATTTTAACAACCGTGTCGCTCCCAGAGATGGAGGGGCTTTCCGATAAGGATTTCTCCTTATCGCAAGCGCTTGATTAGGTGACCAAACCTCTCCTTGACAGAACTTCTAGACATTGTCAATATTGCAAATAATAATATGAATAACTTTGTCGTCTCAATTATTGATTTAATAATATAATATATTATGCAAATGATACTGTGACAATAATTGAATCAATAATATGAGAGATATGATGCAGCAATTACTGTAGCAATAATTGACTATAACTGAGTGACTTCTCACGTAAGCATCAATAATCAATACCGCATGTTACTATGCAATCACGCCAGACATCGTACTTTTAACACTGGGTGTTTCAACAGCTTAACTGTGAAACTTCCGCCGTTATTTTCATAAAAGTATTTTTGTCATTTTCTCAATCCGAATAATAATTCCGTTGTGGGGTCCACCAATGATTGTGTTGGTTATTTAATATTCCTTGTTAAAATGAATATTCCCGGACCAATCGAATATTATATAACAACTTGTGTACTTTGCAAAATTTGTAAATATTACCCACAACTATAACATTATATCAAATCCACACCATAATATTCAAAAATATATTTCGAGAAAATTTAATCTTTATTCAAAAAGTTGGGGCCTTACAAAATGAGTCTTTGTGTTTTACAATATCGCACTCTTACCCGCATATGATCTTCTGCTCAACGCGTCAGCTACTACGTTCTCTTTTTTAAGATGGTATTTTCAGAACAGGTGCTGAAATGAGTTTAATTCCTCTTGAGTTCTTGTAAGCTCTTCTCACATTCCTTGCTCCATCTGAATTTTGTATCTTTTCGAGTCAGATGAGTTAATGGAGTGGCGATTCGAGAAAATCCTTCCACGAATCTCCGATAATAACCATCTAAACCTAGAAAGCTACGTATTTTGATTACTGACTTAGGTTGCTCTCAACTGTGACTCATATCCCAAATTTGGATAGCACCTCATAATGACACCTACCCGTTTATTACCGCACAAATATGGCATCCCCTACGGAGAGTTTGGCTTCAGTGCATTCCACAAAGGAAGTCACTAGATAGAGGCTCGAGTACTAACTCCTGTAGTTGAATTTTTAACTCCTGAAGTTCAATAAGAGTTATTCAATATGGGGTTTTGAAAATGGGTTTTGGACCGGGTTTAAGGTAAATACAATCATTATATTCTTGCTATATTATATTGGGTTTTGGAAATGGGCCATGATTATTTGCGATCAGATTGTATGGTGGGCTGTAGTCCACATGAGGTTGTCTAAACCCATGTAGGATTCTGTTTTGGTAGTTGAAGTATTTTAAGAAATTAAGGATTCCTGATTATATTTGGTTTCTAAATCCAGACGGAGGTGTTGGGATTTGAACCAACTTCCTTATTTCTAAGAGATCTTATACAATCTCATTAAAGAATTATACCTAATGAGGAACCCTAATCCAATACGGGGAAGGACTCTATGTAGGTGGTGAGATCACTATAAATACAAGGCTTTACTCTGATTTTAAGGTACACACAATTAGTATTTCCAGCACTAGAGCATTAAGCCTCCATTGTTAACCTTGTTCAGCCTATATTTATTCTCACACCGGAGTTATCCTTCGGCAGCCCAAGCCATCAAGATTTCGGTGTTTACCCGTTTTTGTGTAGGATTGGACGAGCTTTGGTGATTGGAGTGAGTGGACGGATCTTGGCGTTAACAGTAAGTATCCAATTTTGAATAAAAAGAAAAAAATTGTGGGTACTGTATAAATAAAGTATTATGTTGAGTTGTTATAGCGTAACACAATCAAAAGTCATGTAGTATCCTAAGAGTTTAGAGAGGGTCTAAATGAGTTTTGTGTTTGTGTGAGGGAGAAGATTTTTTGCAACTTTTATATTCCGTGATTTTTTTTTATATTTTGGGTGAGAGGATTTTACAGCTTTTATTCTGTACAAAAAGTTGTGTCCCGATATTGTGGAACCTCAAGTTTACCGTGTACAATTTGGAAGAATTATTGTAAGCCAATTATTTTGATATAGTGTAGATTCAGAGTTTGACATGTGGTTTTACCCTTTTAAGGATTTTTCATATCAAATCTTCTATCTTTTTTCTTTCTTTATTTTATTATATGGTTTGCGTTGACTTAATTCCTAACAAATGGTATCAGAGCTAGGCTGATTTTATCATGCACAAGAAAGTTAAGAGATATCCCTAACATATTTGAGTTGTTTGGCTTCGTCTAGTGTGTCCGAGTTTTCCCTATTTAACTGTCACCTACTCTTCATCTCAATTACTTAACAAATAATATTAATAATTAATAGTAAATTAGTAAAGATCACACACCAGGGTAAGTAGGTGATAGATAATTAGAGTGTAACTCATACATGGATTAAGGGTTTGTTTGATTAGGCCTGAATGCCTCTTAATAGATATGTCTTTGATTCGGTCAGAGGCTAAACTTGTTTGGTAATTTTTTTTGCCTCTTAATGCCTCTTAATCGGTAAGATATAAAATTAAATCTTAACTATATAGAGACACATCTGAATGAGTTTATATTTTTTTGAAACAAAAATAACCTCTTCAATATTACAAAATTCCTTTTATATCCCTCTAATAAAATACTCAAATTAAAGAAAAAACAAAGAAACAGAACCCATATCAGAAGTGGTGGAGATAGGTCTTGGCTGAAGGTCGATTTTGATGGCTTTTCCTTATTTGGTTACCATTGATAAAGATCGAGAAATCAAGGGTAATCAAAAACAGGGGAATATGGAAACCGAAATCATTGCAACAATACATCCACATAACGTGTGAAACAAGGGCAACTAATGAATGAAAAACATCCTAAGCTAAACAAGAATAATAAATTGCACAATCATAAAACATAAATAAATTAGAACCATCAATGAGGTTTAGATGATGTTACGAGCAGCTAATGAAAGAAAACATAGGTTGGTGATCAATATCAACTTCCCCAATTTGAGTAACCAATTTCCCACACCCAGAAACAGAAGATACATAAATATGAAAACCCAAATCACATGATCTAGGTTAACATCTTCATTCCAATTTTTCATTATTCTTCACAAAATCGCATTGAAGATTTGGTGTTTACTTTCAACTGCCTTTTTCTTTCTCTACACATGTATAAGAGTATATCAATATATTTATATATATATATATATAGGGGGATCGGTATGGACTACATTAATTGGACTCAAAGAATCGATTTGGAGCAAACACGCGGGTCAGAATTAGCACGCGGGTCAAAAATCAAACTTATTCGGGTCTAAACAAATTAAGGGTTATTCATTTCAAACCCTTCCAAGCAAAGGGGCAAACTCTCAATCGCTGCTATTTCTCTTCAAAGTCGACTCCAACTCCAGCAAGCCACACGAATCAAAGGTCGAATCGAGGAATAAGAGGATTGAACGACGATCTGGACTTTCATTCTTGTAAACCCTTAACTATTTTCCGCCATTATCAACCGTAATTTATGAAGATTTGCCGCAATTTTTTGATATACTCTTTTGGGTTTTGACCTTGGATGATTTCTAGGTTTATGTGACCCTTGTTGCCTCTTTGCATTTTTTTTTCGATTTTGTTCATAATTGAATTGGATTTTCGCATTCAACTCATTATGCCTTTTTGGATTTTGTTCATACTTGAATTGGATTTTTATAGCTTTTGGGTTGCTTCATTATTCTTCTTAAAATAGTAACCATTTCCCCTATTCATCTCACAGTATAACCTTTAAGTTTCTAACTTTTGGGTTACTAGAAATTTTCTTGATTGTGATGGTGATTGGAGTCTACAGATCTGGATAGTTCATTTGTGTGACTGTGTCTGTTTAGCACTTCTTTTTAAAATAGTAAAATACTTTGTGTTTGGAGATTTCTGTGCTCTTTTTCCTTTAAGCCTCTTAGTAAGTTCTCATGGTGATGGATGATTTTTGACATATTTATCTTGTGTTCTAGTAGTACAGGTATCTTGATGTTCTTAGCAATTTTCAAGTGGTTTGCCTTTTATATAGCAATTCATTTTCCGTTTATATATTCAAGTGGATTCAACTCATTATGCCTTTTTGGATTTTGTTCAAATCATTATGCCTGTAATAAAGGCCTTTTTTCATCCATTAGTATTAGAGGTTTGCCTTTTTATTACTACTACTACTATAAAGTATTTTATTACTACTACTATATTTAATTGTGATTCAACTCATTCTACTACTACTACTACTATAATTTAATTGTGATTTTACTTTTGAATAAGTATTTTATTTATTCATTTATTCTACTGATAGAAAAATATGTCATCAAATTCGTCTACTGCTACATTCGTATGGCCTCCGTTCATATGTCATTGTGGTACGGGCCCTTGTATAGTAAAACTTTCAATGTCGGAAAAGAATCTAGGTAGACACTATTATTCTTGCCCAAGAATGGTATGTATTTATGTATTGTAATTTTTGTATACTTGTTCCTTTTACATAAGTGAATAAATTTATTGTGTCCCAAAATATGCAGCAGTGTGGTAACTTCATCGGCTGGTGTGACGAATATGTTCGAGTGTTGCATAATCAAGGGAGGTTGCAGATGGACACATCCGAGCGTTTAAACGTAACAACTCATCCAACAAATTCTGACTCCAACGAATTAGCGATGATGAAGATTGAAATGCGTCAATTGCAACTAACTCAACGATTTGTCATAATGGTTAATGTTATGTATGCGGTGGTGTTGTTAATTTTATTAAATCGGTTATAATTTTGATAATGTTCATTATTTAACCAACACTAGCAACACACTATGGTATTTCCAATGGTTGCACTGAATGTAATTGTTAAGAATGGATGGATAATTTAGATTACAGTTTTTTGGTATTTGCTCTTCTTTTTTTGATAAAACTTTGGGTATTTGTGTAAGCTTTTATCTGGATTCATGTCTACCCCTATGTTGTTTCTTACTGCACACACAAAATGAGCAACATAGAGTTGTAATGGAAGATGTATGTTCTGTAGTGGGATTTATTCTCTCCTCATTGACTGAGTAACCAGAAAAACAAGAAATATGCCACAGTAAGAAAAATAAGAAGCATGAGCTTCACTCTTAATGATACACAGAGTAGTTACAAAATCCTACTATATCTTTTGGGGTTCATCATAAAATCCTGATATGGAATATAGAACAGTTTATGTTGGGCAATTTAAGCTGGCTACACAAGTGTCTAACTTACAGTTACAAAGACCATATCAAAGAAGATTAAACAGAAAAAACACTTTATCAAAACAGCTATTGTCCACCAAGATACCAATTTGAACATGCACAACCAACATGATGACTCAATGGAAACAAGAACCCCCTGCCTCAACATAGGAAAAACAAGTAAAAAATTACTTCAAGCACAAAGAAAACAGAGACCCTGTTATAAAACCAATGTATTCATACATAGTCTAATATCCAAAAGTAAAAAAATACAGCTTCTGCAGTTGTAAATCAGTACATAATTGCAGTTCATTCCCTCATAATTGCAGTTCATCCCCTCAGTACATCTTCAGAATTGATTTTACAATTGAAGCACGCAAAGATACATAATTGCGCCCAAATCATTCCCTCATCACGCTCCTGCTCCAGCCCAGGTTCAAATCAGTACATATTTGTAGTTGAAAACATTACATAATTGCAGTATATAATTAGTACATAATCAGAAAATTTAGTTAAAATGTGCCAACTACAATATCTATGAAATGTTGTTGGTAGAGTTTGTGAAATTGCATTTGTCATAGCAGGATCTTGATCAGTAATGATCATCTTAGGGCATCACTTGACATGGCTTCCAAAAATTGGTTGAAAAGCCAAACAAATGAATCTATGGTCTCATTACTCAAGAATGCACATGCAAATATTATTGTTTGACCATGATTATTAACCCCCATTAGTGGCGCAAAAATTAATCCATACCGATTAGTGTTGTACGTAGTATCAAAGATCACTACATCACCATAAAAATTGTAAGCCCGTCTAGAGGTTGAATCAGCCCAAAAACAATGAGTAATCATGTTTTCATCATTTGACTCAATTTTGAAATAAAATGATGGATTCTTTCCTTGTTCACCCATTAAAAACTCGTGCAACATATGCCCATCATGTCCTTTCATCTCATTGCGCTAATCTCTTTCAAGATTATACAAATCTCTTTGCGTACAACCAATATTCTCAAACCCCCTCGATTGCACTCCAAGCAAATTGAATTGTTGATGCGATGGTATATTTACCATTTGAAGCTGTTGAGTCAGGGCCTTTTGGGCAGTTGATATATTGCGGTGAGATCGCAACAAATGTGTTTTTTCGTGGAGTTGTTAATGGGTGACAATGACCCTCAACAAATATACTAACAACATATAAGTTTGAAGGTGTCATCACAATAGCAAGTTTTGCTTTACAACCCTCTTTGATTGATCCCCTACGCCTTGTTGCCTCAATGTTCGCTACTGTTGTAGCATTCCCCTGTTTCCAACAAACAAACTCTTTCCTTATGATCTCACTACTTCTCTCTTTTTTTCAGACCAATTTCGAACACTAAAGCTACTCGCTTTTGCATATGCATTGTAGAAACTAAAAGAATCATCTATTGTTTGAAATTCTTGACCTATTTTTGGTTTCAACTCTGGTGCTACTTGAGGATTATACATATTATCTGAAAAATTAGGATCTAAATCAACATATTGCTCCTCATTTAGCCCACTCTCTAATTCAAAGTCTACATTCCCCCCTTCTTCACGCTCTAAATTTTCTCCCATACCATACTCTGCTTCAACATTATCCATTTTTATTAAAACCTATAATGATCACAAAGCAGGGTAAGCACAAAGCAGGGTAAAAGCAGGGTAAGAGCAGGGTAAGCACATAAGTTTACCTCGTCTGCTTCGGATATTTTTGTTGAAAATTAGTTGGGTGAGAGTTCTTTGAGTCGCGAGCTCTCTGTTGAGACGGAGATTCATGAGTTATGGTTGAACGGAGAAACAAATGAGAGTTACGTGGCTTCAAATGAGAATTATTGTGCAAAAATAGCCCTTTGCTTCACCTCTGAGCGAATCGCCTTCATGAGGGAGTATTCGGGTTCAATTCTCAAGAATCGCGCCCCTTTTGTTCTGGTTAGACGGAGAGCAGATAAATTTCTGGTGGATTCAGCTCTGTGGAGAGCAGCGAGAGTTCTGTGAATGGTTTTTTTTTAGACCCGAATAGATGCTAATTTGACCCGCGTGTTTCTAGTCCGTTGTTTCACCTTGGTCTGCTTGGTCCGCTTAAGAACCCCCTTTGTATATATATATATATATATATATATATATATATATATATATATATATATAGTCTATAAAGTATAAACGATCAATAAATCTGAAGCGGGTTTGATTTGTGTTTTAAAATATTATTCAGGCCTTTCTAATTACTCATTTAACAAGTTTTGTTTAAATAGTTCATAGGGTTAAAATGGAAAAATACTATTATTCAGATATTTAAAAAAAATTAATTATCAAACAATATTTTTTCTTTCAGATACAATTCTATTTAGATACTCTATATCTATATTATTCAGATGTCTAAACTGTTCAAATTTTAATATTCAATTTTATCAAACACAACCTAAGTCTCAAATTTACAGTCCCAAGATTACTATTGGGTTATCATCACCATTGACCACACTCCCACCCTAAAAATCGCGACACTAAAACACTTGGGTATAAACTTTAGTCTTATATACATCAAAATATATCTCATATATTTCGTTGTGAGAGTAATTGGTGAAATCTTCATCAGATCAAGTCAAATCATAGTCTGTGGATCGAAATCATAGTTGTTGAGGGAATAAATGGGCTCTAGATACATCACACTATAAAACATCATTGCTCTGATATCATATGTAATAGTTTGGTTGGGCTCAAACCCAAATTAAGTCATAAATTTATTGTCCTTAATTAGAATATCATTGGGTAATCAACCCAAGTAAGGTTGTAAACTAACCAAAAAGTTCGGACTCAATTCAGGTTCTATTCGAAAAAATACAAGCGAGATTTAGATTCGTTAATAATTTGATCCAAATCTGAGTATAAAAAATAGTTTGAATAAAAATATGAGTAGAATCAGAGTAAGGTTATACTCGACTCGTTTAAGATTCAAACTACTCGAATCCAATTGTAAAAAAATGTTATTATGGAAAGAAAGTTGTCCTATTTTTAATAGGATATTTATTATATGATGAAGTCCAATTATGAGAAAGAATTTTATTTTGGGTAGGAGTTTTATTTTGTAAGTGTCCTATTTTGAATAGGAAGAGAAGAATTGTGAGTATTGTATAAATAGAGTATTATGTTGAGTTGTTATAGTGTAACACAATCAAAAGTCATGCAACATCTTTAGGAGTTGAGAGAGAGTCTGAGTGAGTTTTGTGTTTGTGTGAGGGAGAAGGTTTTTTACAATTTTTATATTCTGTGCAAAAAAATTGTATTGTGGGTGGGATATTGTGGAACCTCAAGTTTTAAGGTGTAAAATTTGGGAGGATTATCGTAAGCCCATTATTTTAATATAGTGTAGATTCAGTGGTTTTTTCTTTTTAAGGATTTTTCACATTAAATCTTCTATTATTTTATCTCTCTTTATTTTATATTGTGTGGTTTATGTTGACTTAATTTCTAACAAATGGTATCAGAGCTAGGTTGATTTTATCTTGTACAAGAAAGTTAAAAGATATCCCTAACATATATGAGTAGTCTGGCTTCGTCTAGTGTGTCTGAATCTTTTAGTTGTCTTCCCTATTTAACTGTCACCTACTCTTTATCTCAGTTACTTAACAAATAATATTCATAATTAATAGTAAATTAGTAAATATCACACCAGGGTAAGTAGGTGATAGATCTCGTACCTGGATTAAGACTCAAATTTATAGTCCCAAGATTACTATTAGGTCATCATCACCATTGACCACACGCCCACCCTAAAAATCGCGACACTAAACACTTGGGAGTAAACTTAAGTCTTATATACATCACAATATATCTCATATATTTCGTTGTGAGGGTAATTGGTGAAATCTTCATCAGATCAAGTCAAATAACAGTCTGTGGATCGAAATATATCATAGTTGTTGGGGAATAAGTGGGCTCTAGATGCATCACACTATAAAAGTCATTGCTCTGATATCATATGTAATAGTTTGGTTGAGCTCAAACCCGAATTAAGTCTTAAATTTATTGTCCTTAATTAGAATATCATTGGGTAATCAACCCAAGTAAGGCTGTAAACTAACCAAACAGTTCGGACTCAATTCGGGTTCGATTCGAAAAAATACGAGCGAGACTCAGATTCGTTAATAATTTGATCCAAATCTAAGTATAAAAAATAGTTTGAATAAAAATATGACAAAAATCAGAGTAAGGTTATACTTGACTCGTTTAATATTCAAACTACTCGAATTCTCGACTGTTTTTCGATACATACTCGATTGATACAAATTCAATTAGATACTCAATACATTCTCTTATAATATATACAAAATTAAATCAAATTAGGATAATTAATTATTATTTATTTTTTTAATTTTAATTATGAATTTATATTTGTAAAGTGTAATAATAAATATATTTAATTTTTTCATTTCTAAGTAAAATAAAAAATTTAATTTATAATTATGTGAGCAGCTCTCTGTTCGTTTTGGTTGGACTCGTTTGTATCCTTGAACCCAAGTCTACCCAAAAGGTCAAGAAACATATTCTTAATAATGCATCTTACATGTTTCAATATATATAAATATATATACAGTCCGCTTCTCCAATGAACTAGAAGGAGTGAACTAAGAACGAACCAGCTATAGCGACGGTTTTTTCCATCGCTATAGCATAGAAATTCGGTTTTTTATGCTATAGCGACAGAAAAAACCGTCGCTATAGCCGGTTCGCTCTTAGTTCGCTCCCTCCAATTCGCTGAAGAGAGTCGGGCTATATATATATATACTAGCAACAGTCCCGTGTCTCCGGCACTATGGACGGTGGGATTTATTCCAAACTTTGGACGGTCCAGATAATTTATTAGGATGAATGAGAAATTCAAAATCATTTGTATTTTGTTATATAGATATATATATATATATATATATATATATATCATATCTCAAGTGTTAGTACGTGGGACTAAAGTATTACATTAATTGACGAATAACATTTGTATGGGTGTTGTTTTCGCATGCATCTTCATAACTATACTAAAATAAAGAGTACTTTTATAATCGATAACATTTGGCTTGAGTGGTAGTTCTTGTCCTAAACAAAAAAAAAGTATTTATATATATTGCTACAAAAATATGTGACTTGAAGCAAAATCAACATGTTTTTATTGCACTACCAATCTTTTCCACCAAGGTAAATATCTTGATTACACTGTCGATGGGTAGGGTTCCCTTACCAGGCCAAGCCTTTTATTGCATCAAATAATTGTTCATAATTATAATATGATATAACTAGCTTGGAACTATAGGGAACAAGTATTTAAAAAACGGAGTAGAGCCAATTAAGCTACAGGGGAAAGAGGGATAGAGGGTTGTGGGGTTCCCCATTTGCACCGCCCCATATGATTCCGTACTGTGGAGTGAGAGCCAATTAGGCTACAGAGGAAAAAGGGATAGAGAGTTGTGGGTTCCCCATTTGCACCGCCCCTTATGATTCCGTACTGTGGAGTGAGAAGGGTGCTCAAGTAAGTACCCGTTATCCAAATTGACCATTTCTCTATTGGGAGTACTATATCATATCTTTTTAGTTGATTTATATCCAACTAATTAGTGGAGCCAAGTATGGAAGGTTTTGTTGTTGACTTTCTAATACCATGTGCTCCTCAATGCCCACAACTTAGTAGTTTCACTTACACTTGTACTCAATCAATTTCCCCCTCCCCCCTCTTTTCTCCTCTTTGCCTTTTGGATTCAGTGAACTTGTCATCCAACTTATCATTTGTCAATCTTATAAAAATATATAACGTGTAGATGAGATTCTGATTCTACACAATTTAAAATAGACAGTTCATATGAGCAGTTAATCAAAATAAGTTATATTTATATAGCAAAAAGTTACAATTGTACATATATTTGCTGGACTAATTGATGCAACTTGATTATTTTTATTATTATATGTACGTGCAACTCATTTCTATGTTATTGACAAATGGTAAGTTCAAGGATAACTTCAGCAAAATCAAATCTTGAATTTTTGCATGTACATGAGGGCTTGATTCCTCCACGTTATGGTCAAATTCTTGCACTCTTAAAGCTCATTCCACTACATACCTTATCTTTCATGATAAATCATGGCACACTCCTCGAGCACAATATATAGAACATTTTTCGCAATCTCTTCCACTTGCAAAACATGCCTTACTCCTCCCTTCTTTAAGCTACTTCCAAGATTTTCCATAAATTGTAATTTCTTCTATATAAAGTAATGCCAAAGAAAGTAGAGGTTTTGGAAGGGAGAAAAAGAGCCCCCAAGGGTCACTTTGTGGTGTATGTAGGTAATGAAATGACAAGGTTTGTGGTTCCAACACCTTACTTGAAGAATCCTCTATTTCAACAGCTTCTAAATAAGGCTGCAGATGAGTATGGCTTTGATAATCAAACGAAAATTGTTCTTCCTTGTGATGAAACTTCCTTTCGAAGGCTCACCGCCTTCTTGTCCAAGCACTAGAGATTGCGATTATGTACTTAAAGCAGAATGTAAGTAGTAATGGTTTAACGAAAAAAATAGCTTTGTCTTCGGTTTGCTTCTTTTACAACGTTTCTAGCAGTAGCGTTTAGAACTCAAACGTAACGCATCAAAATTAACCAATTTTAGTGCTGCATTGCATTTGAGTCTCAAACGTTGAGCTTGAGATAAATAAGTTAAATTTAAAATAAGTTGCTCGTAAACGAACAATATTTTGATCAAGTGCGTTTCCAAACGCACAAAATATTGCATAGACTAATAAAAGAATTAACCAACACTATATGGATTGATCACCAGATAAAATGACTGCAGCTAGAATATTATTAAGTCACTAATGTAAGTGAATATTTGATTGATCCAAAAAAATAAAAAACTTAAAATACTATAATATATTGGGATTCTTTAACAGCTGGCTCTTCCCTTTCTACTCTTGCACAATTTGTCATTGTGCCATAAACGTGGATTCGGTTTCATGGTAAGTTGATCAATTCCAGAGAGAGATCACCTCTCACCCTGCATGTCGATGCTGTATTGATCAATTGATCAAAGTTAACTTCATACTAATCACTTCCCATAAATGTACCCGCACGTTAGGCCTGACAAAATATGGTTATGAGTTGGTTTTGGTTTTCAAAATATGGTTATAGTTCCATTTAAGAACTAAAACCATATTAACCATTTTTAATATGGGTTGGGTTGGGTTGGAACTATATGGTTATGGTTCAAAACCATATTAACCATATTAATCATTTTAATATGTTTTGACTTTTAAACAGAACTTTTGAAAAATAAAATTGTGACTCTCACAAATAAATTAATTAAGTAATAATATGATATAAAAATTATTAATATAAATAATAAAATGCTAAAAAACTATACTAATAAAATTTTAAATTGAAATTATTAATTCTACTTAAAAATAAATTATTTGTGCAAATATATTAATTTATAAAATATTATTATTTATGAAATGATATTAAGTTAGGAAAAAATTCCACTTAATATCTCTAAAATGCTTTACTTTGTCACCCTATATTTTTTTTTTAAACTGTCACACTAAATTTTATCATAATCTTTGAATTTTTGTTAGTGTATTATTGTTCAACTAGACTTTTAAATTAGTACGTAGAAATTGTTTATTTTTTTCAGCTATACTTTTAAATTTAGTAGAAAATATATTTTGCATATAGAGAAAATTAACAATAATTAACTATCCTGTACTTAAATAGCACAGTAGTAATCTTGACAATAAGCTCTAAAACATGACCAAAACGCAAGCACCCAATATCCAATTACAAATGTTCATAAAATCAATATTAATTAGAGATAAAAAAAATTAACATTTTCACAAATTTTTTCTCATTTCATGTGAGATTCGTATATCATTTTCCTTTTAATTACTACAAGCTTTGATAACCAAATGAAATAAATTTTCTCTCTCCCAAAAAAGTCAAATTGAGCATCACTTTTTTGCACTTGTAGAAAGAGAAAAACAAGACATGACATTTTATTAGAGAGAAAAACAAGACATGGCGTGAATCTAAAAATGGTACGGTATAAAATATGGGTTGAAAAATAGTTAACCGGTTAACTAACTATATTTGTTTAAAAAAATATGGGTCCAAATTTTAACCAACCTGAATGAATAAAAATGGTTAACCAACCCATTTGATTCCAGTTAATATGGTTTGATCTAACAGTTAACTAACTATATTGTCAGATTTAACGCACGTGTTAATGTATGCATGCATAACCCATGAATGTAATTCACCATACTATTGAGCCTTGTATATAACTTGCATGTCTCACAAGGATACTAATATTTACAAACATGGTTTAATTTCATAAAATTTTAAATAATTAATTCTCACCCTTGGAGAAATATTAGTAGTAACTAGCCATATATCTCCTATTATTTCTAAAAGAAATTTATTCAATTAAAAAAAGTCATATTTTCGTTTATGGTTCATGGCGGTACAAAATGATACCATTTTTAAAAATTGTTCTTCATAATTTCAATATCATCTCAAAACCTTTTTTTCAGGAGTAAAATAGAATGAAATTACGTACTTTAACATTTACAAACTTATGAATAAAAACTATTTTTGTGGAATGAATAGAGTTTTATTTTAATTCTTGATATCACCTGAGAGTGATATAGTTTTAGGTAGAGTGGAAATAAGAAAAGAAAAATATTAATTAAAAAAAAAAAGGCTTGTTGACAAGATTGACTAAATGAAGTAGCTGTTTTGACCTGTGGCCCAACACCACTTCCAAATAGAAATCAACATCGCACATGCCCATCTGTCTATGTTCTATGTTACCTTGAGAGAAGATGGAGGGGGGGGAAAGTCTAGAGTTCCTCTGGCAAAACTAATTACAAATATTGCTCAACTATATAAACAACCACTAATCTTACAAAGTAAGCAACTAACTACCTACTAAAAAAAGTTTCATTTGATTTTAGTTCTGATTAATTTACAAAATTTTAAAATTCAAATTGTGGTGTAAATTTGAAATAGTTTTTGAATAACAATTTAATTTAGAAAATTGATTTCTAAGAGTAAAATTTCAATATTTTCATACGAGTGAGACCCAATTTTTATTAATGTGAGAGAACTTGTGGAACTGTCACTTTTACTTGTGAAAATATCAATTCTCTTAATATATACTTAATAATTATAGTACTAGTTTTTAGACAATTTACAATAAAATCAGATGATGTTAAATTTGTTTGTGTAAAACTTCCAAGATCGTTGTCATCTTTCTACTTGACAGTTATTGCATATGCTGACTTTCCTTAGTCAGCTACTAAAGTCTTCTTATGATCATCTTGTGGAAGACTTCATCTTGAATGGCTTCACAACTCAATCTGGATGCTGATTCATGAGTTGATGCTTAGATCTTCTATTAGCTTGCATGTCATTCGTTGAGTGTTCTCTGACTTCCCTTAAGTGAGATGTATCTTTGCAATACCAACCAGAGCCTTCATTCCTTTGGATATTTTGGGAGTGCTCAATTGTTGAGAATCGTGTTTGCTCTACGATTCTTCTTTGGCTTTGTGAGCACATCTGTTGATGTCTTAGTTCGCACTTTATGATTCACTTTTCTATCACGCAGAATAACTCGACTCGAGATCGATCTTGACACTACGATTTACATACCGTTGTGCTTGTTGTCTTCATCTAATCTTGCTCGACTCGTTTTACGCTTTTGATACGATCGATGAGACTCTACGATTCCGAGTGTAGTCTACGATCCTTTACTTGGTCAAGTAGACTCTACGACTCCGAGTGCGATCTCACGATTCTTGACTTGACTTTTGGCGGATGCTCGGTTGGCTCAGAAAGGTGGTGTCTCTACGATTACGAACACGACTTCCTCCGGCAGACTACTACCCGAGGAAGCTTTTACTCGACACACTACGATCCTCCTCATCTCACCCGAAGTCTACGAACTCCGAGATCTACTATCTTGCAGACTACGATTACGCCTCGATAGCTCTCGAGTTATCCTTGACTCTCTGGCGGACTACGATTTACAGTGCGATTAACTTTCGACGATCGACATGCTTCTCTATTACATCATAAGATCAACCTAACATGCTTGATCTTTCTATATTTATAGTCCTTGTACATTATTTCTTTTAAGAACTTTTACAAAGTCATTTTTACTTATGTAGGATCAACCTAACACATTTGATCAATTCATTCTAAGTCCTTGTACATATGTTTCTATCATCTATCAAAGGACTTTATTAACTTTTCTTAATGCAAGCATACTTGCATATTCATTCATATATATATATATATCATAATCAAATCATATGTAAATAGGAATAGCATTCACATGCTTATTCCTGACATTATTGTTATTGTTATTGTAATTGTTATTGTTATTGTTATTGTTATTGTTATTTTTATTTTTATTTTTATTTTTATTATTATTATTATTATTATTATTATTATTATTATTATTATTATTATTATTATTATTGTTGTTATTGTTATTGTTATTGTTATTGTTATTGTTATTGTTATTGTTATTATTATTATTGTTATTATTATTATTATTATTATTATTATTATTGTTGTTGTTGTTGTTGTTGTTGTTGTTGTTGTTGTTGTTGTTGTTATTGTTTTAGTTATGTACATAACAGATCTTAGGAAAAGGGATCTGTTTTAATTTGGGAGAAATGATTTATTTAGTTATAAATATTAATCCTTGCAAAAATATAACAGGTAGGCTTTTTGGCTTAGGCGGTAATGTATTCAAGTTTTAAGCTAGAGGTCTCGTGTTCGAATCTTGTCAGCAACATTATTTTTGGGATTAAGTTCAACGCATCTTGGCAGCAACATTATTTTTGGGATTAAGTTCAACGCACATGTGGTTATTTTTGGGATTAAGTTCAACGCACATGTGGCGCCTGGGGCTCGAAGTCAAGTTCAGTGGTTGACTTTGCATTTTACCCTCATTTGCTACTAATAGTAGCGAACGCTAACAAGAATAAGAGTTTGATTTTATTTTAGAGTTTAGTGTTTATTGACTAGGATATAGGGTTTATTAACTTTTTTAATTAGGACCTAGTTAATAAATCATAAATTTTAATTAATAAACCATAAACTCTGATTAATAAATCATAAATCGTAGTTAATAAACATCTATTATTATATATACTAAATCACAGTACATGACACAATAAATTGACATATGTCATTCTACAAAATTGACACATGTCCATCTTAATTAATGCTTCTTATTGCCCTTGACAAAAATATCATTGACAATTACTTTGATATATATACCGATCACCTTATTTTATGGATATTATCAATGATTCGTTATTTTATGATCCATTAATTAGATAACTCTCTTAGGCAACAACCAGATTGGATCAATTTAAACACGATAGGGCCAACTTGCTTTTTATGAAAAAATAGTTTTAATTATTTGAAAAGTAAATTTCCTTTAATATTAGATTTTTATTTATTTTACCTACTTTTCATAGTTCCATACAATTAAAAATTATTTCCATATTCATTTTAAAACTTCAATCTATTAGCTTCCAAAAATTCTTCTAATTATTTGAATCATGTTAATTGATTCTAAAGATATGAAAATTTATTTGCTTAACCAATTTATGGAAAACTCAATCAATTTAAAATTCATGTGAATATTTATTTTTATCTTTAAAATAATAATTTTGTAGTAACTGATATTTTTTAAAATAGTTCAAGAAATCAACTATTACATTATCAAATTAATTTACATGAATTGAAATTGTAATTTTCACTAATTGATTAGTAAAAGAATCTAAACTGGATTTTTTTTATGGGATACTAGAAGTATAATTAATTTTGTCATGAAACTTGAAATTGGTTTGATTATTTTATTAAAATGGAATGAACAATTTACGTGAGTTCATATGAGACTGAGCTGATGTGGTAAGATTTTGAATGAAATCTATCTATTATTTATTATCTATTACATGTGCCTTTCCCACATTGTAACACATGTTCTATATAATTAATGTGCATTCCACACTAATTTAATTATATTACAACATAATATTATACCATTTATAATTATATTACAACATAATATTATATTGTTTAAAACATTTAAAATAATTATATCCTAAAATTACTACTTTTCTAATATTATATCATTCATAATTATACCATACATTATATCATACATGTATGGTATAATATTATAAAATACGTATATAACAAAATAACTACATATCTAAACCTGTGTGGATATTATCATTACTAATTTAATTATATTATAGCATAATATTATACCATTTATAATTATATTACAACATAATATTATACGATTTAAAACAATATTAAAATAACAAATAATATCAATCATAACTTACTATGTTTATTTTATAATCTCATAAATCACTATTTTCTCAATCTAAACGGTTTTTATATTATTATTATTTTGATTTTATAATCCACTAAATCACTACAAAATCTAAACTGCTACGATAATGTTAATCTGCTTCTAATATTATCATTACTAAATTAATTATTAAATTTTAAAATCACTACTTTTTAATTCCAATATAATATTTTAAATTTATAATCCACTAAATCACTACAAATCTAAATTATTTTGGTAATGTCAACTGTTCTGATATTATCTGTGACGCCCCCAAAATTAGGTATACATCACCCATCTTGGGTAAAATCGCCGATACATGGTACAAAATTCAAATACAACTTACTAATACAACTCGTCAGTATGCAATACGACAAAAACATAACTATGAGTTTGAATACAATTATTGTCTACTAGAGATTATACAAACTCAAAAGGAGTCCTCATTACAATTATTAACACACTATTTCACGTAAATAGTGAGGACTACTAATGCTATCCTCCGGACCAATTACTCTGTTCCCCGACTAGTCCTCGCTTTATGTTCTCATTTCAAGAGAATAAAGGTGAAAGAAAGGGTGAGCTCAACTAGCCCAGTAAGAAATATTATGACTAAGATAATGCATAATAAATTATAGTTAGCCTTCAACATTGTTAAATTGATAAAATATAACAACATCAAGTTTAACTGCAGCGGAACAAGCAATCCATTAAAAGAGTCAAATAGAGAATAAAATCTACTATCTTTTATGATTTAAAAGGTTTTTCATCACTTTTATCGCTGAGACTCGACAATAAATAATCCACATCATCGAATCACCCCTTGCATTATGGCCAAGGATATTCTTTAGTATCACGACCACAAATTATCCATGCACTTACTGACCAGGACATTCGTGTATTCATTAATGGTCATGATCATGCCAACAATCATCCATCAATGCACTATGGGCCAATGATAACTTTTACCACATCATTTGTAACATTACGGTCATGATTACAATCAATAATCCCTCGGTCATAATCATACCAAGTCCATTTATGCACCACAGAGCCACGAGATGACTTTCAACATAATATAGACATGAGGATGATGACAATGATATAAGAATTCAATAAAACAAGTTCAAGAATTAATTTATTCAGGAACTAATAACGTCCAAATTGTCAACATGATCTTCGCTTTGTAGAGTAAAATTCAAGAATGCTCGTAAGAATATTTCCAAGAAAAGATACTGGATGAAGCGCAAATATCAAGGATATTCCACTAATTTCATGGAGTATAGAAGTTAAAACTTTAACCAACTGAGTATAACAACAAATGGAATAACAAAAGAAATCACCATGCATGCGATTATTTGACATGACGCGAGTTATTCCAACAGATTAATAAGTGATTTTAACCAGTCGTCGAAATAAATTCGCAAGCGGGATGTTCCAATGTAATAATAAAGATTTTAACCAGTCCCTGTAAAACACACGCATGTGATATTACAACGAATAAATAATAAAGATTTTAACCAGTCCTGTGTAAAACACACATGCGCATGATGTTCCAATGAATAATAGAAGAATGTCACCAAGTATAGGGTAAATCAGCGTATACAAGTTATTCCAATGAGAATAATAAGCAATGGAATAACAACAATTCTCTTCATGAATAAGAAAGAATAACACCCCTTACATTAGTAGATTGAATCTTTATGATAGTGTAGTAATGTAGAATACTCCTCTTCTTTCTCTCTTATCTCTCTATACTTTCTCTCTCTATAGCTTGAATGAATTTGTGAAAATAATGAAGCACTAGGCCTCTATTTATAGAAGATTTCTAGCTTAGCACTTGAAATGTGAAAAGGCAAGTGGCTTGTGGTGATGTGAAAAGAAAAGTGGTTTGGCGCTTTGTAATGTGAAACACCAAGTGGTTTGACGCCTGTAATGTGAAACGACAATTGATTCGACGCCTGTAATATGAAATGGCAAGTGGTTTGACGTCTGGTAAAGGTAATTACTATTGACGAATGTAATTACTATTGACGAAGGTAATTACTATTGACGAAGGTAATTATTATTGACGAAGGTAATTACTATTGACGAAGGTAATTACTATTGACGAAAGAGACTCTTAGATGATGACAATTGGGCCCCCATAAAATAACCAAACTTACCACAAACGTCTCATAATAGACTCTTTATATACATCAAGGATTGAATAAATATTACCATAAATTATTTTATTTTTAATCAACACATATTTAATCTTTCAACAATTATTAATCATTTATAACTTGTCGTCTCAATTATTGATTTAATAATATAACATATTATCTGAGATGATCTTTGTGACAATAATTGAATCAATAATATAAGAGATATGATGCAACAATTATCAGTAGTAATAATTGAGTATAGGTGAGTGACTTCTCACGTAAGCATCAATAATTAATACCGTGTACTATGCAACCACGCCAGACATTCTTGTACTTTTACTACTGAGGGTAGTTCAACGGTTTTAACGGTAATACCTCCTACCGTTATTTTCATGAAGTATTTTTATCGCTTTTCTCAATCCGACAAATAATTTCGTTAATGGGGTCCACTAATGATTGTCTTGCCGTCGTCTAATATTCCCCACAAAATGAATATTCCCCAGACCAAACGAATATTTTATAACAACTTGCTTACTTTGCAAAATTTATAAATATTACCCACAACTATAACATTATATCAAATTTACTCCATAATATTCAAAAATAATATTTATAGAAAATTCATCTTTATATTTATAAAAGTTGGGGTCTTACAACCTCCCCTTCTTATGAAATTTCGCCCTCGAAATTAGGGTACGTACCTGGTATGTCAAAGAGGTAAGGATACCTTGATTTTATTTCAGATTCTAACTCCCAAGTCATTTCCTCAACATCGTGGTTTCTCCACAAAACTTTGACTTGAGGTATAACCTTGGAGCGTAGAATATGTTCCTTCTTATCCAAGATTTGAACAAGAACCTCTTCATACGTCAAATCTTTCGCTATTTCATCCTGTTCTAACTCAATAATGTGGTTCGGATCTTTCACATATTTACGTAACATGGATATGTGAAAAACGTTATGAACACGAGACATACTTGGCGGTAAAGCGAGTCTATAGGCCACAGTTCCTACTCGATTGAGGATTAAAAATGGGCCGATGAATCGAGGATTGAGTTTCCTCTTCTTTCCAAATCTCGTAACTCCTTTCCATGGAGCAACACGCAACAACACATGATCTCCTATATCGAATTCCACGTCCTTTCGATGAAGATCAGCATAACTCTTTTGTCGATCTTGTGAGGTTTTTATACGTTGTCGGATAATTTGAATCTTTCCGTAGTCATA
This sequence comes from Panax ginseng, assembly GCA_020205605.1. Lineage (NCBI taxonomy): Eukaryota > Viridiplantae > Streptophyta > Magnoliopsida > Apiales > Araliaceae > Panax > Panax ginseng. The sequence goes on along the minus strand of CM035145.1, from coordinate 131,400,955 downwards.
CGTACCAACTCCGGTCTCAACAACGTTGCTTCACCCACCTCATCCCATCATACTGGAGAATGACACTTTCTTCCATACAACGCTTCGAATGGATCCATGCCAATACTTGCATGATAACTGTTGTTGTAGGAAAACTCCACCAATGGTAAGAACTTGTCCCAACTTCCCTTGAAATCAAGGACACGTAGTCTTAATAGATCTTCAAGAGTTTGAATAGTCCTCTCTCGATTGTCATCCATCTGAGGATGATATGCCGAGCTAAATCATAAGTCTGTGCCCATAGCTTTTTGTAAACTAACCCAAAATCATGAAGTGAATCTTGGGTCTCGATCAGAAACTATGGATACCGGCATACCATGCAGTCTTACAATCTCGTTTATGTACATACGAACAAGACGTTCAAGTGTATAAGTTTCTCGTATCGGTAAGAAATGAGCAGACTTGGTTAATCTATCAACAATGACCCAAATCGCATCTATGCCTTGAGAAACCTTAGGAAGACCGATAACGAAATCCATGGTAATGTGCTCCCACTTCCATTCTAGAATCTCAAGTGGTTGCAATGGACCTTTTGGTACTTGATGCTCCGCTTTAACTCGTTGACAAGTTAGACACCTTGAGATAAACAACGATATCTCTCTCTTCATATTGCTCCACCAAAATGTATGATGAATATCATGATACATTTTGGTACTCCCTGAGATGGATTACAAAGCGGTGTGTTGTGCGCCCCATCATGATTTTATACTTTAAATCGTGGTCGTTAGGAACACAAAGTCCGGAGTTGACTCAAGTATTCCTTCTTCTCATCGATTCTTGTTTCCGCAATGCACCTTCTTGCACTTTCTTCCTCATAATGATCGCATGTGTCCGAGTGAATAACTTGAGCGACTTTAATTTTATCGATTAAAGTCGGTTCTACTCAGATATTCGCCATCATCACATGGGTCCTGAGTCTTTAACTCTATCTCTGTCCTTTGCAAGTCATACAAAATGGACATTTGCGTTGACAATATCGCATTCGTACTTGCATATGATCTTCTACTCAATGCGTCAGCTACCACGTTCGCTTTTCCAAGATGGTATTGGATGGTATGATCATAATCTTTCAACAGTTCAAGCCCACGTCATTGTCGCATGTTGAGTTCCTTTTGAGTAAAGAAATATTTGAGGCTTTTATGATCTGTAAAGATCTCCACTTTCTCCCCATACAAGTAATGCCACCAAATCTTTAGTGCGAAGACAACAGCTGCCAACTCTAGATCATGAGTAGGATAATTCCTCTCATATTCTTTGAGTTGTCTTGAGGCATAGGCTATGACTTTTTCATGTTGCATGAGAACACATCCTAACCCATTGCCCGAAGCATCACTGTAGATGACAAATCCCTCCGAGCCAGATGGTATTGTCAGAACAGGTGCTGAAATGAGTCTCCTCTTGAGTTCTTGAAAACTCTTCTCACATTCCACGCTCCAACCGAACTTTGTATCTTTTCGAGTCAGCTGAGTTAATGGAGTAGCAATTCGAGAAAATCGTTCCACGAATCTCCGATAATACCAGCTAAACCGAGAAAGCTACGATTTCGGTCCATCGATTTAGGTTGCTCGACTTTGAATTGCTTCAATCTTTGCCGGGTGAACAGATATCCCATGATTTGATATCACGTGCCCAAGGAATGCAACTTCCTCAAGCCAGAACTCGCATTTCTTCAACTTGGCATATAACTTGTATTCACGAAGCTTTTGGAGTGTCAGCCTCAAGTGTTTCTCATGATCTTCACGACTTTTGGAATATATGAAGATGTCATCAATAAAGATGACCACAAAAAGATCCAAATATTCCTTGAATACTCGGTTCATCATATCCATGAAGGCAGCAGGAGCATTAGTCAATCCAAAGGACATGACTAGGAATTCATAATGCCGTCTGCATCGAGTTCCGAAGCCGTCTTTGGAATGTCATCGCTTCTAATCTTCAATTGGTGATATCCGGAACGAAGATCAATCTTTGAAAAGAATTTGGCTCCTTGCAACTGGTCAAACAGGTCATCAATATGTGGCAATGGGTACCTATTTTTGATGGTGACATGATTCAACTCTCGATAATCAATACAAAGTCGCATACTCCCATCTTTCTTCTTCACGAATGAGCAGGAGCACCCCAAGGAGAAGTACTAGGACGAATAAAGCCAATGTCTAACAATTTCATGCGCGATTGGGTCTTTAACTCCTCGAAGTTCAATAGAGCCATTCGATATGGGGCTTTGGAAATCGGTTTTATCTGGGTTCAAGGTCGATACAAAATTCAATTTCACGCTCGTGGGTAGGCGAGAATTTCTTCGAGAATACGTCGGAAAATTTATTAACAATAGAAATATCGTTCAAAACTGACGTATTTTTGTTTAAATCTGTGATATGAGCTAAGAAAACTTGACATCCGTTTTTCAATAAACGAATAGCTTTATGGCTTGAGATGACTGTGATTGATTTTAATGGTTTGGTCGCTTGAATTCGCATAATAGGTTGATTAGGAATATGAAAGCTAACAACCTTACGGAAATAATCAATTTTTGCATGATAAGTAGTTAACCAATCAATCCCTAGAATCACGTCAAATGCAAGTATTTTCAATGAAATAAGATCTACAAGTAATGCGAGGGTACCGATTTGAACCAAACAAGACTTATAAACAGTGGATGTAATGAAGGTTTCTCCCAACGGAGTTTCCACAGATAAGTCAAAGTCTAATTTCTCCTGAGTCAAATTTAATCGATGAGCGCAAGTGGGAGAAATAAAGAATGGGTAGAACCGTATCAAATAAAGTATAGATTTCGTTAGAGTTTACGATAAGCTTACCCGTGATGACCTCATTCGGGTTCCTTGCTTTCTGGGAGGTCACAACAAACGCTCCCTCAGACTATCGATTTTGACTTTTCCGGGGCTACTTTGGTGCCTCCAACCTAGTTGAATTTGTCTTCGGTGAACGATAAAATCGGGCTAAGTGACCTTCTCTTCCATAATTATAACATGCTTTGGACGACATCGCTAGCAGTTTGGACCGATGTGCCCCTCCCATCCGTGATTTGAAACATATGATAGGTGGTCGTTCTCCTTCCTTAACGACAGTCTTTGGTCTTGACGTCTTTCCATCATTGTTGAATCTCCTCTTCTTGAAATGTCCATTCTTATTGTTTTTGCCATGATTACCACCGAAGTGGTTACCATTTCTCGGCTTTATTGATTCCTCAACGCTTGTTGTCATCGCTCAATGATCGCTCTCCATTGGTATTATCATTTCACGGGTTGCTCTCTCTCTTTTAGTTGCGTTGACTCGTTATCGCTACTTCTCACTAATCGGAGCCCTATTTACAACATCTGAATATAAACACAGTTTATGAGAAATAAGATGTTGACGTATCTCCGGCTTCAAACCTCTTAAAACATCCGTGTCATTCTCTCTTCATTATCCACCAAGTGGGACGCAAACCGGGATAACTCCGCAAATTTAGCCTCGTATTGGGACACGGTCATATTGTTTTGTTCCAACTTGATAAACTCCACCTCCTTCATGTGACGAATACTTTCGGAAAGTATTTGTCGTTGAAACAACTCTTGGAATATCTCCCAAGACATACGCCTCTCTCAGCGACATAAAGCGTGAAGGAACCTTTTGCTCCTCGTGAGCATACCAAGACATCAAATATCTTGGTGATTTATTTTATCCATGCTTACGCCATAAGTGGTTTTGGCTCTCCTTAAACTCCGGTGGTCCCAGCTTTGAACTATTTAGCGGTGACCACTTTGAGAGTTTCAGAGTGTTTCCACCGCATTTTGGACAGGAGCCGCTCTCTCTTCTTTGTTGCATGAATTACATAAAGCCCCCGAACATTTGATCATTCATCATTTGGTCAGTGTTGTTGTTTGCATGAGGATTGTCGCCTTCCTGATGCACATTATCCTAATTATTGATATGTGGTGAATCAATGGTCGCCTGTGCTCCATTGCTATTCTCAACATTCTCGTATGTCATTTCGTGATCATCGCCACAAAACAAAGGTTAATTGACATGTAACATATTATCCCTAAATTCGACCCAGGCCAATTAAATACCACATAAACTTAGGTAGGTCATACTAGCGAAGGAATTCCCCGTCTCTCCCCTCCTAGTACTATTCTCGCATCTTAGCCAGGGATCATATCACTAAGCTTTGATACCAATTGTGACGCCCCCAAAATTAGGTATACATCACCCATCTTGGGTCGTCAGATACATGGTACAAAATTCAAATACAACTTACTAATACAACCGCTATAGTGTGCAATACGACAAAACATAACTGTGAGTTTGAATACAATTATTGTCTACTAGAGATTATACAAACTCAAAAGGAGTCCTCATTACAATTATTAACACACTATTTCACAAAATAGTGAGGACTACTAATGCCATCCTCTGGACCGTTACTCCATTCCCCGACTAGTCCCTGCTATGTTCTCATTTCCTGAAGAGAACAGTGAAAGAAAGGGTGAGCTCAACTAGCCCAGTAAGAAATATTATGACTAAGATAATGCATAATAAATTATCGTTAGCCTTCAACATTGTTAAACTGATAAAATATAACAACATCAAGTTTAACTGCAGCGGAACAAGCAATCCATTAAAAGAGTCAAGTAGAGAATAAAATATACTATCTTTTATGATTTAAAAGGTTTTTCATCACTTTTATCGCTGAGACTCAGCTTAATAAATAATCCACATCATCGAATCACCCCTGCACTATGGCCAAGGATATTCTTTAGTATCACGACCACAAATTATCCATGCACTACAGCCAAGGACATTCGTATATTCATTAATGGTCATGATCATGCCAACAACTGTTCATCAATGCACTACGGGCCAATGATAACTTTTACCACATCATTCGTAACATTACGGTCATGATTACACCGAATAATCCCTGGTCATAATCATACCAAGTCCATATATGCATTACAGGCCACAGATGACTTTCAACATAATATAGACATGAGGATGATGACAATGATATAAGAATTCAATAAAACAAGTTCAAGAATTAATTTATTCAGAACTAATAACGTCCCAAATTGTCAACATGATACCGCTTTGTAGAGTAAAATTCAAGAATGCTCGTAAGAATATTTCCATGAAAAGATCTCGGATGAAGCCTTGAAATATCAAGGATATTCCACTAATTTCATGGAGTATAGAAGTTAAAACTTTAACCAACCGAGTATAACAACGAATGGAATAACAAAAGAAATCACCATGCATGCGGTACTTGTGACAGATGTGTTATTCCAATTAATAATAAGTAGCAAGAACTGTGTCAAAGTAAATTGCACCCAAGCGAGATGTTCCAAATAATAATAAAGATTTAAACCGAGTCCTGTAAAACACACAAAATGATATTACAATGCAGAATAATAATAAAGACGGAACCAGAATTCCTGGTGTAAAACAATGCATGTGGATGTTCCAACGTAATAATAATAAAGATGGAACCAGTCCAATGTAAAACACACAAAGCAGGATGTTCCAACAGAATAATAATAAAGATTTTAACTAGGTCCTGTAAAACACACATGCATGTGGATGTTCCAACAAAATAATAGAAGAATGTCACCAAGTATAGGTAAACCCAGCGTACACGTGTTATTCCAATGTAATAATAAGCAATTGAATAACAACGCCTTCTCTTGCTGAATAAGAAAGAATATCACCCCTTACATTAGTAGATTGAATACTGCGGTAGTGTAATAACGAATCACTCTTCTTCTTTCTCTCTTATTCTCTATACTTTCTCTCTCTCTATAGCTTGAATGAATTAAGTGAAAAATAATGAAGCACTTTAGGCCTCTATTTATAGAAGATTTCTAGCTTAGTACTTGAAATGTGAAAAGGCAAGTGGCTTGACGACTGGTGATGTGAAAAGAAAAGTGGTTTAACGCCTGTAATGTGAAACACCAAGTGGTTTGACGCCTGTAATATGAAACGACAATTGGTTCGACACCTATAATATGAAACGGCAAGTGGTTTGACGTCTGGTAAAGGTAATTACTATTGACGAATGTAATTACTATTGATGAAGGTAATTACTATTGACGAAGGTAATTATTATTGACGAAGGTAATTACTATTGACGAAGGTAATTACTATTGACGAAGAGACTCTTAGATGATGACATATGGGTCCCCCATAAAATAACCAAACTTACCACAAACGTCTCATAATAAACTCTTTATATACATCAAGGGTTGAATAAATATTACCACAAATTATTTTATTTTTAATCAACACATATTTAATCTTTCAACAATTATTAATCATTTATAACTTGTCGTCTCAATTATTGATTTAATAATATAACATATTATACAGATGATACTGTGACAATAATTGAATCAAAATATAAGAGATATGATGCAACAATTCTTCGTGAGTAATAATCGAGTATAAATTGAGTGACTTCTCACGTAAAGCATCAATAATCAATACCGTGTGCTACTATGCAACCACGCCAGACATTCTTTTTTTTACTACCGGGTAGTTCAACAGCTTTAAACAGTAACACCTCATCGTTATTTTCATAAAAGTATTTTTGTCGCTTTTCTCAATCCGATAATAATTTCGTTATAGGGGTCCACTAATGATTGTGCTGTCAGTAGGAATATTCCCCGACAAAATGAATATTCCCCGACCAAACGAATATTTTATAACAACTTGCTTACTTTGCAAAATTTATAAATATTATCCACAACTATAACATTATATCAAATTTATTCCATAATATTCAAAAATAATATTTATAGAAAATTCATCTTTATTTATAAAAGTTGGGGTCTTACATTATCACTTCTAATTTAATTATTATCTCCTAAAAGCACTATTTTTTAATCCCAAATTAATATTTTGATTTTATAATCCTCTAAATCACTACAAATTTAAATTGTTTTAGTAATATCAACTGTTCTGATATTATCCTTTTTAATTTAATTATTATATCCTAAAATCACTATTTTTTTAATCCCAAATTAATATTTTTATTTTATAATCCCCTAAAATCCACTACTTTTCTAAACTGTTACTAATTTAATTATGTTAAAACATAATTATTGTATCCTAAAATAATTACTTTTCTAATATTATAACATTCATAATTATACCATACATTATATCATACATATATGGTATAATATTATAATACATGTATATAATTAAATCACTACCTATCTAAACTGTGCAGATATTATCATTACTAATTTAATTATATTACAACATAATATTATACCATTTATAATTATATTACTATTTTGTATCTGTCACGTCCAGTTTTTAGCTATGACCAATTGTATGTAGCAGTATCAAGAGTTACAAACAAGAGTGGAGTAAAAATACTAATTTGTGACAAAGATGGACAAACATACAATACTACAAAGAATGTAGTTTTTCAGAAATTTTTTCACAATATTTAATGTATAAAGGTTTGACTGTTTCTGGCTATTATCTTTTTGCTGCTCATTATTAATGTGAACCCTGATTATTTTATTATTATATCTCATGAAATTTTTACTATAATCTATTTTGAATCTTTTTAGGTAAATCTATGATTTGCATTTACAAAGCTATCTCGATCGAGGTTTGTCTTTTTTATTTTTTGGATGACAGTATTTAAAATTCTATGCAAGTCCATTTCATATGTGTTTTACTCTAATTCTTTTCATTTTTATTTAATATAGGAGCTCTTTATGTTCTGTTAGTTTTCAATCCGACAAACACATGAATTTTTAGCTAAGTGTGAGATTTTTTTTATCTTGGGCAATACTATTTCCTATTAAAGAGTTGTGGAAAGATAATTATTTATTTGGTTGATAGTTTATGCAATGTTGAAATCAACTATTAAGTATGTCTAAATTCTTATATTTCACTATTGTCTAGATTCCTGTCACAAATATTTATAAGATTGCAACGACTGTTAAAAAGATCATTTAAGTGCTAATTTTTGTTTGTGTGAATATATTGCACATTCAATAAATATAAGCTGGATTGAAGACCTAAATTGGAAGAAGCTTAACTGTGATAATTCGGTACCTATGGTTCAATGGTAATGTGACAATGAATTTGGTGTACGCAGCTTCTTGGCGAGTTAAATTTTGTTGGCATGCTTCTTGCATTATTTCAAAAAGCATCATGGATTTTATTCTCTTAAGCACAACAAAATTTTGCGCCTCTACAATTCTAAATAATTTTGTTGAAAGTGCAAAGGAGTTATATGAATACGCACCTTCGATTATGGGACAAAGGTATTCAATGGGAGGGGCTATGGCTTCATTTTGTGGACTATATCCCACGGTGTTTATATCTATGGCTTCTTCATTTATTGCATTCTATTATATGGATTGTGGCTTTGCATGATTTGTTAAGTACTAGCATCCGGTAAATCTTTTTCATCATCATTTATATATTTTTTTTGTATTATAATAACACTGTGAGTGCCTATACAATTGTCAAAAATTGATAAATAAAAAAAAAACTAATGAGGTAATGTATTCGTTCTTTAACTATAACATTGTGTTGTGTATGACACGGTGCTATATTGCTATGTTTTTGGACATGGTGTTTGTTTGACATGAAGATCCAACATAATTATTAATTCTCGTGCTTTTCAGTTTTCACAAGTAACATGTGTTTTTCCTTCATGTCTGAGGACCGAAACTGAGACATTCTTTCATTGCTTTTCCCTTTCGTTTGGATGTTAGAATTAAAGGTGCAAGTAAGCGATATCTGAGACATGGACTCTTCAAAATGCATCAAGTACATGTGTCGAGATATTTAAGGCTTGGTGAGGTTTGTGTAATGTGTAATGTACTTTAAAATATACCACTAAAGAATCATATCAATATAACAATTCGATGACATTGTGCATGACACTTTCTAAATATTTGTTAGTGCTTTAGAATGAAAGAGTTACCCATTTTTAACCATATTGGTTACATTATAAACATTTTTATCAAGACATTAATATATATATATATATATATATATATATATATACACACACACACACACACACACACACACACACACAACTGTTATGTAATGTTCTTGGGTTTAGTGATCAGATTAATTATATATTTGGATATGTATTTGCACATAAAATTTTTATGCAACACTATATAACATATGCTATTAAAATTTGATAATCGCACAACAATCTACCATCTTCTTATTATATTTTAATTTATTAATTGCATGTATAAATTTATTATTAACAAAATGAATAATCTCGCCGCAAAGCGCGGGTTTGTATCTAGTTAAACTCTAAAATAAAGTCAAACACTTATTCTAATCAGCGTATTAGTAGCGAATGTTATGTATTTTTTTAACAATTTCTAATCATTACCGTTACCTCTTATTTTCAATACTGGTGTATACTCTAGAAAAATCCATAACAAATACAAAAAATATTATTTATCTTAAATATTCATATATATAGATAAATGGATAAAAATAAATTAAAAAAACTCATACATTATTATTCTATTTTAATTTTTATCATATAAAATTTGTTGTCGCGTCAAATTTGGCTCATATGTCAGTTATTTTTTCAAAAATGTCCATCCCTTTTTCGCTTCTCAACTGTCCCAAAAAAGAGGGGGAAATTCGGCCTTCGACCAAGTCCTGGGCTAATTTGCCTTTCTTCTCGAGAAACTTTCAACAAAATAATTGATTTAGTTCGTCAGCGGCAGAAGATCGAACAGTTGGGGAGCATTATAGAAATAATAAAAGAGGTAATTATCAGATCAGAAAGAAGAAGAGGAATGGTCCTTCCTCTGTTTAAGATCGGAACACTCGCTTTCAGGACTCTCAGCAAACCCATCGCTGGTAGACTCAAAACCGCCGCTGGCTTTCATCCTAGATTCCGCCAATCTATCATCAACATCGCCAGGTTACTTATCTACTTATGTGTGTTTTTTTACAGCAATTCTGGCGTTAGTTTCTTTTGCATTAATAAAATAGAAATTTGGTTTTACAGACAATGAGATATAGTATGAACTTAATATGGGTTTAAGGGATTAATGTTGGGGAGTTTGTTTTTTTAGATGGGTTTATGAGTAAAGTAGGAGAATGTTAGTGTTTCCGGAGTCATTATGGAATTTGGGCGACTCTGTTGCTGTGTTGCATTTCTGCATTCAGTTTTAGTTTTAACTTAATTTCTGACTTATAAATAAAAATGGTACCAAACACTTTTATTTTCTAACTTATAAGTCATTTCAAAATTTAAGTTCTAAGTTGTTTTAAAATAAGTCACTTCTGTACATCCCTTTGTGTGGCTAATCGTTGTATTTAGAGTAGGTCATTCGAAGAATATGAATTGTTGTCTTGAATACAAATTTTAGTTTCAAATTTAGGCTTTATTGAAATGGACATAAGTGAATGTTTGTACTCATTTTAGTAATTTGAATTGTTGATCCTAATGCAATGTAAAATAACATCTGTAACATTGAAGGAAAATGCCAACTATAAGTATAAGTATTTTTATATATATAAGTATTTTTATATATGGCATCTGAGAATTCTTTTCAATTTTTCATTGATCACTTTTTAATTTCTTTCATCACCCTTTTTCTTCATTTGGGTAAATTTCCCATTTTTTCCCTTATCGATCTAATAGGAAAAAACATTACATTGACATCTGCATAATCCTTAATTTGTTCTTCATTTAAGTTATTGCTCACATTATCACATCGTTGCATGTTTTTCCAATTTCTTTGTACACAGGATACTCTACTCAAATAAATAAGAATATCAAATATATAAAACTTGAGTATTTATTTCTGAATTAAACGGAGGAATCATTAATGGTGTCAACCAATAAAGTAAAGTGACATGCATAATGAATTCACTCATTGGATTTCTTCCTAGAAAAAGGATATTTGATTAGGTTTGAAATTAAATTAAAAACAAGAAATATCATTGGATTTCTTCACCATGCAGTTAATTAGTTAAACATAAATAATCTTAATTTTAGAAATTAAATGTTGTGGGTTTGAATTATTGCAGGTTTTTCCCCAGAGGGTATAAGAAAAGTGCACAGGAGGGACCTCTGGTGCTTCATATAAACCCCTGATTTGGTTATTTCATCTTAATTCATCACAACATTATACATAATAAAATGGGTGACAAAACTTTTCACTTAGCTATGTATCCATGGTTTGCCATGGGCCATCTTACTTCTTTTCTTCATCTTTCCAACAAGCTTGCAGAAAGAGGCCATAAAATCACCATTTTCATACCCTCCAAAACACTACACAAGTTGGAGCAATTCAATATTCACCAAGACCTCATCACTCTTATCCCAATAATTGTCCCACATGTGGAAGGCCTACCTCTTGGTGCCGAAACAACAAGAGATGTTTTTATCCATTGCAGTCTTCTCTCATGACTGCAATGGATAAAACACAACCCACCATTGAATCTTCTCTTCAAGAACTCAAACCCCATTTCATCTTCTTTGATTTTGGACATTGGGTACCATCCCTGGCACGCCCTTTGGGTATTAAGTCCATTCATTATTGCACCATAAGCTCTGCAGCCACTGGATACTTGATAAGGGACGGAGATAAATACCAGAACAAGAAGTTGACAGAAGCTGATTTGATGGAACCTCCTCATGGATTTCCTCCTTCATCAATGATCAAGATTTACGCACATGAAGCTCGCCACCTAGTTGGTGCAAGTGCAAAAGAATATGGTAAAGACATATCATTCTCAGAGCGCCTTTTTATCGCCTTTAGTGACTGTGATGCCATTGCTTTCAAAACATGTCGAGAGATGGAAGGTTTATACTGTGATTATCTTGAGAATCATTTCAAAAGGCCTATTCTACTGGCAGGGCCAGTTGTGCCAGAGCCACCAACTACAACACTAGAAGAACAATGGGCAAAATAGCTTGATGGATTCAAACCAAATACAGTGATTTTCTGTGCATTTGGAAGTGAATGTATGCTTAAAAAAGATCAGTTTCAAGAACTAGTATTAGGATTTGAGCTTACAGGTTTACCCTTTTTGGCTGCCTTAAAACCACCAATGGGAGCTGACAACATTGAATCAACATTATGGGAAGGCTTTAAAGGGAGAAATAAGGGAAAAGGTGTAGTTCATGGAGGATGGATTCAGCAGCAACTGATTTTGGGACATCCTTCTGTGGGGTGCTTTGTTACTCACTGTGGTTTCGGGTCCTTATCCGAGAGTTTGGTGAATGAATGTCAATTGGTGCTACTACCACACGTGGGTGATCAAATTATCAATGCAAGATTAATAGGCAGAGATTTGAAAGTAGGAGTGGAGGTCGAGAAAGGCGAAGATGGTGCCTTTACAAAAGATACTGTCTGCAAGGCAATACTATCAGTGATGGAGGTTGATAGCAAGGTTGGGAAGGAAGTAAGAGAAAACCATGCAAAATTTAGGGAGCTTCTATTAAGAAAGGGGCTTGAGAATTCTTACATTGATGAGTTTATCCAGAAGCTGCATGGCCTCCTGCAATGATCTTATTTTGACATGGATTTTGGTAAATTCATACCTTTGCTAGCTAGTAGACAATGTGTAGGTTGCCTATCAAGGGTTCTTTAGTTTTACATTCGAGTTTTGATAAAACTTTTCTTCAGTAGGAATAAATAAATGGTTTTATTATTCATTCATCAGTAAATTACATATAAACAATAACTTATAAATCATTACTAGTAACTTTCAAACACCATATTTCATAAAACCTATTGCTTTAAGGACTCTTAGCAAACCCATCGCTGGTAGAGTCAAAACCGCCGCTGGCTTTCATCCTAGATTCCGCCAATCTATCATCAACATCGCCCATGTACTTATCTACTTATGTGTGTTTTTTTTACAGCAATTCTGGCGTTAGTTTCTTTTGCATTAATAAAATAGAAATTTGGTTTTACAGACAATGAGATATAGTATGTACTCGTGTTACTTATATCTACCAATCTTTCACATTCTTCAAGTTTCTTTTAATTCGAAGCCACTTTCAAAAGTATGTACTCGTGTTACTTATAGAAAAGTATATACTCATGTTATACTTTAACATAGTTCTTCATTTATATAGTCTTTTCAGTCTTATTAGTTATTAGATATGTTTCCTAAAAATCTTCTTAGCTTCTTATTCTTGTACTTTAGTTTGTCTTTTATTTAATTATATTTCACAAATAATATAATTAAAAAAATTGTGAAAGTTACTAGTCATCAAAAAAATTGAGGATCACAAATAATACCATTACCTTAAATTGTGAAAGTTACATCCAAAACACACCAAGTAAGTTTAAATGCTGTGCCCTTGTATTTTGTGGTTTTTAGGAATTGAGGCAACGAGATAACAACAGCTTCTAAGGCACAAACGTCAGGAGCTTGAGCAGCAGCCCAGGGGAGTAGGTCTTGCTGGAGTTTTCAAGTCCAAAACAAGGTGATCTGATAATGAAATTCTGACTGCAAATAATGCACTTGCAGATGAGTATTTGCCCCATTCTTCATGAGGAAAGCCTTCATTTTTTGGCTTCTTTATGGGATTCTATTTCCCTTGCTAATTCCTTTACCATTTGTAAATCCTTTAGTAATAAGAAAAATAGAGGCCCTGTTTTTATTTGGGGAAGAATGTGTTACGTGCCCATTTTCTAGATTTGTTTAAACCAGTTGAACTATGTGTGAGACTTCAAAAATAACAGACACGAAAGAAGGTGTTGAGAGAGAAATTATGAGTGATGTGGTTTCTTTTCTTTATCATGTAAAAATAAATAGAATATGAAAGAGAAAAGAATGAGAGAATCTTAAAAAAAAATAAAAATAAGAATCTACTCGGTGGTTTATAATATAGATATACAGAACATCTCACCTTTTATCTAACATATCTTGTATATCCCTCTTTAACGATAATTCGGTCTGTCACTATAGGTTTGGTCCGTCGTTATATGTTGTTTGTAGCTATATATTGTCCGTCGCTAAAAGTTAAGACGACGGTTCTATATATAGCGACAGACCAAATCGTCGTCCGTTCCGTATTTAAAGGGGGTATGCAAAATATGTTAGATGAGAGGTGAGTTTAAGATCCGGACCGAACAGAACATATCTAAAGCATATCTCTTAAATAACATGCATTTTTGAAATAGCATATTTTTATTAAAACTATTTCGTTTTGAAAATTCTTTTAAAAAACAAATTAATATTAAAAGAGAGTGGTTTCATTTGTTTTTTTTATTTACAAAAATACTATTTGCGGCCCTACTTGTTTTTTAAAAGAATCTTCAAAACGACATTGTTTTAATAAAAGTATGTTATTTAAGAGAATATGTTATTTAAGAGATATATTTTATATTTGTCCTTTATAGATAGATTGATAAATTTATTGTATTTAGTAATTGGAAGTGTGTTAGTATTTTTTTTAAAATATAAATTATGGTAAAAGTGGTTATAATGAGTTAGAAAGTAGATTAGGGTTTTGTAATTTGCTAAATTTAAATAAAACCAAATAATTTTTTTGTATATTTGGAACTTTGATACGGTCTTAATGGAAACAAGATGCTCATTCTATTGAATAGTTAATAAACACTTAATTGTTCCTTTGTAGGACATTTCTGTAACGACCCCAAAATAGGTCCATTCAATCCAACCCATTCTGAGTCACCAAATACATGGTAAAGAAATACAACTACAACTTTATTACAACAATTATCGTGCAAAATACAACAACACATATATTATGAGTTTGGATACAAATATATACCAAATGTGACACATGTCCCAACCGTGGACAACACCTCACAGTGACACCTTACATAAAGGTATAGTCAAAGACCTGCTTTAGAAACTAAAATCTTTGGGAAGTGCTCAAGAAACCCTTCGTATATGGGAGGCCATGTGTCAGGTTATGATAGATATCATATGTCTGTAGAATTATCCTTGGTTGACCTAATAGACCCCAAAGAAAAAGCGAGAAGATTACTATCATATTCTTCCCAATGGTGAGTCTTCTCTTGATTTATCATTATCTCCACTATCTCAAATTGAGAATTATACTTCAAAACAAACACCAAGATTATATAGGTAGTGCTCAGATATATACTCAAGAAGTGGATGAGCACATCCGTGTCTTATGATGATACGTGGTTGTATGTCATTAGACATCTTGTATGATAGTGACAAAACACCCTTCCAACGTTGGGTTCGCTTTCACCCTATTAGATTCACCAAATATAACTACTAAACGATGACCACCGCTTCTATTCCCCTTCATTACTACCCCGCTCGACCCAAATTTACACTCTTATTACAGAAGGAATTGTAAAAGCAAAAGGGTGAGCACAACTAGCTCAGTAAAGAATATCATGACTAAAGATAATTAAATTATCAATAGCCTCCATCAATAATAAATCAGAGATTTAGAACATATGGTAGATGATAAAAATTTCAACCATAGTTGCAGCGAACGAGCAATCCATTAGAAGAGTCAAATAGACTATAAAGTCTATTATCTTCTCCATGTTAAAAATCCACCAACAATGTTTTATCCCAGTAACATCAATCAACAATTCCGGTCCACAATCATATGAATAACTCATAATCATAATTGTAGTTCTAAATTCCTCTTCTCATCCGGGATCGAAGATAATTTTCATCACCTATCTTTACCGAAATATCAAAGATCATGGTTACACCAAATCACATTTCTTGTTCATAATCATATTAATAATTTCATCTTTTACTACTGACCAAAGATATTCATTTTATCACCAAATTGGTCATGTTCATCTCAACACATGTTCATCTTTGCACTTCTTCGCCAAAGATATTCAACAACATGTCATCTTTGCACTACGACCAAAGATATTCATCAATAATTCATCTTTGCACTCACAAGTGCCAAAGATATTCCTCAACAGATTCATATTTGCACTATAGGCCAAATATATTATTATCTCAAAGAAATATATAATCATTTCGAATTTATATAAACAATAATTATAACCATGTTGATCATTTCACCTTTGCACTTAAGCTAAAGATATTCATTATATATTCAATGGTCATGATCATACCAATCAATCGATTCAACTTTGCACTTCTTGGCCAAAGAGAACCCCTAGTCACGATCATACCAATAATTTACCCATCTTTATACTCAAGTCAAAGAGAATTTCAACACTAGAATTATAAAATGTTATATATGATAATAAAAATAATATTATCAAAACATGGATTCAATCAAAGATAGTAACAATAATTGTCATCTTTAACAAAAAGAAAAATTTCATTTTTCTATGAATAGTGTCGTATTCGTGAATAAGTAACTCCGACACAAAAGAGATAAAATTTCACAATAAAATCCATATCAATATTTATAACACCTTAATCAAAATGTTATAAATCACTTAATAATATCAAAATCTTAATATTCTTAACATTACAACAATATTTAATAATTTCTTAAACTTATAAACAATTTATTTAAATTGTTTACACTTTACTAATTAATGCATTTAATCATCATAAAATGCCAAACACATAAGATTTCATTACCAATAACCAAAATTCTCATAAAAAATCTGCATATACCTCATATATGATTCTCAAGCCATAAAATCATATTTTTCAATTTTCTTCATTCATATAACATATTTAATTCATTTACTCATAACTAGAATATTTTCATGAAAAATACCAAATCAGTTTCAAAAATATTTCTTTTCTGGGATTTAGCACAATATAATCCCATGTTGAACATATATTTTTCTCATAATTTTTAAAAGTCATTTACTATTTTTCATATGACCAAAATCACCGAATATTTAAACATTTATCATAAATTGTACTTTTATCCAAAAATTCTGAAATTTACAGAATATACTCATGTTATATACATGTACTCCCAATAAAAATTTTACTAATTTTGGAGTTAACCACAAATAGTTATAAGGGTTTTCTTTTAAAATAGTATTTTCCCATAAAATTCATAACTCATAATCTATACATCCAAAAATCGCCATTTTTGGACACAATCAATAAAACTTATCAAATTATCATTCCAAATTTTTTCAGAATTTTTAAAGGTCTGAAAAGTTACGAAACATGAAAAACATCACAACCCTTAAAATCCCTTACCTCAAAAGAGCAGTATTTCTGACTGGAATAACGCTGAACGAACTTGTACCGTATAGCAACACTCAAGATACAAGAATACACTTGATAATATAGAGAGAAATAGAGAGAAAACTTGCCGGTGTGATTTTCAATTCTAACTTAAGCTTCTATTTATAGGAAAATGCTTTAACGCATGAAAGGAGACTAAAATAATAAAATATTATTTTTCTTTTCTACACACCAACCATCCAAGACCAGCCATCCAAGCATGTCAATTCTAAAAAAATATAGCAGCCCACATGTTATTAACACCAACCAAAGTGGGTCCCACCATATAATTTAATAAAAATCATTTTATTTTCTGAAACTTCAATAATTCATAGAAAATAGCCCGTTTAACAGAAAAATTCAAAATTCGCGATTTTCCATGGGAAATTCCATTCTCTATAACTTTGTAGAAGAAAATTTTTCCAAATTCCAAACAGAAATTGACCGAAATCAACAAACGAGCGATTTTACAGTCTATAATAAATTTTCGATCAAGAATTGTGTCCACCGACTCCCAAAACATATGTTAAATATTTAATGCCACAAAAATACTCTTCCTCCTCATATACTCATATATCCCACATTCATTGTAAAAATATTACTGTTAATATATTATTAAAATAATATATTTAAATGAATTATTTTATCGAAAAGATAAAATATTAATTTTCAATAGTTGTCACATTAAAAATTTTCTCCATCTATATCCACAATAAATATTTTCTTTATCATAATAATCAATAATTAATTATTCACAAAAATATTACAGACTCACAAAGATCTTGACAACCGTGCGCGGTTCAGATGGATAGAGGGCTTTCCAATAAGGATTTCTCTTACCTGGCTGCAGCAATTAGGTGACCAAACCTCTCCTTAGATGAACTTTCTAGACATTGCCAATAATGTTATCTCGATAATATTATTCAAATAATTTGAATTATTGATCCGATAATAGAAAATATTGTCAAAGGTTGACAATTATTGAAACAATAATAATATATAATATCAACGCAACAATTATTGAATCAATAAAATAAAATATTGAATAATTAATTATCGTAACAATTATTGAGTAGTGCCTTCACGTAAGAATCAATAATTCAAAAATACTTGTGTAATACCATGTCTTCGCCAAGCAACAACGCCAGTATTATTGTATTTTTTAACCACTGTGTATTCCAACAAAGTTGTTAATGAGAAAAACTCAAACTTGTGCTGCTTTTCTTCATCCGATAGCTTATTCCAGTTATGGGCCCACAAAATGATCATACTGTAAATACGGATATTCCCGACAAAAAGAATATTCCACGACCAAACGAATATTCTCCGACAACAATGAATATTTTATAGCCACTTATGTGTTTTGTAAAATTTGCATATTTCACCCATAACTTTAAACTTTTATCAATTTTAATATTTACTGAATAATAATTATAAGAAAAATTGAATAATTTTATTTCATAAAATTCGGGGTCTTACAATTTCTATTTATCTAAAGGAATTGACAACATAAGGAATCTCTAGTGAATGGTAGTAGGAGCATGGATGTACTACAGTAAAACCCCTATTTAGGAATACTCTATATATATAAGAATAATTTCTATAATATTATAAAAAAAATTGGTTTCAATTTGGGCCAATTGTAAATAGGAATAACCTCTAAATTGTAATATGTTATATACTTTTTAAGTTCCGTATTAAGAAACTATACCTCTATATAGTAATAATTTCATATATATATATGAGAGAGAGAGAGAGACAATATTAATTTTAAAAGATTAAATTTTCTATAAAAGATTACATTTCCTATAAATAACTACATTTTCTTATAAAAGACTACATTTCATATAAAGGACTATATTTTCCTATAAAAGACTACATTTCCTATAAAAGACCACATTTTCTTATAAAATACTAGTTTGCATAAATATTTTTTGAATAATAATTATTAGGGAGTTCTTATTGATATTTTTGTTAAAGTGGATATTTTTGGGTGTTCAAAAAATATTTTGTACAAATACATCTATTTAGTAATAACCTCTCAATTAGAATACAAATAGTTTCATCCCAAGTCTATTCCTAAATAGAGGTTTTACTATAGTACCCTTTATACCTTCCTTGCCCTACTCGTCCACATAAAGTACTCATCCCATTAACATAAAGTGTCACGCTGCCAAAATAAGTTCATACAATTTATTTTGAGTCATTAAATATATGGTACATAATTTAAATACAAACTTGATTTATACAATTATTAATTGTCGTATAAAATACAATAAAACATAAGTTGTGAATTTTAATACAAATATTATCTCGTAGACAATATCCAAACTCAAATAAAGTCATCATTATAATTATTATCACACTATTTTATAGAATAGTGAGGACTACTATATCAATCATCTTGGACCATCACTCTATTTCCCGACTGGACCCATCTATATTCTCATTTCTTGAAGAGAACAATGAATGAAAAGGGTGAGCTCAACTAGCCCAGTAAAGAATATTATGACTAAGATAATGCAGAATAAATTATCATTAGTCCTCAACAAAGAAAAATCTAATAGAATACAATAGACAACAAGTTTTAGATCAACAACTGCAGTGGAAATAACAATCCATTAGAAGAGTCAAGTAGAGCATGATGTCTACTATCTTTTATGATTTAAAAGTCAATCATCAATATTTTATCTTTGAAACACCAATCAATAAATATTTTAAATTAACAAATTATACATGCACTACGGGTCAAGGATATTCGTTTGTATCACTAGTGGTCATGATCATGCCAAACAACTGTCCATCTATGCACTACGAGTTAAAGATGTCTTTTACCACAATATAAGCATGAGGATGATGATAATGATATAAGAAATTAATCAAGTGAGATAAAGGATAAATATTAGATATATATAATTTAATTTATCTAGAGTTTAAGAATTTCCAAATTGTCAACATGATAATTAATTGTGGAGTAAAATTCAAGAATGATATCCATGTATCAAAAATAATTTGGACAGAAAAGAAACCAATTTTGTCATGAATAGTACTCCGTGAATAGTACCCTGAGTGAATAGTACCTCGGATGAAAATATTAAAATTTAATAAGAAGTTCAGACCAATATTCCAATGAAACGATACTAGATGAAGCGCAAAACTCAAGGATATTCTATTAATTTCAAGGATTATAGAAGCAATACTTATCAAAGTAAGTGTAGATTTAGGAATATGAAACGAAATAATATCACTTACATACTATAGAGTATGAAAGAAAATAATATTCCTTACGAATATTGAGCGAAAATAATATCCCTTAACTCATTAGGAGACTAAATCTGACTGGTATAACGGAGATACTCTTGAGGAAATCTTGCACTATTAGTAAAACTCAAAGTTTTCTTATACTATAAAGAAATACGCACAATATTATAGAAGAAATATTCTCTGATTGAGGTGTGATTTTCATTTCTTAACTAAGCATACTATTTACAGGAGAATGGCATGACACTATTTAAAAATAATCATGAATAACTTTGAGTGTAGAAAACAGTAAAAGTTTTCTTCAAAAATATCCCCGGTATACCAGTCAGAAGTACTCTCCTTTTAAGGTAAGGGATATTATTTTTGTTCAATACTCGTAAGAAATAATATTTTCTTTCATACTCTATAGTATGTAAGTAATATTATTTCGTTTCAGATTCCGAATTCTACACTTATTTTGTTA
Organism: Panax ginseng; assembly: GCA_020205605.1. NCBI lineage: Eukaryota > Viridiplantae > Streptophyta > Magnoliopsida > Apiales > Araliaceae > Panax > Panax ginseng. The sequence continues at coordinate 131,380,017 of CM035145.1, read as the reverse complement.
AGTATTGCTTCTATATTCCTTAAAATTAGTAGAATATACTTAAAATTTGCGCTTCATCTAGTATCATTTCACAAGGATATTTTTCTGAACATTCTTGTTAAAATTTAATCTTTTCATGTCAGAGTACTATTCACGGAGTACTATTCACGAAGTACTATTCATGGGGTACTATTTACCCAGAAAATTAATTTCTTTTCTGTCTAAATTATTTTGATACATGAATATTATTCTTGAATTTTACTCCACAAAGCAGTTGTCATGTTGACAATTTGGACATTTTTAAACTTTAGATAAATTAAAATTTTTTAATATTTATCCTTGATTTCGTTTGATTGATGCTTATATCATTGTCATCATCCTCATCATGCTTATATTGTGATAAAAGTCATCTTTGACTCGTAGTGCATAGATGGACTGTTGATTGGTATGATTATGACTATGTATCGGTATAATCATGACCATTAGTGATAATACGAATATCTTTGGCCTGTAGTGCATGGATGATTCGTGGATGTGATACTAATGAATATCTTTGGCTCGTAGTGCATGGATAATTTAGTGATGTGGATTATTTATTGAGCTGAGTCTCAGCGATAAAATTGATGATAAACTTTTAAATCATAGAAGATAGTAGATATCATGCTCTACTTGACTCTTTTAATGGATTATTTGTTCCGCTGCAGTTAAACTTGTTGTCTATTGTATTCCATCAGTTTAACACTGTTGAAGGCTAACGATAATTTATTCTGCATTATTTTAGTCATAATATTATTTACTGGGTTAGTTGATCTCACCCTTTGCTTTCATTGTTCTCCTCAGGAAATGAGAATATAGCTGAGCTAGTCGGAGAATGGAGTGACGGTCCAGATGGTTGCTTTAGTAGTCCTCACTATTCTGTGAAATAGTGTAATAATAATTGTAATGAGGACTTCATTTGAGTTTGGATATTTTTTAGGAGACAATATCATGTTAAAACTCTCAGCTTATTTTACACGACAGTTGTAAAATTAAGTTTGTATTTGTATTCTGTACCATATATTTGGCGACTCGGAATGGGTGATGTATACCTATTTTGGGGGCACCACAGCTTGAGCAACTTTAACTTTATCGATTCAAGTCGGTTTTACTCATATATTTGTTATCATCACGTGGGTCCCTAGAGTCTTTAACTCTATCTCCATCATTTGTAAGTTATACGAAATGGGTCTTTGTGTTAACAACATCGCACTCGTACTCGCATACGATCTTCTACTCAACGCGTCAGCTACCACGCTCACTTTCCCAGGATGGTATTGAATGATATGGTCGTAATCTTTCAACAGCTCGAGCTAACGTCTTTGGCGCATGTTACGTTCATTTTGGGTGAAGAAATATTTGAGGGTTTTGTGTCGGTTTCAAGGTCAATACAAAATTTGATTTCACGCTTTGGGGTAGGCTAGGAAGTTCTTTAGGGAATATGTCAGGAAATTTATTAACAATAGAAATATCATTCAAATCTGACGTATTTTTGTTTAAATTTGTGACATGAGCTAAGAAAGCTTGACATCCGCTTTTCAATAAACGAATGGCTTTATGGTTTGATATGATAGTGATTGACTTTAGTGGTTTGGTTGCTTGAATTCACATAACAGGTTGGTTAGGAATATGAAAGCTAACAACCTTACGAAAATAATCAATTTTAGAATGATGAGTAGTTAACCAGTCGATTCCTAAAATCACATCAAATGTAAGTATTTTCAAAGAGATAAGATCGACATGTAATGTGAGGGTGCCGATTTGAATCAAACAAGATTTATAAATAGTGGATGTAATGAAGGTTTCTCCCAACGGAGTATTAACCGATAAGTCAAAGTCTAATTTTTTTTCTGGAGTTAATTTTAAACGTTGAGCGTAAGTAGGTGAAATAAAAGAGTGGGTAGAACCGGTATCGAATAAGGTATAAACTTCAAAAGAGTTTATGATTAGCTTACCCGTGATAACTTCGTTCGGGTTCCTCGTCACAAAAAATGCTCTCCCTTAAACTACCGACTTTAACTTGTCTAGAACAGCCCTTGGTGTCGTCATCCCAGCTGGACTTGACTTTGCTGTATGACAAAATCGAGCTAAATGACCTTCCTTTTTGTAATTGAAACACGCTTTGGGTTATTGCGTAAAGTTTGAATGGATGTGTCCCTCATGTCCGCATTTGTAGCTACGACCGGTGGTCGTTCTCCTTCTTTGGAAACGAGTGTTGGTGTTGCTGTCGATGTCGATGTCTTTCCGTCATTGTTGAATCTTCTCTTCTTCAAGTTGTTCTCACTTAGTTCACCACTCCTATTATCTTGTCCATGATTACCACCGAAGTGGTTACCATTTCTGGCATGATAATTTCCTCCACGATGGTTATCATTGTTCCGATGGCCATTGCCACCGGTACAATTATTATCGTGTTGTTGGTCGTTGCCTTTTGGTTGAAATGACTCATAATTGTGTTCTAATAACTGAGCCCTATTCACAACATCTGAATATAAACAAAGTTTGTGAGAAATGAGGTATTGACGTATTTCGGGTTTCAAACCTTGTAGAAACATTCGTGTCATTCACTCCTCATTATCTTCCAAATGGGATGAAAATCGAGATAACTCCGTAAAATTAGCCTCGTACTGCGATACGGTCATATTTTTTTGCTCCAGCTAGTTGAATTCCACCTCCTTCATGTGATGAATACTTATGGTAAAGTACTTGTCATTGAACAATTCTTAGAACTTCTCCCAAGACATCTTCATGTACCCTGGTTTCAGTGTATTTTACTCATGCACAAAATGTGACGCCCCCAAAATAGGTATACATCACCTATTTCGAGTCACCAAATACATGGTACAGAAACAACTACAACTTCATTAATACAACTGTTGTGCAAAATACGACAATACATAACCTGTGAGTTTAAATACAAATATTATCTTCTAGACAATATCCACACTCAAATAAGTCCTCATTACAATTATTGATACACTATTTTACAAAATAGTGAGGACTACTATAACAACTGCCATGGAACATCACTCCACACTCCGACTACTTCTCGCTATATTCTCGCTTCCTGAGATGAAAAATGGAACAAAAAGAAAAAAGGTGAGCTCAACTAGCCCAGTAAAGAATATTATGACTAAGATAATGAACAACAAATTATCGTTAGCCTTCAACAAATCAGATAAAATTTAATGAACAACAAGTTTTAGATCAATATTCGCAGCGGAAATAATAATTCATTAGAAGAGTTTAGTAGAGAATAAAATCTAATGTCTTCTATGATTTAAATGTCTATCACCAATATTTTATCCCTGTAACATCAATCAATATCCATCTTGAACCAAATATTCATCTTTACTTTACGGGACAAAGATATTCATTTGTACCAACATATGGTCATGTTCATCTCAACACCTATCCATCTTTGCACTACGGGCTAAATATATTCATTAGGTAATCATTCATCTTTGCACTCTAGGCCAATGATATTCATCAAGTATCACCATTAAAGACTGAGGATGATAAAAAATATTTTAAAGAACGAATCCAGTGAGATAAAAGGACAAAGATTAGGGATTCGTACTTTAGATAATTCGAGTTCAAAAATACTCCATAATAAACCATAGTGGAGTAAAACTCAAGAATGAAGATCAAAACATGGATACCATCAAAGATAGTGTAAGACCCCAGCTTTTTATAAATAAAATTGAATTTTCCTCTAATTATTATTTTGAAATAATAAGGTGTTAATTTGATATAATATTTTGGTTATGGGTGAAATGTGAAAATTTTGCAAAATAAGCAAGTGGTTATAAAATATTCAATGGTCGGGGAATATTCGTTTGGTCGTGGAATATTCTTTCTGTCGGAGAATATTCGCATTTGACGCACCAGCAACCATTTAGGGGCCCCATAATGTAATAACCGCCTTGATGAAGAAAATGACAAAATTGAATAACGGCGTAGTTGTTACCGTTAAGATCATTGGAATACCCGGTGGTTAAAATACGAATACGCATGGTCAGCAAAGAGCACACCAGGTATTACACAAAGATTGTTGAATTATCGATCCTTACGTAAGAAGACACTACTCAATAATTGTTACAATGAATTCTCGCTCAATATTTTATTTTATTAATTTAATAATTGTCAAGTTGATATTTTATATTATTGTTGCTTTCAATAATTGTCATCAGACATCATCTCCATTATCGGATCAATAATTCATATTATTTGGAATAATATTATTAGATAGCATTATTGGCAATGTCTAGAAAGTTCCGTCAAGGAGAGGTTTGGTCACCTAATTGCAAGGCCAAAAAGAAGAGAAATCTTTATCTGAAAGCCCCTCTTTCTGGGAACGACTTCGGTTGTCATAAATGTGATTCTCGTAATATTATTTGTGAATAATTAATTATTGATTCATATGATAAGGAATTATTTATTTTATGTGGATATAAATGATGGATTTATTTATGTGGTTATTAATGAAGGAATTAATGCTTTAGATGTTTCATCAAGATTTTATCTGGATTGAAGTATTTAAAAATCATCCGCTTGTGGATTTTCGTATATTTTTTGTTTGAATTTGGAAAACTCAAAACTACAAAGTTGTAGAGAATTGATTTTGTGTGGAATGGACATAAAATTCAGATTTTTTACGATAAACGGGCTATTTTCTATGAATTATTAAAGTTTCGATTATTGTTTAAATGATAAAACATTTTGGAAAATTCTAGAATTGGTTGGTGAGAAATGTGCTCAATTGAATTTCAAATGTGGTGGGTGGTAATAATGTAATAGTAAAGCCATCGATAAGAAAGTTAGTCTTCTATGTATGTTCTAAGCATTTTCCTATAAATAGGGTGCTTAATTAGAATTGAAAATCACACCGTAATTCATAAGTTTTCTCTCTCTCTCTATATTATCGAGCGTATTCTTGTGAGTATGTTGATACTTTGAGTGTTGCTATATGATTGCAAGTTCCTTCAAAGACTATATCTAGTATTCCAAATGTAAGTATTATCTTTTTTCGAGGTAAGGGATGTTATTTTCTTCGTAAGTGATATTATTTCTTCAATATCATTATGCCAAAATATTGGTTGGAACTTTTTATCAAATTTGGAACTTTTCATGTCGGGGTTACTATTCATGAGTTACTATTCACGAGTACTATTCACGAGTACTATTCACGAAGCATGATTATCCAAGGTGTCGGAGTTACTATTCACGTATACGACACTATTCACCGAAAAATGAAATTTTCTTCTTTTTATCCAAGGTGTCTATTATGGTTACTATCTTCAATTGTATCCATGTTTTGATCTTTATTTTGAATTCTGCTTCAAAATTGGTTATTATGAAGTATTTTTGAACTTGGATAAACTGTAATACGAATCTCTAATATTTGATCTTTTATCTCACTGGATTCGTTTTCTTTAAGATATTTTTCATCATCCTCAGTCCTAAATGATGATATTACTGAATATTTTTTGCCTGTAGTGTAAAGATGAATGATTAACTGATGAATATCTTTGGCCTGTAGTGCAAAGATGAATGATTACCTAATGAATATCTTTGGCCCGTAGTGCAAAGATGAACAGGTGTTGAGATGAACATAACCAACTGGTGATACAAATGAATATCTTTGGCTCAGAGTGCAAAGATGAATATTTGATTCAAGATGTATATTGATTGATGTTACAGGGATAAAATATTGACGATGGACTTTTAAATCTTAGAAGATAGTAGAATTCTTTCTCCACTTGACTCTTCTAATGGATTGTTGTTTCCGCTGCAGTTCTTGATCTAAAACTTGTTGTCTATTATATTTTATCAGATTTTTCCCTGTTGAAAACTTATGATAATTTGTTGTATATTATCTTAGTCATAATATTTTCTTACTGGGCTAGTTGAGCTCACCCTTTCTTTCACTGTTCTCTTCAGGAAATGAGAATATAGCTGGGACTAGTCGGGGAATGGATTGACGGTCCAGATGGTTGCATTAGTAGTCCTCACTATTTTGTAAAATAGTGTATCAATAATGTTAACGAGGACTCCTTTTGAGTTTTTATACTCTCTATTAGACAATAGTTGTATTCAAACTCACAGTATATGTGTTGTCGTATTTTGCATGAAAATTGTATTACTGAAGTTGTATTTGTTTTTGTACCATATATTTGGCGACTCAGAATGGGTTGGGTTGAATGGACCTATTTTGGGGTCGTCACAGATAGTAACCATAATAGACATCTGGAACAAAGAAGGGAAAATTTTATTTTTTGGTGAATAGTGTCGTATTTGTGAATAATGTCGTATACATGAATAGTGTCGTATACGTGAATAGTAACCCCGACAACGAAAAGGTAAAAATTTCCTAACAAAATTCATACCAATATTTCAGTATAATGATATTAAAAGAATAACATCATTTACGAAAAAATAACATCCCTTGCCTTAAAAGAACAGTACTTCTAACTGGAATATCGGATATGATGCTGAAGTAAACTTGCACTGAATAGCAACTCTCAAAGTATCTAAATACTCACAAAAATACGTTCGATAATATATAGAGAGAAAACTTATGATTCTGGTGTGATTTTCAATTATAACTAAGCACTATATTTATAGGAAAATACTAGTATGCCAAAGCAGACTTAACCTGCTACCTGGTGGCTTTACCTGCTACTATTCATGCACACCACTTTTGAAATTAAATTTTAACACATTTCTCACCAACTAAAAGTGGGGCCCACCCATTCTAGAAAATCTTCACCAAAATGTTTTAAATTTAAACAATATTCAGAAACTTTAATAATTCATAATAAATAGCTCTTTTATCAGAAAAATTCAAATCTCATGTCTATTCCATAGGAAATTTAATTCTCTACAACTTTTTAGAAGAAAATTTTTCAAATTCCAAACAGAAAATGCCCGAAATCTACATACGGACGATTTTAATACCTTCATTCTGACAAAATACTGATAAAATACCTCATCATTAACTCTTTCATTTATAACCACATAAAAATAAATATTTCCTTATCATATAAATCAATAATTAATTATTTACAAATAATATTACAAAATTACAATACTGATAACCAGGTTGTTCCTAGGAAAGAAGGGGGCATTCCGATAAGGATTTCTCCTTCTTGTGCCAAGTGATTAGGTGATCAAACCCTTTTCTGTGATGTAACTTTCTTAGACATTGCCAATAATGCTATCTAATAATATTATTCAAATAATATGAATTATTGATCCGATAATGGTAAATATCATGCGTTGATAATTATTGAAACAACAATAATATAAAATATCAACGTAGCAATTATTGACTCAATAAAATAAAATATTGAATAAAGAATTACCGTAACAATTATTGAGTAGTGCCTTCTTACGTAAGAATCAATAATACAAAATTTTTTACAATACTGCAAAGCATCGCATGCAACCACACGATTCTCGTATTTTAACCACCGTAAATTCTAATCGTATTAATTCAGTAATAACTACGCCGTTATTTATAAAAACTCAAACTTGTCATTTTTCTTAATCCGACTATTTTCTCGCTGCGGGAGCACAAATGGTTTAGCCATCGCATTTAATATTCCCAGATAACAAGAATATTCCACGAGCAAACGAATATTCCCCGACAACATTGAATATTTTATAACCACTTGCCTATTTTGCAAAATTTACACATTAACGATCGAGAAATTTGTAATTTAATTTAAATATTTATGGAATTAAATAAATATTTAAAATAATTTATTTATTGAGAAAATAAATATTTGATGAATTGTGTGAGTGAGTCATGAATTAATTTAGTAGCTAAATTAATTAATGTTAATTGAATCGATAATGATAATTTTATTTGTTGGATTTAATTTAAGAAATAATTAAATTAAATCAATTGCTTAATATTTAAAGAAAATAATTAAATTAAATGAATTGTTTAATTTAATGGAAATAAATAAAATAAATAAAGTGATGTTTTTATTAATTAAATTAGATATATAATTATTTATTAATTATAAGTATGATAATAAGATTTTTATTATTATTATATAAGTTATTTAAATTAACTAAACTAAGTTATTTAAATTAATCTACTAAAAGTGTGACATAAAACTATATAATATAAATGTTATTAAAATAATTTAGTTTGGGAGAGTTTTGTTAGCCAAACAAGGCCTCAGGGCCTTTGGCTTATTCTAACCGACGAGTCTTTTTTTTTTCTAACGTAAGTGAACGTGGATCAGTTATATTACTATTTTTTAAGCCTTTTTTTCTCTCGATTCAGACCAAAGAATCGAGTGTTGAGAGAGAGAGAGAGAGAAGAGAAGAGAATCATCACAGAGAGAGATCACAGGGGTTTTGAGAGGTTATCATCTTTGTTTAGCATTCACTAATCAAGGTATAAATAACTAATCCTATTATTATTATTTAGTTTTAGTTTCTAGTTATATATATATTTTTTGTGATATTGTTGTTCAATCACGAGAATTGTGATGTATACATGTTCTTATAGAATTTCAAAACTCATTGATTATCATGTGTACATGTTATCTCGTTATCAAATTTATGAGAATTGGTTTTTAAAGGAATTGAAAATCACAAAGTTGTTCATGTTCATATAGTACGGCTTTAGAAAGTACGAAATTTGATGCTTTATATGTGTGGTAAATCGTGGTTTGTTATCGGATTATGCTAGTTTATTAAGAAACGCATATAACGTAATTTGAACGGAAGTAATTTGGACAAGAATCAAGTCACAAAGATGATTTCGTGTGAAGAAGTTCAAAATGGAGTTTTATGAAAAATATGGAATTTTGAGAAATTAAACTAGTTTTAGTTGATGATAAATTGTGCAAAGTGGTTGAATATGTTAGCAATCATGTTTAGGATAGTTGTATATTTATTTTACATGTTATCACCGCTTGATGGGTGAAATTTGTGTTAGTTGGCTAAAAATGGCTATCGCTCACCGCCGAAGTTCAAGGTTTCTGTTCAGGCACCAAAGCAATGCACACGCTACTGGTGCTAAGGCAAAAATGGCGCAAGCAAGACATTCCCTAAAGTCTATGTGTGGCGCAAATGCCACACACACCCTCGAATCGAGACAAAGGAGGTCTCGCTTGTTTTTGCAGTCAGCTTGTTTGACTTGTGTTAGTTTAGTGAGTATGTTAATGATGTTAAAACATGTTATAAACTATAATAACATATGTTAATGTGTTGAAATGCAAAGTACAAAGATTTGAAATAATTATTTAAATAAGTTATAAAATGAAACCAAATGAGATGTTTTCAAAAGATAGAGTCGAACGACTAAGTTATGTCGATCAATGTGTAATTTCGTAAGCGCTAAGTATGTTAACCTAAATGGTTAGGTGCTAGGTTAGTAGGTTATGACCTAAAATGATGGTTTAAACCCTAAAGCTAATATTCATACAATTAATTGTTGTTGCATTTCGATGATATGTGTAGGTAATTGGAGATTATTTCATTTGTGTAGCTTACAAACAAGGCAAGTCTTCTAACTCCATACTTTCATCGAAAGTTAGTTTGTTATGGGTTATGCAAGTTCTCTAACTCTACTTTCATAAATGTGCAAGTTTCTAAATCTTATATTTGTCATCGAGCAAGACTATTGATTCTATTCTCGATAAATGATCAATAAGCTCATGTAACCTAATTCGTTACATCGAATGAGTTTCACATTCTCATTTCTTGTTATTAGTATTCAAAACATATATTGTTCTAACACATTGATTCAAAGGAGATTGTTTTAATTCCTTGAATATAATACTTTGCATATATATCATGCTTATTCAGCTTATATATTGTCGATATTCGATCTTTGACTTTGATAGCCTTGTTCAAATTATACATTCTTGTATTAAATCTTTATTTATGGAAATTGAATAAGTGTTCTAAAATTCTAGAAACACCGATAAGCTAGTTCCAAACTAAACTTTCTTTAGTGCGGAAATTTAAATTCAAACCGAGACTAACAAACCCTAACATAGGGGATTTTGTACGTAACGCTTAGATGTTTGTGCACAATACATGGTACAAAGGGTCGATCCCCGAGTACGTTAAGAAGAGTCTCAGATACCTAACGATCGCTGAGGTTAAGGTAATAATACCTAAACACCGTGGATATAGTTCGTGGTCTTAAGACCCTCGATAATTAAAGTTCAAACTTGTTTTCTATTTTGATTCAGAGAACAAGTTCTTTATCATTCAAGATTCGTTGTTCACTCTCATGTTGTTATTATACTCTCTTTATGTCAAGAGCAATTGTTTGCTCACTCTTGCAATTAAACAATGCAAATTAAAGTTGAAAGAGGTGATGATCCATCTACTAGCAAGGGAAAGGGCAAGATGTCTAAGTGATGAAGAATTGTTTAAAGTTTATTTAAATAATTGAAGTCTTAAGTCTTGTTTTATTTTATAATGTATTCCGCAAACTGATGTAATAATTTTAAGGTTAGATTACCTGGGATTTGTTTTGAGATTATGATGTAACCCTTTAATGGGAGAGATTATTGTTTAAGTTATTTAAATTATGTCTTTATCCTTTGATTATGGGTAGTTAGATATAATAGATTTGATAAGTGAGCACCAAATTCGGTGGAAATGAAGTACCCAGATTTGGGGGTGTCACAGGTTGGTATCAAAGCTTTAGGTTATGAACCTTAGGTGGGGAAAACCTTAGAAGTAGCCTTTAAGAAGTCGTAAACATATAGAGGTGATTAACTCTTATCGGTTTTAAGGAATGGATTAAGGCATCCATCAAACTAAACAATAAAAGACATTATGTACTATGTGTTAATAACTTATGTGCTCATGAGTATCGATAATGTTAAGTAAAACTTAAAATATTTTGTCGACAGATGTCTAACGAAGGAGGGTCCAAATTAAATAGAGAGAGTGATACCTCGTGTACCTAGAGATGATGAACCCCGGATATTCACGAAAAGCGAACAATTGATCCAAGAGGATGAGCCCATGCGACCGATCCCGAGGAGGATAGTCCCGAGGAGGATGATGATGAGGAGGATCCCGAGGAGTTTCCACCAAACTCAGATCGGCCCGAGATGTATGATGCTCTCAGATGACCGTAATATAGAGTTACAGTGATAATATTGAGGAGTCAAGGAGATGGTAGAGATGCATCACGCTGCATTGGAATGTAAGGAGGTAGAGATTCGTGAACTTGACTCAAAACTTGGAAACACGGATGGGGAGCTAGTTCATACCAAGGGTCAAGATGAAGACCTCGCTGGCAAAGTGAACGAGAAGATGAAGACCGATATGGAGAAGATGAAAGATGACTTCAAAGAGGAATCAACTAAGCGCAAAAGAGCAGAGAGGATGCTTGTATGAAGGCGACTCAACGCAAGCGCATCGTGGCCGAGGCTAAGGTCCAAGTGAAGAAAGCCAAGATGAAGGAGATGGATTATGCTTTTAATTCGCCGATCGATAGGGCTGTGATCGAGTCCATTATTACCCACCTCAATTTGAAGACTCGCCGTGGTTTGTGATGGATCGTAGGAGGATCAGATCGTATCATGGAGGAAGAGCGCCGAGAGGCCATACAACGCCTTAATATGAATAGATAGAAAATAAGAGTGATAATAATATGTGGTTAATTATGCGAGTAAATAGATTGTGAATCCCTTTATTTTGAGATTAATAAAGGGATAGTATGAGTATGTAATCCTCAAACCGGTTTAGTTCAGAAAGTGGATGTTTATAGCAGATATGCTATCTTTAGTATGTTTAAAACATTATGAATGAATAAAATATTAGAGTTTATTTGAATGTAATGTGTTAAAGCTTCAATTTTGGAATGTTTAAGTTAAACCTTTAATACCCAAGAATTTGAGTAATGAACTAATAAGCGATATTTTTAACAAAAAATGCCTCCTAGAAGAAGACAACCACGCCAAGAAGTACCTCCCGGGGTCTACTAACAATAATAATGAGACCAACGTGAATCCAGCTCAAAGAATGGTAGCTTTGTTGATGGGAGCACTTATAAATCAACCGCAAGCTCAAGTTACGACTTTCAAGGAATTCAAAGCTATTGGACCGCCAGAGTTTCAAGGGTCTATGAATCCAAAGGAAGCCCAAACCCGGATCATGGAAATGGAGAAGGTGTTTGATGTTGCTAGAGTTAATGAAGATCGTAAGATCGCGCTTCATGACGCTTATGCTTAAGTCCGGTTAGCTACCGTGGCAAGCAAATAAAGTTCGTGGAGGACAAGGAGTGATAGCGTGATGATAGATTTAAGGAGATGTTCTTTGAAATGTACTTTCCAAATGAAGTTCTCTAATCACTTGAAGTGCAATTTCTTGAGCTTAAGCAAGGAACTATGACGGCGCGCTGCAATATGTCGCTAAGTTTAACGAGTTGGCAAGGTTTGCCACTTATCAAGTCAATACGGATGAGCGTAAGGCGAGAAGGTTCGAATAAGGATTGAAACCCCGGTCAGATAGCAAGGTTTCAATGTTCCAGCTAAATACATTTGCGGCTCAGACCGAAAAGGCAATTATCGCGAAGGTGGAAGCGATGCTCACCAAGTATAACCAAGATCGTAAGAAGAGGAAGAATGATAACGAGAATAAGGTCAGTGGAAGTAATGTTGAAGTAACCATCAAGAGGAAATGGAACGAGAATTCACTACGGAGGACAAAGAGGAAGTCAAGAAGAAAAAAAGTTTGAAGCTTGTGCTACGTGTGGAAAGAATCATACCGGGGTATGTTTGAAGGAAAGCGAGTGTGTTTCAACCGTGGTCGAGGGACACATTGCACCAAACTATTTTAGTCCAAAGAAAGGAGCATGTTTTACCCATGGGCTCAAAAGATCATATGGCTCGTGATTGTCCCAAAAAGCCAAAGGAGAGCAAGTGGAGGAAAAGGAAACAACAATGGTGGTGGTGCATTGACTATCACCGACCAAATTTCACCAAGCCGACCCACCGCAAGAACTTTCAATACGACCGCAAGCAGATGTCGTTTCACCTAAGGATGTGGTGTCAGGTATCATTCCGATTAATGGTATTAATGCTTATGTACTATTTGATTCGGGTGCTACTTGTTCATTTATATCCGATGAATTTGCTCAGAACTTAGAATTGCCCCAGGAAGAATTAGAATTTCCCTTAAGTATAGAGATTGCTAATAAGGAAGTGATTCCTGTTAGATTTGTATATAAGAATTGTAAAGTGGTTATAAAGGGTCAAGAGATGAGGGTAGACTTGATACCAATTAGACTGGGGGAGTTTGATGTTATATCCTGGGAATGGATTGGTTATTCAATCACGAGCAAGCAAAGATCGATTGCCAAAGAAAATGTGTTAACCTTATGACCACAAAGGTTGTGTTCTATGGCAAAGAAATCACCCCGACAAGCAAGTTGTTCGACTATGATGCAAGCCAAGAAGTTGTTAAGACAAGGATGTGTAGGATACTTAGCCTACATAGTTGATACACAAAAAGAAAAGTGCGGTTAGAAGAGATACCGATCATAAGAGATTTTGCAGACGATTTCCAGACGATTTGCTTCCGGTCTTCCGCCAGATCGACAAATTGAGTTCGTGATTGATTTAGTACCGTGAATGTGTCCGATATCTAAGGCACCATACGTAATGGCCCCGTAGAGAGATGAAAGAGTTGATGGTGCAACCGCAAGAATTGCTCGACAAGAAGTATATCCAAATGAGCGACGCCACGGGGAGCGCCAAAGGTTATTTGTGAAGAAGAAGGATGGATCGATGCGCGCTCGCATCGACTATCGAGAATTGAATAAGGTTACGATTAAAAATAAGTATCCGCTACCAAGAATCGACGACCGCTTGATCAACTCAAGGGTGCGAGATATTTTTCAAAGATAGACTTAAGGAGTGGTTATCATCAATGAAGGTGAGGCCGTAAGACGCATCAAGATTTTATTCGTAACTCCAGATGGTCATTACGAAGTTTCGTTATGTCATTTGGTTTAACCAATGCACCGCAGCGCTCATGGATTTGATGAATGTGGTGTTTAAACCATTCTTAGATAAATTTGTGGTAGTGTTTATCGATGATATATCTTGGTGTATTCTAAGACCAAGGAAGAACATGTTGAACACTTAAAAGTGACGCTGAGACATTGAGAAAGGAGAAGTTGTACGCAAAATTTTCAAAATGTGAGTTTTGATGGAACGTGTACAGCTTTCTGCATGTTATCGATAAAGACTTTAATTTCGTGATCCATCAAAAGTCAAGTCAGAGTAAATCGATCACCAAGACACCGCCGAGATAAGGAGTTTCTTAGGGTCAAGGTGTTACTATAGGCGCTTTTATTCAAGATTTTTCCAAGATCGCGACCCATTGCTGATGAATTTAACCAGAAGGCGTTAAGTTTGTTTGACTTTAAGTGTGAGGAAAGTTTTCACTGAATTGAAGAAGAGATTGAGCTCAAGACCGTGGTTGTCATCATCGATGATACATGAAATTTTGTGGTGTATAGTGACGATCGTGATAAAGGACTAGGTTGTGTGCTTATGCGCAGTATCTACAGAAGTTATTATGTATGTCATCACGCCAATTAAAAGATTACAAAAAGGGGTATCCGACTCATGACTTAGAGTCAGTCATGTAGAGTGTTTGCCTCAAGATTTGGAGACATTATCTTTACGGAGAGAGAGGTGTGAGATATATACCACCATAAAAGTCCAAGTATATCTTTACACAAAAAGACTTAAACATGCGACAAAGAAGATGGTTGAACTAATCAAAGATTATGATTATGAGATCTTCTATCATCCCTAAAGGCGAATGTTGTTGCCGATGCCTTAAGTAGAAGGGACGAGAGAAGTTAATGTTGTTGATGTACCAGAGAAGCTAGTGTCTAAAATGGCTAAGATGGAGTTGGAAATTAAATATCCGATGTGTAATCCGATGAAAAGTTGTTCCAGATAGAAATGATTCAACGTTGGTAGATAAAGTGAAGAATGCACAACTTCGTGATGAAGATCATGACAAGATAAAATAAAAAAAATAGTCAAGTGTGAGAAAACAAATTCAAAATCGATTCTAAGGGTTACTTTGGTTCAAGGGAGAATTTGGGTACCGCAAGTACCGTAAATTAAAGAAGAAATTTTGAGTGAAGCTCACAACTCAAGATATTCGATTCACCCCGAAGTACGAAAATGTACCAAGATCTTAGACATCATTTTTGTGGCCGAATATGAAGAGGGATGTACGAGTGTGTGTGGCAAAATGCTTAACGGTCGTCGAAAGTTAAAGTCGAACATCAAAGGCCAAGCGGATTGTTACAACCGCTAGAGATACCGTAATGGAAATGGGAGCATATCACAATGGATTTTGTGGTAGGACTTCCAACGACTCAAAGAAGGGTATGACGCCGCTTGGGTAATTGTTGATCGATCGACGGTCGGCCACTTTTTTGCCGATCAAGATTCGATTTACCCTAGATCGGCTAGCAAAACCAGACGTAAAGGAAATTGTGTCAAGACACGGCAGCACCACGTGTCCATCAGGTCGATGTAGATCCACGCTTCACATCTAATTTCGAAACGACTACAAGAATGTTTGGGAACACAACCGAGAATGAGCACAAAGATACCATCCTCAAACCGACGGACAAAGCGAGAGAACCATCCAAACACTAGAAGATATGCTCGTAGTATGTATTATGGATTTCAAGGAAATTGGGATGATCATTTACCATTGGTTGAATTTTCATATAATAATAGTTATCACGCTGAGTATCGGGCGCCGCCTTTACGGGTTGCTATATACGGCACGAAAATGCGTAACTCCGCTATGCCGGGATGAGGTAGAGAACGCCACTATTGGGTCCAGAGTTGGTGCAACAAACCGTCGCAATCATCAAGGTGATTCGAGCAAGATTGATAATGCACAAGATGTATGTAAGAAATATGCCGATCAAAGACCGACAAAATCGGGAATTCGATGTCAGTAGTTATGTTTTCTTGAAAGTATCTCCCCGAAGGGGAAAATTCGATTTGCAAGAAAGGGAAATTGAGCCCTAGATTTATAGACCTTTCAAGTGCTTCACGATGTCACATGGTGGCGATTTAGGTAGCCTTACCTCCGAGAGTTAATGCATATCCATAATGTTTTCCACATCTCAAGATTGAGACCATATAAGCCTGATTATAGGCATGTTATAGAATATGAGCCCTTACAGTTTGAGAAAGACTTAACATATGAAGAAGTCCCTGTTCAAATTGTTGACAGAAAAGAGCAAGTACTGAGGAATAAGGTGATACCTTCTGTTAAGGTAATCTGGAGGAACCACAATGCTGAGGAAGCTACGGGGAACTTGAAAAATGTTATGATGAAGAATTATCCTCAATTGTTTGCTTGATTTTGTATAGCGATTCTGGGGACAAAATCTTGTTAAGGAGGGAAGAATGTAATGAATGAATTTTTCGAGTTGTGATTCTGGGGACAGAATCCTTTTAAGGAGGGAAGGATGTAACGATCGAGAAATTTATAATTTAATTTAAATATTTATGGAATTAAATAAATATTTAAAATAATTTATTTATTGAGAAAAATAAATAATTGATGAATTGTGATGAATTAATTTAGTAAAATTAAAATGTTAATTAATCGAATAATGATAATTTTATTTGTTGGATTTAATTTAAGAAATAATTAAATTAAATCAATTGCTTAATATTTAAGAAATTAATTAAATTAAATGAATTGTTTAATTTAAAGGAAATAAATAAATTAAATAAAGTGATGTGTCTAATTTATTAATTAAATTAGATATATAATTATTTATTAATTATAAGGTATATGATAATAAGATTTTATTATTATTATATAAGTTATTTAAATTAACTAAACTAAGTTATTTAAATTAATTAGAGTGTGACAAAAGTAATAAAACTATAATATAAATAATATAATAAATAAATCTAGTTTGGGAAATATATGTGGTTAGCCAAACAAGGCCTCAGGGGCTTTTGGCTTATTCAACCGACGCTTTTTTTTTTTTTTACCGACCGACGTTAACGGGAGTCAGTCATATATTTTACTTATTTTTCCTTTTTTTCTAAGGCTAGGCTAAGACCAAAGAGAAGAGAGAAATAACAGAGAGAGAGAGAGAGAGCTTGAAGAGAGTTTTCACAATTGTGAAGAAAGGAGTATCAAGAGGGAAGCACAATTTCACTTCATCATTCTTCTCTCATCATCAAGGATTTAGGTATAAATTCATTCTTATTTCTAAAATTTAGTTTTCTAATTTCTAGTCTCTCTGTAAATCTTTTTGTGGATTGTTGTTTCAAATCATGTAAATGATGTATATGATGTTCTTGTTAATTTCAAAACTCTGTTGATTATCATGTGTGTATGTTATGTATCGCTATCAAATTCGTGAAATTGAATTTTAGAAAAAAAATTGAAAATCATAAAGTGTTTATGTTCATATAGTATGGCTTTAGAAAGTACCAAATTTAGTGTCCAATATGTGTATAAAATCAGAATTGACGCTGATTATGCTAGTTTATTAAGAAACGATATAACGTAATTTGAATGGAAGTGATTCGCCAAGAAATGAAGTTCACAAAGTGATGATTTCGTGAAAGAAGTTCAAAATGGAGTTTTATGAAAAAATATGAAAATTGAGAAATTAAAATAGTTTTAAGTTGTTGTTAAATTGTGCAAAGTGGTTGAATATGTTAGCAATCATGTTTAGGATAGTTGTATATTTATTTTATATGTTAATTTCACCGCTTGATGGGTGAAATTTGTGTTTGTTGGGCTAAAAACGGCTATCGCTCACCGCCGAAGTCTCATGTTTTGTCTGCGCACCAAATAAGCAATGCTACCGGTGCTAAGGCAAAAAAAAAAATCTGCAAGCAATAAGGCTTTGTTCCCAAGTCTATGTGTATGCAATTACCACACACCCCTAATCGAGACAAGGAGGTCTCTTGTTTGTGTCGTCGCTTATTTGACTTGTGTTAGTTTAGTGAGTATGTTAATGATGTTAAAACATGTTATAAACTATAATAATAGATGTTAATGTGTTGAAATGCAAAGTACAAAGATTTGAAATAATTATTTAAATAAGTTATAAAATGAAACCAAATGAGATGTTTTCAAAAGATAGAGTTGAAATCTACTAAGTTATGTTGATCAATGTGTAATTTCGTAAGTTGCTAAGTATGTTAACCTAAATGGTTAGGTGCTAGGTTAGGTTATGACCTAAATGATGGTTTAAACCCCTAAAGCTAATATTCATACAATTAATTGTTGTTGCATTTCAATGATATGTGTAGGTAATTGGAGATTATTTCATTTGTGTAGCTTACAAACAAGGCAAGTCTTCTAACTCCATACTTTCATTGAGTTAGTTTGTTATGGTTATGCAAGTTCTCTAACTCTACTTTCATAAATGTGCAAGTTTCTAAATCTTATATTTGTCATCGAGCAAGACTATTGATTCTATTCTCGATAAATGATTGAATAAGCTCATGTAACCTAATTCGCTACATCGAATGAGTTTCACATTCTCATTTCTTGTTATTAGTATTCAAAACATATATTGTTCTAACACATCGATTCAAAGGAGATTGTTTTAATTCCTTGAATATAATACTTTGCATATATATCATGCTTATTCAAATATATATTGTCGATATTCGATCTTTGACTTTTGATAGCCTTGTTCAGCTATACATTCTTGTATTAAATCTTTATTTATGGAAATTGAATAAGTGTTCTAAAATTCTAGAAACACCGATAAAGCTAGTTCCAAACTAAACTTTCTTTAGTGCGGAAATTCTAAATTCAAACCGAGACGAACAACCCTAACATAGGGGATTTTGTACGTAACGCTTAGATGTTTCAGTGCACAATACATGGTACAAAGGGCTGATCCTCTCGAGTACGTTAAGAAGAGTCTGTA
Source organism: Panax ginseng (assembly GCA_020205605.1). NCBI lineage: Eukaryota > Viridiplantae > Streptophyta > Magnoliopsida > Apiales > Araliaceae > Panax > Panax ginseng. The sequence continues at coordinate 131,361,041 of CM035145.1, read as the reverse complement.
GATACCTAACGATCGCTGAGGTTAAGGTAATAATACCTAAACACCGTGGATATAGTTCGTGGTCTTAAGACCCTCGATAATTAAAGTTCAAACTTGTTTTCTATTTTGATTCAGAGAACAAGTTCTTTATCATTCAAGATTCGTTGTTCACTCTCATGTTGTTATTATACTTATCTTTATGTCGCTGAGCAATTGTTTGCTCACTCTTGCAATTAAACAATGCAAATAAAGTTGAAAGAGGTGATGATCCATCTACTAGCAAGGAAAGGGCAAGATGTCTAAGTGATGAAGAATTGTTTAAAGTTTATTTAAATAATTGAAGTCTTTTAAGTCTTGTTTTATTTTATAATGTATTCCGCAAACCCGATGTAATAATTTTAAGGTTAGATTACCTCGGATTTTTTTTTGAGATTATGATGTAACCCTTTAATGGAGAGAGATTATTGTTTAAGTTATTTAAATTATGTCTTTATCCTTTGATTATGGGTAGTTAGATATAATAGATTTGATAAGTGAGCACCAAATTCTGGTGGAAAATGAAGTACCCGGATTTGGGACTAATTTTTATACTACTTGTTCTAAGTTTTTGATGATGTTTTTTTGATATGATTTACAATTAATATGGGACTTTTATTATGAATGACTAATGACTAAACACAATAATAAATGACATCAAAGAATTTGGATAAACATACAAAATTCAAACCATTTCTTTTTGTTGGTTATTTAAAATTCATTTCATATATATATATATATATATATATATATATATATATATATATATATATATATATATATATATAAGTAAGTATATTTTCTTGAATTGGAAAACCAAATAACAAATGTAAGTGATTTTATACCTTGGTCATGGAAAATTGGGAAGGCTTTTAATTCGAAATTGACGACAATACTGGTAAGGATTGGACTTCAAAATTTAAAATTATTACTTCAAGATGTATACTCACTTAATTGGACATTCTCTACTCCCAAAATAGCAAGCCAGGACAACTTCTTCTACTTACTAAATTTATTTAGCTAGCATTAAATAAAATAAAATATATAAAAAAAGATATGGCTAAACTTGTTATAATTTAATTTAGCAATCAAGAGAAGACATATTTGGCAGGCTTTTAGTACAACTAAATTCTCAAAACATTAATAAGATCATAGCATATGCCTTTTAGAAAATTCACGGGTAAGAAGAGGTGAAAGAGGGAAACCTGCTGCTTAGAATATAGAAAATTTAATTCAAGAAAAGATTTCTTTTGGAGTCCCTATTATTGCAGTCAATATTTTTCAAATGAAGATCTAGTAATCAAAAATGTAAGATAATGATCACAAATAACCCACCCAAACAACCAAGTCTGCTCTACAGGCTTCTTAGTGTTGTCAATTGCCCTGCGCTTTGTAATTAGCTCCAACAGAACCACACCAAAGCTATAAATATCGGATTTTAGAGTCAAATTTATACCTCTAAACGTTCACAACTACAACAACGAGCTATGTTGCCATGCTCATGTGAAGGACAGTATTTCTGGGACCAAAATGGGTGGCACCTATACTCAATCAGACCAGCTCCATTTGTTGGGATCTACAAAAAGAAAATTAAAAAAAATAGTAGGACATAAGTACAAGAAAGACCTCAATCACTACCATTTCACGTTAAAATCAATATAAGATCTCGATTATTTATGGTCCCATCTAAATTTATTTGATAATTCATTTCCCGCCTTACCAACTAGAACTATTTTTATAAATAGCAGAAAATAAAATTATTCCTTTCATAGTCATACTAATATATCAAAAAGAGTAAGCATCACTCCACTTGCTGACAAAAAGTTTTCATAGCACACAATTATCCTAACTTTCGTACTAACGGAACTATTTAGATGTCATATATGCCAAATGAATCAATTTGAAGAAGTTCTAAGTCCATTTTGAATATCAAGATTCGCCAACAACAGTTCCTTAAAAAAGTTCAGTTATAAAATCACTTTGTCCTTACAAATTGGTGGCAAACTTCACATTTGGGATGGGTCAACTCTTTGAAGCAGGACTTGTGATATGCATCCTTCCCTGACAAGGAAAACTTGAATCAACATAAATTTGCATGCACTACGGGCCATGCACAACGGGCCAAGGATATTAACTCCTGAAGTTCAATAGGAGCCATTCGATATGAGATTTTAGAAATGGGTTTTGTACCAGGTTCAAAGTCGATACAAAATTCAATATCACGCTCTGGGAGTAGGCCAGGAAATTCTTCAGAAAATTTACTAACAACAGAAATATCATTCAAATCTGACGTATTTTTGTTCAAGTCCATGACATGGGCTAAGAAAGTTTGACATCCATTTTTTAATAAACGAATGGCTTTATGGCTTGATATGAAAGAGTTTGACTTCAATGGTTTGGTTGATTGAATTCGAATAACAGGTTGCTTAGAAATATGAATGATGAGTAGTTAACCAATCAATCCCTAAAATCACGTCAAAATCAAGTATCTTTAAAGAGATAGGATCAACAAGTAATGTGATGGTACCAATTTGAATCAAACATGATTTATAAACAGTGGATGTAATAAAAGTTTCTCCTAACGGAGTCTCCACAGATAAGTTAAAGTCTAATTTCTCAGGAGTCAAGTTCAAACGTTAAGCATAAGCAGGAGAGATAAAAGAATGGGTAGAACCGGTATCTAATAAGGAATAGACTTCGCAAGAATTTATAATTAACTAATCTGTGATACCTTCGCTCGGGTTCCTCGCATTTTGGGTAGTCACGACAAACGCTCTTCCAGAAACCGCCGACTTTGTTTTTTCTGTATCCTCCTTTGGTGCCACTGTCCCATCTGGACTTGATTTCACTACAGGACAAAATCGAGCTATATGACCGTCTTTTCCATAACTAAAACATACCTTGGAAGGTCAGTGAATGCTTTGGACTTATATATCATTGATCGATTTCAATCAATGAATACGCAAGTATACATGGTCAACAACAAGTAATAAAGTGAAAGTAGAGTATCGTTCCCACGAGGAATTATTTAATAAAAATTACCAAGTACTAACTCTTAACCAAATCAATTTTATTTAAACAATCGCAAATTGTGATTTTTCTAATTAAAAAACTAAATTAAAACAATTAAAAGAGATTATTCTAAAAGAAAGCAAATAAACAACTAAAATTTGAATGAATTCAGATAAATAAGGATTAAGACTCCAATATCCCCAATTATGAATTATAAATCATTTATTCAACTATTCCAATTATTATGTCTACTGAATTGTTAACAGGAATTCTCTAATGCCAAAAGCCCTTTCTCAAGTGATCATTTGCCTTCTATTTAACCCAGATTAATTTTGCTATATCTCTATGTAAAACAATTGAATTAAACTCATTACAATCCCAATTCCTTATGTGTTACATGCGACAAATAGATATTCTCATTCTATTCACAAACCTAATTATTCACTGTGCAAATAACTAAGTCACATGTCACCATGCCAGCTTCTAACCCTAGAATTCCTTTCTCAATTCCTTCTAGAGTAACAAGGTAATTATTGATCGATAATTAATCAATAAGCACAAAGCAAGATGAACAATTCATTTCAACATAAATAATTAGAATAAATCAAATAATCAATTCATAATCATAAAAAGTTCAATTGAAATCTTAATGAAAGAGTTAGTTCATAATTAATGAATTAAAATTAAGAATCCACAATTGAATAGACATTAAAAGATAAAAGTAAGAGAAGAGAATATAATATAATCTATTGTCAAGAAATTTCGAGACTCTCTTTCGCCCCTCTTTTGAATCTTCAATGGTCTCCAAGTTGCTTTAATCTCCAAAACTAATAAGAACTAGGGTTATGTTCTAATCTAAAGGAGTGTTTAATCTAGTCTAATCTATGTAATCTCCTCTTATTTTATGCCTTACATCATGTATTTATAGGTTACAAGTCTAATTTTTAGTTTTGGAACAAACCCAATCCAATTTGGAGTCAAAAAGGTGTCAAAATTAGCCCAAAACGCTGGCCCAAAGCAAGCACTCAACCTCTTCCCAGCTGCTCAAATACCGAAATCGACACTCAAACACTACCTTATATATACCCGGCCGGAAAATGAACTAAGAATAGCGCCCCGATGCTGTTACAAGTTCTGACATTTTCTACTCCGACGTCCTTTGGGAAAATGGCCATAACTTCTTCGTCCAAACTCCGATTTCGATGATTCAAGATGTTCCGGAAAGAGGAAAAGTAGATATACAACTTTCATTCTTTGAGTGTTTCGAAATAAGGTCTTTAGAAATACTCAAATTGGCTCTGAAGTGACTGATATGTAAATGGCAAGCCGAAAACGCGAATCTAGCCACCCCGAACGTCGATCCAAGTAACTTTTGTCCCAAATCCTATAAAACAATATAAAACATGTATAAATAGACACAAACACATAAAAACATCCTAAAAGACTTGAGAACAACAATAAATTAAGCCCGAATGTATCCAATTCATGTGTATAAAACTCACTCATCAATGTCCCTCCTCTCCGCATTTGTAGCATCTAACTGGCGGTCGTTCTTCTCCCCTAGAATTTGTTGTTGGTGCTGGTGCTTCATTGACGCCTTCCGTCATCGTTAAATCTTCTTCTTGAAATTTCCACTTAAATTATTTCTTCTATTATCTTGGCTATGATTACCATCAAGTGGTTACCATTTCGTATGATAATTTCCTCTACGATGGTTATCATTGTTCACGATGACCGCTTTCACCGGGTACGATTATCATCGAGTTGTTGGTCGTTATTCTTCGGTTGAGCTGACTCATTATCGCACTCCAATAACTGAGCCCTATTCACTACATCCGAATATAGAGAAAAATTATGAGAAATGAGATATTGACGTATGTCGGGTTTCAAACCTCTCGTAAACATCCGCCATACGTTCCTCATTCTCCACCAAATGAGGTGCAAACTCGATAACTCCGCTAACTTCGCCTCGTCATCGGGACACCGCCATGTTGTTCTGCTCCAAATAATAAAATCTACCTCCTTCATATGACGAATACTTTCGTGAAAGTACTTGTCACCAATAGTTTCAAACGCTTTCAAGACATCTTTGAAAGCGGCCGGATGGAGTACGCCACGCAGATTCCCACCAAGAATCTCGCTTCATTACGAACATAAAAGTAGCGAATGGAACCTTATGTTCCTCTGTGCATCCCAAGACATCGAATATCTTAGTAATTTGCTTGACCCACGTCTCCACCTTAATCGGATCCGACTTTCCCTAGAATTCTAGTGGTCCCAACTCTTTGAACTGCTTAGCTGTGACAAACCGTGCGTTGCTATCATTTTCACCTATATTTTGTACACGAGTCTCCCTCGTCTGATTTTGCATGAACTGCAAAAAGCTTCTAAACATCCCATCGTTCATCATCTGATCAGTGGTGTTGTTTACAGGAGGAACATTGTCGTCCTGTTGCACATTCTCCTGATTGGTGAGTAAAGGTGTCTCCACGGTCTCATTAATTTACTCCACTGTTAACATTCTCAGTTACCATTCTCAAATACTGCCATAAAACCAGGGTTAATTAAATAAATTGACATATCACATATTAACCCTATATTCTGACCGGCCAACAAATAAGCTTAGGTAGGACACACTAGCGAAAGATTTACTTATCTCTCCCCTCCTAGTTCTATTCCCCGCTCCGCCAGAGATCATATACCTAAGCTCTGATACCAACTGTGATGCCCCCAAAATAGGTCTAATCTACCCAACCTATTCTGAGTCGCCAAACACATGGTACAGAAAGAACTACAACTTCATTATTACAATTGTCGTACAAAATACGACAACACTTATGCTGTGAGTTTAAGTACAAATATTGTCTTCTAGACAATACCACACCCAAATAAAGTCTTCATTACAATTATTGATACACTATTTTATAAAATAGTGAGGACTACTAAAACAATTGTCTTGAACCATCACTCCACACCCCGACTAGTTCCCGCTATATTCTCGTCTCATAAGAAAAAAAATGGAACCAAAAGGAAAAGGGTGAACTCAACTAGCCCAGTAAAGAATATTATGACTAAGATAATGTAAAACAAATTATCTTTAGTCTTCAACAGGGAAAAATCTGATAGAATATAATAGACAACAAGTTTTAGATCAACAACTGCAGTGGAAACAATAATTCATTAAAAGAGTTAAGTAGAGAATGAAATCTACTATCATTTATGAATGTAAAATTCCATCATCGATATTTTATCCCTGTAACATCAATCAATATACATCTTGAATCAAATAGTCATCCTTGCAGTACAGGCCAAAGATATTAATCAGTCGATCATGTTCATCTCAACACCTGTTCATCTTTGCACTACGGGCCAAAGATATTCATCAAGAAATTATTCATCTTTGCACTACAGGCCAAAGCTATTCAGTAATATCATCATTTAAGACTGAGGATGATGAAAAATATATTTTAAAGAAAACGAATCCAGTGAGACAAAAGAACAAATAGTAAGGATTCGTACTTCGGTTTATCCATGTTCAAAAATACTACATGATAAACTATTGTGGAGCAGAATTCAAAAATGAAGATCAAAACATAGATCCAATCAAAGACAAGAATCATAATAGACAATCTTGGACACAGAAAAGAAAATTTAATTTTTCTGTGAATAGTGTCGTATTTGTGTGTAACGCCCCCAAAATAGGTCCAATCCATCCAACCTATTCTGAGTCGCCAAATACATGGTACAGAAAATAACTACAACTTTATTACAGCAATTGTCGTGCAAAATACAACAACACATATGTTGTGAGTTTTGATACAAATATATACCAACTGTGACTCTGGACACCAACTTGGATATCACGTCACAATGGCACCTTATATAAATGTACAAATAATAACTGCTTTTAGAAATTAAAATCTTTGGGAAGTGATCAAGAAACCTTCGTATACGGGAGGCCATGCGTCTAGGTTATGATAGATATCATATGCCCACGTAATTATCCTTGGTTGACCTAATAAACCCCAAAGAAAAGGAGAAGATTACTATCATATTCTTTCCAATGGTGAGTCTTCTCTTGACATATCATTATCTCCACCGCTCTAATTGAGAATTATACTTCAACCAAACTCCAAGATCATATAGATAGTGCTTGTAGATATACTCGACAGAAGTGGATGTGCAACCATGTCTTATGATAACACGAGGTTGTATATCATTAGACATCTTGTATGATAATGGCAAAACACTCTTCCAAACGTTGGGTTCGCTTTCACCCTATTTGGTTCACCAAATATAACTACTAAATGATGTATAAAATACAACCCACTTTTTTATACTGTTTAGGGAGAACTCTCCATGCCTAGAGGCCACCGCTCTATTACCCTGTTACCCTCGCTCACCCAATTACACTCTTGTTACACGAAAGGAATTGTGAAGCAAAAGGGTGAGCACAACTAGCTTCAAGAAAAAATATTATGACTAAAGATAATTAAATTCTCAATAGCCTTCATCAATAATAAATCGTAGATTTAGAACATATGGTAGATGATAAAACTTTTTCAACCATAGTTGCGGTAACGAGCAATCCATTAGAAGAGTCAAATAGACCATCAAGTCTATTATCTTCTCCATGTTAAAAGTCCACCAACAATGTTTTAACCTCAGAACATCAATCAACAGTTCCTCATCCCACAATCATGTGAATAACTCATAATCATAAGTGTAGTTCTAAATTCCTTTTCGCATTCGTGATTTAAGATAATTTTCATCACATGTCTTTACCTGAAACATCAAAGATCATGGTTATACCAAATCACAGTTTCTGTTCATAATCATACTAATAAATTCATCTTTGCACTACGGGCCAAATATATTCAACAACAGGTCATCTTTGCGCTACGGACCAAAGATATTAACCAATAATTCATCTTTGCACTACAGGACAAAGATATTCAACAAGTCATCTTTGCACTACGGGCCAAAGATATTCATATCTCAAAGAAATATATAATCATTTCTGAATTTATATAAACAATAATTATAACCATGTTGATCAATTCACCTTTGCACTTAAGCTAAAGATAATCGTTTATAAATCCAATGGTCATGATTATACCAGTCAACAATTCATCTTTGCACTACTGGCCAAAGAGAACCCATAATCACGATCATACCAATAATCTACCCATTTTTACACTTAAGTCAAAGAGAAATATCATCACCGGAATTATAAAAATGTTATATATGATAATAAAAACAATATGATTAACAACTGCATTTAATTTCAAGAATAAGATTCATAAATCAATGATTTCATAACACCTTAATCCAAATGTTATAAATCACTTAATAATCTCATAATCTAATATTATTAATATTACCACAATATCTTAATCATTTCTTAAACTTATAAATAAATTATTTTAATTGTTTATACTTTACTAATTAATGCATTTAATCATTCTAAAATGTCAAACTTATAAGATTTCATCACCAATAACCAAAACCCTCATCAAAAATCTGCATATACCTCATATAGGATTCTCAAGCCATAAAATCCTATAATTTGGTTAGGAAAAGAAACCAATTTTTTCATGAATAGTAACTCATGAATAGTAACCCATGAATAGTAACTCGTGAATAGTAACTCGTGAATAGTAAACCCGACACAAAAAGGTAGAAATTCCATAATAAAATCCATATCAATATTTCAGTATAATGATATTGAAATAACATTTCTTAAACTTATAAACAATTTATTTTAATTGTTTACACTTTACTAAATAATACATTTAATCATCTTAAAATGTCAAACTCATAAGATTTAATCACCAAATAACCTAAACCCTCATCAAAAATCTGCATATACCTTATATAGGATTCTTAAGCCATAAAATACTATTTTCCAAATTTCTTACTTCACATAACATATTTAATTCATTTACTCATCACTAGACTATTTTCATGAAAAATATCAAATCAGATCCAAAAATATTTCTTTTATGGGATTTAGCATAATATAGTCTCATATTGAACATATATTTTTCTCAGAATTTTTAAAATTCGTTTACTATTTTTCATATGGCCAAAACTGCCGAATATTTAGACATTTGTCATAAATTATATTTTTGTCCAAAAATTCTGAAATTTACATAGTATACTTATGTTATATACATGTACTCACAATAAAAATGTCATCAATTTTGGAGTTAACCACAAAGAGTTATAAGCGTTTACTTTTAAAATAGTATTTTCTCATAAAATCTATAACTCTTAATATATATATCCAAAAATCGCCATTTTGGACACAATCAACAAAACTCATCAAATTATCATTTTAAATTTTTCCAAAATTTTGAAGGTTCGCAAAAAATTTCAAAAACCTGAAAAACATAATAACCCTTAAAATCTCCTTACTATCCCTTACCTCAAAAGAGCGATCTTTCGAATGTTTGGATATAACGCCGAATCTAACTTGCATCGTATAGCAACACTCAAGATATCTAAATACTCACAAAATACGCTTCGATAATATAGAGAGAAAACTTCAGTTTAAAGTGCGATTTTCAATTCTAACCTAAGCACCCTATTTATAGAAATTGCTTAGAACACCAAAAGCGAGAAAATTTAATAAAATATTAATATATTTATATTATTTTCCTTAGCCCACCTTGACCATCTGAATTCAAATGCACCCAAATAATGACCAAAAACCAAAAAAATGTTTTTGTAATTAAAAATAATTAAAACTTTCAAAAACCAATTATTTCAGAACTACGGAACTTCAATAATTCATAATAAATAGCCCTTTTATCAGAAAAATTCGAATCATATGCCTTTTTTTATAGAAAATTTCATTATCTACAACTTTACAGAAGAAAGTTTTTCCAAATTTCAAACAGAAATTGACCGAAATCTATAAACGGGCAATTTTACAAGCTATAATCAAATTTCAGTCAAGAAATAGGGTCCACCGACACACAAAACATGTGTTAATCATTTAATGCAACAAAAATACTCTGTCTCCTCATATACTCATATATCCCACATTCATTGTAAAAAATATCACCATTATTATATTATTAAAATATAATAATATATTTAAATAAATTATTTTATCAGAAAAAGATAAATATTAATTTTCAACAATTGTCACATTAAAATTTTCTCCATCTATATCCACATAAAATCAATATTTTCCTCATCATATAAATCAATAATTAATTATTCATAAATAATATTACGTAATCACAATAATAACAACTGACACTGCCTCAGGAAAGAGGGGCTTTCCATAAGGATTTCTCCTTCTTGCTAGCCTTGATTAGGTGACAAAACCTCTCCTTGAGATGTAACTTTCTAGACTTTGCCAATAATGCTATCTAATAATATTATTCAAATAATATGAATTATTGATCCGATAATGAAAAATACAATTAGTAGTGACAATTATTGAAACAACAATAATATAAAATATCAACGTAGTAATTATTGAATCAATAAAATAAAATATTGAACATTAATTATCGTAACAATTATTGAGTAGTGCCTTCTTATGTAAGAATCAATAATTCAAAAATCTTTGTGCAATACCGGTGTCTTCTTGTGCAACAACGCCAGACATTTTTTACTTTACCCACCGGGTATTCCAACATGTTAATTCAGTAATAATTACGCCAAGTTATTTATAAAAACTCATACTTGTCGCTTTCTTCACTCAATTGCTTTCCAGTTATGGAGACCACAAAAGGTCGCTACATTGCATTTAATATTCCCTCGACAGAAGAATGTGACGCCCCAAAACAGTATATACAACACCCATTCTGAATCGCCAAAATACATGGTATGAAAGCAAACTACAACTTCAATAATACAAGTGTCGTGTGTGAAATACGACAATACATACCGTGAGTTTAAATACAATATCCACACGCAAATAAGTCCTCATTACAATTATTCAAACACTAGTTTATAGAAATAGTGAGGATCGCTAAAACATCTTCCTAGAACCATCACTCCATACCCGACTCGATCCTCGCTATGTTCTCACCTCCCGAGAAGAAAATGGAACAAAAAGGAAAGGGTGAGCTCAACTAGCCCAAGAAAGAATATTATGACTAAGATAATATACAACAAATTATCGTTAGTCTTCAATCGGGAAAAATCTAATAGAATACAATAGACAACAAGTTTTAGATCAACAAATGCAATGAAATAAAGAATCCATTAGAAGAGTCACGTAGAGAAAGAATTCTACTATCTTCTAAGGTTTAAAAGTCCATCATCAATATTTTATCCTCAGAATAACAATCAATATTCATCTTTTACTACAGTGCCAAAGATATTCATTTAAATCACCAAATGGTTATGTTCATCTCAACACTGCTCATCTTTTTGCACTACAGTGCCAAAGATATTCATCGCTTAATCGCTCGCTTTTGCACTACGTGCCAAAGATATTCATTTATATCATCATTTAAGACCGAGGATGATGAAAAATATTTTTAAAGAAACGAATCCAAAGAAACAAAATGACAAGGATTAAGGATTCGTACTTTGTTTTACCCATGTCCAAAAATACTTGAAAATAATCATATTGGTGTAAAATTCAAGAATGATCAAAACATGGATACAATCAAAGCTAGTATCCGTAATATATATTTTGGACAAAAAGAAAAATTTTATTTTTCTATTGAATAAAGGCCGTGATTCGTGAATAAAGTGTCGATATCGTGAATAAAGGTCGTGATATCGTGAATAAGAACTCCGACACAACAAGTTCCAAATTTGATAAAAAGTTCACCAATACTTCGGCATAATGATATTGAAGAAAATATCATTTAAGAAGAAAATAATACCCTTACCTCAAAATAACCGTGATTTCCGATCGAATTTCTAGATAGTCTTCGATGAAAACCAAGACCAGATAGCAACACTCAAAGTATACTCACAAGAATACGCTTTCGATAATTTAGAGAGAAAGAGAGAAAACTTTGTTTCGTGTGATTTTCAATTCTAACTTAGCCTCTATTTATAGGAAAATGCTAGAACGCCAAAGTAGACTAAAATAATAAAATAATATTATAATTTATATCTTCTACGCATGCCTTTGAACCAAATCACCACCACCAACCTTGACCCAATTTCCAAAGAAATTTCACATGTTCAAACAAGAGTGGGTCCCACCCATTATTTAATAAAAATTATTTTATCTTTCAAACTTCAATAATTCGTAGAAAATAGCTCGTTTATCGTAAAAATTCAAAACTCGCGATTTTTCATGGGAAATTCCATTCTCTACAACTTTGCGTAAGAAAATTTTTCCAAATTCCAAATGTAAATTGACCAAAATCCACAAACGGGCAATTTTACGATCTATAATAAATTTTCGGTCAAGAATTGTGTCCACCACACACACAAAACATATGTTAAACATTTAATGCCACAAAATACTCTACCTCCTCATATACTCATATATCCCACATTCATTATAAAAATATCACCGCTAATATATTATTAAAATAATATATTTAAATGAATTATTTTATCGAAAAATGATAAAATATTAATTTTCAACAATCGTCACATTAAAAATTTTCTCCATCTATATCCACATAAAATAAATATTTTCTTTATCATAATAATCAATAATTACTTATTTAAAATAATATTACGTAATCACAAGATCGACAACCGTGCCGCTCCTGGGAAAGAGGGGCTTCCAATAAGGATTTCTCCTTACTTGCGCAAGAATTAGGTGACCAAACCTCTCCTTAGATGTAACTTTCTAGACATTGCCAATAATGTTATCCGATAATATTATTCAAATAATATGAATTATTGATTTGATAATGGAAAATACCGTGTAATGACAATTATTGAAACAACAAAGAATACAAAATATCAACGCAAAGAATTATTGAATCAATAAAATATAATATCGAATAAGAATTCATCGTAATAATTATTGAGTAAAGGCCTTCTTACGTAAGGATCAATAATTCAATAATATTATGCAATACCACGTACATCGCACCACCACGCCAGACATCAGTATTTTAACCACCGTAAACCCAACAAAGGTTAATTCAGAATAATTTACGTCGTTATTTATAAAACTCAATCTTTGTCGTTTTCCTTCATCCAACCGTTTTCCGTTATGGGGCCCACCAATGACTGCGTCGTTGTACGGAGATTCCCGACAAAAAGAATATTCCACGACCAAACGAATATTCCCCGACAATAATGAATATTTTATAACCACTTGCTTATTTTGTAAACTTTGCACATTTCACCCATAACCAAAGAATTATATCAAATTAACCCTTATTAATTTAGAATAATGAATAAAGGAAAATTAAATTTTATTTATAATAAGTTGGGGTCTTACAACCTCCCCTCCTTATGAAATTTCGTCCTCGAAATTGACGTACGTACCTGGTGTATCGAAAAGGTGAGGGTACCTCGCTTTCATCTCTGATTCCAACTCCCATGTCATTTCCTCAATTGCATGGTTTCTCCACAAAACCTTAACTTGTGGTATAACCTTCGTATGTAAGACATTCTCTTTCCTATCCAAAATCTCAACAGTATCTCCTCGTAGGTTAAATCTTCACTATCTCGCCCGGTTCTAATGCAATAATGTGGTTCGGTCTTTCACATATTTACGAAGCATAGATATGTGGAATACATTGTGAACACGAGACATACTTGGAGGTAACGCGAGTCTATAGGCTACGCTTTCTTGTTCTACAAGAATCTCAAATGGACCAACAAACCTTGATTGAGCTTTCTCTTTCCCCAAATCTTGTAACTCCTTTCCATGGAGCAATACGTAATAATACATGATCTCCAATATTAAACTCCACGTCCTTTCTATGAAGATCAACATAACTCTTTTGTCGATCTTGTAAAGTTTGAATACGTTGTCGAATCATTTGGATCTTTTCTCGTAGTCATGCGTACTAATTACGGTCCCAACAATGTTGCTTCTCCCACCTTCGTCCCAAAGATAATCGAGAGAACGACATTTTAATCCATACAACGCCTCAAATGGAGCCATGCCTATACTTGCTTGATAATCATTGTTGTAGGAGAATTCCACCAAAGGTAGGTACTTATCCCAACTTCCTTTGAAATCTAGGACACAGTAGTCTTAATAGATCTTTAAGGGTTTGAATAGTCCTCTCGATTGTCCTTCCGCTTGAGGATGGTATCTTTGAATCAATCGTAAATCCGCGCCATAGCTTTACGCGCACTAACCCAAAATCTTGAAGTGAATCTCGTCACGATCCTAAACTATGGATACCGGCATGCCATGCAATCGCATAACCTCATTCACGTATATACGAAAGCAAGACGCTCAAGGGATAAGTCTCGCGTATCGGTAGAAAATGGGCGTACTTGGTTAATCTATCAACAATAACCCAAATTGCATATATGCCTTGAGAAACTTTGGGAAGACCTGTAACAAAATCCATAGTAATGTGTTCCCATTTCCATTCCAGAATCTCAAGTGGTTGCAATGGACCTTTTGGCACTTGATGCTCTGCCTTTACACGTTGACAAAGTTAAACATCTTGAGATAAACTCCGCAATCTCTCTCTTTCATATTGTTCCACCAAAATGTATGTCGAATATCATGATACATTTTGGTACTCCCAAGATGGATTGCAAACGGGGTGTTGTGTGCCTCCATCATGATTTAATGCTTCAGTCGAAATCGTTAGAACGCAAAGTCTAGAATTGACTCAAGTATTCCTTCCTCATCAATTCTTGCTTCCTAATAGCTCCTTCTTGACTTTCTTTTCTTCATACATCGCCATTGTGTCCGTAGCTTGAGCAAAATTTTAACTTTATCGATTAAATTCGGTTCTACTTGTATATTCGCCATCATTATGTGGGTCCTCGAGTCTTTAATTCTACCTCCATCCTTTGCAAGTCATACAAAATGGGCCTTTGCGTTGACAATATCGCACTCGTGCTTCTGCATATGATCTTCTACTTAAATGCGTCGACTACGTTCGCTTTTCGGGATGATATTGAATAGTGTGATCGTAATCTTTTAATACTCAAACCAACGTCGTTCTTGCATATTGAGTTCTTTTTGGGTGAAGAAATATTTGAGGCTTTTATGGTCCGTATAAATCTCCACTTTCTCCCGCATACAAGTAGTGTTCCATATCTTCAACGCAAACACGATCACGCTAACTCCGGATCATGAGTAGGATAATTCCTCTCATATTCTTTGAGTTATCGTGAGGCATAGGCTATGACTTTCCCATGTTGCATGAGAACACATCCTAACCCTTTGCCGTAAGCATCATTTGTAGATAACAAATCCATCCCGAACCGGATGGTATTGTCGTAACAGTGCGAAATGAGTCTCCTCTTGAGCTCTTGGAAGCTCTTCTCGCATTCCTCGCCTCCATAAGAATTTTGCATCCTTCCGAGTCACCGAGTTAATCTGAGTAGCGATTCGAGAAAATCCTTCCACAAATCTCCGATAATAACCAAATAAGCCCGTAAAGTCTGCAGTACTTGGCCACCACCGGCTTTGCTGTTCTAACTTTGTATTGCTTCAATCTTCACGTCAACAGATACTCCTTGTTTTGACACCACGTGCCCAAGGAATGCTACTTCCTCAAGCCAGAACTCACATTTCTTCAGTTTGGCATAAAGCTTGTGTTCACGAAGTCTTTGTAGTACCAACTTCAAATGGTGCTCATGATCTTCACGGCTTTTGGAATAGATGAGGATGTCATCAATAAAGACAACAACGAATCGATCCAAATATTCCTTAAATACACTACTTCATCATATTCATGAAAGCGGCGGGAGCATTAGTCAATCCAAAAGACATGACCAAGAATTCATAATGCCCAGATCGATTCCTCGAATCACGTCTTTGAATATCCTCGCTTTTAATCTTCACCGATGATATCCGAATCGAAGATCGATCTTTGAAAAGAATCATATTCCTTGTAATCGGTCGAATTGTGTCATCAATGCGAGGTAATGGATACCTATTCTTGATGGTGACATGGTTCAATTCTCGATAGTCAATACAAAGTCGCATACTCCGCCTTTCTTCTTTTTACTTAATAAAATAGAGCACCCCAAGGAGACATACTAGGGATCTAATGAAACCGATGTCTAATAACTCTTGTAGTTGGACTTTTAACTCCTCAAGTTCAATAGAGCCATTCGATATGGGGTTTTAGAAATGGGTTTTGTACGGTCTTGCTCAAGGTCAATAAAGAATTCAACATCACGCTCGGGGTAAACCAGAAGCTCTTCAGAAATACATCGTGAAATTCTCTAACCACGTAAATATTATTCAAATCGACTTGTCTTTATTCAAAACCATAACATGGGCTAAGAAAGCTTGACATCCGCTTTTCAATAAACGAATAGCTTTGTGGCTTGATATGACAAATGATCGATTTTAGTGGTTTAGTGGTTTGAATTAGTATGACAGTTGGTTAGGTGAAAAACTAACAACCTTACGAAAACAATCAATTTTGGCATGATGAGTGGTTAACTAATCAATTCCTAAAATCACATCAAAAGCAAGTATCTTTAAAGAGATAAGATCAATGGTGTAATGTGATAGTGCCAACTTGGATCATGCAAGATTTATAAACTGTAGATGTAACGAAGGTTTCACCCAACTGAGTTTCAACAGATAAATCAAAATCTAATTTCTCCTGAGTCAAGTTTAAACGTTGAGCACAAGCGGAGAGATAAAAGAATGGGTAGAACCAGATCTAGTAAGGTATAAACTTCGCAAGAATTCAAGATTAGCTTACCCGTGATCACCTCGTTTGGGTTCCTCATATTTTGTCCAGATTCGACAAACGCTTCTTCCAGAACCCGATGATTTCGACTTATCCGGATGACCTTGAATCACCACCCTCGCCGAACTTGGTTTCGCGATAGTACAATCTCGAAGCGATGTGGCCTTCCTTTACACTTGTAACATACCTTGGATTGTTGTGGACGGTTTGGTGTATATGTCCCTCCTTCCCGCATTTGTAACATCTAACTCAAGCGGTCGTTCTCCTCCCCAGCATTTGTTGTTGGTGTTGGTGTCATCTTTGTTGATATCTTCCCGTCATTGTTGAATCTTCTCTTCTCGAAATTTCCACTTGAGTCACCTCTCCTATTATCATGTCCACGATTACCACCGAGTGGTTACCGCCTTTGTCCGTATTCTTTCCTCCTCGTTGGTTATCATCGCTCGATGATGACTACCGATCATTGTGGTCCCTCGGTTGAGTATACTCACTATCTCGCTCTAATAATCGAGCCTTGTTGACAACATCCAATACGAGAAAAATTTATGAGAGATAAGGTATTGACGAATCTCCGGTTTTAGACCTCTCGAAAACATACGCGTCATTCGCTCCTCATTCTCCACCAAATGAGGTGCAAACCTAGATAATTCTCGCTAACCTTGCCTCGTCATCGAGACACCGGTCATGTTGTTCTATTCGAGTCTAATAAACTCTACCTCCTTCATATGACGAATACTTTCTCGGAAAGTACTTGTCATTGAACAATTCTCAAATCTTTCCCAAGACATGTTAAGTGCATTTTTGGTTTGAGTACGCTTACGATTCCCACCAAAGAATCTGCTTCACCACGAAAACATAAAGGTGGCGAATGGAACCTTCATTCCTCCGCACCCCAAGACATCGAATATCTTGGTAATTTGCTTGACCCACGTTTACGCTTTGATCGGATCCGGCTTTCCATGGAAATCTGGTGGTCCCAACTCTTTGAATTGTTTGGTCGTGACAAACCGCACATTACTATCATTTCCTCCCGTATTTTGTACACGAGTCTCCTCGCCTGAATGCGATTTTGCATGAACTGCAAAAAGCTTCTAAACATCCGTCGCTCATCATTTGCTCAATGGCGTTGTTCACAGGAGGAACATTGTCACCTGTTACGCGTTCTCCTCGTTGGTGAGTTCTGCAAGCTCTCACTGGTCTCATAAACTCCATTGTTAACGTTCTCGCAGACCATTCTTAAATCGCCATAAAACAAGGGTTAATTAAACAAATTAACATATCACATAATATCCTATATTATGACCGACCAACAAATAAGCTTAGGTAGGACACACTAGCGAAGGATTTACTCGTCTCTCCCCTCCTAGTTCTATTCCCCGATCTCCGCCAGAGATCATATCCCTAAGCTCTGATACCAACTGTGACGCCCCCAAAACAGGTATACAACACTCATTCTGAGTCGCCAAAATACATGGTATAGAAAGCAAACTACAACTTCAATAATACAAGTGTCGTGTGAAATACGACAATACATACTGTGAGTTTAAATACAATATCCACACGCAAATAAGTCCTCATTACAATTATTCAAACACTATTTTATAGAAATAGTGAGGACTGCTAAAACATCTTCCTAGAACCATCACTCCATACCCCGACTCGATCCTGCTATGTTCTCACCTCCTGAGAAGAAAATGGAACAAAAAGGAAAGGGTGAGCTCAACTAGCCCAAGAAAGAATATTATGACTAAGATAATATACAACAAATTATCGTTAGTCTTCAACAGGAAAAATCTAATAGAATACAATAGACAACAAGTTTTAGATCAACAAATGCAATGAAATAAGAATCCATTGAAGAGTCACGTAGAAAAAAGAATTCTACCGTCTTCTAAGGTTTAAAAGTCCATCATCAATATTTTATCCTCAGAATAACAATCAATATTCATCTTTGCACTCATCGCCAAAGATATTCATTTAAATCACCAAATTGGTTATGTTCATCTCAACACTGCTCATCTTTGCACTACAGTGCCAAAGATATTCATCAATTAATCGCTCGTCTTTGCACTACTGTGCCAAAGATATTCATTTATATCATCATTTAAGACCGAGGATGATGAAAATATTTTTAAAGAAACGAATCCAAAGGAAACAAAATGACAAGGATTAAGGATTAAGGATTCGTACTTTATTTTACCCATGTCCAAAAATACTTCGAAAATAATCATATTGGTGTAAAATTCAAGAATGATCAAAACATGGATACAATCAAAGCTAGTATCCAAAATAGATATTTTGGACAAAAAGAAAAATTTTTATTTTTCGGTGAATAGTTCCGTATTCGTGAATAGTGTCGAGATACGTGAATAATTAGGTCGATATCGTGAATAGTAACCTCACACAACAAGTTCCAAATTTGATAAAAAGTTCACCAATACTTGGCATAATGATATTGAAGAAAATATCATTTAAGAAGAAAATAATACCCTTTACCTCAAAATAACCGTATTTCCGATCAATTTCAAAGATATTGTTTGATGAAACCCGCACCAGATAAAGAACACTCAAAGTATACTCACAAGAATATGCTTGATAATTTAGAGAGAGAAAGAGAGAAAACTTTGTTTCTGGTGTGATTTTCAATTCTAACTTAGTCCTCTATTTATAGGAAAATGCTAGAACGCCAAAGGAGACTAAAATAATAAAATAATATTATAATTTATATCTTCTACGCATGCCTTTGAACCAAATCACCACCACCAACCTTGACCCAATTTCCAAAGAATTTCACATGTTCAAACAAGAGTGGATCCCACCCATTATTTAATAAAAATTATTTTATCTTCCTAAACTTCAATAATTCGTAGAAAATAGCTCGTTTATCGTAAAAATTGAAACTCACGACTTTCTATGGGAAATTCCATTCTCTACAACTTTGCTTTCCAAATTCCAAATGTAAATTGACCAAATCCACAAACAGCAATTTTACGATCTATAATAAATTTTCTATTCAAGAATTGTGTCCACCGACACACACAAAACATATGTTAAACATTTAATGCCACAAAAATACTCTACCTCCTCATATACTCATATATCCCACATTCATTATAAAATATCACCGTTAATATATTATTAAAATAATATATTTAAATGAATTATTTTATCGTAAAATGATAAAATATTAATTTTCAACAATTGTCACATTAAAAATTTTCTCCATCTATATCCACATAAAATAAATATTTTCTTTATCATAATAATCAATAATTACTTATTTAAAATAATATTACGTAATCACAATCTCGACAACCGTGTAGCTCCGGAAAGAGGGCTTTCAATAAGGATTTATCCTTACTAATACCTTGATTAGGTGACCAAACCTCTCCTTAGATGAACTTTCTAGACATTGCCAATAATGTTATCTCGATAATATTATTCAAATAATATGAATTATTGATTTGATAATGGAAAATCTTCGTAATGACAATTATTGAAACAACAAAGAATACAAAATATCAACGCAAAGAATTATTGAATCAATAAAATATAATATTGAATAAAGAATTCACTCAGAATAATTATCGAGTAGTGCCTTCTTACTTAAGGATCAATAATTCAATAATCTTGTGCAATACCGGTGCGCTACTATGCAACCACGCCAGACATCAGATTTTTTAACCACCGTGTAACCCAACAAAGTGTTAATTCGGTAACAATTTACGTCGTTATTTATAAAACTCAATCTTTGTCGTTTTCCTTCATCCAACCATTTTCCGTTATGGGGCCCACCAATGACTGCGTCGTTGTACGGAGATTCCCGACAAAAAGAATATTCCACGACCAAACGAATATTCCCCGACAATAATGAATATTTTATAACCACTTGCTTATTTAAAATTATTTACATATATCACCTTTAACTTTAAACTTTTATCAATTTAACCATTTACTGAATAGTAATTATAAGAAAATTGAATACTTTTATTTCATTAAATTCGGGGTCTTACATTGTGAATAGTGTCATATACGTGAATAGTGTCGTATACGTGAATAGTAACTCCGACACTAAAAGGTAAAAATTTCACAAGAAAAATCATCATGCTTCGTGAATAGTACTTGTGAATAGTAACTCATGAATAGTAATTCATGGATAATAACTCATGAATAGTAACTTATGAATGGTAACTCGTGAATAGTAACCCCGACATGAAAAGATAAAAATTTCACAAGAAAAATCTTATCAATATTCCGGCATAATGATATTGAAAAAAATAATATCATTTTTTAAAAAATAACAAAATCATTACCTCAAAAGAATAGTACTTATGGCCGAAATATCAGATATAGTGTTGAACGAACTTGCACCGTATAGCAACACTCAAAGTATCAAAATACTCACAAGATTATGCTCGATAATATACAGAGAGAAAACTTCAGTTTCTGGTGTGATTTTCAATTCTAACCTAAACACCCTATGTATAGGAAAATGCTTAGAACACCAAAGTAGAAAATTGAATATAATAATAATATTTTTATTTAAATCATACGCATACTTTGAAAATCAAGATTCAACACATTTAAAACACATGTGGGGCTCACCAATCACACAAAACATGTTTTAAATAATTTTTGTAACAAAATCAATTCAGACCCAATATTTCGGAACTTCAATAATTCATAATAAATAGCCCTTTTATCAAACAAATTCGAATCTTATGTCCATTCCATAAAAAATTCAATTCTCTACAACTTTGCAGAAGAAAGTTTTTTCAAATTCCAAACAGAAATTGACCGAAATCCACATACGAACGATTTTCCAGGCTATAATCAAATTTCAGTCAAAAATAGGGTCCACCAACACACAAAACACGTGTTAAATATTTTTTGTAACAAAAATACTTTTTCTCCTTATTTATTCATATATCACACATTCATTGTAAAAATATCACCATTATTATATTATTATAATAAAATAATAAATTTAAAGGAATTATTTTATCAGAAAAGATAAAATATCAATTTTCGACAATTGTCACTTTAAAAAATTTCTCCATCTATATCCACATAAAATGAATATTTTCCTTATCACATAAATTAATAATTAATTATTTACAAATAATATTACAGAGTCACAATCTCGACAACCAGCTGCTTCCTGGAAAGAGGGGCTTCCAATAAGGATTTTTCCTATCATACGTAATTAGGTGACCAAACCTCTCATTAGACGTAACTTTCTAGACATTGCCAATAATGCTATCTAATAATATTATTAAAATAATATGAATTATTGATCTGCTAATGGAAAATACTGTGTAGTGACAATTATCAAACAACAATAATATAAAATATCAACGTAGCAATTATTGAATCAATAAAATAAAATTTTGATTAGTAATTATCGTAATAATTATTGAGTAAGTCTTCTTATGTAAGAATCAATAATTGGTGCAATATCAGGTGTCTATCAGCAACATCGCATATTATCAGATTTTAACCACCGGGTATTCCATGATGATAACGCCAACAACTACGCCAATTATTTATAAACAACTTATACTTGTCATTTTCTTCATCCAATCGTTTTTTACATTATGGGGCCGTAAAAGGTCAAACTGTCAGTCGTTTAATATTCCCCTACAAAATGAAGAATATTTCACGACCAAACGAATATTCTCCGACAACAATGAATATTTTATAACCACTTGCTTATTTTATAAAATTTGCATATTTTACCCATAACTAACCACATTAATCAAATCAACCCCTTACTATTTCAAAATAATAAATAGAGGAAATTCCATTTTATTAAAAAAAAAATTGGGGTCTTATATAGGCCTTATACACACGTAGATAAAATTAAGTTAATGAAAAGTGACGGTAATCGTGTCATCACGGAAGTCGGGGGTGTCTAACACCTTCCCTCTGCTTAACCAAGTTTTCGGACCCTAATGAATCTAAATTTCCAAGACCAATAATGTGAGACCCCGAATTTTATGAAATGAAAGTATTCAATTTTCTTATAATTATTCTATCTAGTAAATGGTTAAATTGATAAAAGGTTAAAGTTAAGGGTGATATGTGAAAATTTTTCAAAGTAAGCAAGTTGTTATTTGTTGTGTCGGGGAATATTCGTTTTCACAGAGAATATTCGTTCGACGGCATAATCATTGGTGGACCCCCCAACGGAAGTATTGTCATAGTAAGAAAACGACATAATTATCTTTTTATAAAAATAACGACGAAAGTGTTACCGTTAAAATTGTTGAACTACCCGGTAGTATAAGTACAGTAATACGCGTGGTTGCATAAGAGTAGACACAAGATTTATTATTGATGTTTACGTGAGAAGTCACTTTCGGTTATACTCAATTATTGCTACAAAGAATTCTTTGATCATATCACTTATATTATTGATTCAATTATTGTCACAATGATCATTTGTATAATATGTTATATTATTAAATCAATAATTGAGATGACAAAGTTATTCATATTATTATTTGCAATATTGACAATGTCTAGAAGTTCATCGAGGAGAGGTTTGGTCACCTAATCAAGCACTGATAAGGAAATCCTTATCTGAAAGCCCCCTCTTCCCTGGAACGACACGATTGTTAAATATTGTGAGTTATAATATTAACGATGAATAAGTTCGTGTTGATTAAAGATGAAATTGATAGTTCCATTGTGTTGGGATTATTAGTGTTAGTGAAAATCGACATTTATTTCGATAATTATTGGTGTCCGGAAGTTATATTGACCAATCAGGTAATTAATCGGATAAATGAGCAATTAATTGCTATTGATTCACATGATTATAACTATTTGTTCACATTTGTGTACTATTGAATCATATTCATTTACTATTATGGGAGTTGGTGCAAGTTTGATAATACTTGCATGACTAAGTTAAAAATGGAGGTATAGATGGAGGTACTATACTGTAATTCGTATTTTCACATGTCTAGAACTATTGATTCACATGATTTACTATTAGGGGAGGTGGTGTAAGTTTGATAATACTTGCAGAACTAAATTTAAAATGAAGGAAAAGAGGAAAGTATTATACTGTAATATTTTGAGTCCCAAAACGTGCAATTATCAAAGCTATATTTTCCTATAAATAGAAGCTCATTCCTTCTTTATTTTTTACCAATTCACTAAAGCTATAGAGCAATTATTATACAGAGAAAGAAGAAGAGAAGTTTGCTACTTCACTATTCCAGTATCCAGTCTTCTTCTGAGGTAAGGGATATTATTATTATAGCAAGGGGTATTATTCTTTCGTATTCATGAAGAGAGTTATTTTCTTTCAATACTCATAAGGGTTGTTATTCCATTCTTTATTATCATGTTGGAATAACCTGTCTATGCGAAGAACCGCATACATGGTAAAATTCTTCTGTTATTCTATTCTTTATTATTCTATTCGAATAACCTATTCGTGCGGTCTATCGCATGCTCGGTGAATTCTCGTTGTTATTTCGTTCTTTATTATTCTCATTGGAATATCCTCACATGCATGCGGATTACGCATGACACGTTCCGCTTCTTTATTATTCTCATTAGAATATCCTCATCATAAGGGATTATGCACGACCGTTCCATTCTTTATTATTCTGCTTGGAATATCCTCGCATCTGCATTTAATTACGCATGACCGGTTCCATTCTTTATTATTCGTTAGAAATAACTCATGCATGCGCCTATCGCATGCCCGTGAATTCTTCTCATTATTCCATTCTTTATTATTCTCGTTAGAATAACTCGTTTACATGGATTACCACATGCACGGTGAATGATCCTTCGATTCATTCTTTATTAAATTGTGGAAATGATCTCGTCTATGTGGATTACCGCATGGCGGGTGAAAATTCATTTGCAGTTTCGTATATTCTATTATACTCGTATGAGATATCATTTCTTTTGTACTCATCATGGAATATCATTTTCTTTGGTATTTTTTTACCAGTTACTATTCACGGGTTACTATTCACTCTAGTATTATTCACTAGAGTATTCGGGGTACTTTTCGTGTCAGAGTACTATTCATGAGTTACTATTCACGGGTTACTATTCACCCAAATTACTATTCACCCGAATATTATTCACTCGGGTATTTGGGATATTTTTCGTGTCAGAGTACTATTCACGAGTTACTATTCACGGGTTACTATTCACCCAAATTACTATTCACCCGAATATTATTCACTCGGGTATTTGGGGTACTTTTCATACCAGGATACTATTCATGAGGTACTATTCTTGAAGTACTATTCATAGGGTACTATTGCGGGGTACTATTTACCCAAAAAATATATTTCTTTTCTGTCCAAATTATTTTTGGTACATGAATATTATTCTTGAATTTTACTCCACAAAGCAGTATTATGTTGACAATTGGGATATTTTTAAACTCTGGATAAATTTAAAGTCTTTAATATTTATCCTTGATTTCGTTTGATTAATGCTTATATCATTGTCATCATCCTCGTACTTATATTATGATGAAAGTCATCTTTGGCTTACGTACAAAGATGGACTGTTGATTATTGGTTTTACAGTTGTATATCTTTGGCTTACGTGCAGAGATGGATGGTTGATTATTGGTTTTAGAGTTGTATATCTTTGGCTTACGTGCAAAGATGGACTGTTAATTATTGGTTTTACAGTTGTATATCTTTGGCTTACGTGCAAAGATGAACTATTGATTGATGATTATCTTTGGCTTATGTGCATAGATGAACTGTTTATTGGTATGATTATGACCAGGGATCATTCAGTATAATCATGACCCGTAATGTTATAGATGATGTGGTAAAAGTCCTCATTGGCCCGTAGTGCATTGATGGATAGTTATTGGTATGATTATAACCAGGGATTTTTCGGTATAATCATGACCATTGATGATTACATGAATATCCTGGTAGTAGTGCGTGGGATGATTCAATGATGTGGATTATTTATTAAAATTTGAGTCTCGCCGATAAAATATTGATTATACACTTTTAATTAAGTAAAAGATAGTAGATATCATGCTCTACTTGACTCTTCTAAAATACAATTTGTATGTCTTTGGCAGTAGTGCAAAGATGAATTGTTAATGAATATCTTTGGTCAGTAGTGCAAAGATGAATTTATTAGTATGATTATGAGCGAGAATTGTGATTTGGTATAACCATGATTTTTGATGTTTCAGTGAAGATAGGTGATGAAAATTATCTTTGTCCTGGGTGCAAAGAGGAATTTAGATCACAATTATGATTATGAGTTATTCATATGATTGTGGACATGAATTGTTGATTGATGTTACAAGGATAAAACATTATTGGTGGACTTTTAACATGGAGAAAATAATAGACCTGATGGTCTATTTGACTCTTCTAATGGATTACTCGTTCTGCTACAACTATGGTTGAAAAGTTTTATCATCTATCATATGTTCTAAATCTCTGATTTATTACTGATGAAGGCTATTGATGATGTAAATTATCTTTAGTCGTGATATTCTTTATCAATTTAGTTGTGCTTTCACCCTTTTTGCTTCACAATTTCTTTCTGTGTAATAAGAGTGTAGCCGGGTCGAAGCGAGGGTAATGGAGAATAGAATCGGTGGTCTATAAATCTGCTGAGGTTCTCCCTAAATAGTATGGAAATGATTTTATTGAGAACTTTAGATAAGTGTGTGTAGTATTGTATACGTCATTTGATATTTAATTTTGGTGAACCGAATAGGGTGAGGTGAACCCAACTTTGGAAGGGTGTTTTGCCACTATCATACAAGATGTCTAATGACATACAACCTCGTGTTATCATAAGACAGTGGTCAGGTATATCCACTTGTTTGAGTATATCTACGAGCACTACCTATATGATCTTGGAGTTTGGTTGAAATATAATTTTCAATTGCGGAATAATGGAGATAGTTATATGTCAAGAGAAAGACTCACAATTGAAAAAGAACATGATAGTAATCTTCTCGCTTTTTCTTTGGGGTCTATTGGGTAAACCAAGGATAATTACAGAGATATATGATATCTATCATAACCTGAGCGCATGGCCTCCCATGTACGAAGGTTTCTTGAGCACTTCCCAAAGATTTTAATTTCTAAAATAATTTTTGACTATACTTTTATGTAAAGTACCATTGTATCAGAAGGTTGTGGTCGAGGCACCATGAGAGTTACATACATTTGTATTAAAACTCACAGCTTAAACTGTGGTCGATTCTCGCATTTACAGCTCAATAGTTGTATAAATGAAGTTTGTATTTGATTTTTATAGTATGATATCTGGCGACTCAGAATGGGTCGTGTGGACCTATTTTGGGGGCGTCACAAATTAAATAGTGTCAAACTACTGGGTATTTGTGCAAATTTTTTATCGGTTGAGTTGGTGCAACTATTTAAAATTACCAACTACCGACTCTAACAATCAAATTGTCGACATGTATATGTTAGATTTTTTTAATTTATTTTTTTAAATCTTTTTCATCGATCAATTTATAAAATCATAAAATTTAAAATTGATGTGAATTTATTTGAATCTGATTAATGTCGTACAACTTAATATTGTAAATTACTTAAAAATTATGATCAAGTATAAAATAATATTATTGCAAATTAAAAATTTTAAATTTTGCAAATTAATTAAATAAATTTTTGGTAAGTCTACTCAATAAAATTGGTTAGTGGCACAAAAGAATAAAATACAGTGAGTGACACCTCTTTAGATAATCATAATAACACTCGCCTTCCCTCTAATTTTTTAAATAACAGCTATTATTCCTACAAGTTTTTAGAGTTGATTAAATAGATAAAATTACATATTCACTCTTATATGTTATCAAATTTGAATTCCTAAATTATTTATATATATATATATATTATTTAGTTATCCTTTTTACTACAATATATTTTAATTATAATTTTATTTGTAATTAAGACTATCTCATTCAAATTGTTGGTAACTTGTAAAAAAATTAATTCAGTTTAATTATCACATAGTTTTGGATAAGTGATACATATATTAAAAATTTTAAATTAAAATTGTAATGGAGTTGTTTTAATTAGAGTGATTGAGTATGTTGATAGTTTAGTTTATGGTGTTTAATGACAAAAATTATTATTTGAATTCTTAGTTTCATATTATGATTTTTATATGTTAAATTTTGTTGAGCATATGTCAAAATTTGATAAGTTTATGATTTTGATCATATTTTTTAGTATACAATTGGTGTTGTTTTTATGCAATGTTAAATAAAAAATATAATAATATTTATTACCACCTCTATCTTGTAAAAAGATTTTTCTTTTAATAAATATATTTTTTGAGTAACAACATTTGTCATTTTATTGTATATAATTATGCACAAGTGTGATTTATGTTTAGTTTAATATTTGAGAAAAATGATTAATATAATTTTAAATTCTTGTTTTATATGAATAATAAAATTTGTTATGTAATAATAAGTTTGTTTTACGTAAATTTTAGTATTTGAGAAAAATAATTATGATTTTTTGCATTAATTTATAATTCTTATGGGTATTAAAATTTTACCTTTTAATTACAAAAAATATTTGAATGCATATTGTAAATTTTAATCTTTGACAAATTTAATTAGCAAAAAGTGTATGATTTTATTTTTTGATAAAATAAATATTTATTATTTTTTGACATTTATGTTATTTATTGCACAAGTTCATAATTTAATTAATTAGATCAAGTTAAGTAAAATTTATAGTATACAAATTTATATTTAGTGGATATATTAAACATTATAACTTGAAGGGTATATTAGACATTATATTAAAAATATTTTTAGATATTAATTGATCAATCACATTAGGAGTAATGAATATTACATAATGTAAACTAGAGTAATACCGACTGTTATTTAAAAAATTAGAGGTATTTTGAGTGTTATTATGATTATGTAGAATGATTTCAGTGTATTTTACTCATGCACAAAATAACCAAATTCATAATGCGGGGCTATTGTTTTGGATGGACTTGCTTGATTAAGTATTCAACCACCATTTCACTAGACTAATTTGATGGACTTGCTTGATTAAGTATTCAACCACCATTTCACTAGACTAATTTTATTACAACTTACTAAACACAATAATAAATGACGTCAGCAATTTGGATAGACATACAAAATTCAAACCATTTCTTTTTGTTGGGTATATAAAATTCATTTCATATATATATATATATATATATATATATATATATATAAAGCCTCAATTGGACTCACTCACATCACAACACAATTGGACGTGCATCACTCTTGAACACACAATTGGACTCACTCACATTACATCACAATTGAACACACATAAATGTTGTGGGTTTGAATTATTGCAGGTTTTTCCCCAGAGGGTATAAGAAGAGTGCACATGAGAGACCTCTGGTGCTTCATATAAACCCCTGACTTGGTTATTTCATCTTAATTCATCACACCATTATACATAATAAAATGAGTGACAAAACTTTTCTTATCCATGGTTTGCCATGGGCCATCTTACTTCTTTTCTTCATCTTTCCAACAAGCTCGCGGAAAGAGGCCATAAAATCACCATTTTCATACCCTCCAAAACACTACACAAGTTGGAGCAATTCAATATTCACCAAGACCTCATCACTCTTATCCCAATAATTGTCCCACATGTGGAAGGCCTACCTCTTGGTGCCGAAACAACCGCAGATGTTTCTTATCCATTGCAGTCTTCTCTCATGACTGCAATGGATAAAACACAACCCACCATTGAATCTTCTCTTCAAGAATTCAAACCCCATTTCATCTTCTTTGATTTTGCACATTGGGTACCATCCCTGGCACGCCCTTTGGGTATTAAGTCCATTCATTATTGCACCATAAGCTCTTCAGCCACTGTATACTTGATAAGGGACGGAGATAAATACCAGAACAATAAGTTGACAGAAGCTGATTTGATGGAACCTCCTCATGGATTTCCTCCTTCATCAATGATCAAGATTTACGCACATGAAGCTCTCTACCTAGTTGGTGCGAGTGCAACAGATTATGGTAAAGACATATCAATCTCAGAGCGCCTTTTTATCGCCTTTAGTGACGGTGATTCCATTGCTTTCAAAACATGTCGAGAGATGGAAGGTTTATACAGTGATTATCTTGAGAATCATTTCAAAAGGCCTATTCTACTGGCAGGGCCAGTCGTGCTAGAGCCACAAACTACAACACTAGAAGAACAATGGGCAAAATGGCTTGAAGGATTCAAACCAAATACAGTGATTTTATGTGCATTTGGAAGTGAATGTATGCTTAAAAAAGATCAGTTTCAAGAACTAGTATTAGGATTGGAGCTTACAGGTTTGCCCTGTTTGGCTGCCTTAAAACCATCAATGGGAGCAGACAACATTGAATCAGCATTATGGGAAGACTTTAAAGAGAGAAATCAGGGAAAAGGTGTAGTTCATGGAGGATGGATTCAGCAGCAACTGATTTTGGGGCATCCTTCTGTGGGGTGCTTTGTTACTCACTGTGGTTTCAGGTCCTTATCCGAGAGTTTGGTGAATGAATTCCAATTGGTGCTACTACCACACGTGAGTGATCAAATTATCAATGCAAGATTAATGGGCAGAGATTTGAAAGTAGGAGTGGAGGTCGAGAAAGGCGAAGATGGTGCCTTTACAAAAGATGCTGTCTGCAAGGCAATACTATCAGTGATGGTGGTTGATAGCAAGGTTGGAAAGGAAGTAAGAGAAAATCATGCTAAATTGAGGGAGCTTCTATCAAGAAAGGGGCTTGAGAATTCTTACATTGATGAGTCTATCCAGAAGCTGCATGGACTCCTGCAATGATCTTATTTTGACATGGATTTTGGTAAATTCATACCATTGCTAGCTAATAGACAATGTGTAGGTTGCCTATCAAGGGTTCTTTAGTTTTACATTCGTGTTTTGATAAGACTTTTCTTCAGTAGGAATAAATAAATGGTTTTGTTATTCATTCATCAGTAAATTACATATAAACAATAACTAATAAATCATTACTAGTAACTTTCAAACACCATATTGAATGTTTGAACTACAGATACACAAATAAAGTATCATAAACCATTTTTCTCCCCTTCCTTTTTGGTTAAAGGGAAGTGTAACTGGTAATTCATTAACCATTCGAGACTAAAGATGGGGAAAAATGTAAGGAAATCCCATTATAAATTAAGCATAGTGAATGTATAAAAGATGTATGCTCAACCGCATATAACCATGGAGCTAAAGATTGGAAAAAAGTGGGAGAAGAAAGCGTAAACATTAATCATATATGAAGTAGCTAGATAAACACAGTCACAGAAAATGACCCATTAAAACAAAATCCACCACCTTTGATCAAACAGTGGGGATGCATGCATATACTACTAGTATTTCTATTATTATTATTTTCCTGCAGAAACATAACCATTTCCTAATTAAACTTAGAGACCAACAAAACATTTTAGTCATTCATCAGTAAGAATTCATAACTGGGTCTTTGTTGATAACATCCTCCAAAGCCGCAAGATACTTAAGTTTATCAGCTTCAAAAACATCTGTTTCCTCACTATCTGCACGAGTTATAAATGATGCAATTTTGACCTCCTTGAACTCAGCCCCAGCAGCTGGGAGTGCATGGGTCGAGTGGCGAATTCCAAGCTGCTGCTCTTCTTGGGCAGGGCAGTCTAGGAAGCCTTACCAACCCCTTACGAGTACAACAAATAATATCCATTACCGTAAAAGAAGAAAGTATTTCATTTGGTAGGTAGAGGATATTATCATGAAGAAAACTTATACTATTTTTCACGCTCAAAGCTTTTGAAAACTCTAAAGAAATACGCCAAGATTATAGAAGAGAATTCTCTCAATTTCAAAGTGATTGCAATTCTAACTAAGCATCCTATTTATAGGAGAATGGAAGGGATACTGTTAAGAAACAAACACAAAAAAAATTATCATGAACTTAACATCATAGTTTCACGGTTCAACATATCAGTATTCTTTTTCAAAGTGTTGGCCAATTAGAAAAATACTACACATGCCACTATGGAAGCCTTAACCAATTAAAAAGAACCACACATCTCAAGTTGTCAACAATGCTGCATGATTGAAATAAATTGGCCAATAATGATCAAGCTTGAAAAATCACTTCATATCCTGCCAAATTTATCTACTAGACCACCACCACTCACCCACATGCTATACAATTATATATATATATATATATATATATATATATATATATATATACTTTATAACTTCCTTTCGATTATTTTGAAAAATGGGCAAATAAAAATTCAAATAATAAACAAAATTTATATCAAAGACTTCATAAAAATCCTTTCAATATTTTAAAAACATTTATCATCATTATTAAAATTCACAATATTAATCGACCAGGTCGTTCCCAGGAAAGAGGGGGTTTTCCAATAAGGATTTCTCCCCATTGGTGCGCAATTAAGTGACCAAACCTCTCCTTGACAGAACTTCTAGACATCGTTAATATTGCAAATAATAATATTAATAACTTTGTCATCTCAATTATTGATTTAATAATATATAAAATAGTGACAATAATTGAATCAAATAACGTGAGATACTATCGCAATTATTGTAGCAATAATTGAACAAAACCGAGTGACTTCTCACGTAAGCATCAATAATCAATACCGCAGTGCTACTATGCAACCACGCCAGACATCGCATTTTTTAACACCGTGTGTTTCAATTAACGAAAACTTCCGTCGTTATTTTCATAAAGTATTTTTGTCGTTTTCTCAATCCGACAATAATTCCGTAGGGGTCCACTTAATGATTGTGTCGCTCTCTTACTAATATTCCCCGCTAAAACGAATATTCCCCACCAATCGAATATTATATAACAACTCATGCGATTTTGCAAAATTTATAAATATTACCCACAACTATAATATTATATCAAATTCATTCCATAATATTTAAAAATGATATTTATAGAAAAATTATCTTTATTAAAAAGTTGGGGTCTTCTGACCTCCCTTCTTATGAAATTTCAGCCCTCGAAATTAGGTGCGTACTTGGTATGTCAAAGAGATAAGGATACCTTGATTTCATTTCAGATTCTAACTCCCGTGTCATTTCCTCAACATCGTGGTTTCTCCACAAAACTTTGACTTGAGGTATAACCTTGAGGCGTAGAATATGCTCCTTCTTATCCAAGATTTGAACAGGAAACCTCTTCATACGTCAAATCTTCCGCTATTTCGTCCGGTTCTAACTTCAATATTGTGGTTCGGGTCTTCCACATATTTTCGTAACATGGATATGTGAAAACGCGTTATGAACACGAGACATACTTGGCGATAAAATCGAGTCTATATGCCACGCCTACTCGATCGAGGATTAAAATGGGCCAGATGAATCGAGGATTGAGCTTTCTCTCTTTCCAAATCTCGTAACTCCTTTCCAGGGGAGCAACACATAACAACACATGATCTCCTATATCGAATTCCACGTCCTTTCGATGAAGATCAGCATAACTCTTTTGTCGATCTTGTGAGGTTTTTATACGTTGTCGAATCGTTTGAATCTTTTCCGTAGTCATACGTACCAACTCTGGTTCCAACAATATTGCTTCACCCACCTCATCCCAGCATACTGGAGAATGACACTTTCTTCCATACAACGCCTCAAATGGAGTCATGCCAATACTTGCTTGATAATTGTTGTTGTAGGAAAACTCCACCAATGGTAAGAACTTGTCCCAACTTCCCTTGAAGTCATGGACACAGAGTCTTAATAGATCTTCAAGAGTTTGAATAGTCCTCTCCGACTGCCCGTCCGTCTGAGGATGATATGCCTAGCTAAATCGTAAGTCCGTGCCCATAGCTTTTTGCAAACTAACCCAAAATCGTGAAGTGAATCTTGGGTCTCGATCAGAAACTATGGATACTAGCATACCATGCAGTCTTACAATCTCGTTTATGTACATACGAACAAGACGTTTAAGTGTATAAGTTTCTCGTAATGGTAAGAAATGAGCAGACTTGGTTAATCTATCAACAATGACCCAAATTGCATCTATGCCTTGATAAACCTTGGGAAGACCAGTAACAAAATCCATGGTAATGTGCTCCCACTTCCATTTTGGAATTTCAAGTGGTTGCAATGGACCTTTTGGTACTTGATGCTCCGCCTTGACTCGTTGACAAGTTAGACACCTTGAGATAAACAACGCTATCTCTCTCTTCATATTGCTCCACCAAAATGTATGACGAAGATCACGATACATTTTGGTACTCCCACGATGGATTGCAAACGATGTGTTGCTACCTCCATCATGATTTTATACTTTAAATCGTGGTCGTTAGAACACAAAGTTTGGAGTTGACTCAAAGTATTCCTTCTTCATCAATTCTTGCTTTCGATAACACCTTCTTGCACTTTCTTCCTCATATGCATCGCCTGTTCCGTGTAGCTTGGCGCCTTTAACTTTATCGATTAAAGCTCGGTTCTCTACTATATTCGCCATCATCACATGGGTCTATCTCCATCCTTTTCAAGTCATACAAAATGGGCCTTTGCGTTGACAATATCGTAGTCGTACCCGCATATGATCTTCTACTCAATGCATCAGCTACCACGTTCGCTTTTCCAGGATGGTATTGGATGGTATGATCATAATCTTTCAATAATTCAAGCCAACGCGTCGTTCTTGCGTGTTGAGTTCCTTTTGGGTGAAGAAATATTGAGGCTTTTATGATCCGTAAAGATCTCCACTTTCTCCCATACGGTAATGCCTCCAGTTTTAAGTGCAGCTTGGACAATTATAACTCTAAATCATGAGTAGGATAATTCCTCTCATATTCTTTGAGTTATCGCAAGGCATAGGCTATGACTTTCCCATGTTGCATGAGAACACATCCTAACCATTTGCCTGAAGTATCACTGTAGATGACAAATCCCTCCGAGCCAGATGGTATTGTTAGAACAGGTGCTGAAATGAGTCTCCTCTTGAGTTCTTAAAAACTCTTCTCACATTCTTCGCTCCAACCGAACTTTGTATCTTTCCGAGTCAGCTGAGTTAATGGAGTAGCGATTCGAGAAAACCCTTCTACGAATCTCCAATAATAACCAAAGAAAGCCGAGAAAGCTACGCATTTCATCATCACCGATTTAGGTTGTTCCCGCTTTGATAGCTTCAATCTTTGTCGTCAACAGATATTCCATGACTTGATACCACATGCCCAAGGAATGCTACTTCCTCAAGCCAGAACTCGCATTTCTTCAACTTGGCATAAAGCTTGTTTTCACGAAGCTTTTGGAGTATCAACCTCAAGTGTTGCTCATGATCTTCACGGCTTTTGGAATAAATAAGGATGTCATCAATAAAGACGACCACAAAGTGATCCAAATATTCCTTGAATACTCGGTTCATCATATCCATGAAGGCAGCAGGAGCATTAGTCAATCCAAAGGACATGACTAGGAATTCATAATGCTTGTACCGAGTTCTGAAAATAGTCTTTGGAATATCCTCGCCTCTAACCTTCACCGATGATATCCGAACTAAGATCGATCTTTGAAAAGAATTGTGCTCCTTGCAACCGGGTCAAACAGTCATCAATGCGAGGCAACTGCAATACTATTTTTGATGGTGACATGATTCAACTCCCGATAATCAATACAAAGTCGCATACTTCCATCTTTTTTCTTCACGAATAAAATAGGAGCACCCCAAGGAGACGTACTAGGACGAATGAAACCAATGTCTAACAATTCCTACAATTGAGTCTTTAACTCCTGAAGTTCAATAGGAGTCATTCGATATGGAGCTTTGGAAATGGGTTTTGTACCGGGTTCCAGGTCGATACAAAATTCAATTTCACACTCTGGGGGTAGGCCAGGAAGTTCTTCAGGGAATACGTTAGGAAAATTATTAACAATAGAAATATCATTCAAATCTGACGTATTTTTGTTTAAATCTGTGACGTGAGTTAAGAAAGCTTGACATCCGTTTTTCAATAAACGAATAGCTTTATGGATTGAGATGACCATTATTGATTTTAATGGTTTGGTCGCTTGAATTCGCATAATAGGTTGATTAGGAATATGAAAGCTAACAACCTTACGAAAATAATTAATTTTAGCATGATGAGTAGTTAACCAATCAATCCCTAGAATCACATCAAATGCAAGTATTTTCAATGAAATAAGATCAACAGGGTAATGTGAGGGTACCGATTTGAACCAAACAAGACTTATAAACAGTGGATGTAATGAAGGTTTCTCCCAACGGAGTTTCCATAGATAAGTCAAAGTCTAATTTCTCCGAAGACAAATTTAATCGTTGAGCGCAAGTAAGAGAAATAAAAGAATGGGTAGAACCGATATCAAATAAGGTATAGACTTCGCTAGAGTTTATGATAAGTTTACCTGTGATGACCTCGTTCGGGTTCCTTGCTTTTTGGGAGGTCATAACAAACGCTCTCCCTTGAACTACTAGTTTTGACTTGTCTGGGATGGTATTTTGTGTCACCGTTCCAACTGGACTTGTCTTCGGTGCACGACAAAATTGGGCTAGGTGACCTTCTCTTCCACAATTATAACACGCTTTGGATGGCATCGCGCAGTTTAGACTAATATGTCCCTCCCCTCCGCATTTGAAGCATATGATATGTGGTCGTTCTCCTTCCTTAACCACGGGTGATGATGCTGACGTCTTTCCATCATTGTTGAATTTTCTCTTCTTGAAATGTCCATTCTTATTGTCTTGGCCATGATTACCACTGAAGTGGTTACCATTTCTGGCATGTTGATTCCCTCCACGTTTGTTGTCACTGCTTTGATGACCGTTACCACTAGTATTTTCATTATGCCGGCTGCTTTCTCTTGGTTGTGTTGACTCGTTATCGCGCTTCAATAACTGAGCCCTATTTACAACATCTGAATACAAACATAGTTTATGAGAAATAAGATATTGACGTATCTCCGATTTCAAACCTCTTAAAAACATTCGCGTCATTTTCTCCTCATTATCAACCAAGTGAGACGCAAACCGGGACAACTAAGAAAACTTTGCTTCGTACTGTGACACAATCATATTGTTCTACTCCAACTTGATGAACTCTACCTCTTTTATGTGACGAATACTTTCGGGAAAATACTTGTCGTTGAATAGTTCTTGGAACTTCTCTCAAGACATCTTCAGTGCGACAGGTTGAGTACGTTTTACCGATTCCCACCAGTAATCTGCCTCTCCTCGCAACATAAAGGTGGCAAAGGGAACCTTTTGTTCCTCGGAGCATCCCAAGACATCAAATATCTTGGTGATCTGCTTTATCCACGCTTCTGCCTTAAGTGGTTTTGGCTCTCCAATAAACTCCGGTGGTCCCAGCTCCTTGAACTGTTTAGCGGTGACCGTCCCGAGAGTTTCAATGTTTCCACCTACATTTTAGACAGAGCCGCTCTCACCGATGTGTTGCATGAATTGCATAAAGCCTCTGAACATTCCATCATTCATCATTTGGTCAATGTTGTTGTTTGCATGAGGATTGTCGCCTTTCTGATGCACATTATCCTGATTATTGATATGTGGAGACTCAACGGTCTCATGTGCTCCATTATTATTCTCAACATTCTCGGATGTCATTTTCAGATACTGCCACAAAACAAGGATTAGTTATCATATCACATATTATCCCTATATTCTGACTGAAGGAATTCCCCGTCTCTCCCCTCCTAGTTCTAGTCTCACATCTTAGCCAGGGATCATATCCCTAAGATTTGATACCAACTGTGACGCCCCCAAAATAGGTATACATCACTTATTCTGAGTCGCCAAATACATGGTAAAGAATACAAATATAATCTTTAATATACAACAAGAGAGCTGTGAGTTTTAATACAAATACTGTCTTCTAGATAATATCCACTCTCAGAATAAGTCCTCATTACATTTATTGTCACACTATTTAAATGAATAGTGAGGACTACTAATACTATCATCTCGACCGCCACCTGGTTCTCCCGACTAGTCCCGCCACGTTCTCATTTCACAGAGAGAACGATGAAAAAAAGGTGAGCTCAACTAGCCCAGTAAGAAATATTATGACTAAGATAATGCAGAATAATTTATCGTTAGCCTTCAACAGTGTTAAACTGATAAAATATAATAAATATCCAGTTTAACTGCAGCGGAACAAGCAATCCATTAGAAGAGCCAAGTATAGAATAAAATCTAATATCTTCTATGATTTAAAAGGTTTTTCATCACTTTTATCGCTGAGACTCAGCTTAATAAATAATCTACATCATCCCTGCACTACGGCCAAGGATATTCATCAGTATCACGACCACAAATTATTCATGCACTACGGGTGAAGAATATTTGTGTATTCATTAATGGTCATGATCATGCCAACAACTGTCCATCAATGCACTACAGGCCAATGAGGACTTTTACCACATCATTTGTAATATTACGGTCATGATTACATCGAATAATCCCTGGTCATAATCATACCAAGTCCATCTATGCACTACAGGCCACAAATGACTTTCAAAATATAAACATGAGGATGATAACAATGATATAAGAATTCAATAAAACAAGTTCAATAATTAATTTATCCAGGAACTAATAACGTCCAAATTGTCAACATGATACTTCTTTGTAGAGTAAAATTCAAGAATGCTCAGAAGAATAATTCCATGAAAAGATACTGGATGAAGCGCAAATATCAAGGATATTCCACTAATTTCATGGAGTATAAAAGTCAAAATTTTAACCAACTGAGTATAATAAAGAATGGAATAACAAAAAAATCACCGAGCGTGCGATAGACCGTTGCAGACGAGTTATTCCAACGTAATAATAATAAATAACGGAATCAGTCCCAGTAAAACGCATAAAAGCAAATGATATTCCAATAGAATAATAAAGAATGGAACCAGTCCGGCGTAAAAACGCACAAACAGGATATTCCAATGTAATAATAAAGAATGGAATAACAGAAGAATTTCACCAAGTATAGGGTAGCTCACATATAAAAGTTATTCCAATGAATAATAAATAATGGAATAACAGAAGTTCTCTTCATGAATACAAAGGAAATAATACCCCTTACGAGTACAACAAATAATATCCCTTACCGTAAAAGAAGAGTATTTCGACTGGTAGGGCGAGGATATTCTTGAAGAAAATTTATACTATTTTTCTACGCTCAAAGCTTCTGAAAACTCTAAAGAAATACGCTCAAGATTATAGAAGAGAATTCTCTGAATTTCTGGTGTGATTTCAATTCTAACTAAGCATCCTATTTATAGGAGAATGGAAGGGATACTGTTAAAAAACAGACACAAAAAAAATTATCACGGACTTAACATCACAGTTTCACGGTTCAACATATCAGTATTCTTTTTCAAAGTGTTGGCCAATTAGAAAAATACTACACATGCCACTATGGAAGCCTTAACCAATTAAAAAGCACCCCACATCTCAAGTTGTCAACAATGCTGCATGATTGAAATAAATTGGCCAATAATGATCAAGCTTGAAAAATCACTTCATATCCTGCCAAATTTATCTACTAGACCACCACCACTCACCCACATGCTATACAATTATATATATATATATATACTTTATAAATTCCTTTCGATTATTTTGAAAAATGGACAAATAAAAATTCAAATAATAAAAAAAATTTATATCAAAGACTTCATAAAAATACTTTCAATATTTTAACAACATTTATCATCATTATTAAAATTCACAATATTAATCGACCAGGTCGTTCTCAGGAAAGAGGGGCTTTCCAATAAGGATTTCTCCCCATTTACGCGCAATTAGGTGACCAAACCTCTCCTTGACAGAACTTCTAGACATCGTTAATATTGCAAATAATAATATTAATAACTTTGTCATCTCAATTATTGATTTAATAATATATAAAATATTGACAATAATTGAATTAAATAACGTGAGATACTATGCGTGAATTCTTTGTAGTAATAATTGAACAAAATTGAGTGACTTCTCACGTAAGCATCAATAATCAATACCGTGTGCTACTATGCAACCACGCCAGATTCTCGCATTTTTTTTACGCCGTGTTTCAACGAGTTAACTGTAAAACTTTCGTCGTTATTTTCATAAAAGTATTTTTATGTCGCTTTCAATCCTAATAATTCCGCTAGGGTCCACCAATGATTGTGTCGTCGCATTTAATATTCCCTCGCTAAAATGAATATTCCCCGACCAATCGAATATTATATAACAACTTGCGTACTTTACAAAATTTATAAATATTACCCACAACTATAACATTATATCAAATTCATTCCATAATATTTAAAAATGATATTTATAGAAAAAATCATCTTTATTAAAAAGTTGGGGTCTTACAAGTTTAGTGTCAAGACCAAGTGTTGACACGATCCATGTCAAATTCGTGTCAACACGGTAAGAGGCTAACAGACCACCCGCACTAGAAGAGTTCAACGTCCTTGTCGGAGGGTGTTCCCAATACTCAACAATTTGCTTCTCAAAATGCCACATTGTAACATCACGTTCCCAACTCGTATCCACTTCAGTTTCACCTTTCAAATGAACTAAATAATCTATCATTCGATTCTTTTTACTATGACCTTCATTCTGATAAGCTAGAATCTACTCAATATCTTTATCAAACTATTTCCTTATCATCGGCGAAGCTCTCTCAGCTTACTTCCGGCCTGCATTAAATAACTTTTGTTAGAACGGTTTCAAATAGCTTGCGGGGCAGGTTCCCCCCTGCCCCTAGAGTAGATCCGCCCATGCGTAGCATAGAAGATTTAAGTTAAATAAACCAGAATGCTAATTTATCAATATCCACTTTATTCTACACCAACCCATGTAGTACTTGAGACAAAGCTTTGTTGATCCCAAGTTTAGTTGAGATGTTTCCAATTCATTTTATAACTTTTATCAACCTTATTGAGTTAATATTATGTTAATTAGAAGTAGATACAACTCACAAGCAATAAAGAAATTACACGAAAAAATAGGAAGACATGGATTATGTCAAAACAATTAGTAATTTATCATTTATCTTCCACATATAACTACTGTATACATTTGGAATCCACCATCAAGAATAGGTAAAAATTCTTGAACATGTAAGAAAAAGAAAAAAATCTTACGGGTTTTTCAGTTAAAGTGATTCAATTCCCGTTGAAGAGCTTCTTCTAATAAAAACTGGGACTGGTCCATCAATTCTGGAATTTCTCTTGGGTTGTGTTCTGAAATGGTTAAAAAGGGAATTCCTTTTGATTCTTTTACTTGTAATATACTCGTCAAGGGTTTGTGTGAAATGGGTTTGTTAAATTATGCAGAATGGGTTGTGGAAAGAATGACGGGAAATGGGGAGGCTGCTTTTGATGTTGTAGGTTTTAATTCCTTGATTCATGGGTATTGTAAAGCGGGTGATGTTTATCCTCTGGGTTGAGTCTTCCGTTTGAAAGAATTTGAATCAATATGGAATTAATTTAGTTGCAATTTTTGAATATATTATCCCAGATTTAATGGAATTTGGAAAATGAATTTAGGTTTTTTAAAAGATAAATAGGAGTATTAATTAGGATAAACAGGTGTTAATTATTTAGAAGAACAGATGTCAACATATTGTGCCAATGTACTGTGATTTAGTATATATAATAGATTCTACACCAACCCATGTAGTACTTGAGACAAAGCTTTGTTGATCCTAAATTTAGTTGAGATGTTTCCAATTCATTTTATAACTTTTATCAACCTTATTGAGTTAATATTATGTTAATTAGAAGCAGATACAACTTACAAGCAATAAAGAAATTACACGAAAAAATAAGAAGACGGGGATTATGTCAAAACAATTAGTAATTTATCATTTATCTTCCACATATAACTCATCAGATACATTTGGAATCCACCATCGAAGCAGGTAAAAATTCTTGAACATGTAAGAAAAAAAAAAAAAAATCTTACGGGTTTTTCGATTAAAGTGATTCAATTCAGTTGAAGAGCTTCTTCTAATAAAAAGCTGGACCGGTCCATCAATTACGAATTTCTCTTGGGTTGTGTTCAAATGGTTAAAAAGGGAATTCCTTTTGATTCTTTTACTTGTAATATACTCGTCAAGGGTTTGTGTGAAATGGGTTTGTTAAATTATGCAGAATGGGTTGTGGAAAGAATGACGGGAAATGGGGAGGCTGCTTTTGATGTTGTAGGTTTTAATTCCTTGATTCATGGGTATTGTAAAGCGGGTGATGTTTATCCTCTGGGTTGAGTCTTCCGTTTGAAAGAATTTGAATCAATATGGAATTAATTTAGTTGCAATTTTTGAATATATTATCCCAGATTTAATGGAATTTGGAAAATGAATTTAGGTTTTTTAAAAGATAAATAGGAGTATTAATTAGGATAAACAGGTGTTAATTATTTAGAAGAACAGATGTCAACATATTGTGCCAATGTACTGTGATTTAGTATATATAATAAATAATAGATTTGGTATCCACTAGTGTTGTTCCTGATTATCTATTATTTTATTTAAAAGAATTACTCTTTGATTTTTTTTTATTTATAATCCTTTCATCTTTTATAATATATTTACCGTTATAATATATTTCAATCTTTTGGATTTGATCCAAAAAAACTCAACTTGGAGAAAAAATCACAACAATATCGGTTGTGGGGTAAACCACATTTAATTAGATGTTTGGTGGATAAGATTAATTTTGAAATCCAAGTCAGGCCTGATTCAATATCAATAAATAAATAAAGAAATTAATTTGGAATGCTTCCCCTCACGTAAACACATTTTCCCACGAAAATTTTGATTTTCCAACAACTACATGGATATATTATATAGACGTTCGTAGCAAATGACATGGATATCATATCCTTAATTAAGCCACCTAATTAATTTAATTAATTATTGAACCCTAATATCACTAAAATTATAACATAATCCTCCAACTTTGCGTGTTTGGATAATATAAACCCTTTATTTAGGATTTAGGATTTAGCTCCCCTCCATTACACATTTCCTCTAATTTCATCTAATACACCAATTTTTTGACTTTAATAATTTTATTAATAATGATCAAATTATGTTAATAGATAACTAATGGTATTAAGATCAATTCTATAAAAAATTAGAATAATTAAAAAATATTTTCATAGTTAAAACTTAAAAGTCTGAAACGATTTTCATCCATTTAAATTTTGATAAAAAAATTCACACGTTCATCAAATGGTGAAAAAAATGTCGGAATACTTTTATTTTTAAAATAATTATGCTATTTCATATAATAAAATAATTGACCACTATAAAAATATAATATATTTAATAAAATTAAATGAGATGTGTAACGGAGGGAATTCAAATATCCCTTTATTTAAAACTGAATTAGGTGATAGATAAGTTGAACCCGATCCTCTTTTCAACATATATTATCTTAGTCAAATTAATTGTGTAGATAAGTCAAGTTGACTATAGTCTAATTTCTCTTAGATCTAATTAATTTCAAAAGAATTTTGAGTTTTGACTTGTGTATATTTAATTATTAATCCGTTTGTGTAGGGTTGGTAAAAAGTCAATGGAGCTACAACAATGATGCCTTTTTTTAACAAAGATTATCTCTACTATAAGGTTGTTAATAAATGTGAGCAATAACATCAATGGTGTAACCCTAGGTGTACAGTATTACGAATGTTTATGTTGATTTTTTAATTAACAGTTACGTAAATAATTATTAATAATTATTATTTTAGAAAAATGTATAATAAGTGTAATATTTTTATAATTCTATTTGATCGCATATATTAATATGTTTTACAATTATAATTCGATACAAATTTACCGTAACACATAACAGGATTGTGTAAAAATTATTTTTATAGTTTGTTTATATCTTAAAGGCTCTTAAAACTAAACTTGTTTGGTAAAAACAAAAAATCCCTCTTAGCTAGTAGTGCCTCTAAATCGATAAGAGAGAAAATCAAATCCAAACTACTAAGATATGCCTCTTAGCGAAATTTTAAATCTATGGTAGCCTCAATAAATATTGTACTCCCTGATCTATTCTAAATTTTAAGATTATTATTGATATTTGAAAAATCAATTTGAGAAATTTTCAATATTAAAACCGAGATAATTAAAATTGTGAAACAATAAATCTTACAATGAGTATTACTTTTTTAATATTCATCATTTAAAGAAATCCATGTCAATTATGAGTCTAAAATATTTTAAAATTGACTTTATATATGAAGTCAATAATGATATTATATTTTAAAACGGAGGAAGTATAGCTCTCTCTTAAACTATTACGCAATGTTGTTGTTCTATTAAACTTGATTTTTATGTAATGTAATAGTTATCATTGTTACTAACCTTTAAAGGAAATTATATATATATTTATATGAACTTATCTTGTAGAAATAATCTGTCAAGGCTAGTACTTGGTACTATGTCCTTAAGACAATTATGCCCTCCGTATGGTGCTCAGAGTTGATAGCATTTGTCTCCCAGGATACAATGACTTCGTATACCTTAGCAGCACTACTAAAGATATACTCAACGAACCAAATATAAATGTTTTAACTCTCTCTATTTTATAACTATGAAACTGATGAGAAAATAGAAGTTCAAATGACTAATGAATACTAAGATGCTTGTGAATTGAATTAAGTTTAAGGCTGACCCCTCCTATCTATTTATAGGAGGGTTAGTGACCCTTCGGATGGGTACCTAGCCCTTTGAAAAGGTATTGGATGCTACTGAAAAGGTACTATTTATATCTTTTGGTCAAAACGACGTAGTTTTGACCATTTGCGCAACTATTCAGACGTATAAAATGACGTAGTTTTAGTATTAACAGAACCAAAACTACGTAGTTTTAGACTAAGTAGAAAAGGCGCGAC
Source organism: Panax ginseng (assembly GCA_020205605.1). Lineage (NCBI taxonomy): Eukaryota > Viridiplantae > Streptophyta > Magnoliopsida > Apiales > Araliaceae > Panax > Panax ginseng. Next base: position 131,316,257 of record CM035145.1, on the reverse strand, counting down.
CAAAACGACGTAGTTTTGGGCCGCCCGTTCAGACTTAGACCCTTTCAGATATCGCTTCTCAAAAACGACACAGTTTTGATAGTGTAATAAATACCGAATATCAAAACGACACAGTTTTGATAAATAGAATTAAATAAATAAATTTTAAATAAATTTTTAATTAAAATTTAAATAAATTTTGTCTACAAAATTATATAAAGGATCCAGACCCACATGCCCGAGCCAGGCCAAGCCCGTGGGACGGCGCAGCATGCAATGACGCCGCGTGGGGTTCGATCCTAGCCTTTGCTAGGTCCTTTTCCTTCCACAAAAGTGGGGTGTCTCTTGGGGCCCAAACCCAAGAGCACTTTCCTTGTATATAAACATATAAAATATTTAATTCTTAATCTATGTGGGACTTGATTTTTCTCACATGTATTTATTACCTTTTATCATTTCCAAGTGTGATCATTGGGAGTTAATATCTCATTCATTACTCCATGGATTTGAGCTTTCAAATACTTAATTTAATCTACTCATGGAGTAGAACACATTAATATATAGAATCATTAAAATTAATTAATGATACCCGTATTAAATTAGGTTCAAATTCCAACAATCCCCCACATGAATGATATTGACTGCCAGCCTTATGCAAATGTTATGCAGACTCTGAGAGAGAGACAGAATTAGAAATCATATGTATCGAGAGAGGTAGCTTTTGGCTTTGAACCTTCCCTTGTGAAAGACTATCGGGTTTACTGGTTGTCCAGTGAACGTGATGTCTTGAACTGTCCAATCGTTTGTGTAAATCGAGACAATAGTAATTCACACAGAATCTTTCTAGACATTATTTGGTTCTCATGATTTTGTTCATTTTGGCCCCGAACAATCCCGGATTTATGAGTGCTTTAGAGAAGTATAGCCTTATCCTTCTCATAAAATTGGCCCAGTTCACACTCACATAGGTGATTCTTCATAAGAGTATCCTACCATACTCCACATGTTTATCAAGATTTAAGAATAATTAAAAGCATAGCTTATCCTATAACCGCTGCAGGTATCACTATTTCGTATAATAGGAATGAGCAGAAGAAATTAATTTCTTCATAGTGATTTGGTTGAATCATTCACAATTTAGTTGTCCCTTTGAACCTATTTATGAGTGCTTTAGAGAAGTATAGCCTTATCTTTCTCATAGAATTGGCCCAGTTCACACTCACATAGGTGATTCTTAATAAGAGTATCCTGCCATACTCCACATGTTTATCAAGATTTAAGAATCATTAAAAGTATAGCTTATCTTGTAACTGTGACACCCCCAAAATAGGTATACAACACCCATTCTGAGTTGTCAAAATACATGGTACAGAAACAACTACAACTTTATTAATACAACATAAAAACTGTGAGTTTAAAATACAAATATTGTCATCTAGACAATATCCACACTCAAGTAAGTTCTCATTATAATTATTGATATACTATTTTACAAAATAGTGAGGACTACTAAAACAACTTCTAGAACCATCATTCCACACTCCGACTAGTACTCGCTACATTCTCGCCTCCTGAGAAGAAAAATGGAACAAAAAGAAAAAGGGTGAGCTCAACTAGCCCAGTAAAGAACATTATGACTAAGATAATATAGAACAAATTATCGTTAGTCATCAACAGGGAAAAATCTAATAGAATACAATAGACAACAAGTTTCAGATCAATATTCGCAGCGGAAATAATAATTCATTAGAAGAGTTAAGTAGAGAATGAAATCTACTATCTTCTATATATGAATTTAAAAGTTTATCGTCGATATTTTATCCTTGTAACATCAATCAATATATATCTGGAATCAAATATTCATCTTTGCACTACAGGCCAAAGATATTCATCAGTTGGTCATGTTCATCTAAACACCTGTTCATCTTTGCACTACGGGCCAAAGATATTCATCAGAAATCATTCATCTTTGCACTACAGGCCAAAGATATTCAATAATATCATCATTTAGGACTGAGGATGATGAAAAATATTTTAAAGGAAACGAATCCAGTGAAACAAAATAACAAATATTAAGGATTCGTATTTCGGTTTATCCATGTCCAAAATACCTCATAAATAATCATAGTGGAGTAAAATTCAAGAATGATCAAAACATGGATACAATCAAAGCTAGTATCCATAATTGATATTTTGGACAAAAAAATGAAAATTTAATTTTTACGTGAATAGTGTCAGATTAAGTGAATAGTGTAAATATCGTGAATAGTAACCACGACACTAAAAAGACAAGAATTTCACAAGAAAAATCTTACCAATACTCGGCATAATGATATTGAAAGAAATAATATCATTTTAAAAAATATCCTTACCTCGAAAGAATAGTATTTACATTTGGAATCTTGAATATAGTGCTGAAGGAAACTTGCACCGTATTACAACACTCAAAGTATCAAAATACTCACAAGAATACGCTCAATATATCGACAGAGAAAGAGAGAAAAAAACTTTAGTTTCTTGTGTGATTTTCAATTCTAACCTAAGCACCCTATTTATAGGAAAATGCTTAGAACACCAAAGCAGAAAATTTAATATAATATTAATATATATAATCAAATTTCTTACGCCCACTTTCTTAGATCTGAATTCAGCCATTTACATCACATGCAAGACCCACAATAATGACCAAAAACGTTTTTCATATTAAAAATAATTAAAACTTCCAAAAATCAATTATTTCGAAACTTCGGAGCTTCAATAATTTATAATAAATAGCCCTTTTGTCAGAAAAATTCGAACCCTATATCTTTTCCATAGGAAATTCCATTATCTACAACTTTACAGAAGAAAGGTTTTCCAAATTCCAAATAAAAATTGACCAAAATCCACAAACGGACGATTTTACAGGCTATAATCAAATTTCAGTCAAGAAATGGGGTCCACCGACATGTTTTTAACATTTATTGTAACAAAAATACTTTTCCTCCTTATATACTCATATATCCCATCTTCAGTAAAAAATTATTCGCTTCAAGTCTCTACCCAGCACTTCAATTGCAACAATGAAGTCCCATACCTCTCAAATAAAAATTATTAGGATTTATAGTTCATAGATGATATAAAAGCTATACATAGGGAGATAGAGAAATGAGTATTTGATGTTGGTGGGTATGAGAGATAATAGAGATAATTGCTGTTAATTTATGGGAAAGAAGTGGAAAAAACATCAAAAGCATCGATTTAAAAAAGTTCATTAATTTACCGAGAAGAGGAACGCCAATAGTCGTGAGGGATTTCTGGCCTTCCATGGCTAGAGAAAGGGGGTTACCGATTGAGTGAAACATTTCCGACTTCCATGGAATCTCCTAGATCTAGCCATATATATGTATGTGTGTGTGTGTAGAGAGGGAAAGATAAATGAAGAATTATCAAAGGATAATCGGATACAATGAGATAAGAGGGTTGTGTGTACCTGTTGATGCTTAGGTACTCCAAGGCGATTCTACCATTTGTGTTCGGTGGCTCTACATCTACGTGTTAGTAAAATAAAATGGACACTATATATATTAACTTATCTCAAGTTACCAAACTACAAAATAAATTTGTCACAAAGTTAGTATTAGCCTTGGAACTTCTTATTTGTTCCTTGTTGAGGCTCATTGCCTGAAAACTTCCTCTTTTTAGACTTCAGACATTGTTCCATCACGTTAGCTTTATATTCCACAAATACCCTTCCTATTTTCTTCTTAGAAGCACGGTTGTCCTCTTCTGTCCTTAATCTTACTATTAAGCCTTCAAGTTTCATCTTTTTGCGCTTATGTTTTAGATAATTCTTAAAATCTTTCCACATTGGTGGTAATTTTTCAATATAATGTGTTATCCAATCCATTGAGGATATAGTTTCGGCACAGAAAATCAGCATGTTTTCATGCATCAATGGCGATAATAACTTGCTTGTTTGTTTCATTTTCTTTGAGAACAGGAGGATCTTCGTGAAGAAACCTTGCCAAGTTCAGAGTAATAAGATAAAACAACATCTTTTGTTGCCACCTTTTGAATTTTGTACCACTGAACCTTTCTAATTTTTCACCATGGTTCACATGTACATTTGGAATTATTGGTGTAGAAGAAGAACCAATTATAATAACGGAATCTGTAGCCATATTTGTTACAAATATATATATATATATATATAGCTAATTGTCTTAAGATTTTTAGAAAAATAAAATGGACACTATATATATAAATTTATCTCAAGTTACCAAAATGTAGAATAAATTTGTCAAAGCTAGTACTTAGTACAATGTCCTTAAGAAAATTATGTCATCCTTACGGTGCTTAGAGTTGATAGCACTTGTCTCTCAGGATACAATGACAACATATACTATAGTAGCACTCCAAATAATATATTCAACGAACCAAAAATAAATGATGACTCTCTCAAAAAATAACTATAGAAAATTGATGAAGAAATGAATACTTGAATGCTCTATAATGCTTGTGAATTGAATGAATTCGAATGACAACACCCCATATCTATTTATAGGAGGGATTAGTTGTGAGACCCCATATTTTATGAATAAATATTTAATTTTCTCGAAATAATTTTTTTAAAATATTATGGTGTGGATTTGATATAATGTTATAGTTGTGGGTAATATTTATAAATTTTGCAAAGTACGCAAGTTGTTATATAATATTCGATTGGTCGGGAAATATTCTTTTTGTTGGAGAATATCCGTGCAACACAAGACAATCATTGGTGGACCCCACAATGGAATTATTGTCGGATTGATTGAGAAACGAAAAATATTTTTAAAAATAACGGGCCGAGGTGTTACCGTTAAAACTGTTGAACTACCCTAGTAGTAAAATACGATGTCGCATGGTTGCATAGTAGCACACGGTATTGATTATTGATGCTTACGTGAGAAGTCACTCGGTTATACTCAATTATTGCTTTCGATAATTGCTTTGCATCATATCTCTTATATTATTGATTCAATTATTGTCATAGTATCATATGTATAATATGTTATATTATTAAATCAATAATTGAGATGACAAGTTATAATATTAAGGATTAATAATTGGTGAAAGATTAAATATGTGTTGATTAAAAATAAAATGATTTGTGGTAATATTTATTCAATCCTTGATGTATATAAAGAGTCTATTATGAGACGTTTGTGGTAAATTTTGGTTATTCTATGGAGGCCCATATGTCATCATCTAAAGAGTCTCTTTCGCCAATAGTAATTACCTTTACCAGACGTCAAACCACTTGTCATTTCATATTACAGGCGTCGAACCAATTGTCGTTTCACATTACTGAGGTCCAAACAATTGTCGTTTTTACATCACACAGCGCCAAACCACTTGGTGTTTCACATTCTGAGCGTCAAACCACTTTTCTTTTCACATCACCAGTCGTCAAGCCGTTTGCCTTTTCACATTGCAAGTGCTAAGCTAGAAATCTTCTATAAATAGAAGCCTAGTTCTTCATTATTTTTGACGAATTCATTCAAGCTATAGAGAGATAAAGTATAGACAAAATAAGAGAGAAAGAAGAAGAGTATTCATTACTACACTCTTCGCGATATTCAATCTCCTACTAATGTGAGGGTGTTATTTCTTTTGCATTCATGAAGAGAACTTCTGTTATTCCATTATTTATTATTCTGTTGGAATAACCAATATACGTGGGCTACCCTATACTTGGTGAAATTCTTCTATTATTCCAGTCTTTATTATTTTGTTGGAATATCATGTCTGTGCGTTTTACGCCGGACCTGGTTCCAGTCTTTATTATTACATTGGAATATCACATGCATGCGTTTTACTACCGGACTGATTTCATTCTTTATTATTACATTGGAATATCCTCAGTATGCGTTTTACACCGGACTGGTTCCGTTATTTATTATTCTGTTGGAATAACCTGCATGTGCGGTCTATCGCATGCATGGTGATTTCTTTTGTTATTCCATTCTTTATTATACTCACTTGGTTAAAACTTTGACTTCTATACTCCATGAAATTAGTGGAATATCCTTGATATTTGCGCTTCATCCAAAGATATCTTTTTATGGAAATATTCTTCCGAGCATTCTTGAATTTTACTCTACAAAGCGATGCTCATGTTGTGATTTTGGGCGTTCTTGGTTCCTCTGGATAAATTAATTATTGAACTTGTTTTATTGAATTCTTATATCATTGTCATCATCCTCATGTTTATATTTTGTTAAAAGTCATCCATGGCACATGGTGCATATATGGACTTGGTATGATTATGACCGAGGAATTATTCGGGTATAATCATAACCGTAATGTTACAAATGATGTGGAAAAAGTCCTCATTGGCCCGTAGTGCATTGATGGATAGTTTTTGGTATGATTTTGGCTATGGATTCTCTTTGGCCGTAGAGCAAAGATGAATTGTTTTATGGCATGATCATGACCATTAATGAATACACAAATATTCTTGGCCCGTAGTGCATGGATAATTATGGTCGTGATACTAAAGAATATCCTTGGCCGTAGTGCATGGGTAATTCGATGATGTGGATTATTTATTAAGCTAAGTCCCAGCGATAAAAGTGATGAAAAACCTTTTAAATCATAAAAGATAGTAGATTTTATTCTCTACTTGACTCTTTTAATGGATTGCTTGTTCCGCTGCAGTTAAACTTGATATTTGTTGTATTGTATCAGTTTAACACTGTTTAAGGCTAATGATAAATTATTCTGCATTATCTTAGTCATAATATTTCTTACTAGGCTAGTTGAGCTCACCCTTTCTTTCACTTTGTTCTCTTCGAAATGAGAATATAAATGAGACGAGTCGAGAAGCGGAGTGATGGTCTAGATGGTGCATTAGTAGTCCTCCACATTACGTGATATAGTGTCTTAATAATTGTAATGAGGACTCCTTTTGAGTTTGTATACTCTCTAGTAGACAATATTTGTATTCAAACTCACAGTTTATGGTTTGTCGTATTGTACACGACAATTGTATTATTAAGTTGTATTTGAATTCTGTACCATGTATCTGGCGACTCAAGATGGGTGATGTATACTTAATTTTGGGGGCGTCACATTAGTGACCCTTCAGAATGGACATAACATTCAAAAAAAAATAAAGTAATTATTTTTTGTTTTTTTTAAAAAACGCACTTTTTTTCCTTAAAAACTGCTTTTTTATTATTTAGTTTTTTAAGAAAAGTAAACTGCGTTTTTTAATTTTTATTAAAAAAAAATCCATTTTCATTTTCTTAAAAAAAACTGTATTTTTTTATACTTTAAAATATATATTTTCTCATTTTTCATAAAATTTTTCCTACAAATCCACATCATCACTGCCACATAGGCTTTTTTGATAACTCAGCCGCTTTTCGTTAACTGTCAAACGAGTTTAAAGGTTTTTTTAACTTTTTGTTAAAAAAGTGAGTTGACTGTAAGAAAAAAAGTTCTGTGACCCAGTTGTAAGTTTACATATAGTACAGTGACTTATAAAGCATTTAACTCTTAATTTAATCTACTCATGGAGTATAACACATTGATATGTGGAATCATTACAAATAATTAATGACACTCATATTAATTTAGGCTCAAATTCTAACACTATGTTTTTTAATATGAAAAAACATTGAATTTGGGCTTTGAAAAATGAAACCCAAAAGTCGACATAAATGATTGGAAAAGGCAGTCGATTCATTCTATAATTCTACAATTTGGTACTACCTCCGTTCTAAAAGATTGTCGTTTAAGGTTTTTGCACATGGATTAAGAAAGTATTATTTATCAAGTAAAATTTAGTTGAAATTCTATCATTACCCCTTTATGGGAAGTTGAAAACTATTAATACAAGGGAGAGAATTTCTTGGGACAATGAGAGAAGGTAGGAGTAATATAAAAAAGTAAAAATAATTTATTCTCCTCGAAAGTTGTAAACGACAAATATTTTGAAATAATTTTTTTTTTTTAAAACGAAAATCTTTTAAGAACAGAAATAGTATTTAAAAAATATAGAACGTTGGTAAAGATCAAAAAAGGCAGCCGAATATATATATATATATATATATATATATATATATATATATATATATATATATATATATAAGTTTATTCCATTAAAAGAGTAATTGTGTTTTGTCAATGTTACATCATGGATACATAATTGTAGATTTTATATTTTGAATAAGAGAATAAATTATTTAAGTACTACTTCTCTCCTTTGTCTTTCAAATGATGATGTCTAAAGTATATTTTACACATAAATAAAAAAAAAATTAAGTTTATTTTTAGTGGTCTCAAATTTTTCATAAAATTATGCGTCTTTCATTTTTTTATATAGTAGTGAATCTCATTAAATGATATATTTATCATTTACTTTATATACTTATTGTCATTCTTTTGAGTATTAAAAAAAATTATATCTCAAATCATCGTTTAGAGAACAGAAAGAGTATAGGTTAAAATTATTTTTTTCTATTGACCAATAATAAATATATCAAGTAGATAATTTGAGAGATTATCAAAAAGTTTGAATCGTATTGACAGATTGTGTAATTATTTATTATAGTAAAATTAAATTAATCATACTGAATCTGTTAATATAAATTATCTATATTTATATTATAAAGCCCCCAGGATAGGTTTGGTAGTTTTGTGTTACTACATTCTTCTTTTTCTCTTTTACCCTTACAAGTGTAATTATGTTATTATTTTGTTTTTTTTAATATTATTTTTTTTATTTTATTCTCTAAATTTTATAAAATTCTTATTTTACACCGTATAATTTATACACGCAATGCATGTACCACTTAGACCTGGTAAAAATCGGCCCAAGTCCGTGTGCCGGCTCGTTCCGTCCGTCAAAACTCGGACTTTGGACTTCATTTTTTTAGTTCATCAAAACCTGGGTCATTTTGGCCCGACCCGAGGATGGCCCGGTCCGTTTAGGCTCGGCCCATAAATACGTCAAAATTTGATCATAAATTACTCCAAGCCCGTAGGCCGGGCCGGGCCGACCCGCCCGTCAAAACGCGGACTTTAAACTTCACCTTTTTAACCTACCAAAAATTAGACCGTTTTGACCCGACTCTCCAATGGCCCGACCTGGCCCGACTATGACCCAACCCATTTGGGCCAGCCAGACTTGTTTGCCAGGTACCACTGAAGCTAGTAAAGTATAAGATAATTATTAAAAAATTGATATTTTCACGTGAAAAAAAATTGATATTTTCACGTGAAAATATCAGTCACTAATTATTATTATCATCACTATTTTTAGAATGATAGTTATGTTTTGTTTATTAATATTAAAATTACAAATTTCTTGATTGGATAAAAATTGTGGGACTTGATATCAAAAAGTACATGTATCGGGGGAAATCCTATACATACCATTAAAAATAGGGCAACATGTCTTTTAAACTACAACAAGGCAACAACCAACTGCAACAGGCAACAGCTAGCTATCTACTTATCAGATTCAGAAGACATCGTCAGAGCCACGTCGTTTTGTCCACGTGGACTCCCCGCAATTTTCTCGTGCTTTCTTCGCCGTTTTCCCAAAACCCCGTAACTTTCTCTCCCCTCTCGTTGTAAAAGTTACAGCCTGTCACCGGTTACTCCCGGTCATCCGGTTTATTCTACATTAATTTTTTCTTCAGTTGGGTTGAGGGTTGACTTTTAAATCCCACTACTTTCCAAGCATAGTGACACAATTTTTTATTTTAAAAAAATAAATGAATAAATACATGGAGCCTGATTATGAAATTGATATAAATTTTAGGGTTAAATTCAGATGTCCACCTAGGGTTTGAGCGGTTTCTCACTAAACCACCTGTAGTCAGTAAAGCTACATTTAAACTCTCGATTTTTTGAGTTGAAGTGAAAACGTCACATTTTCCGTCCAAGTTAACCGTGTGTGTATGTCACACGCCAAAAACGCGTGAAAAGGGCTATAACGGTCCAAAAAAAATAGTATCTGTCCAAAATACCCTCTTCTTCCTTCTTCTATACAAGAGAGAGAGAGAGAGACAACAGAATAACAAACGAACAGAGTAACAAATATTGATGAACGTCGATAGCTTGAGAGCGCATCCCTGGTTTATCCGTCGGGATCCGTCGATAGCTTGTGTAGAGGGGTAGGCGACGGTGAGGAGAATTTGGTACTCACTCCCAAAGTCCAGATCTGTTGGAATTGAATCGATTCACTCTCTTCTTTTTCCCATCTCTCTATTTCATCGGAAAATCAAAACCGGAAAAAAGAAGAATAAGATGTTTCTTCTCGATTGGTTCTATAAGCGTGTTAGTCTCGCTTTCGGATTATGGCAAAAAGAGGCTAAGATCTTGTTTACAGGGCTCGATAATGCCAAGAAACTTTCCATATGTTTCAAGTAGGAGGTGGCGTGGGGATAAGCTAGCATCACCCCTCTAAGCACGTATATGAGGAATAAGAGATAGCTAAGAAAATAACATAACTCCCCTGCTCTCTCATCCTATCTTTCGTTTCAAAAAAAAAAGACTAATACACTGTTAAATTCTCAGTAAATTTTTTTAGTTCTTCCACTATTCTCTACAATTGTGAATAGGAAAAAGAGGTAGCAAGAGCAATATGGAGCAAACTATCTTCAACTTCACAATAATAAAGGTATACAACTTCTTCTTTTGTGCAAATTATAGGAATTAGTTAAATTGTAGTTATTAATTTCTGAAATTGGTTGTGAGAGTTTGGATTATGGAACCAAGAAGGGTTCAGATGTTACAAGGATGTAACTGATTATGGAGTTGAGGTTTATGCTCTGAATTCATAAAAGATTTGAGTTTTTAAAGCATGCATGTTAGATATTTGATAAAATGCCCCAATAAAGTTTTGTGGTCCTGGTCACAACCTTGGTATCTTTTTATATGCTAAGATTTTAATTTTCCATATTTTACATTGAGATTTTGATAACTATTTTCTTATTTTCGTTTGAGTTTGTAAGTTTGTAAGTTTAATATGCAGGATTTTAAGTTTGTAATATGCAGGATTCTAGACTCTCTATTACATGTAGTTGTGTTGAAGGGTTTGTTCCCAGATTTAAAGATCAGTGGCATATGGGAAATTGGTGCAGTGGGTGCGTTAGGGGTTGATTTGAAGGACTCCTAATTTTGCGAGATGTGTTGAGAAGCGAGAAATGCAAGGAATGCCAAGACAAATGCATAAATAATTTTTCTTGTAGCGCCTATGGATATGTAATTGGAATTGGGTGCATGGTATGGAGTGGTGATTTGGTTGATATTGAGCATCTTGGAGATCAAATCCGATTCCACCTTCTCAAACCTCCAAAATCATGCAAAACAAGCAATCGAATCCAGGAGTTTTCAAGGCAATTTGTGTTTTGTTTAGCTCATCTTCATCTTACATCATATTTTACACATTTTTTTGTTACATTGAATGTAGCCTTTCGAGGTTGTTCCTGTGATTCAAGATGGAGATTTCACTTTGTCTGGTATATATTTCTTATTACATTTTGTATCTCAAAGCAGAAACCCAATAGAGTGACTATAGTGAGATTTATTCATTATTTTGTATCTCTTTACTCTAGTTTGTTACATTTCAAAATTTGGATCTATGTATATTACTGATGTATTTGTGTATCTGTGTATGCTTCTTAAGTTCTTATGATTTCTGGGTACATGCAGAGTTCATTTGATTGATCGTATTACTGCATAGCAGATTCTGTATTGGATTATTTTTTTTGGTTGAGATTAAAACAGAGCAGAGCAAAGCTTTGTATTCTCTGTTCCCTTGCCTGTAAACATGGAGGGTAATTAAGTCTTTAGGCAAATAAAGTAACGGAGTTAAGACGGAAAGTATTTTTTCACTTTAACTCAAAAAGTCGGGAGTTTAAATGTAGCTTTACTGACTACAGGTGGTTAAGTGGAAAGCCGCTCAAACCCCAGGTGGTCATCTGAATTTAACCCTAAATTTTAAGATTTGGCTCCACTCGGTTATACTTTTTATCCAACTTCATAGCATAAATTAATTATTTAATCTTAATAATTTTATTAGTAATAATTAAAATGTTAGTAGATAGTTAATGATATTAAGATCAATCCTATAAAAAATTTAAAATCATAAAAAAATCACCTTTAAAAGTTTAAAATAATTTTCACTTATTAAAATTTTGAAGAAAAATTCAAATGTTCATCAAATGGTGAAAATGTTTCGGATTACTTTTATTTTTGGAACAATTACGCTATTCAATATAATAAATTAGTTGACCGGTGTTAATTTCAATTATACTATGTACAATTATAAAAATATGATGTATTTGATAAAATTAGAGGGAAGAAGTAAATTTTGGAATTCGGTTGAACAACCAAAAAATTTATCTAGTATAATAGTTTTATTGATGATATATTTTATTTCTAAAATATAAGATTATTATTGACTTTTTAAAATCAATTTTTTAAAATTAATTTAAAATATTTTTAAGCTTAAAATTGACATGAATTTCATTAATTTTAGTTAACGCATGGACAAATTTGCAAACTATCTCAAAATTATTTTTTATTATAATAATTTTTCATAATTTTTAGTAAATCATCTCAATTTTGAATTTGAATCATCTCATCTGCTGCATGTATATTATTTTTAGATTGATCGTTAAGATATTAAAACTCTAAGAAGATAATTCTTAGATTTTTATTAACGCACGTATAAGAATTATAGAGCTTTTAATTATAAGAGAACATGATAGTTTTAAATTGTAAATTCTAGTGATACTAAAGATTAATTGAGACTGATTAGGGCTATTTTAAATCCTATGTAATATATTTTTAATTATAAAAAAGAAAGATTAACCAAAAAAATTCCTTAATTATATAAATAAACAAGCTAGCTCATTAGCCCAAGCAAGGCACTAGTTGTGTAATTATCATATTGTTTGTAATGACCCAATATGTAAGACCCCAACTTATTATAAATAAAATTGAATTTCCTCTAATTATATTTGTGAATAATAAAGTATTAATTTGATATAATTCTCTGGTTATGGGTGAAATGTGCAAATTTCGCAAAATATGCAAGTGGTTATAAAATAATCATTGTTGTCGGGGAATATTCGTTTGGTCGTGGAATATTCTCGTTGTCGTGAATATATTAAATGCTGACAGTAGTAGTCATTTGTGAGCCCCATAAGAATAAGCATATCGGATGAAGAAAAGCGACAAGTTTGAGTTTTATAAATAATGGCGTAGTTATTCTGAAACAACCTTTGTTGGAATACCCGGTGGTTAAAATACGATGTCGCATGGATGCACGTGATATTGATGAATTATTGATCCTTACGTGAAAAAGCACTACTCAATAATTATTACGATGAATTCTTGCTCAATATTTTATTTTATTGATTCAATAATTGCTGCATTGATATTTTATATTATTGTTGTTTCAATATTTTACACTGCACAGTATTTCTCATTATCAGATCAATAATTCATATTATTTGAATAATATTATTAGATAGCATTATTGGCAATGTCTAGAAAGTTCTGTCAAGGAGAGGTTTGGTCACCTAATTGCGCGCCAATAAGGAAAAATTCTTATTGGAAAGCCCCATCTTTCCTGGGAACGGCCTGGTTGTCATAAATGTGATCCTGTAATATTATTTGTGAATAATTAATTATTGATTCATATGATAAGGAAATATTTATTTTATGTGGATATAAATGTTGGATATATTTATTGTGGTTAAAAATGAAGGAGTTAATGTTGAGGTGTTTTATCAGTATTTTTGTCGGAATGAAGGTATTAAAAATTAAATCAGTGTTTTTGAGATATATTGTGTGAGTTATAATTTTTAATCCGACTGTTGGATCGTTGTAATTTTTGGATATGTTATACATATATAAGTTGAGTATATGTCCACAAATTTTGAACCGTTAAAATGAGCGTATGATTTGTTATGAATTTTAAGAGGTGGTGATTGAAATTAGGTTTATAAATGATTTTGGTAGAAAATTCTAGAATTGAGTGGGCCCCACTTGTGGTTGATGAAGAAATGTGCTGAATTTATTTCAAATGTGGTGGGTGAGAATAGTAGCGAGTAAAAAGCCATCGAGGTTGCGGTCAAGTCTGCTAACATTTTTCTATAAATAGAGGCTAAGTTAGAATTGAAAATTACACCGTAAACAAGTTTTCTCTTTCTCTCTCTAGATTATTGAGTGTATTTTGTGAGTATTTAGATACTTTGTGAGTTTCTATTCATCGATGTAAGTTTCCTTGACCTTATCTGATATTATATTCCGATCGTAATCTTGATATTTTGAGGTAAGTGATGTTATTTTCTTCATATATGATATTATTTCTTCAATATCATTATGTCAAAGTATTGATATGAATTTTTATCAAATTTGGAACTTTTTATGTCGATTATTACTATTCACGTATCTGACCTTATTCACGTATCTGACCTTTATTCACGAATCTGACTATATTCATAGAAAAATAAAATTTTCTTCTTTTTGTCCAAGATGTCTATTATGGTTACTATCTTTGATTGTATCAATGTTTTGATCTTTATTTTTGAATTACGCTTTTAAAATTGGTATTTATGAAGTATTATTGATCTTAGATAAAACTGTTATACTGAATCCCTACTATTTGTCCTTCCGTTTCAATTGGATTCGTTTTCTTTAAAATATTTTCATCATCCTCGGTCCTAAATGATGATATTACTAAATATCTTCGGCCTGTAGTGCAAAGATAAATGATTAACTGATGAATATTTTTGGCGTGTAGTCTGCAAAGATGAGCAGTGTTGAGATGAACATGACCAATTGGTGATACAAATGAATATCTTTGGCATGTAGTGCAAAGATGAATATTTGATTAAAGATGTATATTGATTGTTGTTACATGGATAAAATATTGATGAAGGACTTTTAAATCTTAGAAGATAGTAGAACTCATTCTCTACTTGACCCTTCTAATGGATTGTTGTTTCATTGCAGTTGTTGATCTAAAACTTGTTGGCTATTATATTTTATCGATTTTTTTCTCATTGAAGACTAACGATAATTTTTGTATATTATCTTAGTCATAATATTCTTCTTCGGGCTAGTTGAGCTCACCCTTTTTCTTTTTGTTCCATTTTTCTTAGGAGGTGAGAACATAGCGAGAACTAGTCGAGTGCGGAGTGATGGTTCTAGAAAGATGTTTTAGCAGTCCTCACTATTTTACGTAAAATAATATTTGAATAATTGTAACGAGGACTTATTTGAGTGTGGATATTGTCTAAGACAATATTTGTATTTAAACTCACAAGATGTGTGTTGTCGTATTTTGCGATAATTGTATTATTGAAGTTATAGTTTGCTTTCTGTACCATGTATTTGGTGACTCAGAATGAGTGTTGTATATCTATTTTGGGGGCATCACACAATAAATTATGTAATCTTATAATTGGATTCATGAATATTTATCTATGAAAAAAGATTTTTATGAATAATATTTTATGTTATGTACTTTAAAGGTCATATTATGACATAGATTGTATTTACGTATTAGAATATACGAATTGGGGTTTCATATAAGAAAATAAAAAAAACTAAAACGAATTCGGGTCTCTCACATTCACTTAGCTTATTTATTGAATAAAATACACTGACACCCCCTGTAGATAATCATAATAACACTCACCACTCTTCTAGTTTTTCAAGTAATATCGATTACTTCTCTACTGCATATATAATATTTACTACCCTTAGTGTGGTTGACCAACTATTATTTAAAAATATTTTTAATATAATGTCTAATACTCCATTCAAGTTATAATATTTAATAAATATTTACTTTATAATTTTTACTTTACTTGATCTAATTAATTAAATTATGAAATTGTGCAATAAATAACATAAAAAGTCAAAAATAATAAATATTTATTTTATCGGAAAAATAAAGTTATACAATTTTTACTAATTAAATTTCTCAAATATTAAAATTTACGTGATATATATTCAAATATATTTTTTGTAATTAAAAGTATAATGTTAATACCCATAAAAATTACAAATTAACGCAATAAAATAATAATTATTTTTTTCAAATATTAAAATTTACATCAAACAAACTTATTATTACAATTTAAAATCTAATCTTATTACTTATATAAAAAAGTATTAAAAATTATATTAATTATTTTTCTCATATATTAAACTAAACATAAGTCACACTTAAACATAATTATTTACAAAAAAATGACAAATGTTGTTACTAAAAAAAAAAAAAATATATTAAAAGTTTTTTTTTTAAGATAGAGGTAGTAATAAATATAATTATATTTTTTTATTTAACATTGCATAAAAACAACAACGTCAATCAGATACTAAAAAATATAATCAAAATCATAAACATCCCAATTTTTATATATACTCAATAAAATTTAACATATAAAAATTATAATATGAAACTAAAATTCAAATAATATTTTTTTTTGTTAAGCACCAAAAACTAAACTATCAATATACTCAACCACTCTAATTAGAATAGCTTCATTAATAATTTAATTTAAATTTTTTAATATTTGTATCACTTATCCAAAAATATGTGTTAATTAAACTAAATTAGTTTTTTATAAGTTATTAACAATTTAAATGAGATAGTTTTAATTACAAATAAAACTATAATTAAAATGTATTGTATTAAAAAGGATAATTAAACACACACACACACACACACATATATATATATATATATATATATATATATATATATATATATATATAAGTAATTAAAATTTGATAAAATACAAGGGTAAATATGTAACTTTATCTATTTAGTCAATCCTAAAAACTTGCAAGGGTACTAATCATTACTTAAAAACTAGAGGGAATGTTAATGTTATTATGATTATCTAGAGAGGGGTGTCACTGTATTTTACTCTTATTTATTTTAAAACTATGTAAATATATTTAAAATGTTTTCAATGTGCACTAAAAAACAGCACCAATTATGAGATTTGATTATATATAGTCAATCAATTTAATTTATTTTTGCGGTAAATGCGGCTTTAAATTCGAGTTCTTTTTGTTATTTGATTATACTCCCTTCTTTTCATTATATAATCTTTGTTTCTTTTTGTTATTTGATTATACTCTTTCTTTCTTTTTTTGTTATATAAAATCGTTTAAAATATAATCACACATATTAAGAAATCTCAATAATTCTAATGTTAAGTAATTAATGTTGGTTTCAAATTTCATTACTAGTCATACACTAATTAATTACTCTTCCTCCTTATAGGGGTGTAAATGAACTAAATCGAGCCGAATATTGAGTTACTCAGATTTGATTCATAGAATTTATCGAGACTAAAATATTGTATGATTGGGGCTTATTTAGGTACGGAGTAGAACACGATCTCGAATCGAGGCCGATCAATTTGAACTTTTCGAATGAATATGATCCGAGTGTCAATAGAAAATTACAATTTTAAAAATGTTTGAGTAATTTATCAAACTTTAAAATCTAATCATATTTGAATCGTTTATATTTCGAGTCGAGATCGAATCGAATTTTTAGTCGAACGAATACGAATCAAACTCGAACCGTTTTGTTCATTTTACAGCCTTACCTCTTCACTCTCTCTCAATTACTCTATTTTTAGGGGTAAAGTAGAAAATAATTAGTTTTTTTCTCCTAGATATATGTAAAACATCTCATATTATAATTTTTTTTCTTCTAAAATGACTTATATAATGCAAAGGAGGGAGTATTATATATTTATATTACTTTAAGTTAATGGAAGGCTTCATGATTGGTTTGTGTTGTTTTCTTTAGATTTTTGTAAGAAAGACTCTATTTTGAATTTTTATTGAGCCCTTATTTTCTCTTAAATTTTACTATAAATTTTAGCAAAAACCTTATATTGGTCACATGATCATCATTAAATTAAATATTTAATATCCAAGGTTAGTCATAAAAAAAAAAGGAATACACGTCCGGAATAGAGTTGTATTCAAAATTCCTTTCTTGATATTTATAAATGAGGTTTTTTCGAAAACTATGGAAGTTCAATTTTTATAATTATTTAATTATTTTCACATGATTTATTCTAATATAAAAGTGATATTTATCTGTATGCATATAAGAAATATCATATGTAAATTATAAAAATACATGTCAAAATATTTTCATATACAATTAGACTTTTATATATGAGGTTTTCAAAAAAAAAAAAAAAGAATCCTTTTTTTTTTTTGTAAAAAAATATTTCAATAGGTACACCCCTAAAGATATTTTCAAAACTTTCTCTGTTTGAAAGCCTCATATTTTTAAAAATATAATATAATTTTATAATCAGGTATTCATCATATTATTACAATAAAGAACCATGCAAAACACGAGTTAGTTTGATTATTTTTTATAATTTTATTTTCATATGAATTTTTTATATATTTTATCTTTATATTTTTTGTTATGATAATAATAATTTTTTACATTATTTAGTCATCTTATACTTATTCCGTTCCAACATATAAGATTAATATTAACTTTTTAAAATATAATGTGAGATATTTTTAAACTAAAATTAAATGTAGAGACATTGACTTTTACAGTAAATATAATCATGAAAAATTTTAAATTATAAAAAATACTATTATTTAATAAATGTATTAATTTATAATTTTAAATTCAAAAATATATCAAATTAGTTTTAAAAATTAAAATAATAATTTATATATGCAAATGTATATTTAATTCCTCAGATTTTTCATTTGATTTCAAAGGTCAAGATAAAGTGATAAAGTCGCAACACACACATTAAAATTCTTTATCACATAATCCAATGACTCAACTACTGAATTTATTAAATTTCTTAATATTCACATGCATAATAAACTGGCAATCAAATAAACTTCACATAAATTATCGCATAATCCACTTCAGTAAATTTCTTTTACTGAAGTAAATTTCTTAATATTCCTATGTACTTAAAGAGAAAACAAGTAGTTTTACTTAAATTTCTTAATATTCCTATGTACTTAAAGAGAAAACAAGTAGTTTTACTTAAATTTTTTATTATTGTTTTCTCTCTCTAAAAAGTAAATATTTTATCTCTCTAACCGGCTACACCGGTAACTTTCTTACATGGTTGTTAGATTAGAAAATTCGATAGGGACGGTCCGTTCTACTCTCTCTATTGTTTCTCTCTTATATTCTTTCACTATATAAACCAGCTCCTGCAGATATGCTATCTTTTTCCTTTCTTTTCCTTCCAATTCTCTCCCTTTTCTTCTCTCCGACCAATATCCGCCGGATAATTCGCCGGCCAGTCGCCGTTGTTCCTTGTCGGAATAATTTATCTCCTTCCATTTGATCTCTGCAAGGTCTGCTCACTTTCTCCTCTCTTATTTTTAAATTAAGTTTTAGATCTGCTTTGTCCGTTACATTTTGGTCAAACCTCCCATTTTTTAGCTTCCCAATCAATATTTCATGTCAATTATTGCTCATATGGTTTGGTTTTACAATAGATTAGGGGGTTTCTTTGTGGATCTTGAATTTGTGATGTCATCTTTTGCATTTATGTGTAGATACAGAAATGTAGTTTTAAAGATTGCTTCTGTTTTTGTTCCAGTTTTAGAGGGTTTTTCTCTTTTTATTGTGATGATGAACATTAGGTAATTATTTGAATAAAGATATAAATAAATGTTGAGGATTGTATAATTGATGTATTAATGATGGTTGTGGATAAGGACATTTCAGCTAGGTAAAACTGGCCTGTTTTTGTCTTGCTAATTGGTTTGAATGAAATGTTTATTTCAATTTTTGGGTCTTTTAGTTAAAGTTCCTTTCTTTTATTGTTTAAGTCTGGACAAGGGCATAGAGCTGAAAAAATTATTATTATTTTTTGATTTTTTTTCTTGGCTTCTTAATTCTTGTGGTAAGTTAATATGATTTGGGTAAGTGGCTGATTTTACAATGTAGTTTAAGTTCTAAAATTGTTTCAACTCTATTTTAAGGCATACTGGTATATTATTTAATTATTATGGTTGACCATATAGATACTGATTAATTAATGTCTTATTTCCTTTGGTGGTGCAGAGTACTGTTGGATAGGAGAGTTGGGTATGGAGGTTACCAAAGAATATGGACTTAGGAATGTCAGTTCCATTTGCTCCATCTCTGAGATGGATGATTTCGATCTCACAAAGCTTCTCGACAAGCCAAGGCTATGCATTAAAAGGGAAAAATCTTTCGACGAGAGGTCACTTAGTGAGCTGTCTATTGGTTTAACAAGAGCGCTTGATAATTTTGAGAGCTCTTACTCACCAGGAGGACGGTCAGGATATGATACCCCCGCTTCATCAGCTCGGAACTCTTTCGAGCCCCATCCAATGGTTGCTGAAGCTTGGGAAGCTCTACGGCGATCTTTGGTTTTCTTTCGGGGCCAACCAGTTGGAACCATTGCTGCATATGACCATGCTTCAGAGGAAGTTCTAAATTATGATCAGGTGAAACTTGCACTTAAATAATTTGAGCTATTTGTACATGCTGATATTTGATATACACTTTGATCAGATATATTATTACCAAAAACTTAAAACCAATATACTGTAAAAAATACTGATGCTGAAAGTTGCATTTAATTTGAAACAAACTCTAATGAAGTGGAAAGTTTTTACCCAGTGTTGAAAGCTACTAGATCCGGTGATTACGATGTTAAATTATGTACGTATGTTGAAAAGTTGACCAAAACTTTGTTTGATATGTAGGTTTTTGTTCGGGATTTTGTACCCAGTGCACTGGCTTTTCTGATGAATGGTGAGCCTGATATAGTTAAAAACTTCCTATTAAAGACAGTTCAGCTTCAAGGGTGGGAAAAAAGAATAGACAGATTCAAGCTGGGGGAAGGGGCGATGCCAGCTAGTTTCAAAGTTCTTCATAATCCAGATCGTAAAACAGATAGTATAGTGGCAGATTTTGGCGAGAGTGCAATTGGAAGAGTTGCTCCAGTTGATTCTGGTTTCTGGTGGATTATTTTGCTCCGTGCATATACAAAGTCTACTGGAGATCTAACTTTAGCTGAAACACCAGAGTGCCAAAAGGGCATGAAACTCATACTGAGCCTCTGTTTGTCCGAGGGATTTGATACATTTCCAACTCTTTTATGTGCAGATGGATGCTCCATGATTGATCGAAGAATGGTAAGAAACCTCGTGAGCTTATATATCATCGTTTGTGTTTTATCCTTTTATAATTTGTACAGTGTGATACTTTACCTTTTCAAATCTAGTGTTGAAGATGCTCAGAATTGAATATTACTTAAACATAATATGATAATAAAACTATATGTTTGGAACTGGGCATTTTTCCTAAATTACCATATATTGATTTTTTGGATGAAAAAAAAGTAATTGTTTGATAATACAATGATCAAAATGCTATTGTTTATTCTTCAAAGGCATGATGTGGAAATGAATCAATTTTGATATTTAAACTCGAGGGGATAAACAACCTAAATCTTAGGAAGCAGTACCTAGAGCCTGCTTTTAATATTGTAGGCTGAAGGAAGTGGTTATGCTCCAAACACTATCTTCTAGACTTTTCATTTGTAATTCTAATTATCTGAAGAAGGCCCAATCTTGTGAGTGTATCTACAGCGGTTCACTAATGTTGAGTTGGTAATTGGTTTAATTTACAGTCATCATCTGGAATGAACTGAAGGAA
This sequence comes from Panax ginseng, assembly GCA_020205605.1. NCBI lineage: Eukaryota > Viridiplantae > Streptophyta > Magnoliopsida > Apiales > Araliaceae > Panax > Panax ginseng. Next base: position 131,294,551 of record CM035145.1, on the reverse strand, counting down.
CCTGTATAGTAACAGGTGCTGAAACTCTGATATATATATATATATATATATATATATATATAAAAAGATAGAGAGAGAGAGAGAGAGAGAGTTTGTTTGTCACCATTCCCTATTTGATTTAGGTACAAAATTTTCTGTGTTTGAATTTGTGTTTATGATATTCAGCGACAGCAATTGAGAGTTAATTCCATATTTGAATTGCTAAGGAGATAATACAATTATGTTTTAAATTTAAGCATGGGTGCTTACAATTGCCATTATTATCTTTTAAAACTTTTTCATAATAATAAATTGTTTCCGTGCAAGTCTAATATTGAAAATAAAAATCAGCTGGTCTAAATGTTTCTTATACAAACCTAAATATTCATATAAAAAAGAATTCAACAACAAATTAGGACTTTTTTTCTGGAGTGAGGGAATATTTTATAGGTGTACTAATGTTATATTTTGTTTTGCTTATTTATGTAACATACTTTTTTAATGTTGCCTAATAAAGATTTAAATAGATAATACTTAATTACTAGATCCGCACCCTGCACCCCCATGTATCCATGATAATTTCTTTATAGTACACCCCTCTCACATGAGATTGGGATATGTCCCAACTTGTAAGAGGGGTGCTTATGGAACTACTAGAAACACTTATGAAAATAACCTCTTCATTAAAATTACTTAACCAACATAAGTGCCATAACCCCTCTTGCATCTGGGTTTTTCCACTTGCTCACTTTCGTTTTTTAATAACTAAGGAGAATATCGTTCTCAGTGTTCTAAAAATCTCTGCCTAGGCCCCCCTGGCGTCTCGCCTAGGCGCTAGGCCCCCTAATGCCTCACCTAGGCTTAAAGTGGCAAAAAAATCCCTCCAGAAAATTAGGTCGAGCTTAGGCGGAGAGTTTTTTATTTATTTTATTAACTACTTAAACCAGATATTGATATATTTATTTTTTTAATGATTTTCCATATTCATAATGTAGGTTGTAGCATATCAAATCACAACAAGAAGTGAACAAAATCAAGTCAAAATGGATAATTTTATTATAGTTGTAATTTTTTTAACTTGTACTAACTTCAAATTATATAAATGATGATACATTTGTAATATTTAGTTTAATTCAATATAATTTTTAAATTTATGTTTAGTTTCTTAAGTTTTAATATTGAATTGAATTCTTGAAATTTAAATTTTATTAATTTTTAATAGCAATCTTGTTTATGAATAAAATTAATACGTTAAAGATATATTTGAATTTTGAACAATTGCATGTTTGTGTTTGAACTTTGACATTGACAATATGGATATGTGGTTGAACTTTAAGCAAATGCATTTATTATCTTTATTATAGATTGTTTTGTTTTATATTCTTGTTTTGTTTGGATAAATGTAAGATAAAATATTAAAATTGGCTTAAAATAAAAAATCCGCCTAGGCACCTCTCGGTCGCCTGCCTCCCGCCTAGCGCCTTTTAGAACATTGATCGCTCTCCTGTTCTATAGTTTTTGTTTTGTATTATTATTTATTGACAAGTTCATTCCACTTTCCTGTCTTTGTTTTACTTGTTTTCTAGGTTTATATATGTCAGACATAGACGTTAAAACACAACTCTTCCGCCTCTTGTTTTATTTGATGGGTTTTATGGCGCATCGTATCTGTTTTCATTGAGTTGACATGTAAATTTTCCATTTCAGATGAACAAATGTTGAGAGTCATTGTCATTACGTGAATCTTATCTCCGTCATATAGACATATACATAAGGTGATTGTGGTTTTAGAGTACTTGATATATTCGTCTAGAATCTAGATCCTTGGTTAATGAGATGATGTTGGTGGTTATTATATAGGAGATGAAGAGAGTAAATCTAGAGGTCCCAAATAAGTTCTCAAATTTTGTGTCTCAATCTCAAACACGTGTCATGTTAAGTAACTAATGTAATAATGAGACATGGATTTGAGATCCAAAACTTGGGAACTCATTTGGTAACATTACTCGCATAATATATATGGTTCCTATTTAAACGTATCTTTTAAATGCATATAAATAACTCTGCAGTTTTCTTTGTGTATGCCCCTTATATAATAAAAATTTTGGTTTTGATATATAAACTTTGTGAGGTCTTAACTAAATAACATCACCATGTTTTTGTTTTGCCACGTGATGACAAGTTGGTCTACTGTCCAACGCAAACCAAACTTGATGAATTTGTGCTCATTACACAAATGCAAACTTGATGATTTACTTTTCTGCTCATTACCTGATGCTAGTGGTTTTGTTGAGGCGTTCCTGCTTCTTCGGCTATATTCATCATACTCATACTAATTTGTTAAACAAACCTTCTGCTAATTTCTGGCTACACTTGGTCTCCCCTAGTTTTTTTTAACCATGATATCATAATTTTGGTCTTGAATAATTCTAAATTTAATACCTGTGAGAACCTGTAATGGCCTAGTGGTTATCCATGCTTATGGAGTACTGATGGAAACATATATCTAATGTTAACTGTGGTTCTTGCTTATATTAACTTGGGGATGAAATTGAAGATAATGCTACATTGCTACCATGAATTGTCTTGCATCCCACTAGATTGTTGCCGTTCACTCTGATTGAAGTATTAGTTTTTGTTGGCGTCTGTGTAACATATTAATTATATGTGTAAACATGATATTTTTCTTATATTCATCATTGCATGGGTCATCTTCCACACTCTTGTTATGTTTGTCGTCTAGGATCAGATGTATTGGCCTAATTTTAGTGTTCTGGTTTATTTTTCAGGGAATCTATGGTTACCCTATTGAAATCCAGGCACTTTTCTTTATGGCCTTGAAATGCTCTTTGGCAATGCTCAAACATGATACAGAAGGGAAAGAGTTTATGGAAAAAATAGTTAAGCGCTTGCATGCCTTAAATTATCATATGAGAAATTATTTCTGGCTTGACTTTCAACAATTAAATGACATTTACCGATATAAAACGGAAGAATATTCTCACACTGCTGTAAATAAGTTTAATGTTATTCCCGATTCAATCCCAGACTGGGTATTTGATTTTATGCCAACACGTGGTGGCTACTTTATTGGCAATGTCAGTCCTGCAAGGATGGATTTTCGATGGTTTGCTTTGGGTAACTGCATTGCGATCTTATCTTCTCTTGCCACTCCTGAGCAATCTGTTGCTATTATGGATCTTATTGAGGCACGCTGGGAGGAGTTGGTTGGAGAAATGCCTCTAAAAATTTGTTATCCTGCAATAGAAAGTCATGAATGGCGAAATAGTAACTGGTTGTGATCCAAAGAATACCAGATGGAGTTACCACAATGGAGGATCTTGGCCAGGTTCTTCCATTGTCTCTTATTTCTTGTTCTTACCTAGTGATTATTTTTTCTAGTCTTCTATTTCATTACCATTATGATACGGTTGCTATGATTTATGAGGACAACATTTGCTGCTTTGGTACTGTTATGAACCAGCTTTTGGTGCTTTTAGATGGACCACGAGGCACACAACAAATTTTGTGATAAAAACAACTGTTAGAAGGATTTATTTAGGAATTTTAGTTTCCTCCTTTTTTCTGGCAGACTTTGTTTGGCCAAGGTCAAGTGCATAAATATATACTGCCATTATTTTTTTCAACAAGTCACAGTCCTGATGGTACAAGGATTCTTCCAACATAATCCTAAACACTTCATCTAGTCAGTGATGGTACAAGGGAACTTGGTGCACATTTTACAATTCATTTTCTGGGTCTATGTTCATAATAAAATCTAAAAGCTTTACTACTAGTCTACCACAGCATGATTCTGATTCTTTTCGGACTGTACACGTTCTTTGTCTAACTAGCATTTTCTTTGCCAAAGTTTATTGCCCGTAGGCCCTGTACATGGTTGACTTTAAGATCCTAGTTTTGTTGAGCTTTCAAGACACTGCAGCAAAATGGGAAAATTCCAACTATAATCATGATAGCAACCTCTTTTCAATGTTTCCTAAAATGGCAGGTCTTGTGAAAAATGTAACTGTGTCACCATATTAATCGGCAAAAGATCTATCATTATTAGGTAAGAAAAATCAAATAAAAAGGTAAAAGATCGCCGGGGTGGGGGGGGGGGGGGGGGTTGTTAAATTGATCAAACAGCCAGAGTTGATCATATAAAGGTGATGGTATTAGTGACCTACTTTTTACTTTTACTTGTCGAATTTTGATCAACTTTAAAATCATATTAAATCAAGTTAAATTCATTGTCCATGGGTGGATATGCGTCTAAATTTTGGATTCATCAAACTTTTGAAACTCGTCATTTTTTAACTTTATAAGGTTATTGTTGTTAATTGTAAAATTAAAATTTCGAAATGAACACTTGAGTCAATCATCCATAAAAAGAACATAATTGAGAGTGCTGCTAGCGTTGTTAGATACACTTGCTAGTGACATCTAAGGAGAATGCTGGGCACAATCTCCCATCGTTACCCAAATGTTGGGCGCATTTTGAAGAGCCCTGTAATAGAGGTAACTGGTAAATGCTCGACAAGAGAGATATGCACTTGCTATATTTACAACTGCTGGAAACTTATGCAAGTTACACAACAACTCAACTTACGGTGTATCAAGAATTACATGTTTTTCCAAAAGCTTTTCCTTTAAAGTGTTATCATTTGAACTCGATTAGACAATTCCTTCCCTCTTTTGTCGTCATTTCGAATTTAGACTTAATTCCTCTTAAAAATTCTGCTCAATTTATCTATTTGATGATAGTGAGCATCTGCTTTCTCTACAATAAGCAATGTACTTTTGTTATAATACAAATAAACCTAGCTTCTTGTACAAAGGAAAAATATCATTTGCTTTCTCTGGTGCCACAACTCTATTTTTGATGCAGTGCTTTTGTGGATGTTAACGGCTGCCTGCATCAAAACGGGACGGCCACAAATTGCAAGACGAGCAATCGAACTTGCCGAGAGTCGTATGCTCAAAGATAGCTGGCCGGAATATTATGATGGAAAACTTGGAAGATATGTCGGAAAACAGGCAAGGAAGTACCAAACATGGTCAATTGCAGGATATTTGGTAGCGAAGATGATGCTGGAGGATCCTTCTCACTTGGGGATGATTTCCCTGGAGGAAGATAGGCAAATGAAGCCTATGATCAAGAGATCCTCCTCATGGACTTGCTGAAAAGTCAAAAGGAGATAGCAAGAAAAAGAATAGAGATAAAAAGGAGGTGAGATATCTTTTTGTTTCATTATGAAAAAACAGTATTTGTTGGCAATTTCTGTCCTTGTAGGTTTGATTTGGTTTCTTGTACATTAGCATCTGCCAAGACTAGCATTTTGCTTCTCTAATAAATTAATGTTTGTTGTTTTGAACTTTTGAAAATGACATGCTTCAACATGTTTGTCTTAAGACAATATAAATAGACAAATAGTGTTTAGAAAATAATCCCTCCATTTCTTTTTAATAGACGTTTTAGGAGACATGGCATATATTAATAAATGAATATTTTGTTTAATTAACTAAATTGTGTATAAAATTTCAATATTATTCTTTTAAAAATTCGTTGGAAATATAAATAAAAAACAAATTAACGTTTAATATTTAGGGATAATATGGAAACAATCACCAATTTTTTATTTTTATTTTTTTGGGAGGGGGGGTGGAGATTTACAAACGACAAATAAAGAGCAACTTTTTTCTAGTGGGGAATATAAAATATGACCTTATTTAGTATACTTGTTTGGGAAGAGAGGGTACTGGTGGGTTTCACATTTCACGAGTAAAACTAACAAAATAATTAGAAAAAATAGCTATTTTCGTTTTTACATGTGTTGTTAATGGGTTATTTTCATTTTGGAAAATTGACTGGCCTTTTTGTTTGCCTTCACAAAGTACTTGAACAAAACAATACATAAATCTAATATTCTCTCTCTCTTTCTAAACCCATTTTACTCAGATCTATATTTCGTGTTTGCCGATCAGAGCTTCAACGATCAGAACTTCCAACTTTTATGCCATTTTCCGAAGTCGTTCTCTAACATAACGCTAAAAGAAACCTTTTCATCTCTCTCTCTCTCTCATTTCCTTCCCAGCCTTACAAGAGTTTTGGAAGACAGGCGAGGCTAAAAAAAATCCCCAATTCATCACCCTGAGGTTCTTCTGATCTGTGCTCTAAGCTTGCCGGATTATGGGTTCTCTCTTCTCTTGTGGTTTTTATGGATTTTGGGATGCTCTCGATTGATCCATGTTTCATCGTGATTTGGGTTCATGTTGCATCTACTGAATATCATGTTCATGTTCTGATCTGGGTTCTGTTAAGGTTTCCATCTCAGTTGAATTGGGGACGATTCTTATTGATTTTATTCGTCTGATTTGGTGTTTTACTTTCAATCAGTTTCAATTTTGGCTGGTTTGGTTTTGATTTTTTTATTCTTCTAATTATTTGGTTTGGTTTTGATTTGGTGTTGGGTAATTGGGTTTCGGTGCCTTTAGTTTCATTCTTGCATGTGGCTGGTTGAATCTTGGGTTGTTGTCCCTCACCAAGTTTGGGCGCCCGGAATCTGGGTCTTTGGCTCGTCTGATTCCGTATTTTCTTAGTTCTGGGTATCATTTTGTTTGTCTATCTTTCATATTCAGAGTTTGGTTGGGCTTGAGGTGCATCTCTTGATGCCGTCAATGTCGTGTAATAATGGGAAACATGGAGATTGTTCATCTTGGATCTAAGCAGCTTCATCCGAGTTTAATTTGTTTACAGAGAATGAGTTTAGAGAGAGAAAATGGCAGACACTAAATGATGATTGGATGAGTTTGAAATTAAGTTGTTTAATTTGTTTTAATTAGGAGTTAATATTCTATCTTCATGCTTTGTTATTAAAATTTGTCTAAGCCACGTCAGCCACGTTAGTGTGGCACGTCCGTTAACGGCAAGGGCACAGTTGACTCAAAATTTATAACGTTAAGTGTATTTTTGAGGAAAAAAATAATTCAAAGTGTAAGTGAGGAAAAAAATAATTCAAAGTGTAAGTGAGATATCGGGGTTAGGTTAGGTGTATTTTTGGACTTTTGCCCAAATCTAATATTAGTTGGAACATTTTATCTCTTGATAAAAGAGCTTTCATTTGTGGTGATGATGTAATAATTCGGGTTAAATTTTGAATGCGAACCAAATTATGTGAGAAGGCTCAATTTACAGTTTCAATAGTATCTTTTTAAATTATCTCATAATTGAACTTAGAACCTTGACGTCTTTGTTAGGTCCAAACGCATAGTCACATATAGTTATTCTCTAACTACTGTGGGAGAATATTAGCCGCATTTGAGTCCACGTGTCTAACACAATTTGTTCAGATAATTTGACGAGTTTTCGAGATTCGGTTCTACTACCATATGTAATAACTTTTATCAAATTCTAAGTTAGAATAAAACTATAACGTGTCAAATCCCAAACTGCCCAGTCCACCGTCTCAATATTATTCCATTCGTCTCTTTTTAAATGTGGTTTTAGAAAAATATTTTTATATCTTAATATTTGTTAATAATATTCCCTCGTCCCTTTTTAAATATCTTTTTAGAGAAGTGTTTTTCTCTTAATATTTATCATTTGAGAATTTTAATTAAGCATTAATTATTTAGTTTTCAATATTATCCCAAGTATTAAATATAATTTTCGTTCTCTCACTATTTTTTGCCCAATAAATAACATCATCTTTTTTCAATACAAGAACATTATAGGCAAGAAAATTGATATTTTCATAACACTTTTTGATATTTCCACATAAAAAGTGTTTATAGATCTATAGTGACGATTTTCATGTAAAAATATCATTTCCTATTGTGAATTTATCAGTTTCCTATAGGCAATTGATATTATATTTAATGTTATACAATCATTTTCTTAATACTCGTGCACAATTTTAAAACGATATATATTAAGAGACAGATGAAGTATCTTATTGGGGTTATTAACGTAGCGTCCAAATAATATGTTATAGGATTATCTTATGTTATCGCATGTTCACTCAAAAAATCATAATCAAAGATATTATTAGTAATAACTTACGTCTTTATATATATATATATATATATATATATATATATATATATATATATATATATATATATATATATATATAGAGAGCTTCTTATGCAGTAGTCGCATGCAGACCACTTTTTTAGCGACGAACAAAATCGTCATCATAGGATCTGAACCGTCATTATAGCTATGGCCCATTGATTCGCATTATATGACGATGGATTTAGCGACGATTTTGTTTGTCATTAAGGTGGTCGCATCATGCGACCACCCGCATAAGCGGACTATATATATATATATATATATATATATATATATATATATATATATATATATATATATATCCTCCACATATTTAGTGTGGAATTGGAATGTTACAAACTTACAAACTCCACCTCTTAAAATCTTGACGTCCTGGTCAAGTTTGCACACTTTGCCCAAAATCTTTTTTTATCATATATAACAATCTTGATTCCCGAGTGCGATTCAAATTAAGTAGATTATATTAGTCCATCACTAAGTCACATAAATAGTAACTTATATTTTTATATACATATCAAAATATTTGACATTTTATATGCGACTGAGGTGTTACGTATGAACATTTGTCGAACTTACAAGTAATGCCCAAGTGGTAAAGGGATGACGACAGTAAAAAACTTTACCCCTTTATGAATGGGATGGGATGAGATGAAATGGGTGCATCAATTTGAAATTGATATACCTAATGTTGTGTTTGTAAGTTTGGAGGGATGCAATGAGAATGAAAGTAGAGGAGATTGAATTATAATTTTTCTTTGTCATGTTTATGAGTTTTAGAAAGAAAGTGAAAGTGATGCAATAATAATTATATTTTTCATTGTTTGTGAGTTTTTAAGAAGTGAAGGAAAAGGAAAATATTTTTATTTTTAAACTACACTATTACTATATTGCATGTAACGCCTACAAAATCTAAATACAAATTTTTCTATTTATAACTATGAAACTATCGTGCAAAATATGACAACACACATACTGTGAGTTTCAATACAAATATCGTACCATATGTAGTACGATATTATTCAAACTCAAATTATTACAATACCGTATAAAACACAGCTACACAAGTTTTAAGTCATCAGTACAATTATTGTTATACTATTTTATAACATGGTTAAAACTACTATAGCAACTAACTCGGATCATCACTTTATTCCCTAACTAGTCCCAGTTACACTCTCATTTTCTGAAAAGAACAATAGAACAAAAAGTAAAATGGTGAGCTCAAATAACCCAGTAAAAAATATTATAACTAAGATAATGAAGAATAAATTATTTTTAGCCTTCAACAGTGATAATTCAAGATTTAAAGATAATGTAAGTTTTCAACAATAACTGCAGTGAAACAAACAATCTATTAGAAGAGTCAAGTAAACCATAATGTCTATTATCTTTAAAAGTTCATCATCAATATTTTATCTCTGTAACACCAATCAACAGTTCCTGTTCATAATCACAGAAATCAACAGTTTATCTTTGCACTACGGGTGAAAGATATTCATTTGTAACACAAATGGTCATGATCATGTCAATCAAAACTTCATTTTTGCATTACGGACCAAATAGAACTATCACCACAAGCTTTTATCTATAACACCAAAGGTTAATCAAGTTATGATTATACCAATTCACAGTTTCTGGTCATAATCATGCAAATCAACGGTTACTCTTAGCACTCCGGTCAAAGAGAACTTTTTACCACAATTTAAGTCTGAGGATTATAACAAAAATATAAAGGATGAATGAAAATAATAAGAACAATAACATCAAGAATAAACATTAGAGGTTTATAATTTAATTTTTCTAGAGTCTAAGAAAATTCAAATCGTTAACATGATATCCAGAAATTCGATAAGAGTTCAAGAATAGAAAAAAAATAAGGTTTACAATTCAACTATAACGTGTAAAACGCAATCAGGGGCGGATCCAGGCTAGGCCAGGGAGGGCAGCTGCCCCCACTGGATTTTCACCTCCTCATATTATATATAAAGTATGCGGAACAAAATAAATAGAGTACTACAATTATATTAGTACACTACTATTATGTTATTGAAAAAAATAATATACTACTATATATATTGTTAAAATAAAATACTACTATAAGAACTTAAGTATTTTATTGTCTTGATCAGTTTACTTCTCCTAAATATTAAGAAGGTAAAAAACAGAGGAGTTAGAGTTGCTAAAAATTGTGAAAGATTTCATTTAGAGTTTTATAATTTATCCAAATTTTCTATTCAAAAAAACAATGCCTAGTAAATTTTCCTATATTTTGTAGACAAGTGTTATTTCATTAGTAGTAGTATAAAATTATAGATCAACATTATATTTATTTTCTCTCAATAATGTTGTCGGTTGTTGTTGAGCAATCCATCAATCACTTAATCAAATTTAAATATATTAAAATGTTTATCTATTATATTAACAAGATAATAACATATTCTTTTTTCCAGTAACATAATATTAGTGTATGTTACGTACTATTATATTCATTTTATTAAATTAATTTTTATTCTTCATAATATATTTTTTCAAATTTGACCCCATTGAAGTTTCAAGCTGGATCCGCCCCTGAACGCAATAGTAATATTCAGGTGAAAAGATAATAGATGAAGCACAAATTATTAAGAAAATTCTAAATAGTTTAAGATTTTTCACCATTTAATGAAAAAGTTATAGAAACGAATAACAATTTCTTACCATACTTTACGAGTATTGAAAGAAAATAATATCATTTGCCTTAATAAGAGACTAGATACTGCAATAATGTAGTAACAGAACTTTGTGTTGTTGGTGTGTGCTTGCTTCTCGAATATTCCTATTTTTTCTCTCGTATTCTCTCTCTATAGCTTTCTCTTATCAGTTGTAAGTAAAAAATGAAGAATACTTGCTTCTAATTATAGACGAACTGAAAGTGGCCCTGACAATGTGAATAGGCAAGTGACTTGACTCTTGGTAATGTGAAGAGACAACTGGCTTGACTCTTAGTAATGTAAAAAGACAATTGGCTTGACTCCTAGTAATGTGAAGAGACAATTACTATTGGTTGAACCCGTGGGCCCCACGGAAGGGTCCCATAGAAGAAATTAAATAAAGTTATAGGTCACACAGACAAGCCAAACTTACAAAACGCCACATATCACCCTTATTTCCTTCGAGTGGCGCTAACTTCTTACTAATGGTTATGGCTACACATCACATAATTAATCAACCTTTTTTTTAATCCTTCAATAATTATTCACTATTGATATTACAAACTTACAATATTGACAACCAAATCGTTCTCAAGAAAGAGTGGACTTTCTAATAAGAATTTCTCATTATTGGCGCACAAATATTATATAACCTAACTTATTTTCTCGATAAAACTTTTAGACATTGCCAATAGTGCTAGCTAATAATATCATTTCAATTAATAAGAGTTACTGTGCCGTGACAATTATTGATTTAATAATGTGAAATATTATGCAGTTGTGACAATTATTGAATCAATAATATGAAATATTATGCAATTATCACTGTAGCAATTACTAAGTCAATAATATGAAATAATATGTGATTACTAATGTGACAATTATTGAATCAATAATATAAAAGATTACGCAATTACTACTGTAGCAATTATTGAATGAAACATTGAGTGGTCACTACTGTAATCATTATTGAATCAATAATAAAAAAATATTATTCAATAATATGTGCTACCGTGGAATATCGCGTGCTACTGTGGAATAACGTGTTACTATTCTTTTATTACTAGGTATTTCAACATTAACGGTAAAAATTTTGCCGTCAATTTTTAAAAAAGGTTATTTATGTCGCTTTCCCTATCCGACAGTTATTCTGTTATAGGGCTCACCAATGATTGGTTATTTCGACGCCGTCGTACGAATATTCCCCGACAAAAGAAATATTCCTCGACAAAACGAATATTTTCTGACATACTGTTTACTTCATATAATTTGTACATATCACTCATAACTATAACATTTATTAAATCAATACTGTACTATTTAGAAAAATTAAATCATACTCATAAAAAATTGGGGTCTTACATTACCCTTATATATTAATGTAATAAATGAATTTATTTTGAAATGTTGCATATAAAATATCTAATTTTTTCATCCTTTTCCATTCATCCCTCCAACTCCTCCCACTTTTGGGAAGAAGGTTTTGAACCAAATTTTTTTTTAAACTTTACCTTAAAATTCATTCCCTTCCTCCTTAAAAAAACTCACAAATATGAAATTTTGAGAGATTTTAATTATTTTCTCTTTCCTTCCATTCCCCTTCCCCTAAAAAAACCTTACAAACACAGTATAAGTGAAAACTTTTCCTCCAATCAATTGGTATTTTTAAAACAATAAGCATAAAACTAATAGTTTTGGCAGAAACACTTCTATCCGGAATACAATTTCCAAATTTATCCTGGAAATTGTCAAAACAAAATTAAAAGCTCATACAATACAATTTTATATAATTTAGTCTTTCATTTTTTGAAAAACACTATTACAATACTGTAATCAAACATTATTTTAACTTTTTAATGAAGATGTATTTGTCAAAAATTCTATATTTAAAATTGTTTTATATCAGTAATATCACAACACTACACAAAGATGGCTTTGCAATTCTGACACTTATTTTTATTTATTTATTTTTGTGATAAAAAGCCTCTTAAAGGCAAATTTTTTATTCATTATAAAAAGCATCCCTTACAATTTAATGAGATAAACTAGGATAGATATTACCAAGACAAAAAAGTAAGGAAATTTAAAGACTCGTGTTTGGAATCGCTTAGAGCAAATCTAATGGTAATGTCAAAATGGCTATAACCATTGTTATATTTTGGCATCAAAAAGTATTTTTTGGTGCTAAAATAGAACCCAGTCTCCAGTGGTTGGTTCTATTTTAGCACCAAATTGTTTCAAATTTAATTAACTTTCCCTCAATCTCATTGTTAATTACTTTTTCAACTCCAATTCAACTATCTACGTTATTTTTCAATCCACAATTATAGCACCCCCATTCCACCGTTTTCAACCACCATTCAACCCAGATATTTTTATTATCTAACTTTCTCATCTAACTTTCCTCAACCACCATTCTACCCAACTTTCTCATCTGACTTTCTTCAACCACCATTCTATCCAACTTTTCTATAAATACACATTCAACCTCAATAAGCCACCACTCCCATTCTCATCTACCTGATATACTTTTCTTTCCAAACTAAAATCATGAACAAGTTAATTAAGAGGGTATTGCGGGGAGATTTCGACGGAGATTCCTCCGATGAAGATGAAGTTGCAATGGTGCAGACGCTACTGATGAACCACTACGGACAAACGCAAAGCCATAATAACCAACAAGGGGGTTATGTTGGTTCACAAGGGTCGAAATGCATCCACCGTGATAGATCGCCGCCAACGAAAGAATCCATTTGGATTACTTTTGTGAAGATCCTCTCTTTGGTGAAAGAATTTTTCGCCAACGTTTTCGGATGGCTAAACCCTTGTTTGAGAGGATCTTGACTCAACTCCAGCAACACGACGATTATTTCGTCCAAAAGTCTGATGCTGTTGGTGTTGTTTGTCTATCTGGTATCCAAAAGATGACTGCAGCATTGAGAATGCTTGCATACGGGATGCCAAATGATAAATACGATGAGTATGTCAAGATCGGAAAAATAATCGCTATAGAATCACTCATGAGATTACAGAGTGGAGTTGTGGAGATCTTTGCACCAGAAACACAGGGACTCTAATGAAGCCGATCTTGCTAGAAGCTTACATGTGGCCGAGAATCGTGGATTCCACAGGATGCTTGCGCTTTGACCAGATATACTGTTGCAATGGGATAAATGTCTAATCGCTTACCACGGTATATACACCGGACACGTTGAGAAGCCCACCATCATACTAGAAGCTGTTGCCTCATATGATTTATGGATTTGGCATGCTTTCTTTGGGATGCCTGGTTCATTTAACGATATCAACGTGCTTGATCAGTTTTCTTTCTTTGATCAACTTCGATCTGGTCGTGCCCCGCCTGCCCAATTTGTCATCAATGGACGACAATACGACATGGGGTACTACCTTGCTGATGGTATCTACCCAAAATGGGCGACTATTGTCCAAACCATTAGAGAGCCCAGTGACAGAAAGAAGGCTCACTTTGTAAGGATGCAAGAGCGATATCGTAAAGATGTTAAAAGGGCATTTGGCGTGCTACAAGCACACTTTGCAATTGTGAAAGGTCCGGCCCGTTTTTGGGACCAGGTAGATCTATACTACATCATGAAAACTTGTGTTATCTTGCATAACATGATAATTGAGTACCAACGTGGTGAAGATGATGTTGAAGCTGCTGAACTACTTCATGAGAGGCCACTTCAAGTTTCACGAGAGCGAACACCCACATTCAACGAATTCCTCGCTCGTAACAGGAAGCTGCGATCTACTAAGATATATTACGCACTTCGCAATGATCTTATTGAACATCTTTGGGCCTGTAGAGGAGAGGAAGCATGAGCATTTCAGTTGAACTTTTAATATAGTAGTATGTTTCCCGTGTTGTGGAAATTAGTTAAGCAATTTTAGTTCCAATGCATGTAGACCCTTGAATCTATTAAAGTGATGAATTGTGACTAATCAAAATGAGTCCATCAATTTTCTGAAGATAAGATTTAGTACATTGTATTTCAACATTCATTTCAAACATCTCTAGTACATTTTAAGAAAAATATAATGATCAATATTCGGGTAGACCAGTATAATAAGTTGCGGAACTTGAATTGGATAATTTTGCCATGATTTCTGTCTTGCGATGCTCGTAGTAAGCCCTCACTTGCGGGTCTTGCATCTGAGACAAGTCCATCTGCATTAGCCTTTCCTCCTGTTCTCTGTCCTTCCTCTCCGTCTCTTTCTTCTTCCTCGCCATCTCCCTCTCCTCACATACTTTATCTGTCTCTTTCTAGATACAACTTTCCTTTCTTCCAGCTTCAATCCTTTTAGCTTGGTTATCAAGTACGCTTTTGTTGAGTTTCTCCAACAAGTTAGTCTGTTTCTGATGCTCAACTTCTAGTTCCTTATTCTTTGCTCTCTTCTCCTTAGCTAGCTTTCTTCCACCAGGCCTCTTCCTTGGCGAGGACACACTGTCACTACCTCCACTTGAAGGAGTGGCATTTGAAGGGGTGGTTTCCGCATCTAAAGACTCATATGTGCTTGGAATTTGAGATGCATCAGATGAATAAGGGAACGGGCTCGCGGCCATGGCAGGAGTATTTGCTTCCTCCCATCAGGATTCACATCCTGCCACTTAATAGCATGTTCTAAAATGGCCCAACAACCATCTATACCATTGAAATATTTTCCAATGTCTTCAAAGTACGCTTGTTTTGCCATATCATACTGTATATTGGATAAGAAAATATTATTATTAATTAAAAAAAATTATTTATACAAGTTTATTAAAAAAATCTATTACCTCATTTTGATGGGTCATGCCACTTTGATTTAGAGCTTGAACACTTCTTAAACACCCACGGAATTTATTGCAATTCTTCTGGATTATTTGCCAACGATATTTGATACTTGCTTCAGATCGTTGATCGTCATTTGTTTTTTCGCAATACTCTTGTAGTACCCGGATCCAGAATTGACCACGGGGCTGTGAGTTACCGATAATCGGGTCTTGAGTAATGCACAAATACGCATTACAAATTGTTTCAACCTGCTCTATGGTGAATGATTTTCCTCCTGCAGTACGGCTTGAATCTCCCATAATTTGTAAACTGTTTTTTTTTTTATTTTGAGGAGATGATGGAAGAAGAACAAAGTGAAAAATGGTGGAAGAATATGTCCACAATTCCATTATTTATACAAAATATCCACAAAGTTGCCGTTGCACATAATCTTCCCGTTGATAAAAATTTGGGACCGTTGCACATAATCTGCCCGTTGATGTAACCGTTGGGGAAAGGGGAAAGGAAAAAAAATTGGGAAAAGGGGAAAAGGGACCGGCCCATTATCTCTCTCTACCGATCTCTATCTCTCTCAAAATTTGGGGAAAGGGAAAAAAATTTGGGGAAAGGGAAAAATTAGTCACGGCAGCTCTATCTCTCTACCGATCTCTATCTCTCTCAATCTCTATCTCTCTACCTCTGTCCATCATCTTCTTCCTCAGCCCATTAGTCACGGCAGATTGGTGAGGGGAAAGGGGATCGGCTTCTTCCTCAATCTCTATCTCTCTACCTCTCATCTCAGATCGGCTTCAAGGTCTTTCATGGCTTCTTTCTTTAGTTCATTCATTTTGTATGAGAGAGAAGGTACATGCAATCGATCAAAGCTAGCTACCAGGGTCCCAAATTTTTGCGGGTTATGTTTTTCGACAGAGTACTGGACACTTTCCGACGGGTTCCATGTTTTTCGGCCACTTTCCGTTCAGTTTTAGGTATGTCCAATTATTGATTTTCTGTTAATTTCAGTTGGGGTTTGAGATGTCAAAGGATGACTATAGTCATCCTTTGGTTCTATATTTAGAACCAAGTATAACATTTTGCTATTTTAGAACTAATTATAGAACTGGGTTGGATTTGTGTTTTTGCCATTTAGTGTATAATTTGACTATAGAACCAATTATAGCACCCCCATTGGATTTGATCTAAGCACTCAAACCTTATAATCAGTTTTAAAAAGAAAAAAATATTTAGTAAATTGATTTTAAAATTGCTTATAATCACTTTTTATGGTAATAATCAGAACCTTCAATTTTCAAGCTTTTGATTATTTGCTAAATCTAATAGTCAAGTTTGACCAAGTATATTACTAATTTATCCATATTTATTTTAGTAATTTCATCTATTATTCATATTTACTTCTCAAAACATTCATTTTTAGTAATTTACACTTGACTAACAAATTTTTTTCATACCTAATTTTTTTCACTTCTTATTAGTATAAGTGCTTTTTATTTACCAAACACAAACTAATTTTTAAAAATTAAATATAATCAAAAGCACTAATCACTTATTTTAAACAATCTCAAATCAAACTGTGCTAACTTTATAACGAAAACACTATTTTAACTTTTTAATGAAAACATTTTTGTCAAAAGCTATAAATTGTAAAGTTTTTTATATCACAACACTATACAAATATGGCTTTGCCAAACTGACACTTATTTTTTTTGTGTGTGATAAAAAGTCTCAAAGGCAAAAAATTTATTCATTATAAAGAAGCATTCCTTTCAAGCAAATGAGATAAACTAGGATAGATATTACCAAGTCAAAAAGTAAAAAAATCTAAAGACTCAAACTGTGCTTATTAATTTTGGACATTGTTAAATTCATAATACTTTTTATTATTTTAACAACAAAATGTTCAGATCCTAAAAAATATCCAATTGTTAACTTTTAGAGATCATGTGTCAGCTTGCTTTCGACTATGATATGTCACGTCAGACTGCTGCAGTGGCAATCATGTGGGTGCTATCATTTCACCAAATTAGTTATTAGACATAACTCGATCTGATCTTCATTTTAAATTTAAGATGATCAACAACTATCTTGTAATCTTCACTCTACAAGTCTTCTCATTGTCAGTTCAATGTCTGAACTGATATACTCTACGATTTTCCTAATCGTAGAGTTTCATGGTGGTAGTAAAGTATCTGACTTGACAAACCACGATTTTCAAGCTCTACGATCTTTATTTTGTCTTACGATCTCTAAGCGAACTCTGTGATTTTTGACTTGCCTTACGATCTTTGAGCAGACTTTACGATTTTCACTTTGCCTTACAATCTTTGCGATCGTTCGATCATCTAAACATCTTTACGATTGTTTACACAACTTTACAATCGTTTAATTTCCTATAGTCTATACATTTAATGTTGGATATATATATAGAAATGAATGAAATAAAACCAATAGGTGTGACCTTTGGTTCATACCTTTTCAAAGAGATGCATCTTTTCAAAGGGATGTACTTTTTCAAAGAGATGTATCTTTTTAAAGGGATATAACATTTCAAAAGGATGTAACCAGCTTTCAAAAGGGTGTAACCTTTCAAAATGGTGTAACCTTTCAAAAGGATGTAACCTTTTGAAAAGATGTATATCTTCAAAGGGGTATTTGGAAACCTATAAATAGGTTCTCAATCTACCCAAAATAATGACTTCATCTTCAACTTTAATCCTTCTTAAGTTCTTAAAAATTAATCTCATTATTCATTCATATAGAAGTCATATATAGTATTCATATAAAAGTCATAGAGAGTATTCAGAATTTTGTTGATTCGTGGAACTCTTCCATTGAAGTGTTTCTTGTGAGAGTTGAAGACCATTTTATCCTGGGAAGTAGACGTCCATTGTTCCATCCGTAAGCACCGATAGCGGGGACAAAATCTGCTTTAAGGAGAGACTGTCCAACAGTTGACTTGGTTTTAAAAGTTTGTCAATTACACCTTGTAAGTCATTATTATAAAATTGTTTATTTTCTAATTCTGTTTATATAATTAGTATTTATAATAATACTAAGGACTAACAATCTTAAAGCAGATTTGCATGTTCTTCCTTAGTATTCATTTTATATTAATTTATAAAAATGAACTTCGTGAGTACTTATTTTATACTAATATATATATATATATATATATATATATATATATATATATATATATAGTACGTTATATTAGTGATATATATAGATACTAATATATAATATACATATTATATTTCTTGCTCACTTGATATGGATGGGAAAAGCCTACTTATTGGTTGGAAGGGAACTTCGGTTCTTTCTCTCGCTGCCTGGAAATTTATATGGTGATGATTTTATGAAACATTTGAAGTTAAGATCGAGTTAATGTTTATTCTTTTTTGTGAGATTAATAAATATGAAGTTTATGCATTTCTTCTTCTTTCTACATGCACACGAACAACAACTACTTTCTTTGTAGCATTTCTGAGTACTTCGTTCCTTCTCTCACATAAATCAAACAATTTCCTTATAGAAATTTCTAAGGGAAATTTAGAATTTGGTATTCATAAATACATACTTGGTATTTTGTTTTTAAAATATAGAGATATCGATAACCCCTATGGATGCCGTTTGCATAATATACAGTAACAGTACTAGTGTTGTCTATATATTATGGATGATTAATGGGAGTGAGGAGTTGGACCTCCGTCTTGAAGAAAAGGAAAGAGAAATTGAAACGGTATACCTGGAGAGCAAGTGAAAAGTTCATCAAGGGGAATGGGTTTAAAGCCTGTAAAATCCTAAAGAGTCGCCATAATGGAAACTCAACCTAAATGATTGGAGATCCCAAGAAATAGGTTCAAAGGGACAACCTAATTATGTGTGATCTATTAAGCACTGAGAAGATAAATACTTCTTTCCATTCTTAAGATGATACAGTGCACAAACTGCCGAGTGAAACAGGATAAATTTTGTTTTTAATAATTTCTATAGCTTGAATATAAAAAAGGTCAAGTGAGGTATTAGCAGGATACTCTTTATAGAAATTACCTATGAGAGTGAGAAGGGGGCCACTTCTATGAGAATGACGAAGGCTAAATTCTCTAGCACACTCATGAAACCAGGAGGTGTCCAAGGCCAAAATGGACACAATAATGAGAACTAATAAAATAAATTGAAAAATACTGTGTGAATTCTATTGTCTCGATTTACACTTAAAGGTTGAACAGTTCAAGACATCACGTTCACTGATTGGCCAGTAAATCCGATAGTCTTTCACTAGGAAAGGTTCAAGGCCACAAGCTACCTTCACCGATTCAGTATTTTTTTTCACTGATACTCTCTAAGTCTGTCTGCATATTCATTTGCATTAATTTACCCAAATTTCATTCATGTGGGGGATTGTTGGATATATATATAGAAATGAATGAAATAAAACCAATAGGTGTGACCTTTGGTTCATACCTTTTCAAAGAGATGCATCTTTTCAAAGGGATGTACTTTTTCAAAGAGATGTATCTTTATAAAAGGATATAACCTTTCAAAAGGATGTAACCTTTCAAAAGGGTGTAACCTTTCAAAATGGTGCAACCTTTTGAAAAGATGTATATCTTCAAAGGGGTATTTGGAAACCTATAAATAGGTTCTCAATCTACCCAAAACAATGACTTCATCTTCAACTTTAATCCTTCTTAAGTTCTTAAAAATTAATCTCATTATTCATTCATATAGAAGTCATATATAGTATTCATATAAAAGTCATAGAGAGTATTCAGAATTTTGTTGATTCGTGGAACTCTTCCATTGAAGTGCTTCTTGTAAGAGTTGAAGACCATTTTATCCTGGGAAGTAGACGTCCATTGTTCCATCCGTAAGCACCGATAGCGGGGACGAAATCTGCTTTAAGGAGAGACTGTCCAACAGTTGACTTGATTTTAAAAGTTTGTCAATTACATCTTGTAAGTCATTATTATAAAATTGTTTATTTTCTAATTCTGTTTATATAATTAGTATATATAATAATACTAAGGAATAACATTTAATTCATTCAATAGATCAACCTAACAAACTTGATCTTCTACTCTAAGTCCTTTTACATCAATTACACTTTTAAGAACTTCACAAAAATTATTGGTTACAAATATACATGATTATCTCATCATCTTCAAATTAAATATGCATTTGTCATTACAGATTCACTCAATTTCGATATCAGATAAATTAATTATGATTTTTTTTTCTAAAGGGCTAAAATAAATATTAGAATTATACTTGCGAATTCAACTAACCAAATTAGAAGAGGATTAGAGTTTCATCTAACGCTCCTTATTAAATATAACAAGGAAACAATAGGAGTTATCAAAATCCTAATGGACTCTTTAATTTTAATAAAATCAATTATTTTAATTATCTACAAAAATAAAAAAAAATTCAAACAAAATAAGGAATTTTTTTTATTAACTTACCTTTTTAATTCAATTGTGTTTTTATCCAGATAATTTCATTAACATTTAATTATATAATTAAAAAATTCATGTTATTACAGTTCATGGTCGAATTCTTATGATAGTTTCGTTTGATTTTGATATTCGGAATTTCGTAAATTTTGCCTTGTTGAGCATGTCTAGTAATTTATTTCTATCTTTGTATAAATGTACATGTTGATATATTTTTAGAAACTTTGTATTAATGATTTCTTTAGGTACATATACATATTAGAATCCTTTGTATTTGTATTTTGATGTTTTGTGTAATTGTTAGAGTATACTTGAGCTATAACCACCTATAAGGGTATACCACATATATGTTCTATTGGCACCGAAACACGACACCTTCTGTAATGGTGTGATTAGTTCACGATGTGTTCATTTGTACTTAGGTAGGAGTTGACCATATTCAGGGGCGAAGCCACATGTTAGCCAGTGGGGTCAATTGCACCCACTGGAATTTTTTTTTTAATATATGATAAATGGATTTTTTTTGAGGGTCAAAAGAGTCAATTTGCACCTACTGAAATTGGATATTACACTTACTGAAATTGGGTATTGCACTTTTCCGTTTCAAAGCAATTTGCACCCACTCTTTTTACACTGAAATTGTTAATCAAATTTTAACCACATATGACTCATATCCTCTCAATATATGTATCTCTCTCTATAATATTTTAAACTAAATAATAATCTAATTTATATTACTTTTAAAAATAAATAATGAATTACTTACTTATGAACAATTGTGATTAAAAAAGTCTATTATGAGTCAATATAGTGTATATATACCATATATTATTACTCATTATATTTTTATTGTAATATAGTATATATTCGAAAGTATAAAGTATTAAAAAAATTGGCTCGGGGGCGCTACGCCGCTTCTCCCGAACCCCTGCCAAATTATTTATAACTTGGTAATAATTTCGCCCCCACTGATACTATTTTCTGGCTTCGTCACTGACCATATTATAATTTTTTTAGAGGCGGCAACCTAGATTTTTTTTCTATTATGTTCTGTAGATTGATGACATTTGTGTCGAACACACCATCCGATTTTGCAACATCTAGATTACACAGTTCGATGTGTGATTTGTATGTGTAGCATTATTTTGATTTGTTTGTGTGACAAGTTATATTTCTGTTTTATTTTGAACTCGACATGAAATAATACCTAGCCATTTGATCCAGGTTACTATTTGTTGTGTTAATTTTGTTCGTTTCAATTCAATTCAGTTTATTGAATTATTTATTTTAGCTCTATTATTTTTGACACTTTATATTGGTACTGAACATTCGACTCGTGCTATTTATATTTTTTCTTCCAGCAAGTAATCGGGGGGATGGGCAAGTGTGATAAGGGTTTCTTTTTATCCAGTTGTTTTTAGAATTTTGTTTAGGCTACGAGACTTTGGCATATGTTTTAGTGTTATTTAATATTTGAAGTTCTATTAAATATTTTACATTATAGTTTGAGTTAGTTTGATATTTATTAATGTTTTGACTTGTGATAATTATTGGTTATTAAAATTATTCATTTTGTAGCATAAAACTCTTAATTTGTTGTGTTTTGTGCATAACATCTAGGGGCGTTACACTATTCTTAAACAAAATCCCATTTGCTTTCTTGAAAACATGGAAATCCTAACAAATAATTTTTAAAAAATGTTAAAAATATGTATTAAGTTTTACATTTGTTTCAATTTAATCTTTTCTTGTATTTTTCTTTTCCACATGTAAAAGTACATAATAAAATAGAGCACACAATCCAATTAATTTTTTCCATTTGGCACAATTATGATATTTAATTATTCAAAGAAAAGCATAAAAACGTGATAAGCATAGTTTCCATTAAGGGTGTAAACGAATCAAGTCGATCCGAGTATTGAGTTGGTCAGATTTGGTTCACAAAATTTATCGAGTATAAAATAAGATTTGATTGAGGCTCATTTAGCTATTTGAAATGAAAAGACGATTCCTAATCGAGCCTTTAACAGCTTTGAACTTTCCAACGAATATGATCCAGAGTATCAATAGAAAATTATAATTTAAGAAGGTTCGAGTAATTTATCGAACTTTAAAATGCTCTTCATATTTGACTCATTTATATTTTGGAAATCGAACTTCGAATCGAACTTTTTAATCGAACGAAGATTTAATCGGAATTTCTAACCTGCTTGCTCATTTTACGAATTTTAATTTCTATGGAAATGGGTGCTAAAACATTCCCCTCACGTTCAGCAAATCCCCGAGTAAAAAACATTTTTAGGATGAGTTGATTTATCCTTTAAAATTATATACATACTAGCTCATCATTCCGTGCCAAATACGAATTTTATTATAAATTTATTATATTATTTATACTTTTTAATATTATATCATCTTAATATATTAATTATAATAATAATAATATATTAATATTGTATATGATAATTTTTATAAGATAAATTGTTTCCTTCTAAACAATATTATTTAGTTAACAATACATAATTAATTATTGATAAATAATTAAATAGATTTAACAATCTACAATAACAGTTCTTCCATTTATATAATATAAATTGCTAGGATTCATCTTTAAAATAACGATTTATTTGTTTATATATTTATATATTCGACTTTGCATGTAATAGATAAAATCTTATTTTAAATCAAATAGTTATACTTATGTAATTTAATAAAAAAAATTATTATATAATTATTATTACTATCGAGAATATAAGGAACACTAATTAAATTACAAAATGAATAAGAATAAGAGATAGTGATAGTAGATAATTATGATAGTAAGATAAAATATTTTAAAATTAAATAATTTGATGAAAAATACTTTCTTTTCCTAAATTTTAGTGTTGAAGTATCATTCCTAAATTTTAGGGTTGAGAGAAGATTTTATGCTATTTATTATAGGGAATTGTTAAATTCACAACACTTTTTATTATTTCCACAACAAAAGTGTCGCTGTAGATATATAGCGACGGTGAAAACTGTCACTATATGATCTATAGCAACACTTTTGTTGTAAAAATAATATTTTTTTGTTATGGATTTAACAATTCCTTTATTATATATATAAGGGTTATATGTATATAAATATAATCAGATAGTACAGACGCAGGATTACGTTTTTGGGCTATAAATGATGGTTCACCCGTCCCCCATAGACCGTAAATAGCTATAGTGATTTTATGACTTATCGCTATAGCCCAAAAAAACAATCGCCATAGACGACTGTGTACTACACAACTATGTGTGTGTGTGTGTGTGTGTGTCTCTCTCTCTCTCTCTCTATATATATATATATATATAGGGTAACGATCCATAGTATGTATTTGTTCTGGATCATTATAGAGCATACACCATTTATACCATTTAAAACAAGAAAGAAATGATAAGATTAGAAATTGAAAATTAATGTCCGCTAGTAAAAAAAACACGAAGCATCCGCTACTATTAGTAGCGAACGTTAATCAGAACTAGAGTTTATAAACCAGAGTTTAGGGTTTATTAAAGTTTAGGAATTACAATTTGGCAATACATAATTGTAAATCCTACATCCTAGTTAATAAATCATAATTTATAAATGGGCTATAAATTCTAAACATTTATTATGACGCCCCAAAAATAGGTCCAAACAATCCATTTTGAGTCGTCAAATACATACTACAGAATTCAAATACAAATTTTCCTATTTACAACTATTAAACTGTCGTGCAAAATACGACCACACATTTACTGTGAGTTTTAATATAAATATTGTACTGTATAAAATATGACAATATCCACACTCAAATTAAGTCTTAGTGAAGAATTCTATAGTCTCGGATCATTACTTCATTCCTCGACTAGTCCCAACAACACTCTCATTTCCTGAGAAGAATAATGGAACAAACGAATGAGCTCAACTAGCCTAGTAAAGAATGTTATGACTAAGATAATGAAGAATAAATTAGTTTTAGTCTTCAACAATGATAAATCGGATGAAATATAATAGACAACAAGTTTTAGATCAACAACTGAAGCGGAACAAACAAACCATTAGAAAAGTCAAGTAGAGCATGATGTCTACTATCTTCTATGATTTAAAAATCCATCATCAATATTTTATCTCTGTAACATTAATCAACAGTTCCTATTCATAATTATGCAAATCAACATCTTATCTTTGCATTACGGGCCAAATATATTCATTTGTATTACTAGTGGTCATGATCATGCCAAACAACAATCCATCTTTGCACTACGGATTAAAGAGAACTTTCACTACAAATATTTATCTGTAACACCAAAGGTCATGATTATACTAATACATAGTTTCTTGTCATAATCATACCAATCAACAGTCCATCTTTGCACTACGTGCGACACTCCCAAAATAGATATACATCACCCATTCTGAGTCGTCAAATACATGGTACAAAATTCAAATACAACTTAATTAATACAACTGTCATGTAAATACAACAAAACAAATGATGAGAGTTTTAACACAAATATTGTCTTCTAGACAATATCCAAACTCAAATTCAATCTTATTACAATTATTATCACACTATTTCATAGAATAATGAGGACTACTAAAACAACCATCTGGACCGTCACTTTGTTCCCCGACTAGTCTCAGCTATATTCTCATTTTCTGAAGAGAACAATGAAAGCAAAGGGTGAGCTCAACTAGCCAGTAAAGAATATTATGACTAAGATAATGCATAATAAATTATCGTTAGCCTTCAACAGTGTTAAACTGATAGAATATAATAGACAACAAGTTTAACTGCAGCGGAACAAACAATCTATTAGAAGAGTTAAGTAGAGCATTATATCTACTATCTTCTATGATTTAAAAGTTTATCAACAATTTTATCGCTGAGACTCAGCTCAATAAATAATCCACATCACTGAATTATCCATACACTACGGGCCAATGATATTCATTATTATCATCAATGGTCATGATCGTGCCAACAACTGTCCATCAATGCACTACGGGTCAATGATGACTTTTACCACATCATTTGTAATATTACGGGTCATGATTATACCGAATGATCTCTGATCATAATCATATCAATCAACAGTCAATCTATGCGATGACTTTCATAACAATATAAACATGAAGATGACGACAATGATATAAGAATTCAATTAAATGCAAGCAAAGGATAAATTCTAAAGATTTATAATTTCCAATAATGTCCAAATTGTCAATATCATACTGCTTTGTGGAGTAAAATTCAAGAATAATATTGTATCAAAAATAATTTGGACCGAAAAGAAATTAATTTTTGTCATGAATAGTGCCCCGGGTGAATAGTACCCGAGTGAATAGTACCCCGTGACTAGTAATTCAGGAATAGTACCTCGTGAATAGTACTTCGGCATAAAAAAGTTAAAACTTGTCAAGAATGTTCAGAATAATATTTCCATAAAAAAATACTGGATGAAACGAAAAATTTAAGCATATCATACAGTTCAACTCCACCAAAACATTTTGTTTAGAATATGGTAGAGGCATATACGCACAAATTAATAGGTTAATTACATATGTTTTGGACAGTACTATACTTTGAATATTATGATTGCAATTGAATTCATGTATCAACTTTGGACAATTTAATTGGACAGTACTCAATATATATAATATGCATAATATATATTGAGTACTGGAATGATATCATGCTTAGCATTTTTGTTTCCTATTGAAAGAAAGATGGTAATTGTTTTTTGAGTTATGCTAAGTAACTTTGTTTACGAGTTCATGAAATGATGATAAAGGCTATTGTAGTACTAGTACCGCTTCAATATCAGAGTTATGTTTGCTATATAGCAAGGGAAAATGATTTTCAAGATGGGCCATGCATTAAACAAGAATGAGACTGCAGGCTGGTTAAAAGTATGCAGAGGTTTAATTCAAAAGTTGAGGAACAGATTTTACATTTGACTTAGTAATGTACAGAACAAGTTTAAACTATACCAAATATAAATCAAAGAGAAGGGGAAAATGAATGGGATCAACTTGATTGTTACTGTAGCAGCAGTCTTTAGAGCAGAAACTAGTACAGTAGTGATGAATAAGATTAATATTCAGCTTTTTAGTAAACAATTGGGGTGCTACCCCATATTCTTGTTTGATTATCAAGTTTAACTCATGAATACATATGAGTTGGACAGTGTCAACTCATACATATTGTCATTTTAACTTTGAAGATGTACTATTAACTAGCAATAGGTTTATTTGTATGTTTGAATATCAAATTTCTTAATTTTGGTGATATTTTGATCTTATGACTTGCAAAGATTTTAATATTTTTATCAATAGATTGTCATTAATTTGTCATTATGAGCTATGGTCATTTTATTAATGAGTTGCATTAGTTTTTTATTATTTATTTTTAACTTATTAATTTTGATATTTTTGTTTGGATTGCTCAAAAATATGTCCAAAATTAGTGATCACATATGGATTGAGTTTCAACAACATATTATAAACCTGAATGAGTCGAGCTTGAACTCGATCTCAAACTCATTAATATTTGATTGGACCGAGTTTGAACAACTTTAAGCTTTTAAACTCGGTTCAGTACTTAACCCAATTAAAGGTGCTAATCAGATTTAATAAACTTCCCAAGCCCCAAGAACAAAATGTATTCAACTAGCCCAGTAAAGAATATTATGACTAAGATAATGCATAATAAATTATCGTTAGCCTTCAACAGTGTTAAACTGATAGAATATAATAGACAACAAGTTTAACTGCAGCGGAACAAACAATCCATTAGAAGAGTCAAGTAGAGCATTATATCTACTATCTTCTATGATTTAAAAGTTTATCAACAATTTTATCGCTGAGACTCAGCTCAATAAATAATCCACATCACTGAATTATCCATGCACTACGGGCCAATGATATTCATTATTATCATCAATGGTCATGATCGTGCTAACAACTGTCCATCAATGCACTACGGGTCAATGAGGACTTTTACCACATCATTTGTAACATTACGGGTCATGATTATACCGAATGATCCCTGATCATAATCATACCAATCAACAGTCCATCTATGCACTACGGGCCAAAGAAGACTTTCATAACAATATAAACATGAGGATGATGACAATGATATAAGAATTCAATTATATGCAAGCAAAGGATAAATTCTAAAGATTTATAATTTAATTTATCCAGAATTCAATAATGTCCAAATTGTCAACATCATACTGCTTTGTGGAGTAAAATTCAAGAATAATATTGTATCAAAAATAATTTGGACCGAAAAGAATTCAATTTTTGTCATGAATAGTACCCCGGTGAATAGTACCTTAGTGAATAGTACCTAATGACTAGTACTTCAGGAATAGTACCCCGTGAATAGTACTCCAGCATAAAAAGGTTAAAACTTATCAAGAATGCTCAGAATAATATTTTCATGAAAAGATACTGGATGAATCACAAATATCAAGGATATTCTACTAATTTCAGGAATTATAGAAGCAATACTTACTATAGTAAGTTTAAATTTAGGAATATGAAATGAAATAATATCCCTTCCAGAATATGGAGTATGAAAGAAGATAATATTTCTTACGAGTATTGAAATAAAATAATATCCTTTACCTTAGTAGAAACTGGATTTGACTGGAATATCGGATATTATTCTGAGAAAATCTTGCAGAAAAAACTACACTCAAAGTATCCTTATACTCAAGAAAAATACTCACAATACTATAGAATAAGAATTTCTGATATTGAAATGGTGTGTTGAGGAAGGAGGGGTAACCATCCTTTTATAGTGCAACGGAGGGAGAAAAGTTAAATGAATATGCCTAACTGTGCCAACTTTTTCTCCGCCTAATCTTTCTGTACATGCCTAACTTTGATCCATTCTTCCTCGGGGCCACACTTTGAAACAATTAAAGCTTTGCAGGAAATTCACATTTTGAAATAGTGGGGGCCCACACTTTTTCAATAAAACTTTGCAGGAGAAATTTCTCACTTGGAAAGGAGTGCACGAAATAATAAACGTGCACTCTCAATTTGAAAAATAAGAATTTCAAACCAACTTGTTCACCTCTTTTCTCACATGCTTAAATATATAATATAATAATATTATTATTTAAACAATTATAATATATTATAATAATATATTTGAATGAATATTTTATCGGATGAGATAATTATAATTTCACAGAAAAATATGTCAAACTTTCAACAAATGCGAAATTCCTTCATTAATATTAAAATTGAACTAATATCCACCACATAATAATTAATATTATAAGCTCACAACAGATCATTCCCAGGAAAGATGGGGCTTTCTGATAAGAATTTATTCTTATTAGCGCGCAATTAGATGACCAAACCCCTTTCCTCGACAGAATTTTCTAGACATTGTCAATAATGCTAACTAATAATATGAATAATTGTGTCGCGTCAATTATTAATTTAATAATATAAAATATTGTACAGATGATACTGTGACAATAATTGAATCAATAATATAAAAAACTGTGCAATAATTACTGTGGCAATTATTGAATAAAACTGAGTGACTTCTCACGTAAGCATAAATAATCAAAGATACTTTATAATACAGGTGTTCTTAAACCAACCACGCCAGACATCGTATTTTTTTATCACCTGTTATTTCAACAGTTAACGGTAAAACTTTTGCCATTATTTTTATAAAAAGATATTTTTGTCGTTTTCTAACTCCGACAGTAATTCCGTTGTGAGGTCCACCAATGATTGTGTCATCGTACGAATATTCCCTAATAAAACGAATATTCCCCGACCAATCGAATATTTTATGACAACTTACTTACTTTACAAGACCCCAACTTTTATGAATAAAGATTAATTTTCTCGAAATATATTTTTGAATATTATGGTGTGGATTTGATATAATGTTATAGTTGTGGGTAATATTTACAAATTTTGCAAAACCTTAAAGCAAGTGGTTATATAATATTTTTCTCGATTGGTGGGAGAATATTCGTTTTAACGGGGAATATTAAATGCGATGGCACAATCATTAGTGGACCCCCACAACGAAAGTATTATCGTAGTTAGAAAATGACAAAATTATCTTTTATAAAAATAACGGCGAAAGTTTTACCATTAAAGCATTGAACTACCCGGTAGTAAAAAATACGATGTAATGGCGTGGTTGCGTAGTAGCACACACGGTATTGATTATTGATGCTTACGTGAGAAGTCACTCGGTTATACTCAATTATTGCTACGATAATTCTTTGCATCATATCTCTCATATTATTGATTCAATTATTGTCACAATATCATCGCTGCATAATATTTTATATATTATTAAATCAATAATTGAGGCGACAAAGTTATTCATATTATTATTTGCAATATTGATGATGTCTAGAAGTTACATCGAGGAGGGTTTGGTCACCTAATTGCGCGCCGATAAGGAGAAATCCTTATCGAAAAGCCCCTCTTTCTTGGGAACGACACGGTTGTTAAATATTGTGAGTTATAATATTAATGATGAATAAGTTCATGTTGATTAAAGATGAAATTGATATTTCCATTGTGTTAGGATTATTAGTGTTAGTGGAAATCGACATTTATTTTGATAATAATTAATGTGCGGAGGTTATATTGACCAATCGGGTAATTCACTTGGATAAATGAGCAATTAATTGCTATTAATTCACATGCTTATAACTATGTGTTCACATGTGTGTACTATTGATTCACATGATTTACTATTAAGGGAGTTGGTGCAAGATTGATAATACTTGCATGACTAAATTAAAAATGGAGGTATAGATTAAGGTATTATACTGTAATTAGTTTTTTCACATGATTATGCTATTAAGTCACATAAATGAACTATTAATTCACATTATTTACTATTAGGGGAGGTGGTGCAAGTTTGATAATACTTGCGGGACTAAATTAAAAATGAAGAAAAAGGGAAGGTATTATCTTGTAATATTTGAGCCCCAAAACGTGCAATTATCAAAACTATATTTTCCTATAAATAGAAGCTCATTCTTCTTTCATTCTCACCAATTCACTAAGTCTCACAAGAGCAATTATTATAGAGAGAAATTATAGAGAGAAAGAAGAAGAAAAGTCTACTACCTCACTATTCCGATTATCCGGTTTCTTCTAAGGTAAGGAGTATTATTTCTTTATTATTCATGAAGAGAGTTATTTTCTTTCAATACTAAATAAGGGTTGTTATTCCATTCTTTATTATTACATTGGAATAACTTGCATCTCATCTATGATTGAATCGCATGCACAGTGAATTTTTTACATTATTCCATTCTTTATTATTACATTGGAATAACTTTATGCATGCTTGATCTATAACATCGCATGCATATGCAGTGAATTCTTACATTATTCCATTCTTTATTATTACATTGGAATAACTTTATTATGTATCTATCGCATGCACGGAATTCTTACATTATTCCATTCTTTATTATTACATTGGAATAACTTTTGTCATGCATGCGATCTATCACATGCACGGTGAATTCTTTTGTTATTCCATTCTTTATTATTACATTGGAATAACTTTGTCTACATTAACTTCTGCATGCATGGTGAATTCTTACATTATTCCATTCTTTATTATTTTGTTGGAATAACTTTGTACATGTGGTGGACTACTGCATGCATGGTGAATGATCCTTCGTATTCATTCCTTATTAAATTGTGGAAATGATGCATCTACATGGGATTCTGCATGGCGGAGCAAAAAAAATCCATTTACGATTTCATATATTCTATTATACTCGGTTGGTTAAAGTTTTGGCTTCTATACTCCATGAAATTAGTAGAATATCTTGGATATTTGCGCTTCATCCGATATCTTTTCATGGAAATATTCTTACGAGCATTCTTGAATTTTACTCCTGGCGATATCATGTTGACAATTTGGGCGTTATTGATTTACGGATAAATTAAATTATAAATCTTTAAAATTTATCTTGAACTTGTTTTATTGAATTATTATGTCATTGTCATCATCCTCATGCTTATATTGTGATGAAAGTCATCTTTGGCTTACGTGCGTAGATGGACTTGGTATGATTATGACCGAGAGATTATTCGGTATAATCATGGCCAGTAATGTGACGAATGATGTGGTGAAAGTCCTCATTGGCACATAGTTCATTGATGGACAGGTTGTTGGTATGATTATGACCGAGGATTATTCGGTATAATCATGACCATTGATGATTACATGAATATCCTTGGTAGTGATGCGAGGATGATTCGATTTTATTTATTAAAATTGAGTCTCGGCGATAAAGTTGATGAAAAACTTTTTAAATCATAGAAGATAGTAGATTTTATGCTCTACTTGACTCTTCTAATGGATTGCTTATTCATTTGCGATTGTTGATCTAAAACTTGTTGTCTATTATATTCTATCGGTTGTTATCTTTGTTGAAGGCTAAGGATAATTTATTACGCATTATCTTAGTCATAATATTTCTTCTTTGGGCTAGTTGAGCTCACCCTTTCTTTCCTTTGTTCTCTTGAGGAAATGAGAATATAGTTTGGGGACGAGTCGAGGAGCGGATTGGATGGTCGGATGGTTGTTTTAGTAGTCCTCACTATTCTATAAAATAGTGTGACAATAAATGTAATGAGGA
Organism: Panax ginseng; assembly: GCA_020205605.1. NCBI lineage: Eukaryota > Viridiplantae > Streptophyta > Magnoliopsida > Apiales > Araliaceae > Panax > Panax ginseng. Next base: position 131,261,874 of record CM035145.1, on the reverse strand, counting down.
CTCCATTGAGTGTGGATATTGTCTAGATGACAATATTCTTATTAAAAACTCTTAGATTATGTTTTGTAAGTATTTTACCACATTTTTGTATAATTAAGTTGTATTTGAATTTTGTACCATGTATTTGGCGACTCAAGATGGGTGATGTATACCTATTTTGGGGGCGTCACGGTTGGTATCAAAGCTTAGGGATATGATCCTGGTGAGATGTGAGACAAGAACTAGGAGGGAGAGGCGGAAATTCCTTAGCTAGTATGACCTACCTAAGTTTATTTGGTATTTAATTGGTTGGTCGAGTATAGGGATAATATGTGATATGTTAATTAACCCTTGTTTTGTGGCGTATTTGAAAATGGCATCCAAAAATGTTGAGATAAGCAATGAAGCACATGAGGCCGTTGAGTCACCAACGATCGATCGATACCGAGGATAATGTGCAACAGGGAAGACAATAATCCTCGGGTAAACAATAACACCGATGAAATGGTGAGCGATGGGATGTTCGAGAGGCTTTATGCAATTCATGCAACATCGGTGAGGCGGCTCTGTTCAAAATGCGGTGGTGGAAACACTTGGCAACTCTCGGACGATCACCGCTAAATAGCAGTTCGAGGCTGGGACCACCGAGTTTATTGGAGAGCAAAACCACTTAAAGCGGAGACGTGGATAAAAGCGGATCACCAAGATATTTGATGTCTTGGGATGCTCAGGAGAAAAAGGTTCCCTTTGCCACCTTTATGTTGCGAGGAGAGGCGATTCTTGGTGGGAATCGGTAAAGCGTACTCAACTGCCGCCTTTGAAGATGTCTTGGGAGAAATTCAAGAAGCTGTTCAACGACAAGTACTTTCCGAAAGTATTCATCACATGAAAGAGGTAGAGTTCATCATCAAGTTGGAAGCGAACAATATGGCCAGTGTCACGATCTGAAGCTAAGTTTGCCGAGTTGTCGGGTTTGCATCCCCACTTGGTTGATAATGAGGAGAGAATGGCGGATGTTTCTAAGAGGTTTGAAACCGAGATACGTCGATACTTAATTTCTCTGGCTGTGTTTGTATTGAGATGTTGTAAATAGGGGCTCGATTATTGGAAGCGCGATAATGAGTCAACTCAACCAAGAGAGCGACAAAAAAATGATAATACCGATGGTAGCGATCATCGAAGCGGTGACAACAAAGCGTGGAGGAATCAACATGCGAAAATGGTAACCACTTGGTGGTAATCATGGCCAAGATAATAGAAGTGGAAATTTCAAGAAGAGAGATTCAACAATGATGGAAAGGCGTCATCACCATTTTTGTTGTTAAGGAAGGAAACGACATCCAATCGTATGTTACAAATGTGGAGGAGGGACATATCGGTCAAAAGCTATGCGCACACAATCAAAAGCGTGTTATAATTGCGGAAGAAAGGGTCACCTTGCCCGATTTTGTCGTGCACGCAAAGTCAAGTCCAATTGGGATGGAGGCATCAAAAGTAGTCCCGAGACAAAGACAAAATCGGTAGTTCAAGGAGGCGTTTGTTGTAACCTCCCAAAAAGCGAGAAATCGAGCGAGGTGATCACGGGTAAGCTAATCATAAACTCTAGTGAAGTATATACCTTATTTGATCTGGGGTTCTACCCATTCTTTTATTTCTCCTACTTGCGCTCAACGTTTAAATTTGACTCAGGAGAAATTAGACTTTGATTTATCTGTTGAAACTCAGTTGGGAGAAACCTTCATTACATCCACTTTGTTTATAAGTCTTGTTTGATTCAAATCGGTAACCGCGTTACTGTCGATCTTATCTCTTTAAAATACTTGCATTTGATGTGATTTTAGGGATTGATTGGTTAACTACTCATCATGCTAAAATTGATTATTTTAAATAAGGTTGTTAGCTTTCATATTCTAAATCAACCTATTATGCGAATTCAAGCGACCAAACCATTAAAATCAATCACGGTCATCTCAAGCCATAAAGCTATTCGTTTATTGAAAAATGGATGTCAAGCTTTCTTAGCTCATATCACAGTTTAAACAAAAATACGTCGATTTGAATGATATTTCTATTGTTAATAAATTTCTGACATTCCACGAAGAACTTCTGGGCCTACCCCGGGCGTGAAATTGAGTTTTGTATCGACCTTGAACACGGTACAAAACCCATTTCAAAAGCCCCATATCGAATGGCTCTATTGAACTTGAGGAGTTAAAAACCCAACTACGAGAATTGTTAGACATCGGTTTCATTCGACCTAAATCGTCTCCTTGGGGTGCTCTGTTACTATTAAGTGAAGAAGAAAAAGATGGAAGTATCGACTTTGTATTGATTATCGGGAGTTGAATCATGTCACCATCAAAAATAGGTACCCGTTGCCTCGCATTGATGACTGTTTGACCCGATTGCAAGGCGCCAAATTCTTTTCAAAGATTGATCTTAGTTACGGATATCATCGATTGAAGATTAAAAGCGATGACATTCAAAAGACTTCTTTTTCGAACTTCGATGCGGGCATTATGAATTCTTAGTCATGTCTTTTGGATTGACTAATGCTCCTGCTTGCCTTCATGGATATGATGAGCCAAGTATTCAAGGAATATTTGGATCACTTTGTGGTCGTCTTTATTGATGACATCCTCATATACTCCAAAACCCGTGAAGATCATGAAAGCAACACTTGAGGTTTGATACTCCAAAAGCTTCGTGAAAACAAGCTATATGCCAAGTTGAAGAAATGTGAGTTACGGCTTGAGGAAGTTGCATTCCTTGGGCACGTGATATCAAATCATGGAATATCTGTTGACGGCAAAGATTGAAGCAATTCAAAATTTGGGAGCAACCTAAAATCGATGACCAAAAATCGTAGCTTTCTCGGCTTAGTTGGTTATTATCGGAGATTAGTGGAAGGATTTTCTCGAATCGCTTACTCCATTAACTTCGGTGACTCGAAAAGATACAAAATTCGGTTGGAGCGAGGAATGTGAGAAGAGTTTTCAAGAACTCGAGAGAGACTCATTTATTTTTTGTTTTTAAACAATACCATCGGCTCTCGGAGGATTTGTCATCTCTGATGATGCTTGAGGCAAAGGGTTAGGATGTGTTCTCATGCAACATGGGAAAGTCATAGCCTATGCCTCACGACAACTCAAAAGAATATGAGAGGAATTATCCTACTCATGATCTAGAGTTAGCGGCGATCGTTCGTTTTTGCTTAAGATTTGGAGGCATTACACGTATGGAGAGAAGGTGGAGATCTATCACGGATCATAAAAGCCTCAAATATTTCTTCACTCAAAAGAAACTCAACATGCGGCAGCGATGATGATGGCTTGAGTATTGAAAGATTATGATCATACCATCGAATACCATCTTGGAAAAAGCGAGCGTAGTAGGTAGCGCATTGAGTAGAAGATCATATCTTGAGTGCGAGTGCAATATTGTCAATGCAAAGGCCCATTTTGTATGACTTACAAAGGATGGAGATAGAGTTAAAGACTCCGAGGGACCCATGTGATGATGGCGAATATCTGAGTAGAACCGACTTTAATCGATAAAGTTAAAGTTGCTCAAACTACTGGACACAGGGCGATGCGTATGAGGAAGAAAGTGCAAGAAGGTGCTATTTAGGAAGCAAGAATCGATGAAGAAGGAATACTTGAGTCGACTCCGGACTTTGTGTTCTAAACGATTACGACTTGAAGTATAAAATCATGATGGGCGCACAACACACAGTTTGCAATCCATCACAGGAGTACCAAAATGTATCGTGATCTTGACATACATTTTGGTGGAGCAATATGAAGAGAGAGATAGCGGGGTTTATCTCGAGGTGTCTAACTTGTCAGCGAGTCAAAGGCGGAGCATCAAGTGCCAAAGGTCCATTGCAACCACTTGAAATTCCGGAATGGAAGTGGGAGCACATTACCATGGATTTAGTTCTTGGTCTTCCCAAGGTTTCTCAGGCGCAGATGCGATTTGGGTCATTGTTGATAGATTGACCAAGTCTGCTCATTTCTTCTGCCGTCTGAAACTTATACACTTGAGCGTCTTGCTCGTATGTACATAAGCGAGATTGTAAGATTGCATGGTATGCGGTATCCATAGTTTACGATCGAGACCCAAGATTCACTTCAAGATTTTGGGTTAGTTTGCAAAAAGCTATGGGCGCAGTTTACGATTTAGTTAACATATCATCCTCGAAGCGGACGAGCGATCGGAAAGGACTATTCAAACTCTTGAAGATTTATTAAGACTACTGTGTCCTTGACTTCAAGGGAAGTTGGGACAAGTTCTTACCATTGGTGGAGTTTTCCTACAACAATAGTTATCAAACAAGTATTGGCATGGCTCCATTTGAGGCGTTGTATGGAAGAAAGTGTCGTTCTCGGTATCTTTGGGATGAGGTGGGTGAAGCAACGTTGTTGGGGACGGGAGTTGAGTGCGTATGACTACGAAAAAGATTCAAGCGATCCGACAGCGTATAAAAACCTCACAAGATCGACAAAAGAGTTATCTTGATCTTCATCGAAAGGGCGTGGAATTGAATATTGGAGATCATGTGTTTATTACGTGTTGCTCCATGGAAAGGAGTTTACGAGATTTGGAAAGAGAGAAAAGCTCAATCCTCGATTCATTGGCCCATTTTAATCCTCGATCGAGTAGGAGCTGTGGCTATAGACTACTTACTGCTTGAAGTATGTCTAAATGTTCATAACGTTTTCACATATCTATATTACGTAAATATGTGAAAGACCGAACCACATTATTGAATTAGAACCGGATGAGATAGCGGAAGATTTAACGTATGAAGAGGTACTGTTAAAATCTTGGATAAGAAGGATCATATTCTACGCTCGAGGTTATACCTCAAGTCAAAGTTTTGTGGAGAAACCACGATGTTGAGGAAATGACACAGGAGTTAGAATCTGATGAAAAGTCAAGATATCCTCACCTCTTGACATACCGGTCGTACCCTAATTTAGGATGAAATTTCATAAGAAGGGAGGTTGTAAGACCCCAACTTTTATGAATAAAGATTAATTTTCTCGAAAATATATTTTTGAATATTATGGTGTGGATTTGATATAATGTTATAGTTGTGGGTAATATTTACAAATTTTGCAAAGTAAGCAAGTGGTTATATAATATTAGATTGGTGGGGAATATTAGTTTTAACGAGGGAATATTAAATGCGACGACACAATCATTAGTGGACCCCTGACAATGAAAGTATTATAAGTAGTTAGAAAATGACAAAATTATCTTTTTATAAAAATAACGGCGAAAGTTTTACTGAGTTAAAGCTGTTGAACTACCCGTAGTAAAAATGCGATGTCTGGCGTGGTTGCATAGTAGCACCACGGTATTGATTATTGATGCTTACGTGAAAGTCACTCAGGTTATACTCAATTATTACTCTCTGATAATTCTTTGCATCATATCTCTCGTATTATTGATTCAATTATTGTCACGATATCATCTGCATAATATTTTATATTATTAAATCAATAATTGAGACGACAAAGTTATTCATATTATTATTTACAATATTGACAATGTCTAGAAAGTTACATCGAGGAGAGGTTTGGTCACCTAATTGCGCATGATAAGGAGAAATCCTTATCGGAAAGCCCCTCTTTCACAGGAGCGACACAGTTGTTAAATATTGTGAGTTATAATATTAATGATGAATAAGTTAAGTGTTGATTAAAGATGAAATTGATAGTTCCATTGTGTTGGGATTATTAGTGTTAGTGGAAATCGACATTTATTTTGATAATAATTAATGTCTGGAGGTTATATTGACCATCGGGTAATTCATGGATAAATGAGCAATTAATTGCTATTAATTCACATGCTTTATAACTATGTGTTCACATGTGTGTACTATTGATTCACATGATTTACTATTAGGGGAGTTGGTGCAAGATTGATAATACTTGCATGACTAAATTAAAAATGGAGGTATAGATGAAGGTCTTATCTTTGTAATTAGTTTTTCACATGATTATACTATTAAGTCACATGAATGAACTATTAATTCACATTATTTACTATTAGGGGGAGGTGGTGCAAGTTTGATAATACTTGCGGGGACTAAATTAAAAATGAAGAAAAAGAGGAAGGTATTATCTTGTAATATTTGAGCCCCCAAAGCGTGCGATTATCGAAACTATATTTTCCTATAAATAGAAGCTCATTCTTCTTTCATTCTCACCAATTCACTAAGTCTCACAAGAAGCAATTATTATAGAGAGAAATTATAGAGAGAAAAGAGAAGAATACTGCTACCTCACTTATTCCGATATCCGATTTCTTACAGGTAAGGGGTATTATTTCTTTTCGTATTCATGAAGAGTTATTTTCTTTCAATACTCGTAAGGGTTGTTATTCCATTCTTTATTATTACATTGGAATAACTTTTTTGCATGCGATCTATCGCATGCACAGGTGAATTCTTACATTATTCCATTCTTTATTATTACATTTGGAATAACACATTTATGCATGCGGTGATCGCTTGCATTATTCCATGAATTCTTTTGTTATTCCATTCTTTATTATTATTGCATTGGAATTCTACATTATTCCATTCTTTATTATTACATTGGAATAACTTTTATGCATGTGCGATACTATCGCATGCACAGTGAAATTCTTTTGTTATTCCATTCTTTATTATTACATTGGAATAACTTTTGTCTCTGTGAGACTCTCTCGCATGCATGGTGAATTCTTACATTATTCCATTCTTTATTATTACATTGGAATAACTTTTGTCTATGTGGACTCTCCGCATGCATGGTGAATGATCCTTAATTATTCATTCCTTATTAAATTGTGGAAATGATCTATCTCGTGGATTCTGCATGGCGCGAAAAAAAAAAATCCATTTACGATTTCATATATTCTATTATACTCGGTTGGTTAAAGTTTTGGCTTCTATACTCCATGAAATTAGTAGAATATCACGGATATTTGCGCTTCATCCGATATCTTTTCATGGAAATATTCTTACGAGCATTCTTGAATTTTACTCCACAAAAGCGATATCATGTTGACAATTTGGGCGTTATTGATTTACGGATAAATTAAATTATAAATCTTTAAAATTTATCTTGAACTTGTTTTATTGAATTATTATGTCATTGTCATCATCCTCATGCTTATATTGTGATGAAAGTCATCTTTGGCTTACGTGCGTAGATGGACTTGGTATGATTATGACCGAGGATTATTGGTATAATCATGGCCCGTAATGTGACGAATGATGTGGTGAAAGTCCTCATTGGCACATAGTTCATTGATGGATGAGTTGTTGGTTGATATGATTATGACCGAGGATTATTGGTATAATCATGACCATTGATGATTACATGAATATCCTTGGTAGTGATCTGCGAGCGAGGATGATTCGATTTTATTTATTAAAATTTGAGTCTCGTGATAAAGTTGATGAAAAACTTTTTAAATCATAGAAGATAGTAGATTTTATGCTCTACTTGACTCTTACAATGGATTGCTTATTCCATTGCGATTGTTGATCTAAAACTTGTTGTCTATTATATTCTATCGGTTGTTATCTTGTTGAAGGCTAAGGATAATTTATTACGCATTATCTTAGTCAGTATTTCTTCTAATATTTCTTCTTTGGGCTAGTTGAGCTCACCCTTTCTTTCTTCTCTTGAATGAAATGAGAAATATAGAATATAACTGGGGGGACGAGTCGGGGAGCGGATTGATGGTCCGGATGGTTGTTTTAGTAGTCCTCACTATTCTATATAAATAGTGTGACAATAAATGTAATGAGGACTCCATTGAGTGTGGATATTGTCTAGATGACAATATTCTTATTAAAACTCTTAGATTATGTTTTGTAAGTATTTTTACCATTTGTATAATTAAGTTGTATTTGAATTTTTGTACCATGTATTTGGCGACTCAAGATGGGTGATGTATACCTATTTTGGGGCGTATGAATAAAGATTATTTTTCTCGAAATATATTTTTGAATATTATGGTGTGGATTTGATATAATGTTATAGTTGTGGGTATTATTTACAAATTTTGCAAAGTAAGCAAGTGGTTATATAATATTAGATTAATTAAGGAATATACGTTTTAACATGGAATATTAAATGCGATGGCACAATCATTAATGGAACCCATAACTTGAAAGTATTGTCATAGTTAGAAAACAACAGAATTATCTTTTATAAAAATAACGTGAAAGTTTTACTTAGTTAAAGCTGTTGAACTACCCTTGGTAAAAGAAAAATGTCTGGCGTGGTTGCATAGTAGCACCAGTATTGATTATTGATGCTTCGTGAGAAGTCACTCGGTTTATACTCAATTATTGCTACGATAATTCTTGCATAATATCTCTCATATTATTGATTCAATTATTGTCACAGTATCATCTGCATAATATTTATTATTATTAAATCAATAATTAAGACGACAAAGTTATTCATATTATTATTTGCAATATTGACAATGTCTAAAAAGTTCTGTCGATGAGAGGTTTGGTCACCTAATTGCACGCCAATAGGGAGAAATCTTTATCGGAAACCCCATCTTTCCTGGGAATGAGATGGTTGTTAAATATTGTGAGTTATAATATTAATGATGAATAAGTTCGTATTGATTAAAGATGAAATTGATATTTCCATTGTGTTGGGATTATTAGTGTTAGTGAAAATCAACATTTATTTTGATAATAATTAATGTCGGGAGGTTATATTGACCAATCGGGTAATTCACCGGATAAATGAGCAATTAATTGCTATTAATTCACATGCTTATAACTATGTATTCACATGTGTGTACTATTGATTCACATGATTTACTATTAGGGGAGTTGGTGCAAGATTGATAATACTTGCATGACTAAATTAAAAATTGAGGTATAGATGAAGGTTGTAAGACCCCAACTTTTATAAATAAAGATGAATTTTCTATAAATATTATTTTTGAATATTATGGAATAAATTTGATATAATGTTATAGTTGTGGGTAATATTTATAAATTTTGCAAAGTAAGCAAGTTGTTATAAAATATTCGTTTGGTCGGAGAATATTCTTTTTTGTCGGAAAATATTAAATGCGGCTAAGACAATCATTAGTGGACCCCATAACGGAATTATTGTCGGATTGAGAAAGCGACAAAAATACTTTATGAAACTAACTTGTAGGAGGTATTACTGTTAAAATTGTTGAACTACCCAGTAGTAAAAGTACGATGTCGTGTGGTTGCATAGTAGCACACGGTATTGATTATTGATCTTTACGTGAGAAGTCACTCGGTATACTCAATTATTACTTTCTGATAATTCTTTGCGTCATATCTCTTATATTATTTATTCAATTATTGTCACAAGATTATCATACATATAATATGTTATATTATTAAATAAATAATTGAGGCGACAAGTTATAAATGATTAATAATTGTTGAAAGATTAAATATGTGTTGATTAAAAATAAAATAATTTGTAGTAATATTTATTCAATCCTTGATGCATATAAAGTGCATTATGAGGCGTTTGTGGTAAGTTTGATTATTTTATGGGGACCCATATGTCATCATCTAAGAGTCTCTTCAATCGATAGTAATTACCTTACGTCGATAGTAATTACCTTCGTCGATAGTAATTACCTTCGTGAATAGTAATTACCTTCCGTCGATAAATTACCTTTACCGACGTCGAACCACTTGTCGTTTCACATTACGGTGTCCGAACCAATTGTCGTTTCACATTACAGCGTCGAACCACTTTTCTTTTCACATCACCAATCGTCGAGCCACTTGCCTTTTCACATGGCGGTCTTAAGCTAGAAATCTTCTATAAATAGAGGCCTAGTGCTTCATTATTTTTCACGAATTCATTCAAGCTATAGAGAAAGTATAGAGAGAATAAGAGAGAAGAAGAAGAGTATTCATTCTTACTACACTATTGCGATTATTCAATCTCCTACTAAAGTAAGGGGTGTTATTCTTTCTTATTCATGAAGAGAACTGTTGTTATTCCATTGCTTATTATTATGTTGGAATAACCTGTATACGCGGTTTACCCTATACTTGGTGACATTCTTCTATTATTCTGTGGAACATCCATGCATGTGTTTTTACAGGACTGGTTAAAATCTTTATTATTATTCTGTTGGAACATCACATGCATGTGTTTTACCACCGGACTGGTTAAAATCTTTATTATTATTACATTTGAACATCTTGTGCATGTGTTTTACGCCGGACCTAGTTCCATTCTTTATTATTCTGTTGGAATATCACATGCATGCGTTTTACTGGGGACTGAATTCCGTTATTTATTATTACATTGGAATAACTTTTGCTGTCTGATCTATCGCATGCATGGTGATTTCTTTTGTTATTCCATTCTTTATTATACTCGGTTGGTTAAAACTTTGACTTATACTCCATGAAATTAGTGGAATATCCTTGATATTTGCACTTCATCTAAAATATCCTTTCATGGAAATATTCTTCTAAGTATTCTTGAATTTTACTCTACAAAGCGGTATCATGTTGTGATTTGGATGTTATTGGTTCTGGATAAATTAATTCTTGAACTTGTTTTATTGAATTCTTATATCATTGTCATCATCCTCATGTTTATATTATATTGAAAGTCATCTGTGGCACCTGTGGTGCATAGATGGACTTGGTATGATTATGACCGAGGATTATTCGATTGTAATCATGGCCAGTAATGTTACAAATGATGTGAAAATTAAAAGTCCTCATTGCCCGTAGTGCATTGATGGGCCGATTGTTGGCATGATCATGACCATTAATGAATACACAAATATTCTTGGCCCGTAGTGCATGGATAATTGTGGTCGTGATACTAAAGAATATCCTTGGCCAGTAGTGCGGGGTGATTCGATGATGTGAAATATTTATTAAATTTGAGTCTAAATTTATAATTGATGATGAAAAACCTTTTAAATCATAAAAGATAGTAGATTTTATTTTCTACTTGACTCTTTTAATGGATTCTTTGGTTCGCTTATAGTTAAACTTGATGTTTATTATATTTTATCGGTTTAACAACTTGTTGAAGGCTAATGATAATTTATTACGCATTATCTTAGTCATAATATTTCTTCTTGGGCTAGTTGAGCTCACCCTTTCTTTCATTGTTCTCTTGAAATGAGAATATAGGTGGGACGAGTCGGGAGCGGAGTAATGGTCCGGAGGATAGCATTAGTAGTCCTCACTATTCGTGAAATAGTGTGATAATAATTGTAATGAGGACTCTGTTGAGTTTGTATAATCTCTAGTAGACAATATTTGTATTCAAACTCACGATTTATGTTTTGTCGTATTTGTACACGGCAGTTGTATTAATAAGTTGTATTTGAATTCTGTACCATGTATCTGGCGACCCAAGATGGGTGATGTATACCTAATTTTGGGGGCGTCACAAAGGTACTATACTGTAATTAGTTTTTTCACATGATTATACTATTAAGTCACATGAATGAACTATTAATTCACATTATTTACTATTAGGGGAGGTGGTGCAAGTTTGATAATACTTGCAGGACTAAATTAAAAAGAAAGAAAAAGTGGAAGGTATTATACTGTAATATTTCGAGCCCCAAAACGTGCAATTATCGAAACTATATTTTCCTATAAATAGAAGCTAATTCTTTTTTCATTCTCACCAATTCATTAAGACTCACAAGAACAATTATAAAGAGAAAGAAGAAGAGAAGTCTGCTACCTCACTATTCAAATATCCAGTCTTCTTTGGAGGTAAGGGATATTATTTTTGTTCAGTATTCATAAGGAATAATATTTTCTTCCATACTCTGTAGTATGTGAGTAATATTATTTCGTCTCGTATTCTTGATTATACCCTCATTTTGTTAAAGTATTGCTTCTATACTCCGTGAAATTAGTAGAATATCCTTGAAATTTGCGCTTCATCTAGTATCATTTTACAAGGATATTTTCTACACATTCTTGTTAAATTTTAAGCTTTTTATGCCGGAGTACTGTCCATGAGTAGTATTCAATTATACGGTACTATTCACAAAGTACTATTCCCAAAGTACTATTCACAAAGTACTATTCATGGGTACTATTCACAAAGTACTATTCACGAGGTACTATTCCTGAAGTACTATTCACGGGGTACTATTCACTCAGGTACTATTCACCTGGAGTATTATTCATGACAAAAATTAATTTTTTTTCGATCCAAATCATTTTTGATACAATATTATTCTTGAAATTTACTTCACAAAGCAGTATCATGTTGACAATTTGGACATTATTGAATTCTGGATAAATTAAATTATAAGTATTTAAAAATTTATCCTTTGCTTTCTTTTAATTGAATTCTTATATCATTGTCATCATCATCATGCTTATATTGTGATAAAAGTCATATGTGGCTTACGTGCATAGATGTACTATTGATTGGTATGATTATGACCAGTGATTATTCAGTATAATCATGACCGTAATGTTACAAATGATGTGGTAAAAGTCCTCATTGGCCTGTAGTGCATTGATGAACAGTTGTTGGTATGATTATAACTAGGGATTATTCGGTATAATCATGACCATTGATGATTACATGAATATCATTGGCCATTGTGCAGGGATGATTCGATGATGTGGTTTATTTATTAAGCTAAGTCTCAACGATAAAGTTGATGAAAAACCTTTTTAAATCATAGAAGATAGTAGATAGCATGCTTTACTTGACTCTTCTAATGGATTATTTGTTTCACTGCAGTTAAACTTGATGTTTATTGTATTTTATCAGTTTAACACTGTTGAAGGCTAACGATAATTTATTCTTCATTATCTTAGTCATAATATTTCTTACTAGGCTAGTTGAGCTCACCATTTTGCTTTCATTGTTCTCTTCAGGAAATGAGAACGTAGCCGGGACTAGCCGGGGAATAGAGTGACGCTCGAGATGGTGGCTATAGTAGTCCTCACTATTTTATGAAATAATGTGATAATAAATGTAATGAGGACTTCATTTGAGTTTGAATACTGTCTATGAGACAATATTCGTGTAAAAACTCTAAGCTACGCTTTTGTCGTATTGTATAAAAGAAGTTTGTATTTGATTTATGTACTATGTATTTGGCGACTCAGAATGGGTGATGTATACCTATTTTGGGGGAGTCACAGTTACTGTGACAATTATTGAGTCAATAATATGAAATATTATACAATTATCACTGTAGAAATTATTGAATAAAATACCGAGTGACTTCTTATGTAAGAATCAATAATCAGAAATACTGTGGAATACCGCGTAATATTGTGGAATAACGCGTATTACTGTACTTTTATCACCAGGTATTTCAACAGCTAACGTTAAAAATTATGCCGTAAATTTGGTTAAAAAATTATTTTTGTCGCTTTTTATATCCGATAGTTATTTCGTTGTGGGGCCCACCAATGATTGATTATTTTGATGCCGTCGTACGAATATTTCCCGACAAAACGAATATTTTTCGATAACCATTTACTTTGTATAATTTACACATATCATCCATAACTATAACATTTATTAAATCCACACCTTACTATTAAAAATAATATTTAGAGAAAATTAAATTTTATTCATAAAAAGTTAGGGTCTTACATTTTTGGGTAAAACCAAACTCATTCTGATAAGAAGCATTTTTCTTTTACCATCAATGTCAATTTTTATTTTCTAATCTTGGTCATTTTTTCTTATATTCAATGGTGTATACCCTATAAGTATTCATAATAAATATATGTTTGGATCATTCCATATATATATATATATATATATATATATATATAGTTAGTTGGGAGACAATTTTGCGATATTTATTATGTATATAGATTGACGACTATTGTAAGACCCCAACTTTTTATGAATAAAGACTTAATTTTCTCTAAATGTTATTTTGAATAATAAGGTGTGGATTTGATATAATGTTATAATTGTGGATAATATTTACAAATTTTGCAAAGTAAGCAAGTTGTCATAAAATATTCGTTTGGTCGGGGAATATTCATTTTATTATGGAATATTACTACGACGGCACAATCATTGGTGGACCCCACAACAGAATTACTGTCAGATTTAGAAAGCGACATAAATAACTTTTTTTATAAAAATAACGGTAAAACTTTTACCGTTAACTGTTGAAATACCCGGTAATAAAAGTATAGTAATACGCGTGGTTGTGCACACGGAATTGTACAATATCTCTTATTATTGATGCTTACTTAAGAAGTCACTCGGTTTTATTCAATTATTGCCACAGTAGTTGCTGCATAATATCTTATATTATTGATTCAAGTATTGTCACAGTATCATCTGCACACTATTTTATATTATTAAATCAATAATTGAGACGACACCGTTATTCATATTATTATTTGCATTATTGACAATGTCTAGAAAGTTCTGTTGAGGAAAGGGGTTAGGTTATCTAATTGCGCGCCAATGGGGAGAAGTCCTTATCGGAAAGCCCCTTCTTTCCTATGAATGATCTGATTGTTAATATTGTGAGTTATAATATTAATGATGAATAATTATTAAAAGATTAAAAATGTGTTTATTGAAGATAAGTAAATTGTGATAAATAATTATTCAATTTTTGATATAAATAAAGGGATTTGTCATGAAGTATTTGTTATAAATTTGACTTATTACATGGACCCCTACTTACTCATTTTTCAAAATCGTCGGTAGAAAGTTATCTCAGTTTTTGTTTTATTATTATTATAATAGTAATAAAATAGAATATTTTTTATATTATATTTAAAATTATTCATTTTATTATATTATAAATATAATATATTATATTTTATATAAAATTTTTGTTTTATTAGAATATTTTATTACACAATAATGAATAGTAAAAATTAGATTTTCGCGCGAATTCCCGTGACTTCACCCATGATTTTTTTTCCATGTGCAGTCCGTGATTATTTCCTAAATAGTATTCTGTCATTCTCCTATAAATAGGATGCTTAATTTAGAAATGAAAATCACACCAGAATCAAAGTATTTTTCTTCAAAAATATTAAGTGTATTTCTTTTGAGTTTAAGAAAACTTTGAGTGTATCAAATAATGCAAGTTTTCTTCAAGAATATTCCCGCTATACCAATCAGATTACTCTCCTAGTAAGGCAATGGATATTATTTGTGTTCAATATTCGTAAGAAATATTATTTTCTTCCATACTCTATAGTATTTAAGTAATATTATTTTGTTTCATATTCCTAAATCTACACTTATTTTGATAAGTATTGCTTCTATACTCCTTGAAATTAGTATAATATCCTTAAATTTTGCGCTTCATCTAGTATCGTTTCACGAAAATATTTTTCTGAACTTTCTTATTAAATTTTAATCTTTTCATGTCGGAGTACTATTTATGGGCACTATTTATACATACGGTACTATTCACGGCAAAAAAATAATTTCTTCTCTGTCCAAATTATTTTTGATACATGAATATCATTCTTGAATTTTACTCCACAAATTTATTATCATGTTGATAATTTGGACATTCTTAAACTCTGGATAAATTAAATTAATTTTTTTTAATATTTATCATTGATCTCACTTGATTGATTTCTTATATTATTGTCATCATCCTCATGTTTATATTCTCGTGAAAGTCATATTTGGCCCGTAGTGCATACATGGACTGTTGATTGGTATGATTTTGACCATAAATTTGTGTATTGGTATAATCATGACCTGAAATGTTACAGACAAATGATGTGGTAAAAGTCCTTTTTAGCCCGTAGTGCATAGATGAACAGTTGTTTGACATGATCATGACCACCGGTGATAATAACGAATATCCTTGGCCCGTAGTGCATGGATAATTCGTGGATGTGATACTAACGAATATCCTTGGCCCATAGTGCATGGATAATTCGGTGATGTGGATTATTTATTGAATTGTGTTGCAGAGATAAAATATTGATGATGAACTTTTAAATCATAGAAGATAGTAGACATCATGCTTTACTTGACTCTTCTAATGGATTGCTTATTCCGCTGCAGATGTTGATCTAAACTTGTTGTCTATGGTATTATATCAGTTTTTATACTGTTGAGGACTAATGATAATTTATTCTATATTATCTTAGTCATAATATTCTTTACTGTGCTAGTTGAGCTCACCCTTTTCTTTCATTGTTCTCTTCAGGAAATGAGAATATAGCTGGGACTAGTCGGGGAATGGAGTGACGGTCCAAGATGGTTGCTATAGTAGTCCTCACTATTCTATAAAATAATGTGAAAATAAGTGTAATGAGGACTTTATTTTAGTTTGGATATTGTCTACGAGACAATATTTGTATTTAAACTTTGCTATTGTGTTGTCGTATTTTGCAAGACAATTGTATAAATTAAATTTGTATTTAAATTATGTACCATGTATTTGGCGAATCAGAATGAGTTGTGTATACTTATTTTGGGGGCGTCACAACTATGTTGCATAAAAAACTTATTTTTGCAAATTCTCACTTTATTTTATGGACATAATTAGGGGTGGGCATTCAATTCGGTTTTTTTGATTCTTTGGCTAATTGAACCGGTTTGGCATCGATACATATTTTTAGTATATACCATTTTTTTCGATATGGGGTTTGGGAAGCCATTTTATATGTACGTATATGTTATCGATCGAACCGGTTGTACCTTAGGTTAATTGAATACTGAAGCAATTTTATAAAAACTTCATCTTCTCCACAAAAAAAAAACGACGACTCTACGCTTCTACGACTCTGATACTTGCTGCTACCATCTACGCTTCTACGACTCCGATACTTGCTGCTACCATCCAACCTTTTTTTGCAACTACTTAATTTATCTTTTTCTTTCTCTTTTCTACTTAATTTGAAGAAGATAGCTAAGATGCGATTTGTGTTTACTCTTTAAAGTCTACAACCTATGTATGTATATTAGGGAGGAGAGAGAGATAGAATTTGAGTTGTACAATTAAAACCATCAACTAGTTATCAAATACACTGTTTGGAAAAAATCGGTACAAAAGTAAATAAAAATCAATATCGAGCCGATATCGGAGTATACCAGTCCAACTGGTACTGGTATTGATACTTAATTTTGGTATATTCGATAACCGATTTGGATTGATTTGATACAATAAATTATCGATGAACACCCCTGGACATAATGCTTGGCGCGTGCCACAAAATCAAGGTAGGAAAAGGAAGGTAACGTTTCACTTGGTCTCAAAAAGTCAGGCGTGTGACTGTAAATTTTAAAATTTAGGGGGGCGTGTCGAATATTGGCCAAATCTAAGGTTTCGGGGCCCTGGAGACGTGTTTCGACTATGTTCAGTACCTACGACGGAGAGTATAAAGGTTAAGGGAGTGCAAACGTGGAGGAATTGGCAGCAATCGAACTTACACACATTCATTCTAAATCAATTAAGATTTCTGCTAACAGAAATGAGGTTTTTCTCTTCCGAGTGATATTGGAAGAAAAGAATACAAATAAAATCACACGAAGATAAATTGGATGAAAGGGGAGGAAGAAGGAAGTAGGAGGAGCAGCAGCAGGAGGGTATGCGAGGAGTTCTCGACGGAGTTTTACGGGATATGCACACTGGGAGGAATGCTGAGTGCTGGGACTACCCATCTCCTCATCACCCCTCTCGATGTTTTGAAAGTTAATATGCAGGTCCCTCTCTCTCTCTCTTTCCAACCCATTCTTCTTGCGCTTTCTTTTTCCTTTTTCTCTTTTGGTTAGGGCTCACCAAATATTTCATGTTTTATTCCGATAGCATCTGAAAATTTTGGACTAGATTTTTATATATTTCATTACTTTTATGTGCTTTGTTTATTAAAGTTCCTTCTATTATTTGTCAGACTCACATCCTATGGATTTTAGTTATTTCTCTCTCATTTTATTTGATATTGTTGGAACCCAATTTCGGGCCGTTATAGTTTTATTTGTAGTAGGTGCAGTTATTTTCCAAAAGAATGAGATGAAGTGAGGCATTGATGTTCATATCTTGAACGAGAAACAGTTGCAACTTCTTTATTAATACTCTGTGAAATCTGATGCATATCAGGTGTTTGCTATGTTGATTAATACTTTGTGAAACCTGATGTATATAAACTTGTATATCAAGTGATTACCCTTGTTTGTCTTGAATTATTTTTGAATTTTTTAATTTTATATTGATGTGCATAATTTAGGTAAATCCAATCAAGTACAATCACATGGCATCAGGTTTAAATATACTGTGGAAAGAACAAGGTCCATCTGCTCTTTGGAGAGGTTGGTCCAGCAAATTCTTAGGATATGGTGTTCAAGGAGGATTCAAATTTGGTCTGTATGAATACTTTAAAAGACTTTACTCTGATATGTTGGTGGATCATAATAGGAATGTCACATTCTTCCTCAGGAGTGCATCAGCTCAAATTTTCGCTGATTTAGCTCTATGTCCTTTTGAAGCCATAAAAGTTCGTGTTCAAACACAGCCCTGTTTTGCAAAGGGATTGGTTGATGGGTTTCCGAAACTGTATGCATCTGAAGGGCTCTCTGGGTAAGTTACTGAGCAACTTGATTCTTCTTCATTGTGCTTACCGTCTGTTATAAAGAAGTTGTAATTCATTTATATTTGATTGCAGCTTTTACAAAGGACTTTTTCCACTTTGGGGTCGTAATCTTCCATGTAACACCACTACTTCATTGCATTGTTTAAAATTTCAGTTTTTTATGTATTGTTAATATCCTAACGTATACTTTTGGCTGTTGTACCGGGAAGCATGCTAGTCTACTTTAGTTTTGGTCAGTATGGTTAATAAGCTAAATATGTGAGGACAAGTTGTCAATAGAAAGATCTATGCATTATAATATGTGCGTTCTGAACACGTAACCTATCTATAACTGCTGAGCATTCTAATTGAAGAACATTTTATATTTGAGATGTGCGACGTTCTTGAGGTGTTCAACGTTACTTGTATTTTGATCGACCTTCTGTTGATGCAGATTTCAAAACTATTCTTGTACTTATCTAAAAAAAAACCATAAATAAAATTTTCAATTCCTACTAACTTCTTTATTTTTATCTTCTCTAGGAGCATAGTTTGTGATATTCATTTATTTTTCTGCTGTATGATTTTACAATACCTTTTCAGAATTTTCAGTAATCACCAAATATAGCATACTACTGTAAAAAGAATGTTTTGGAGTATGGACAAATTATTTTAGCTGTTGTGGATCATGGTATCGACCATTTTTATAAGTTGAAAGTATCTGTTTGGTTAATTAGTTCATGTGTGACCACCTGGAAGTTTTATGCCCTAGAGAACACCGTCCTACAATAGCAGTACGCATTCTGGGCAAATTTCAGCAATTGGGAACATGGAGGTTCATATTCGTATTGCACCTCCATAACTACCAGATTAGGAATTAGTATAGTTGATATAGTTGAAAAACAAGGTTGATCAGGTTGATTATCGTCATATAACTCTCTCAAGCAGTAACATATGTTGCATATAAATTTATGCTTTACTTTTTATAATTTGCTTGATCTGCTTAAAGTGTAGTTCTTCTTTTAACAATTTTCTCCCTGGTTTGACAGTCTCTATGATAATGTTTTCAACATTTGAGCATTCAGTGGGTATGTTATATCGCGATATTATACAAAGAAGAAAAGAAGATTGCTCACGAACCCAACAATTTGGTGTGACGTGTTTAGCAGGCTATGCAGCTGGAGCTGTTGGTACCATAATTTCTAATCCTGCTGACAACATAGTATCCTCTCTTTTTAACAAAAAAGCTGAAAGTGTGCTATAGGTATTTCCTCAACCCAACTATTTTTCATTTCTTCCACCTCAAAGTATCTAAAATATTGGTTGCTCTGGTATTCATTTGTTGTCTTATATAGGCAGTGAAGAACATTGGGTTTATTAATTTGTTTACTAGAAGTCTTCCAGTTCGGATTATGATTGTGGGGCCTGTTGTGACCTTGCAATGGTTTCTCTATGACACTATTAAAGTGCTGAGTGGACTGTAAGTGCATTCTTTTAATCTGAAGTACATCTTCAAACTATTGTGCAGCTTAATTTGGTATAATGAGGTAATATTAACATCTGTTATTTAGGTTTATTGTGTAGACTTGCAGTAGCGGTTCATTTTCCTGTACTTAAAAATCTTCTTATACCATGTAATTACAGAACAATACATGCTGGCAAAAATACTTGTCACTAACTCATAGAAGATATGATGTCCTTATTGTATTGTCAAGGGATCTTTGCAGAATACAAATAGTACCTAATGTCATGACTTATAAAACAAAAACAAAATAAATTAACTTATTTTAAATGTTACAAAAAATATATATTCACTGCCAAGAGTGGTGCATCAGTTTATAGAATCTCTTATTCTCTTGTTTAATGGATCTCCAAGGTGCCATACAGTAAAACTAGTAGAATTCCTTCACTTTCTTTGTCACTTAACTTTCTTAATATGATTTTTATTTAAAAATAATTTAGGCCTACAAGTGGAGGGCTTAGCAGACATGTGGAAGGAACTACTCAACACATTGAACGAGATACATCATAGCTGTAGCATGGGGGACCTTCATTGTTAGGGGTGTAAATAAATCGAGTTGAGCCGAGTATTGAGTTGTTCAGATTTGGTTCACAAAATTTGTTGGGTATGAAATTAGATTTGATTGAGACTCGTTTAGCTACCAAGTCGAGCACGATCTCGAATCGAGCCCGAGCAGTTTGAACTTTTCGAGCGAATATGAAGAGTATCAATAGAAAATTACAATTTGAATAGATTCAAGTAATTTATCGAACATTAAAATTTGCTCATATTTAAATCATTTATATTTCGAGTCGAGTTCGAATTGAACTTTTAATCGAGCGAGTACAAATCGAACTGTTTGGTTCGTATTATAGCCTTATTCATTCTTGACATGCCCAGAGAAACTCAAGGAAGATTATTATTATTTTTTTATTTTTAAAGCATGAATATAATTTAGTCCAAATTCTTTGCTCCTGATGATTCAATTCCCCACTATTGCTTGTAGTTGCAAACATGGTGATTACTTTTTACTAGTGTCACAGTAGCATGAAGTTTATGTTTGAGGAGAGTTGGTCAATTGATTAACAGTGCACACACATATGTTCTGGCTGTGTATCCCTTCTATTAATAATTTTTAAACATCGGATATGGTGTTCAACTTACATACTAACTTTCATTTTTACTATGTCATAGTAAGAATTTAAAATGTTTGAGGGAGAGGGAAAGTGGAATTTTGTAAACATCGGATATGGTGTTCAGGGTACTACTTCAGCACATGCATCTCTCTATTTATATAGCTTAAAGACATAAAAGTAAATACAATTATTTACAGTATTTGCTTTATGCTACCCCATGTTTCTTAATCTTTGACAATTGTTCAATAATATTTATGAGCTGGTATGAATAATTAGGAAATAAATCAATATCTTTAAATGAGAATATTTACTTCTATACTGAATGGTCATAATTATGAACTAGTATGAATAATTACTCTTTAAAAGAATTTTACTTTTATACTGAATGGTCATCAAGAACTGAAAACCTTCAATCGAGAACCTTCGTAGTATTTATCAATCACAAAGAAAATACTATCTGCAAGTACTTAAGGGGATCAACCTATTGTACCATATGTTATACATAACATTCAAGTCTTGCGCGCTCAAAGTCGGTTACCCGACATAAATTACCCTTTTATCAGGGTTGTTTAACTCAGTCTTATAATAAGAGTTCGTACCAAAATAAATTGACTGGATTAAACTTTAATCAATTTTAAAGAATTTATTAATTCAAAACTTATCATTAGCAAAGTGTCTAGCTAAATCAAACGACATCAACTTTTATTTTTAAACAGTTCGTAATAGAACAATAAATTTCAAAGGCACTGAAGTGCGGAGCTTCCGCATAATTAAACTTGAACAATTAAATAACTAGCATAGCTAGAGAATTTGTACAAATATATAAAATTTGTGTAAGTTAAAACTTGCCTAAATTATGTAACTCTTCATTAGTTACGCTAATAAATCCTTCTAAATGTTTACCTATAATATTCACGAGGACTCACTTAATCGTTACTTCTTTAATAATTATTAATAATTATTGTCACTATTAATCGTAACATAATTCAGTAAATTTTCTTTCGATTTAAACCAAACGTAAACGTACACTCACGTTATTTACATAGCATTTTTATAAAAATACATGATTAATCTTTACTTAGTCTCATATGTCCCATATTGACATACTTTAGCCGGTAGAAATTTTATTAATAATTTCTGACTTTAATTAATTGTTTTACTATTTCATAACTCTATTTTCTTCGTCATACTTAGTTAACCATTTTATTATTTTCTTCCTTCAGGCCCCACATACTTAAAACATTCCCCACGTAAAAATAATTTTATTATAATTTTTCAAATTTATTTAGTATTTTTAAAAGTGTCATTTCTGCTCAAAACTTGGCAAATTTTGCTATATCGAACTTAATTCCAAAAATCAACAAATTTGGTCAGTATCTTACACATATCAAAGTGTACTTCCAGTTAAAATTTCATAACCATCTGAGATATAGAACTCAAGTTATAGCAGTTTTAGTTTTTAAAACTCTAATTTTTGATTGGTCATATCTCACTCATCCGAAGTCGGAATTCGTTCATTTTCGGACAGGAGTACCCAAAAGGCCTTAATTTTTCTCACTGGTTAAGTACCCGAAATCAATTCTCAAAAAATTAGGCAGACTACTTTTATAGATTTCTAGTTTTGTCCTTTGGTAGAAAAATCACCATAAATAATCTACATGGTATTTTATAGAAATTGTTGTTGAAGTGTATAGAGGACCAATGTTCGAAAAAGCTAAAAGCGGTACGAGGCGTTTTTCTCTGGACGAGTCGAGGCGTAAGCTTCGAGGCGGAGCAAGGCGGAAGCCTCGATTTAAAGACGAAAAAGTCTCCAAAGAATTATAAGAAAATACTAATAAAATCATAAAATAATCTATCATTATAATCAAGGTCATAAAACACATAAATAATCAACGTCACGTTAATGTATCATAACAAAACATCAAAACAACATAATATCAAATCCATCACTATATAAGTAGTGTATCATTTGTATCTAGCGGCCTGAAAAATGGATCAAATCCTAAATCATCATCCCCGCCATCATCTCCATCATCATCACTAAGAGGATCCTCCATGGAACCATCATTGTATCTAATAGCTCTATCATCCTCCTCATTGTCAGTGCTAAGATCCTCAAACTCCGGTTTTTCATCTACCAATTGCAATCCCTTCCCTTTATCTATAAATAAACAAGTAAGTGAATATATATTTAATCCAAATGAGTATGCTTTTTTAAAGAACACTTTAAATACGACTTAAGTAATGACACTAACCTTTTGTTTTAGTTTTTGACTGCAAAGTCTTTCTTTTTCTCTTTTGACTTCCTTGTTTACTAGTTGTTCCCCGAGTCCCTTTCCCTCCAAGTGTAATTTTTCTCACATTAATATCTTCTTCTCCAACTGTCTTTTCATTCCCATGAGTCCCATCACCCTCCTCCATATCATCATTCACATAAGTCACTTTCGAGATATTTTCATCATTTCCCCCGCAACCCACTCATTATCAGATGACACACTATCAACAACCAATGGATCCCTTCTGCCGTTAGTGCCTTTTTTTTAATGTGTCGATCTTTCAATTTTTTATTATACATAATGTAAGCCAATGAGTTAAGCCTGGATGCGGACAATCGATTCCTTCTCTTTGTATATATCTATATTACAAGTAATTGAGCATTAGTGATATCTCATAAAATATTAATAAATATATTTGACAATATAAATGATTTATATCTAATAAATACTTGACTAAAAGTACTCCAATTATGCTCACACACAGAAGATGAGAAAGTCAAACTCAAAATCTTCACTATAAAGTTTCTTAATTCTGGAACTTCATCTCCAAATGCAATCCACCAATCAGCTGGATCAATATTAAAACATATATCAATCTTACCTTTACAAAGATACTTATCAAGAGCACGTTTAATCAAAATGAAAGCATATATATACATTGATCGACGGTACTTACCGGGAGCACATTTCTTAAACGTGTTTTTGGCATTTGTGTAGCCAAATAACCCTTGTCTCAATCGGAATGCATCCAATTGCAAATCAGCTTTCTCTCTTTCCTCGTAGTTAGGAATAAGCTTGTCCATACAAGTGTACAATCCAACCTTAACTTCCGCATTGGCACAGAAATTGTCATCATATTAAAAATGAGGATTCAAAAAATACGCAGCAGCGTGCAAATGTCGATGCAACTGATTGTCCCACTTAGCATCTATTATGCTCCATATCTCTTTATATGCCCCTTCCTCATTATCAAAATTTTTTTACAATCTCTTCTTTTGCATTGTCCATGACACCATATAAAAATCTCATTCCCGACACCTTTTTTGAATCTGCCATCCTCAATACACTTACTAGAGGTTTTGTAGTCTTAATTGCATATTCCACACTACCCCAAAAATTCCTATCACTTCAAATAATTTTTATCGTCTCTCTACCTTCATGTTTTTTTGCCCAAGCACAATTTGTTCACTCCCTAGATGTAAACATAGCTCCAAAGGCTGTCTCAAACTATGCATACTCTGCAAAGTTAAATAAGAAGTGGCAAATCTAGTAGCGGCTAACCGAACAAGGTCTTTATTAGTGTTGGCCCTCATCAATGCCAAGACCCATCCATGATTATATATGAAGTTGCTTACCTACAATTACATAATGACATTTATAAAAAAATAATAATAATTCAAGTATTCATTGAATAAAAAAAATTATAACCAAATATTAATAATAATAAATTATTATTATTGTTATTTGGTTATAATTACTATTATTATTATTATTATTATTATTATTATTATTATTATTATTATTAATAGTAATTACCTTATTTGCCTTTGTCAGAACATTTTTATGTTGAGGCAACTCTCCAAGCTTCTCAAACATCAAATCGATGCAATGCGCAGAACATGGTGTCCACCACATATGTCGCCTCCTCTCCATTAACATCCTCCTCGTCGCCTTATAATTAGATGCATTGTCAAAGACTACTTGAATGACAAGGTCTTCTCCCACTTCCTCAACAACCTCATCAAGTAGTTTAAACATCAAATTAGCATCTTTAATTGCATCAGATGCATCAACAGATTTAAAAAATACAGTGCCATGGGGGTTGTTTACAAGAAAGTTTATTAGTTATCTTCCCCTAATATCTTTCCAACCATCCGACAAGATTGACAACCCCGTATGTGTCCAAGTCTTATTTATCTCCTCAACAAAGGTCTTTGTAGTCTTCTATTCCTCCTTCAATATCCAAGAGCTAAACTCGTATGGAGTAGGGGGTTTCAAACCACGACCCTAGTTCCCAATTGACCCGCACATATTTATAAATGAAGGACTATCTGCAACATTAAAGGGAATCCTGTTTTCAAACAAGAATCTACCAATATCAAGACAAGCTGCATTACGAGCCTGCTTTAAAAATATAGTACGATTTGTAGTAGCATCATCATTAACATCATCAACATCTACAACAATATGTTCATGGGTCCCCGAACTCCCCTTGCGGAGGCACTACCCACACTTGAACCTCCCAAGGATGGATGACCACCATAATAAGACCCACTTTGTATTTTTTCAACTTCAGTTCTCTGTCTTTCCTCCTTGGAGTCCATATTTTTCTTCATATATGAAGCAAGCTCTTCCTTCACTTCACTTGGTACTTTCTTGCAAGCCTCAACGTTACTATGATTACCTACAAGATGATTTTTCAGCCTTGTAATCCCCCATTTATAAATTTTCTTACAAAAATTGCATTTCAAGTATAAATGAACTTTATTAACTCCCGGAGCCGCAGTGCCATATTTCCAAGCTGGATCTTTTCTACCCATAATAATAATTCATTGTAATAATAAAAAAAATTGTTATTACATTTTGATAACAAAATTATGGACAACACTAGTCATGTACTCATGTTAACATTGATATAATTTAATATTGTTCAAAAACTGAATATACATTTATGTTTGATTGTGATTCAGGGACTAAAAGATTGTGGAATCGGTTCACAGGGCATCACCAACAGCATTAACATGATGACTAAGATCAAGACCAATTAAATTTATTTTGGCGACATTAGCAAGTCATGTACACAAATAATGATATTGTTATTGACAGTCTAAAAAACCAAATAGAATTATCATATGCTCTCTTTGTTCAAAAAAAATTAATGAAAACACAACCATTCATGCACTTGCAGCAACAAAAATTGATCGAAAAATAAAAAATTGTCAAGCAAAAATACTATCAAGTACACAACAAAAATTATTTTGTAAAATCAATACAAGCAGTCAAGCACCTTCAACAACGGAAAAAAAAAAACTTAACCAACTGAAAACAAAGGACTACATGATCAATACAAACTTAACCAGTCACTTAGCAAATAGAAAAAAAATAGAGGACTACATTGTAACAGAAGAAGACTACACTATAACAGAGGACTACACTGTCACTTAGAAAACAGAAAAAAAACTTAAAACAGAGAGGAAGAACCACAAAAAAAGAAGAAGAAGAAGAAGAAGAGGTAGACAGTCGAAGAAGAAGAAGTCGGTAGAAGAAGAAGAGAAGAAGAAGACAATCGAAGAAGAAGAAGTCGGTCGACAGAGGAAGAGAAGAAGAAGATACATGGAGTCGTAGTCGCAGTCGCAGAAGAAGTCGAAGAAATCGACGCTGAAGCAGTCGCAGAGGAAGACTGAAGAAGTCGACGAAGCCACTGAAGCCAAATCGGTAAGTAAGTCTGATACTTAGGGTTTTTAAAGCCTAATCGAGGCGCAGGCCTCGCGACGCCTTGAGGCGCACTGCCACGAGGCATAAGCCTCAACCGAAAAAGGCGCAAGTTGCTGGAGTTCCAGAATAGGCGCACGCCTCGCCTCAGCCTTCTTCCGCCTTGCTACGAGGCGTGCCTCAAGGCGCACGCCTCGAGCGCTATTTCGAACATTGTAGAGGACTCATATATCTATCTTAGAAAGTTAACCACACTCAAAAATTCGAAATAGAATGAGAGTTATGGTCGTTCGATTTTCATGTTTTATTTTTAGGTTTTGTATTTTTTTTCTAACTTTCGTGTTTCTTGATTTTTCATGCATGTTAACAAAAAACAAGCACATAAGGAATCATGATCCACATGCCTTGCCCCACTTCTCCCAAAACTTTGACCAACCCATGAACTTTTATTTGGGCTAGATTTTGGGCTTCTTGCAAGAATTGAGCAAGGGCTTATATTGAATTTATGTTTGGGCTACTTTAATTCCTCTTTTAGACTCTCCCAATTGGCATGACACTTGGTCTAGCCAACAAAATTAATTGCTAAATTTTTTGCCCTTTATAATAACTTATTCGCTTAATAAATTTGGACCTTTTTACATTGCCACACAAATCTTGTATCCAAGCTTTGTTAGTTAATAATTTAAGCTTAAATTCACTTGACATTTAATCAACTTGATTAAATCATTTTTATTGGCTTTCCTTTTTGTTCCTTAGCTAGTTCAAACTAATTAAATTAGTTATTCTTGAATTACTATTAATTTACATCTCTCATCCCTTAAATAAATATATAACACACATATTTATTCATTCATATTGTTTGCACAAAATAATTTTGAAATAAATTTCATTTCATTAATAATTATACATAACCCTATTTATAATGCTACATGATCTTATCAGTTATTACATTCTCCCCCTTATAAGGATTATGTCTCTGTAATCACTATTACAAAGCTAATAAAAAAGATGGGAATACTTTTTATTCATCTTTTCCTCGAGTTCTAACATAGCTTTTTCGGCGTTGTGGTTTTTACATACAACTTTCACCTAAGTTATTACCTTATTCCTTAAAACTAGCTCTTTCCTATCAATTATATGAACATAAATTTCTTTATAAATTAAGTCTTTTCAACCTGAATAGGTTCATATTCTATTACGTGTTTGTAATCTTGCTTATCGGGTCGTAAAGCGGACATATGTAACACATTGTGGATATACTCCATCTCAGGACGTAAGGTTGCTTTGTATGTCACTTCTCCTACTCTTCTTAATACTTCAAAAGGTCCTATAAATCTCGGACTCAATTTTCATTTCTTTCCAAATCTTATCTTCCCTTTCCAGGGATATACCTTCAAAAATACATAGGTCCCGACGTCAAAGTCCCGCTTCTGCCTATGCTGATCTGTATACTTATTTTGTAAGACCCCAAATTATTAATAAATGAAATTTATTTTCCTCTATTTATTATTTTGAAATAGTAAGGGTTCATTTGATTAATGTGGTTAGTTATGGGTAAAATGCGCAAATATTTTAAATAAGCAGGTGGTTATAAAATATTCAATTTTGTCGAGGAATATTCGTTTGGTCGTGGAATATTCTTGCTGTCGGGGAATATTCGTACGACGACGCAGTCTTTTGTGGGCCCCCATAACGGAAAGCGATTGGATGAAGAAAACGACAAGTATAAGTTGTTTATAAATAACTACGTGGTTATTATCACAGTTAACACTGTTGAAATACAGTGGTTAAAACACGATGTCGTGTTGTTGCAAGAAGACACCAGATTGCACCAATTATTGATTCTTACTTAAGAAGGCACTACTCAATAATTGTTACGAAGAATTCTTCGCGAATTTTATTTTATTGATTCAATAATTCTTTGCGTTGATATTTTATATTACTGTTATTTCAATAATTGTCACTACACAGTATTTTCCATTATCGAAGCAATAATTCATATTATCTGAATAATATTATTAGAAAATATTATTGGCAATGTCTAGAAAGTTTTGTCTAAGGAGAGGTTTGGTCACCTAATTGCGCGCCTAAGAAGGAGAAATTCTTATTGGAAAGCCCCTCTTTCCTGGAACCGCCCGGTTGCCCGGTATTGTGATTCTGTAATATTATTTGTGAATAATTAATTATTGATTTATATGATGAGGAAAATATTGATTTTATGTGGATATAGATGGAGAAAATTTTTAAAGTGACAATTGTTGAAAATCGATATTTTATCTTTTCTGATAAAATAATATTTTATTATATTATTATTATATAATAATGATGATATTTTTACAATGAATGTGGGATATATGAGTATATGAGGAGGAAGAGTATTTTTGTTGCAAAAGTTATTTAACACATGTTTTGTGTCGGTGGACCCCATTTCTTGACTGAAATTTGATTATAGCTTGTAAAATCGCTTGTTTGTGGATTTCGGTCAATTTCTGTTTGGAATTTGAAAAAACTTTCTTCTGCAAAGTTGTAGAGAATTGAATTTCCTATAAAAAGAGTGAGATTCGAATTTTTTGATAAAAGGGCTATTTATTGTGAATTATTGAAGTTCCGAAGTTCCAAAATAATTAATTTTTGGAAGTTTAAAATACTTTAAATAACAAAAACGTTTTTTTTTATTATGGTGTGTTCCACATGTTTGTTGAATGGGCTGATTTCAGATTTTCTAAGGTTGGCGTAGGAATTTAATTTTAATATATTAATATTATATTAAATTTTCTGCTTTGGTGTTCTAAGCATTTTCCTATAAATAGGGTGCTTAGGTTAGAATTAAAAATCACACCAGAAACTACAGATTTCTCTCTCTTTCTTTCTCTATATATCGAGCGTATTTTTGTTAGTATTTTAGTACTTTGAGTATTGCTATACGGTGCAAGTTCTTTCAGCACTATATCTAGTATTCCAACCAGAAGTACTATTCTAGCTAAGGTAAGGGATGTTATTTTCTTCTCAAATGATATTATTTCTTCAATATCATTATGCTGAAATATTGGTTGGAATTTTTTATCAAATTTAGAACTTTTTCATGTCGGGATTACTATTCATGAGTTACTATTCATGAGTTACTATTCACGAGTTATTATTCACGAGTTACTATTCATGAGTACTATTCACGAAGAATGATGATATTTTTTGTGAAATTTCTATCTTTTGGTGTTGGAGTTACTATTCACGTATACGACACTATTCACGTATACGGCACTATTCACGAATACGACACTATTCACAGAAAAATTAAATTTTTGTTTTTCATCCAAAATATCTATTATGGATACTAGCTTTGATTGTATCCATGTTGATCATTCTTGAATTTTACTCCACTATGATTATTTATGAGGTATTTTTGGACATGAAATAGCTAAAATACGAATCCTTAATATTTATTCTTTTGTTTCACTGGATTCGTTTCATTTAAAATATTTTTCATCATCCTCCGTCCTAAATGATGATATAATTGAATATCTTTGGCCTGTAGTGCAAATATTAATGATTTTTGATGAATATCTTTGGCCCGTAGTGCAAAGATGAACAGGTGTTTAGATGAACATGACCAACTGGTGAATATCTTTGGCCTGTAGTGCAAAGATGAATATTTAATTCCAGATATATATTGATTGATGTTACAGGGATAAAATATCGACGGCGAACTTTTAAATTCATATATAGAAGATAGTAGTTTGCATTCTCTACTTAACTCTTCTAAATGAATTATTATTTCCACTGTGAGGATTGATTTAAAACTGGTTGTCTATTGTATTCTATCAGATTTTTCCATGTTGAAGACTAACGATAATTTGTTCTATGTTATCTTAGTCATAATGTTCTTTACTGGGCTAGTTGAGCTCACCATTTTTCTTGTTGTTCCATTTTTCTTCTCAGGAGGCGAGAATGTAGCGAGTACTAGTTGGGGTGTGGAATGATGGTTCTAGAAGTGGTTTTAGTAGTCCTCACTATTCTGTAGAATAGTGTATTAATAATCGTAATGAGGACTTATTTGAGTGTGGATATTGTCTAGATGACAATATTTGTATTTAAACTCACAGTTTTTATGTTGTATTAATAAAGTTGTAGTTGTTTCTGTACCATGTATTTTGACGACTCAGAATGGGTGTTGTATACCTATTTTGGGGGCGTCACAGTTGGTATCAGAGCTTAGGGATATGGTCTCTGGCGAAGATCGGGGAGTAGTACTAGGAGGGGAGAGACGAGTAATCCTTCGCTAGTGTGTCATACCTAAGCTTATTTGTTGGTCAGTTGAAGTATATGGTTAATATGTGATATGTTAATTTGTTTAATTAACCCTTGTTTTATGCCAGTATTTAAGAATGGCAGCTGAGAATATTAACGGTGGAGTTAATGAGACCGTGGAAACACCTTTAATCACCACCCAGGGGAACGTGCAATAGGAAGGCAATATTCCTCCTGTAAATAACACCACTGAGTAGACGATGAACGACGGGATGTTTAGGAGCTTTTTGCAGTTCATGCAAAACCAGACGAGGGAGACTCGTGTACAAAATACGGGTGGAAATGATAGCAACGTGCGGCTTATCACGGCCAAGCAGTTCAAAGAGTTGGGACCACCAGAATTTAAGGGAAAGCCGGATCCAATCATGGCAGAAACATGGGTCAAGCAAATGACCAAGATATTCGATGTCTTGGGATGCACGGAGGAACAGAAGGTTCCATTCGCCACCTTTATGTTCCGTGGCGAGGCAGACTACTGGTGGGAGTCTGTGAAACGGACCCAGCCTGCCGCACTTGGCATGTCTTGGGAAACGTTTTAGAAACTTTTCAACGAAAAATACTTTCCTGAAAGTATTCGCCATATGAAGGAGGTAGAGTTTATTAGACTAGAACAAAACAACATGACGGTGTCCCAATACGAGGTGAAGTTCGCAGAGTTATCCAGGTTTGCACCTCATTTGGTAGAGAATGAGGAACGAATAACGAGGATGTTTCTGAGAGGTTTAAAACCTGAGATTCGGCAATATCTTATCTCTCATAAATTTGCTTTATATTTAGATGTTGTCAACATGACTCAATTATTAGAAATGAGATAATGAAATACGTTCAACCAAGGGACCGCAACCAGGGTCATACCGGTGGCAGCAGTCATCGGAGTAATGAAAACCAGCGGGAGGAAAACATTCAGACAAAAGCGGTAACCACTCTGGTGGTAATCGTGGCCATGAAAATAGAAGAAGCGACTTCGGGGAGATTTTAAAAGAGAGATTCAACAATGATAATGTGAAGACGTCGGCACCAAAGAAAGAATCGGTTCCAAGGAGAGAGAACGACCACGGTCATATATCTTATAAGTCACGGAAAAGAAGGACATATCACCAAAACTCCCCACAACAGCTTAAGGTATGTTATAACTGCAGAAAAGGAAGGACATATCGCTTTCGAGATTGCAGACTTTGTGAAAAACCAAGTCTAAGCGGGATGGTGACTCAAAAGGCTATCCCAGAGAAGTCAAAGTCAACGGTTCCTGGAACAGCGTTTGTCGTGACTGGTCAACATGCGAGGAACCCAAACGAGGTGATCATGGGTAAGCTAATCATAAATTCATGCGAAGTTTATACATTACTTGATACCGGTGCTACCCATTCATTTATCTCTCCTGCTTGTGCTCAACGTTTAAACTTGACTCCGGAGAAATTAGACTTTGACCTATCTCGTGGAAACTCCGTTAGAGAAACTTTCATCACATCCACTTTGTTTATAAATCTTGTTTGATCCAAGTTGGCACCATCACATTACCCGTTGACCTTATCTCTTTAAAGATACTTGCTTTTGATGTGATTTTAGGGATTGATTGGTTAACTACTCATTATGCCAAAATTGAGTGTTTTCGTAAGGTTGTTAGTTTTCATATTCTTAATCAACTTTGTTATGCGAATTCAAGCAACTAAACAAGTAGTATGCACACAAGCGATCATGTTTGATGATAAAGCATATACTTTGTAACAATCTTATTCATTTATTAATAAAAAGTATTAATTTATTAAAGGCTTTTAATTATCTACATGATCTTTGTTTTATAATATGTGATAAACCCATAGTTTTAAGCAATGCTTTTAGAATAATGATGATGATCATTCTAATGAGATCTAAATTCTTAGAAAGCTTAAAACTAAAATAGTTCCCAATCGTTGGATTACTAAATTGGGGATTAGTGAATCCGGATAGATTGGTACATCGTTGCTTGCTCATTGGATGAGGATGATTGATCTCATGATCATTTGTGTGGAACACTAAAAGCAAGTATGTAGGTGCTTATTAGAGAATAAGTTCATTTGAGCGTTGGCTCATTAAGGAATACCTAATGGAGTTTTACTTGCTGTCGATAGGAATTCTGTAGTGATAGTAGTACTGAGTGATCCTTGGACTTGAGATCATCATAGTATCTTGTGTATGATGAGTTATACTTTGACTTATTCCTTAAGACCCTTAGGGTATATCAAAGGGTATGCTTGGGTATAATAAGTTGTATGCATGGAGATAATGTATGATCGATAAAGAATCTACCACTTCTAGTAAAGAAGAAATGTCTATGTGATTAGATAAATGACAACTCGGTAGTCCTTGGCAAAGCGAATGATGAAATTAGAAAGGAGTTTCTAATTTGCATTATTTGGAGTTGTGCATTTAAGAGTCGAAATACATATAATTAAATAAAATAAGACTTGACGGTAATTCCATGTCTTATATTTAATTGGGACATTGTATGGTGGAAGGATTGAATTATCTGATAACTATTTACTCAAAAGGTTTTTTGATTAATGTTGAAATCTATATTATCTGGAAAGTGCGTTGATAATCATTAGGGAGGCTTATCCTATTGTAGAATAAATATTATTTATTTAAATAAATTATTAGTTTAATTTATTTATTTAAATAAGATTAAATTATTCTAATTGATTTATTCTGTGGGGTTTAATATGGAGAACCTAAAGGGTCACACCATAAAAGGAAGAATAATTATTTAAGAAGTTAATGGCATAATCGTAATAATAAGTTAAGTATATTTAATTTAATCTATGGTGATAGAATAAATTAAATAGCTTAATATTATTATTTAATATTTTGAAATATTAAATATAAATTAATAAGAGAGAGTTATTATTATTATTATTATTATTATTATTATTTAATTCTAAAGGAGTTTGAAAATTAATTAATAAAAGTACTCTCAAATATCTAATAATATTATTAGGAGGCAAATTAATTAAAAGAGTTTAATTAATTATCCCTAATAAGATTAGGGAGCTTAATTAATTAAAAGAATTTAATTAATTAAAATAAAACTCAATTCCTTAATTGTTAAGGAGGGTTGCCTACATCTATAAATAAGAGGAGTATTATTATGGGTGAGGGGTTGTTGACTTTTCATGACATCGTGAATCGTAATTAATTCCAATAGTTGGAGAGATGCGCTCTTTTTCTATAGAGATAGAAAACTAGGGTTTTGCCAAATACCCATCTTCTTGAATCTTTCTTTCTTCCTTGGTGGATCACCTCTGAGGCCAAACACTTGGGTGGCTAACGTTGATCGAAGGAAGGAACCAAACCGGTGGATTCAAGTTGAGCGAAAAGGATTGAGGTGAACTTGTACTTGTACGGAAGCTTCGGATCTTCAAGGGTATGATTCTTGTTCTTTCTTTTTTCGTTTAATTAATAATTGTGCATAAAAAGGGTGATCCGGGTATATGGTTTGTAAAATTTTAAAACTCTGATTTTTACACGTTTAAAATTATTTTTGCAATTTGATTGCGTTCATGAATATTACAAACCTAACGATGGTATCGAAGAGCCAAACCTTTATGCGAATTATTAATTATTTTAATTTGATATGTATATTGATATGTGTTTAGAACAATTTAATTGGGCATAATTTTTTTATATAAAATTTAAAAAAAAAAAAAAAAAAAAAATTTTTTTAAAAATTTTTTTGATTTTTTTTTTTGATTTTTTTTTTTTTTTTTAATATTAATGATGCTAATATGGTATTTTTTGAAAGGATTATTATATTTTATATTCATATATATATATATTATTTTTATATATTATTTATCAATATTATTATATTATATTCATGATATATGTTATTTATATATTTTATATTATTATATATTATATATATATATATATATATTATTATATATATATATATATATATATATATATATATATATATATATATATATATATATATATATATATATATATATATATATATATATATATATATATATATATATATATATATTTATATATTTATATATATAAATAAATTTTTATTTTAATTTAAAATAAAAATTATTTTAATATTAAAATAAAAAAAGTTATTTTTATTTTAAAATTAAATTTCATGCTAACTAATTAGAGTTGGAATTGGATTCCATGATAACTAATTATGAGTTGAAATTGGATTCTATGTTTCCTTAAATAAAGGAGTTTATTTAGATATGAAATAAGATTTCATATTATTCAAAATAAAGAGTTTATTTGTGAATAGGAAAAGAATCCATCTTTTCTTAAATAAAGGAGTTTATTTAGATATGAAATAAGATTTCATATTATTCAAAATAAAGGAGTTTATTTGTGAATAGGAAAGAAAATCAAAGTGTTTCCTTTAATAAAGGAGTTTTTTTTTTATTGGAATTGGATTCCATAATTAATTAAAATAAAGGAGTTTATTTTGATTAAAATATTTTGATTAAAATAAAATAGTTTATTTTATTTTATTCAAAATTGGATAAATTAAAATAAAATAGTTTTATTTTGATTTAAATTTGGATTAAAATAAAGGAGTTTATTTTGATTCAAAATTAGATTTTATACTAACTAAATTTGCCCATTAAATGATATCAATATATATATATGAATGTTTATTATTCATGAGATGAATGAATTTTTATTGATGCATATGGTGATGTGTATGATAATAAATGGGATTGATTATGGACTATTGACGATGTGATTGGATTTTATTTTAGTTGGATGCATGAATGTATGGGTTTTTATTAAATGGGGTTACTGCGTACCTCGTCTTCTCTAATTTTTTTTAATGTAAATTCTATCTCCCTCTATGTACTTCCCTTGATTGCTGATCAAGGTTTCTATTTATTTTAAATAGTTTTGTAATAGGAATAGTTAGAATTAATTTTGAAGAATTGGAGATCAAGGAAGCAAGAGGCGCTTGAAGACCCGTTTGTAATGGAGCAGGGTTTAAATGTAATAGTTATATTTAAATATTAATTCTTGCACCCCTAGGGTTTGACCTTTTGGTTCACTTGGTGGCTCTAGTGAACCAAACTAGAATAAAAAATCCATAATCAATCCGGGTAGAATATAGTATTATATATATATGCTTATATATATATATATATATATATATATATATATATATATATATATATATATATTAATATATATGTTATATTATATATATATATATATATATTTATATATATATATATATATATATGTATATATGTGCTAAAAACAGATGAGACAAATTAATAACAAACCCCTCAAATTTTTTATATTAAGTCCTAAGCGTTCAAAGATATTTGGAATATCGAGCGTAAGCCTTCTAGCATGATAAAATTAATAGAGTATTAAATATTTAATATGAGTTTGTTGTGTCACCACAAGGCAAGTATTAAGTATTTAAGATGTTAATTTATCACATTTGATGCTTATAAAGAAAATTGAACAATATTGTTTTGTTGTGTCACCACACAGGGACAATATTTTTCTTTTTTTGAATATATGGAGTGCTAGGTTGGACTTAACTTGGATA
Source organism: Panax ginseng (assembly GCA_020205605.1). NCBI lineage: Eukaryota > Viridiplantae > Streptophyta > Magnoliopsida > Apiales > Araliaceae > Panax > Panax ginseng. Next base: position 131,225,111 of record CM035145.1, on the reverse strand, counting down.
ATTTTGATTGGGATGTGCCACCACTTGATCAAAATAATCTAAGAGGCAAAATACAAGAGTTGCATAGTTGATGTAATTGACAAGAGTTGTCTACCTATTTATTTATATATAGTTTGTTGTGTCACCACAAGGCTATATACATTTGAAATGGGATCCTTATTCTCACTAGCATATCTTTAATTAGATTTTGCTTAGAACTATATATATTGAGGTAATATAGTTTGAAGAAAATAGTGGGAGATACCAATTTAAAACAAGATAATAATTTATTTTGGTAATTAATAAAAGAATGTATGTTAAAATGTTGTTAATTACAAATTCATTTACTGAAATTTTACAATGTCTAAATTACTATCAACTGCGAAGCATATTAGATGCTATTTAACGGGGAGAAATTAAGCGGATTGGTTAAGGAATTTGAGAATAGTTCTCATGGTGAAAAGCTATCTTATGTCCTTAATCGCCTATCCTGCAATGGTTGCGAACAATGCCTCTGAGGAAGAGATTGCTACTTTTAGAAAGTGGCAAGATGATGCACTGATTGGCTCGATGCATCATGCTGCGCATCCATGAGTAACGAGCTTGATGTCGGCATGAAACTATGGATGCTCTTCTATATATTCTCACATCAAGTAGTTGATGATGGTGAGGAAAGTAGGGCTGATAGATATCGGATATCTAAGGAGCTCTTCCGATCTAGAATGACCAATGACACTTCTGATGCAGATAAAAAGTCCTTAACATAATCAATTTGATTGATCAATTAGGACAACGGGTTTTGTCATGGATGGAGAGTTGAGCCAAGATTTGATCTTGCACTCACTCCGGACTCCTTTCACAATTGTTGTGAATTTTTCATATGAACAAGCTAGATATCGACCTCATTGATTTGCTTAACATGTTGAAAAATGTTGAGAGTCACTTTCAACCAAGAAAGACCATGTCTTCTTGGTAGGGGGGCCAAAGGATCTTACGAAAAAGAAGAATGATTCTAAGAAGGTAAATAGAAAGGCAAAAACAAAGGATAATAAGAACAAAAGCGTCTGGATAGCAAAGGAGTTTGCTTCCACTTTGCAATAAGCTTGGACCTTTGGAAAAAAAGCTGCGAGAAGCATCTTGCGAGAGGCTAACCAAAAGAAGCTTAGTGAAGTTTGATTTACAAATACAAATTTGTTCATGATTTAAAATAAATTTTTCTTTAAGTCGAGGTTCTACTTGGGTATTGGATCTGACTTTGGTTATCATAAATATAGATTTATGAAGGGACCAAGCGAGTAGAAAAGCTAAACAAATATAAGTAATCCTATGTGTGGGAAATGAAGCAAAGGTTGCTTGCATTAGCCATAGAAACTTATAGTTTAGCAATGCCTACTGAGGCAAATCTATTAAGTCGATAAGTTGTTATTGTATTCCGTTCTTGTTAGAAACATTATTTCCATTTTATTGTTGGACAATGAAATCTTTGGTATTATATTTAAGAACAATTGTTGTTATATTTATAATAATAATGTTTTTTATAGAAATGGAATATTATAATAATGGATTTTGTATACTTGACTTACGTGAAAATAATTTTGCAAATTGAACAAACTAGTATAAGAAAAGGAGATGATCATTCAAAGAGTTGAATGTATGTATTTGTTTGAAATACAAGTGTGAATTATTTGAAAGGTTCAAAGAATTGAAAGTGAAACAAATTGGCAAAGTATTAAGATTCTTTGATTAGATCAAGGAATAAATACTTGTGCAATAAGTTTCTAGATCATCTCAAATGGTTTTCTCATAATGGGCGCCTCTCGATCGTAATAATTGATTGATGTATATGAAAGGAAAAAATCGTACCTTGTTGGACATGATGCGGTCCATAATGATTTTACTGACATTCCGGTATCCTTCAGGATCATGTCCTAGAAATGGTACGCATATCTCTACGAAAAAGGTAACCTCAAAATCCATTTAAGACTCCATAAAAAAGTTATGGACGGGGAGGATTCCTAATCTTAAGTATGTTAAGATAAGGGTTGTCCAACTTATGTGAAAAGGTTTCAAAGGATAAGCTTGGGACAAGATTTGACAAAATCTGATTTGTGGGACATCCTAAAGTAAGTTTAGGGTATATGTTCTATAATCCTACTTAGCAAAAGGTGTTTGTTGAAACACATGCTTGCCTTCTAAGATAAAGATGTTTATCATTGAAGGGGCTAGTGGGAGGATAATAGATCTTGAAGAGTTCAAGAACCACAAAACACTATAAGTCGAATAAGAGGAACACAGTAGATAGACCTATTGTACCACAATAGAATCGTAAATCTGGAATAGTCTGAAGAAGATACCTAGGAGGTATGGATTCATCATGGATGATGATGATGATGAGTGCATCATCATAGAAGATGATGATCGAGTTACATCATGATGAGGTAGAGTTCTGAGTGTGTGATGACAAAATCAAAAGTTTGATGGGGGCGTCGTGTACAAAAGGGTTTGGGAATTAGTATAGTATTATATGTTGATATACTACGGATGAGGAATAACATACCAATGCTACAATCGATAAAAGATAAAGTTGTCTAAACATTCCTCCATGAATGATTTGGGAAGAGTATCTTAATTGGGGATACAAATCTATATAGATAGATTTAAAAGGATGCTCGACTTAACCCGAGGAGCGTATATTCATTTGATGCTAAAATCGTTTAGCATGGCAAACTCAAGAGATGTCTCATGTTGATGAGCCATGGGTGTATCTCTCTTAATAGTCCCCATAGACTCCAAAAGAGAGATCGCATGAGTAACTATCATGTATGCAATGAAATGTCTGAGACACGATGTTGATCGGTCGTATTACGAGAAGATCAACGTGTGAGGCGGTGAAAAACATCTTAAAGTACTTAACTGGCACTAAGGATGTGATCATATTCATGGTGGGTCTAAATTAAAACTAGAGGGCTTAACAGACTCAAGTTTTTTAGACAGACCAAGACGACAGAAAATCCACTTTAAGGTAAAGCGTTACCTTGAACGGTGGTGCAATGAATTGGAAAGGTTCCAAACAGCAAAGAGTTGCTGGTTTAGTGATAAAGACAAAGTATATAGCTATAAATGAAGCTGCAAGTTGATTGTTTGGATGAAAAGTTCATTCTGAGAACTAGGAATAGTTCTAAGTCTCATCTTGGATCTAAACATGTGTTGTGGCACTTTCATTTGATTATAAGAATCATTGAAAGATGGGAAATCACTATAGAGATAGTGGACTCAAGAACAACATTACATATCCATTAACTAAAGCTTATCCAACAGCGGGATAATCGTCACTTAGAGAAGAAGAGTATGAGATACCATGACGATTGGCTTTAGTGCAAGTGGGAGATTGAAAGTAGTATGCACACAAGCCAATCATGTTTGATGATAAAGCATATACTTTGTAACAATCTTATTCATTTATTAATAAAAAGTATTAATTTATTAAAGGCTTTTAATTATCTACATGATGTTTGTTTTATAATATGTGATAAACCCATAGTTTTAAGCAATGCTTTTAGAATAATGATGATGATCATTCTAATGAGATCTAAATTCTTAGAAAGCTTAAAACTAAAATAGTTCCCAATCGTTGGATTACTAAATTGGGGATTAGTGAATCCGGATAGATTGATACATCGTTGCTTGCTCATTGGATGAGGATGATTGATCTCATGATCATTTGTGTGGAACACTAAAAGCAAGTATGTAGGTGCTTATTAGAGAATAAGTTCATTTGAGCGTGGCTCATTAAAAGAATACCTAATGGAGTTTTACTTGCTGTCGATAGGAATTCTGTAGTGATAGTAGTACTAGTGATCCTTGGACTTGAGATCATCATAGTATCTTGTGTATGATGAGTTATACTTTGACTTATTCCTTAAGACCCTTAGGGTATATCAAAGGGTATGCTTGGGTATAATAAGTTGTATACATGGAGATAATGTATGATCGATAAAGAATCTACCACTTCTAGTAAAGAAGAGAAATGTCTATGTGATTAGATAAATGACAACCCGGTAGTCCTTGGCCAAAGCGAATGAAATTAGAAAGGAGTTTCTAATTTGCATTATTTGGAGTTGTGCATTTAAGAGTCGAAATACATATAATTAAATAAAATAAGACTTGTGATAAATTCCATGTCTTATATTTAATTGGGACATTGTATGGTGGAAGGATTGAATTATCTGGTAACTATTTACTCAAAGGTTCTTTTATGATTAATGTTGAAATCTATATTATCTGGAAAGTAGTTGATCATTAGGGAGGCTTATCCTATTGTAGAATAAATATTATTTATTTAAATAAATTATTAGTTTAATTTATTTATTTAAATAAGATTAGAATTATTCTAATTGATTTATTCACAATAGGTTTAATATGGAGAACCTAAAGGGTCACACCATAAAAAGGAAGAATAATTATTTAAGAAGTTAATGGCATAATCGTAATAATAAGTTAAGTATATTTAATTTAATCTATGGTGATAGAATAAATTAAATAGCTTAATATTATTATTTAATATTTTGGAAATATTAAATATAAATTAATAAGAGAGTCTTATTATTATTATTATTATTATTATTATTTAATTCTAAAGGAGTTTGGGAATTAATTAATAAAAGTACTCTCAAATATCTAATAGGATTAGGAGGCAAATTAATTAAAGAGTTTAATTAATTATCCCTAATAAGATTAGGGAGCTTAATTAATTAAAAGAATTTAATTAATTAAAATAAAACCAAATTCTTAATTGTTAAGGAGGGTTGCCCACATCTATAAATAAGAGGAGTCTTATTATGGGTGAGGGGTTGTTGTTGACTTTTTTTTACAACATACGTAATTCCAATAGTTGGGAGAGTACGCTTTTTTCTATAGAGATAGAAAACTAGGTTTTTGCCAAATACCCATCTTCTTGAATTCTTCTTCTTCCTTGGTGGATCACCTCTGAGGCCCAAACACTTGGGTGGCTAACGTTGATCGAAGGAAGGAACCAAACCCGGTGGATTCAAGTTGAGCGAAAAAGATTGGAGGTGAACTTGTACACGAGGAAGCTCGGATCTTCAAGGGTATGATTCTTGTTCTTTCTTTTTCGTTTAATTAATAATTGTGCATAAAGGGTGATCCGGGTATATTTGGTTAAAATTTTAAAAACTACGATTTTTACGTTTTTAACTTATTTTTTGCAATTTGATTGCGTTCATGAATATTACAAACCCTACTCTCATGATCTAGAGTTAAGCGGCCAAGCCAAGCGTTAAAGATCCGGAGGCACTATCTATATGGGGAGAAAGTGGAGATATATTCGGACCATAAAAGCCTCAAATATTTCTTCATTCAAAAAGAACTCAACATACTGGCAAACGACGCGTTGGCTCGAAATATTGAAAGATTACGACCACACTATTCAATACCATTCGGAAAAGCAAACGTGGTAGCCGACGCGTTGAGTAGAAGATCATATGCGAGAACGAAAAGGCGATGATGTCAAATATACGCATAAAAACCGACTTTAATCGAAAAAGTTAAAGTTGCTCAAGCCACGCACTTGGAGTGGATGCGTGCATTAAGAAGAAGAAAGTCTGAAGGTGCTATTCCAGAAGCAAGAATCGATGAAGAAGGAATACTTCGAGTCCACTCTAGACTTTGTGTTCCTAACGATTCTGACTTGAAGCATAGAATCATGATGGAGGCACACAACACACCGTTCGCAATCCATCCTAGGAGTACCAAAATATATCATGATCTTCGACATACATTTTGGTGGAACAATATGAAGAGAGAGATTGCAAAGTTTATCTTGAGGTGTTTAACTTGTCAACGTGTAAAGGTGGAGCATCAAGTGCCAAAGGGTCCATTGCAACCACTTGAGATTCTGAAATTGAAGTGGGAACATATTACCATGAATTTCATTACGGGTCTTACCACGGTTTCTCAAGGCATAAATGTTATTTGGGTTATTGTTGATAGATTAACCAAGTCTGCTCATTTCTTACCAATACGGGAGACTTATTCTCTTGAACGTCTTGCTAGTATGTACGTGAATGAGATTATGAGGTTGCATGGCATGCCAGTATCCATAGTTTTGGATCGTGACCCAAGATTCACTTCAAGATTTTGGGTTAGCTTGCAAAAAGCTATGGGGACGGATTTACGATTTAGTTTGGCATACCATCCTTAAACGGACGGACAATCAGAGAGGACTATTCAAACTCTTGAAGATCTATTAAGACTCTGTGATCTAGACTTCAAAGGGAGTTGGGATAAGTATTTACCATTGGTGGAATTCTCCTACAACAATAGTTATCAGGCAAGTATAGGTGTGGCTCCATTTGAAGCATTGTATGGACGAAAGTGTCGCTCTCCAATATGCTGGGATGAGGTGGGAGAAGCAACGTTGTTGGGACCAGAGTTGGTACGAATGACTACAGAAAAGATCCAAATGATTCGACAACGATACAAAAAAGACAGGATCGACAAAAGAGTTATGCGGATCTTCATCGAAAGGATGCGGAATTTAGTATTGGGGATCACGTATTATTGCGTGTTGCTCCATGGAAAGGAGTTACAAGATTTGGGAAGAGAGGAAAGCTTAATCCACGATTTATTGGTCCATTTTAGATTCTTGACCGAGTAGAAAATGTGGCCTATAGACTCGCGTTACCTCCAAGTATGTCTCGTGTTCATAATGTTTTTCACGTATCCGTGCTTCATAAATATGTGAAAGACCCGAACCATGTTATTGAGTTAGAACCGGATGAGATAGCCGAAGACTTAACGTGTGAAGAGGTACATGTCAAGATCTTGGATAGAAGGAGCATGTCCCTACGACGAAGAAGGTCATACCACAAGTTAAAGTTTTGTGGAGAAACCATGCTATTGAGGAAATAACCTGGGAGTTGGAAACGGAAATGAAAGCGAGGTATCCTCATCTTTTCAAAACACCAGGTACGTACGCAATTTCGAGGACGAAATTTCATAAGGAGGGGAGGTTGTAAGACCCCAAATTATTAATAAATGAAATTTATTTTCCTCTATTTATTATTTTGAAATAGTAAGGGTTGATTTGATTTATGTGGTTAGTTATGGGTAAAATGCGCAAATATTTTAAATAAGCAGGTGGTTATAAATATTCATTTTTGTCGGGGAATATTCGTTTGGTCGTGGAATATTCTTGCTGTCGGGGAATATTCGTGCGATTTACCAAGCGATCTTTTGTGGGCCCCATAATGGAAAGCGATTGGATGAAGAAAACGACAAGTATAAGTTGTTTATAAATAACGGCATAGTTGTTACCGTTAACACTGTTGGAATACCCGGTGGTTAAAACACGATGTACGTGTTGTTGCACAAGAAGATACTACGATATTGCACCAATTATTGATTCTTACTTAAGAAGGCACTACTCAATAATTGTTACAGTAGTTACTGTTCAGTATTTTATTTTATTGATTCAATAATTGCTGCGTTGATATTTTATATTACTGTTGTTTCAATAATTGTCACTACACAGTATTTTCCATTATCGAAGCAATAATTCATATTATCTGAATAATATTATTAGAAAATATTATTGGCAATGTCTAGAAAGTTCTGTCTAAGAAGAGGTTTGGTCACCTAATTGCGCACCAAGAGGAGAAATTCTTATTGAAAGCCCCTCTTTCCTGAACTACCGGTTGCAAGATCTTGTGATTCTGTAATATTATTTGTGAATAATTAATTATTAATTTATATGATGTGGAAAATATTGATTTTATGTGGATATAGATGCAGAAAATTTTTAAAGTGACAATTGTTGAAAATCGATATTTTATCTTTTTTGATAAAATATTATTTTATTATATTATTATTATATAATAATAATGATATTTTTACAATGAATGTGGGATATATGAGTATATGAGGAGGAAGAGTATTTTTATTACAAAAGTTGTTTGACACATGTTTTGTGTCGGTGGACCCCATTTCTTGACTGAAATTTGATTATAGCTTGTAAAATCGCCCGTTTGTGGATTTCGGTCAATTTCTGTTTGGAATTTGGAAAAACTTTCTTATGTAAAGTTGTAGAGAATTGAATTTTCTATAGAAAGATGCGAGATTAGAATTTTCTGATAAAAGGGCTATTTATTGTGAATTATTGAAGTTCCGGAGTTCCAAAATAATTAATTTTTGAAAGTTTAAAATACTTTAAATAACAAGAACGTTTTTTTTTATTATGGTGTGTTCCACATGTTTGTTGAATGGGTTGATTTCAGATTTTCTAAGGTTGGCGTAGGAATTTAATTTTAATATATTAATATTATATTAAATTTTCTGCTTTGGTGTTCTAAGCATTTTCCTATAAATACGGTGCTTAGGTTAGAATTGAAAATCACACCAGAAACTACAGATTTCTCTCTCTTTCTCTCTCTATATATCGAGCGTATTTTTGTTAGTATTTTAGTACTTTGAGTATTGCTATACTAGGCAAGTTCTTTCAAAGACTATATCCAAAATTCCAACCGTAAGTACTATTCTAGCTAAAGGTAAGGGGATGTTATTTTCTTCTCAAATGATATTATTTCTTCAATATCATTATCTTTGAAATATTAGGTTGAACTTTTATCAAATTTAGAACTTTTTCATGTCTTCTTTACTATTCATGAGTTACTATTCACGAGTTACTATTTATGAGTTACTATTCACGAGTTACTATTCATGAGTACTATTCACGAAGCATGATGATGTTTTTTGTGAAATTTCTATCTTTTGGTGTGTGAGAGTACTATTCACGATACTACAGCACTATTCACATATACGACACTATTCATGAATACTTGCCTTATTCACGGAAAAATTAAATGTTCGTTTTTCGTCCAAAATATCTATTATGGATACTAGCTTTGATTGTATCCATGTTTTGATCATTCTTGAATTTTACTCCACTATGATTATTTATGAGGTATTTTTGGACATGAAATAGTCGCAATACTTAATCCTTAATATTTATTCTTTTGTTTCATTTGGATTCGTTTCATTTAAAATATTTTCATCATCATCCGCTTCTAAATGATGATATAATTGAATATCTTTGGCCTGTAGTGCAAAGATTAATGATTTCTGATGAATATCTTTGGCCCGTAGTGCAAAGATGAACAGGTGTTTAGATGAACATGACCAACTGGTGAATATCTTTGGCCTGTAGTGCAAAGATGAATATTTAATTTCAGATATATATTGATTGATGTTACAGGGATAAAATATCGACGACGAACTTTTAAATTCATATATAAAAGATAGTAGTTTGTATTCTCTACTTAACTCTTCTAATGAATTATTATTTCCGCTGCGAGGATTGATTTAAAACTGGTTGTCTATTGTATTCTATCCGATTTTACCCTGTTGAAGACTAACAATAATTTGTTCTATGTTATCTTAGTCATAATGTTCTTTACTGGGCTAGTTGAGCTCACCATTTTTCTTGTTGTTCCATTTTTCTTCTCGTGAGGCGCAGAATGTAGCGAGTACTAGTTCGGGGTGTGGAATGATGGTTCTAGAAGTGGTTTTAGTAGTCCTCACTATTCGTAGAATAATAGTGTATTAATAATCGTCGTAATGAGGACTTATTTGAGTGTGGATATTGTCTAGATGACAATATTTGTATTTAAACTCACAGTTTTTATGTTGTATTAATAAAGTTGTAGTTATTTCTGTACCATGTATTTTGACGACTCATAATGGGTGTTGTATACCTATTTTGGGGGTGTCACAGTTGGTATCAGAGCTTAAGGATATGGTCTCCTGGCGAGATCTAGGGAATAGTATTAGGAGGGAGAGACGAGTAATCCTTCGCTAAGTGTGTCATACCTAAGCTTATTTGTTGGTCACCAAGTATATGGTTAATATGTGATATGTTAATTTGTTTAATTAACCCTTGTTTTATGGCGTGATTTAAGAATGGCGGTTGAGATTATTAACGTGATGGAGTTAATGAGACCGTGGAAACACCTTTAATCACCACCTGTGGGAACGTCAAACAGAATGCAATATTCCTCCCGTAAACAACACCACCGAAAGCGTACGATGAAACGAACGACGGATGTTTAGGAGCTTTTTGCGCTTCATGCAAAATCGCATTTAGGAGACTTCGTACGTATTACCGTGGAAATGATAAGAATATCGCCATTGTCATCCACGACGAAATGGGCTTCAAAGAGTTGGGACCACCCTTAACATATGGTATTTGTCATTTCTTTTTTATCCTCAATTTTGAAGATTACACAAATAAAAATAATTTCATAATTAATAATATCAAATGTCTCATTCAATAAACTTCACACTAATTTTTAAAATAACATTTATTTAAGTAGTAACACTAATTCTATAATTTAATTATTTCATGTAATGGATATATATATATATATATATATATATATATATATATATATATATATAATTCTTAAATTTATGTTTTGTTTCTTAAGTTATAATATTGAATTGAATTCTTAAAATTTTAAATTTTATTTTTAATAACAATCTTGTTTAGGAATAAAACTAATACGTTAAATATATATTAGTGACTTAGTCATATTTAGCATATACGTATTTGTTATTTTCTTTAAGTAATCAATTTTGAAGCTTACACAAATAAAAATAATTTCATAATTAATAATATCAAATGTCTCATTCAATAAACTTCACACTAATTTTTAAAATAACATTTATTTAAGTAAGAACACTAATTCTATAATTTAATTATTTCATGTAATGGATATATATATATATATATATATATATATATATATATTAATTCTCAAATTTATGTTTTATTTCTTAAGTTGTAATATTGAATTGAATTCTTAAAATTTTAAATTTTATTATTTAATAATAATCTTGTTTAGGAATAAAACTAATACGTTAAAGATATGTTAGTGAGTTAGTCATACTTAGCATATGATATTTGTTATTTTCTTTAAGTTATCAATTTTGAAGCTTACACAAATAAAAATAATTTCATAATTAATAATATCAAATGTCTCATTCAATAAACTTCACACTAATTTTTAGAAATAACATTTATTTAAATTTTTAGAGAAAAGAAGTATATATATAAGATACTAGTAAAGTAGTAACACTAATTTTATAATTTAATTATTTCATGTAATACCAATGGATATATATATATATATATATATATATTAATTCTTAAATTTATGTTTTATTTCTTAAGTTTTAAAATTGAATTGAATTCTTGAAATTTTAAATTTTATTATTTAATAACAATCTTGTTTATGAAAAAAAACTAATACGTTAAAGATATGTTAACAGTTAGCCATACACCATACTTAACATATAGTATTTGTCATCTCAACATGTGGCATGATGACAATACATAACTGATAGCTTACAAAGTAACGTGGTGAGGGTGTATACATGAGATCTTTACTCAAAGCCAAAGATAAAGTATACCCATCACTCATCAGTTATTTCTTTCCTTCCATTCTCTTAGTAACGCAGCACCATTACTAAAGAGTGAAGAAGAAAAGGCAGAACTGCAGAAGAAGAAGAAGAAAAGGTGCGGTCGCCATAACCCACTCAGTCGCCGCGACCACCACAGCGCCACTCCAACGCAGTTGCATGCAATTTCTTCTTCCTAATATTTTGGTTTGAAATCTTTATATCTTGATTCTTGATGCCTGTGACTTGTAAGACTGTGAGTTGTGACACATCTGCCTCTGTTTTCCTTTGCCTCTGTTTTGCACAAAGAAATATAAATAAAGAATGAGATTGAAATTTTGCCACTGCCTTCAGCCTTCTATATATAAACCCACTTTGCAAAAGTTGTAACCTATAAATGTTTTTCCTTAAAAATAAAAAATATTAATTGTCATACAATCATAAAATTATGAATTTATGATGCTAAATTTAAGAGTATCAGACTATCATATTTTCATTTTTTATGCATTCAGTAACAAAATTTAGTAAATTCAGTAAACTATCATACTATCAGTCTATGTCTATCAATAAAAATGAGAATATCTTATTTATTTTGCCTCTATTTGTTGCTTTTGCCTTCTATAGTGAAATTTATAGGTTTGTTTCAAACTTTCAATTTTAATGGCACAAATTCTTTCTTCGGGAGCATCTAATTCTGCCATTATACCTGAATCACAATTGAAACGTGCATCAAATAACGTTGGATGGGAGTATGGGATGTTGATTAATCCTAAAAATATTGATAAGGTGAAATACAAGTTGTGTGGACATTATATTAGCGGAGGGGTTTATAGAATTAAACAACACATTGCACAAATTACGAGAAATACTAGACCGTGCCCAAAGGCTACTAATGAAGATAAAGAAAAGTATAAAGCCACATTAGAAGAAGTAAAAAGGAAGAAGCAAGAGAAAAAGAAATAGATTGAAGTAAATAGAAAAGAGGTTAATATACTTGATGAAGAGGGAGAAGAAGAAATTGAAGTGACAGGGTTAAGAAAAAGATCACAATTTATTGGGGCTATGGATAAATTTGCATCGACCATAAATCTCGATTCTTCAATGAGTGCAAGTAAAAAGCTACGACAACAAAATTTCAATGATGCACTTTGGAAGGAAATGACGCATAGTGTGCATCAATACATGGCTTGATGGGTGTATGAAGCCGGTATTCCTTTAAATGATATCGACTGTGACAACTTCAACAGGTTTTGTGAGGCGGTTGGTCAATATGGCTAGGGTTACCAACCTCCAAGCCAATACCAACTAAGGGAGTCATTATTAAAAGAGTAGAGAGGATTAAGAAGTCACTCAAGAAGCAAGAAGAGGAATGGTCTTTCAATGGTTGTTCTATCATGACCAATGCTTAGACCGATAGAAAAAGAAGAAGTATCATGAATTTGTGTGTGAATTGCAAAGAGGGCACAACTTTTCTTTCTTCTAAAGAAGATTCTGAGGAAGCACACACTGGAGAATATATTTTTAAATATTTTGATGATTTCATTGAACAAGTTGGGCCATAAAATGTAGTGCGAGTTTTTACTGATAATGCTTCCAACAACATGGTCGCGGAGGACTTGTTAATGATAAAGAGGCCACATATATTTTGGACTTCTTATGCCACTTACACTTTGAACCTCATGCTTGAAGGAATTGGCAAGCTACCAAAGTTTAAGGGAGTGATTGAGAAAGCAAAGGCCTTTACTATCTTTATTTATGCACATCATAAGACATTGGCATTGATGAAGAAGCATACAAAAAAGAGAGATATAGTGAGGCTTGGCGCTACTAGATTTGAAACTTCTTTCTTGACTTTGCAAAGTTTGATGGAAAAGAAAGAGAAGTTGAGGTATATGTTTACTAGTAGTAAATGGGATCAATGCAAATGATCGAAAAATACTAAGGGAAAAATGATGTATGCTACTGTCTTGAGTTTGAGTTTTTGGAATGGAGTAACACTATGCTTGAAAGTGTTTGCTCCATTGGTAAAGGTGCTTTGCTTTATTGATGGAGACCAAAAGCCATCAATGAGTTTTTTATATAGAGAACTCAAAAAAAACAAAGGAAGAGATCAAAGAGTCATTCAAAAATAATGAGACTAACTATCGTCCCATTCTGGTGACTATCGATGCTAAAGCCAAAGACCTGCTTGATAGTCCATTGCATTTGATGGCCTACCTATTGAACCCTTATTACTTCTTTAAAGATCCTAACATACAAAGTGATCCACTTGTCATGGATGTGATGTTTACTTGTGTTGAGAAGTTCTTTCCCAATAACTTCGATATGCAAAGTCTTGTCATAAATACGGAGTTTTTGAAGTATAAAAAAAAGATGGTAGGTTTAAAAGACCTTTAGCAGCGGCGGGATGTGCAACATATTATGATAATTATGATCCGGGTATAAATATTTATTGTTTAATCTTTCTTTACTATTTAATACTTGTTAAAACATTTGTTAATAATTTACAATCTTTAATGGATAGTTGGATGGTGGTCCAATTATGGCAATAATACACCCAACTTGCAAAGGATGGCAACAAGGATTCTTTCGTTGACTACTAGTTCATCTGGGTGTGAGAGAAATTGGAGTACTTTTAAGGGGGTAAGTATCAACTAGCAAGTATATAGTAACTAGTAAGTGGTTGTGGTTTATTAAGTGAAATCGAAAATAAATATATAAATTTTTTATTCTTTTTTAAAAAAAAAATCATTTTTTGTAGATTCATACAAAGAAAAGGAATTGACTAGATGCAACAAGGTTGAACAATCTAGTCTATATCCAATTTAATGCAAGGCTTAACAACAAAAAGAAACGGGAGAAGATAGGAAAGTAGATGTGCTACTAGCAAGTGATGCTTCAAAAGCGCAAGGTTGGATTGTTGAAGGTGGTGATTGTAAAACACTGACTTTTATGAATAAAAATGAATTTTTCTCAAAATATATTTTTGAATATTATGGTGTGAATTTGATATAATGTTATAGTTCTGGGTAATATTTATAAATTTTTCAAAGTAAGCAAGTTGTTATAAAATATTCGATTGGTCGGGGAATATTCGTTTTAACAGGGAATATTCGTACAACGACAAAATCATTGGTGGACCCACAACGAAATTATTGTCGGAGTTAGAAAACAATAGAAATGTCTTTATATAAAAATAACGGCGAAATTTTTACCGTTAACTGTTGAAATACCCGGTGATAAAAGTACAGTAATACGCGTGGTTGCATAGTAGCACACGGTATTGATTAATGATGCTTACGTGAGAAGTCACTCAGTTATACTCAATTATTGCTACAGTAATTTCTGCATAGTATCTCACGTTATTGATTCAATTATTGTCACGATATTTTATATTATTAAATCAATAATTGAGATGACAAGTTATTCATATTAGTATTTACATTGTTGACAATGTCTAGAAAGTTCTGTCGAGGAAAAGGGTTTGGTCACCTAATTGCGTGCCTATAGGGAGAAATCCTTATCGGAAAGCCTCCTCTTTCCTGTGAATGATCTGTTTGTTAATATTGTAAGTTATATTATTGATGAATAAATGTTGTTAAAAATATTGAGGGAATATTTATGAAGTATTTGTTGTAATTTTGCTTATTATATGAACCCCCACTTACTCATTTTTCAAAATAGTGTGTGTTATGAGTGTGATAATATATATATGATTGATTTTGGTGGGGGTGGGGGAAATCATGTTTGTCACAGGGGGTACCTTAATCATATTTGTCACGGGGGGTAAGAAATTATTATTATTATTATTATTATTATTATTATTATTATTATTATTATTATTATTATTATTATAATAAGTTTTGTTTTTTATGAAAAAAAGAATATATTATATTTTATTATGCATAGTGTTTGCATAGTGAATTCAGAAAAAAAAATTAGCCGATTGAATTGCGCCTGTGAAACTTCTATTGTTGGTCCGTGATTTCTAAATTCAAATAGTATCCTTTTCATTCGCCCATAAATAGGATTCTTAGTTTTGAATTAAAAATCACACCAGAATCAGAAAATTCTTCTTCTATAATCTTGAGCGTATTTTTTTAGAGTTTAAGAAAGCTTTGAGCGTAAAAAATAGTATAAGTTTTCTTCAAGAATATCCTCGCCCTACCAATCAGAAGTACTCTCTTTTTAAGGTAAGGGATATTATTTTTGTTCAATACTCATAAGAAAAAATATTTTTTTACATACTTTGTAGTATGTGAGTAATATTATTTTGTTTCAGATCACAAATACTACACTCATTTTGTTGCAGTATGGCTTCTATACTCCGTGAAATTTGCGCTTCATCTAGTATCTTTTCATGGAAATATTATTATGAGAATTCTTGATAATTTTTTATCTTTTCATGTCAGATTACTATTCATAGGATACTATTCACTGGGGTACTATTCACCCGTGATACTATTCATGATAAAAAATGATTACTTTTCGGTTCAATTCCTTTTTGATACAATATTATTCTTGAATTTTACTACACAAAGCAGTATCATGTTAGCAATTTGGACATTATTGAATTCTAGATAAATTATGACGCCCCCAAAATAGATATACATAACCCATTCTGAGTCATCAAATACTTGGTACATAATACAAATTCAAACTTAATTATACAACATGAGCTTAGAGTTTTAACACGAATATTGTCTCCTAGACAATATCCAAACTCAAATAGAGTCCTCATTACAATTATTATCATACTATTTTATAAATTAGTGAGGACTACTAAAACCACCGTCTCGGACCATCACTCCATTCCCCGACTAGTTCCGGCTACATTCTCATTTCTTGAAGAGAACAATGAAAGAAAAAGGGTGAGCTCAACTAGCCCAGTAAGAAATATTATGACTAAGATAATGCAAAATAAATTATCGTTAGCCTTCAATAGTGTTAAACTGATAGAATGCAATAAACAACAAGCTTAACTACAACGGAATAAGAAATCCATTAAAAGAGTCAAGTAGAACATAATGTCTACTATCTCCTCCAAATTAAAAGTCCATCGTTAATATTTTTTTCCTGTAATACTTATCAACATTTCTTTGTTGTACCCAAGACTAAGAAAACTCTCATCGCATGTCTTCACCTGAACCACTAAAGATTATAGTTAAATTCACAATTCATATTTATAATTATGTAAATCAACAGTTTCTCCTTGCCACAAAGGCTTAATAGAACGTTTACTCAATATCCTTACCCCAAAGGCTAAAGATATTCAAATGTAATAATAATGATCATACTAATCAATTGTCTATCTTTGCACTACGGGCCAAAGATATTCAACTACAAAACCAATGGTCATGATCATACCAATTAATTATCTTTCAGTGCACTACGGCCAAAGACATTCAACTGTTAACTATTGGTCATGATCCTGCCAAACACATCATCGAATTATTTATGCACTACGGGCCAAGGATATTCATTAGTAGGAGTGAGCAAAAAACGGATAAAACAGAATTACCGAACCAAACCGAATTATTTTAACCGAATTATTTCGGTTTTTCGTTTTTTTTTAATTTCGATTATATCCGAATTATTATTCAGTATTCGGTTTCGGTTCCGGTTCTCAAAAATAGGTTATTCGAATATCCGAATAACCGAACATTAATTATTAAAAAAATAATTTTATAATATTATTATTATCTCACTCGGCGAGTCCATTTAATTTCACATTTGAGTCTTTGACATTTCACATCCCATTTTCATTTTGCCCTAGCTTAGCCCGCTCCACTCTTGCTTCACATTTTAGATCTGAGATCCTCTTGCTTCGACTTCAGTTGCTTCGCTTCCCTCTTGTCTCTCGACAGTCGACTTCTCCTCTCTCAAAGATCCGACCTCCGCTTCTCTCGCCTCTGAGAGTCTCCAAATGGGCCACCAAAGGGTCTCTCTGCGGCTCTACCCTCTCCCCCTTCGACTCTCTTACGACTGATCAAAGAAATTGGTGGTATCATGGTATGTTTCTTATTTTGGTTTCATCTGATTTTGTTTTTTTGGGATCTTTATTATATAATTCCATGGATTGGGATAATGTGAGTCGTGAGATAAGTGTTAATATGAGTATGATTTAGATCGCTTTCTTTATATAGAGCTTGTTACCTTTTATAAGAAGTTATGAACACATATTTATGTTCCTAGGTATTGTTTAAATTCAAACTTGGATCCCTTTTGGCCTTTTCTATGATGATAGTCTTTCTTATGTTTGTCATATGATGCTAGACTAGTGTATACTTTTCTTTGCATAAGTTTGGTCTAAGTTCTACATTATACTTGTATCAACATAAGAATAATATGCAAGTTAAGAACATGTAATGAGTTGGACAGTGGAAAAGGTACATGTAGTGAGTTAGACAGTGGAACTAGCAGTAGAATTTGACCTACCATCAATTTTAATTATCTTTATGGTTTATAAGAAGTTAAGAACTTAAAAGCAGTTGATTGGACCTCTCCACCTTCTGTTTCTTTTTGGCTTTTCAACCAATTCAATTCAATTTTTTGTTTGATGGTGTGATTATACATACATTTGGATGAGACAAGTCTATTTTGGTTTCATCTGATTTTCTGTTTTGTCTTACTTGTATGTGTCTATAATTTGATGCATTTGTATGTCATTTTTCCTTTTGCAGATTGAACCAATCCCAAGTGGAAATCTGCCTCCTGCATTTAAAAATATGTTAGGTATTTAACAACTGTTTTCTCTATCACTTTCAGTTTTTCCATCTAGATATTAAGGTGCTATCAGTATACAACTATTTTTTTATTATTGTTATTGTTGTAGTGCTATTGGGACTTGGGAGACTACAAGATTGGAGCTTGTTGATGCTGAATCGCTGATACTAATGTTGCTTGTGGGAGACTGCCAGACTGGAGCTTGTTAAAGAACTTTGGGTTACTGACTTACTGTAATGGCATGAATCATGATACTGTAAAAGTGATGCTGAAAGTGTTTGGGCTTGTTAGTTGTTGCTGCTGTAATTTTTTAAAAGTGATACTGTAAGAGTGTTTGGGCTTGTTAGTTATTGCTGCTGTAATTTTTACTTTGATGCTGGACACTGGACAGTGTTAGTTAAACTATTAATTTGTTGTATAGTGTTTGCTAAACAGGTAACACTGTAAGTCTGTAACAGTTGGATGCTAAACAGGTAACATTTGCTGGACAGTAATTCAGTTTTTTCCCGAATTACTGAAATTACAATTCGATAATTCGGTAATTCGGTATTCGGTAATTCGGTTAGTGTCAAATTTTGGTTATTAATTCGGATAGTAAAATCATCATTACTTCAGTTTTTGGTTATAACCGAATAGCTTATTCGGTTCGGTTATAACTGGATGATCACTCCTATTCATTAG
This sequence comes from Panax ginseng, assembly GCA_020205605.1. Lineage (NCBI taxonomy): Eukaryota > Viridiplantae > Streptophyta > Magnoliopsida > Apiales > Araliaceae > Panax > Panax ginseng. Next base: position 131,206,250 of record CM035145.1, on the reverse strand, counting down.
TATCACCAGTGGTCATGATCATGTCATACACCTATCCATCTTTGCACTACGGGTCAAAGCTATCAATCAACAGCTCGTCTTTGAACGTAAGCCAAAGATATACAACTGTAAAATCAATAATCAACAGTCCATCTATGCACTACAGGCCAAAGATGACTTTCGTTACAATATAAGCACGATGATGGCGATAATGATATAAGCATTCAATTAAACGAAATCAAGGATAAATATTAAAGACTTTAAATTTATCCAGGGTTTAAAAATGTCCAAATTGACAACATGATAACTGCTTTATGGAGTAAAATTCAAGAATAATATTCCGAAAACAATTTGGACAGAAAAAAATCAACTTTTGTCATGAATAGTACCTGAGTGAATAGTATCCCGTAAATAGTATTTCGAGAATAGTACCTCGTAAATAGTACTTCGGGAATAGTATCCCGATATGAAAAGATTAAAATTAATCAAGAATGCTCAAAATAATATTTCCATGAAAAGATACTAGATGAAGCGCAAATTTCAAGGATATTCTACTAATTTCATGGAGTATATAAGAAATACTTTAACAAAATGAGTGTAGAATTCATAATCTGAAATGAAATAATATTACTTATATGCTACAAAGTATGGAAGAAAATATTATTTCTGACGAATATTGAACAAAAATAATATCTCTTACGAATGTTGAACGAAAATAATATTCCTTACGAATATTGAACGAAGATAATATTCCTTACGAATATTGAACGAAAATAATATTCCTTACGAATATTGAACGAAAATAAAATTTCTTACGAATTCGAAAAATAATATCGTAAGCGAATATGAAATAAATAATACCCCTTACCTCAAAAAGAGAGCAATTCCGACTGGTATAGCGGATATATTCTTGAAGAAAATTTTCACTATTTTCTACACTCAAAATTTTCTTAAACTCAAAAGAAATACGCTTAATATTATAGAAGAAGAATTCTCTGATTCTGGTGTGATTTTCAATTCTAAACTAAGCATCCTATTTATAGGAGAATGAAATTATACTATTAAGAAGATAAAATCACGGATTAGTAAGTGTACTAAATATGTTATGATTTTAGTATTTAAATGATGTAATTTGAATTTTTGTTATTTTGATTAATTAACAAAATAATTTGAATTTTAGTATTTTTTTAGTATTTTTTTAATTTGATTTTTTTAGTATTTTAGTATTTTTTTAATTAGTATTTGATATAAATATGTTATATTTTGAATTTTAGTATTTTGATTAAATGATGTAAATATGTTATAAAACTTATTTTATTTAATTAGTTGTTTTGATTAGTTAACAAAATAATTTAAATTTTAGTATTTTGATTAAATGATGTAAATATGTTATGTTTTTTTTTTTATTTTGAATTTTAGTATTTTTGTTTTGATTAAATGATATATATTGTCAGCCACGTCATCGAAATTTAACACACACACACACACACACATCTATATATATAGAGAGGGGATTAAGGGAAGAGTGGACCACATGGATGCGATCGAGAGTGAATGAAAGGAGTTCGGAGAGATAAGGTTGTTGATAGTCGGAGGTGAGAGGAAGGAAATCTACTGCAACACCATTTACTTCATTTGTTGTTGTTGTTGGGAATTTAGACTTCATTGTTATATCTAATGCTAAACTTTGAAGCTCAATTCAATGTTTTGGGTATTCAGATCTAGGAATTTTATAAATTTTAGAGAGAGAAACTATTCAGATTTTTTGATTTAGAAGGAGGGGGGAAGAGATGGGAGAGGAAGAAAGAGAAAATAAATCAAATTTATTTTTTTTCTTTTTTTCTTTTTCACGTCCACGTAGGATAAATACTGAAACTATTTAACACTCGTAAGGTCTGTAACAAAATGACTCAATTTCAAAATATTAAATATTTTAATAGGGTAATTTGAAAAATTAAAAGTTTAATGGTGTAATTAGTAAAAACGTGTTAACTACAGTGGGTAATTCATTAGTTATGTTGATAAAAAATTAACACCCGTTTATTTTTTTTTAACGCAATGACGCAATTTCAAAATAATAATTAGTTTAGTGGGGTAATTTAAAAAATTAAAAGTTTAATGGTGTAATCAGTAAAACGTGATAACTATAGTGGATATTTCATTAGTTTTACCATATTTTATGTGATCTTCACATGACTTAATAGTGTAATAGTAAAAATATTTCTATAATTTAACAAAAAAAAATCGAAAAAAATAAAAATTGTATCTAATTTTATAACAAAAGAGAATATTTAATATAATCAATGCACCTTGAATTTTTCTTAATTACATACTCCCTACGTCTCATATTTAACGCTCATTTTTAAATAACATAAGATTACGATAATAATTTTTTTTAATATACCACTATTAAATTAATATCTCCAACTCATTTTCTTTCATTCAATATATAAATTTATTTCAATTTTCAATGCTACTTTGTAAAATTTTTATTTTTTTCAAGATAATTAAGTTGTTAATAGTTTACTTTCTCATAAACAAATTAAATGTATCGGGAAATAAGGAAATTGTGAAGGCTATACTTCAAAAAAAGTGAACAAAAATAATACAAATTTAGCAATGGGACAATTGATTTGGGCCAAAAAAGAGGAAAAGTAGTCGTTTAATAATATGGGTTCTTTACAGAAATATACAACAATTAGAAAGTAAGTACACTATTAGTGCATTAAAAAATAATTACAAAAATAATACACTTTCCAATATTTATTTACAATATTAGTGCAATTATGATTCCTTAATTTAGGGAATTAGTATAGGATTCAATTCATAATAATAAGGAAACCTAAAATGTGACGCTCCCCAAAATAGGTATACATCACCCATCTTGGGTCGCCAGATACATGGTACATAAATTCAAATACAACTTAATTATACAAACGTCGTGTAAAAATACGACAAGACATAGCTGGGAGTTTCAACACGAATATTGTCATCTAGACAATATCCACACTCAATGGAGTCCTCCTTACATTTATTATCACACTATTTAACAGAATAGTGAGGACTACTATGACACTATCTGGACTGTCACTCCGTTCCCCGACTAGTCCCGGCTACGTTCTCATTTTCTGAAGAGAACAGTGAAAGCAAAAGGGTGAGCTCAACTAGCTCACTAAGAAATATTATGACTAAGATAATGCAGAATAATTTATCCTTAGTCTTCAATAATGTTAAACTGATACAATATAACAAACATCAAGTTTAACTGCAGCGGAACAAGCAATCCATTAGAAGAGTCAAGTAGAGAATAAAATCTACTATCTTCTATAATTTAAAAAGTTATCATCAATTTTTATCATTGAGACTCGACTTAATAAATAATCCACATCATCAAATCATCCTGTCATTACGGGCCAAGGATATTATTTAGTATCACGACCACGAATTATCCATGCACTACGGCCAAAGATAATCGTGTTTTCATCAACCAGTCTGATCATGCCATAAAATAATTCATATTTGCTCCCTTGTCAAGAAGAATCCATAGCCATGATCATACCAAAATCGTCCATCAATGCACTACTGGCTAATGAGGACTTTTCCACATCATTTGTAACATTACGGTTATGATTATACCGAATAATCCTCGTCATAATCATACCAAGTCCATCTACGCACGTAAGCCAAAGATGACTTTTACCACATCATTCGTCACATTACTACCATGATTATACCGAATAATCCCTGGTCATAATCACACCAAGTCCATCTATGCATGTAAGTAAAAGATGACTTTTACCACATCACTCGTCACATTACAGTCATGATTATACCAAATAATCTCTGGTCGTAATCACACCAAGTCCATCTATGCACGTAAGCCAAAGATGACTTTTACCACATCATTCATCATATTACGGTCATGATTATACCGAATAATCTCTGGTCATAATCACACCAAGTCCATCTATGCACATAAGTCAAAGATGACTTTTATCACAATATAAACATGAGAATGATGACAATGATATAAGCATTAATCAAACGAAAATATGGATAAATATTAAAGACTTTAAATTTATCCAAATATTATCAATCACTCATAATCTAATATTATTAATATCATAACTGTGATGCCCCCAAAATAGGTATACAACACCCATTCTGAGTCGTCAAAATACATGGTACAGAAACAACTACAACTTTATTAATACAACATAAAAATTGTGAGTTTAAATACAAATATTGTCATCTAGACAATATTCACACTCAAATAAGTCCTCATTATAATTATTGATACATTATTTTACAAAAATGGTGAGGACTACTAAAACGACTTTCTAGAACCTTCATTCCATACCCCGACTAGTACTCGCTACATTCTCGCCTCCTGAGAAGAAAAATGGAACAAAAAGGAAAAGGGTGAGCTCAACTAGTCCAGTAAAGAATATTATAACCAAGATAATATAGAACAAATTATCGTTAGTCTTCAACAGGAAAAAATCTAATAGAATACAATTGACAACAAGTTTTAAATCAATATTCGCAGAGGAAATAATAATTCATTAGAAGAGTTAAATAGAGAATAAAATCTACTATCTTCTATATATGAATTTAAAATTCCATCGTCAATATTTTATCCCTGTAACATCAATCAACATATATCTGGAATCAAATATTCATCTTTGCACTACAGGCCAAAGATATTCATCGATTAATCATGTTCATCTAAACACATGTTCATCTTTTGCACTACGGGCCAAAGATATTCATCAAAAATCATTCATCTTTGCACTACAGGCCAAAGATATTCAGTAATATCATCATTTAGGACTGAGGATGATGAAAAATATTTTAAAGAAAATGAATCCAGTGAAACAAAATAACAAATATTAAATATTCGTATTTCGGTTTATCCATGTCCAAAAATACCTCATAAATAATCATAGTGGAGTAAAATTCAAGAATGATCAAAATATGGATACAATCAATGCTAGTATCCATAATAGATATTTTGAACAAAAAGAAGAAAATTTCATTTTTTCGGTGAATAGTGTCGTATACGTAAATAGTAACCCCTACACAAAAAGTTCCAAATTTGATAAAAAGTTCAAACCAGTATTTCGGCATAATGATATTAAAGAAAATAATATCATTTAAGAAGAAAATAACATCCCTTACCTCGAAAAGACAATCTTACATTGGAATACTCAATATAGTCTTTGAAGGAAACTTTCATGCCGTATAGCAACACTCAAGGTATCTACTCACAAGAATACGCTCGATAATATAGAGAGAGAAAGAGAGAGAAAACTTTAGTTTCTTGTGTGATTTTCAATTCTAACCTAAGCACTCTATTTATAGAAAAATGCTTAGAACACCAAAGCAGAAAATTTAATAAAATATTAATATATTTTTTTTAAATTTTCGACGCACCTTTATTTTGCCCAAAACCTCAGCCACCAAGTAGCCACCTCACAAAACTTACAAAAAACATTTTTCTTATTAAAAATAATTAAAACTTCCAAAAATCAATTATTTCGGAACTTCGGAACTTCAATAATTCATAATAAATGGCCCTTTTGTCATAAAAATTTGAACCTTATGTCTTTTCATAGGAAATTCCATTATCTACAACTTTGGAGAAGAAAGTTTTTCTAAATTCCAAATAGAAATTGACCGAAATCCATAAACGGGCGATTTTACAGGCTATAATTAAATTTCAGTCAAGAAATGGGGTCCACCGACACACAAAACATGTGTTAATCACTTAATGAAACAAAAATACTCTTCCTCCTCATATACTCATATATCCCACATTCATTGTAAAAATATCACCATTATTATATTATAATAATATAATAAAATATTATTTTATCAGAAAAGATAAAATATCAATTTTTAACAATTGTCACTTTAAAAATTTTCTCCATCTATATCCACATAAAATCAATATTTTCCTCATCATATAAATCAATAATTAATTATTCACAAATAATATTACAGAATCACAATATTGACAACTAGGCCTTTCCCAGGAAAGAGGAGGCTTTCCAATAAGGATTTCTCCTTACTGGCGCGTAATTAGGTGACCAAATCCCTCCTTAGACAGAACTTTCTAGACATTGCCAATAATGTTATCTAATAATATTATTCAGATAATATGAATTATTGCTTCGATAATGGAAAATACTGTGTAGTGACAATTATTGAAACAACAATATAAAATATCAACGCAACAATTATTGAATCAATAAAATAAAATACTGAACAGTAATTACTGTAACAATTATTGAGTAGTGCCTTCTTACGTAAGAATCAATAATTGGTGCAATACTGGTAATCTTCTTTTGTCTGACAACGCCAGACATCGTGTTTTAACCAATTCCACCGGTATTCTAATAGTATTAATTGATAATAACTACGCCGTTATTTATAAACAACTTATACTTGTCATTTTCTTCATCCAATCGCTTTCCGTTATGGGGCCCACACAAGCCAAATATTGCATTTAATATTCCCCGACATTAAGAATATTCCACGACCAAACGAATATTCTCCGATAAAAATGAATATTTTATAACCACTTGCTTATTTAAAATATTTGCGCATTTTACCCATAACTAACCACATTAATCAAATTAACCCTTACTATTTCAAAATAATAAATAAAAAAAATTTAATTTTATTTATAATAAGTTGGGGTCTTACAATAACAATATTTTAATCACTTCTTAAACTTATAAACAATTTATTTCAATTGTTTATACTTTACCAAATAATGCATTTAATCATTCAAAAATGCCATACTCATATGATTTCATCACCAATGATTAAATCCCTCATCAAAAATCTGCATATACCTTATATAGGATTCCCAAGCCATAAAATCCTATTTTCCAATTTTGTTACTTCATATAAAATATTTAATTCATTAACTCATAACTAGTTCATTTTCATGAAAAATACCAAATCAGTCTCAAAAATATTTCTTTTCTAGAATTTAGCAGAATATAGTCCCATATTGAACATATATTTTTCTCGAAATTTTTAAAATTCATTTACTATTTTTCATATGGCTAAAACTGTCGAATATTTAGACATTTATCATAAATTGTACTTTTGTCTAAAAATTCTGAAATTTACAAGATATACTCCTTTTATATATATGTACTCCTAATAAAAATTCCATCAATTTTGAAGTTAACCACAAGGAGTTATAAGGGTTTACTTTTAAAATAGTCTTTTTCCATAAAATCCATAACTCCAAATCTATACATCCAAAAATCGCCATTTTTGGACACAATCTAGAAAACTCATCAAATTATCATTTCAATTTTTTCTAAAATTTTTTAGGGTAAGAAAAATTACGAAACCGCCTCAAGCGTAAAAACCACTTTTGAATGAAAATACTATTCATATGAATCTGAAGGATCATTCACACCATGCATGTGAAATCCACATAGACAAGTTATTCCAACGTAATAATAAAGAATGGAATAATGTATGATTCACCATGCATGCGATAGAGACCACACAAAAGCAAAGTTATTCCCAATGTAATAATAAAGAGCGGAACCAAGTCCCACAGTAAAAGCATGAGCATGGATATTCCAACAGAATAATAAAGATTTTAACCAGTCCGACGTAAAACGCATGCATGAGCAGTGATATTCCAACAAAATAATAAAGATTTAAACCAGTCCCAAGTAAAATGCATGAGACGAGGATATTCCAATGTAATAATAAAGAATGGAATATCGGAAGAATTTCACCATGTATGCGAAGATTGCATAAGCAGAGTTATTCCAATGAATAATAAGAATGAAATAACAGAGAGAATTTCACCATGTATGCGCAACTCATATATAAAAGTTATTCCAACATAATAATAAAGAATGGAATAACAGAAGTTCTCTTCATGAATATGAAAGAAATAATACCCCTTACGAGTATAACAAATAATATCCCTTACCTTTGAAAGAAGAGTACTTCGACTGTAGGACGAGGATATACTCGAAGTAAACTTGCACTATGCTTAAAGCTTTCTTAAACTCTAAAGAAATACGCTCAAGATTATAGAAGAAGAACTCTCTCTATAGTTTCTCTCTAGAGAGTTTCAAAGTGAATTAAATAAGAAATAATGAAGGAATGAGCTTTTATTTATAGAAGAATGGACCTGCATAGTAACTAATTCATGAACAGTCCAGATTGATTTACTTTTAATCGCACGGTCGGATTAAAAGCAAAATCTTTTAAATAAAATATAATATATTCTATTTATAATCTAATAAAACGAATAACTTTATAAAAGTATTACATTTTTATATAAAAAGATTTTACTATGCAAAACACTATCAGAGCACTTTATACAACACTATGCATAATAAAATATAATATATTCTATTTATAGAATAACTTTATAAAAGTATTCTATTTTATATAAAAAGATTTTACTATGCAAAATACTATGCATAATAGAATATAATATATTCTATTTATAGAATAACTTTATAAAAGTATTATGTTTTATATAAAAAAAACTTTTCTATTTTATTACATTAATAATACTAATACAACAAAACTTATCACCTTTATTATAATTTCAACCAACGGTCTGAAAAATTAGCACATCTCTTCATGGAATAATATTGTACTCAAAAATAATTTGGACCGAAAAGAAATATATATTTTCTAATTGAATAATACCAAATGAATAATACTTGAGAATAGTACCACAATGAATAGTACCCAGACACAAAAAGTGTCCCAAATACCCGAGTAAATAATACTAGAGTGAATAGTAATCGGGTGAATAGTAACTCGTGAATAGTACTCCGACAAGAAAAATACCCCAAATACCCGAGTGAAAAATATTCAGGTGAATAGTAATTTAGATGAATAGTAACTCGTGAATAGTACTCCGACACAAAAAGTACCCCAAATACTCGAGTGAACAATACTAGAGTGAATACTAATCGGGTATTTTATGACAACTTGTCTACTTTGAAAAAATTTCACATATCACCCTTAACTTTAAACTTTTATCAATTTAACTATTTACCAAAATAGAAAAATTGAATACTTTTATTTCATAAAATTCGGGGTCTCACAATTTCCCCTCCTAATGAAATTTCGCCCACGAAATTTACATACGTACCTGATATTCGAAGAGATGAGGATACCTTGCTTTCTTTTCTGATTGTACCTTCCCAGTTATATCCTCAGTATCATAATTTTTCCATTTCTCATCTCCTGTATTTCAAATATCATTCTAGAATATAGTTTCAAAATAAGGGTTAATTAACATACCACATAATATCCTTATACTCTGACCGACCAATTAAATACCAAATAAACTTAGGTAGGTCATACTAGCGAAGGAATTACTCGTCTCTCCCCTCCTAGTTCTAGTCTCACATCTTAGCCAGGGATCATATCCCTAAGCTTTGATACCAACTGTGACGCCCCCAAAAATAGGTATACATCACCCATCTTGGGTCGCCAGATACATGGAACATAAATTCAAATACAACTTAATTATACAAACTTCGTGTAAAAATACGACAAGACATAGCTGGGAGTTTCAACACGAATATTGTCATCTAGACAATATCCACACTCAATGGAGTCCTCCATACATTTATTATCACACTATTTAACAGAATAGTGAGGACTACTATGACACCATCTGGACCGTCACTCCGTTCCCCGACTAGTCCCGGCTACGTTCTCATTTCCTGAAGAGAACAATGAAAGCAAAAGGGTGAGCTCAACTAGCCCACTAAGAAATATTATGTAAGACCCCAACTTTTATGAATAAAGATGAATTTTCTATAAATATCATTTTTGAATATTATGGAATGAATTTGATATAATGTTATAGTTGTGGGTAATATTTATAAATTTTGCAAAGTACGCAAGTTGTTATATAATATTCGATTGGTCGGGGAATATTCGTTTTAACAGGAATATTCGTATAACAAGCACAATCATTGGTGGACCCACAACGGAATTATTTTCTGATTGAGAAAAACGACAAAAATACTTTATGAAAATAACTACGAAAGTTTTACCGTTAATCGTTGAAACACCCTTGTTAAAAGTATGCGATGTCTACGCGTAATTGCACATGAGCACACGGTATTGATTATTGATGCTTATGTGAGAAGTCACTCGGTTTTGTTCAATTATTATTACGATAATTCTTTGCAAGTATCTCACGTTATTTGATTCAATTATTGTCAATATTTTATAATCAATAATTGAGATGACAAAGTTATTAATATTATTATTTGCAATATTAACGATGTCTAGAAGTTACATCGAGGAGAGGTTTGGTCACCTAATTGCATGCGCACCAATGGGGAAAAATCCTTATTGAAAGCCCCTCTTTCCGGGAACGACACAGTCGATTAATATTGTGAATTATAATAATGATAATATATGTTGTTAAAAATATTGAGGGGATTTTTTTTATGAAGTATTTGTTGTAAATGTTGTTTATTTTATGAACCTCCATTTACCCATTTTTCAAAATAATCGGTAGAAAATTATTTTATATAATAAAGGTGGGGCCCACATGTGGGGCCCATATGTATTGAAAAATGATTTTGGAAATAGGGGTGGGAGGGAGTATACGTAAAGGGGAGGGATGATTATATATATATATATATATATATATATGTGTGTGTGTGTGTGTGTGTGTGTGTGTGTGTGTGTGTGTGTGTGTGTGTGTGTGTGTGTGTATATATATATGTATATGTTGTGTGTGTGAGTGGAAAATGGTGAGAATGATGTGTGTGGATGTGGATGTGCTGTGGACATGTTGGTGGAAAAGTAAGAAATGTGTGTGTGTGTGTGTGTGTATGTGTGTGTAAGAATGTGTGTAAGTTGAATTAATGGTGGTGGTGGGAAAGTGTTCTGATGATAGTGATAGGTGGATGAATTATAGGTGGTTTTGTTAATAACATGTGTTATATATATATATATATATTTATATATTATATTTTTTTGTTTTTCTCAATAATGGTTTTGAATTCAAGCACTGATTATGGCAACAGACATCCGTGATTTATAAAATATTGCGTCCGTATTATTTTCTAAACAGTACCCCTTCTATTTTCCTATAAATAGGATGCTTAGTTAGAATTGAAATCACACCAGAAATTTAGAGAAATTCTCTTCTATAATCTTGAGTGTATTTCTTTAGAGTTTTAATAAGTTGTGGCGTAGTGAAGTTTTCTTGAAGAATATCCTCGCCTACTACCGATTGGAATACTCTTATATCCAGCTTTTTTTAACTAAGGGTATTATTTCTTTTGTATTCATGAAGAGAACTTCATTATTCCATTATTTATTATTCATTGGAATAACTCAGATATCGTGGGCTATCCTATACTTGGTGAAATTCTTCTTACATTATTTCATTCTTTATTATTACATTGGAATATCCTGTCATGCATGCGTTTTCTGGGACTGATTCCGCCTTTATTATTCTCATTGGAATATCCATGCGTGCATTTTACGGGACCGGTTTTCGTTAATTATTATTCTGGATTGGAATAACTTTTTACTCAAGGCCTATCGCGATGCTTGGTGATTTCTTTTGTTATTCCATTCCTTATTATACTCAAATTGGTTAAAGTTTTGACTTATACTCCATGAAATTAGTGTAATATCCTTGATATTTGTGTTTCATCCAATATCTTTTCATGGAAATATTCTTCGAGAATTCTTGAATTTTACTCTCTAAAGCGAAAGATCATGTTGACAATTTGGACGTTATTGGTTCTGGATAAATTAATTCTTGAACTTGTTTTATTGAATTCTTATATCATTGTCATCATCCTCATGTTTATATTTTTTGAAAGTCATCATGGCCTATAGTGCATAGATGGACTTGGTATGATTATGACCGAGGATTATTCGGTATAATCATGGTAGTAATGTTACAAATAATGTGGTAAAAGTCCCTTTTGGCCGTAGTGCATTGATGGATGATTGTTGGCATGATCATGACCATTGATGAATACACGAATATCCTTGGCCCGTAGTGCATGGATAATTTATGGTCGTGATACTAATGAATATCCTTGGCCGTCTCACCGCAGGATGATGTGGATTATTTATTAAAATCGAGTTCCAAATGATAATAGTGATGAAAAACCTTTTAAATCATAAAAGATAGTAGATTTTATTCTCTACTTGACTCTTTTAATGGATTGCTTGATCCGCTGCAGTTAAACTTGATGTCTATTGTATTTTATCAGTTTATAACATTGTTGAAGACTAATGATAATTTATTCTGCATTATCTAAGTCATAATATTTCTTACTGGGCTAGTTGAGCTCACCCTTTCTTTCATTGTTCTCTTCAGGAAATGAGAATATAGCTGGGATGAGTCGGGGAACGGAGTGATGGATCAGATGATAGTATTAGTAGTTCTCGCTATTCTATTCAATAGTGTGACAATAAATGTAATGAGGACTTATTCTGAGAATGGATATTGTCTAGAAGACAGTATTTTTATTGAAACTCACAGCTCTCTTGTTGTATATTAAAGATTGTATTTGTATTCTGTACCATGTATTTGGCGACTCAGAATAGGTGATGTATACCTATTTTGGGGGCATCACAGTTGGTATCAAAGCTTAGTGATATGATCCTTGGCTGAAATATGAGATAAGAACTAGGAGGGGAGAGACAGGGAATTCTTTCGCTAGTATGACCTACCTAAGTTTATTTGATATTTAATTGGTCGGTCAAAGTATAGGGATAATATGTGATATGTTATTTAACCCTTGTTTTGTGGTAATATCTAAAAATGATATCCGAGAATGTTGAGAATAGCAATGGAGCACAGGAGATCGTTGAGTCTCCACATATCAATAATCAGGAGAATGTGCATCAGGAAGGCGACAATCCTCATGCAAACAACAACACTGACCAAATGATGAATGATGGAATGTTCAGAGGCTTTATGCAATTCATGCAACATCGGTAGAGAGCCGCTCTCGCCCCAAAATGTAGGTGTAAACACTGAAAACTCTCGGACGGTCACCGCTAAACAGTTCAAGGAGCTGGGACCACATGAGTTTATTGGAGAGCCAAAACCACTTAAGGCGGAAGTATGGATAAAGCAGATCACCAAGATATTTGATTTCTTGGGATGCTCCGAGGAGCAAAAGGTTCCCTTTGCCACCTTTATGTTGCGTGGAGAGGAAGATTGCTGGTGGGAATCGGTAAAGCGTACTCAACCTGCCGCACTGAAGATGACCTGTGAGAAGTTCCAAGAATTGTTCAACGACAAGTACTTTCCCAAAAGTATTCGTCACAAGAAAGAAGTAGAATTCATCAAGCTGGAGAAAAACAATGTGACCGTATCGTAGTACGAAGCCAAGTTTACCGAGTTGTCCCGGTTTATGTCCCATTTGGTTGATAATGAGGAGAGAAGGACGCGAATGTTTTTAAGAGGTTTGAAACCGGAGATACGTCAATATCTTATTTCTCATAAACTGTGTTTGTATGAATATGTTGTAAATAGGGCTCAGTTATTGGAGTGCGATAACGAGTCAACGCAATTAAAAGAGAGCAAAATATGGCAAAATGATAATACCAAAGTGAGAGCGATCCATCGAAGCGGTGACAACAAGCATGGAGGGAATCAACGAGCCGAAAATGGTAATCACTTCGGTGGTAATCAGGGCTAAAACAATAAGAATGGACATTTTAAGAATAGGAGATTCAATAATGATGGAAAGACGTCAGCACCAGCACCCATTGTTAAGGAAGGAGAATGACCACCTATTATATGCTTCAAATGCGGAGGGGAGGGACACATCGGTCAAATCTGCGCGCTGATGTCCGTCAAAGCATATTATAATTATGGAAGAGAAGGTCACCTAGCCCGATTTTTGTCATTCACCAAGACAAGTTCAATAGGATGGAAGCACCAAAGGTCATCCCGAAAAAGTCAAAGCCCGTGAGTCAAGGGAGAGCGTTTGTAGTGACCTCCCGAAGCAAGGAGAACCCGAATGAGGTCATCACGGGTAAGCTTATCATAAACTCTAGCGAAGTCTATACCTTATTTGATACCGGTTCTACCCATTCTTTTATTTCTCCTACTTGCGCTCAACGATTGAATTTGACTCCAGAGAAATTAGACTTTGACTTATCTGTGGAAACTCCGTTGGGAGAAACCTTCATTACATCCACTGTTTATAAGTCTTGTTTGGTTCAAATTGGTACCCTTACATTACATGTCGATCTTATTCCATTAAAAATACTTGCATTTGATGTGATTCTAGGGATTGATTGGTTAACTACTCATCATGCAAAAATTGATTATTTTCGTAAGGTTATTAGCTTTTATATTCCTAAACAACCTATTATGCGAATTCAAGCAACCAAACCATTAAAATCAATAACTGTCATCTCAAGCCATAAAGCTATTCGTTTATTAAAAAACGGATGTCAAGCTTTCTTAGCTCATGTCACGGATCTAAACAAAAATACGTCAGTTTTGAATGATATTTCTATTGTTAATAAATTTCCTGACGTATTCCCTGAAGAACTTCCTGGCCTACCCCCAGAGCGTGAAATTGAATTTTGTATCGACCTTGAACCCGGTACAAACCCATTTTCAAATCCCCATATCGAATGGCTCCTATTGAACTTCAGGAGTTAAAGATCTAACTGCAAGAAATGTTAGACATTGGTTTTATTCGTCCTATTACTTCTCCTTGGGGTGCTTCTGTTCTATTTGTGAAGAAGAAAGATGGGAGTATGCGACTTTGTATTGATTATCGGGAGTTGAATCATGTCACCATCATAAATAGGTACCCATTGCCACGTATTGATGACCTGTTTGACCAGTTACAAGGCGCTAAATTCTTTTCAAAGATTGATCTTGGTTCCGGATATCACCAATTAAAGATTAGAACCGATGATATTCCAAAGACGGCTTTTAGAACTCGGTACAAGCATTATAAATTCCTAGTCATGTCCTTTGGATTGACTAATGCTCCTGCTGCCTTTGTGGATATAATGAACTGAGTATTCAAGGAATATTTTGATCACTTTGTGGTCGTCTTTATTGATGACATCCTTATTTATTCCAAAAGCCGTGAAGATCATGAGCAACACTTGAGGCTGATACTCCAAAAGCTTCGTGAATACAAGCTTTAAGCCAAGTTAAAGAAATGCGAGTTCTGGCTTGAGGAAGTAGCATTCCTTGGTCACGTAGTATCAAGTCATGGAATATCTGTTGACCCGGCAAAGATTGAAGCTATTCAAAGTTGAGAGCAACCCAAATCAGTGATCGAAGTACGTAGCTTTCTCGGTTTAGCTGGTTATTATCGGAGATTCATGGAAGGATTTTCTCGAATCGCTACTCCATTAACTCAGCTGACTCGGAAAGATACAAAATTCGGTTGGAGCGAGGAATGTGAGAAGAGTTTTCAAGAACTCAAGATGAGACTCATTTCAAAGACTTGTTACGACAATACCATCCTGCTCTCGGAGGATTTGTCATCTACAAAGTGATGCTTCGGGCAAAGGGTTAGGATGTGTTCTCATGCAATATGGGAAAGTCGTAGCCTATGCCTCAAGACAACTCAAAGAATATGAGAGGAATTATCCTACTCATGATCTAGAGTTGGCAGCTGTTGTCTTCGCACTTAAAATTTGAAGGCATTACTTGTATGGAGAGAAAATGGAGATCTTTACGGATCATAAAAGCCTCAAATATTTCTTCACTCAAAAGGAACTCAACATGCGACAACGACGTTGGCTTGAACTATTGAAAGATTATGATCATACCATCCAATACCATCTTGGAAAAGCGAACGTGGTAGCTGATGCATTGAGTAGAAGATCATATGTAAGTACGAGTGCGATATTGTCAACTCAAAGGCCCATTTTGTGTGACTTGCAAAGGATGGAGATAGAATTAAAAACTCCAGGGACCCATGTGATGATGGCGAATATACGAGTACAATGGACTTTAATTGATAAAGTTAAAGCTGCTCAAACTACAGACCTGGAGCTGATGCGTATGAGGAAGAAAGTGCAAGAAGGTGATATCTTAAGCAAGAATCGATGAAGAAGGAATACTTGAGTCAACTCAGACTTTGTGTTCTAACGACCATGATTTAAAGTATAAAATCATGATGGAGGCGCACAACACAATCGCTTTTACAATCCATCCCAGAGTACCAAAATGTATCATGATATTAAATATTACATTTTGGTGGAGCAATATGAAAAGAGAGATAGCGTTGTTTATCTCAAGGTGTCTAACTTGTCAACGAGTTAAAGCGGAGCATCAAGTACTAAAAGGTCCATTGCAACCACTTGAAATTCCAAAATGGAAGTGGGAGCACATTACCATGGATTTCGTTACTGGTCTTCCTAAGGTTTCTCAAGGTATAAATGCGATTTGGGTCATTGTTGATAGATTGACCAAGTCTGCTCATTTTTTACCGATATGAGAAACTTATACACTTGAACGTCTTGCTCGTATGTACATAAATGAGATTGTAAAGGCGCATGGTATGCGGTATCCATAGTTTCGATCGAGTCCCAAGATTCACTTCACGATTTTGGGTTAGTTTGCAGAAAGCTATGGGCACAGATTTACGATTTAGCTCGGCATATCATCCTCAGACGGATGGGCAGTCGGAGAGGACTATTCAAACTCTTGAAGATTTATTAAGACTCTGTGTCCTTGACTTCAAGGAAAGTTGGGATAAGTTCTTACCATTGGTGGAGTTTTCCTACAATAACAGTTATCAAGCAAGTATTGGAATGGCTCCATTTGAGGCGTTGTATGGAAGAAAGTGTCGTTCTTCAGTATGCTGAGATGAGGTGGGTGAAGCAACGTTGTTGGGACCGGAGTTGGTATGTATAACTACGGAAAAGATTCAAACGATATGACGTGTAAAAACCTCACAAGATCGACAAAAGAGTTATGTTGATCTTCATCGAAAGGACGTGGAATTCAATATAGGAGATCATGTGTTGTTACGTGTTGCTCCATGGAAAAAAGTTACGAGATTTGGAAAAAGAGGAAAGCTCAATCCTCGATTCATCGGCCCATTTTTAATCCTCGATCGAGTAGGAACTGTGGTCTATAGACTCGCTTTACCGCCAAGTATGTCTCGTGTTCATAACGTTTTTCATTATGTTACGTAAATATGTGAAAGACCCGCACCACATAATTGAGTTAGAACCGAACGAAATAGCGGAAGATTTAACGTATGAAGAGGTTCCTGTTCAAATCTTGGATTAGAAGGAACATATTCTACGCTCCAAGGTTATACCTCAAGTCAAAGTTTTGTGGAGAAACCACGATGTTGAGGAAATGACTTGGGAGTTAGAATCTGAAATGAAATCAAGGTATCCTTACCTCTTCGACATACCAGGTACGTACCCTAATTTCGAGGGTGAAATTTCATAATAAGGGGAGGTTGTAAGACCCCAACTTTTATGAATAAAGATAAATTTTCTATAAATATCATTTTTGAATATTATGGAATGAATTTGATATAATGTTATAGTTGTGGGTAATATTTATAAATTTTGCAAAGTACGCAAGTTGTTATATAATATTCGATTGGTCGAGGAATATTAGTTTTAACAGGAAATATTCGTACAACGGCACAATCATTGGTGGACCCCGCAACGGAATTATTGTTGGATTGAGAAAACGACAAAAATACTTTATGGAAATAACGGCGGAAGTTTTATCGTTAACTGTTGAAACACCCGGTGTTAAAATTACGATGTCTGGCGTGGTTACACAATAGATGCACACCAGTATTGATTATTGATACTTACGTGAGAAGTCACTCAGTTTTGTTCAATTATTATTACAGTAATTGCTGCATAGTATCTCACGTTATTTGATTCAATTATTGTCAATATTTTATAATCAATAATTGAGAAGACAAAGTTATTAATATTATTATTTGCAATATTAACGATGTCTAGAAGTTTTGTCAAGGAGAGGTTTGGTCACCTAATTGCGCTCCAATGGAGAGAAATCCTTATCGGAAAGCCCCCTCTTTCCTGGGAACGACCTGGTCGATTAATATTGTGAATTATAATAATGATGATATATGTTGTTAAAAATATTGAGGGAATTTTTTTTATGAAGTATTTGTTGTAAATGTTACTTATTTTATGAACCTCCATTTACCCATTTTTCAAAATAATCGGTAGAAAATTATTTTATATAATAAAGGTGGGGCCCACATGTGGGGCCCATATGTGTTGAAAACTGATTTTGGAAATAGGGGTGGGAGGGAGTATACGTAAAGGGGAGGGATTTTATATATATATATATGTATATGTTGTGTGTGTGAGTGGAAAATGGTGAGAATGATGTGTGTGGATGTGGATGTGATTGATGTGGACATGTTGGTAGAAAAGTAAAAAATGTGTGTGTGTGTGTGTGTGTGTGTGTGTGTGTGTGTAAGAATGTGTGTAAGTTGAATTAATGGTGGTGGTGGGAAAGTGTTCTGATGATAGTGATAAGTGGATGAATTATAGGTGGTTTTGTTAATAACATGTGTTATATATATATATATATTTATATATTATATTTTTTTGTTTTTCTCAATAATGGTTTTGAATTCAAGCACTGATTATGGCAACAGACATCCGTGATTTATAAAATTATTGCGTCCGTATTATTTTCTAAACAGTACCCCTTCTATTTTCCTATAAATAGTGTAAGACCCCAAATAATTAATAAATGAAATTTAATTTCCTCTAATTATTATTTTGAAATAGTAAGGGTTGATGTGATTAATGTGGATAGTTATGGGTAAAATACGCAAATATTTCAAAATAAGCAAGTGGTTATAAAATATTCATTGTTGTTGGGGAATATTAGTTTGGTCGTGGAATATTAAATCTTTGTCGGGAATATTCGTATGATGGCAATGACCATGTGTGGCCCCATATAACGAAAGCGATTGAAGGAAGAAAACGACAAATATAAGTTGTTTAAAAATAACGGCGTAGTTATTACTGGTTTACCTTGTTGGAATACACGGTGGTTAAAACACAAGATGTCTGGCGTTGTTGCAAGATGACACGGTATATTGCCAATTATTGACTCTTACGTGAAGGCACTTACTCAATAATGGTTACGATAATTCTTGTGCGATATTTTATTGGTTAAATAATTATTAAGGTTGATATTTTATATTCTTGTTGTTTCATAATTGTCATTACACAATATTTTTCATTATCGAAGCAATAATTCATATTATCTGAATAATATTATTAGATAACATTATTGGCAATGTCTAGAAAGTTACATCTAAGGAGATGTTTGGTCACCTAATTGCGGCTACCAAGTGAGAGAAATTCTTATTGAAAGCCCCTCTTTCTTGGAACTTTTGGTTGTCGATATTGTGATTACGTAATATTATTTATGAATAATTAATTATTGATTCATATGATGAGGAAAATATTGATTTTATGTGGATATAGATGGAGAAAATTTTTAATGTGACAATTGTTGAAAATTGAAATTTTATCTTTTTCGATAAAATAATTCATTTAAATATATATATTATTATATTTTAATAATATAATAATGGTGATATTTTTACAACGAATGTGAAATATATGAGTATCTGAGGAGGAAGAGTATTTTTGTTGCAATAAATGTTTAAAACATGTTAAACATGTCAAATTGGACCCATTTATTGATTGAAATTTGATTATATCCTCTAAAATCGCTTGGTTGTGGATTTGGTCAATTTTTGCTTGGAATTTTGACAAACTTTCTTACGTAAAGTTGTAGAGAATTGAATTTCCTATAAAAACACGCGATATTTGAATTTTTCGACAAAAGGGCTATTTATTGTGAATTATTGAAGTTAGAAGCTCAAAATAATTAATTTTTGGAAGTTTAAATTATTTTAAATAATAAAACGTTTTTAACAAGGTAGGTGTGCCTTATAGCATGGAAAAATGAGATCAGATTGTCCAAGGTGTGCGTGAAGATTATATATTTATATTAATATTTTAATAAATTTTCTTTGCTTTGGTGTTCTAAGCATTTTCCTATAAATAAATTTGCTTTAGGTTAGAATTGAAAATCACACCGAAATGAAGTTTTCTCTCTATATATTATCGGCGTATTCTTGTGAGTATTTTGAGTATACTTTGAGTATTGCTATATCGGTGAAAGTTCAAGTTATAGCTTATATCCGATATTCAGCTTAAATCTTTTGTCTTTTTCCGAGGTAAGGGATATTATTTTTTTCGTAATGATATTATTTCTTCAATATCATTATCTTTGAAATATTGATCTGAAGTTTTATCAAATTTGAAACTTTTGGTGTCGAGTTACTATTCACGTGTCTGAGCCTTATTCACGATATCTGATCTTATTCACGAATACGGCCTTATTCATCGAAAAATGAAAATTTTTCTTTTCGTCAAAATATCTATTGTGGATACTAGCTTTGATTGTATCCATGTTTTGATCATTCTTGAATTTTACACCACTATGATTATTTTTGAGGTATTTTTGGGCGTGGATAAAACAAAGTACTAATCCTTAATCCTTAATCCTTGTCATTTTGATTCACCGGGATTCGTTTTTTAAAAAATATTTTCATCATCCTCGGTCTTAAATGATGATATTATGGAATATCTTTGGCCTGTAGTGCAAAGATGAATGATTTCTGATGAATATCTTTGGCCCGTAGTGCAAAGATGAACATGTGTTTAGATGAACATGACCAACTAGTAAATGTCCTTGGCCTGTAGTGCAAGGATGAATATATGATTCGAGATATATATTGATTGATGTTACGAGGATAAAATATATGATGATGGACCGTTAAATTCATAGATATTAGTAGATTTCATCCTCTACGTAACTCTTACATGAATTAATATTTTCCATCATGCAGTATTGATTTAAAATTGTTGTCTATTGTATTCTATTAGATTTTTTTTCCCTGTTGAAGACTAACGATAATTTGTTACGTATTATCTTAGTCATAATATTCTTTACCTTGGGCTAGTTGAGGTCACCCTTTTCCTTTTTGTTCCATTTTTCTTCTCGGGGAGGCGAGAATGTAATGAGTACTAGAGTCCTGGGTATGGAATGATGGTTTTAGAGAGTTGTTTAGTAGTCCTCACCATTTCTTAAAAATAATGTATCAATAATTATGATGAGGATTTATTTGTATGTGGATATTGTTTAGATGGCAATATCGTATTTAAACTCACAGCTTTATTGTTGTAATAATAAAGTTGTAGTTGTTTCATCTGAGTGTATTGACAACTCGAATGGGTGATGTATACTTATTTTGGCGGTGTCACAGCTTGGTATCAAAGCTTAGGGATATGATCTCCATGGAGATCGGGAATAGAACTAGGAGGGAGGCAGAGTAAATCCTTCATTAGTGTGTCCTACCTAAGTTTATTTGTTAGTTGGTCAGTATATAAGGATATATGTGATATATTGATTTGCTTAATTAACCCTTGTTTTATGACAATATTTGAGAATGTCGACTGAGAATATTAACAATGGAAATGAGACCGTGGAGACGCCTTGTACTCACCAACGAGGAGAACGTGCAATAGCTGGTAATGTTCCTCCTGTGAACAACACCACGGAGCGTAGATGATGAACGAGGGGATGTTTAGAAGCTTTTTGCAGTTCATGCAAAATCAGATGAGGGAGACTCGTGTTCAAAACATAGGAGGAAATGATAGCAATTCACGGGTTGTCACAACATGACGATTCAAAGAGTTGGGACCACCAAATTTAAGGGAAAGCTTTGATCCGATCATGGCGGAAACATGGGTCAAGCAAATTACCAAGATATTCGATGTCTTGGGATGCGGAGGAATAGAAGGTTCCATTCGCCACATTTATGTTCCGTGGCGCGGCGTGACTCTTGGTGGGAGATGCATGAAGCGTACCCATCCAAATTGCCGCACTCAAAGATGTCTTGGGAGACGTTTGAAACTATTTAATGACAAATACTTTCCCGAAAGTGTTAAATCATATGAAGGAAGTGGAGTTTATTAGGCCGAGCGAGAACAACATGGCGGTGTCTCGATCTGGGCGAAGTTTGCAGAGTTATCCGAGTTTTGCACCTCATTTGGTGGAAAATGAGGAACGATGACGCGGATGTTTACGAGAGGTTTGAAACCCGGATATCGTCGATTATCTCATCTCTCATAAATTTTCTCTTTATTCAGATGTTGTTAATAGGGCTCAATTGTTAGAAGCGAGATAACGAAGTACTGTCAACCGAGGTACCACAATCGAGGATCATCTACCGAGATATAGTCAACAAAACAACAATAACCAAAGGAGAAAAAGAAAAGATTTTATTAAAAATGGTAACCACTCGGTGGTAATCATGGCCATGAAAATAGAAGAAGCGAGTTAGGAGGAGATTTTAAAAGAGGAGATTCAACAACGACCATGTGAAGACAGCGATTGCAAGAAGAATCGGGTTCCAAGGAGGAGAAACGACCACCGGTATACGCTATAAATCTGGGAAAGAGGGACATATCGATCCAAACGCCCACAACAGATTCGGTATGCTATAATTGTGGAAAGGAAGGACATATCGCTTTCGAGATTGCACTGGTAGCGAAACCTAGTTCAATGAGGGACGGTGACTCAAAAAGATCATCCCGAAAAAAGTCAAAGTCAATCGGTTCTGGAAGAAGCGTTTGTTGTGGTAGTCAAAAATGCGAGGAACCCAAACGAGGTGATCACGGGTAAGCTATTTATAAATTCTTGTGAAGTTTATACTTTACTAGATCTAAGTGCTACCCATTCATTTATCTCTCTCCTACTTGTGCTCAACGCGTTTAAATTTAACTCCTAAAAATTAGACTTTGACCTATCTGTGGAAACTCCGTTAGGAGAAACTTTCATCACATCCACTGTTTATAAATCTTGTCTAATCCAAGTTGGCACCCTTATCTTACCTGTTGACCTTATCTCTTTAAAGATACTTGCTTTTGATGTGATTTTAGGGATTGATTGGTTAACTACTCATCATGCCAAAATTGATTATTTTTGTAAGGTTGTTAGTTTTCATATTCCTAATCAACTTTTTGTTGTTCAATTCGAGCTAACTAAACCATTAAAATCAATCACCGCTACATCTAATCATAAAGCGATTCGTTTATTGAAAAACGGATGTCAAGCTTTCTTAGCCCATGTTATGGATTTGAATAAAGACACGTCAAAATTGAATAATATTTACATTGTTATTAACTTTCCCGGCGTATTTCTGAAGAACTTCCCTGGTCTACCCCCGAACGTGAAGTTAAATTCTTTATTGACCTTGAACTGTACAAAAGCCCATTTCTAAAACCCCATATCGAATGGCTCCTATTGAACTTGAGGAGTTAAAGGTCCAACTACGAGAATTGTTGGACATCGGTTTCATTAAATCTAGTACATCTCCTTGGGGTGCTCTGTTTTATTCGTAAAGAAGAAAAGACGGGAGTATGCGACTTTATATTGACTATCGGAATTGAACCGTGTCACCATCAAGAATAGGTATCCTCTACCTCGTATTGATGACTTGTTTGACCAGTTGCAAGGAGCACAATTCTATTCAAAAATCGATCTTCGTTATGGATATCATCAGCTGAAAATTAGAACTGAGGATATTCCAAAGACTGCCTTCAGAACTCGGTATGGGCATTATGAATTCTTAGTTATGTCTTTCGGATTGACTAATGCTCCTGCGGCTTTCATGGATATGATGAATCGAGTATTCAAAGAATATTTGGATAAATTCGTTGTTATCTTTATTGATGACATCCTCATATATTCCAAAAGCCGTGAAGATCATGAGCACCATTTGAAGCTAGTACTCCAAAGGCTTCGTGAAAACAAGCTATATGCTAAGTTGAAGAAATGCGAGTTCTGGCTTGAGGAAGTAGCATTCCTTGGACACGTGGTATCAAAACATGGAGTATCTGTTGACCTTGAAGATTGAAGCAATACAAAGTTGGGAACAGCAAAATTCGGTGATCAAGTCACGTAGCTTTTGGGTTTAGCTGGTTATTATCGAGATTCGTGGAAGGGTTTTCTCGAATCGCTACTCAGATTAACTCATCCGACTCGAAAGGATACAAAATTCATATGGAGCGAGGAATGCGAGAAGAGTTTCCAAGAGCTTAAGAGAGACTCATTTAGGCACTGTTTCTAACAATACCATCCGGTACGGATGGATTTGTTATCTACAGCGATGCTTCGGCAAAGGGTTAGGATGTGTTCTCATGCAACATGGGAAAGTCATAGCCTATGCCTAGCGACAACTTAAAGAATATGAGAGGAATTATCCTACTCATGATCTAGAGTTGGCAGCAGCTCGTTTTTGCGCTAAAGATCTGGAGGCACTATCTATATGGGGAGAAAGTGGAGATATATTCGGACCATAAAAGCCTTAAATATTTCTTCACTCAAAAGAACTCAACATGCGGCGCAATGACGTTAGCTCGAGCTATTGAAAGACTACGACCACACTATTCAATACCATCCCGGAAAAGCGAACGTGGTAATGACGCGTTAAGTAGAAGATCATATCACGAGAACAAGTGCGATGATGTCAAGTATACGACAGAGCCAACTTTAATACAAAAGTTAAGGTTGCTCAAGCCACCGGCATCTTAGAGATGATGCATATGAAGAAGAAAGTACAAGAAGGTGCTATTCCTAAGCGAGAATTGATGAAGAAGGAATACTTGAGTCCACCTGCACTTTGTGTTCCTAACGATTACGATTTGAAGTACAAGATCATGATGGAGGCACACAATACACCATTTGCAATCCATCCTCGAAAGTACTAAAATGTATCGTGATCTTCGACATACATTTTGGTGGAACAATATGAAGAGAGAGATTGCAAAGTTTATCTCAACATGTTTAACTTGTCAACGTGTAAAGGTGGAGCATCAAGTGCCTAAGGGACCATTGCAACCACTTGAGATTCCGAAATGGAAGTGGAACACATTACCATGGATTTCGTTATGCGGGTCTTCCCACGGTTTCTCAAGGCATAAATGCTATTTGGGTTATTGTTGATAGATTAACCAAGTCTGCACATTTCTTGCCGATCTGAGAGACTTAATCTCTTGAACGTCTTGCTAGTATGTATGTAAATGAGATTGTGAGGTTGCATGGCATGCCAAGATCTATAGTTTCGGATCGTGACCCAAGATTCACTTCAAGATTTTGGGTTAGCTTGCAAAAAGCTATGGGTACGGATTTACGATTCAGTTCGGCATACCATCCTCAAACGGACGGACAATCAGAGAGGACTATTCAAACTCTTGAAGATTTATTAAGACTTTGTGTCCTAGACTTCAAGGGCAGTTGGGATAAGTATTTACCATTGGTGAAATTCTCCTACAACAACAGTTATCAGGCAAGTATAGGTGTGGCTCCATATGAAGCGTTATATGGACGAAAATATCGTTCTCCAATATGTTGGGATGAGGTGGGTGAAGCAACATTGTTGGGACCCGAGTTAGTATGTATGACTACCGAAAAGATCCAAATGATTCGACAACGTATACAAACGGCACAAGATCGACAAAAGAGTTATGCGGATCTTCATCGAAAGAATGTGGAATTTAGTATAGGGGATCATGTATTGTTGCGAGTTGCTCCATGGAAGGGAGTTACAAGATTTGGGAAGAAAGGAAAGCTCAATCCACGATTTATTGGTCCATTTCAAATTCTTGACCGAGTAGGAAATGTAGCCTATAGACTCGCGTTACCTCCAAGTATGTCTCGTATTCATAATGTGTTTTACATATCTCGTATTTCATAAATATGTGAAAGACCCGAACCACGTTATTGAGTTAGAACCCGGATGAGATAGCCAAGACTTAACGATGAGGAGGTACTTGCCAAGATCTTGGATAGAAAGGAGCATGTTATACGCAGAAGAAGTCATACCACAAGTTAAAGTCTTGTGGAGGAACCATGCTATAGAAGAAATGACCAGGAATTGAAAGCGAAATGAAAGTGAGGTATCCTCACCTTTTCAAACACTGTGTATCGTATGTCAATTTCGAGGATGAAATTTCATAAGGAGGGAGGTTATGCGACCCCAAATAATTAATAAATAAAATTTAATTTCCTCTAATTATTATTTTGAAATAGTAAGGGTTGATGTGATTAATGTGGATAGTTATGGGTAAAATACGCAAATATTTCAAAATAAGCAAGTGGTTATAAAATATTCATTGTTGTTTGGGGAATATTCGTTTGGTCGTGGAATATTAAATGCTTTGTCAGAATATTAAATGCATTGACGTTGACAGATGTATGTGTGGGCCCCATAACGGAAAAAGCGATTGGAGGAAGAAAATGACAAATATAAGTTGTTTAAAAATAACTACAGTAGTTGTTACCGCTTACATTCGTTGGAATACCGGTGGTTAAAACACACGATGTCGTGTTGTTGGACAAGAAGATACCAGGTATTGCACCAATTATTGACTCTTACGTGAAGAAGGCACTACTCAATAATGGTTACTGATAATTACCGTATGCGATATTTTATTGGTTCAATAATTATTGCGTTGATATTTTATATTCTTTGTTGTTTCAATAATTGTCATTACACAAGATTTTTCATTATCGAAGCAATAATTCATATTATCCTAATAATATTATTAGATAACATTATTGGCAATGTCTAGAAAGTTCTCGTCTAAGGAGAGGTTTGGTCACCTAATTGCGCTACTTGATAAGGAAAAAATTCTTATTAAAAGCCCCTCTTTCTTGAACCGCTGCTGGTTGTCAATATTGTGATTACAGAATATTATTTATGAATAATTAATTATTGATTCATATGATGAGGAAAATATTGATTTTATGTGGATATAGATGGAGAAAATTTTTAATGTGACAATTGTTGAAAATTGAAATTTTATCTTTTTCTCGATAAAATAATTCATTTAAATATATATATTATTATATTTTAATAATATAATAATGGTGATATTTTTACAACGAATGTGGAATATATGAGTATACGAGGAGGAAGAGTATTTTTGTTTCAATAAATGTTTAAAACATGTTAAACATGTCGGTGAACCCCATTTATTGACTGAAATTTGATTATAGCCTCTAAAATCGCCTATTTGTGGATTTCGGTCAATTTTTGCTTGGAATTTGGACAAACTTTCTTCTGTAAAGTTGTAGAGAATTGAATTTCCTATAAAAACTCGCAAGATTTGAATTTTCTGACAAAAGAGCTATTTATTGTGAATTATTAAAGTTCCGAAGCTCCGAAATAATTGATTTTTGGAAGTTTAAATTATTTTAAATAATAAAAATGTTTTTAACAAGGTAGGTGTGCCCACTAGCATGGAAAAGAGCTGAAATCAGATTGTCCAAGGTGTGCGTGAAGATTATATATATATATATATATATATATTAATATTTTAATAAATTTTACTGCTTTTGGTGTTACAAGCATTTTCCTATAAATAAATTTGCTTAGGTTAGAATTGAAAATCACACCGTAAAATCAAGTTTTCTCTCTCTATATTATCGAGCGTATTCTTGTGAGTATTTTGAGTATACTTTGAGTATTGCTATATACGGTGAAAGTTCAAGTTATAGCTTTATATCCAAAGATTTCATTAAAAAGTATTGTCTTTTCCGAGTTAAGGGATATTATTTTTTTTCGTAATGATATTATTTCTTCAATATCATTATCTTTGAAATATTGATCTGAAGTTTTTATCAAATTTGGAACTTTTGGTGTCTGAGTTATTATTCACGTATCTGAGACTATTCACGATATCTTGTCTTTATTCACGAATAAGACTATTCATCGAAAAATGAAATTTTTCTTTTCATCCAAAATATCTATTGTGGATACTAGCTTTGATTGTATCCATGTTTTGATCATTCTTGAATTTTACACCACTATGATTATTTTTGAGGTATTTTGGATGTGGATAAAACAAAGTATGAATCCTTAATCCTTAATCCTTGTCATTTTGATTCACCGGATTCGTTTCTTTTAAAAATATTTTCATCATCCTCGGTCTTAAATGATGATATTATGGAATATCTTTGGCTTTATAGTGCAAAGATGAATGATTTCGATGAATATCTTTGGCCCAGTAGTGCAAAGATGAGCAGGCGTTTAGATGAACATGATCAATGAATGAATGTCCTTGCTTTTGTAGTGCAAGGATGAATATATGATTCCGATATATATTGATTGATGTTACGAGGATAAAAATATTGATGATGGATCGTTAAATTCATAGATATTAGTAGATTTCATCCTCTACGTAACTCTTCTATGAATTAATATTTTCATTGCAGTATTGATTTAAAACTTGTTGTCTATTGTATTCTATTAGATTTTTTTCCTGTTGAAGACTAACGATAATTTGTCTGTATTATCTTAGTCATAATATTCTTCTTCGGGCTAGTTGAGGTCACCCTTTTCCTTTTTGTTCCATTTTTCTTCTCGGGAGGCGAGAATGTAGCGAAAATGCAGCCTGGGTATGGAATGATGGTTTTAGAGAGTTGTTTAGTAGTCCTCACCATTTCTATAAAATAATGTATCAATAATTATGATGAGGATTTATTTGTATGTGGATATTGTTTAGATGGAAATATCTGTATTTAAACTCACAGTTTTATTGTTGTAATAATAAAGTTGTAGTTGTTTCTGTACCGTGTATTGACAACTCAGAATGGGTGATGTATACCTATTTTGGGGGTGTCACAAATAGGATGCTTAGTTAGAATTGAAATCACACCAGAAATTCTCTTCTATAATCTTGAGCGTATTTCTTTAGAGTTTTAATAAGCTTTGAGCGTAGTACAAGTTTTCTTCAAGAATATCCTCGCCCTACCAGTTGGAACACTCTTATATCCAGTTTTTTTAACAGTAAAGGGGTATTATTTCTTTTGTATTCATGAAGAGAACTTCTGTTATTCCATTATTTATTATTCTGTTGGAATAACCTGTATACGCGGGCTACCCTATACTTGGTGAAATTCTTCTGTTATTTTCTTCTTTATTATTCTTTTGGAATATCATGTTTGTCGTTTTACGTAACCCGATTCCGCTCTTTATTATTCTCATTTGGAATATCCTCATCATGCGTTTACTGCCGGGACCGGTTCCGTTAATTATTATTACATTAGAATAACCCGCTTTTGTCTGGGCCTATCGCGCGTGGTGATTTTTTTTTTGTTATTCCATTCCTTATTATACTCGGTTGGTTAAAGTTTTGACTTCTATACTCCATGAAATTAGTGTAATATCCTTGATATTTGCGCTTCATCCAATATCTTTTTCATGGAAATATTCTTACGAGTATTCTTGAATTTTACTCTACAAAGCAAAGATCATGTTGACAATTTGGGCGTTATTGGTTCTGGATAAATTAATTCTTGAACTTGTTTTATTGAATTCTTATATCATTGTCATCATCATCATGTTTATATTTTTTTGAAAGTCATCTGTGGCCTATAGTGCATAGATGGACTTGGTATGATTATGACCAGGGATTATTCGGTATAATCATGACCGTAATGTTACAAATAATGTGGTAAAAGTCTCCTTTGGCCCGTAGTGCATTGATGGACAGTTGTTGGCATGATCATGACCATTGATGAATACACGAATATCCTTGGCCCGTAGTGCATAGATAATTTGTGGTCGTGATACTAATGAATATCCTTGGCCGTAGTGCAGGGATGATGTGGATTATTTATTAAGCTGAGTCCTAGCGATAATAGTGATGAAAAACCTTTTAAATCATAAAAGATAGTAGATTTTATTCTCTACTTAACTCTTTTAATGGATTGCTTGATCCGCTGCAGTTAAACTTGATGTCAATTATATTTTATCAGTTTATAACATTGTTGAAGACTAATGATAATTTATTCTGCATTATCTAAGTCATAATATTTCTTACTGGGCTAGTTGAGCTCACCCTTTCTTTCATTGTTCTCTTCAGAAAATGAGAATATAGCTGGGACGAGTCGGGGAACGGAGTGATGGATCAGATGATAGTATTAGTAGTTCTCGCTATTCTATTCAATAGTGTGACAATAAATGTAATGAGGACTTATTCTGAGAGTGGATATTGTCTAGAAGACAGTATTTGTATTGAAACTCACAACTCTCTTGTTGTATATTAAAGATTTTATTTGTATTCTGTACCATGTATTTGGCGACTCAGAATAGGTGATGTATACCTATTTTGGGGGCATCACATATTATGACTAAGATAATGCAGAATAATTTATCCTTAGTCTTCAATAATGTTAAACTGATATAATATAACAAACATCAAGTTTAACTGCAGCGGAACAAGCAATCCATTAGAAGAGTCAAATAGAGAATAAAATCTACTATCTTCTATAATTTAAAAAATTTTCATCAATTTTTATCGCTGAGACTCAGCTTAATAAATAATCCACATCATCAAAGCATCCCTGTACTACAGGCCAAAGATATTATTTAGTATCACGACCACGAATTATCCATGCACTACGGGCCAAAGATAATCGTATTTTCATCAATGGTCCTGATCATGCCATAAAACAATTCATCTTTGCTCCCTTGGCCGAAGAGAATCCATAGCCATGATCATACCAAAAACTGTCCATCAATGCACTACGGGCCAATGAGGACTTTTTCCACATCAATTGTAACATTACGGTCATGATTATACCGAATAATCCCTGGTCATAATCATACCAAGTCCATCTATGCACGTAAGCCAAAGATGACTTTTACCACATCATTCGTCACATTACGGTCATGATTATACCGAATAATCTCTGGTCATAATCACACCAAGTCCATCTATGCACGTAAGCAAAAGATGACTTTTACCACATCATTAGTCACATTACGGTCATGATTATACCGAATAATCCTTGGTCGTAATCACACCAAGTCCATCTAGCACGTAAGCCAAAGATGACTTTTACCACATCATTCGTCACATTACGGTCATGATTATACCGAATAATCTCTGTTCATAATCAGACCAAGTCCATCTATGCACGTAAGCCAAAGATAACTTTTATCACAATATAAACATGAGAATGATGACAATGATATAAGCATTAATCAAACGAAAATTAGGATAAATATTAAAGACTTTAAATTTATCCAAATATTATCAATCACTCATAATCTAATATTATTAATATCATAACAATATTTTAATCACTTCTTAAACTTATAAACAATTTATTTCAATTGTTTATACTTTACCAAATAATGCATTTAATCATTCAAAAATGACATACTCATATGATTTCATCACCAATGATTAAATCCCTCATCAAAAATCTGTATATACCTTATATAGGATTCCCAAGCCATAAAATCCTATTTTCCAATTTTGTTACTTCATATAACATATTTAATTCATTTATTCATAACTAGTTCATTTTCATGAAAAATACCAAATCAGTCCCAAAAATATTTCTTTTCTGGGATTTAGCAGAATATAGTCCCATATTGAACATATATTTTTCTCGGAATTTTTAAAATTCATTTACTATTTTTCATATGGCTAAAACTGCCGAATATTTAGACATTTATCATAAATTGTACTTTTGTCTAAAAATTTCGAAATTTACAAGATATACTACTTTTATATATATGTACTCCTAATAAAAATTTCATCAAGTTTGGAGTTAACCACAAGGAGTTATAAGGGTTTACTTTTAAAATAGTCTTTTCCCATAAAATCCATAACTCCTAATCTATACATCCAAAAATCTCCATTTTTGGACACAATCTAGAAAACTCATCAAATTATCATTTCAAATTTTTCTTGAATGTTTAAGGGTCAGAAAAATTATGAAACTGCCCCTGGCAGAAACCCCTTTTGAATGAAAATACTATTCATATGAATACGAAGGATCATTCACCATGCATGTGGAAATCCACATAGACAGGTTATTCCAACAGAATAATAAAGAATGGAATAATGTATGGATTCTCCATGCATGCGATAGAGACCGCACAAACAAAGTTATTCCCAATGAGAATAATAAAGACGGAACCAATTCCCGAGTAAAACGCATGCAGTGATATATTCCAAATGAATAATAAAGATTTTAACTAGGTCCCACGTAAAACGCATGCATGAGGATATTCCAATGTAATAATAAAGATTTTAACCAAGTCCGTACAAACGCATAAACGAGGATATTCCAATAGAATAATAAAGAATGGAATATCGGAAGAATTTCACCATGTATGCAGATTTGGCATAAAATGTGTTTTTCCAATGAATAATAAGAATGGAATAATGTAAGAATTTCACCATGTATGCGGCACTTCAGCATATCAAAGTTATTCAATATAATAATAAAGAATGGAATAATGAAGTTCTCTTCATGAATACTGAAAGAAATAATACCCCTTTACGAGTACAACAAATAATATCCCTTACCTTTGAAAGAAGAAGAGTACTTGAATTGTAGGGATTTGAGGATATACTCAAGAAAACTTGCACTATATGCTCAAAGCTTTCTTAAACTCTAAAGAAATACACTCAAGATTATAGAAGAAGAACTCTCTTTATAGTTTCTCTCTCTAGAGTTTCAAAGAATTAAATAAAAATAATGATGGAATGAGCTTATTTTTATGAAGAATGGACCGCATAAGAACTAATTCATGAATCGGTCTAGATTGATTTACTTTTAATCGACGGTCCAGATTTAAAGCAAAATCTTTTAAATAAAATATAATATATTCTATTTATAATCTAATAAAACGAATAACTTTATAAAAGTATTCATTTTTTATATAAAAAGATTTTACTATGCAAAAATACTACGCAGCACTATGCAACACTATACATAATAAAATATAATATATTCTATTTATAGAATAACTTTATAAAAGTATTTTATTTTATATAAAAGATTTTACTATGCAAAACACTATGCATAATAGAATATAATATATTTTATTTATAGAATAACTTTATAAAAGTATTCTGTTTTATATAAAAAAACTTTTCTGTTTTATTACATTATTAATACTAATAAAACAAAACTTATCACCTTTATTATAATTTCAACCAACGGTCTGAAAAATTATCACATCTCTTCATGGAATAATATTGTACTCAAAAATGATTTGGACTGAAAAAAAATATATTTTTCGGGTAAATAGTACTTTGGGAATAGTACCTTGTGAATAGTACCCCGACACAAAAAGTGTCCCAAATACCCGAGTGAACAATACTAGAGTGAATAGTAATCGGGTGAATAGTAATCCATGAATAGTGACTCGTGAATAGTACTCCGACACGAAAAATACCTCAAATACTTGAGTGAATAATATTCGGGTGAATAGTAATTTAGGTGAATAATAACCCATGAATAGTAACTCGTGAATAGTACTCCGACACAAAAAGTACCCCAAATACTCGAGTGAACAATACTAGAGTGAATAGTAATCGGGTATTTTATGACAACTTGTCTACTTTGAAAATTTTTCACATATCACCCTTAACTTTAAACTTTTATCAATTTAACTATTTACCAAAATAGAAAAATTGAATACTTTTATTTCATAAAATTCAGGGTCTCACATAAAATCAAGGAGAAATAACTGCCATAATTAATAATTCAAATTCAAATATATTGGATCTAACAAAAAAAACAAATTCAAAAATAATTGCATACTAATTCCAAGCAAGAACAGAGTTACCAAACAAATCGAAAACAAAAAAAAAATGAAATCACGAACAACCAAAACAAATCGAAAAAGAAAAAGTCAGTTACCAAACCAGTAATAACAGATCCAAAACGAATTCGAAGTAGCCGAACAAAGAGGAAATCACGAACAACCAAAACAAAACAAATTGAAGAAGAAGAAGAAGAAGAAGTCGGAGTTACCAAAAAAATCAAAGAAGAAGAAGTCGGAGTTACCAAACCAGTAATAACATATCCAAAACGAATTCAGAGTCTCCGAATAAAGAGGAAATCACGAACAAATTTTTTTTATGAATATTTGGTTACCTACAAAAACTAAAATGGTTACCTTTGTATGAAGGTTTGGCTACCAACTGTACCATATTCAAAATAATTTTATTTTTAAAAGGTTATTTATAAGTAACTAACAGCTACATAAATGGAAACTTAGACATGGCATTTCAGATACCATCCGCACGTAACACTTGGGAACTGTTCTTAATTTTTTTTATAATTAATTGGTAACCCAATAAAACTGAATTGGTTACCTTTTTATGAAGGCTTGGCTACCAAATTATAAATAACATTTTTAAAATAAAATTATTATGAATATGGTGCAGTTGGTAGCCAAATCTTCGTACAAAGGTAACTATTTTAATTTTTGTAGGTAACCAAATATTCATAAAAAATAAACCGCGCCTCTGCCACAAAATCGTTTTCTGCGCAAGCCTCTCACCAACTCGTTTGTTGTGTGCCTCCCACCAAATTGTAAGAATAGAAATACTGATAACTGAATGAAGACTCACCTAAAAAAATCCTGATTTATCAACCATGGGGAACAAATAAACCCTTAAATCTAGAACAAGAACGTTCCTTTATCAAAAGTGTTTACATGTATAACCTTCAATGTTGCTGGGTTCAAATTAATTACCAATAATTAGCAAACTAACTGATAAAATACTAGGGTTTTGCAGATGAGCTTTACTTCCTCAGTGATGAGAACATAGAGGTGCTTTCCGGAGAAAATAAGGATATTCAGATGTACATGGAGGACAAAAAGGGTTAAATGTAGCAGAAAAGACAATATTGTCCTTGCTGTTTAAAGTTTCAGGCATTTTGTTGATGGTAGATAATCGGAGGGAGACGGCGCGTGGATGAGGAGGGTGGAGGAGTAGGAGCGTGGATGTTGTTCTGTTCTTGTAATCAGTATGCAGTTGTTCTAGATGAGGAGAGAGAGAAAAAGCCATGGAGATAACTAATCTCTAAATTAAAGAATTTTAATTGCATACTAATTCCCTAAATTAGGGAATCCTAATTGCACTAATATTATAAATAAATATGAAATTATATTAATTGTGTAAATATTTTATGAGTACACTATTGTTGTAATTATTTTTAAAAATATTATAGAATATATAATTAACCCTAGGGTGGGTTTTTCGTTTGGCCCAACCCATATAATATGGGTATCCTTTCTCTCATACACTATTTGGGCCCACATATCTACTTCAACATCCACGTCAGCTACAAGTAGACAAACAATCATTGAAACATTTTCAGTTAGAACTCTTACGTGCGGACATGATAATTGAACATAAAAATTGAAACATGAGTGAGGTCTAAATATAAATATGTGAAATTATAAAGCATTCGTGTCTAATTATCATGTCTGT
Organism: Panax ginseng; assembly: GCA_020205605.1. Classification (NCBI taxonomy): domain Eukaryota; kingdom Viridiplantae; phylum Streptophyta; class Magnoliopsida; order Apiales; family Araliaceae; genus Panax; species Panax ginseng. The sequence continues at coordinate 131,170,856 of CM035145.1, read as the reverse complement.
GTAGAATTATTTTTTTTCTTGTTAAGTCACTCAATTTTTTAGAAAATTAATATTTCCACATGATTTTTTGATATTTTCACACAAAAATGGTCGTTATAGATCATATAGCGACGATTTTTATCAGCGCTATACATCTATAACGACACTTCTTATGTGAAAATATAAAAAAGTCATGTGGTATAAAAATGTACCAATATAAATATTTACGAAAAAATATATTATTAATTAAATAATTATGCGTGTTTGTAAATATTAGTTGATAGTTTGTACAATGTACGGAATAGTATGAGTAACAGATTGTATAATTTGTTAAAATTACAATGAGAAAATTATTTTTTTTATAATAAGTTATTTTCGTATAAACTTTTAAATATATTTTTGCATGACGTATTATTTACATTTGTAAATATATTGATTTTGTTAATATTGTTTCTACCTTTAATGCGATAAAAATTGTATTTTTAACTCAGCAATTAGGAAGATACAAATTGTTCTTGGGCCTGTCCATACAAACCGGGCCTGTCCATACATCCCGGGTCATATTAACTCCCCTATATGTATATATAAACATATACATATATTCACTGTATATAAGGAAGAGGAGAGAGAAAGAGGGTTCTTCAAGTTCTCATTTCTCACATTTTCTCTACGATTACAAACCGAGCCACCATGGCCATGAACAGCGGATTGAGATCCTGCGCTTCAAAGCTGCTGACAACTACCGAAACAATTCTACCCAAATCAGGTCCAAACCCTAATATGATTTTTTTAATTTACAAATCAATCACTCTAGGGTTTCGCTATTTGGCTGCTGAGAAGATTTGGATATTAGTTATTGATTTTTTGTGTATTAACTAATGAAAGGTGTGGTTTGTTATTTGATTGCAAAATTATGGAAATATAATGTTTTTATATCTTTAGATCTGTTTTTTTTATTGGTGTTAATCATGTGTTTCTTTGGGGCATGTGCTATCTGTGTTTGTGTGTGACTGCGTATATTTATAGTAATTTGATTTGCGAAAATTATTGTGATAGATTAGAATTTATTTTTTAATGGATCAGTTTAAATTAAGTTGTAGTATATTTGTGATGTGGTTTTTGTGCCTATGTATGTTTGAGAGAGACTTGAGACATGGAATTGATGACAGAGATGTATCATTTGTATAATCTTTTTCTTTATGTGTTGATGAATGGCGTCATATTTTGATTACATGATGATTTTGATTAGCCTTTGCATGGTATGGGGTTTATTTACTGAGAAATGGGTTTTAATTACAACATGTGGCCAGGTAATTACCTTGGGTACGTTGAAGAGTTTTTCTATTTTGATGCTATTTAAAATATGATGGACTACTTTAATGAGGAGTTCAGTGTCTTTTGGGTATGTAGGTGGGATAAGCACATATCATTAGTAGAAACATCACAGAATTTTTGGTGAATACTTCTTATTTTGCATACCTTATCATACCAGGCCTGCTTATATTGAACATGAGGCCATTTTGATTGGTTTGTTGGATCCTAGCTAAGGGACTGTCTAGACTTGGTGGTGCTCTGATCGATTGAACTACAATCACAGGTGTCTAGCTCACCTATAGCATTCTTAGGAATACCTCTCTAAGAAAGCAGACTCGGATAAGATATATAGAATGGCTAATAGATAGATTCCATTTTTGCTCTATCTTTCCCAGATGAGAATTATTTCTGCTAGCAAATTGTATCAACCAGGAAATTCCAAAATTTTGTATAGAAAGAGAATAGATTTGTCTTTCCCTTAACCCAGCATAAATATATACAAGTCATTATCGAGCACAAACATATTTAGGGTGCTGACTTCTGAGTAGTTTCACACCTGATATTGATATGTTGGTATGCATGTTTTTTGAGAAATCAAATAGTGATACACCAGGGGTATGTTGGTATTATATATATATATATATATATATATATATATATATATATATATATATATATATATATAAATTCTGTGGTGGAACAAAATATCTCTCATTTCCCCCTCGAATAGATTTTTATTTTTGGTTTCCAAGGGAATATTCTTATGTTGCCTCAAAGGGGGTCAACGTTCTCTTTCAAGCCTTTCAACCAATCGATACGATCCCGGAGAGCTGCTTTTGCTAAAACTCGAGCAGTTTTTGGAAACTCGCTTTTGATATGAAACTTTGAGTACTCAGAGATGCTAATTATTTACACATTTGTAAATATAACGATTAACCCTTTCCTTGTCCAGTGTCAGCTCATATTCTTGAAGTCTTTCCTGTATCTCACAGGCTTTTGATATGGTTTCTTTGTGTTTCCTTAATAGTTATATTTTCATTTACATAAATGTATGGTCAAAATAACTACATGTTTTTCGTGACAAAATTTATTTTCAAATTTGAACATGTTGAAAAGTGTATACATCATCCAAGAGTTTCCATGAGTGTCTGATATGGATACATCATGATCGTTGAAGTACTGCTGCTTCATTACTAAAAAGTCATGTTATTTAAAGAGTTTGAGATATTTTCTTATCATCGTCATACCCAATTTTCAGATCTGCCATATCATTTTGATATAACAATTTATTTTTAGATTGTGTGCTCCACATCTTGTCCGTTTTATCCATGAGTGGATGCTCTAGTTGCAAACTCGGGTTATCCTGCACCACTTATTGTGTAAAAAACGGTTAAAGTTCATCAACATATGTTGTGATTGCAGAACATTTTGTTATGTTTTTTTGGTGTCCACATTTTGTTAAATGTTATTTTAGCGTGTAGGTAGAAACAGTGAGAGAGACGAATCAGAGGTAGTGTAAATCCCCGACAACATTTGGGAGGAACAACTGATTGGACGATGCATTTTTTTATTTTTATTTTTATAATTTCAGTTATACTTTTTTATTACTCATTTTAAGGTTTTGCAACATTGGTTAAGTGTGCCTTTAGTCTCTTTAGTGCTTGGCTTTTGCACTCTTATTTGTTAGCCGTACTTAGCTAACTTCATTTTTTGGGCCATAGATAGCAGTCCTGGTTCGCTGATCACAACCCAAAGTAGAAATCTCTATTACACTACTGAGTCAACACTAAACAGTTTCATGCTTAGTATGCCCCTAACATTTTTCAAATATTTGAAGTGAGGTATGATAAAAAAAAATCCACTAGAGCTTCCTGAAAGGATTCCCTTGATTTTATTTGCATTGTCATACTAGCCCATTGTTGATTCTGTTTAGCAGAATCTGTTAATCCTCCAAAAAGGGTATGAGGGTGTTTGTGATGATCAATGAGGCTATAACTGGACAAGTAAAAAGTCATGTGATGTAAACTTTAAATTGGAAGGTTAGGACAGAATTTGAGCTGTGAATTTTACACACCGTAGATCTCGCCCGCCATATAATATTAAATCCTAGCATACCTTCTAAGTTGCTTATGCGCCTATTTTTTTAGGTAGATCTGAACATTATTGGCAGCTTCTGTTTTTGTTCTCTTAACTTGGCTCTAATAGGTGGTTTATGTTGTGTCGTTACAGCAAACAGAGGCTTCCATTCAACAGGCGTGAAGAGAATGGGAGGACATGGACACGATGAGCCATACTACCTTCACTCAAAACACATGTACAACTTGGACAGGATGAAACATCAAGCCCTCAAGATGAGCCTTGGTGTCTTCGCTGCTTTCAGCATTGGCGTTGGAGTCCCAATTTATGCCGTCATCTTCCAGCAGAAGAAGACTGCTTCTGGTTAACTCATCATGCCAACTGTTTTCTGCTTCAATAACAGACGCTTCTTGAATGCCTTAATAGTAGAAAGTAGGATGGATTGATTTGTTCAAGAAAATTTCCAGTATTTGCTATATTTCATGATCAAATCATGCGGTGTTGCCCCTCTGTGCTCAAAAGAATGTTTTTAATATTGCGTCATTCAAACTATTTCTGTGGTACTGCAATTTTAATAATACTTCCTGTTTCATTTCAACACTTGTTTAGTTGCTCTTTGTTAGGAGTGTTACATACAATGGAAACAAATAGAAACAAACTCGTTACATATAATGGCAACAAAACATAAGAAATGTGATTAACCAATATATTAATTTCCAGTAGCATCGGTCCGTCCCTTAATATAAGTTATTTTAGATAAGTCGTTTAATATAAGTCGTTTGAGAATTTTAAGTAAGTATTAATTATTTAATTTTTAATATTATAAGTAATAAATATAATTTTGTTTCTCTCGTTATTTTTTATCCAATAATTAATATTTTTTTTTAATACAAAGATAATATAGATAATTTATATTATATTTAATGTTATACAATTATTTTCATAATATTTTTGAACAATTTTAAAACAACTTATATTAAGGAAGGGGGTGAGCTCCATCCGGAATTTGGGTTCTGTATCTTTAACTGTTGAGAATTAGATTCTTGTTTTAGGTCAGGTCAATGTACTGCTAATAACACAAAATATTTTTTGTGTCCCTAATTAATTATTTCTCTTTCCACAATTGTCTCTTCTCATTCTCTACAACTGTCCCTAATTAATTATTTCTCTCTCCACAATTGCATTTACTAAGCATATTAAATAGAAGGGTAAATTAGAAAAAAATAGTACAATATTGCATAGAGATTTCAAAACGACATTTATATAGAATAAAATTAAACTCTCTAAAACGTCATTTAATCTGAACATGAGGGAGTACATTTTTTCCAAGTTCCAGGGCGGCTTCTCATCGCTATACAAGAAAACGATGTATTGTGATACTTATGATTTTTTTGGGTCTTAATGTAGCTTGCTTTGGTAATCCAATCGAATGCATTTAATTTCTGCATGATTTGTCTAATTGTGTGGGGGTTTCTCTATGAATCATCACCATCTGTGTATCCTACATACAAGGGTATGTATGGTTTTATGAATGTATCTCTAATTTAGGGCTAAGTTTGGATTAATAATTTTTTTTTAATAGTCGTAACAGAGAGAGTATGTCTAATTTTTGAATAGAGGGAGTACATACAAGTCGTCCGATTTAAAAATGTATTTCTAATTTTAGAAAGAAATGAGTGTCTGCTCTCGGAATTAAACAAAAGTCCATTGGTTAATGAGAGGAGATCCTCTAATTTTTGAATAGAAGGAATACGTACAAGCCCTACCGATTTAAAAATGTATTTCTAATTTTAATAAGAGAAATAAGTGTAAAAGTTCGGGATTAAACAAAAAAAGTCCACTGGTTTAATTGTCTTTGATTTAATGACAAATTAATATTCAACTATCAAGAGAGATGGTGGACATGGCAGTTGAAGCCTCCACATTAGCACATGATTCAACCTTCATAAGTTCATATTCAATAATTGAAGCTTACAGCTATGACTTTTGTTAGATTTCACAGTTGACTTTATTGTATTTTGGATCAAATTATGTGTATTTCAAAAACAAAACATAGTGTTTTCAAACTTTTCAAAGAACTTGTGAAAATTCTAACTTCTGCATTGGAAACAAAAATGAAACTTTCACATTCATGCTCATGAGATGGACCACCTCTTCAGCATTATAATTCTTCTGCATTCAGTTGTAATTTTCTTTAATTTTTATTTTTCTTACCTTTTTTTTGTTTTTGCTTTGTAGCATTATAATCTCAAGACTATTAATCTTATGATTGTTATTTCGGGATTATAATACCTACTTGAACATAGTATTAAAATAATATTATTATTAAGCTATTTTATAATACCTGAACTAATAGTTTCAAGTCTAAATTAAAAAACAAACAATACATTTGGGATTAATAGTTCTATCTCAAGTATAATCCTTGCAAACATGGGAAAAATATACTCTCTTAGGCTATGTTTGTTTGTAAGAATTCTCATGACTATTAATCCTAGGATTATAATCCCAGATTATAATTATAATTCAAGACTATTAAGTCATTTCATAATCCCTAGACTAATAGTCCCAAGTCTAAATTTAAAAACAAACAAGACACTTGGGATTAATATTCTTATTACAAGTGTAATCCTTGCAAACAAATATAGCTTTGGAGACAGTCCTAGCGCACCTCAAATCCCCACCTCAAAAAAATAAATATATTTTAATATTCTTTTTATTCGTCTCTATTAATTGTATTCGATAATGTTTTTTCAACCAAAAATCACCCAACAATCAATCTTTTCATACAGGCTTACGCCTGCGTCCCCCCGTGGCCCCATGAACCATTTTTGGCCTTGACAAATTGTTGCTGGTGAGAGTTGAACCTAAGATGTTCGAGTTTACGGCTCATCCCAGGGTCCCTTGAACCACTGCGACAACTGCTGGAGTTTTAATTGTATCTTTACTGCTTATTTGATTATTTAGAAGAACAGATTTCTGTACTTTAACATCCATATGAGACCCCAACTATATATTTAAGAAAGGATATGGTATAAGTAGAACGTCACTAATCCAAAATCCGAATATATGAACCTTGAATATTCATTTAATTTTCTACTAAATAAACTTATGTTCGTTTTGTTGCAAATTTGATCATGAAAGGAACAGAAAATTGAAATGAAATGAGAAGATTAAAAACATTAAGTGGTGGCAAAAGTATGAAGTATGGTTAACCAATATGTCTTACTAGTGGACTTTTGATTCAATAAATTAACTACAGTGACAATAAAGACTGCGGTTCTGGCAGTTGCCAATTTGCCATTGAAGTGTTCTACTGTTATGTTCATACCTGTAGGCTGTAGTTGACAAAAAGAAAAAAACTATATTTACCCAACGTATCACACTCTTTTGCTCCATTGAAGAATCATGGCTAAGTGGCAAGTGTTGCTCTTCAACACCCTTCTTCTTTGGTGGTGCTTCTTCACCAGCACCCCTGCCAATTGCATGGCAAATGAAACTGATCAAATTGCATTGATGGCTTTCAAAGCCGCACTAGATCAAGACCCTTTTGGTGCATTGAGTTCATGGAATGATTCATTGCATTACTGTGATTGGAATGGCATATTATGCAGCCGCCTCCATCCTGACAGAGTAACAATCTTGAATCTAACTTCCCAAGGCCTTGTGGGAACACTCTCACCTCACATAGGAAACCTCTCCTTCCTCAGGGCCATTTATCTAGAAGGAAATAGTTTTCATGGCCAAATCCCACCAGATATTGGTAGCTTGTTCCGACTTCAGCATATTGAGTTTGCCAACAACTCATTTGATGGAGAAATACCCAAAAACTTTTCGCGCTGCCAAAATCTCAAGTATCTCAGTTTGCTTGACAATAGTCTCACCGGAAACATTCCGCCTGAGCTAGGATCTTTGCTGAAGCTTGAAGCTTTGGGCTTGGCCAGGAACAAACTTTCAGGAACTATCCCTCCTTCCATTGGAAACCTATCATCTCTTAACCGGTTTTCTATAGGGTTCTGTCGTTTGCATGGAAAAATTCCTGAGGAAATTGCACAGATTAGAGGCTTGAGATTTGTTCAGTTTGCAGAGAATAATCTATCGGGCAAGATCCCTTCTGGCCTCTATAACATTTCTTCTATTAATTACTTGGCAATGGGAAGTAACCGGCTTGAAGGAACCATTCCTCTTGATATAGGCCTCAAACTTCCTAATCTCGAGTTTTTAAGCTTTGGATTTAATCGTTTTACAGGGATGATCCCTTCTTCACTGATGAATGCATCAAAGCTCCAGTATTTAGTCCTGGTTGAAAACAATTTGACCGGACCAGTACCAAGAGATCTGGGAAAGCTTCAGAATCTTCGAGGTATGTGGTTATCCAATAATCAGTTGCAGGATGATTTCAGTTTTGTTACTTCTTTAACAAATTGCTCCTTTTTGGAGACTATTGAGGTTGACAGAAATCTCTTCAAAGGTTCATTGCCCAGCTCCGTAGCCAATCTCTCCAAAGAGATGAGCTTCCTCAGTATGGAAGCTAATCAACTGCATGGAAATATTCCTTCAGGTATCCAAAATCTCCTCAATCTCGACACCTTGAGAATGTCAGAAAATTATCTTACTGGCCCTCTTCCCTCCGGCATTGGAAAACTGTATAAACTGCAAGACCTATATCTGGGGGAGAACAGTTTCACAGGAGAGCTACCATCTTCAATTGGTAACTTAACTTTGTTGAATCTTCTGTACTTGAATCAGAACAATATCACTGGAAGCATACCTTCAAGTCTTGGCAATTGTCAAAACTTGCAGGAATTGTTTCTCTCCAATAACAGTCTTAGTGGTTCGATACCGCGAGAGTTGCTGAATATTTCAAGCATCTCAATTTACTTCAGTTTAGGCCACAATGCTCTTACAGGATCTCTGCCATCGGAAGTTGGGTCTTTCAGAGATCTTGTAGTGTTTGATGTCTCTAACAATAGATTGTCGGGGAAAATCCCTAGTTCTCTTAGATATTGTGTGGGCTTGGAAAAACTTTACTTGCAGGAAAATTCATTTGAAGGTCAACTTCCTCAAGACTTGGGGTTTTTAAGGGGTTTAGAGCTTTTGGACCTTTCACACAATAACTTGTCAGGCACTATCCCGACAAATTTAAGAGCGCTAGTTCGACTGCAAACATTAAATCTGTCCTTCAATGAGCTAGAAGGGGAAGTTCCAATAGAAGGAGTGTTTAAAAATGCAAGTTCAATTTCAGTTATTGGGAACGTTGGGCTGTGTGGAGGTATTGCAGACCTAAAGCTTTCTCCTTGTCCATCGGTAAAATCCAAAAAGAATGTAGCCATCGTGATAATCCCCGTGGTTATCGGAGTGTTTGGATTTTTAGCTGCCTTAATTTGCTTAGTTATATTTGGTTACCGACAAAAAATGTCAAGAAAGAAAGGCTCTCTTGTGCCATCATTCAATGACCAATTGTTGAGGCTTTCTTATGGAGAGCTCCTAAAGGCAACAGATGGATTCTCGAATGCTAATTTAATTGGTGTTGGGGGTTATTCTTCTGTGTACAAAGGGGTTATTGATCAAGATCAATTAATGGTTGCAGTGAAGGTGCTTAATCTTAATCTTCGCGGAGCTTCTAAGAGTTTCATGTCCGAATGCAAAGCCTTCCATAAGGCATCGGAATCTCTTGAAGATATTGAGCGCCTGTTCTAGTGTGGATTTTCAAGGTAATGACTTCAAAGCCTTGGTGTATGAGTTCAAGACTAATGGGAGCTTGGAAAAATGGTTGCATCAAGAAAGAGTTGGTGATGAAGGGCAGCAAGAAGAGCCAAGAAATCTTAAACTAATTCAAAGGCTGGACATTGCCATCAATATTGCTGCCGGACTCGAGTATCTTCATCATGGCGGTGAGTCTAGAATTGTTCATGGCGATCTCAAGCCTAGTAATGTTTTTTTGGATCATGAAATGACTGCCCAGATTGGAGATTTTGGGTTGGCTAAAGTTATATCAATGTTTTCAAGTGGACAACACACTGATTCAGTTGCAGTCAATGGTACTGTAGGCTATGTCGCTCCGGGTACAGTTTTCTCTTATTTCTTTAAAATCGTATCATGAAATAGTAGATACGATTAGAAAATAGTCCCATTGCAAAATTTAAAATTTGCAAGACCCTTTATATGGATACTTAAAAAATCCTAGCTTAATATTACAAGGCCTTTACTTATTTACTCAAAACTAGTCAAACATGCTAATCCGGTAGTACTTATTACGTAATATATTTCAAACTCTCCTAATATTACTATGAATAAATCTTCATATTCTGCACATGCTACTGCCAATTACTTATTTCTTGGGCCAGATGCATAAATTTATACTAGTAAGCATGAAAAGTTAGTTGGATCTATTATGACTCTTACTATTACTCATTCATATTTGCACCCTTGTTTTTTTCCTTTGTTGGTTCAGTGTATTGATTATAAGCATGATATGGTAGTTGGATGCATGAATATGTTTTGGTTCTGACATGGTTTAATTGTCCTCATTCAGTCATGATACATTGGATATGTAAACTAGTAGGTTGCAGGTGGGGTAGCTGCCCCTCCCAAGTTTTTCCAAATTTTACTTTGTACTCAGCTAGATTTTTGGTAATTTATATAAATATATGAATTTGACACTACAAGATTTTTGGGATAATGTTTAATTTTATCCAAGATTATTTTAAAGATTGATTGGATAAAAACTTACTACTAATAAAAAGATATCATATTATAGGATAAGATATACTTTTTTAAACAAAGTTAAAGGTTAATTTTATCTACAAATTTTTAGTCCCAAATTGGTAGGGATTATAATTCCTAGTTGGACATAATATTAAATTGACCCCCTTTCAAGTCAGTTTATTATCCCGGGACTAATAGTTTCAAGTCCATTTTTAAAAACAAACAAGAGACTTGGGATTAATTGCTATTGCATGGGGTAGAACACTAGTTTTACATGTCATCAGCGTATAATTTATTCTCATTTAAGAATTTCTTGCATGCCCCTCCAAAACATCTAAATTCTAAATCTGTCCCTAAATTAGATGTTGATAATTCTGCATTGTTAACGCATGAATTGTTGCAGAGTACGGGATGGGTGGCATGGTTTCCACACAAGGGGATGTATACAGTTACGGAATTCTTCTACTGGAGATGATCACAAACAAAAGACCAACCAATGATGAGTTTACGGATGGTATAAATAGCTTTGTTAAAAGTGCTTTACCGGACAGAGGGATGGAAATTGCAGTTCCATGCATTATTTTGGAACATAACACTGGGGCGAGTTGGATAAACGATTGCATTTGCTCAATATTGAGTATTGGAGTTGCATGCTCAGTGGAAGTTCCAAGAGACCGTATGGAGATGGGGGATGTAGTTCATAAGTTGCTCAAGGTGAAAAAGATTTACACACAAGAACTGTTGAGGGAGGCAATCCCAAGTTTAGAGTAGGGTTGTAAATAGTAACTGGAAATAAGATGTTTGTCCGTGTTTGAATTTGTTTAAAGTGGATATTATTCGTATTCGACTTAAACGGATATTATTCGTATTCGATTAGAGATATTCGCAAATAAACGGATACGAATACGAATACGTATATCCGTTTAACATCCGTCGATCAATATATTTATCGAGTCAGTATGGGGTATCATAATCCCGAGCAATGAACGAATCTTATTATAAAATTATAATATTTTTTAATATCTTTTACAAAGATATTTTATTAAATAGAGTGATTATAGTTATTACGGCGTCACGACGAGTCGTGGCGATGAGTCGATCGCCGAAGACGCTTAGGCGACAAGACAACGATCATTATAACGATCAGTGATGACGACAAGTCATTTACAATGAACAATTTATATATTATTTATTTTACTTTACAAGTATATTAGTAATAAAATTTTATATACATTAAAACCCAAAGGATCACATTACGGAATAACATTAAGAGTACAATTATGTAAATACATAACAACAACTTAACTTGAGATTTGTTTCGACTTTGGGATTTGACTTGGTTGTTGCATATGGTATCAAAGTTGACTCTCGAAAGTTCGGGTCGGGTCATCCAATCTAGTTGTTGGAGGTGGGGACACTAAGGGTAGTGATATTATCCCACAATGGAGAGAGGGAGGTCCGGAGGTGGGATATGAAATCAGCCGTATTATCCCACAATGGCTAGAGAGGTAAAGATCTGTAGATCGTGTGTGATCGATTCTGATGAGGACGTTAGAAATTTAAGTGGGAGAGTTTGTAACACCCTAAGTCCAACATCGAAAGATATGAAAAAAAATTTTCTAAATATAAGGAACTAAGTTACTAAAGATATGGAAAAATTTGTCTGAATATAAATAATTAAGTTATTACCAATAATATATTTAGTTATGACATTTTGAGTGAACCTGACCCAAAAAGATACTATTAGGTGAGATTTATTCCGGACCCCGGATTTAACCCAGGTTGTTGCAAGAAGACCCATGGGTCATGTGTAAAAAAAATTGGGCCAAAACTACCAAGGCATGCGCGTTGATAGTTTTGCCCCAAGTCGACACACGACATGGCCTACTCTTCATCGCCAAGATGTTTAGGTGTCGCCTTGGCGACACCGTGACAACTATAAGAATGATTAATTTTTTTTCTGAATTTAATAATTTAATTATATGGTTGATGTGACGCCCCCAAAATAGGTCCACATGTCACCCATTCTGAGTCACCAGATATCACATTATAAAAATCAAATATAAACTTCATTTATATTAATCGTTGAATCGCCAGTGAGTACGATGTAATAGCTAATCGTGAGTTTTAATACAATATTATCTCGTAGACAGTATCCAAACTCATATTGTTACAATGCCATATAAAATACAGCAACAAATATTTTAAGACCCCAAAGAAGAACAAGAAGATTACTATCATATTCATTCTAATGAGGTGCACTTTTGATGCTTTCAAAGTCGGGTTCTCATCACCCTATTGTTGTTAAATCAAAATCAATTATTAAGTGACGATAAAATACACACACATCTTAGGTCTTCAATACAATTATCGGTTGCATGTCATGCCGCTTTTATAATGTATTGAGAAACTTCGACGATCTCGGACCATCACACTATTTCCTCATATCCCCGCTTCGACCCAAATACACTCTTATTACCCGAAAGAAATTGTGAAGCAAAAGGTGAGCACAAATAACCTCAATAAAAGAATATCATGGCTAAGATAATTAATTTATCAACAGCCTTCATCAATAATAAATCAGAGATTTAGAACATATGGTAGATGATAAAACTTTTCAACCATAGTTATAGCGGAACGAGCAATCCATTAGAAGAGTCAAGTAGAACATAATGTCTACTATCTCTTTCGAATTAAAAGTCCATCGTTGATATTTCATTCCTGTAATACTCATCAACAGTTCTTTGTTATACCCAAGATAAATAGAACTCTCATTATTTGTCTTCACCTGAACCATCAAAGATGTTAGTTAAATTCACAATTCATATTTATAATAATGTGAATTAACAGTTCCTTCTTGCCACCAAGGCTTAATAGAACGTTTACTCAATATCCTTACCCCAAAGGCTAAAGATATTCAAATGTATTAACAATGATCATACCATTCAGTTGTCTATCTTTGCACTACGGGCCAAAGATATTCAACTATAAAACCAATGGTCATGATCATACCAATCAATTGCCTGTCAGTACACTACGGCCAAAGACATTCAACTGTTAACTAATGGTCATGATCCTGCCAATCACATCATTGAATTATCCATGCACTACGGCCAAGGATATTCATTAGTATCACTAGTGGTCATGATCATGTCATACACATGTCCATCTTCGCACTATGGGTCAAAGCTATCAAACAACAGATCATCTTTGCACTACAGGCCAAAGATATTCAACAACATATCATCTTTGCACTACAGGCCAAAGACATACAACTCAGAAAACCAATAACCAACAAGTATAATAAAGAATGGAATAATAAAAGAATTTCACCATGTATGCGAGATTGCATTGACAAAGTTATTCCAACATAATAATAAAGAATGGAATAACAACGAAAATCACCATGCATGCGGTGATTGCAGATGTATAAAGTTATTCCAACAGTAATAATAAATAACGGAACCAGGTCCGGCAGAAAAAGCATGCCTGATGTGATATATTCAAATGAATAATAAAGAATTGAATAACAACAGACTTCACCAGTATACGGTAATCCGTGATATACAAAGTTATTCCAATGTAACAATAAAGAAATGGAATAATGTAAGTTCTCTCTCTTGAATACAAAAGAATAATATCCCTTACTATAATAATATCCCTTTACCTTTCAAATAAGAGTATTTCACTAGTAGGGCGAGGATATATGTTGGGCTTCTACGCGAAAACGCATGTAATGAAAATTAAAATTTTAAAGCAATTTCCAAACCCTAAAACAGGATCCATGCGAAAATCAATTAATTCAGAGGTTTAGAGATTATACCGAGATATAAACAAAAAGAATCTAGAATCAAACCGATCGCCTCGAATCTCCAACGTAATACAAACCGATTAAGCCTCTACCGGATTCACATCGAACGCCGCATCTCAAACCGGTCGAACGATTACTGCAATAAGAAGGACTTGCGGAGACTAGCCACCAAAAGGAATGGATTTTCTCAAAGCTGCTTTTCTCTAGTCTCTCTCTAAGAGCGGCTAGGGTTTTTCAATTATGATATCTTACCCTAAGTAGGCTATATATATCATATATATAGTAGTTAAAAGTAATTAATCAAATCAAAACCTAATTTTATAAAATCCGAATTTATATATATATATATATCTCTTAATTAAGTCTTACTTAATTAATATACATATATACAAATTATACTTTTAATTTAAATTAAGTGATTTAAATACTATTAATCATATTAATTTATTTAAATCCTTAAAATTTAAATTAATTCCCTTTTAAATAACGTTCTATGTGTGTGACCTATAGGTTATTATTACGTTGGCAATAATTTTAAAATCATATTATAAAATTATAAACGTTGAGCTGCATCTAGTAATGCATCACGCTACCCAAGTAATAATAAGATTGATGATTCGATGCAACCTTTTACGTGACCAATGTTTCAATGTAATTTAATCCTTTTAACCTTAATATCCTAGATTAAACTCGAGTCATGGAATGTGTCATACTCTTCATAATTTAATCTGAGTTTTCTTGATCAATGAGTAGACTATATGAAACAAATCACTATTTGAGCATGGCCATGCATTTCATAGTCCTACTCAATCAAGAGGCCTATGGATATCACCCATAATATATAGGATGGTTAAATTCCATCTAGATCACTCATATTTCTCACACGATTAATGATGAACCCAATAATCACCTTTATAGTCCACCCTATTAAAGGTGACATTTGAAGATATCAAAGTACATAAATTCTCGTGTAGTAATATAGCGATTTCGTGTCTGGAGGACCATTACATCATTGTCACTATGAGAATTGTTAATGACACTTCGCATAATGCTCCATATAGAATTCTCATGGTGGAGTCCATCACGTACATCGTTCTCTAACATGTACCTACGCATTGACTTAATATCTCATATATTTATGACCAATGAGATTTGGTCATCAATCGATCCACATACTAGTCTCAATGCATCATTGTTGTCCCATCAACAATGATACTCGACTAGTGGACATTTAAGAACAACGATACTAATGGTAATATATAATCTCATGTTCAAGTTACATACTTGAAACTATATAATTTGTATCATTATTCTAAGGAATTTTATTATGTTAACAATTATATTATGCAAGAAACCATAATAAAATCATATATTTATTCAATCAAATATAATATCAAAACGTTAAGCAATTATATCAAATAATTGGCCTCTGGGGCATAAACTCTATGATCTCCCACTTGCACTGTAGAGCTAATCACTCATGTATCTAATACCCATGGAACTAGTGTGGACCGTCGTGCTTCGCTATGCGACAAAGCCTTGGTTAGTGGATCTGCAACATTATCATCTATCGCACTCTTCCTATATGTACATCTCCTCTATCAATGATTTCTCGGATGAGATGGTACCACTTTAAGTATATGCTTGGATCGTTGGTGAGATCTCGGGTTCCTTAGCTTCGTGCAATGGCTCCATTATTATCACAATGATAGAAACAACCGGATCAACAATAGTTGAACAACACCAAGTTCAATGATGAACTTTTAATCCATACACCTCCTTGGGTCGCACTTTAAAGCGAAGAATATACTCACCTCTGTTGTAGTAATCGCCATCGCCTCTCTTGCTTGAACTTTTCCATTAACAACACCACCATTAAGGCAAAACACAAAACCTCGGATCGAGACTTATAGTCATCATTATCATCGAAACTAGCATCCGTGTAACCCTTTACTTTGCTAGTTAAATCTTCACCTCCATATACCAAGAATGAATCCTTAGTCCTTTTCGGTACTTGAGGATATTCTTGATCACATCCCGATGACCTTCACCGGATTCGATTGGTATCTCGCTCGTCATGCTCAAAGCATCTGAGACATCCGGACGAGTACATATCATTGCATACATGATAGATCCAATTGTCAAGCATAAGGGATCTTTCTCATCTGACGCCTCATCATCTTGTGATTTAGGACATTGGGCCTTAGAGATCTTTACACCATGAGTCACAGTAGTAAGTTTCCTCTTTTCGCCTCTTGCATCTTCAACTGCTTTCAACACTTTATCAATATATGTACTTTAACTTAGGTAGAGCATTTTTCTTGATCTATCTCTATAGATCTTGATACCTAAAATGTAGGACAAGATCGCCCAAATCTTTCATGGAGAAACATTTTTCTAACCATGTTTTTACAAATCAGAAGGAAGGAATGTCATTCCCAATAATTAATATGTCATCAACATATAATACTAGGAATACAATGTGACTCCCACTAACCTTCTTATATACACAAGGTTCATCTTCATTTTAATAAAGCCAAATTTTTTGATCGCTTCATCAAATCGAAGATTCCAACTCCGAGAGGCTTGCTTCAATCCATAAATGGATCGTTGCGCACTTACATACCTTTCAAAGATCCTTTGAGTGACAAAACCCTCGGTTTGTGTCATATACACATCCTCAAGGAGATTTCCGTTAAGGAAAGCGGTTTTGACATCCATCCGCCGATTTACGTAATCATAAAAAAGTCGCAATAGCAAAGTAAGATCCTCGATGGATTTAACCATTGCCACCGGAGAGAAGGTTTCATCATAGTCAACACCTTGAATTTGTTTGAAACCTTTTCTACCAATCGGCCTTTATAGGTTTGTACATTACCATCCATGTCGATTTTCTTCTTGAAAACCCACTTGCACCCGATTGGTTTTACCCTTCTGTGGATCAACCGAGTCCATACTTGGTTAGTATACATGGAGTCCATTTCAGATTTCATGGCTTCAAGCCATTTCTCGAAATCTGGTCCATTCATAGCTTCTTGGTAGGAAGCGTGCTCATCTTGATCTATGAGCATCACATCACCGCTTTTGAGTCACAAGATATCCATAATATCTCTCGTGCTCTTGGCGTGTCCTACCGAGATCTCACGAATGACTTGTGTAATTTGAAAGCAGTTCACTTTCCACAATTTCTTGTGGTTCCTGCTCATGTTCCAACTCTCGAGTTCAATGATATTTTGTGGTTCTCGAATTTCTTCGAGTTCTACTTTCCTCCCACTGCTTCCTTTAGAGACAAATTCTCTTTGTAGAAAAATACCATTCGAGCAACAACCACTTTGTTCTCGTAAGGTTTGTAGAAATAATACCCTTTTGTTTCTTTTGGGTATCCCACAAAATTATATTTGTCGATTTGGGTCCGAGCTTGTCGAATTCAGGCGTTTTACTGAACGCCTCGAACCCCAAATCTTCATGAACGACATACTAAGACGCTTCCCGATTTCACATTTCATATGGTGTCTTCAACCGCGTCTTTGTAGGAACACTAGTTAAGTGTGAATGCAAATTGCCTCTCTAGGGCATGACCCTGAAGCTTATTGGAAGATCTGCATGACTCATCATTGATCGTATTCATGTCCAACAAGGTTCGATTCCTCCTCTCGATACACCATTCCATTGCGGTGTTCCGTGGAGTGAGTTGTGATATAATACCACACTCCTTTTAGAAGGTCATCAAAGTCTTGGCTTAAGTATTCACCTCCTCGATCGGATCGAAGGGCTTTTATGCTTTTGCAAAATTGGTTTTGAACTTCATTCTTGAATTCCTTGAACTTTTCAAAGGATTGGATTTGTGTCTCATAAGATACACATATCCATATCTACTAAAGTCATCGATAAATGTAATGAAGTAATAAAACCTACCTCTTGCTAATCTAACTTATGGGTCCACATACATCACTATGTATAAGTCCCAATACATCGCTAGCCGCTCACTATGTCCAGTGAAAGGGGCTTTAGTCATCTTGCCTAATAAACAAGACTCGCATTTCTCATATGATTCAAAATCAAATGAATCCAAGAACCCATCTTTATGGAGTTTGGATATGCGGTTCTCATTTATATGGCCTAAACGACAGTGCCAGAGATATGTCGGATTTGAATCATTTGATTTAAATCGTTTTGTATTTATGTTATAGATAGGCATTTCTAAATCAAGAATATAGAGACCGTTAAACAATTGTGCAACACCAATATCATTTAAGTAAAACAAACAACGATTGTTCTTTATTATAAATGAAAAACCTTTCTTGTCCAAACAAGAAACAGAAATAATGTTTTTGCTTATAGCAGGCACAAAATAACAATCTTCTAATTCTAAAACTAGCCCAAAGGGCAAAGATAAATGATAAGTTCCTGGCGGCCAAAGCAAAGAACTTTTGCTCTATTTCCAACTCAGTAGGTCAACCTCTCCTTTCGTCAAAGTTCTACTCCTTCGGAGTCCCCGCGACATTAACACAAATGTGAGAACCACATCCAAAGATCCAATACCCATGATGTAGAAGTAGACAAGTTGACTTCTATAACATATATACCGAATCAAGTCGTACTTCCTTTTCTTTTCTTCACTTCTTCCGGATAAGCATGATAGTTCCTTTTCCAAAGGTGTCTGGGTTTTCCATGTATGACATTCACCTTCCTTAGCCACCCCACCTTTAGGTTTTAAAGCTCTGTTTGGTTTTGGAATTGGGTTTGGCAAAAGATTTAGATCCTATCTTCTTCTTGCCTTTCCAATTTCCTTTAGCATTCCCTTTTGCACCATCATTATGGGAGCGGGTCCCGCCTTTTTCATGTTGTTCTCGGCAGCTCTTAACATGCTCAACAACTCGATGAGGGGTTTCTCAATTTCATTCATAAGATAGTTCATAACAAATTGAGAGTAGTTGTTGTTCAAAGATTGCAAAACAAGGTCGGTTTGGGCTTCCGAGTGATTGGAAAACCCAACCTATCAAGGTACTCAATATACCCAATCATTTTCAAAGACATGTGGACCAACTGGATCACGTTCACCCATTTTGCGAAAGATGCAATGCCTTGCTTTGTATCATACCTCTCCTATCGAGCATGCCTTCGAACAATTTCTTGAGATGCTCGATCATCTCATAAGCATTCATCAACTCATGTTGCTTTCTAAAGCTCAAAAGGTTCATGGTTAAGCTAGCATGACACAACTCACATCCAGAGCATCATCTTGATGCTTCTTGTAAGCATTATGCTCCTGACGTGGTGCAAAGTGATGATAATTGTGTCTTTGCGAATGGGCCCATCAAGGACATATAGCTTACGCTCTTGTTTGAGGACAATCCTCAAGTTCTATGCCCGACCAAGGAAATTAATTCCACTTAGCTTGTCCTTTTTCAAGGATGATCGTAATGAAAGACTATTTGTGTTGTTGTTGTTTGCCATTTGATATCTACAATTTATAAGTGCAACAATAATAAGTCAAATTACTGAGTTGATATTATATAATTGATAATAGTACATTCAAAATATACCTCCCACTATTTTATTCAAATTAATAGCCCTCACCATTAATTCGGAAAGCATTTTCTATTAAATCTTTCTAGTGAGCCAAGATCCATATTTCATTATGCCTTAAGTTAGCTTTGGCTATTCTCTCAAAACATAATTATTTAGGTAGACACCCTTTTGTCAATTATATCATATATAACTCCTGGATAGTTTGGTAAACAACATTTGTTTCTAGTCCATCTAATGGTACCAACCAAACTCTATGCCTCTAAGTCCACAATCCTATTGAGATAACTTAGTTAAGTCAGCCCAATGATTTTAATAGTTTGGATATCACAATTATCTTATCGCATCTTACCTAGATAAATAGGGTACTTTGCTTTGGCAAACCTACATCTATCGATCAAGGTCTTGATGAGTGTTATTCATTGGAAGGCATCGATTTAGACTTAATAATTTAATGAGGATTTTATTAATTTAGATCTCACCAATTTTAATCTTGTTAAGCATGCACATTATTAATCATATCATATCACATACAAGCATAAATAAAGTGCAAAATTAAATGTGTCACGCTTATGGCCCAATCCACTGTGTCAATCTTTTCAAGCTAATGAAAGATTGAAGGTCAATCTAAGGTGGTAAAAGATCTTAAAATAAATAACTTCCTTGGATCTTCCTCTAAAGCATCGCCTCCTCTCCATCATCATCTTTCCATTGTGTTCTCCATCTTGACATCTTCATCAATTCTGATTATTACATGACATAAAGAAACCTCGAGTTACATTCGAGGGGATTTAGATGAGAAGAGAATATTACATTAGAATTTATAGAAGGCCGCGACATGCAAGCCGTATTTCAAAACCAAAACCACTAACCTATGGGTCAAAAGGCCATAATCGCACCATGCATATCACAATAAGCATATAACAATTTATATATAATTAAAGAAAACTATATATAAAATATAGGGCACGACCATCGTATCATCGCTTTTTGACGGGGGTCCAAGGGGGTCTCCCACACAAGCGGTCCTCCTGTGATGGGTGAATAAGAACTCGTGAATAGTCATCCGTGAATAGTAACTCGTGAATAGTAACTCCGACACAAAAAGTGTCCCAAATACTCGAGTGAACAATACTAGAGTGAATAGTAATTTGGGTGAATAGTAACCTGTGAATAGTACTCCGACACAAAAAGTGCCCCAAATACCCGAGTGAATAATACTAGAGTGAATAGTAACTGGGTATTTTATGACAACTTGTCTACTTTAAAAAAATATCAAATATCTCCCTTAACTTTAACCTTTTATCAATTTAACCATTTACTAAAATAGAAAAATTAAATACTTTTATTTCATAAAATTCGGGGTCTCACAATCTCCCCTCCTTATGAAATTTTGCCCTCAAAATTTACGTACGTACCTGATATTCGAAGAGATGAGAATTCCTTGCTTTCTATTTAGATTGTACCTTCCCGGTTATATCCTCTGTATCATAATTTTCCCATTGCTCATCTCTTGTATTTCAGATATCATTCTAAAATATACCTACAAAACAAAGGTTAATTGACATATCACAAATTGTTAACTTATCAAGTAAAAATTTTGGCTTAGGTAAGTCACACCCTAGCGAAGTATATTACTCGTCTCTCCCCTCCTAGTTCTAGACTAATATCTCCGCCAGCGACCATATCCCTAAGCTCTGATATCAATTGTGACGCCCCCAAAATAGGTCCACACGTCACCCATTCTGAGTCGCCAGTTATCACATTATAAAAATCAAATATAAACTTCATTTATACAACTGTTGAACTGTCGTGCAGAGTATGACAACAGTTAACTGTGAGTTTTAATACAATATTGTCTCGTAGACAGTATCCAAACTCATATTGTTACAATGCCATATAAAATACAGCAGCAAATATTTTAAGACCCCAAAGAAGAACAAGAAGATTACTATCATTTTCATTCTAATGAGGTGCACTTTTTTCGCTTTCAAAGTCGGGTTCTCATCACCCTATTGTTGTTCGTCAAAATCAATTATTAAGTGACGTATAAAATACGACACACACATCTTAGGCCTTCAATACAATTATCGGTTGCATGTCATGCCATTTTATAATGTATTGAGAAACTTCGACAGTCTCAGACCATCACACTATTTCCCTGTTATCCCCGCTCGACCCAGCTACACTCTTATTACCTGAAAGGAATTGTGAAGCAAAAGGGTGAGAACAAATAGCCCAGTAAAGAATATCATGGCTAAGATAATTAATTTATCAACAACCTTCATCAATAATAAATCAAAGATTTAGAACATATGGTAGATGATAAAACTTTTCAACCATAGTTGCAGCGGAACGAGCAATCCATTAGAAGAATCAAGTAGAATATAATGTCTACTATCTCTTTAGAATTAAAAGTCCATCGTTAATATTTCATTCCTGTAATACTCATCAACAGTTCTTTGTTATACCCAAGACAAATAGAACTCTCATTACTTGTCTTCACCTGAACCATCAAAGATGTTAGTTAAATTCACAATTCATATTTATAATAATGTGAATTAACAGTTCCTTCTTGCCACCAAGGCTTAATAGAACGTTTACTCAATATCCTTACCCCAAAGGCTAAAGATATTCAAATGTATTAACAATGATCATACCATTTAGTTGTCTATCTTTTCACTACGGGCCAAAGATATTCAACTATAAAACCAATGGTCATGATCATACCAATCAATTGCCTGTCAGTGCACTACGGCCAAAGACATTCAACTGTTAACTAATGGTCATGATCCTGCCAATCACATCATTGAATTATCCATGCACTACGGCCAAGGATATTCATTAGTATCACTAGTGGTCATGATCATGTCATACACATGTCCATCTTCGCACTATGGGTCAAAGCTATCAAACAACAGATCATATTTGCACTACAGGCCAAAGATATTCAACAACATATCATCTTTGCACTACAGGCCAAAGACATACAACTGTAAAACTAATAACCAACAGTATAATAAAGAATGGAATAATAAAAGAATTTCACCATGTATGCAGTACTTCGCATAGACAGGTTATTCCAACATAATAATAAAGAATGGAATAACAACGAAAATCACAATGCATGCGGTACTTCGCATAGACAGGTTATTCCAACAGAATAATAAATAACGGAACCAGTCCCACGTGAAAAGCATGCATGTGATATATTCCAATAGAATAATAAAGAATTGAATATCAACAGACTTCACCAGGTATACGGTAATCCGCGTATACATGTTATTCCAACAGAACAATAAAGAAATGGAATAACAGAAGTTCTCTTCTTGAATACAAAAGAATAATATCCCTTACTATAATAATATCCATTTACCTTTCAAATAAGAGTATTTCGACTAGTAGGGCGAGGATATACTCGAAGAAAACTTGTACTACGCTCAAAGCTTTCTTAAACTCTAAAGAAATACGCTCAAGATTATAGAAGAAGAATTCTCTCTATAGTTTCTCTCTCTAGAGTTTCAGTCAATTCGTAAGAAAATAATGAAGGAATGAACTTCTATTTATAGAAGAATAAAATGAATAGTAACCAACCCATGAATGGTCCAGATTGATTTACTTTAATCGGACGGTCCATATTTAAAGCAAAATCTTTTAAATAAAATAAAATATATTCTATTTTATATAAAAAAAAATTTTACTATGCAAACACTATCAGTAATCTATGTCAAACACTATGCATAATAAAATATAATATATTCTATTTATAGAATAACTTTAATAAAGTATTACATTTTATATAAAAGATTTTACTATGCAAAACACTCTGCATAATAGAATATAATATATTTTATTTATAGAATAACTTTATAAAAGTATTCTTTTTATATAAAAAGATTTTACTATGCAAAACATTATGCATAATAGAATATAATATATTCTATTTATAGAATAACTTTATAAAAGTATTCTGCTTTTATATAAAAAGATTTTACTATGCAAAACACTATGCATAATAGAATATAATATATTCTATTTATAGAATAACTTTATAAAAGTATTCATTTTTATATCAAAAGCTTTTCTATTATAATTTCAACCAATCTATTCAAAAAATTAAGACATCTCTTCATGGAATAATATTGTACTAAAAAATGATTTGGACCGAAAACAAATATATTCCTCTGGTGAATAGTATCCCGTGAATAGTAACTCATGAATAGTAACTCGTGAATAGTACTCCGACACAAAAAGTGTCCCAAATACTCGAGTGAACAATACTAGAGTGAATAGTAATTTGGGTGAATAGTCACCCGTGAATAGTAACTCGTGAATAGTAACTCCGACACAAAAAGTGTCCCAAATACTCGAGTGAACAATACTAGAGTGAATAGTAATTTGGGTGAATAGTAACCTGTGAATAGTAACTCGTGAATAGTACTCCGACACAAAAAGTGCCCCAAATACCCGAGTGAATAATACTAGAGTGAATAGTAACTGGGTATTTTATGACAACTTGTCTACTTTAAAAAAATTTCACATATCACCCTTAACTTTAACCTTTTATCAATTTAACCATTTACCAAAATAGAAAAATTAAATACTTTTATTTCATAAAATTCGGGGTCTCACAATCTCCCCTCCTTATGAAATTTTGCCCTCAAAATTTACGTACGCACATGATATTCGAAGAGATGAGAATTCCTTGCTTTCTTTTCGGATTGTACCTTCCCGGTTATATCCTCTGTATCATAATTTTTCCATTGGTCATCTTCTGTATTTCAGATATCATTCTAAAATATACCTTCAAAACAAAGGTTAATTGACATATCACAAATTGTCAATTTATCAAGTAAAAATTTTGGCTCAGGTAAGTCACACCCTAGCGAAGTATATTACTCGTCTCTCCCCTCCTAGTTCTAGACTAATATCTCCGCCAGCGACCATATCCCTAAGCTCTGATATCAATTGTGACGTCCCCAAAATAGGTCCACACGTCACCCATTCTGAGTCGCCAGATATCACATTATAAAAATCAAATATAAACTTCATTTATACAACTGTTGAACTGCCGTGCAGAGTATGACAACAGTTAACTGTGAGTTTTAATACAATATTGTCTCGTAGACAGTATCCAAACTCATATTGTTACAATGCCATATAAAATACAGCAGCAAATATTTTAAGACCCCAAAGAAGAACAAGAGATTACTATCATTTTCATTCTACTGAGGTGCACTTTTGATGCTTTCAAAGTCGGGTTCTCATCACCCTATTGTTGTTCATCAAAATCAATTATTAAGTGACGTATAAAATACGACACACACATCTTAGGCCTTCAATACAATTATCGGTTGCATGTCATGCCATTTTATAATGTATTGAGAAACTTCGACAGTCTCGGACCATCACACTATTTCCCTGTTATCCCCGCTCGACCCAGCTACACTCTTATTACCTGAAAGGAATTGTGAAGCAAAAGGGTGAGCATAAATAGCCCAGTAAAGAATATCATAGCTAAGATAATTAATTTATCAACAACCTTCATCAATAATAAATCAGAGATTTAGAACATATGGTATATGATAAAACTTTTCAACCATAGTTGCAGCGGAACGAGCAATCCATTAGAAGAGTCAAGTAGAACATAATGTCTACTATCTCTTTCGAATTAAAAGTCCATCGTTGATATTTCATTCTTGTAATACTCATCAACAGTTCTTTGTTATACCCAAGACAAATAGAACTCTCATTACTTGTCTTCACCTGAACCATCAAAGATGTTAGTTAAATTCACAATTCATATTTATAATAATGTGAATTAACAGTTCCTTCTTGCCACCAAGGCTTAATAGAACGTTTACTCAATATCCTTACCCCAAAGGCTAAAGATATTCAAATGTATTAACAATGATCATACCATTTAGTTGTCTATCTTTGCACTACGGGCCAAAGATATTCAACTATAAAACCAATGGTCATGATCATACCAATCAATTGCCTATCAGTACACTACGGCCAAAGACATTCAACTGTTAACTAATGGGTCATGATCCCGCTAATCACATCATTGAATTATCCATGCACTACTACGGCAAGGATATTCATTAGTATCACTAGTGGTCATGATCATGTCATACACATGTCCATCTTCGCACTATGGGTCAAAGCTATCAAACAATGTATCATCTTTTGCACTACAGGCCAAAAGATATTCAACAACATATATCATCTTTGCACTACAAAGTGCCAAAGACATACAACCTGTAAAACCAATAACCAACAAAGATAATAAAGAATGGAATAATAAAAGAATTTCACCATGTATGCAATGACTTGCATTGACAAAAGTTATTCCAACATAATAATAAAGAATGGAATAACAACGAAAATCACCATGCATGCAGATTGCTTGATAAAGTTATTCCAACAGAATAATAAATAACGGAACCAGTCCCACGTAAAACGTCTGAACGGGATATTCCAATAGAATAATAAAGAATTTAATAACAACAGACTTCACCAGGTATACGGTAATCCGCGTATACATGTTATTCCAACGAACAAAGAAAGAAATAGAATAACGAAGTTCTCTTCTTGAATACAAAAGAATAATATCCCTTACTATAATAATATCCTTTTTACCTTTCAAATAAGAGTATTTCACTAGTAGAGGCGAGGATATACTCAAGAAAACTTGTACTACGCCTCAAAGCTTTCTTAAACTCTAAAGAAATACACTCAAGATTATAGAAGAATTCTCTCTCTATAGTTTCTCTCTATAGAGTTTCAAAGGAAATTCGTAAGAAAATAATGAAGGAATGAGCTTCTATTTATAGAAGAATAGAATGAATAAGAACCAACCCATTTGAACGGTCCAGTTGATTTACTTTAATCGGACGGTCCATATTTAAAGCAAAATCTTTTAAATAAAATAAAATATATTCTATTTTATATAAAAAGATTTTTACTATACAAACACTATCAGCACTTATGCAAACACTATGCATAATAAAATATAATATATTATATTTATAGAATAACTTTATAAAAGTATTCTGTTTTATATAAAAAAAATTTACTATGCAAAACACTATGCATAATATAATATAATATATTCTATTTATAGAATAACTTTATAAAAGTATTCTGTTTTATATCAAAAGCTTTTCTGTTATAATTTCAACCAATGGTCTGAAAAATTAGTACATCTCTTAATGGAATAATATTGTACTCAAAAATGATTTGGACCGAAAACAAATATATTTCTCGGGTGAATAGTACCCCGTGAATAGTAACTCGTGAATAGTACTCCGACACAAAAAGTGTCCCAAATACTCGAGTGAACAATACTATAGTGAATAGTAATTTGGGTGAATAGTAACCCGTGAATAGTAACTCCGACACAAAAAGTGTCCCAAATACTCGAGTGAACAATACTAGAGTGAATAGTAATTTTGGTGAATAGTAACCTGTAAATAGTAACTCGTGAATAGTACTCCGACACAAAAAGTGCCCCAAATACCCGAGTGAATAATACTAGAGTGAATATTAACTGGGTATTTTATGACAACTTGTCTATTTTGAAAAATTTTCACATATCACCCTTAACTTTAACCTTTTATCAATTTAACCATTTACTAAAATAGAAAAATTAAATACTTTTATTTCATAAAATTCGGGGTCTCACAGTTGATAATCGTGTTATGTTATATTAATATCATAACAGTAAAATTTAAAAATTTTAATTATTTATTTATTAATTTTAATTAATTATGCTAATAAATTCGGATACTTATTCGGAAACGGATAATATTCGAATTCGAATATTGAATTCAAATGGTACTTTAAGAAATCTGTCAAATATAAAATACGAATAAAATATTTTTTTTGAATACATATACCACTGTATTCGAATTCAAATGTGTTCGTTTACAGTCCTAGACATCCAATGAAATCTAGTACTCAAACATTTGCAAATATTAAGGATCTAGTTTTATTTTATATTTATTCTTGTAAAATAATTATGTGGTTTTTGATTCAATACAAATATAGTTATGTAAAACACGTTGACAACCCAATGTCGAAATTCATTTTATGCTTTAAATTTGTGCATTGCTTTAATGTTTACTACTTTAATTTTGCAGCACAAGATAACAACTTGCTCTGCCCGTTCCAAAATTAAAAATATATATTGATTTTCTGAAAATTTTAAAAATTCTAATATACAAAATTGACATGAATTCGTTAATGATTTAAAAACAACAAATCTAGTACTAATAATATTTTTTAGTTAATTTACAATAGTTATAGTTATTTATAAGTATATCACATTTGCTTAAAAAAATAAAAATTATCCCAACACCATTACAAATGGCGTTGAAGTATCAAAAAATATTTTTAAAAAAAAAAATCTGACAAAGCTCTAATTTTTTTAAAAAAAATTAAAAAAATCCCGATACCAATGGCGCTGAAGTATACAATTTTTTTATTTTTTTAAGCTAATCTGACAATCACATTTGCTCAAAAAATAATAATAATAATATCCCAACGCCATTTGAAATGGCGTTGAAGCAATTTTTTAAATTTTTTTTTTATGACAATCCAGGTTTGCATTAGGAAAAAAAAAATTATCCCAACACCATTTCAAATGACGTTGAATTATAAGTTTTTTTTTATTTATTTTTTTAAAATCTGACAATGCTCTATAAAAAAAAATCTGAAAATGCTAAAAAAATAATAATATCCCGATGTCATTTCAAATGGTGTTGAAGTATACAATTTTTTAATTTTTTTTAACAAATCTTACAATCACATATGCTCAAAAAAGGGTCCAACTCCATTTGAAATGGCGTTGAAGCAATTTTTTTGGTAAAATTAATGATTTAGTCATCGAAGTTGGCACGTTTTATTGAATACCTGATTGAACTTTTATTTTTTCAAATTAACTCATAGAACTAATTTTTATTTTCAAATTGGGTCATTTCGTTAAAAAAAAATTGACATACGTTAATTTTTTACCTACGTGGCGCTGACGTAAAAAAAAGAAAAAAAAAAGAAAATGACATGAAAAATAAAAGACATCATAAAAAAAATAAAAAATATTACTTATGTGGCAAAAAAAAGAGTAAGGGTCAACGTCTTATAGGTGATTCTCTCTCTAGTATACTCAACATCCATCCCATTACTGTTGAGTAGCAAAAACCCCATGACTGGTCCCCGCCGCCACTCTGCCACAAGAATCCGGCGACCGGACGTCTATGTAAAATAGGTGGGACCCATATAAATTAACATCGGATAATTTTGAACTCAGCAAATATTCAGCCATAATTTTGAAGTTTGAATTTCTGCCATGCCAAAAATACTTGAATATACAACAATTAGAAAGCTACAATTTATAAAAGCATAACTTTCAAAATAGCTCTCCTCTCTTCATTATAATGAAGGAGAAGTGCAATCCCAACAATTCCACCTAGTACAGCAGTCGGCTGCAATGATGAAAAACTATGTTTAAGAAAGAAAATATTTAAAGAAAGCGGTGGAGGAAGGCTGGGGACATTATCCAGAGTTCCACATCAATAGATTACATCAAAGCATAAAAAAACAATTACTACCTGAGGTTAACAGCTTACTATATACTATATGCATACTATATACACATCGTACTATATACTTACTATATACCTGAGGTTAACAACTTACTATATACACATTAAGAAACAATACCAAAAGGCCAGAAATTGATGGTACACAGCTTACGATATACCATATGCTTGATTATTTTTGTTTACTATATAAAGGCATTACATATGAAAAATCAATATGTTGTGTTTGTTTTATAAATAAAATCAATATCAATAAGTAAACCAAATAAAATACAAATAATAGCTCAACACCCAAATTAAAAGTTACAGGACGAAAGCCCCATCTCAATTAGTCAAAAATTAAACTAATATGTACTTGATATCTCAAATTTCAACTTATTGCCCAGTGTGCACTAAGTTTACTTAACCATCATATAATTAAAAAAATCACAAAAATCTTGCCTCTAAGAAAAGAAAGGTTGAGAAGACTAACTCAGTAAATGCTACAAAATTGATCAAATTTCAGTAGCTTCTCCAGATCTCTGCAAGGACAAACTAAACCACGTAAATCGAGAAAAAAAAAAAAAAAAATAAAATACAAACAAACATGACCAACAAAAATCTCATAAAAATCTAAAGAATTACCAGAAAATTAGCCTAAACCTATTTAAAATCAGCAAAAAAATCCTTACTTGAGCAACATTTCACCTCTAAAAATCTATAAATCACCAGGAAAACAACTCTAAACCCACCAAACACTTGAAAAGGGTGGAAGAGAAATAAAGGGGAAAAAAGAAAAAAGAAAAAAGAAAAAAAAAACTCAAGAAAAATGACCTTTTATATTTTTTTCCATGTAGCTAGAGAAATTAGGTACAGAAACCTCATAGCAACTAAATTAGAAGATATTAAACTGTCATAATATGTATACCAAAATCTTAAAGATTACATCTTTGGATCTTATTATGTGAGATTTGAAGATATAATAAATAGAAAAAAAGATCTATACCTTAAACAAGGAACCCAATTTTCATGAACAAAAAACCAAATTCATTTCTGAATAAAGTGAAAAAGGGTTATGATCGGAAAGAAGAGACAAACATACGATTGAAGAAGATATGAAGAGATGATTCCAAAACCAATCAAAAAACCCTAGGACATAGAACAATTGAATTGAAAATATAACATACCTTAAGATCTGGTGCGATTTTAGATGCAAGGAAAAGGAAATCTAGGGATATCTTTTGTCTTTTCGTACAAAATGGTTTGAGTTTCTGTCGAGGTGAGAGAATGAGGTTAAGAGAGGGAGAAGAGATGAAGAGACAATTGAATTTAAGGAAGAGGTGAGAGAATGAGGTTTGGACGGTTACTGCAATTTATTGCATGTTGAAAATCAATTTGGAATTATTTTGGACTGTTACTGCAATTTATTGCCTGTTGAAAATCAAATCGGAAGACAAATTGATTTGAAATTGATAGCTGTGATGTATTTATATATAAGGATTGATTTGGACTCTATATATATACATTTGATACAGTTGCTTCATAGTGTTTGGAGAATATTTTGTTAGAATAAGGTAAAGGCATACATGCATACATAGGCTAATTACGTATGAGTTGGATAGTGAAAAGATATTCTCAAAATTTTTGTCTATCTCTCTATCATTCATCCTTCATCCCTATATATATTACAAGAGACCTAGTATATTCAATAAGTCCTATACTTGGCGTGCAAGCCCACAAATCATGCCTAACATCACTATAATGCTATAACTCATGCCCACAAATCATGCCTCCTATCTCTTAATAACAGTAAGTATCTTTTCACATAATATTATTAGTGACAATATATCATATAATATCTCAATACCCCCCCCCCCCTCTCAAGTGGGAGCATGAAGATCTCGAATGCCTAACTTGCGAAGGAGAAATTCAAATTGTGTCTTTCCCAAGGCTTTTGTAAAAATATCTGCTAATTGCACCGTTGTAGGAACATACGAGGGACAAATAACTCCTTCCTTAACCGCATCGCGAACGAAATGGAAATCGGCTTCAATATGCTTCGTGCACTCATGAAACACTGGATTCTGAGCAATATTTAAGCGGATTGACTGTCACAATATAAGCGCATCCCTTTAGGATGACTAACTCCCAAATCACCAAGTAGTTGTTTAAGCCATTTTAACTCACATGTAGTCGTTGCCATAGATCTGTACTCAGCTTCTGTAGAAGAGCGTGACACGGTTGGTTGTTTCTTAGTTTTCCAAGACACCGGGGAATGACCAAGTAACACCAACCATCCTGTCAAAGAACGTCTCGTAAGTGGAAAACTAGCCCAATCCGAATCACACCATCCTTCTAAGTTCAATCGACTATCAGACCTAAGCAGAATGCCTTGGCCTAGTTTTTTCTTCAAGTATCTAACCAACCTCAAGGCCGCCTACCAATGTTCTTCACGAGGTTGTTGCATAAACTGAGACAAAATATGGACATAATACGCAAGATCAGGCCTAGTCACAGACAAGTAAATCAACCGCCCTATAAGTCTTCGATAGGACTCCGGATTCGCGAGTAACACGCCTTTGGCCAATGCCAATTTACATTGTTGTTCCACCGAAATTACCGCTTTTTTCCCCAACAAGCTCTGTTTTTTAATAATTTTCAATGCATATTTTCGCTGACAAAGATAAATTCCCTCAGGACTTTGGGCTACTTCTATCCCCAAAAAATATTTTAAGACTCCCAAATCCTTCATATGAAAGCATTTACCTAAGTATGCTTTAAATATTTTCATGGCCGTGATATCATTTCCTGCAATGATTAAATCGTCCACATAAACTAACACATTGATTTGTATTTCTCCCTTATGCAATGTAAAAAGAGAATAGTCGGAGTAAGATTGAGCAAATCCATAGCGCTTCAATGCTTCAGCTAGTTTAGCAAACCAACACCGGGGAGCTTGTTTCAACCCATATAGTGACTTTTTCAACCTGCAAACTAAATTTGGGTTAGTGTTTGTAAAACTTAGAGTTACTTTCATGTACACCCTCCTCAATCAAGTCACCATGGAGAAAAGCGTTGTGCACATCCATTTGATAGACTTTCTATTTTTTAATTGTTGTCACTGCCAAGAAGGTGCAAACAGTCACCATTTTTGCCACTGGGGCAAATGTTTCATCATAGTTTATTCCCTTTATTTGATGATGTCCGAATATAACAAGTCTCACTTTCAAGCGTTCTATGCTCCCATCTGAGTGATATTTTATTCGGTACACCCATTTGCTTCTGAGTGCTTTCTTCCCAGGCGACAGTTTCTCCAGGACCCATGTCTTATTCTCTTCCAAGGTTCGTATCTCAATGCCCATTGCATCACGCCACCCAGAGTGTTCTATGGCTTCCTTAAAATTCGTAGGTTCTTTCTCTGCTGTCACAACTGCAACAAAGTTTCGATGCCTAGCAGAAAATCGTTCACAAGATACAAAGTTAGTAATAGGATAAGGACTACCTGAGGCATGTTGTTGGGCAGATGAACTCTCCGACGACTTTACTTTTTGAATTGTATGAGTGATAAAGTCCTTATATTTTGTTGATGGAAGTTTAGCTCTCATCCCTCTTCCCATTCTTGAGTCATTCCCGTCCTCTCTTGCAGCAGCCACCTCTGGCTCTCCGGGCTCTATATCGTCTTCTTGCACCACCACAATATCGGCACTATCAACCATGTTTTCATCTCCTTGCAAGCCCACAGATGCAACACCCCCTCCAAGAGATGCATAATGATTCTCCCAACCCATATCATCATCAGCATACTCGATGTCAGAATTAATTTGAGGAGAGTGGGTTAGGTCTTGTTGCACAGCTAATGGAAATTCATATTCATAAAATTTTACATCTCTGGAGACAAAGAATTCTTGTGATTCTAAATCGTACAATTTCCATCCCTTTTTCCCATAAGGATACCCCACAAATATGCACTTTCGACTTTTACTTGCAAATTTATCCCCGTCACGTCTTTGATTATGGGCATAACATAGGCAACCAAAAATTTTCATGTTATCAAATTTAGGTAGTTTCCCAAATAATTTTTCATAAGGTGTCATATAATTAAGCACACTAGACGATGTTTGATTAATTAAATAACACGCTGCCAACACGCATTCTCCCCAAAATTGCATTGGTAAATGACCCTAAAATCGAAGTGCCCGTGCCACATTCATAATATGTTGATGTTTTCTTTCAACTCGCCCATTTTGTTGTGGAGTGCCCACACAGGACGTCTCAAACACAATCCCATTCTTAAAAAAGTAATCACGTAAATAATTAAATTCTGTGTCGTTGTCACTTCTTACTGTCTTCATTTTCTTATCAAATTGTCTATCAACTAAAGCCACAAAGTTCATAAACATGGTCTCAATCTCGATTTTATTGCATAATAAATAAACCCAAACGGCACGCGAATAATCATCTACAATTGTTAAGAAATATTTCGCCCTACATGAGGAAGGAGTTTGATAAGGTTCCCATAAATCACAATGAACTAAGTCAAACAAACCACTTGCATTATTCGCACTTAAAGAAAAACTATCTCTATGCTGCTTAGCACGTGGACATACATCACATGCTCTTTTATTCTTACTTCTACTAAACTGACTCATATTGGGGATGAACCTTAACACCTTATCTGACGGATGACCCAAGCGTTTATGCCATAAAGCCATTGATGAATCCCCTTCCATCGCCAAAGCACGCACCCTCGGAACACCTTGGATAAAGTAAAGTCCATCGGTTCGTTCACCCGCTCCAATCAAAGTCCTCGTCGTCCGGTCCTGTATTAGACACAATGTATTAGTGATTTGAATGATACAATTGGAGTCATCAATTAATTGTGTTACATAAATTAGATTGCAAGTTAATTGAGGCACAAAAAGAACATTATCGAGCCGCAAACCACCGTCCAAAATCACATTGCCCTCCTTTGTAGCAGTCGTATCTTTCACATGGTTTGAGGCTCTAGTGTCAATAATCCAAGCAATGTCATTCTTACCGTGAAGACGATCCGTAGGTTTAGGAATGTTCAAAACATCAAGAATTTGTTGCCACTGTGCCGGAGTAATGCCTGATATACCTGCTGCCTCACTCGAGGTTGGTGGTGCATGAGGCGCCCACCACCCTTGCATCACTGCTATCGCTACTGTCACTTTCTTTTGTTAGTGCAAGACAGTGTATTGTGAGTGCCCCTGCCACGCCATCCATAACGATCAGCTCCTCGTCCTGTCGTTATTCCGCCATGACCCGCTCCACGTCCACCTCGAGGACACTCGCCCCACCACTCATGGAACCCATGGAGTTGAAAACACGAGCTTTCGTCATGGCCTTCTCTGTTGCAGTAGGTACAAAATTTTTCAGAGTTATTCACAAATTTAGATTTACCTCGCGCATCGGTTGTAAGTCGAAAAGCCATGATGTTGTCACGATTTTCATGATTTAAGGACTCTCCTCGCACTAGCCTCTCATCTTGTGCGACGCGCTAATATGCTTGATCAATGGTTGGTAAAGGATCTTGAGAAAGCAAATTGGAGCAAATCGTTGCATAGACCCCATCGAGGCCAATAAGGAAATGATGCAGGTAATCTTCGGCACGCAAATCAATCACTTGTTTGTTGATATCACATGCACATGTTCCGCATTTACAAGTCGGTGTTTTGACATAAGTCACAAGTTCATCCCATAGACGAGATAAACGGCCAAAGTAGACCGACACCTCTTCATCTTTGCCTTGCTTGCATTCTCCGCGAGATGCCTTTAATTGGCATATGTGAGTCCCGTTCACAACACAAAAACACTGCTTGAGATGTACCCACAAGGATTGTGCATCATCATAATAAGAAAGAGTAGAACGTAGTGAGGGCTTAATAGTGTTGAGCAACCACGATATGAGCATTGAATGCACCGCAGTCCAGTCCTCCAGTTTCTCAAGTGTCGTTGGTTTTGGAATTATCCCTTCCACAAAACCGTATTTTCTCTTCGCTTGCAACGAGGTTTGAATTGCCCTCGCTCATTCATCATAATTCGGACCACGCAATTTGATTGGTGTAATCACGTTTCCGGGATTGTCACTTGGGCCAAGAAAATAAGTCAAGTCGACCTTCTTCTCGGCATTACCACTGTTCTCATCGTTCTTCTCATCTCCACCAGCCATAATCTCTTATGGTGCTTAATCTGTAGGAAAGAAGAAAAGAAAGAAAAAAAAACTGTGTTTAATTTTCCCAAGGATATTCCCTTGGCTTTGATACCATGAAAAGATATTCTCAAAATTTATGTCTATCTCTCTATCATTCATCTTTCATCCCTATATATATTACAAGAGACATAGTATATTCAGTAAGTCCTATACTTGGCGTGCAAGCTCACAAATCATGCCTAACATCACTATAATGCTATAACTCATGCCCACAAATCATGCCTCCTATCTCTTAATAACAGTAAGTATCTTTTCACATAATATTATTAGTGACAATATATCATATAATATCTCAATAGACAGTGTCAACTCATACATATTGTCATTTTATCTTTGAAGATGTATTATTAACTAGCAATAGGTTTATTTGTATGTTTGAATATCAAATTTCTTAATTTTGGTGATATTTTGATCTTATGACCTGCAAAGATTTTAATATTTTTATCAATAGGTTGTCATTTGTCAATATGAGCTATGGTCATTTTATTAATGAGTTGCATTAGTTTTTTATTATTTATTTTTAACTTATTAATTTTGATATTTTTTTGTTTGGATTGCTAAAAAATATGTCCAAAATTAGTGATCATAAACCTGAATGAGTCGAGCTTGAACTCGATCTCAAACTCGTTAATATTTGATTGGACCGAGTTTGAACAACTTTAAGCTTTTAAGCTCGGTTCAGTACTTAACCCAATGAAAGGTGCTAATCAGATCTAATAAACTCCCCAAGCCCCAAGAACAAAATGTATTCATAGGATTGAATTGTAATAATATAAATTCTAAAATAAATAAATATAAATATATATATATATATATATATATAAATATAAAATGTTTTTTATTCTTGGGGTACTTTAGTACATTCAATCATTTTTATTAGGTTTAGGTCCACTTATATACCCTTTTGCAGTCATATTCACAGCCGCACACAAAAAAATCTAGGGATGTAAATGGTAATCGGAAAATTCGTATTCGTTCGCATCCGTATTTGAAAAAAAAATGGATATATCCGTATTCGGTTTAAAGGTATTCATAAATAAACGGATACGAATACGGATATAGGCGTATTCGTATTCGTTTAACATCCGATCGTAAATATATCTGACGGATAACGAATATCCGGAATTCGATATTTAGATTTAGTTTATTAATATATACATACATAAGTTATTATTATATATAAGTTATTAATATATACACACACAAATATATATAGATATATTAAAATTTGCATTATTTATAATCTATAATTAGATTCAAAAATTTACATTGAATATTTAATTATTTTTTCTTAAAATTATATTGTCCATTGCTATTAATGAATGAATATAAGATATTAATATATATTGTGAGACCCCAAATTTTATGAAATAAAAATATTCAATTTTTCTATTTTGGTAAATGGTTAAATTGATAAAAGGTTAAAGTTAAGGGTGATATGTGAAATTTTTTTTCAAAGTAAACAAGTTGTCATAAAATACCTGGTCGTTATTCACTCTAGTATTATTCACTCGGGTATTTGGGACACTTTTTGTGTCGGAGTTACTATTCATAAGTTACTATTCACGGGTTACTATTCACCCAAATTACTATTCACTCTAGAATTGTTCACTCGAATATTTGGGACACTTTTTGTGTCGGAGTTACTATTCACGGATTACTATTCACCCAAATTACTATTCACTCTAGAATTGTTCACTCGAGTATTTGGGACACTTTTTGTGTCATGAATTACTTATTCACAGACTATTCATTCACGAGTTACTATTCACCCAAATTACTATTCACTCGAATATTATTCACTCGGGTATTTGGGGTATTTTTCGTGTCGGGGTACTATTCACGGGGTACTATTCTCGAAGTACTATTCACGGGGTACTATTCACCCGAGAAATATATTTCTTTTTGGTCCAAATCATTTTTGGGTACAATATTATTCCATGAAGAGATGTACTTAATTTTTCAGAATCATTGGTTGAAATTATAATGAAAAACTTTTTATATAAAAAAGCGTAATACTTTTATAAAGTTATTCTATAAATAGAATATATTATATTCTATTGTGCATAGTATTTTGCATAGTAAAATCTTTTTATATAAAACCGAATACTTTATTAAAGTTCTTCTATAAATAGAATATATTATATTTTATTATGCATAGTGTTGCATAGTATTTTGCATAGTAAAATCATTTTATATAAAACAAAATACTTTTATAAAGTTATTTGTTTTATTAGGCAATAATTAGAATATATTATATTTTATTTAAAAGATTTTATTTTAAATATGGACCGTCCGATTAAAGTAAATCAATCCAGACCGTTTATGAATTAGTTACTATTCATTCCATTCTTCTATAAATAGAAGCTCATTCCTTCATTATTTCTTACGAAATCACTGAAACTCTAGAGAGAGAAACTATAGAGAGAATTCTTCTTCTATAATCTTGAGCGTATTTCTTTAGAGTTTAAGAAAGCTTTGAGCGTAGTACAAGTTTTCTTCGAGTATATCCTCGCCCTACTAGTCGGAATACTCTTATTTAAAAGGTAAAGGGATATTATTATAGTAAGGGATATTATTTGTTGTACCCGTAAGGAGTGTTATTCTTTCTTATTCATGAAGAGAACTTCAGTTATTCCATTCTTTATTATTACATTGGAATAACTTTGTATATCTGGATCTAGTATACACCGTGAAGTCTATTGTTATTCCATTCTTTATTATTACATTAGAATAGCTCAGATATCTGTAATTCATGTATACCGGTGGAGTCTATTGTTATTCAATTATTTATTATTCATTGGAATAACTCAGATGCTGCTGATTTACCCTATACTTGGTGGAATGACACAGATATATCTGGTTTACCCAATACTTGGTGATCTTCTTTTATTATTCCGTATTTATTATTACATTGGAATAACTTTGTATGCGGTGATTTACCCTATACTTGGTGGAATGACACAGATATGCGGTTTACCCAATACATGGTGATCTTCTTTTATTATTCCGCATTTATTATTCCTGTTTAATATCCAGCGGATTAATAATTTCACCCGACTGGTTCCAATATTTATTATTTTGTATTTACGATTACATCGAATATCACATCGGTGTGAATTTCACCGACTTCGGTTCTAATATTTATTATTTCGCATTTACGATTCTGTCAGAATATCCTGTCTGTGCGTTTTACGCCGGACCTGGTTCCATTATTTATTATTCTGCATTTATTATTCTGTTGAGAATAACCTGTCTGTGCGGTCTCTATCGCATG
Source organism: Panax ginseng (assembly GCA_020205605.1). Lineage (NCBI taxonomy): Eukaryota > Viridiplantae > Streptophyta > Magnoliopsida > Apiales > Araliaceae > Panax > Panax ginseng. The sequence goes on along the minus strand of CM035145.1, from coordinate 131,132,346 downwards.
CATGGTGATGTATTTTGTTATTCCATTCTTTATTATTACATTGGAATAACTCATACATGTGGATTACCACATGCATGGTGAATGATCCTTTGTATTCATTCCTTATTAAATTGTGGAAATGATGCAGATATCGTGGATTACTGCATGGCGGTGAAAATCCATTTGCAGTTTCATATATTTTTATTATACTGTTGGTTATTAGTTCCTAGATAAATTAATTCTTGAACTTGTTTTATTGAATTCTTATATCATTGTCATCATCCCCATGTTTATATTTTGTTGAAAGTCATCTGTGGCCTGTAGTGCATAGATGGACTTGGTATGATTATGACCAGGGATTATTCGGTATAATCATGACCGTAATGTTACAAATGATGTGGAAAAAGTCCTCATTGGCCCGTAGTGCATGGATAATTCGTGGTCGTGATACTAAATAATATCTTTGGCCTGTAGTGCAGGGATGATTTGATGATGTGGTGTGGTAAAAGTCATCTTTGGCCGGAGTGCATAGATGGACTTGGTATGATTATGACCAGGGATAATTCGGTATAATCATGATCGTAATGGAAAACACGAATATCCTTGGCCCGTAGTGCATGGATAATTCGTGGTCGTGATACTATTAAGCTGAGTCTCAGCATTATTGGTTTTACAGTTGTATATCTTTGGCCTGTAGTGCAAAGATGAATTTATTAGTATGATTATGAGCAGGAATTGTGATTTGGTATAACCATGATTTTTGATGTTGCAGATAAAGATATGTGATGTAAATTATCTTCGTCTTGGGTGCGAAAAAGAATTCAGAATCACAATTATGATTATGAGTTATTCATATAATTGTGGATATGAATTATTGATTGATATTACAGGGATAAAACATTGTTGGTGGACTTTTAACATGGAGAAGATAATAGACCTGATGGTCTATTTGACTCTTTTAATGGATTGCTTCGTTCATTGCAACTATGGTTGAAAAGTTTTATCATCTACCATATGTTCTAAATCTCTGATTTATTATTGATGAAAGCTATTGATAATGTAGTTATCTTTAGTCATGATATTCTTTACTGGGCTAGTTGTGCTCACCCTTTTGTTTCACAATTCCTTTCAGGTAATAAGAGTGTAGCTGGGTCGAGCGGGGATAACAGGAAAATAGTGTGATGGTCCGAGACTATCGAAGTTTCTCAATACATTATAAAATGACATGCCATACAATATATAATTGTATTGAGGACCTAAGATGTGGGTGTCGTATTTTATACGTCACTTAATATTTGATTTTGGCGAACAACAATAGGGTGATGAGAACCCGACTTTGAAAGCGTCAAAAGTGCACCTCATTAGAATAAACAAGATAGCAATTTTCTCGTTCTTCTTTGGGGTCTTGAAATATTTGCTGCTGTATTTTATATGGCATTGTAATAATTTGAGTTTGGATACGGTCTACAAGACAATATTGTATTGAAACTCACAGTTAAGCTGTTAATCGTACTACGCATCGACGTTCAACGATTAATATAAATGAAGTTTGTATTTAATTTTATAGTATGATATCGACGACTCGAGAATGGGTCGTGTGGACCTATTTTGGAGGCGTCATATATGTATATAACACACACACACACACACACACACACACACACACACACACACACACACATATATATATATATATATATATATATATATATATATTAGCTTGTTAACTAACAAAACTATAGCTATTAGCTTGTTACAAGTTTTTACTTTCAAAATTTACTTGCGATGTTGGGAGGCGAGAGCAATGAACAATATAATTTTATTGTTAAAATATGTTAGGTCCGAATTAATTTAGAATTAATCTATAAGGGATGGCTGAATAGATTAATTCATATTTATGAAATTTTGAATGGGGAGAGTATTTATCACTTTCATTTGTCCAATTATTTAGAAACTAGAAGTCCAAATATTTAAAATAACCCCAATGTCAATTTTGAATCAAGTTGGATTAACTAGTTGACACACATACATTATAACTCGCACCCTCAATAAATATAATGAAATAAAATAATTTTTTTATAACTATGTAATCTATGTATTGAGGATAAATAATAAATAAAAGTCCCCATAAACATACTATTAAAGTTTTAATAAAGTATTTGAGAAAAAATAATTAAATATTCAATGAAAACTTTTGAATCTAATTATAAATTATAAATATTCATACACACTACAGTATTACTCCACACACATAAAATTGACATCTACTTATTAATGAACATCTAAACATTAAATAAGTAGAACATTCATTTTGAAATTTAGGATTTCAAAAATGATGAAAACTTAATTGAATTGTAATTTAAAGTATTGATTATTGTATTTATTAAAATAAATAAAGTAACATTCATTTATTAATGAACTATACTTTAAAACTTATTTTTTTTTCCTTATTCTAGTTATAGTTGTAATTATAGCATTTATTTTAAAGTAAATTACAATATTAAATACTACATTAATCAAAATCTTATAAATACACATAAATTTTAAGTTTAAGAATTTTATAAATTATTATAAAAAATAATTAAATGACATTGGAAAAATGGAAAAAATATTAAACAAAAAACATTCTTAAACCCAAAAGTTGAATATAGCCAACCCATGGAGGGTTGGACGATTCTTACACTAAGCTTAATGATATATTTTGTTGCCAACCAAAAAAGGGCAAAGTATTCGCACAAATAACAACATACTTTAAATTTTCCACAAATTTCAAAGACACACAATTTTATGGGGAAGAAAAAAATTATACCCGTACAACGCTCTCCCCTCTCGTTTCTCTTATAAGGGCAAAGCTCAGATCTGCTCTCCCTCTAAGTACACTGCTCTCCCTCTCGTTTCTCTCTCATACCCATACTAAATACACTGCTCTCCCTCTCTCCAAACCTTTTTCACACTCAGATCTGCTTTTTTTTTTTCCTTTCCAGCTTGTCACACTCAGATCTGTTCCGTATAAAATGGGTATGAAATCTCGTGATTTTCTCCCCTAAAACAACATCAATATGCCAAATGTGTTAATTTTAATGTTCCGATTCTCATTCATTTGGGTGATTGTTTCGACAATCAGTGAAATATTCGATCGTGATTTCCCTGTTTAAATAGCCACGGTCTTTTGCCCTCTTGTTTCAAAGGTATTATTCGTACTTTTATGTATATTAATTTAGATTATTTTTTAAATCGCCATTGTCTTCTGCCCTCTTGTTTCAGAGGTATTATTCGTACTTTTATGTTTTCTGCCCTCTTGTTTCTAATCGTATATATTACTTTTACTTTTTCTGTCAATTGAAAAAGAGAAATAAATGTGAGTCAGAAAGCAGTAATATTATGTAGTAACCAAGTCATTATTTTTTAATAACTAAGGCAACATTAGTTAGTAATATTATGCAGTAACCATTATAATTTTACACAACAACCAAGTCAGTAACCATTATGTTACATAGTAACTAAGTCAGCATTAGTCACTAACCAATATAATGTTACATAGTAACCAAGTCAGCATTAGTCAGTAACCAAGTCAGGATTAGTTAGTAATATTATGCAGTAACCAAGACAACATTAGACAGTAACCAAGATAACATTAGACAATAATCAGCATGTTGCAGGAAGGTAACCAATGTATTTGATGAGTAACCATTAATATAAAAAAAATCAGTAGAACTCATTTAAAAATTTTAAAGCAATAAAATAAACATTATTTAGCAACCAAATTTATAATAAATAGTAACCAATTTATATCTATTTAGTAACCATAATATAAAATATATTTTCAAATGCATTTTGCAATTAAATCATTCAGTATTCTTACTTTGTGACCATTTTTTAGCGCGAAAAACTTAAGAAAGGTGTTATGGTTACTATTATAATATGAGTTGGTTACTATTTACATTGTTTGTTGGTTACTATTATATTATGAATTGGTTTCTATTTTATGTTGTTTAGGTTACTAGTAGAATATGTTCATTTTAGTTTGTTGGTTATTGTTCAGTCAATTTGTTATTGCATATATTAGTTAATTGCATGTTTTTTGGGTAGAAAATCTAATCGTTTATATTACCTTTTATGTCAATTGAAAAAGGGGAATAAATGTGAGGTAGCAAGCAGGTATGCACTTGATTATATAGTTCTGACCACACAGGACATTATTTGAACAATGGTTTAAAATTGGACTAAATAACAGGAAAAAGTTTGTTTTTTGTTGTTAACAATGTTATAGTTTTTTATGAAACAAACAAATTTGTTTTATTGTAGTAACATATGGTTAATATTAAATAAATGTTATGGTTACTATTATTTTATATTCTGGTTACTATTATTTTATGTTTTGGTTATCTTTTAGTTATGTATTGGTTACTATTTAATTATGGTTATGATATTAATATTTGTTGGTTATCAGGTTACTGTTTACAATTAAGTTGTTGATTAGTATGTTAATTATTGACTGTTCAAGTCTGATTTTGGGTAGTGTGTATATTAATACGGTAATTGTTAATGTTAGCGTGTATACTAATATGCTTTTATACTGAAGGACTGACAAATTCCCTGGAAAGAACGATAAAATTGAACCTGTTTTAGTATTTGGGTCTATCCCAATATCATCAAAAATGTGGTTCTACAAATTAAAGACTCCTGGACAGTGGTTAGACGACGATGTGAGTTTTTTTTTTAAAAAAAATTATATTTTTGTAGTTATGGTTACATTATTTAGTTACATTCATTACATACTTACATTTTCAACAACTGTTAATATCTCTTTTTTGTTTAAAGACATCATGTTGCGTTATATATTTATTTACGTGGCGGCGGACATTAAACGATAATGTTCATATAAGGGTAACAACCACGGATTGTTGGTTTCATGGCAAGATCACCGCTTTTTTTGAGGAGTATACAAGTAAAAATGCATATAAAAGTGTTCTGTCTGGTGAGGGTGATGTTGCTGAATACATCCATGGGCTGTTCATAGATGTCAACACACCATGGAGAAACGTTGACTATGTGTTGTTCCCCACTCATATGTCATCGACCATTGGTTTTTGTTGACATTTGATGTGCATCGTAGACGTCTAACTGTTTACAATTCTCTGCAGCCAAAGAGGAAATCCATGCAAATAAAAATTATGAATGTTTGTGAGCCATACATCTTTATTCTTCCCACTTTACTGCACAAGAGTGGTTTTTGGAAGGATAGGTCTGACATTGACTTTAGCGGTGAACCGTATCGCAACAAGGAGGAAGATGATATAATTGAGTTAGAATTTACAGAGGCGGTTCCTGAACAAGTCGAGGGGTAAGGGTTAAATTGTTTACATTTTTTTAATTATTACATATAGGCTGATATTTGTTATATTTTGTCTGTTTGTACAGTGATTGTGGGATGTTCACGATTTGTTTCGCTGAGCATGTCATTCATCAGAAGTTTGATCAAATTCCTACTCCATTTTCCATCGCGCAGTATCGGAAGAAGTTATGCACAAACCTATATATGCATTCTAGGAACAAACAGTTGGAGGGATATGAGATTGACAGAGAATTTTCAAGAAGATTTGTTCCAGATTTTGTTTAGTTCGGATTTCGTTGTTTTGTCTTTATGAATTTTGTTTTGTATTTTGTTTTTTTATTTTTTGGGGATATACACAACATATTTGTATGATTTATGAGTTTGTGATGTTTATTGAATTTTATGTAGATGAGATTACATATTTGATTATATTAGCAGTAATGAAAGTAATATTGTTTGTTGGTTGGTATTTGTTTCTTTTAAGTTGTGTTTGTTCTATTATTTTGAAATATGCAGTTGGTAACCAATCATGTATAAAGGGGTAACTAGATAATGTTTTGATAGTAATCAGAGAGTTACAAGCTTGTATCAGGACATATATCAATTGTTAAATGTATATGTGTGAGTATACATGGGTTGACTAAACAAACAATATCACTTTCATTACAGGTTGCTAGATATACAGGTTGTTTATGTTTTGGTTACCATTAAAAACTGTTATGGTTACTGTTATGTAATTATTTGGTTACCATTAAAAACGGTTATGGCTAATGTTATGTAATTATTTGTTTATTATACATGCTTGCCTAAGATGGATGTTTATTATACATGTTTACCATTAAAAACAGTTGGAGGGATATGAGTTTGACAGATAATTTTCAGGAAGATTTGTTCCAGATTTTGTTTAGTTCGGATTTCGTTGTTTTGTCTTTATGAATTGTGTTTTGTATTTTGTTTTTTGTTTTTTGGGGATATACATAACATTTTTGTATGGTTTACGAGTTTGTGATGTTTATTAGATCTTATGTAGATGGGATTACATATTTGATTATATTAGCAGTAATGAAAGTAATATTGTTTGTTGGTTGGTATTTGTTTCTTTTAAGTTGTGTTTGTTCCATTATTTTGAAATATACAGTTGGTAACCAATAATGTATAGAGGGGTAACCAGATAATGTTTTGATAGTAACCAGAGAGTTACAAGCTTGTATCAGGACATATATCAATTGTTAAATATACATGTGTGAGTATGCATCGGTTGCCTAAACAAACAATATCACTTTCATTACAGGTTGCTGGATATACAGGTTGTTTATGTTTTGGTTACCATTAAAAACTGTTATGGTTACTATTATGTAATTATGTGGTTATTGTTATGGTTACTGTTCTGTAATTATTTGGTTACCATTAAAAACTGTTATGGTTACTGTTATGTAATTATTTGTTTATTGTACATGCTTGCCTAAGATGGATTTATTATACATGCTTACCATTAAAAATTGTTGGAGGGATATGAGACTAACAAATAATTTCTAGGAAGATTTGTTCCAGATTTTGTTTAGTTCGGATTTCATTGTTTTGTCTTTATGAATTGTGTTTTGTATTTTGTATTTTATTTTTTGGGGATATACACAGCATTTTTGTATGGTTTATGAGTTTTTGATGTTTATTGGATCTTATGTAGATGGGATTACATGTAAGACCTCAGTTTTTATGAATAAAGATGAATTTTTTTATAATTATCATTTTTGAATATTATGGAATGAATTTAATATAATGTTATAGTTGTGGGTAATATTTACAAATTTTGCAAAGTATGCAAGTTGTCATATTATATTCGATTGGTCGAGAAATATTCTTTTTGTCAGGGAATGTCCGTACGACGGTACAATCATTGGTGGACCCCAAAACTGAATTATTATCGGATTGAGAAAATGACAAAAATATTTTATAAAAATAACGGCGGAAGTTTTAACGTTAATACTGTTGAACTACTCGGTAGTAAAAGTGTGACGCCCCCAAAATTAGGTCTTCATCACCCATCTTGAGTCGTCAAATACATGGTATAAAATATAAATACAAACTTAACTATACAGCTGTCGTGTAAAATACGACAAAACATAAACTGAGAGTTTAAACAAGAATCTTGCGCTTTCTGACAATATCCATTCTCAATGGAGTCCTCATAGACGATATCTGAACTCAAATTCAATCATCGTTACATTTATTGTCACACACTATTTAACATAATAGCGAGGACTACTAATGCTATCTTCTGGACCTTCACTTCTTTCCCCGACTCATCCCAGTTATATTCTCATTTCCTGAATAGAATAGTGAAAGAAAGGGTGAGCTCAACTAGCCCAGTAAAAAATATTATGACTAAGATAATGCGAATAAATTATCAATAGTCTTGAACAATGTTAAGCCGATAAAATACAATAGACATCAAGTTTAATCTGCGTGAATAAGCAATTCATAAGAAGAGTCAGTAAAGAATAAAATCTATTATCTTCTATGATTTAAAATATTTTCATCAATTCTTATCACTTTGAGACTCGGTTTATTAAATAAAAGCCGCATCATCGAATCATCCTTGCACTACTACGGGCCAGAATATTCATTAAATCATCAATGGTCGTGACTATCTGAATAATCCTGATCATAATCATACCAAGTCCATCTCTTGCGTAAGCGAAAGATATACAACAATAAAATCAATGTCCAACAGTCCATCTTTGCACGTAAGCCAAAGATATACAATTCAATAATCAACAGTCCATCTTCGCACGTAAGCCAAAGATAACTTTCATCACCATATAAGCATGAGGATGATGACAATGATATAAACATTAATCAAACTAAAACAAGGATAAATGTTAAAGACTTTAAATTTATCCAAATATTATCAATCACTTAATAAACTCATAATCTAATATTATTAATATAATAACAATATTTTAATCACATCTTAAACTTATAAATAATTTATTTCAATTGTTTACACTTTATCAATAATGCATTTAATCATTCAAAAATGTCATACTCATAAGATTTCATCACCAATGATCAAATCCCTTATCAATAATCTACATATACCTTATATAGGATTTTCAAGCCATAAAACCCTATTTTCCAACTTTGTTACTTCACATAACATATTTAACTCATATGTTCGTAACTAAACCATTTTCATGAAAAATACCAAATCAGTTCCAAAAATATTTCTTTTCTGGTATTAAGCATAATATAGTCCCATATTGAACATATTTTTTTTTGGAATTTTTAAAATTCATTTACTATTTTTCAAAAATCAATTTCTAATTAATTCCTTAAGAAATTAGCTACCTCAAGGTTAACTCCAAAAATTCTCAAATCTTGGCAGAATCTTACACATGTTAACGTGAACTTCCAGTTTAAATTTCATGGTCATCGAAGTTATAGAACTCCGGTTATAGCGTTTTTCGTCAGAAAAACCTAAATATTGAAATGGTCATAACTTGCTCAATTTAAGTCAGAATGAGCTCATTTTTGGACAGGAGGTTCTTTATATCATATACTTTCATGTCCCAAAAGGCCAGAATTTTTCTCATAAATTAAGTGGCCGAAAATTCCCTTTTAAAAATAAGATCAGTAGCTTTTTGGTAATTTCAGCTTTTTTGACTCCTTTGCTAAAATCACCACACCACGAAATCTACAACCTTTTCCAATGATTCCACTTGGAGATGCTACAAAACTCATAGATCTAACTCTAGGACTTGACCACACTCAAAAATTCGAAATATAATAGGAGATATGGTCAATTGAATTTCATGTTACGTTTTTACCAAAATCTAATTTTTCAACCCTTTGTAATTTCAAAGAAACTTTCATGTTTTTATATAATAACCAACATAACTCATCATAGCACTTACTAATACTTCATATACCCATGATTTTCATCAGTCCAATACTTTTATTATGACTCTCATCATAATCAACGTAAATAGATCATTTTTATAAAGGATCATTCACCATGCATGCGATAGAGACCGCACAGACAGGTTATTCCAACAGAATAATAAATAACGGAACCAGGTCAGGTGGAATTCACACTGACAGGATGTTCCAACGGAATTAATGAATAATAAAGACGAAACCAGGTCCGGCGTAAAACACAGACATGATATTCCAACATAATAATAAAAAAGAACCGAGTCGGGTGAAATTCACAATTGGCGGGATATTCCAATGAGATATTAAATGCGGAATAATAAATAATAGAACCAGGTCCGGCATAAAGCACAGATATGACATTCTGACAGAATAGTAAAGAATTGAATAATAAAAGAATTTCACCATGTATGCGGTACTTCGCATAAACAGGTTATTCCAACATAATAATATAGAATGAAATAACAGAGGGATTTCACCAAGTATAGGGTATGCCGCGTATACATGTTATTCCAACAGAATAATAAAGAATGGAATAACAAAAGTTCTCTTCATGAATAAGAAAGAAATAATACCCCTTACACAATAATGATATCCCTTACCTCAAAAGAAGACTGGATACTGGAATAGTGAGGGAGCAGACTTCTCTTCTTCTTCTTTCTCTCTATAGATTTCTCTCTATAATAATGACTCTAAAGCTTTAGTGAATTGGTGAGAAATGAAGGAAGAATGAGCTTCTATTTATAGGAAAACATAGTTTCGATAATTGCACGCGTTTTAGGGCTCGAGAATATTACGATCTGATACCTCCAACTTTTCTTTTATTTTTAATTCAGTCATCCAAGTATTATCAAACTTGCACCAACTCCCCTAATAGTAAATCATGTGAATCAATAGTAAAATCATATGACTCAATAGTAAATCATGTGACAAAAATAATTACGATATAGTACCTCCATCTATACCTCTATTTTTAACTTAGTCATGCAAGTATTATCAATCTTGCACCAACTCCCCTAATAGTAACAAGAATGTGAATCAATAGTACACACATATGAATAAATAGTTATAATCATGTGAATTAATAGCAATCAATTGCTCATTTATCCGGTTAATTACCCGACTGGTCAATATAACCTCCAGACATCAATTTTTATCGAAATAAATGTCGATTTTCACTAACACAAACAATTCCAACACAATGAAACTATTTTTATCAAAAATATAAAGTTTGAAATTTCGAAGTTTGACTTTTCCCAAAAAAATCAACTATTGACTTTTTGACCAAATAGTGAATTCCAGAAAATATTGTGTTTATAGACTATTTTTACTAATTTCGACGTTCTGGACTCAAATATCATGTTCGCGTCTCCAAATTCAACTCCGAACAACATTCATCATGTAACACCCCCTTCCCGAAAAGGAAAGGGAGGTCACGTGCAAAGCACAACAAACCTCAAAATAAATAAACAGAGCACTAACAACCTCAAAATATTAATAGTGGTGATTCATTAATAAAGTAATAAGTACAATTCTCCAAACTGAGTCAAAATAATCAAAACTTAAAATTGAATCAACCTAAATGGTCAAAGGCAAAAATCTCATCACACTAAGCCTGAATCACCCTACTGAAACTGCTTGGGAAGAAAAAACCACAGCATGAGCCAATTGCCCGATCGGATCTGAGATATACCAAAGATATACAACCGATATCTGAAAATAATCGAGACAAAATCTTGAAACAAAGCCTCAAGTGCAAATATGAATGAAAATATAATATCCAAAGATTTGAATGGAATATATACGAATCAACGTAATGAATATATACGAATCAACGTAATTAGTGAAACCAAAAAAGAATAAAGAAATAACGAATGAAGTAACTAACTCGATGACTTGAATCAATGCGAAACCAACAAAACTAATCCAATAAAATAATAGGTTGAAACAAATGGTTTGGAGTTATTTTATCTACCGAATGAGCTCGAAAATACACATTGCCACACAGGCAAGTCAAAATAATGCCACACGTGCGCAAATCACACATTGACCGCGAATCCAAATGTATGCAAATCGGATAGGTATGTTTGGCACAACATCACAAATCATGAGCGAAAAACTAGGGTTAACCCATACGCCTCCCACAACAAAACACCAAATGGCCCACTTCCTCCGGACCCCAAAATGGAGAAGCGAGTGGACTAATCACACCACCACGAAGTGTCACGTCTCGTGCCAAGGCGACGTGCACATGGGTACCCTCACAGGTGGTTATAACTCAGGTATACTCTACGGTATATTCTAACAAAAATATCATGTCACAACACATGCGACATAATACCAACAAAAGGGTTTTATATGTACATGTTGAACCAAATCAAATTATAGTCACAAGGTTTCAAAAAGAAGATAGTAACATGTACCGCTCTACAATTATTAAAATAAATATTAGACATGATAACCTCATTCAAAGAGTACAAGTACGAGTCTAATGTGTCAACTCCAAAATGAAATAAATATATCAATTTCACAAGAAACAATTATGTGAAATAATAACAGAAATTCGAAACTAGGAACAAAGCGAACAAATCAAATTTAACAAAGGTATCATTTGAAAGAGTACTGAATCCAGTACACGATACTTCCAAACCATTTATAGCACACTCCACAAAATCTTACCCTCAAATGCAAACGATATCAAATACTGAAACGTTATTCATCACCTAAACATATTCACCTCAAATTAAATATAATCCAATTCAATAATTCCAAAATAATTCATAATCTATTTAATATGCCTTTAATCATCGCTTTATATCAATTATTAATACTCCAAAATTTATATACTAAGTATAACTCTTTAAATTCTTTTACGTTCAATTTAAATAATTTAATAAGATTTTATTACAATCCAATCATTAATAACATAATACTATTAAATTTATTATTAAAACTTTTTATAACTATGTAAATAAAATTAATTAATTCAAATTCATATACACAACTTTCAATTAAATTTACCAATTAGGTTAATAAGCTTTATGGCAAAATAAATAAATAAATAAATTATTAAAATATAATACTATTAATTTGGTTTACCAATCCGTATACGTGATGAATTAAAGATTGCGATAAGTCATCCTAATTAATATATTATCATTCAATGGCCTACCTTTCTCATTCAATGAATTTATACCATATTCAATTCATGCATATATATATATATACATATCAATATACTACAAAACCAAAACCAAGCACTCTGCATATTCACTATATTAATATATAAATTAATACCCATCATTCTCAAATATCTATGATGTATGCCCTCAATATGCAAGATGCTTTAACATTAAATCAATTTCTCACCGAAAAGGTATTAATTAGTCTTAGAAACAAAAGCCTCATGTTCTCTTCTTTATCTTTCTTTATGATCAAAACTTCTTTCTTTCTTTTCCCAACTCTCGTATCGGTAAAATGTTTAAGTGAATTAGGTTTTATTTATTATCTTATTATTTCTCCTAATTATAATAGGATTTTAATACTACCCACATAAATTAAACCCAATTAATTTTTAAGGCCCAATTTGTACTAAATTAATTTACCCATCTCTTATTAATATTTATTAGCCCACAAAATTAAATAACTATTTTGACCCAAAATAATGGACAAAGTCCAATTAATATGCTTTCAAACAAAATAATTTTTATTATTTAATATTATTTTTTGGTATTACATCACCTACTCCTTAAAAAGGATTCCGTCCCCTAATCAAAAAAAGAAAAGTACCTAATTATAAAAAGATGCGGATATTCATTTCGAATGAACTCCTCCATCTCCTAAGTAGTTTCCCGCTCCGTAACAAAAGGAATTATCTTCCTCAATTTTAATTTTATCAGTTAATTAATTATCTACTAAAAGAATTTAATCTTCCAAATAAAACAAGGAAGAAAAGAGAGAAACAAAATCATTTACCTTTTTTTTAATTTAAACACAATTGTATAAGATAAAATCAATTAATATTTAATAATAAAAAATGAGTTATTACACATCATTAATATTATAACTCACAATATTTATCAACCAGGTCGTTCCCAAGAAAGAGGGGGCTTTTCGATAAGGATTTCTCCTTATTGGCGCGCAATTAGATGACAAAACCTCTCCTTGACAGAACTTCTAGACATTGTAAATATTGTAATTTATTAATATGAATAACTTTGAAAAATTCACATATCACCCTTAACTTTAAACTTTATCAATTTAACCATTTACTAAAATAGAAAAATTGAATATTTTTATTTCATAAAATTCGGGGTCTTACAAAAAGTACAGTAATACGCGTGGTTACATAGTAGCACACGGTATTGATTATTAATGCTTACGTGATAAGTCACTCAGTTTTGTTCAATTATTGCTACAAAGATTTGTTTGTAGAATGTGGCTTATTAATTGGACCCCCATTTACCCATTTTTCAAAATTGTGTGTAGGAAGTTATCTCAATTTTGGTTTATTACTTATATATATAAGTTATTATATATATATTTTATAAATGTCGGTATATATATATATATATATATATATATATATATATATATATATATATATATATATTTGTGGAGTGGGGTGAGTGGTGTAGGTTGGTGTAGGTTTTGGATTTTGGTGGATGTAAGTTATGTAGGGGGGAGGGAGAGTATATATTATTTATATATAATAGAAGTTGACAAAATGGTAAGGAAGGAATCTTACAAAAATTATTATGGTGGGAGGTGTTATTTTTCAAAGCACCATGTGCCAATTTGTATATATATATATATATATATATATATATATATATATATATTATATTTGTTATACTTGATATATACCATCCGTGATTGCTTCATAATTCATCCGTGAATTCATCATTCAGTACACACGGATCAAACAGTACCCCTTCAATTCTCCTATAAATAGAAGCTCATTCCTTCATTATTTCTTACGAATTCACTGAAACTCTAAAGAGAGAAAATTATAGAGAGAAAGAAGAAAAGTATTCTGCTACTTCCCTACTCTTATATCCAGTTCTTTTACGGTAAGGGGTGTTATTTCTTTTGTATTCAAGAAGAGAACATCTGTTATTCTATTTCTTTATTGTTCTGTTGGAATAACCTGTATATGCGGGCTACCCTATACTTGGTGACATTCTTCTATTATTACATCTTTATTATTATTCTGTTAGAACCTCCACATGCGTGTGTTTTACACCTAATTCACAGTTTAAATCTTTATTATTATTCCGTTGGAACATCACATGCATGTGTTTTACACCTAGGACTGGTTCCGCCTTTATTATTATTCTGTTGGAACACCACATGCATGTGTTTTACACCGGACCTCGTTCCATTACTTATTATTGTGTTATAACATCCTGTCGGTGTGAATTTCATCTGACTTTGTTCCGTTATTATTATTACATTGGAATAACTTTTATCTATGAGAAGTCTGCCGCATGCATGGTGATTTCTTTTGTTATTCCATTCATTATTATACTCGATTGATTAAAATTTTGACTTCTATACTCCATGAAATTAGTGGAATATCCTTGATATTTGCGCTTCATCCAAAGATTTTTCATGGAAATATTCTTCCGAGCATTCTTGAATTTTACTTTCTACAAAGCGGTATCATGTTGACAATTTGGGCGTTATTAGTTCTGAATAAATTAATTCGTGAACTTGTTTTATTGAATTCTTATATCATTGTCATCATCCTCATGTTTATATTTTTTGAAAGTCATCTGTGACCTGTAGTCCATAGATGGACTTGGTATGATTATGACCAGGGATTATTGGGTATAATCATGACCGTAATGTTACAAATGATGTGGTAAAAGTCCTCATTGGCCCGTAGTGCATTGATGGATAGTTGTTGGCATGATTATGACCATTGATGAATACACAAATATCATTGGCCCGTAGTTCATGGAATTTGGCCGTGACCCTAATGAATATCCTTGGCCGTAGTGCAAGGATGATGTGGATTATTTATTAAGCTGAGTCTCAGGGATAAAAGTGATGAAAAACTTTTTAAATCATAAAAGATAGTAGATTTTATTCTCTACTTGACTCTTTTAATGGATTGCTTATTCCGCTGCAGTTAAACTTGATGTCTATTGTATTTTATCAGTTTAACACTGTTGAGGACTAATGATAATTTATTCTACATTATCTTAGTCATAATATTTCTTACTGGGCTAGTTGAGCTCACCCTTTCTTTCACTGTTTTCTTCAGGAAATGAGAACGTAGATGGGACGAGTCGGGGAACGGAGTGATGGTCCTAGATGGTGTATTAGTAGTCCTCACTATTCTGTTAAATAGTGTGACAATAAATATAATGAGAACTTATTCTGAGAGTGGATATTGTCTAGAAGACAGTATTTGTATTAAAACTCACTGCTCTCTTGTTGTATTTTAAAGATTGTATTTGTATTTTGTACCATGTATTTGGCGACTCGGAATAGGTGATGTATACCTATTTTGGGGGCGTCACAGTTTGTATCAAAGCTTAGGATATGATCCTTTGCTAAGATGTGAGACAAGAACTAGGAGGGAGAGCGGGGAATTCTTTATTAGTATGACCTACCTAAGTTTATTTGGTATTTAATTGGTCGATCGAGTATAAGGATAATATGTGATATGTTATTTAACTCTTGTTTTGTGGCGATTTTGAAAATGACATCCGAGAATGTTGAGATTATCAATGGAGCCTGAGACCGTTGAGTCTCCACAAATCAATAATCGGGATAATGTGCATCGTAGGAGACATTCCTCGGTGCAAACAACAACAACGACCAAATGATGAACGATGGAATGTTCGGAGGTTTTATGCAATTCATGCAACAATAGGCGAGCGGCTCCTATCCAAAATACGGTGGAAACACCGGCAACTCTCGACGGTCCACCGCGGCGATTTAAGGAACTGGACCACCGAGTTTTTGGAGAGCCAAAACCACTTAAAGGCGGAGGCGTGGATTAAGCGGATCAACAAGATATTTGATGTCTTGAGATGCTCCGAGAGCAAAGGTTCCTTTGCCACCTTCATGTTGCAAGCGAGGCGATTCTTGGTGGGAATCAGTAAAAGCGTATTCAACCTGCCGCACTGAAGATGCATTGGGAGAAGTTCCAGGAACTGTTCAATGACAAGTACTTTCCCGAAAGTATTTTTCACATGAAAGAGGTAGAGTTCATCAAGATGGAACAAAACAACATGACCGTATCGCAGTACGAAGCCAAGTTTGTTGAGTTGTCCCGGTTTGCGTCCCATTTTGTTGATAATGAGGAGAGAATGACGCGAATGTTTTTAAGAGGTTTGAAACCTGAGATACGTCAATATCTTATCTCTCATAAACTGTGTTTGTATTCTGATGTTGTTAATAGGGCTCAGTTATTAGAGCGTGATAATGAGTCAACCCAACCAAAAGAGAGCAGCCGGCAAAATGATACTACCAGTGAGAACAATCATCGAAGCGGTGACAACAAGCGTGGAGGGAATCAATAGGCCAGAAATGGTAACCACTTCAGTGGTAATCATGGCCAAAATAATAAGAATGGACATTTCAAGAAGAGGAGATTCAACAATGATGGAAAGACGTCAACATCAGCACCTGTCGTTAAGGAAGGAGAACGACCACCTATCATATGCTTCAAGTGTGGAGGAGAGGGACACATCAGTCCCAACTGTGCGATGCCATCCAAAGCATGTTACAACTATGGAAGAGAAGGTCATCTAGCCCGATTTTGTCGTTGCAAGAACAAGTCCAAATTTGGGATGGAGGCATCAAAGGTCATTCCCAAAAAGTCGGCCCGGTGGTCTGAGGAGAGAGCGTTTGTTGTAACCTCCCAAAAAGCAAGGAACCCGAACGAGGTCATCACGAATAAGCTAATCATAAACTCTAGTGAAGTTTATACTTTATTTGATACTGGTTCTACCCATTCTTTCATTTCTCCTACTTGCACTCAACGTTTAAATTTGACTCCGGAGAAATTGGACTTTGACTTATCGTTGAAACTCCATTGGGAGAAACCTTCATTACATCTACGGTTTATAAGTCTTGTTTGGTTCAAATCGGTACCCTCACATTACCTGTAGATCTTATTTCATTGAAAATACTTGCATTTGACGTAATTCTAGGGATTGATTGGTTAACTACTCATCATGCAAAAATTGATTATTTTAAAGTAAGGTTGTTAGCTTTCATATTCCTAACCAACCTATTATGCGAATTCAAGCAACCAAACCATTAAAATCAATCATCGCCATCTTAAGCCATAAAGCTATTCGTTTATTGAAAAAGCATGTCAAGCTTTCTTAGCTCATGTCACGGATCTAAACAAAAATACGTCGAGTTTTGAATGATATTTCTATTGTTAATTAATTTCTTGATGTATTCCACGAAGAACTTCCCCTACCTACCCCAGGCGCGTGAAATTGAATTTTGTATCGACCTTGAACTTCTAATACAAAACCCATTTCCAAAGCCCCATATCAAATGGCTCATATTGAACTTCGTGAGTTAAAGACCCAACCGCAGGAATTGTTAGACATTGGCTTTATTCGTCCCTAATACTTCTCCTTGGGGTGCTCCTGTTCTATTCGTGAAGAAGAAGAAAGATGGGAGTATGCGACTTTGTATTGATTATCGGGAGTTGAATCATGTCACCATCAAAAATAGGTACCCATTGCCACGCGTATTGATGACTGTTTTACCAAATTGCAAGGAGCCAAATTCTTTTCAAAGATTTATCTTCGTTCGGATATCATCGATTGAAGATTAGAATCGATGACATTCCAAAGATGGCTTTTCGGAACTCTCGATGCGGGCATTATGAATTCTAGTCATGTCCTTTGGATTGACTAATGCTCTCTCTTGTCTTCATTGATATGATGAACCGAGTATTCAAGGAATATTTGGATCACTTTGTGGTCGTCTTTATTGATGACATCCTCATATATTCCAAAACCCGTGAAGATCATGAGTAACACTTGAGGCTGATACTCCAAAAGCTTCGTGAATATAAGCTTTATGCCAAGTTGAAGAAATGCGAGTTCTGGCTTGAAGAAGTAGCATTCCTTGGGCACGTGGTATCAAGTCATGAAATATCTATTAACCCAGCAAAGATTGAAGCTATTCAAAGCTGGGAGCAACCTAAATCAGTGACCAAAGTACGTAGCTTTCTCGGTTTAGCTGGTTATTATCGGAGATTCGTGGAAGGATTTTCTCGAATCGCTACTCCACTAACTCAGCTGACTCGGAAAGATACAAAGTTTGGTTGGAGCGAGGAATGTGAGAAGAGTTTTTAAGAACTCAAGAGGAGACTCATTTCAGCACCTGTTCTGACAATACCATTTGGTTCTGAGGGATTTGTCATCTACAGTGATGCTTCAGGCAAAGGGTTAGGATGTGTTCTCATGCAACAGTTTGTCGGTAGGAAGTTATCTCAATTTTGGTTTATTACTTATATATATAAGTTATTATATATATTTTTATAAATGTCAATATATATATATATATATATATATATATATATATTATTAATGCTTACGTGATAAGTCACTCAGTTTTGTTCAATTATTGCTACAGTATTTGTTGTAGAATGTGGCTTATTAATTGGACCCCCCATTTACCCATTTTTCAAAATTGTCGGTAGGAAGTTATCTCAATTTTGGTTTATTACTTATATATATAAGTTATTATATATATATTTTTATAAATGTCAGTATATATATATATATATATATATATATATATATAAATATATATTTTGTGAGTGGGGTGAGTGGTGTAGGTTTGGTGTAGGTTTTGGATTTTGGGTGGATGTAAGTTACGTGGGGGGGAGGAGAGTATATATTATTTATATATAATGGAAGTTGACAAAATGGTAAGGAAGGAATCTTACAAAAATTATTATGGTGGGAGGTGTTTTTTTCAAAGCACCATGTGCTAATTTATATATATATATATATATATATATATATATATATATTATATTTGTTATACTTGATATATACCATCCGTGATTGCTTCATAATTCATCCGTGAATTCATCATTCAATGACACACGGATCAAACAAGACTTCTTCAATTCTCCTATAAATGAAGCTCATTCCTATATTATTTCTTACGAATTCAATTTGAAACTCTAAAGAGAAAAATTATAGAGAGAAAGAAGAAAAGTATTCTGCTACTTCCCTACTCTTATATTCAGTTCTTTTACGATAAGGGGTGTTATTTCTTTTGTATTCAAGAAGAGAACTTCTGTTATTCCATTTATTTATTGTTACATTGGAATAACTTTTGTGTACGCTGGCCTACCCTATACTTGGTGACATTCTTCTATTATTCTGCATCTTTATTATTATTCTATTGGAACCTCACATGCATGTATTTTACAATCGACTGGTTCCGTCTTTATTATTATTCTATTGGAACATCCTGTCTGTGTGTTTTACACTGGACCTGATTCCGTCTTTATTATTATTCTGTTGGAATATCTTGTCTGTGTGTTTTACACCGGACCTGGTTCCATTACTTATTATTCTCATTGGAACATCTGTCGCAGTGAATTTCACGACACCTGTTCCGTTATTATTATTACTGTTGGAATAACCTATCTATGCTATCAATCGCATGCACGGGTGATTTCTTTTGTTATTCCATTCGTTATTATACTCAGTTGGTCAAAATTTTGACTTCTATACTCCATGAAATTAGTGGAATATCCTTGATATTTATGCTTCATCCAGTATTTTTTATGGAAATATTCTTCTGAGCATTCTTGAATTTTACTCTACAAAGCAGTATCATGTTGACAATTTGACCTTTATAATTTCTGAATAAATTAATTCATGAACTTGTTTTATTGAATTCTTATATCATTGTCATCATCCTCATGTTTATATTTTTGAAAGTCATCTCATGGCACCATGTGTGCATAGATGGACTTGGTATGATTATGACCGAGGATTATTCGGTATAATTATGTCCGTAATGTTACAAATGATGTGGTAAAAGTTCTCATTGGCCCGTAGTGCATTGATGGACAGTTGTTGGCATGATTATGACCATTGATGAATACACAAATATTCTTGGCCCGTAGTGCATGGAATTTGTGGTTGTGACCCTAATGAATATCCTTGGCCAGTAGTGCGGGGATGATGTGGATTATTTATTAAGTTTGAGTCTCGATAAAAGTGATGAAAACCTTTTAAATCATAAAAGATAGTAGATTTTATTCTCTCTTGACTCTTTTAATGGATTGCTTATTCAGCTGCAGCTTAAACTTGATATCTATTGTATTTTATCGGTTTAACCTTTGTTGAGGACTAATGATAATTTATTCGTATTATCTTAGTCATAATATTTCTTCTTGGGCTAGTTGAGCTCACCCTTTCTTTCACCGTGTTCTCTTGAGAAATGAGAACGGTAGGACTCGAGTCGTGGAACCGAGTGATGGTCCTAGATGGTGTATTAGTAGTCCTCACTATTCTATTAAATAGTGTGACAATAAATGTAATGAGGACTTATTCTGAGAGTGGATATTGTCTAGAAGACAGTATTTGTATTAAAACTCACTGCTCTCTTGTTGTATTTTAAAGATTGTATTTGTATTTTGTACCATGTATTTGGCGACTCAGAATAGATGATGTATACCTATTTTGGGGGTGTCACATTACATATTTGATTATATTAGCAGTAATGAAAGTAATATTTTTTATTGGTTGGTATTTGTTTATTTTAAGTTGTATTTGTTCCATTATTTTGAAATATACAGTTGGTAACCAATCATGTATAAAGGGGTAACCAGATAATATTTTGATAGTAACCAGATAGTTACAAGCTTGTATCAAGACATATATCAATTGTTAAATGTACATGTGTGAGTATACATGGGTTGACTAAACAAACAATATCACTTTCATTACAGGTTGCTGGATATACAGGTTGTTTATCTTTTGGTTACCATTAAAAACTGTTATGGTTACGGTTATGTAATTATGTGGTTACTGTTATGATTATTGTTATGTAATTATTTGGTTACCATTAAAAACTGTTATGGTTACTGTTATGTAATTATTTGTTTATTATACATGCTTGCCTAAGATGAATGTTTATTATACATGCTTACCATTAAAAATTGTTATGTAATTACTGTTATGTTTGCTTTATATTGGTAACTCATAATGAAATCAGAAATCAAAATATTAATGAATAACAATTTTGGTTATTGTACACAATCAGAAATGTTACCAACCATGTGACGTCCCCAAAATAGGTATTCATCACCCATTTTGAGTCTCCAAATACATGGTACATAAATCAAATACAACTTAATTATACAACTGTCGTGTACAATACAACAAAACATAAACTGAGAGTTTAATCAATAATATTGCCTTCTAGACAATATCCACTCTTAATGAAGTCCTCATAGACAGTATACAAACTCAAATTCAGTCCTCATTACATTTTTTGTCACATTATCTAACAGAATAGTGAGGACTACTAATACTATCATTTGGACCATCACTCCGTTCCCCGACTCGTCTCAAATCCACGCTCTCATTTCTCAAGAGAACAATGAAAGAAGGGTGAGCTCAACTAGCCCAATAAGAAATATTATAACTAAGATAATGCGTAATAAATTATCATTAGCTTCTGACAACAATGTTAAACCCGATAAAATACAATAGACATCAAGTTTAACTCAAATGAACAAGTTCCATTAAAAGAGTTAAGAGAAATAAAATCTACTATCTTTTATGATTTAAAAGGTTTTTCATCACTTTTATCGCTGAGACTCAATTTAATAAATAATCCACATCATCGAATCACCCCTCATTATGGCCATGATATTCTTTAAGATCACGACCATAAATTATCCATGCACTACGTGCCAAGGACATTCGTATTCATCAATGGTCATGATCATGCCAACAATCATTCCCATCAATGCACTACGGCCAATGAGGACTTTTTACCACATCATTTGTAACATTACTACCATGATTACACCGAATAATCCCTCGTCATAATCATACCAAGTCCATCTACGACTACACAAGCCATATATGACTTTCAACATAATATAAATATGAGGATGATGACAATGATATAAGAATTCAATAAAACAAGTTCACGAATTAATT
The DNA here is from genome assembly GCA_020205605.1 of Panax ginseng. NCBI lineage: Eukaryota > Viridiplantae > Streptophyta > Magnoliopsida > Apiales > Araliaceae > Panax > Panax ginseng. The sequence goes on along the minus strand of CM035145.1, from coordinate 131,109,912 downwards.
TGTCCAGAACCAATAACGCCCAAATTGTCAACATGATACTTTTGTAGAGTAAAATTCAAGAATAATATTGCACCAAAAATAATTTGACAGAAAAGAATCAATTTTTCATCGTGAATAAGACCTGTGAATAAGACTTTCAGAATAGTATCTCGTGAATAGTACCCCGACATGAAAAATACTCCAAATACCCGAGTGAATAATATTCAGGTTAATAGTATTGTGGTGAATAGTAACCCATGAATAGTAACTCGTGAATAGTATTTCGGCATATAAAGTGCCCCAAATACCCGAGTGAATAATACTAGAGTTAATAGTAACCCGTGAATAGTAACTCATAACAGAAAATATCAAATAAAATGATATTTCATGACGAGTATAGAAGTCTAAACTTTAATCAACTGAGTATAATAAAGAATGGAATAACAAAAGAAATCACCATGCATGCGGTCTTATGTATAGCGAGTTATTCCAACGAGTATAATAATAATAGAATTGTGTCCGTTGAAACGCATGGACATGATATTCTAACGTAATAATAAAGACAAAATAATAAAGATGGAACCAGTCCTGTAAAACAAATGCAGATAAGATATTCCAAATGTAATAATAAAGGCGTAATAATAAAGATGTAACCAGTCCCAATAAAAAGCACACGCATGTGATATTCCAACAAAATAATAAAGACGAAATAATAGAAGAATGTCACCAAGTATAGGGTATTTCACAGATACAAAGTTATTCCAACGAGTAATAATAAAGAATGGAATAATAGAAGAATTTCACCATGTATGCGGTGCTTGGATAAACAAAGTTATTCCAACATAATACTAAAGAATGGAATAATGTAAGAATTTCACCAAGTATAGGGTAGTCCACGTGATACGGGGTTATTCCAATGTAATTATAAAGAATAGAATAACAGAAGTTCTCTTCATGAATACAAAAGGAATAATACCCCTTACAGGTACAACAAATAATATCCCTTACCTTTGAAAGAAACTGGATATAGGAGTAGTGAGGTAGAAGGCTTCTCTTCTTCTATAGATTTTTTCTCTATAATTACTCTCTATAATAATGGCTCTCTAGCTTTTGTGAATTGGTGAGAAATGAAGAAAAATGAGCTTCTATTTATAAAAAAACATAGTTTCGATAATTGTACGTTTTGGGGCTCGAAATATTACAGTATAATACCTTCCTCTTTTTTTTCCTTTTTAATTTAGTCCTGCAAGTATTATCAAACTTGCACCACCTCCCCTAATAATAAATAATGTGATTCAATAGTAAATTATGTGACTTAATAGTTCTAGACATGTGAAAATACGAATTACAGTATAGTACCTCCATCTATACCTCCATTTTTAACTTAGTCATGCAAGTATTATCAATCTTGCACCAACTGTGAGAACCCAGATTTTATGAATAAATATTTAATTTTCTCGAAATATTTTTTTTTATATTATGATGTGGATTTGATATAATGTTATAGTTGTGGGTAGTATTTATAAATTTTGCAAAGTATGCAAGTTGTCATATTACATTTGATTGGTCGGGAAATATTCTTTTTTTGTCAGGGAATATTTCGAATTATTGTCGGATTGAGAAAACGACAAAAATATTTTTATGAGAATAACGACGGAAGTTTTACTGCTTAATCTTTGTTGAACTACTCGGTAGTAAAAATACGATGTCTGGCGTTGTTGCATATTAGCACACTCAGTATTAATTATTAATATTTATGTGAAGTCACTCGCTTTTGTTCGTTATTGCTACAATAGTTTCTTTGCATAGTATCTCACATTATTTGATTCAATTATTGTTGATTTAAAAGTTTTGTTTTATTAAGTTATTATTAACGTAATAAAATGTAAAAATCTTTAATATAAAAATGTAATACTTTATTAAAGTTATTCTATAAATAGAATATATTATATTATATTATGCATAGTATTTTGCATAGTAAAATTTTTTATATAAAATGTAATACTTTATTAAAGTTATTCTATAAATAGAATATATTATATTTTATTTTGCATAGTGCCTCGCATAATGTTTTCAGATAGTAAAATCTTTTTATATAAAACATAATACTTTATTAAAGTTATTCTATAAATAGAATATATTATATTTTATTATGCATAGTGTTTACATAATTACTCGCGATAGTGTTTGCGTAGTAAAAATCTTTTTATATAAATAAAATATATTATATTTTATTTAAAAGATTTTGCTTTAATTATGGACCATCAGATTAAAGTAAATCAATCTGGACCGTTCATGGATTAGTTACTATGCATTCTATTTTCCTATAAATAGAAGCTCATTCCTTCATTATTTTCTTACGAATTCACTGAACTCTATAGAGAGATAGAAGAAAAGTTTTCTACTACTTCACTACTCTTATATCAAGTATTATTTTATGTAAGGGGTGTTATTTCTTTTGTATTCAAGAAGAGAACTTCTGTTATTCCATTTCTTTATTGTTCTGTTGAAATAACTCAGATATCGCTGGGCTACCCTATACTTGGTGACATTCTCGCTATTATTATTCATCTTTAATATTCTCATTGGAATATCCATGCATGTGTTTTACACCGACACAGTTTCATTTTTATATTATTCCGCCTTTATTATTCTCGCTGAATATCCTCGCATGCATATATATACGGGACTGGTTCCATTTTTATTATTTCGTCTTTATTATTCTGCGGAATATCTTGTCTGCATGTATATACGCCTACTTCTGCTTCCATTTTATTATTACTCGTCTTTATTATTCTCATCAAAATATCCTCATCGCATATATACGCCGGACTGGTTCCATCATTTATTATTTCGCATTTATTATTCTGTTGGAACATCCTGCTTGCGGTGAATTTCACCGACTTGGTTCCGTTATTATTATTCATTTGAATAACCGCTCATCGCAATCTTAGCATGCATGGTGATATCTTTTGTTATTCCATTCGGTATTATACTCAGTTGATTAAAATTTTGACTTCTATACTCCATGAAATTAGTGGAATATCCTTGATATTTGCGCTTCATCCAAAGATTTTCATGGAAATATTCTTCCTCGAGCATTCTTGAATTTTATTCTACAAAGAAGTATCATGTTGACAATTTGGACGTTATTGGTTCTCTGGACAAATTAATTCTTGAACTTGTTTAATTGAATTCTTATATCATTATCATCTTCCTCATGTTTATGTTATGTTGAAAGTCATCGTGGCACAGTAGTGCATAGATGGACTTGGTATGATTATGACCGAGGATTATTCGGTATATAATCATGGCCCGTAATGTTACAAATGATGTGAAAATTAAAAGTCCTCATTGGCCGTAGTGCATTGATGGATGCTTTATGGTATGATTATGGCTATGGATTCTCTTGACCAAGGGAGCAAAGATGAATTGTTTTATGGCATGATCGGGACCAGTTGATGAAAACACGATTATTTTTGGCCCGTGAGTGCATGGATAATTCGTGGTCTTGATACTAAAGAATATCCTTGGCACGTAGTGGGGATGATTTAATGATGTGGATTATTTATTGAAATTTGAGTCTCAAATGATAAAAGTGATGAAAACTTTTAAATCATAAAAGATAGTAGACTTTATTCTCTACTGACTCTTTTAATGGATTGCTTATTTCACCGCAGATTAAACTTGATGTCTATTGTATTTTATCGGTTTAACATTGTTGAAGGCTAATGATAATTTATTCTGCATTATCTTAGTCATAATATTTCTTACTGGGCTAGTTGAGCTCACCCTTTCTTTCACCGCTTTCTTGAAATGAGAACGTGGCCGGGGACTAGTCGGGGAACGGAGTGATGGTTCGAGATGGTGTCTTAGTAGTCCTCACTATTCTGTAAAATAGTGTGATAATAAATGTAACGAGGACTCTATTTGAGAATGGATATTGTCTAGAAGACAATATTTGTATTTAAACTCACAGCATATGTTTTGTCGTATTTTACATGACTGCTGTATTATTAGTTGGTATTTGAATTTTGTACCATGTATCTGGCGACTCAAGATGGGTGATGTATACCTATTTTGGGGGCGTCACACCAACTCCCCTAATTGTAACAAGAATGTTAAACAATAGTATACATATATGAATAAATAGTTATAATCATGTGCAATAATATCAATTAATTGCTCATTTATCCGGTTAAATACCCAATTGGTCAATATAACCTCCAGACATCAATTTTTATCGAAATAAATGTCAATTTTCACTAACACAAATAATTCCAACACAATGAAACTATTTTTATCAAAAATATAAATTTTGAAATTTTGAAGTTTGACTTTTCCCGAAAAAGTCAACTGTTGACTTTTTGACTAAATAGTAAAAACTGGAAAATTTTGTGTTTATAGTCTATTTTTACTAATTTCATCGTTCTGGACTCAAATATCACGTCCACGTCTCCAAATTCAACTCCGAACACAACTTCAATTTTAATAACATTCATCATTAATATTATAACTCACAATATTTATCAACCAGGTTGTTCCCAAGAAAGAGGGGGCTTTCCGATAAGGATTTCTCCCTATTGGCGCGCAATTAGATTATCTAACCTCTCATTGACAGAACTTCTAGACATTGTAAATATTTTAATTTATAATATGAATAACTTTGTCGTCTCAATTATTGATTTAATAAAATAACATTTTATGCAGATGATATTGTGACAATAATTGAATCAATAATATGAGAGATATGATACAAAGAATTCTTCGTAGCAATAATTGAGTATAACCGAGTGACTTCTCACGTAAGCATTAATAATCAATACTGGTGTGCTACTTATGCAACTACATGCCAGACATCGCATTTTTTACTACTTCGAGTAGTTCAACAAAGATTAACGGTAAAACTTCCGCCGTTATTTTCATAAAATATTTTTGTTGTTTTCTCAATCCGACAATAATTCTGTTGTGGGGTCCATCAATGATTGTGCCGTCGTACGAATATTCCCTGTTAAAACGAATATTCTCCGACCAATCGAATATTATAAAACAACTTGCGTACTTTGCAAAATTTGTAAATACTACCCACAACTATAATATTATTTCAAATTTACTCCATAATATTCAAAAAAAAATTAAAGTAATTTAAATCTTTATTCATAAAATCTGGGGTCTCACAATCTCCCCTCCTTATGAAATTTTGCCCTCGAAATTTACGTACGTAGCTAGTATGCCGAAGAGGTAAGGATACCTTGACTTCATTTCATATTCCAACTCTTGAGGTATAACGTAGAATACCTTTATCGTCGAAAACATTACACGTTGCATACGTGCATGCCCGATGTCCTCCGATTGCCTCTGAATGCATATCAGTCCCTAAAATATCCATTTTAGGACTTGATACCGACCTCAAATCTCAAAACATAAAGAAGGAAAGTTGTAGGTCTACTCGTTATCTTTTCGAATCATCTTGAATCACCTTAATCGGAGTTCGTATGAAAAAGTTATGCCCAATTTACTAAAGGACGTCCGGACAGATTTTGGCTTAACACATGACCAGCGCCTAGGCACCCAAATTTGGCCTTGGGCAAGCGCCTAGGCGCCCGAGAATAGAATGTGAGCGCTGAGTCTAGCACCTAGGTGTTCAACTCTTGGCACTTAACTCCAATTTTCCAGATTTTACAACTTCTGACGCACATACTTCAAATCTTCATACTTCTTCATCCGTTATCGGAATTAGTCCGTTTTCGAGGCTATGGAAAGCTTGTAACATGCTCTATAAAACCCCCATGATTTCAAAATTTTTCAGATTCATTAATTATTCCGAAATTTGGCTCCAAAGTCCCCCAATACTAAATTTTTACTAACGACGATACGTGAAAAATGTTATGAGCACGCGACATACTTGGCGGTAAAACGAGTCTATAGGACACAGTTCCTACTTGATCAAGGATTTCAAATGAGCCAATTAAATTGAGGGTTGAGATTTCCTCTCTTCATCGACTCTTGATTCTAGAATGACGCCCTCTTGAACCTTCTTTTTCACATTCATCAGCTCCGGGTGCGTAGCTCAAGCGGCTTTAACTTTATCAATTAAAGTCGATTCTACTCGTATATTCGTTATCTTCATGTGGGTCCCTAGAGTCTTTAACTCTATCTTCATCATTTGTAAGTTATGCGAAATGAGTCTTTGTGTTAACAACATCGCACTCGTAAACGCATACGATCTTCTACTCAACACGTCCGCTACCACGTTCGCTCTTCCACGATGATATTGAATGGCACGATCGTAATCTTCAACAGCTCGAGCCAACGTCTTTGGCACATGATACATTCATTTTAAGTAAAGAAATATTTGAGGGTTTAAGAAATGGGTTTTGTACTGGGGTCAATACAAAATTCGATTTCACGCTCAGGGGGTAGGCTAAGAAGTCTTCAGGAATACATCAAAAAATTTATTAATAATAGAAGTATCATTCAAAACTGTGACCCTCATCCAAGACTTGGATAACACGTCACTTTGATACCTATCAACTTGCCATCGTCATTCACAACGTCTCCTACGGAAAGTCTGGCTTCGGTGCATTCCATACAAGGAAGTCAACAACGAAAGGATCGGGCTCTTTACTTATGGCTTGATATGACAATGATTGACTTTAGTGGTTTGGTTACTTTGAATTCACATAATAGGTTGGTTAGAAGTATGAAAGCTAACAACCTTACGAAAATCATGATGAGTAGTTAACCAATCGTTTCCAAAAATCACATCAAAGGCAAGTATTTTCAAAGAGATAAGATCGACAGGTAACGTGAAAGTGTTGATTTGAACAAGATTTATAAATAGTGGAGGTAACGAAGGTTTCTCCCAACCGAGTTTAAATGATATATCGTAGTCTAACTTCTCTCGAGTTAACTTCAAACATTGAACACAACTAGGTGAAATAAAAGAGTGAGTAGAACCGGTATCTAACACGGTATAGACTTCGCAAGAGTTTATAATTTACTTACCCGTGATAACTTTGTTCGGGTTACTCGTTTTTTTAAGAAGTTGCGAAAACGCTCTTCCTGAAACCACCAACTTTGTTTTGTCCATATCCGCCTTTGGTGCCACCGTCCCAGATGGACTTGACTTTGGTGCACGACAAAATCGAGCTAAATGACCTTCTCTTCTTGAAATTTCCACTTCTATTATCTTGGCCATGATTACCACCGAAGTGGTTACCATTCTTGGCATGATAATTCCCCCCACGATGGTTATCATCGTTCCGATGGCCGTTGCCACTTGTATGATTATTATCGTGTTGTTGGTCTTTACCTTTTGCTTGAGCTAAATCAACGCTCTCATGTGCTTCATTGCTTATCTCAGCATTTTCAGATGCTATTCTCAAACACTGTCACAAAACAAGGGTTAATTAACATATCACATATTATCCATATACTCTGACCTACTAATTAAATACCAAATAAACTTAGGTAGGTCATACTAGCGAAGGAATTCCCCCCGTCTCTCCCCTCCTAGTTCTTGTCTCACATCTCAGCCAGAGATCATATCCCTAAGCTTTGATACCAACTGTGACGCCCCCAAAATAGGTATTCATCACCCATTTTGAGTTGCCAAATACATGGTATATAAATCAAATACAACTTAATTATACAACTGTCATGTACAATACAACAAAACATAAACTGAGAGTTTAATCAAGAATATTACCTTCTAGACAATCTCCACTCTCAATGGAATCCTCATAGACAGTATACAAACTCAAATTCAGTCCTCATTACATTTATTGTCACACTATCTAACAGAATAGTGAGGACTACTAATACTATCATTCGGACCATCACTCCGTTCCCCGACTCGTCCCAGCTACGTTCTCATTTTCTGAAGAGAATAGTGAAAGAAAGGGTGAGCTCAACTAGCCCAGTAAGAAATATTATGACTAAGATAAAGCAGAATAAATTATCATTAGCCTACAACAATGTTAAACTGATAAAATACAATAGACATCAAGTTTAATTGCAGCGAAACAAGCAATCCATTAAAAGAGTCAAGTAGAGAATAAAATCTACTATCTTTTATGATTTAAAAGGTTTTTCATCACTTTTATCGTTGAGACTCAGCTTAATAAATAATCCACATCATCGAATCACCCCTGCACTACGGCCAAGGATATTCTTTAGTATCACGACCACAAATTATCCATGCACTACGGGCCAAGGACATTCGTGTATTCATCAATGGTCATGATCATGTCAACAACTGTCCATCAATGCATTACGGGCCAATGAGGACTTTTGCCACATCATTTGTAACATTACGATCATGATTACACCGAATAATCCCTGGTCATAATCATACCAAGTCCATCTATGCACTACAGGCCACAGATGACTTTCAACATAATATAAACATGAGGATGATGACAATGATGTAAGAATTCAATAAAACAAGTTCATGAATTAATTTGTCCAGGAACCAATAACGTCCAAATTGTCAACATGATACTTCTTTGTAGAGTAAAATTCAAGAATAATATTCATGCACCAAAAATAATTTGGACAGAAAAGAATCAATTTTTTATCGTGAATAGTATCACGTGAATAGTACTTTGGGAATAGTACCTCGTGAATAGTATCCCGACATGAAAAGTACTCCAAATACCCGAGTGAATAGTAATTTTGGTGAATAGTAACCCATGAATAGTAACTCGTGAATAGTATTTCGGCATGTAAAGTTCCCCAAATACCCAAGTGAATAATACTAGAGTGAATAGTAACATGTGAATAGTAACTCATAACAGAAAATACCAAATAAAATGATATTTCATGACGAGTATAGAAGTCTAAACTTTAATCAACTGAGTCTAATAAAGAATGGAATAACAAAAGAAATCACCATGCATGCGGTACTTCGCATAGACAAGTTATTCCAACAGAATAATAATAATAGAACCAGTCCCACGAAAAAGCGCACGCATACGATATTCCAATGTAATAATAAAGACGTAATAATAAAGATGGAACCAGTCCGGTGTAAAACACACAAAACGAGGATATTCCAACGAATAATAAAAGGCGATTTTAACCAGTCCTGTAAAACACACGATGGGATATTCCAATGAGAATAATAAAGATGTAACCCGAGTCCGGTGTAAAGCACATGAGCATGGATATTCCAATGAATAATAAAGAATGAATAATAGAAGAATGTCACCAAGTATAGGGTATTTCACAGATACAAAGTTATTCCAATGAATAATAAAGAATGGAATAATAGAAGAATTTCACCATGTTTACGGATTTCAGATAAAAGCAAAGTTATTCCAACGTAATACTAAAGAATGGAATAATGTAAGAATTTCACCAAGTATAGGGTAGTCCGCGTTTACAGGTTATTCTAACAGAATTATAAAGAATGGAATAACAGTGTTTCTCTCATGAATACAAAAGGAATAATACCCCTTACAGTACAACAAATAATATCCCTTACCTTTGAAAAAAACTGGATATAGGAGTAGTGAGGTGAAGGCTTCTAACTTCTATATAGATTTTTCTCTACAATTTCTCTCTATAATAATGGCTCTCTAGCTTTTGTGAATTGGTGAGAAATGAAGAAGAATGAGCTTCTATTTATAGGAAAATATAGTTTCAATAATTGCACGTTTTGGGGCTCGAAATATTATAGTATAATACCTTCCTCTTTTTTTTCCTTTTTAATTTAGTCCTGCAAGTATTATCAAACTTACACCACCTCCCCTAATAGTAAATAATGTGATTCAATAGTAAATTATGTGACTTAATAGTTCTAGACATGTGAAAATACGAATTACAGTATAGTACCTTCATCTATACCTCCATTTTTAACTTAGTCATGCAAGTATTATTAATCTTGCACCAACTCCCCTAATAGTAACAAGAATGTTAAACAATAATATACACATGTGAATAAATAGTTATAATCATGTGAAATAATAGCAATTAATTGCTCATTTATCCGGTTAAATACCCAATTGGTCAATATAACCTCCAGACATCAATTTTTATCAAAATAAATATCAATTTTCACTAACACAAATAATTCCAACACAATGAAACTATTTTTATCAAAAATATAAAATTTGAAATTTCGAAGTTTGACTTTTCCCAAAAAAGTCAACTGTTGACTTTTTAACCAAATAGTAAAACCTGGAAAATTTTGTGTTTATAGTCTATTTTTACTAATTTCATCGTTCTGGACTCAAATATCACATCCGCGTCTCCAAATTCAACTCCGAACACAACTTTAATTTTAATAACATTCATCATTAATATTATAACTCACAATATTTATCAACCAGGTTGTTCCCAGGAAAGAGGGGGCTTTCCGATAAGGATTTCTCCCTATTGGCGCGCAATTAGATTATCTAACCTCTCCTTGACAGAACTTCTAGACATTGTAAATATTTCAATTTATAATATGAATAACTTTGTCGTCTCAATTATTGATTTAATAAAATAACATTTTATGCAGATGATATTGTGATAATAATTGAATCAATAATATGAGAGATATGATACAGCAATTACTGTAGCAATAATTGAGTATAACTGAGTGACTTCTCACGTAAGCATCAATAATCAATACCGTGTACTACTATGCAACCACGCGTATTACTGTACTTTTACTATCGAGTAGTTCAACAGTATTAACGGTAAAACTTCCGCCGTTATTTTCATAAAATATTTTTGTTGTTTTCTCAATCCGACAATAATTCTGTTGTGGGGTCCATCAATGATTGTGCCGTCGTACGAATATTCCCTGTTAAAACGAATATTCTCCGACCAATCGAATATTATAAAATAACTTGCGTACTTTGAAAAATTTATAAATACTACCCAAAACTATAACATTATATCAAATTTATTCCATAATATTCAAAAAAAAAATTCAAGTAATTTAAATCTTTATTCATAAAATCTGGGGTCTCACAAACCATGTGGTTAATGGTTACTCACGGTAAACAATTATACATTTATGTATTTACACTCTTAATTTAACTGCACTATATCAAACCTTTTTTTGGGTATTAAAATCGGGGGATTATTGCATGTTTTCCCGTTGTGTCCTTTTTCTTGGCACCTGCTGCATTTGTTTTGAATTTTGATTTCAGATCCATCTTTGTTCCTCCCTTTTTTTGGTCTCCCCACTGATCTTCTTGTATTAGGTGGTTTTATACATATGTTTCTTACTTCTTCTGATACATCCCAGTTTTTTTTGTCATCTAACGGCATGATGGAAGTTGAATATGTCTCGACCAAAGTTGTTTTAGTATAATTTTTTGAGAAAAAATCATAACAGCTCAAATTTTATTTGCTCATAATTGATAAGCGATCAAGGACAAGCCATCTCATGGTAATCTTTGAAATTTCTGGACGTGTGCATGTCTTTTGTTCGATGTCCACAATATATTGTTTAGTGACATCGTAAATAATGAAAATCATTAAGTTTGATGTCTCAACCTACAACACAAATTAAGTGTGTCGTTAGAATAAAGTACAATTGGAATCATTTTCATTGTCTGAAAACAGAATAAATATAGTAAAGTAAACAAATCAATGTTAGCCAGTAACCAAACTACATAATGTTAGTAACCAGAACATAAAACACATTTGTACATTCATCTTACAGAACAGTAACCATTTGTAACTAATATGTAATCATGAATATAAAAAACCTCAATACAAGTGTACATTAATATGCTTTAGCAACCAAATATACAGTAACCAGTTAACTAGTACACAACACCCAATGTATACAATCAGATTAACAGTTGCTTGAAGGTAATCAACGTAGTCAATAAGTTACCACCAATTTAAAAGAAATAATTATAAAACACAATAACATTATAATTTTATAGAGTAACCAAGTCAGCATTAATTAGTAACCAGTATAATGTTACACAGTAACCAAGTCAACATTAGTCAGTAACCATTATATTGTTACACAGTAAGCAATTCAGTATTAGTCAGTAACCAATATAATATTGCACAGTAACTAAGTTAGCATTAATTAGTAACCAAGTCAGTATTAGTCAGTAATATTATGCAATAACGATTATAATTTTATCCAAAGAACTCAAGTCGGTATTAGTCGTTATAAATGTTACACAAGAACTAACTCAAAGACTAATCAAGAACCATTATATTGTTACACAATGAAGCAATTCAAGATATTAGTCGAATCGCTGACACCCCCAAAAATAGGTATACATCACACATCTTAAGTCGCCAAATACATGGTACAAAATTCAAATACAAACTAATAATACAGCAGCCGTGTAAAATACGACAAAACATATGCTGTGAGTTTTAATACAAATATTGTCATCTACACAATATCCACACCCAATGGAGTCCTCATTACATTTATTATTACACTATTTCATAGAATAGTGAGGACTACTAATGCTATCATCTGGACCGTCACCCCGTTCCCCGACTCGTTCCAATTATATTCTCATTTCCTGAAGAGAACAGTGAAAGAAAAGGTGAGCTCAACTAGCCCAGTAAGAAATATTATGACTAAGATAATGCAGAATAAATTATCATTACCCTTCAACAATGTTAAACTGATAAAATACAATAGACATCAACTTTAACTGCAGCGGAACAAGCAATCCATTAGAAGAGTCAAGTAGAGAATAAAATCTACTATCTTCTATGATTTAAAAGGTTTTTCATCACTTTTATCGCTGAGACTCAGCTCAATAAATAATCCACATCATCAAATCATCCCTGCACTACAAGCCAAGCATATTCTTTAGTATCACGACCACGAATTATTCATACACTACGGGCCAAAGATAATCGTATTTTCATCAACGGTCCTGATCATGACATAAATTAATTCATCTTTGCACCCTTGGCCGAAGAGAATCCATAGCCATAATCATACCAAAAATTATCTATCAATGCATTACGGGCCAATGAGGACTTTTATCAAATCATTTGTAACATTACGGTTATAATTATACCTAATAATCCCTGGTCATAATCATACCAAGTCCATCTATGCACTACAGGTCACAGATGACTTTCAACATAATATAAACATGAGGATTATGACAATGATGTAAGAATTCAATAAAACAAGTTCAAGAATTAAATTATCCAGGAACTAATAAAGTCCAAATTGTCAACATGATACTTCTTTGTAGAGTAAAATTCAAGAATACTCAGAAGAATATTTCCATGAAAAGATACTGGATGAAGCGCAAATATCAAGGATATTCCACTAATTTCATGGAGTATAGAAGTTAAAACTTTAACCAACTAAGTATAATAAAGAATGGAATAACAAAAGAAATCACCATGCATGCGGTACTTGGCGTGATGCGAAGTTATTCCAACGAATAATAAATAACTAACCAGTCGAGTCGTAATATGCACCGGCGGATATTCCAAATGTAATAATAAAGAATGGAATAACAATGAAATCACCATGCATGCGGTACTTGATATAGACAGGTAATTCAACAGAATAATAAAGATTTTAAACCAGTCCCAAAAACGCATACGATGGGATATTCCAATGTAATAATAAAGAATGGAATAATAGAAGAATTTCACCATGTATGCGAGATTGCATGACAGAGTTATTCCAACATAATAACAAAGAATGGAATAACATAAGTTCTCTTCATGAATACAAAAGAAATAATACTCCTTACCGTAAAAGAAACTTGATATCGGAGTAGTGAAGTATCAGAATACTTTTCTTCTTTCTCTCTATAATTTCTCTCTCTATAGTTTCAGTGAATTCGTAAGAAAATAATGAAGGAATGAGCTTCTATTTATAGAAGAATGGACTACATAGTAACTAATTCATGAACGGTCCAGATTGATTTACTTTTAATTGAACGGTCCATATTTAAAGCAAAATCTTTTAAATAAAATATAATATATTATATTTATAATCTAATAAAACGAATAACTTTATAAAAGTATTCTGTTTTATATAAAAAGATTTTACTATGCAAAACATTATGCAGACACTATGCAGACACTATGCAATACTATGCATAATAAAATATAATATATTCTAATTATTGTCTAATAAAACAAATACCTTTATAAAAGTATTCTGTTTTATATAAAAAGATTTTACTATTAGCCTAATAAAACGAATAACTTTATAAAAGTATTCTGTTTTATATAAAAAGCTTTTCTGTTTTATTACATTAATAATACTAATAAAACAAAATTTATATAATATATATATATATATATATATATAACAATCTATAATAATTGAATCAAATAACGTGAGATACTATGCAACAACTATTGTAGCAATAATTGAATGCGAAATCCTGAAGCTTACTTCTCACGTAAGCATCAATAATCAATATCGTGTGCTTCTTATACAACCACACGCGTATTCTTTGTACTTTTACTACCGAGTAGTTCAAACAAGATAATGGTAAAACTTCCATAGTTATTTTCATAAAAATATTTTTGTCGTTTTCTCATTTCAACAATAATTCTGTTGTGGGGTCCACCAATGATTGCGTCGTTGTACGAATATTCCCTGATAAAATGAATATTTCCCGACCAATCGAATATAATATGACAACTTGCATACTTTGTAAAAATTATAAATACTACCCACAACTATTATATCAAATCCACACCATAATATTCAAAAATTTATTTCGAGAAAATTAAATATTTATTCATAAAATCTGGGTTCTCACAATCTCCCCTCCTTATGGAATTTCGCTCTCAAAATTTACGTACGTACCTGGTATGCTGAAGAGGTGAGGGTACCTTGACTTCATTTCAGATTCTACTTCTTGAAGTATAACCTTTGAGTGTCGAATATAATCCTTCTTATCCAAGATTTTAACACGTATCTCCTTATACGTTAAATCATCCGCTATCTCGTCCGGTTCTATATTAATAATGTGGTTCGGGTCGTCCACATATTTACGTAACATCGATACGTTAAAAATGTTATGAACACGCGACATACTTGGCGGTAAAACGAGTCTATAGGCCACAGTTCCTACTCGATCGAGGATTTTAAATGGGCCAATAAAATCAAGGGTTGAGATTTCCTCTCTTCGTCGATTCTTGCTTCTAGAATAACGCCCTCTTGAACCTTCTTCATTCATCAGCTTTGAGTATGTAGCTTGAGCGGCTTTAACTTTATCGATTAAAGTCGATTCTAATCGTATATTCAATATCTTCACGTGTGTTCGTATATTCGCACTCGTAAACGCATACGATCTTCTACTCAACACGTCAGCTATCACGTTTGCTTTCCCACGATGGTATTGAATGGTACGATCGTAATCTTCAACAGCTTAAGCCAACGTCGTTGGCGCATGTTACGTTCGTTTTAGTTGAAGAAATATTTAAGGGTTTTAGAAATGGGTTTTGTACCAGGGTCAATACAAAATTCGATTTCACTCTCTAAGGGTAGGCTAAGAAGTCTTCAAGAATACGTCAAGAAATTTATTAATGATAGAAATATCATTCAAAACTGTGACCCTCATCCAAGACTTGGCTAGTACGTCACATTGATACCTATCAACTTGCCATCTTCATTCACGATGTCGCCTACAGAACGTCTGGTTTCGGTGCATTCCACACAAGGAAGTCAACAACGAAAGGATCGGGCTCTTTACTTATGGCTTGATATGACAATGATTGACTTTAGTGGTTTGGTTACTTTGAATTCATATAACAGGTTGGTTTGGAGTATGAAAACTAACAACCTTACGAAAAGAATGATAAGTATTTAACCAATCGTTTCCAAAAATTACATCAAAGGCAAGTATTTTCAAAGAGATAAGATCGACAGGTAACGTGAAAGTGTTGATTTGAACAAGATTTATAAATAGTGGAGGTAACGAAGGTTTCTCCCAACTGAGTTTAAACAGATATATCAAAGTCTAACTTCTCTGGAGTTAACTTCAAACATTGAACACAACTAGGTGAAATAAAAGAGTGAATAGAACCGGTATCTAACACGGTATAGACTACGCAAGAATTTATGACTAATATACCCGTGATAATTTTTATTCAAGTTTCTCGTCACGAAAAAAAACGCTCTCTCTTAAACTACCGGATTTGGCTTGTCTGGGACATCCTTTGGCATCACTATCCCAGCTGGACTTGACTTCACCATACAACAAAATCGAGCTAAGTGACCTTCTCTTCCGCAATTAAAACACGCTTTGGATTGATGCGTATAGTTTGGACGGATGTGTCCCTCCTGTCCGCATTTGAAACATACGACCGGTGGTGGTCGTTCTTCTTCCTTTGAAACGGGTCTTTGGTCTTGGAGTGTCTTCACGTCATTGTTAAACCTTCTTCTTGAAATGTCCATTCTTATTGTTTTGGCCATGATTACCACTTTGAAGTGGTTACCATTTCGGCATGTTGATTCCTCCATGCTTATTGTCACCGCTTTGATGACTGTTATCACCGGTATTATCATTTTCATGGTCGCTTTCTCTTTTGGTTGGGTTGACTCATTATCGCGCTCCAATAACTGAGCCCTATTAATAACATCTGAATACAAATACAGTTTATGAGAGATAAGATATTGACGTATCTCGGGTTTCAAACCTCTTAGAAACATTCGCGCCATTCTCTCCTCATTATCAACCAAATGGGACGCAAATCGGGACAACTCGGAAAACTTGGCTTCATACTGCGACACGATCATGTTGTTTTGCTCCATCTTAATAAACTCCACCTCCTTCATGTGACGAATACTTTCAGGAAAGTAATTGTCGTTGAACAGCTCTTGGAACTTCTCCCAAGACATCTTGAGTGCGTCAGTCTGGGTACATCTTACAGATTCCCACCAATAATCTACTTCTTTATGCAACATAAAGGTGGCGAATGGAACCTTTTGCTCCTCTAAGCATTCCAAGACATCAAATATCTTGGTAATCTGCTTTATCCATGTCTCTGCCTTAAGTGGCTCTGGCTTTCCCACAAACTCCAGTGGTCCCAGCTCCTTGAACTGCTTAGCGGTGACCAACCGTGGGTTGCCATTGTTTCCTCCTGCATTATAAACAGGAGTTTCTCTCATCTGGTGTTGCATGAATTCTAAAAAACTCCTACGTACCGTCGTTCGTCATTTGGTCACTGTTGTTGTTTGCCTGAGGATTGTCGCCTTCCTGATGCACATTATCTTGACTATTGATCTGTGGAGACTCAACGGTCTACTGTGCTCCATTGATATTCTCAACATTCTCGGATGTCATTTTCAAATATTGCCACAAAACAAGAGTTAAATAACATATCACATATTATCCCTATACTCTGACCGACTAATTAAATACCAAATAAACTTAGGTAGGTCATACTAGCAAAAGAATTCCCCGTCTCTCCCCTCCTAGTTCTTGTCTAACATCTTAGCCAGGGATCATATCCCTAAGCTTTGATACCAACTGTGACGCCCCCAAAAATAGGTATACATCACCCATCTTGAGTCGCCAAATACATGGTACAAAATTCAAATACAAACTAATAATACAGCAGTCGTGTAAAATACGACAAAACATATGCTGTGAGTTTTAATACAAATATTATCATCTAGACAATATCTACACCCAATGGAGTCCTCATTATATTTATTATTACACTATTTCACAGAATAATGAGGACTACTAATGCTATCATCTGGACCGTCACCCCGTTCCCCGACTAGTTCCAGCTATATTCTCATTTCCTGAAGAGAACAGTGAAAGAAAGGGTGAGCTCAACTAGCCCAGTAAGAAATATTATGACTAAGATAATGCAGAATAAATTATCATTACCCTTCAACAATGTTAAACTGATAAAATACAATAGACATCAAGTTTAACTGCAGTGGAACAAGCAATCCATTAGAAGAGTCAAGTAGAGAATAAAATCTACTATCTTCTATGATTTAAAAGGTTTTTCATCACTTTTATCGCTGAGACTCAGCTCAATAAATAATCCACATCATCAAATCATCCCTGCACTACAGGCCAAGGATATTCTTTAGTATCACGACCACGAATTATCCATGTACTACGAGCCAAAGATAATCGTGTTTTCATCAACGGTCCTGATCATGCCATAAAATAATTCATCTTCGCACCCTTGGCCGAAGAGAATCCATAGCCATAATCATACCAAAAACTGTCCATCAATGCATTACGGGCCAATAAGGACTTTTATCACATCATTTGTAACATTACGGTCATGATTATACTGAATAATCCCTAGTCATAATCATACCAAGTCCATATATGCACTACAGGCCACAGATGACTTTCAACATAATATAAACATGAGGATGATGACAATGATGTAAGAATTCAATAAAACAAGTTCAAGAATTAAATTATCCAGGAACTAATAACGTCCAAATTGTCAACATGATACTTCTTTGTAGAGTAAAATTCAAGAATGCTCAGAAGAATATTTCTATGAAAAGATATTGGATGAAGCGCAAATATCAAGGATATTCCACTAATTTCATGGAGTATAGAAGTTAAAACTTTAACCAACTAAGTATAATAAAGAATGGAATAACAAAAGAAATTACCATACATGCGGTACTTCGCATAGACATGTTATTCCAACAGAATAATAAATAACGGAACCGAATCAAAGCGTGTCACGCACCGATAGGATATTCCAACGAATAATAAAGAATGGAATAACAATGAAATCACCATGCATGCGGTACTTGCAGACATGACAAAGTTATTCCAAGAATAATAAAGATGAAACCAGTGCCAGGCGTATAACGCACGCATAAGATATTCCATAGAATAATAATGATCAACCAGTCCCACGAAACGTAAACGCATACGACATGATATTCTAACAGAATAATAAAGAATGGAATACTAGAAGAATTTAACCATGTATGCGGTACTTCGCATACACAGGTTATTCCAACCTAATAACAAAGAATGGAATAACAGAAGTTCTCTTCATGAATACAAAAGAAATAATACCCACTACTAGTAAAAGAAACTTGATATCGAGATAGTGAAGTATCGAATACTTTTCTTCTTTCTCTCTATAATTTCTCTCTCTAGAGTTTCAAAGAATTAATAAGAAAATAATGAAGGAATGAGTTTCTATTTATAGAAGAATGGATACGCGTAAGAACTAATTCATGAACGGTCCAGATTGATTTACTTTTAATCGAATTCATCCATATTTAAAGCAAAATCTTTTAAATAAAATATAATATATTATATTTATAATCTAATAAAATGAATAACTTTATAAAAGTATTCTGTTTTATATAAAAAGATTTTACTATGCAAAATACTATCTGAGACACTACGCAGCACTATGCAATACTTTGCATAATAAAATATAATATATTCTAATTATTGTCTAATAAAACAAATACCTTTATAAAAGTATTCTGTTTTATATAAAAAGATTTTACTATTAGCCTAATAAAATGAATAACTTTATAAAAGTATTTTGTTTTATATAAAAATCTTTTCTGCTTTTATTACATTAATAATACTAATAAAACAAAATTTATATATATATATATATATATATATATAACAATCTACAATAATTGAATCAAATAACGTGAGATACTATTCAAAGAATCATCGTAGCAATTATTGAACAAAAGCGAGTGACTTCTCACGTAAGGATCAATAATCAATACTGGTAATCTACTACAACTTACGCCAGACATTCTTTGTACTTTTACTACTGAGTAGTTCAACAAAGATTAATCTGTAAAACTTCCGTCGTTATTTTCATAAAAATATTTTTGTCTTTTTCTCATTTCGACAATAATTTCGTTGTGGGGTCCACCAATGATTGCGCCGTTGTACGAATATTCCCTGATAAAACGAATATTCCCCGACCAATCGAATATAATATGACAACCTGCATACGTTGTAAAAATTATAAATATTACCCACAACTATTATATCAAATCCACACCATAATATTCAAAAATTTATTTCGAGAAAATTAAATATTTATTCATAAAATCTGGGTTCTCACAGTAACCAATATAATGTTGCACAATAACTAAGTTAGCATTAGTTAGTAACCAAGTTAGTATTAGTCAGTAATAATTGCAGTTATTTTTAATGTTGTTAAAATTATCAGCATCTACAAGTAATCAATAGAGAACAAATAGGTTTCCATAAAATGCAAATGCAACTTAGGATACAATAATTTAAAATTTGTATTAATTACCTTAAGTATCTTTGATTTAATGATATTAGACTGCAACCTTCTCTTAACTGTTGTGGAAAGTGTTGTGAATGTTGATATGGTTGCTTGTTTGTTTGTGAAATACCATCTTTGAACCAGAAAACGTAGGCATTCAATCATTGACGCAACTGGAAGATCCCTGATAAACTTGATTGCATTGTTAATAGATTCGGCGGTGTTTGAAATCATTGTTGAGTACCTGCTTACAGTCCCATGGAGCCTGGTGCACTTCTCCAACTTGACCTCTTCCTCTAAATATGTCCTTATTCGAGGATTAATGGCATCAAGTTCAGCCATGTGTTTGTTGAATTGTTCAACAGTGTAAGCTCGACATGCCCCGTTGTAAGCCTGTTTAACTTTTTCTCATCTCTTTTTGAATCTATTTTTTATATTTTTCAGTATATGTTAAGTGCAGGAACCATGCATGACATCCAAAAACACAAAATTCAGTCTTTGTATAATGGCTTCATGTCTATCTGAAATAATACATTGACCTTCCCTAACTCCACAATCAATTCTCAAATTTACAAAAAACCATCTCCAAGACAATTCATTTTCGCTTTCAACCACTGCAAAAGCAATCG
Source organism: Panax ginseng (assembly GCA_020205605.1). NCBI lineage: Eukaryota > Viridiplantae > Streptophyta > Magnoliopsida > Apiales > Araliaceae > Panax > Panax ginseng. The sequence goes on along the minus strand of CM035145.1, from coordinate 131,089,108 downwards.
GAACAATGTTTTGGTTTGTATCTTGTGTGTTTGCTATCAGTAGTGTCCCCCCGTAAGTTGATTGTATGAACGTGCCATCGATTACAATGATTGGAAAACAATGGTGCCATGCTTGAATGGATGCTCCAATGACAAAGAATAAATACTTGAAACAACCATTTTTTTTCCAACTCAAAGGCTGTGACGGAACCTGATATGAAACATCATCATTATCATTAGAATTACAAGTAGTATACAGTATCCAAATCACTAGTAATCGGTAACCATTCATGTGGTTAATGGTATCCAACTAATTACCATATTAATGTTTCTAATACAGTGCATTTGGTGTACAGAATTTAATTAAAGTGTAATCTTTTGTGTAGATATTTATGATACACAAAATATTAATTCACATAGGTTGATTGTACGTTACATTTAGTAACTAAACATGCATATTAAGGTAACCAAATCAGTTGAATTGGGTAACCAACTAATCATGAAAAACCAATAAAATATTTTAAAGTGTTATCTGGATTTGTTTTCTTCAACATGTGTAACTATGATGGAATCAGTGAGTAGTCGTGTGGATTTCCTCTCACCTTTTCCAACGCTTTCTCCTTCGATCTCCATGCTTTTTGGTAAGAGATAGACACATTATATTCTGACATCATGTCCTCCACAATAGCGGTAGTGTGTATATTTTCTTTAAATTGTTAATTTTTGCATTATGCATTCACTGACCAACTCACTATTTGCCTGTCTGTGATCTCCCAGCAATACGTTGACTGAACACGTGTGGATGTCATTGAATTCTCTCACCTTAAACATACTGGTTTTTTGAAAACTTGATGCGCTCATCTTCCATCTGTAATTTTCATCATCTACGCACACTAGCACAAAGTCTTTATGACCATTTCGTTAAACTTTGTGTTGTCTGTTTTTCCTGATTGAATGCAGCCTTATAGCTTGTGATAGGAATTTTTTGTCTTTGTAGGTTTGATGTAATTTTACTTCACGTTCATTCGGATCTGATATTACATCATCATATCGTTCTTTTGTGTATGATTTGTTGTAAGACCCCAACTTTTATGAATAAAGATGAGTTTTCTATAATTATCATTTTTGAATATTATGGAATGAATTTGTTATAATGTTATAGTTGTGGGTAGTATTTATAAATTCTGCAAAGTATACAAGTTGTTATATTATATTCGATTGGTCGGAGAATATTCGTTTTAGCAGGGAATATTAAATGCAACGACGCAATCATTAGTGGACCCATGATGAAATTATTATTTGATTGAGAAAATGACAAAAATATATTTATAAAAATAACTATGCGGAAGTTTTATCGTTAATCTTGTTAAACTACTTTCATTAGTAAAAAGTACGATAATATGCGTGGTTGCATAGTAGCACACACGGTATTAATTATTGATGCTTACGTGAGAAGTCACCGATTATACTCAATTATTACTACAATAATTCTTTGCATCATATCTCTCATATTATTGATTCGATTATTGTCACGATTTCATCTGCATAATATGTTATTTTATTAAATCAATAATTGAGACGACAAAAGTTATTCATATTATTAAATTTCAATATTTACAATGTCTAAGTTACATCGAGGAGAGGTTTGGTCACCTAATTGCGGCGCTAATAGGAGAAATCCTTATTGAAAGCCCCTCTTTCACACAGGAACGACACGGTTGATAAATATTGTGAGTTATAATATTAATGATGAATGTTATTAAAATTGAAGTTGTGTTCGGAGTTGAATTTAGAGACACGGACGTGATATTTGAGTCTGGAACGATAAAATTAGTAAAAATAGTCTATAAACACAAAATTTTTCAGGATTCACTATTTGGTCAAAAAGTCAACAGTTGACTTTTTCGGGAAAAGTCAAACTTTGAAATTTCAAAATTTATATTTTTGGATAAAAAATAGTTTCATTGTGTTGGAATTATTTGTGTTAGTAAAAATCGATATTTATTTCGATAATAATTGATGTTTGGAGGTTATATTGACCAATCGGTTATTTAACTGGATAAATGAGCAATTGATTGCTATTATTTCACATGATTATAACTATTTGCTCACATGTGTATACTATTTTTTCCACATTCTTGTTACTATTAGGGGAGTTGGTGCAAGATTGATAATACTTGCATGACTAAGTTAAAAATGGAGGTACTATACTGTAATTCGTATTTTTACATGTCTAGAACTATTGATTCACATGATTTTCTATTGAATCACATTATTTACTATTAGGGGAGGTGGTGCAAGTTTGATAATACTTGCATGACTAAATTAAAAATAAAAGAAAAGTTGGAGGTATTGTACTGTAATTTTTTGAGCCCCAAAACGTGCAATTATCGAAACTATATTTTTCTATAAATAGAAGCTCATTCTTCCTTCATTTCTCACTAATTCACAAAAGCTATAGAGCAATTATTATAGAGATAAATTGTAGAGAGAAAATCTATAGAAGAAGAGAAGCCTGCTACCTCACTACTCCTATATCCAATTTCTTTCAAAGGTAAGGGGTATTATTTCTTTTGTATTCATGAAGAGAACTTCTGTTATTCCATTCTTTATTATTATGTTGGAATAACCTGTCCATGCGAAGTACCGCATACATGGTGAAATTCTTCTATTATTTCATTCTTTACCATTTCGTTGAAACATCCTGTCTGTGCTTTACGCATGACATGGTTCCGTCTTTATTATTCTGTTGGAATATCCTGTTTATGCGTTTTACGCCGGACCTGGTTCCGTCTTTATTATTTTGTTGGAATATCATGTTTGTGCGCTTTCTGTGCGACTGAATTCTGTCTTTATTATTACATTGGAATAACTTTGCATGTGCATCTCTACCGCATGCTTGGTGATTTCTTTTGTTATTCCATTCCTTATTATACTCAGTTGGTTAAAGTTTTGACTTCTATACTCCATGAAATTAGTGGAATATCCTTGATATTTGCGCTTCATCCAATATCTTTTCATGGAAATATTCTTCTGAGCATTCTTGAATTTTATTCTACAAAGAAGTATCTTTTTGACAATTTGGACGTTATTAGTTCCTGGATAAATTAATTCGTGAACTTGTTTTATTGAATTATTATATCATTGTCATCATCCTCATGTTTATATTTTGTTGAAAGTCATATGTGGCCTGTAGTGCATAGATGGACTTGGTATGATTATGACCAGGGATTATTCGGTGTAATCATGACCGTAATGTTACATATGATGTGGTAAAAGTCCTCATTGGCGTAGTGCATTGATGGATGATTGTTGGCATGATCATGACCATTGATGAATACACGAATGTCCTTGGCGTAGTGCATGGATAATTTATGGTCGTGATACTAAAAGAATATCATTAGGTAGTAGTCGCGGGGGGTGATTCGATGATGTGGATTATTTATTAAAAGTCGAGTCTCGATAAAAGTGATGAAAACCTTTTAAATCATAAAAGATAGTAGATTTTCTTCTCTTAACTCTTTTAATGGATTGCTTGTTCACTGCAGCTAAACTTGATGTCTATTGTATTTTATCAGTTTAACATTGTTGTAGACTAATGATAATTTATTCTGCATTATCTTAGTCATAATATTTCTTACTGGTCTAGTTGAGCTCACCCTTTCTTTCACAGTTCTCTTCAGAAAATGAGAATATAGCCGGGATGAGTCGGGGAACGGAGTGATGAACCAGGTGATAGTATTAGTAGTCCTTACTATTCTGTTAAATAGTGTGACAATAAATGTAATGAGGACTTATTCTGAGAGTGGATATTGTCTTGAAGACAATATTTGTATTAAAACTCACAGCTCTCTTGTTGTATATTAAAGATTGTATTCATATTTTGTACCATGTAATTGGCGACTCAGAATAGGTGATGTATACCTATTTTGGGGGCGTCACATTTGTCATGCTGTCTGTCTCATTTTTTTCAATAATTTCAATTGCAATCTGATCAGCATATTGCGTTTCAATTTGGCAATCTTGTGTTGCTAGTAGAACTAGTGCTGAATTCCCTTGTGTTGATCTGATTGGCGTTACATCGTGAATTATAGTTTCTTCTACATTTGTCAAGTTATGCAAGATTGTTGTGCGTCCCCTTCTTGGTTCAATATCTATAATCAGTGAGAATTTACCTTGTTCATCAGATTTTCTATTGACTTCAAGAAAGAATTTTAAGGTTGCTTCATCTGATATATTGATCGGTGGAATGTCGCTTCTAACTTGAAATTTGATTGACAATGTCGTTGCATTTGTGTCTAGCCGTAATGCACTACATATTTTGTTTTGCATTTCTCTGAACGAACTAGTTGATGGAACTAGTATGCCGGTAATTTCAAATTTGGTGCATTGGTTATTATCAGCCCATGTACCGTTGAAATAAAGTAAAACTGGAATCATCTCCATTGTCTGTCAACAGAATAAGTATTGTAAAGTAACCAAATCAATGTTAGCCAGTAACCATACTACATAATTTTAGTAACCAGAACATAAAACACATTTTTACATTCATCTTACAATGGAAATAATCAGTATATTGATATTTTTTACCAATTAAATTATAACATTTGTATGAAAGTAACCAATGTAGCCAATAAGTAACCATCATAATAAAACCAACCAATATAAAACACCGTAATATTATACAATAATCGTTATAACATTATACAGTAACCAAATCCAATTTAGACAGTACACAACACATATTTATTTAGTAACCACAAGATAAATACATTATCCATTGCATTTTTATAGTCAGAAACAACCAGTATAATTTGTTTGTTACCAACTAAAGGCTAATTATTGTAAGAATGTAACCAATGTTGCTTACAAGTAACCATTAATATAAAAAACATAAGTACAAGTGTACATTAATATGCTTCAGTAACCAAATATACAGTAACCAATTAATCAGTATACAACAACCAATATATATAAGTATAATCAGATTAACAGTTGCATGATGGTAACCAATGTAGTCAATAAGTAACCTCCAATATAAAAGAAACAATTATTAAACAATATAACATTATAATATTACACAGTAACCAGGTCAGCACTAATGAGTAACCATTATAATTTTACATAGTAACCTAGTCAGTATTAGTGAGTAACCAATATAATCTTAAACAGTAACCAAGTCAGCATTAGTCAGTAACCAAGTCAGCATTTTTCAATAACCAAGTCAACATTAGTCAGTAATATTTGTTTGGTTACCATTATAATTTTACACTACAACCAAGTTAGTAACCATTATAATGTTATACAGTAACCAAGTCAGCATTAGTCAGTAACAAATATAATGTTACACAGTAACCAAGTCAGCATTAGTCAGTAAAATTATGCAGTAACCAAGACAACATTAGACAGTAACCAATATAATTTTACACAATAACCAATTCTGTGGCGCCCCCAAAATAGTTATACATTACCTATTCTGAGTCGCTAAATACATGATACTAAATACAAATGCAAACTAATTATACAACAGTCGTGTAAAATACGACAAAACATATGTTGTGAGTTTTAATACAAATATTGTCACCTAGACAATATCCACATTCAATGGAGTCCTCATTACATTTATTATTACACTATTTCACAGAATAGTGAGGACTACTAATACACCATCTAGGACCATCACTCTGTTCCCTGACTAGTCTCAGCTACGTTCTCATTTCTTGAAGAGAACAATGAAAGCAAAAGGGTGAGCTCAACTAGCCCAGTAAGAAATATTATGACTAAGATAATGTAGAATAAATTATTGTTAGCCTTTAACAGTGTTAAACTGATACAATATAACAAACATCAAGTTTAACTGCAGCGGAACAAGCAATTCATTAGAAGAGTCAAGTAGAGAATAAAATCTACTATCTTCTATGATTTAAAAGGTTTTTCATAACTTTTATCACTGAGAATCAGCTTAATAAATAATCCGCATCATCAAATCATCCCTGCACTACAGGCCAAGGATATTCTTTAGTATCACGACCACGAATTATCCATGCACTACGGGCTAAAGATAATCATATTTTCATCAACGGTCCTGATCATGCCATAAAATAATTCATCTTTACACCCTTGGTCGAAGAGAATCCATAGCCATAATCATACCAAAAACTGTCCATCAATGCACTACGGGCCAATGAGGACTTTTTCTACATCATTTGTAACATTACGGTCATGATTATACCGAATAATCCCTGGTCATAATCATACCAAGTCCATCTATGCACTACATGCTATAGATGACTTTCAACATAATATAAACATGAGGATGATGACAATGATATAAGAATTCAATAAAACAAGTTCAAGAATTAATTTATCCAGGAACTAATAACGTCCAAATTGTCAACATGATACTTCTTTTGTAGTAAAACTCAAGAATGCTCGAGAATAATATTTTTATGAAAACATCTTTGGATGAGCGCAAATATTAAGGATATTCCACTAATTTCATGGAGTATAGAAGTCAAAACTTTAACCAACTAAGTACAATAAAGAATGGAATAACAAAAGAAATCACCAGGCATGCGATAGACCGCACAGACGAGGTTATTCCAATGTATAATAAATAACGAAACCAAACATCGTAAACCACGTATGTGATATTTCAACATAATAATAAATAATGGAACCAGGTCATGCGTAAGCATACGAGATAGGATATTCCAACGTAATAATAAACAACGGAACCAAAAACGTACGTAACGCACGGGCACGATGTTCCAATGAAATAATAAATAACGAAACCACCATTAATATGTAACGCATGCATGTGATGTTCCAACGAGAATAATAAAAAAAATAGAATAACATAAGAATTTCACCATGTATGCAGACGTCGACATGTAGGCATTATTCCAACATAATGATAAAGAATTGAATAATGTAAGAATTTCACCAAGTATAGGGTAGCTCACATATCTGAGTTATTCCAATGAATAATAAAGAATGGAATAATGAAGTTCTCTTCATGAATAAGAAAGAAATAATACCCTTACGAGTACAACAAAAATAATATCCCTTACCTTAGTAAAAGAAGAGTATTCTCATTTGGTAGGCGAGGATATTCTTGAAGAAAACTTACACTACGCTTCAAAGCTTCTTAAAACTCTAAAAGAATACGCTTAAGATTATAAAGAATTCTCCGAACTTACGGTGTGGTTTTCAATTCAAACTAAGCATCCTATTTAAAAAAATAGAAAGGATACTATGTTTGCACTTTATGCAATAAAATATAATATATTCCAATATATATATATATATATATATATATATATTTATATATTTTATTTAAAATCTAATAAAATAAATAACTTTATAAAAGTATTCTGTTTTATATAAAAAGATTTTACTATGCAAAACACTATACAGGCACTATGCAACACTATGCATAGTAATATATAATATATTCTAATTATTGTCTAATAAAATAAATAACTTTATAAAAGTATTCTATTTTATATAAAAAGATTTTATTATGCAAAACACTATGCATAATAGAATATTATATTGTGTGTGAGACCCCAGATTTTATGAATAAATATTTAAATTTTTTCAAAATATTTTTTTTAATATTATTGTGTGGATATGATATATTGTTATAGTTGTGGATAGTATTTGAAAATTTTGCAAAGTATGCAAGTTGTTTATAATATTCGATTGGTCGGGGAATATTCTTTTTGTCGGAGAATATTCGTACGACGACACAATAATTGGTGGACCTACAACAGAAGAACCGTCGTAGTTAGAAAACGATAAAAATATTTTATGAAAATAAAGGCGGAGGTTTTACCGTTAATAATGTTGAACTATCCGGTAGTAAAAGTAAAGAATGTCTGGCGTTGGTTGCATAGTAGCACCACGGTATTGATTATTGATGCTTACGTGATAAGTCACTTAGTTATACTGTATTATTGCTACAGTAATTGCTGCATCATATCTCTCATATTATTGATTCGATTATTGTCACAGTATCATGTGCATAATATGCTATTTTATTAAATCAATAATTGAGACGACAAAGTTATTCATATTATTAAATTGCAATATTTACAATGTCTAGAAGTTTTGTCGAGGAGAGGTTTGGTCACCTAATTCTTTAATAGGAGAAATCCTTATTGGAAATCCCCCTCTTTCCTGGGAACAACCTGGTTGTTAAATATTTTGAGTTATGATATTAATGATGGATAAGTTCGTGTTGATTAAAGATGAATTTGAAAGTTTCATTGTGTTGGGATTATTTGTGTTAGTAGAAATCAACATCTATTCCGATAATAATTGATGTTTGGAGGTTATATTGATCAATCGGGTATTCGGGGAACTTTTTGTGTCAGAGTTACTATTCACGAGTTACTATTCATGGGTTACTATTCACTGAAATTACTATTCACTCTAGTATTGTTCACTCGAGTATTTGGGATACTTTTTGTGTCAGAGTTACTATTCACGAGTTACTATTCACGAGTTACTATTTATGAGTTACTATTCACGAGTTATTATTCACGAGTTACTATTTATGAGTTACTATTCACGAGTTACTATTCACGAGCTACTATTCACCCGGTTACTATTCACTCTAGTATTGTGCATTCGGGTATTTGGGTACAATATTATTCCATGAGGAGATGTGCTAATTTTTCAGATCGTTGGTTGAATGAATTAATATGAACCGCTGGTGGAAAGTGTGATGACCCCAAATCCAGGTACTTGAAACCCGAACTCGATTCTCCACGATACCATTTCTTTAAGCTGAATAATACTAAATAATAATACATTCGAACTTAATTTACATACATCAAAGTTTACTTCCCCAGGTGCGTGACCTTCAAATACATTTCTTACAATACTTGAATAGATACCAATACAACTATAACCATTAACTCATAATACACACTTATTCGATCACCTTTCCTTTTTCTTTGTTGTTCGTGTCTCGAGCCTTCAAAGTTGCTTATATACATAACCGAAAATATTTAATTTAAGCAAGGATGAGCATTTAAGTGCCCAAAGAAGTAATAGCAATTATATATAATTTGAAAGAATATAAGTATTCTCTTTACATAACACTTCTACAACGAATTAAAAGTTGTGAAGTAATCAGACTTGATAAAAAATTCACATAACAACTCTCTTTCAAATTCTTTAAATTTGGCTCGCTCTACCTTGAATAGGGTTTAAGAAACATACTATGAACATTCTTTTCATTTTCAAAAGGTTTAGCGGAATTCTATCCTCAAACCAAGTCATAACTTACTGAACGGAGAGTGATCACTTTCGTTGTACCTCAGATTGATCAATACTACACAACTCGAACGAAATTCATCGCTTCACTCTATCCGCCTTGCAAAAATCTTCCCATATAGGATGTTCATACATGCACAGTTCCAAACCCAAGGTTTTTAATCTTGCTCAACAATAATATGTAATTCAACATATATATATACGGGTAATTGACAAAGGTGTATCAACATGTGAACAAATGCCATGATTATCCAAGTGGGGACACTTGTATAACCATTTATAGAAATCAATGAATGTATATATATATCCGAGCTAACATGTCGATAATCAAAGAGTACATAATGCATACGAGGATAGAATAATTCGAAACTTCTTACTCATGTCCATCAGATAAAGGAAGTGCAAAGGTAAGATATACTTTTGATTCACGATTACAAATCTCAACTTAGGTTTTATCTCTTTATCACAACCTATCAATAATCGGATCATTCGTTCGATTAGAATAATATATCTTAACACATAAGACTTTATTATTACAACAAAGACATAGTCCAATCACATAATCACAAATCATCATACTTTTAGTTCCTATTCTATACTTGAAATATTTTTATACATTTTTCAAATATCTCATCCATGCTCTTACAAAAGAGTCTTTTCTTTCTTGTATAAGGTCTAACATTTGTCGTCATCATCGACAGCTTTTATTTGGTAAATACTGAGTCTAAGACTCTTATTCTATACCTCAACATCTCAGAATATCGGACATCTTATTTTTAATCATTTTCGCAATTTCACGAAATTGAAAATTTTAAAATAATTCAAATCATCACTAAAGGGCCTATAGTGATATAATCATTACTATAGGTGTTCTTCTTCAAATTCGTAACTTCATAATCTGGTTCTCAAGTCACTTAGTTTGGCTAAATTATAACTTTCAAATATCGGAATCATAATTAAATGATTTAAACATTAAACAATTCCATTATCATTAATATTTAAATATTAATGTACTATTTATCCAAATATTAAAAGTCATTAATTATAACTTAAAATATTTTTAAATCATTAATATCCTCTTTAAATGGTTTTAAATAAGTAAAACCATTTTTAAACTATTTATTTAATATTAATCATTAAATAAACTAAATATCAATAATATTATCTTAATATCATTAATATTTAATTATTAATGAAATTATCATTTAAATATTAAAAGTTATATTTTATAACTTAAAATATTTTTAAATACCTTATTTTTATTTAAAATGATTTTTATAATATTAAAATTATTTTTAAACTAAATTATTTAATATAATCATTAAATAACTTTAATATCATTAATAATTATTAATTAATGAAATTCATAACAAAATATTAAAAGTCATCACAAATAACTCATTTACATAATCAATTCCAAGCCAAAATAAACATAGTAAACTAACTAGTTTATTAACAACACTAACTAAACTTCAAAATTCAAACTTTAACTAACAGCTTAAAAATAATAACATTACAAAAATTAAATAAGAAACATACCCTAAATACTGAATTCCACGGATGAATACGCACTTCCACGCCAAAATTTAACTAAGGAGATCTTTATAAAAAAGTTCTCCCACAACAAAGCCTTTCTCAAAAATTGGAGGCCTTATTGTTGGTGAATGAAATAAAGGCCAAGCCCTTCTATTTATAGGTTTAGAAAATGGTGAAGTTCTCAATTTAGTCGATGTGGGACTTGGTTTATACTAATTTTTCAATAGCTCACTTTACATTTTCTAACGCATTGCTCATAACTCCGATTAATCTGATTTTTGGATATGTTATACATGGTATGTAAGACTATTTTTAAAAATACGAATTACCCAATTCGGGTTCATTAGGTCGCCCAAACAAGTCGTCCAAAATGGGCGTTCATAACAGTTTTCAATCTCGTTTCAGCTTTACCCTCTTTCGCTAAAATAGTCATAACTCTTTCATTTTAAAACATTTTTGAGCGATTCTTGAGCCCACGCGAAGCTAACTTCTGGGGCTACAACTTTTATTCTTTGACCATTTCCAAATTCCGAACACATCAGCCCAGAAATTCCGTTCAAATGGACTGCACCGCACTTGTTGGGAAGTTTTGACACTACTACTTTGAAATGTCATAACTCTCTCCGACATCTCGGATTTAGTCCGTTTTGGAGTTTATGGAAAGCTTATTCGGTGTACTATAACATACCAAAATCCCAGAAGGTTTTGGAAACATTAACTGATCAAACAAAGGTCCCGAATAGCACATCCCGCACGCTGACTTTCGCTTTGAGAAATTTGACACATTTCCTTCCAATCACCGTAATTCCTCATCCGAGGTCGGAATGAGGTCATTCCAAAAGCCTATGGCTTCCTAACTCAGTGCACTACAACATATCAAAAGCCCAGACCTTTTAAAGCACAAAAGTGGACGAGAATGCCCCATTACAGATCGCCCAAAAATAGTTTATCATGCTCTTGGCCAACCATGTTTTGACCATCTATAACTTCTAATCTATACATGATATGGACTTGATTCTTTTTGCAGATTAAAGACCACATATCGGGCTACACATAACAACTTTTGAAGAACAAAACTCATGATCGAGCAAAGAGTTATGGCCTCGACATTTGGTAAAAAAAATAATGAAATTCAGCTTTTTCCAACTTGCTTAAATCTTCAAATTGCAGCACTTTAATGTTATGGGTCTTTGATTTATCAACCCATATCATCAATTAACATTCTATTACACAACTTTAAACAATCAATTGCACCAAATAACATCGAATCAAAGGATTTCTAGGTTTAGTGTTCTTATACCCTTTTTGCCAAAAATTCTTGATTATTGCTTCTGATTTGTTATGGGTGATGGTCATTTGTTTAAGAGTGTATGGGCAATCTTGTACAAGGCAATTAAATGTAATATTTAATCACTAGATTTAATTCTTATAATTTACCAATTAACTTCTATCCTTTGGTAAATTAAAACACTTATACAATAACATCGAAATTAAACCCTAGTAATTAAAATTAGGGTTTTTCAACGTCATCAATTAGGGTTTCTAATTAACCATTAGTGGTTCTTTAATTATCTATGTATGTTACTAACACGTTAAGTACGGTTTCTAATTTCAACCTGTTAGGTTATAATAATTGGGTTTGTCCTAATTATCGACGTCTGATAAGTAATTAGGGTTTCTTCTAATTACCGATATTCTTATTAATGAAGAACTTCATATACACAATACTACTCGTAAATATCCCATAACCGAGTTTAATAATTAGGGTTTCACAAAGACGCGGTAATATGCTATGACTTAATTGACCGTCATTGCTCAATATTATCTCTGTCACACATACCCAAGACATAATTATGGTAATCAGTAAAATCATTATATAAATAATATAATATTATTATTCTCATCTCTTGATCACAATCCCAATCCGGGGTTTGGATCTCATGTCCGACTTATTCTTCGTACACAAAGATCAATAATCAAGTTAAAATAATTAACTTAAATATTCTCGAACAATTCATATAATAAAATATTTATTATATAAATCTAATTATCACTTCATATATTATTTCCAATCATGTTTTCATGGAAAATAATTAATAAAAACATTTCTACTACGTAAATTTATTACCATATAATTTGTGGTAATTAATAATTCCAAAATTATTTCTAATTTTCAAGTAATAAATGTATTCGCATTTATCGCTCACTTTACTTGACACTTAGTCTCGCCATTAAATAAAAAAAAAAAAATTATACATAAAATTTCTTATTTATTTTATATAGAAAATCTCGGGTTATTACATTCACCCTCCTTTATAAGGATTCCGTCCCTAATCACCGCTTTAAAACTCATATGCGTAAAGGTACATAACATATAATCATTGTACGTAGATCTCGATCGTTACTTGATCGAATCGATCTTTAATTATTCATCATAACACTTGTCTATCCGATTAAGCGAAAATATAAGATATATAAGTTATTCAAATAGCACACTGAGTTCTGCTTTCCACCGCCACCGTATCTTGATTCGGACCATGTTGTTGTAAACCCCTGAGTTGCTTTCGTTGGGTTCTTGGTTGAGTTTGGTCCCGAAATTGCTAACGCCCCACCGCTTTCTCCCCGTGGTTATGTTCCCTCGCCTCCATTCCCCTCGTGGGATGGTTCTCACCTTATGCTCAATCGATCCACATATAAAGCATCCATCGATCATCCTTGAGTTAGGGCGATTGGGAGAGATATGACCTCTTGCCCGCACTTGTAAAGATACAAACTTGCCCTTCTTCGACACTCGCCAGAGTGATTCTTCTCGCAGCTTCTTGCACCGCACTACCCGCTTTTTTATACCTTCCTACTTTACTTGCATTTTCTCGAAAAATTCCTCATTCTTTTCTCACCCCTATTCCCACTACTACTTTCTATCTTTATTTTGTTCCTCCCGACTTGCTTTTGTTCTTCTTCTCCTTATGGTAGAGGGCTCATGGCCTCACTTCCCTGCTCAAAGAATGATAGCCTTTTCCTTGAGTCTTTGCAAAAGTATTGATTTGCATAAGATCGACACCTTATCAGAGAGCCGTGGTTTTAAGCCCAACTCAAATCTCCTTGCCTTCCTAGCCTCAGATCCACTTGATGTGAAGCAAACCTAGCCAACTCATTAAATTTTACGGCATACTCCGCAATACTTGATCATGTTATCCTCGCTTTAACTCTGTGAATCTCACCTCCATTCTAGATCAGATACTAACAGAGAGATAGTTTTCAAAAATAAATCCTTAAACCTATCCCAAGTAATTTCTTCTTTTCCCCCTGAGTCTTATTTGCCTCCCACCAAAAGTTAGCTTCCCTTTCATCATATAAGTGGAAAAAGCGGTCTTTTGCCCTCATCTACTTTTAGCGATTACGAACGCCTTCTCTATCTCGTTCACCCAAGTCTGGGCTTCTATAGGTCACCGATCCTCTCTGAATTCGTGGTCCTACTGGCTTTGAAGTCTTTGAATTTTGCCAAGCGATTATCCGGTGGTTTCCATGAATCGGTGTTCCTCACGATAGCTTTGAGCTACCATGTTTGCAAAAGTTTTGCATCGCTTCTGGCCGCTGCTCCCCAAAGATTAGTAGATTCTTCTATCCTTTGGTTTCGAGTTTGACGTCTCATGCGGCATTATCTCGTTAAATAAAACCATAAATTATACCCTTACATTTTAAACCTCATTGCATAAGATTAATGTATTAAACTCGTTTCATTTCTCAAACTTAGATTCATATTCATTTATCGAATATTTACACAAAGACATCCTGCTTTAATCAATAGCTATCCTTTTGTGACTACGAAAGCCTGGATTTAAAATCTTAACCAACATAAAAGTTAAAAATAGTTCATTACTTATCACACATATTACATACATAACCCATACTACTTATTTACCAAGCCTTTTCTCGAATATTCATTCGCTTCGATGTCCTTCCATCCCACAATTAAAACATCCACCTTTCTTATAGTCGGCAACGAGGAGAGGTGTGTCCTTCACGGATGTGTCGCTTGAGGCTCCATCTGGTCAATTTGGATTTTGAGCTTATCCTCGCTTCTTCCATTGTTTCCATTAACGCCGACGATCAACTTTTCTATCTCCCACAACCTTTCCAATGAAGAAACCTTGTTCTCCAAATCTCGCACCTCCGCTGATGCTTGCGAAAGCTTCAACTTTAGTGTCTCGAATCACTATCCGTCAAATCCAACATTTCGGATCTCGATGCTACGTTTTTCCATGATAGCCACCTCGTCCGATTTGGGTTCCTAGTGAGCTTCTATTTCATCCGTTGGCCTCGATATTAGCTTTCTAGGTGTGAATATGATCCTTCTTATTCCACATATCTTTCTCACCGTACATCTACATACATAAGTTACCCCGATTAACATATATAGTATATATACACAACAATCAAGAGTTCTATATATCGTTGTCTCTTATTTTGATTGACGATAAATTTATTCAATTCTCATTAACGCCTCTCTGCCGAAGGCGCACTCCATCCACTCGCATCGAATCGCATGAAGGTGATGACTAAAGCCCCGATCCAAGGTATATATCCGGTGTCTTTGCTTCTATTTCAACCTTCAACCGCCTTATCTCAATATCTCCTCTCGCTCCCAACCTCCTCATAACTCTAAATTTAACTCTATCTGTGCTTACAACATTCACACATATCATCACATGCTACCCAATACACCTCTCACAAGAGTAAAAGTTTTCAAATTGTCTTTGAGGGTCATATAGACTATGAACACATAGTTTTAACGGTATTCATACCGCAAAAACAAAACATTACCCGGTATGTTTACAATCACAAAGAAGGTAAACTACCATTAATAGTACTTTAGGTGATTAGCCTATTGTACCCCTAAGTCATGCATAACGTATTAATCATTCCTAGCGAATATTTACGCCATTAGATTGGATCATTTATCCAAACAACATTGTTCACCTCAGTCTTATCATAGGATTCCGCACCAAACAATTTGGTTCGGGAAATTTCTTTCAATGAACACTTAGAGTTTTCATTAACATTAGTCTAGCCGATTCAAATAAAGCATAGACTCATATCAATAATTCAATTCAATCGAATTATTTAGATGTAGCCAAACCTCGCTGGCAAATTAAACTTTTTGAAAACATTTTCGAGAATGACGTTATGATGCCGTCTTCATTAATAATCCGCTGAGGATGTCAGTCATTGTATGATGACTTTGTCATAACACATCATACAATAGTGGAACAAATGTCTTCAGTCAAATTCACACTAAGTATTCCCAGTATTTACAACTCCATCACATTTTATCATCTCTCGCACTGAAGTTACATGGTACATGAGTGATAATTAAAAACAAATTTTGATATTTCAAATCATTTATGCCTAGCCAAAATAAGTAGCATAGAATCGTATTTTAAACCATTTCAAAAATGATTACGAGTCTACATTTTTGTTTTCAAAAGCACATAGTCGCGATTTAGCTTGATGTCAAAAATTTTGAAGTTTAGCATAGCTAGGAGTTTAGGAAAACCTAACACCTTCACTAAAAATCATTTACTTAACAATCTATCTGCTCTCGTAATCCATAACACTCCATTCACACAAAACTATACCCAGTTCATCAAACCACACTTATGAGTTCATAAATTGCCACAATCATATGAGTTTAAGAACTTATCCTAGTCGCAATTTTCAAGTCCCATTCACCGAGAGGGTTCATAAAAATTTCATATAATTATGAGTCAAGAATGTCTCATAGGTATGAGTTTTAAGAACTCGAACTTAATCTTATATTCTCTATCTATGACCTATCTACCTGTTATACACCTGAGAATGGAGTCATCCTCTTAATGTGCATATAACAAATAGCGCGACACAGACATTTCAATGATTAAAAGATTTTTCTTTAAATATGGACCGTCAGATTAAAGTAAATCAATCTGGACTGTTCATGAGTTAGTTACTATGCATTCCATTTTTCTATAAATAGAAGTTCATTCCTTCATTATTTTCTTACGAATTCACTGAACTCCAGAAAGAGAAAATTTTAGAGAGAAAGAAAAAGAGAATTCTGCTACCTTTCTTTTCCTATATTCAGTTTCTTTTACAAAAATGAGAACGTAGCTGGGACTAGTCGGGGAACGAAGTGATGGTCCGAGATGGTGTCTTAGTAGTCCTCACTATTCTGTAAAATAGTGTGATAATAAATATAACGAGGACTCTATTTGAGAATGGATATTGTCTAGAAGACAATATTTGTATTTAAACTCACAGTATATATTTTGTCGTATTATACACGACTGGTGTATTATTAGTTTGTATTTGAATTTTGTACCATGTATTGACGACTCAAGATAGGTGATGTATACCTAATTTTGGGGGCGTCACAATTGATATCAAAGCTTAGGGATATGATCCCTGGCTAAGGTGTGAGACAAAAAATAGGAGGGGAGAGACAGGGAATTCCTTTTGCTAGTATGACCTACCTAAGTTTGTTTGATATTTAATTGGTCGGTCAGAGTATAGGGATAATATGTGATATGATAATTAACCCTTGTTTTGTGGAAGTGTTTGAAAATGGCATCCGAGAATGTTGAGATTATCAATGGAGCACAGGAGACCGTTGAGTCTCCATAGATCAATAATCAGGATAATGTGCATCAGCAAGGAGACATTCCTCAGGCAAACAACAACACTGACCAAATGATGAACGATGGAATGTTCAGAGGCTTTATGCAATTCATGCAACATCAGGCGAGAGCGGCTCCTGTCCAAAATGCAGGTGGAAACGCTGGCAACTCTCGGACGGTCACCGCGAAGCAGTTTAAGGAACTGGTACCACCAGAGTTTTTTGGAGAGCCAAAACCACTTAAGGCGGAGACGTGGATAAAGCAGATTAACAAGATATTTGATGTTTTGGGATGCTCCGAGGAGCAAAAGGTTCCCTTTGCCACCTTCATGTTGCGTGCAGAGGCAGATTACTAGTGGGAATTTGTAAAGCGTACTCAACTTGCCGCACTGAAGATGTCTTGGGAGAAGTTCTAAGAACTGTTCAACGACAAATACTTTCCCGAAAGTATTCGTCACATGAAAGAGGTAGAGTTCATCAAGCTGGAACAAAACAACATGACCGTATCGCAGTACGATGCCAAGTTTGCCGAGTTGTCCCGATTTGCGTCCCATTTGGTTGATAATGAGGAGAGAATGACGCTAATGTTTTTAAGAGGTTTGAAACCTGAGATACGTCAATATCTTATCTCTCATAAATTGTGTTTGTATTCAGATGTTGTTAATAGGGCTCAATTATTGGAGCGCGATAATGAATTAAACCAACCAAAGGAGAGCAGCCAGCAAAATGATAATACCAGTGATAACAGTCATCGAAGTGGTGACAATAAGCGTGGAGGGAATCAACATGCCAGAAATGGTAACCACTTTGGTGGTAATCATGGACAAAACAATAAGAATGAATATTTCAAGAAGAGGAGATTCAACAATGATGGAAAGACGTCAACATCAAAGACTTTTGTCATTAAGGAAGGAGAATCACCACCTATCATATGCTTCAAGTGTGGAGGAGAGGGACACATCAGTCCCAACTGTGTGATGCCATCCAAAGCATGTTACAACTGTGGAAGAGAAGGTCACCTGGCCCGATTTTGTTGTGCACCGAAGACAAGTCCAGCTGGGATGGAGGCACCAAAGGCCGTCCCAGAAAAGTCAAAGCCGGTATTGCAAGGGAGAGCGTTTGTTGTGACCTCCCAGAAAGCAAGGAACCCGAATGAGATCATCACGGGTAAGCTTATCATAAACTCTAGCGAAGTTTATACCTTATTTGATACCGGTTATCCATTCTTTTATTTCTCCTACTTGCGCTCAACGTTTAAATTTGACTCCGGAGAAATTGGACTTTGACTTGTCTGTTGAAACTTCATTGGGAGAAACATTCATTACATCCACAGTTTATAAGTCTTGTTTGGTTCAAATCAGTACCCTCACATTACCTGTCGATCTTATTTTATTGAAAATACTTGTATTTGACATAATTCTAGGGATTGATTGGTTAACTACTCATCATGCAAAAATTGATTATTTTCGTAAGGTTGTTAGCTTTCATATTCCTAACAAACCTATTATACGAATTCAAGCAACCAAACCATTAAAATCAATCACTGTCATCTCAAGCCATAAAGCTATTCGTTTATTGAAAAACGGATGTCAAGCTTTCTTAACTCATGTCATGGATCTAAACAAAAATACATCAGTTTTGAATGATATTTCTATTGTTAATGAATTTTCTGACGTATTCCCTGAAGAAATTCCTGACCTACCCCCAGAGCGTGAAATTGAATTTTGTATCGACCTTGAACCCGGTACAAAACCCATTTCCAAAGCCCCATATCGAATGACTCCTATTGAACTTCAGGAGTTAAAGACCCAACTGCAGGAATTATTAGACATTGGCTTTATTTGTCCTAGTACTTCTCCTTGGGGTGCTCCTATTCTATTCGTGAAGAAGAAAGATGGGAGTATGCGACTTTGTATTGATTATCGGGAGTTGAATCATGTCACCATCAAAAATAGGTACCCATTGCCACGTATTGATGACATGTTTGACCCGGTTCTGGAGCCAAATTCTTTTCAAAGATTGATCTTCATTCCTGATATCACCAGGTTGAAGATTAAGATCGATGACATTTCAAAGACGGCTTTTGAATCTCGAGACGGGCATTATGAATTCCTAGTCATGTCTTTTGGATTGACTAATGCTCATCTTCGCCTTCATGGATATGATGAACTGAGTATTCAAGAAATATTTGGATCACTTTGTGGTCGTCTTTATTTATGACATCCTTATTTATTCCAAAAGCCGTGAAGATCATGAGCACCACTTGAGGCTGATACTCCAAAAGCTTCGTGAATATAAGTTTATGCCAAGTTGAAGAAATGCGAGTTATGGCTTGAGGAAGTAGCATTTCTTGGGCACATGGTATCAAGTCATGGAATATCTGTTGACCCAACAAAGATTGAAGCTAATTAAAGCTGGGAGCAACCTAAATCAGTGACTGAAGTACGTAGCTTTCTCGGTTTAGCTGGTTATTATCGGAGATTCGTAGAAGGATTTTCTCGAATCGCTACTCCACTAACTCAGCTGACTCGGAAAGATACAAAGTTCGGTTGGAGCGAGGAATGTGAGAAGAGTTTTCAAGAACTCAAGAGGAGACTCATTTCAGCACCTGTTCTGACAATACCATCTGGTTCGGAGGGATTTGTCATCTACAATGATGCTTCGGGAAAAGGGTTAGGATGTGTTCTCATGCAACATGGGGAAGTCATAGCCTATGCCTCACGACAACTCAAAGAATATGAGAGGAATTATCCTACTCATGATCTGGAGTTGGAAGCTGTTGTTTTCGTACTAAAGATTTGGAGCCATTACTTGTATGGGGAGAAAGTGGAAATCTTTACGGATCATAAAAGCCTCAAATATTTCTTCACTCAAAACGAACTCAACATGCGACAACGACGTTGGCTTGAACTATTGAAAGATTATGATCATACAATCCAATACCATCTTGGAAAAGCAAACGTGGTAGGTATTTATTGAGTAGAAGATCATATGTGGCACGAAAGTGCGATATTGTCAATGCAGCGGCCCATTTTGTATGACTTGCAACGGATGGAGATAGAGATAAAGACTCCAGGGACCCACGTGATGATGGCGAATATACGAGTAGAACCGACTTTAATTGATAAAGTTAAAGCTGCTCAAACTACGGACACGGAGTCATGCGTATGAGGAAGAAAGTGCAAGAAGGTGCTATCTTAAGGAAGCAAGAATCGATGATGAAGGAATACTTCGAGTCAACTCCAGACTTTGTGTTCCTAACGACCCTGATTTAAAGTATAAAATCATGATGGAGGCGCACAACACACCATTTGCAATCCATCCTGGGAGTACCAAAATGTATCGTGATCTTCGTCATACATTTTGGTGGAGCAATATGAAGAGAAAGATAGCGTTGTTTATCTCAAGGCGGAGCATCAAGTACCAAAAGGTCCATTGCAACCACTTGAAATTCCAGAGTGGAAGTGAGAGCACATTACCATGGATTTCGTTACTGGTCTTCCCAAGGTTTCTCAAAGGCATTGATGCAATTTGGGTCATTGTTGATAGATTGACCAAGTCTGCTCATTTCTTACTAATACGAGAAACTTATACACTTGAACGTCTAGCTCGTATGTACATAAACGAGATTGTAAGACTCGCATGGTATGCCAAGATCCATAGTTTCGATCGAGACCAAGATTCACTTCACGATTTTGGGTTAGTTTGCAAAAAGCTATGGGCACGGATTTACGATTTAGTTCGGCATATCATCCTCAGACGGATGGACAATCAGAGAGGACTATTCAAACTCTGGAAGATTTATTAAGACTCTGTGTCCTTGATTTCAAGGGAAGTTAGGACAAGTTCTTACCGTTGGTTGAGTTTTCCTACAACAATAGTTATCAAGCAAGCATTGGCATGGCTCCATTCGAGGCGTTGTATGGAAGAAAGTGTCGCTTCTCGGATGTCGGGATGAGGTGGGTGAAGCAATGTTGTTGGGACCGGAGTTGATACGTATGACTACTTTTAAAAGATTCAAACGATCCGACAACGTGTAAAAAAACCTCACAAGATCGACAAAGAGTTATGTTGATCTTCATCGAAAGGACGTGGAATTCGATATAGGAGATCATGTGTTACGTACGTGTTGCTCCATGGAAAGGAGTTACGAGGTTTGGAAAGAGAGAAAGCTCAATCCTCGATTCATTGGCTCATTTTTAATCCTCGATCGAGTAGGAACCGCGGCTTATAGACTTCGCTTTCTGCCAAATATATCTCGTGTTCATAACGTTTTTCACATATCCATGTTACGTAAATATGTGAAAGACCCGAATCACATTATTGAGTTAGAACCCGCATTTAAATAGCGGAAGATTTCGTATGAAAGAGGTTCATGTTCAAATTTTGGATAAAAGGAACATATTCTACGCTCCAAGTTATACCTCAAGTCAAAATTTTGTGGAGAAACCACGATGTTGAGGAAATGACACAGGAGTTGGAATCAAATGAAGTCAAGGTATCCTTACCTCTTCTTGATATACCAGTGTCGTATCTTCAATTTCGAGGCCGAAATTTCTTAAGAAGGGAGGTTGTAAGACCCCAACTTTTGAATAAAGATGAATTTTCTATAATTATCATTTTTTGAATATTATGATATAATGTTATAGTTGTGGGTAATAATTATAAATTTTGCAAAGTACGAAAGTTGTTATATAATATTCGATTAGTCGGGGAATATTCGTTTTAAACAGGAAATATTCGTACGACGACACAATCATTGGTGGACCCCACGATAGAATTATTATTTTGATTGAGAAAACGACAAAATATTTTATTGAAAATAACGACGGAAGTTTTACCGCCATCTTTGTTGAATTACTCGGTAGTAAAAGTGCGATGTCGTGTGGGTTGCATAAGTAGCACACGGTATTGATTATTGATTATCGATGCTTATGTGAGAAGTCACTCAGTTTGATTCAATTATTGTCAATTAATAATATGAATTATTATTGCGATAATGAAGTTTTGTTTTATTCGTATTATTAACGTAATAAAACAGAAACATCTTTTTATATAAAACAGAATACTTTATTAAAATTATTCTATAAATAGAATATATTATATTTTATTATGCATAGTGTTGCATAGTGTTGCATAGTGTTTGCATAGTAAAAATCTTTTTATATAAATAAAATATATTATATTTTATTTAAAAGATTTTTCTTTAAATATGGACCGTCAAATTAAAGTAAATCAATCTGGACCGTTCATGAGTTAGTTACTATGCATTCTATTTTTCTATAAATAGAAGCTAATTCCTTCATTATATTCTTACGAATTCACTGAACTCCAGAGAGAGAAAATTTTAGAGAGAAAGAAAAAGAGAAGTCTGCTACCTTTCTTTTCCTATATTTAGTTTCTTTTACGGAAATGAGAACGTAGCTGGGACTAGTCGGGGAATGGAGTGATGGTCCGAGATGGTGTCTTAGTAGTCCTCACTATTCTGTAAAATAGTATGATAATAAATGTAACGAGGACTCTATTTGAGAATGGATCTTGTCGCCTGTAAGATAATATTTGTATTTAAACTCACAATATATATTTTGTCAGTATTATACGCATCGTCAGTATTATTAGTTTGTATTTGAATTTTATACTATATATTAACGACTCAAAATACGCGATGATATGTGATGTATCACAATTTTAATATATAAATATACCAACCCATGGAGGGTTGGACGATTCTTACACCAAGCTTAATGATATATTTTAAGTTACAAACCAAAAAGGGCAAAGTATTCGCACAAATAACAACATACTTTAATAAACAAAGATGAGATAATTTTCCACAAATTTCAAAGTCACACTATTTTATGGAGAAGAATAAGATTATACCCGACACTGCTCTCCTCTCTCGTTTCTCTTATAAGGGCAAAAGCTCAGATCTGCTCTCCCTCTAAGTACAGTGCTCTCCCTCTCGTTTCTCTCTCATACCCATACTAAGTACACTGCTCTCCCTCTCTCCAAACCTTCTTCACACTCAGATCTGCTTCTTTCTTTTTTTTTCCTTTCCAGCTTTTCACATTCAGATCTGTTCCGTATAAAATGTGTATGAAATCTCGTGATTTTCTCCCCTAAAACAACATCAATATGCCAAATGTGTTAATTTTAATGTTCCGATTCTCATTCATTTGGGTGATTATTTCGACAAATCAGTGAAATATTCGATCGTGATTTCCCTGTTTAAATCGCCACTACAATTGCCTCTGTTGTTTCAGAGGTATTATTTGTACTTTTAAATATATTAATTTAGATTATTTAGTCCAATTGCCTTATCTGTCTTTTAAATATATTAATTTAGATTATTTTTTAATGCAATGTTTTTTTGTTTCTATCTTTGATAAAATGTTGAATGTTAATGTCAATCAACAGATTGATTTGGTCTTTATTTTGAGTTGAGGAGGTATATTTTATTTAATAACTAAAAGATTCATTCAGCATACAAATTTTGTAGCGATTACATTTTTCCTGATACATAAAAAAAATTCAATAAATAAATTATGAGTTTAAATTATTCTAATATAAGGAAATTGTAGTACAAAATATTAGTTATACTATATTGAATTTGGTATTATGGAATTATGTTACTCCCTCCATTCCTAAATAAGTGTCGTTTAAGGTTTTTGCACATGGATTAAGAAAGTCATGTAATACTATCATAATTAAAATCTGTGTGAAATTCCATCACTACCCCTTTATGGGAAGTTGAAAACTATTAATACCAAGTGTAAGGGTGATATAGGAAAGAAAATAATTTATTCTCCTAGAAAGTTGTAAACGACAGATAAATTGGAATAATTTTTTTTTTCTAAAACGTCACTTATTTAAGAACGGAGGGAGTAATAAAGTTATGGGCTTTATTAAATGAAATGCATCATTTTCAAGGAATGCAGAGAAAAGGAGACAGAGATGGTAAATAAAAAAAAACAAGCCAAACAGGCCTTAATGCATAATTTGAAACTTTAGAGCATGAGCTGGATGTTTAGGCCATAATGTTCAGTGGCAAGCAGGAGGTGCCTTCAAACTAAGCCCTTAAGCTATTACAGAGCAAAGCTAGGGGAAGGCTAGCAAAGGGAAGTCATCAGTTCTCCTTCTTTCCTTTCCACCCATTTACGTTTCATTTCTTCCATCTCTCTCAATATCCCAAAACTAGTTAGGCAATTAAAAAAAAAACTCCTAAGAAGAAGAAGTGCTGAAGTTAGGAGCTGTGAACTGAATAAGAACTCATCAAACAAGAGGTATGAATTAAATTACTAATCTTAATTCTTTCTCATATCTTTTCTGTTAAAATTGAAGTTAACCAGTTGGTTTTCATGGATTGGAGTAAAAGTTATGGGATTATGATTACCTGTGATATATATGGAGTTTATGTTCAATTCATATTGCATCAACTTGAATCTAATGTGATAGTATAATGGTAGCATGAACTAACTAGTTATTAACTCGTTGATTAAATATGAACGTTGTTGTATATTTGACTGCTGTGAGCTGAGTTAGAACAAAGGAGTTTAGGTTGGGCTGAGGAGACATAAGGAGAATGAAATGGGTTGGTGACATACACAAATGGTTGTGAAACTGATAGCTTAAAACTGTGCCCACCAACTGTTTGATAAAAGTTCTAAAAGAACTGTTTTGACTGAAAACTAAATATTAGAACAAAGTAAAGCTTGAGCTTGATTTATTAATCATATGTGATGTTAACTAGAGGATTTGATTGTGTCAAGTTAGAATGAAACTCAATTTCTAGTTAAAAATGAAAAGTTAGAATTAGTATGTTAAGTCCTTTAGGCCTCTGTTTCGAGCAGTGGTTAAGCCAAGGATACATGCTTAGTATTTCATTTGTCAGGCCACTTTATTAGATTTAAAACTCTAGAGTTAAAGTATAAGTAACCTAGAGATCAATGGTTAAAATCTTGCAAAAGCGGGAGGCTAGGGACTGTCTGGGCTTGCCGGGCCTGCTGCCTAGTGCCTAGTGCTGCAGAGCCATGCACACTACTAGAAAATCTAGATAAGGCGACGAGATTTAGCGACGGTCGGGGCGGAACGGTCGCAATATAATGTCTATAGCGACGGTCACGGTATGACCGTCAGTATAGGCCTTTGAAGGTAGTCTGTTCCGAGGGTCACAATTTGGCCGTCGGTATAGGACTTTTTTTTGGGATTTTAACGAGGGTCATAAGGGGCCTGTAGATAATAGCTTTCGGTTTGGGCGCGCACATTCCTCCTATATTTTCTCCCTAATCAATATCAGACAATTCTCGCCCAAGTCAACATTAGCTTCTTAGTCAGTCGATCAACCGGTAAATTCTTAGTCGCCCAAATCTCTTCTGGTCTCACTCCATCTCTTGTCACTGCATCTCATGTCCGCCGGAAAATTCTTCGTCTCACTCCATCTCTCCGTCCGGCTTGAAAGCATTCTTGCATATTGAAACTATTTGAGCAGGTAATTTCAGTCTTCAATTTATATTTAACCCTATGTTATGATTTCCTCTCTCCTCCATCTAACAAGCCCTAAATTTTGATTTGACTGTCACCGGAGTCTTAGATAAGTTTTCAAAAGGAAGATTTAGTGCGGATCCAGTTTAGCTGTGATGAGTATTTGAGAAATTCGGAACTTGATTATACTAGCATTTTTCTGGGTAAGTGGAGTTTTTATATTGGTTTATACCTTGTGCACTTCTGATTGTCTTGCAACTGTAGTTTATCTTCTGGTTCACAATTTATAGCTTGATTAATTCTTTAAAGCTGAATACATATTGGATTCTGGATTGGGATATTATTATTTTAGTCATGATATGGTTGTTACTGTTAGTTATTAACTGGAAACTAGAGACCGAGTGGTTCAGAGGATCTTTGTAAAGTAGGGTGGCATGATTGTACATTAAGAGACTAATAGATATGATTAGATAGATAATTGTCATTCTATCTTATGTTTTGCAAGCATTTAGAGAGGTTTGTGATATGGGGTTTATGGGTTGTATGAGTTATACAAAACTTACTTTACCTAAAGATATTCCAGCTGGTACTTACAGTGATATTTGCTGGTACTTACAGTGATATTTGCTATCTCTTCTTAAGTTCACTAATAAATTAGTGAAGAAAAGAAGTATATAAGCTAGTCGAGTATTATATAGTTTTATAGACACTGAATAGATTCCTTGAGGAGGCAGGCTTCAGGTTTCAGAGAAATTTGCTTGTTGGCTTGTGAGCTTGCTGTTAGACCTTAATTAATCATCATTTTAAAAAAAAGTTTTGAACTGAAATAGCAATGAAATGCACAGTTTCATTCTCCATCTTTTTCTCTATGAGTCTTTGAAGTGCATTATGTGAATCCTTGTATGTATATTGCATTTGGTATTCTTGGGTTCACATAGCAAAGCCATGTTGGTCGACTTTTCTTATCATGTCATTCATTGGTGTTATCTTCAGGTCCCTTTGAAAACTTTCTTTTATATGTCTCCTTGCCTATCTCAACATTTAATCTTAGGATTAATAATTTTAAAGTCTTAAAGAAGTCTGAACTTCGGTGTTGCATTGTTCAATTGAAAAAAAAATGAAGAATAAGAAGAAAGTTAGTTGTGGTACTATCTTTTATAACTGTGATTGTTCCTTAGCTTTATGTTGATCGATACTTTTCTCAAAGGAATAGGACTTTCTAGTATATTTTTAATTATGTGTTTATAATCTAGTTCATGCATCTAGTTTTATTTTAGTTTATATGAGAACCATATCGGAAATTCTTATAATAGGAGTGAATTATCATAATGAGAACCATATCGGAAATTCTTATAATAGGAGTGAATTACTATGATGACTGACTATTTTTTGTTTGCATATTGTATTCTCAGACATTGTTTTCCACAATGATGATTTATGTGCGAGAGAGCAAATAATAATTTTGCTACTTATGTAAAAGTTCTTTATTTGTATTGTGAAACAATAGTCTTCCTTCTCTCTTGTTGTCTTCTTATCAATACAAAACTTCTTATTGTTTGTAATAAAAACAATAGTCTTCCTTCGCTTTGTGTTTGTACTGTAAATACAAATTAGGAGTTAGATTTACTATATTTATGTAAATATTTTTGCATAGTAACAAAAATATTTATTCTGTTCATGTTGTTTGACTTTATATGTACTTGTACCAGCATGAATCCTCGATTGGAAAAGCAAATCTCTCAGTGTTTGTAGTGGAATTTGCAAGAGGAAAAATATCTAAATTATCTTCGACCTTTTTTGTTTTGTTTGAGTGAACTGGGAGTTTGGTTGGCGTTCAAGGTAATTAATTATGATAGATTTCTATACGCAATATCATTCATGTGGTCGTTCAATTTGAATTAGGGACACAATATCATGGATAAGGGGTGGATGGAATTACCAAGATACTCTAGAGAATATCTTGCAGGCCTTGAAAGATTTCTAAACTTTGGTTTCGAAAAAGTGGGCATGGTCACAGGAAGAATTCCTTGTCCATGTAAGAATTGCGTGAATGGAAGATACCATATTCGAACAACTATTCGTGAACATTTGATTTGTGATGGATTTATGTTTGGCTACACGAATTGGGTGCATCAAGGGGAAGATGAGATTGTCAGGGATGTGAGTGATGATGTTCACAATGAACCATCACAATCCGAAGATGATCATCGTATGCCTGAGATGATAAATGATATATTTAGGGATCACGGTGTGGAATCGTCGGCTGAAGCTTCGAAATACCAAAAGTTCATGTCAGAGGCCAATCAACCTTTATATTCTGGATGTGAAATTGAGACTGTCCTTTCATTCATTGTTGTATGGCTTTTCAATCATAAAAATGTTAGCAAATGGATTGATGTTTCCTTTGATGGTTTGCTCCGTAAGTTCAAGTCATCATTTCCGGCATTTGCAAACTTGCTGATAATTTTTATGAAATGAAAAAAATGGTCGGAAATTTAGGGTTTGGTTATGAGAAGATTGATGCATGCGAGAACGATTGTATGCTCTTTTGGAGGGAGAATGAAAAATTAGAGTCTTGTACAGTTTGCAAATCATTGAGATGGAAGCAGATTGAGTGGTTGTACCAGAGAAGGCACAAATAGATACAAATGCTAAGAGGAGCAAAGTAGTTGTGAAGCAATTACGTTATTTAGCGTTAATTCCGAGATTGCAGAGGCTATTTATGTCTGTAGAAACTGCAAAATACATGACGTGGCATCATGTAAAGTAACGGAATCCAGCTGACTCTGCAGCTTGGAAGCATTTGGATACAATGTACCCTACATTCTCTCAAGAACATCGAAATGCAAGACTCGGACTGTCCACTGATGGCATGAGTCCCTTTACCCATGGGTCACCGTATAGTATATGGCCAGTGACAGTTGTTGTTTATAACTTACCACCATGGATGTGTATGTAGTAGGAGTATTTTATCATGCCGTTGTTAATACCTGGTCCAAACTCTCTATGTAATGATATTGATGTGTATATGCAACCTTTAATTGAGGAGTTGAAGATACTATGGAGTAATGGGGTTGAAATGTATGATGCATCTACCAAGACAAAGTTCCAAATGCGTCTTTGCCTTTGTTGTGGACAATTAGTGATTTTCCAACTCTTCTTTATGTTATTCGGTTCGAGCACTAAAGGTAAGTTGGCTTGACCATCATGTCAAATGAACACTCGTTCTTGTAGATTGCAAAGTAAGGAATGTTATATCGGGCATCGTTGTTTTCTGGAGTCGGGTCATAGTTATAGGTTTGATACACGAAAATTTAACGGACAATGTGACCATAGTGAAGCTCCGGTGGTGCCATCATGATTTGATATTCTTGAACAAGTTAATGCCATTAATGTCACTTTTGGAAAGACACCCACTAACACGAAGACCATTCCCCATTACTCAAAACATAATTAGAGGAAGAACTCTATTTTCTTTGAATTGCCATATTGGCGGATACTTTTGTTGCGCCACAATCTAGATGGAATGCACATTGCCAAAAACATTTGTGATAGCCTGATTGGGACATTGTTGAGTGTGCAAGGAAAGTCGAAAGATAATTTAAAAGCACGATTGGACTTGATGAAAATGGGTATAAGAAGAGAGCTCCATCCAATACCCGTGCAAACAAGCAATTCAAAGTACTTTTTGCTGGCTGTAAGCTACTCAATGTCTAAAAGAAAGACATGATTTCTTGCAAGTGTTGAAAAATGTTAAGGTACCTGATGGATATGCTTCAAATATTTCACGTTGCATCAATTTGACAGGGGGCAAGATCTCAGGTCTTAAAAGTTACGACTGCCATATTTTAATGCAACAATTACTTCCAATAGCAATACGATGTACCAACTTGCCTGAACATGTCCGCTTTCAACAATAATTGAACTTTGTAACTACTTTAGAAATTATGTTCCAACTATAACACATCGGAAGATTATGAGCAGTTGAACAAGAAAATTTGCATTAATACTTTGCAAGCTTGAGATGGTGTTTCCTCCCGCTTTTTTGATATAATGGTACATTTGTGTGTCCGCCTTCTTTGAATAAAGCGAAGATAGGTGGAAATGTGAAATATCGACAAATGTGGGCTTTTGAAGATACATGGGCAAGTTAAAAGGGTATATTCGCAACAAAAAGTCGTCCGTAAGGGTCAATTGTAGAAGGGTATATTGTTTGAAGAATGTGTTACATTTTGCTCAAGATATTTGAGTCAAAACAATCTTTGCATGGAAACGAGTTGGAAGAAATGAAGTTTGGATACTGAACAAGGTGAATCAAGTTTATCGTATTCGTAAACATAGGTCGATTTCTTAATGTCCCAAAAGTTTGTACTCTATGTGGCGATGATGTCAAGAGTGCACACCTGTATGTGCTATTCAATTGTACAGAGGTTGAGTCATATCTAAGGTGAGTAAATAAAGAATGACATTTATTGTTCGAAATATTAATAACTTTTGTTAGCCAGCTAGCTAGCTATGACAAAAAAAATTTGTTTGTAGTATTTGGCAAGATTCATATATGTTACGACGTGGAATGCGTAAGCAAAAACCGACGCCAAGGGAAATTGACAATGCTAAGAAAAAAGAATTTCCTGAATGGTTTAAGAATTATGTAAGTTAAGTACTACATTATGTGAACGTAATTTTATGCAAAATTTTGCAATGGTTATTAATAATAAATGGATGGAATTTACTTTTATCACTACCATTTTGTAGATGGCAACTATGAATAATGATGCTTCAAAGTAAGTTCAAGCTCTTGCATTTGGCCCAAATTTGATAGGCGGGAGAGGAGATGGTTATTTGGTAAATGGGTATCGATTCCATTCTACAAGTTGTGAGAGTAAGAGGAGAGCGAAGAATAGTGGGGTATATGTGGTAGCGACTACTCGTGGATATTCCTCTGCTAGAGACCGAAATCCGAAGGAAGATGTAGTTGAATTCTTTGGTATTTTGGAAGATGTTGTTGAATTAGATTATTATGGATCTGGAAAAGTTGTTCTATTCAAATGTAAGTGGTATGACAGTTTAGCACGTGATAGAGGGGTCAAAATTGAGGATTATGGCTTCACGCTTGTAAATTATCAAAAGTTTGGTTCAACCGATGAGCCCTTTGTAATGCCTTCTCAGGTTCAACAAATATTTTATGTTGATGATCAAAGGGATAACAATTGGCGTGTGGTTATACGAATAAAGCCGAGAGATTTATGTGAACACAAATAACACAAATTGGACCATAACTTTGCTCTCATCGTTGGTCCACGCTTCCTCTTAAAAGATCAGCTCTCTTCCTATTGCTCACTATGATTTTGCCTTCTACAACCCCAAGAATAAACCTAACCTTGTTATCAAGTTTCAACAACTCTACTTCAAGATTGTCCAGTAAAACTTGCTGCATCAAATAAATCAATATAACCAGAGTTAGTGCCTATCTCTTACAAAGAAGTAACATAGTAAGTTTAACATGCTTAGTGATTATATAATTTGCTCAACTTGCCTGCTTTTCTTATATAATTCTTTGTTAATGCTAACCTCTAAAAACTGATCTATCAATTATGACTTGATATTCTTTACTATAAATAGTAAAAGTATGGATGTTTAAAAATAATAATTATTGTTCTTTTAATATTATTGGCTTCAAGTATAAGCTGCAGGTTGAAAAAGAGTAAGTTTTTGGGATTTACTTGTACTATTACATCATTTCCTTTCTATTGAACTTGATGAATTGGAGAATATATCTAATAAGTCAGGTGGGAGTAATATTGGATACAAAACATGGTACCTAACTCAAGTGTTATTTACAAACTCTTTTACATATATAAATCATATTATATTTCAGTTCATATATCTTGATTCTTTCTCTCTTTTAGGTTCTTGACCTAAGAGGAAGTGTGGACCAACGATGGGAGCAAAGTTATGGTCAAATATCGATGCACCCAAGAAAGTAATTTATGATGCAAATGGTCAACCTGTTGGGGGAGACGCCAATAAGTTAACAACCTTTCTCGGGTGTCTTGCTTGCAATGGAGAATTTTTTTTCAATAAGTACTCCAACATGGTCCAATATGACAGAGGCTAAAATGACAAGGGCTTGGGATGAAATTCAGATTATTAATCACAGCATTTTATAGAATTTGACATTAAGCACTTTGAAGGTAATTTAATATATGTGTAAATTTGTTTGTTGTAGAAACGATTTACCACACATCACCCCAATGCTAAAATAAAACTGATGGCTATCATGAACAATAGGTGGAGAGATTGGAAGTCTAACTTAAAGAGTAATAATTTTGTACTTGGTAACCGTGCCAAATCTATAGCGAATACTATCAACAATGATCGAGTAAATCCTAATCAATGGGCTGCGTTGGTTGATTATTGGCTAACTGATGATGCACAGGTTGTGTTTATTCTAATTTTATGTATTATCAATTCTTAGTTATTGTTATATATTATTATTAATTTATAAATACATAAAATGCAGGATATAACAACCAAAAATTGTGAAAATCGGAAAAAATTATTGGTAGGTCATACGTTGGGCACTAAATCAATTCCAAAAAAGAAGCATGAATTGGTAATATTTGATGTTATTTCAATATTTTTTGTCGTTAATCATGTATTAGACTTCTATGAATAGAGTATTTCTTGAATTATGTACTATTTTTTGTTTTATTTGTAGTACCAAATAAATAAAAAAGAGATTGATCGAGCGGATATATATATATATACAGTCCCACACTCGAAGTGATAACTCAATTTTACCGGGAGCATCCTCGAATGAGGTACGTATTTATCAATTCTCAAACAATGGGGTCTTTAATTCTTTTAACTCTTTATTCTATATTGTCTTTAAGCTCTTTACCGAGGGTAGAGGGTATGATTCTAGACGGTTATAGTCTTTATGCTTTCATTAAGAATATAATGTCTCTCAATGGACGTTCGCATACAAAAGAATTGATCAAAGAAACTAAAACAGTTTCTTGTGGGCATGGAAAACTTAATTTGAGGATTCTAGTGGATTTTGATATTGGCTTAAAGTGACATCCTGTGATAAGTTAAAGCATTAAGGATTGTGTTAGCATAACATTAACTATTTCAAAAGTGAACTAAATCCTTCAACTACTAGGCCTCATTCACCATACCAAACAGAAAAGATTCAAGAGAACAAAAGAAAAAAATGAATGAAGTGAAATCAAACATTAAGCTAAATGATGACATACTGGATGAGTTCAGCCTGTGACGGAACATCATCAATCTGGCGCTTCACCGATACAATTTCCCTTAGTTTAGAAGCAAGTTCCTACAGAAGAATTCCAAAACATTTTGAATTTACAATTCAAACAGTTATTGCATACATAGTTCACAAACCTTGATACGAAAGCTTTGCACTACTACTAAAATGCAGCAATAAAATAAAACCTAATTCATCCAGAAAGAACAAAACTACCTACAAAAATTTGGGTTGGGGGCAATACTCTCGGACCCCTGCCTAAACACTAATAATGTCAAACAACAGTTGACTAAGCCTGCCAGGCCTTTTTCCTTCCCAATCAAATAAAAGGCCAAAGGCCAAATTGCCTTTGGGCACCTTTTGGGATATTAAAATCATTCTCAATCATAAGTCAGACGTCTCCTTCAAATGTATCCAAATAAAATCATTACTCCAATACCACGGCATACTGGTATTAAAAAGTTTGATGACAGCAGGTGGAAATAAGAAAGACAAGTCAATAATTAGTTGTTATACAATGTCTCTGATCATATCAATCTCAACAAGTCTCTGTTCACCAGAAAAAATACTGAAGACAGACTCCTACCCTCTTTGCTGAGTACAGTCTCTCAATAGAGTCAGACAAAGAATGATCAAGACTAGTTAAAAAGCTCTCCTCATTCTTGTCACTGTGCGTTATTTCCGGTTCATTAACCTCAACCTGCAAGACTGATACCAATTCATTAACCAACAAGTCCATCTTTTCATGTGCTGAAGGTTTAGTTGAATGTAGTTTAGGACAGAAGCAGATGAGAGACAACATTGTAATGCTAATCGTCACAAAGTTTGCTGCATATCCATGCACCTAACACTCGGATAGAAAAGCTTTAATATATATAAAATTTACACAACATTGGAAAGAGCACTGTGTGATTCATATATTCCTGGGGCACTAGAAAGAGCACAGTTGCTCCCGACATTACAAGATTAGAACTCTAGTGCCATTGCTACTCTTCTTTAAGTTATGTTGAGCTGCCTTGTATATTTAAGTTATGTATATTTTACCTTGTATATTTTCACAGGAAAAAATTATTGAGTTAAAGAAGACTCAGGAATCGACTGGTGAAAGCAGTAGTACAGGACGAAATGATATACTTGCACAAGTGCTTGGACCGGAGCGACATGGTAGACTTCGACAAGGTGGAGTTGGTGCCACAACTACAAATACTTGGGGGCCTCGTGACACAAATAATGAGGTACAATGTGAGAATCAAGAATTGAAAGCTGAGTTGAAAAAGGTGCGGGAAAAAGGAGACGATACTGCAAGGAAAGTGGATGAACTATTATCAATCATGACAGAATTTATGAAGAAGTCACAGTTCCAAATGCTCATTCCAACAATCAAGTGTTGCTCTCTCACTCCACTTATACTTAAAATTTTTGCTCTTTCACTCTGTTTGTATGGATTAACAAGTTCACTTGATAATTAATTTGTAGGATCGATCCACAAAAGGAGAAAATGGTGATATTAGTGGATCAAATAAT
This sequence comes from Panax ginseng, assembly GCA_020205605.1. Classification (NCBI taxonomy): domain Eukaryota; kingdom Viridiplantae; phylum Streptophyta; class Magnoliopsida; order Apiales; family Araliaceae; genus Panax; species Panax ginseng. The sequence goes on along the minus strand of CM035145.1, from coordinate 131,054,372 downwards.
CCTATAGAGGACCTGTGACATGTCTCGTGCTGCTAGAGATATGTTACATGTGCTACTGGAAATTTGTTAGATGTAACACTATTTTGGATGGAAATTTGTTAGATGTGATACTGAAAATATGTTAAATGTGCTACTGGTTATGTACTATTTTGATACATAGCAACAGTATTTTGGATGGTTATGTATTGGTTATGTACTGTTTTGATACATAGTAACAGTATTTTGAATGGTTATGTATATTTAGATAATATTATACATTAATAGACTTTATTTGTTTTGTTCTTTTAGTTGTAAATATTATATTCAGATTGGATAATATTTTGTATATTTTTACCAAATTTGAACCTTTAAAGTTTATCATATGATTTTATTATGAATTTTAGGAAGTTTTTGGTCTAGGTTTTTTGTAGCAAATTTTTTTGGCAATGAATACTCATTTTCAAAAATAGACAACCTAATGATTTCAAATCCAATTTTGTGTGATTCTTGTGGCTTAAGTGTGGTACTTGAAGTCTAGTTTGTATTAGTATTTATTAATTTGACAAATTATACTTAAGGGTGATAAGACCAAAATTGTGGACTAAAATATTAAGAATATTTGTCACGTGAGGTTTTAAGATATCTTTTATTGATTTTTCAGTTTTGGAGTATTAATAATGATCAAAGGTGAGTTACTAAAGACACTTTGAATGAGTTAAAAAGTGTTTTAGAATTATTAGTTTGGATTGTATATTTAATTTGAACAGAATATTTTTAGGCGGTGACTAAGATTTCGTATTTGATGTCGTTGGTGTTTGAGGTTAAGATTTTGTGGAGTGTGGTATAATTGGATTTGAGTATTAGGTATGAATTTCGTACTCTGTTACTTTGATTATTTTGTATTATGTATATATCTTGATATCTCGTTATTTTGTAACATTTTTCTTATGTTTTTGTTGGCACCTTTGAATAGATATTTGATTTTTGGTACCTTGAGTATTGTGTGGAGAGAATCTTTAGAGTTACTAGATGAAGTGATCATTGATTGACAAAACCGCCAAGAGGCTGCCCTACTTGAACATTGAACAAGGTGTAGATTTTTCTATTTTGCATTTTGGATTCTTTCAACTGACCCCAAGTCTTCTAGCCCGGACGTCAACTTGAGGTAGCAAACGTTTCTCAACAGTCCACGTACGTAGTACATTTTTTCCTTATTTTTTATTTATTTTTCATTGAAAATAAAGAGGAAAAAAATGTGGTCGAGCAATATGGTGGCAACACGTCAACTTCTTAAAGAATCGATGGATCAAATAAGATTAAAACACAAGAGACAACGTAATTTTAATTGGAAGGATTAAAAAAACTAAAGTTTACTTGGCGTTATGTACTTGTGGTCTAAACCAAAGCTTGTTCTTCATTTTGAGATCGGCTAAATATACAAAGTAAACTTTAGTTCGGTCCCAAAGTAATTGAGTTTACAATTTACAACATAAACTGCCTAATTGCATTCGATGTCCACCCCAAATTCAATTTTCGACGAAAATTGGCCTGAATACTTGATTTTTCGGCAAGCCAAATTGTTTTGTATTGTTTGATCGTATTCAGATACAATTTGACTTCATTAAAACAATAATTAATTACAGAGAAAAAGAAAAAAAAAAAAGAGACAACTTAACAAATATAAACCATTATTAAAACTTTAAAAAATTAATAGCAAAATTTAAATGTTAAAATTTTACAAATTAAATAAAATACAAGTTAAATGAAATAGGAGTATTTATCTAAAGTTCTAAATTATACTCTTTTTTCCTCCAACACTGAATTCGCTCCACTCCATTTGCCTTGACTTCTCTTTGTCGCCTCCCAACCCCCGTCCCACCCTCAAATCTTTTTCAGTTAGAATGATATTTACATTTTTTGAAATGAAATTATAGATTTTATTTTCATAGATATATGTTTTTAGATATTTGTTTTCAGATCTATGTTTTAAATGCAAAATTTTTAATTATTTTGTTGTGATTGTGCAATTTGAGATAAAGTTAGGGTTAAGGAAAGAACCGAGTGTTTGATGATGGTTATGGAGGAGTTGAAAATGGTGGTGGTGCCGCTGCTGTGGTTCGACTGTGGTTTTGCAGCGACAGTGGTGGCACAGGGCGGTGATGGTAAGGAGAAATGGTGGTGAGTTTTTTCCAATTTTTTTTCTATTGTAATTTCTTTTTAAACATTATTTTGTATTATGTTTAACTTTATATTTTTAAAATTTATATTATTTGTGATTACTTGTATTTAGAAGTATTTTAATTAGAGGTTATTTGTATTTTAAAATATTTTAATTAGAGGTTAATTGTATTTAGAAGTATTTTAATTTGGAGTTAATAATATTTACAAATATTTTAATTTTTTAATGAAGTCGAACCGTATCACTACTAGAAAAAAGGCTTACAACACTATAGGCCTTGTGACCATTGCTAAAGGTTTTATCGACAACCGCCGACCCTCGCGTTTGGTCGTGTCGCCAAAGCCTTTAATTACGGTCTTATCAGTCTATACCGACAGTCACGACGATATTGCACATGTCAAAATTAAAGTTTGTTTTTGCTTTATACCTACGGACGTTTGAAGCTATTGTTATGGTAACGACCGTAGCTATAGTGTCCTATAGTGATGGTCATGACCGTACGTATAGGTGTTTGATGTTTTATGATTCTATAGCTACAGTCAACGACGCTAGCTGTGACGCCCCCAAAATAGGTATACAACACCCATTTTGAGTCGCCAAATACATGGTACAGAAAGAAAACTACAACTTCATTATTACAATTGTTGTGCAAAATACGACAACACATACTGTGAGTTTAAATACAAATATTGTCACAATATCCACACTCAAATAAGTCCTCATTACAATTATTCATACACTATTTTACAAAAATAGTGAGGACTGCTAAAACAACTTTCTAGAACCATAACTCTCTACCCCGACTGGTTCCTGCTATGTTCTCGCTTCCTGAGAAGAAAAATGGAATAACAAGAAAAAGGGTGAGCTCAACTAGCCCGGTAAAGAATATTATGACTAAGATAAAGAACAACAATTTATCGTTAGCCTTCAACAAATCAGATAAAATATAATGGACAACCAGTTTTAGATCAATATTCGCAGCGAAAACAACAATTCATTAGAAGAGTTAAGTAGAGAATGAATTCTACTATCTTCTAAGATTTAAAAGTTCATCATCAATATTTTATCCCTGTAACATCAATCAATATACATCTTGCATCAAATATTCATCTTTGCACTACGGGCCAAATATATTCATTTGTATCACCAGTTGATCATGTTCATCTCAACACTGCTTCATCTTTTTGCTTTCTGGGCCAAAGATATTCATCAGGTAATCATTCATCTTTGCACTACAGGCCAAAGATATTCATCAAGTATCACCATTAAAGATTGAGGATGATGAAAAACATTTTAAAGAAAACGAACCCAGTGAGACAGAAGGACAAATATTAAGGATTCATATTTTGGTTTATCCAATTTCGATAATACTCCATAATAACAAATTGTGAAGTAGAATTCAAAAATAAAAATCAAAACATGGATACAATCAAAGATAGTAACCATAATAGACATCTTGGACAAAAAGGAAAAAATTTATTTTTCGGTGAATAGTGTCGTATTCGTGAATAGTGCCGTATACGTGAATAGTAACCACGACACAAAAAGTTCCAAATTTGATAAAAAGTTCAGATCAATAATTCGGCATAATGATATTGAAAGAAATAATATCATTTATGAAGAAAATAACATCCCTTACCTCAAAGAAACAGTACTTCGGAATGGAATATCGGATATAATGCTGAATGAAACTTGTACTGAATAGCAATTCTCAAAGTATCTGAATACTCACAAAATACGCTCGATAATATAGAGAGAGAAAGCTTATATTTCTGGTGTGATTTTCAATTCTAACCTAAGCACCTATTTATAGGAAAATGATAGCACGCCGAAGCAGACTTGACCTGCTACATGATGGCTTTACTTGCTACTATTTTCACTAATCACATTTGAAATAAAATTTGAGCACATTTCTCACCAACCAAAAGTGGGGTCCACCAATTCTAGAATTTTCCAAAATATTTTATCATTTAAACAATAATTAGAAACTTTAATAATTCATAATAAATAACCCTTTTATCATAAAAATACGAATTATATGTCCATTCCATAGGAAATCAAATTCTCTACAACTTTGCAGAAGAAAGTTTTTCCAAATTACAAACAGAAAATATCCGAAATCCACAAACGGATAATTTTTAATATCTCAATTCTGACAATCTTCCGGTTGATCCCTGACATGTCTTGTGGTTCCCATGCAAAAATGTCCGCATAGCAGCGAAGGAGTTCCATAAGGTTTTTCTGAAGAGGTTCTGGTAGACCCGAACCAATCTTCACTGTTTTGTCTGTCTTTCCGAGGACCAGCTCGATCTCCTCTGTCTCTCCTGCAGGAATTACCAATGGCTCCGAACTGCTTTCAGTGAAGGGCTCGATCTCAATTGCCATGGTTTGTTTCTGTTTGCTGACTCCCACTCCGGAAGAAATAACAGCGTTCTGATAACAGCGTCGAGCAAGATCCAAGTCCCCTGTCACCTCTCCGACTCTGTGTGCTATGGGGAACTTGATTTTGAAGTGAGGAATGGAAGTCACTTGGAGAGAGTCGGTCTGAGTCTTCCCGGTATGGCGTTGTGGTTTAATCTACATGCACAACATAAAATTTACATGTTATTTCTACCTGCTGAGGAGCTGTGCCGAAGACCACTGGGAGTTCAATAGTGCCTGCAACTTTGACTGGATCGTTGCTGAAGCCGTATAAAGGAGCTTCCTGCCCGACCTCCATCTTTAGCCCATCAAGATGCATCCTCTGATAAGCATGGGCATACAGAATATCCACCGAAGATCCGTTGTCTATCATCATGCGCTTCACATCCACCGAGCCTACTTGTGCAGTGATCACCAATGCTCCTTCATACGGCTCGATGGGCTCCGAAGGATAATCTGCATCGATGAAAGATATAACAGTCCCTAGAAATGGTCTGTCGGCCTTCGGGGGAGCACCCGCCATGGACATGACCGAATCCAGATATCCTCTCCTCTTCTTCCCTACTAGCTTTCCTGCTGTCCCACCGGTTATTACATCAACGACGTGCCTTGGTGGTGGTATTGGAGCATTTTGGACGGGTGGAACCATTTGGACCATCTGAATAGTATGGTTGACATTTTGCTGATCTTGTTGGTCCCTCCCGGCCACATACTGAACCAGCAAACCACTTTGAATCTTCCTCTCTATGAAGTCCTTCAAATTGCAACATTCATTAGTATCGTGACCCGTGGCTTGATGATAGCCATAATATTTTTGGGTATTGCCCTGCCCTGGCTTGAAATTGTCACGAGGTGGCTCATAGAATGGCTGGTTTCTGATCTGGTCCAAAATCACCGACCTATCCGTATTCAGTTTAGTGTAAACCTTATTCACCTTCGGGGTGGAAGCAGGTGGACGACTACTTCCCTGTCGCCATGAGTTTTTATACTTCTTCGAACTGCCCTCTGACCGATCATTATACCCTCCCCCCTTCCTCTGATCGCCATCTGCCTTAGGAGCATCTGCCTCCTTTAACTGGTCCGAAGAAGGACGTTTCAGACTATTCATAGCCTCCTCTACTACAATATAACCTTCTGCCTTGTCGAAAGCTTCTGCCAAGCTCTTCGGATGATGGAACATCAACTTTTCACCAAATTTTTCGGACTTCACGGATCTAGCCCATTCTCAAAACAACCCTACCACCTGGAGATTGTTGAGGTCGGACACCTGACCAACTGCTTCCCTGAACCTCTTCACATACTGACCTAAAGACTCGTTGGTGAACTGTCTGGACTTTGGCTAAAGAACCTGTAGGCTTCCCTATTCTTCGGTTGCTCCCAAAGTGAGCATGGAACTTGTCACAAAGCTCGATCCAAGAGGAAATTGAATCTGCTGGTAAAGTCCTCATCCACTGCCTCGCATCTTTCCTTAACATCGTGGCAAATGTATGACACTTGGCAGCATCGGTAAAGTCATAATAATCCATCGATTCGATTGACGCTGGCTATGGTCGTAGGGATCCCCAGACCCATCGTAACTCTCCATGCGAGGCAACTTCTTGGTGATGTTTGCCTTCTCCTTAAGAATGTCCGAGGAAAAAGGGGACGCCTTCTTTCCTGGAGTGTCCTTCACCTGTTGTACCTCAGCCAACTGCTTTCTAAGCTCTTTCAATTCCTTCACCAGAAAATCCACACCTTCTGGCTGCAAAGAGACTTCTTTCTCCTAGACGACCTTCTGCTCCCGATTAGACTGACCTCTTCTGTCTGACCCTGCTACCTTTGTTGGACTTCTGGATCTACTCCGGCGTACAACTCTATCCTCATGATGAGAATATTCACGTTGATGCTCTCTCCTTCTGGTTTCTGGCATGATCTCCCTCGATCTGCTCATTCATCTGTCGTCGTCTCGATGCTGAGAACCAAGGACAATAAGTGCCTTCTTCGAGGCCACGGGAGTTCTGCTCCTCGATCTTCTTCGGTCGCGAGAATGATCTCGAGACACATGTAAAGAATGTTCTGGTTCTTTCCCATCTCGCCGTTGTGTCTCCTTATGCCTACTTCGCCTTTCGGACTGAACGTGACTAGATGCCTCGTCTCTCAATTCTGCAACCCGAAGCATCTGCTCGGCTATATCTTCCCTCTGCTTTAGCAGAACCTTTAAGGCTTTATCTGCTTCGTCTGCCATCCTTGCCAACTTGGCAGCTCTATCCTCCTGACCACTTCGGCGATGAGTCTTGGTCGGTGAACCTTCTGCCCGCCTTCGACCATGATCACGATCTTTATCTGTATCAAAGACCAGCCTCCGTCTGGCTCCGCCATGAATCTTTGGACGAAGGTCTCCCGAATCGTGCTTAGAGGTCGTACTCTCATCAGCACTTTTAGAAGGACCAAGACGATCCTTTACTGAAACACGAGGCAACGACGAGCTCACAGCCATCGCCTGCCCTTCTGGCGTACCATCCTTACTCCTCACCATCTTCTGAAGTAGATTAAATGAATGTGATTGAAAACTCAATGACACTAGAACTCAGCCCTCCCTCTAGCGCCAATGTTAATGCCAAGATCTTCTCCAACGTTCCAATCACGTAAGACGTCTGATCCTGCACAGTAAACACGATAAACACCCAAAGCTTGACGGCTTCGACCGTCAGGGGATAGCTCAGGCGTGAGAGTCAGTATCGGTATTCACAAGGTTAACAATGGAGGATAATAATGTCTAGTGTATTGAGAGAGATAATAATAATCAGTTGAATGTATATGAACGTACCTGTTTGTGAAGAAATCCTTGCTAGGTTACTCTCTTGCCTGGTTAACCGTGCCACCTACTACCATCTGACACAGCCCCCCACTCCTTAGTGCTTTCTGCCGACTGCATCCAGATTGTCACCTTTCTTCTCCACTATTTATGCCGTCGGCCGGCTATAATCCCATCCACATTAATGCATGACAGGTGTCTTAGTCAACTGTCATGCTTTTTCATCATTACAAGTCAAAGTAATAGATATTAAAATATCTAATGGGTTAGTCTAATGAACCGACTCGGTCCCATAGGGTTTAATAGAAATGATATGATGATTAGGCCCAATGACTTTCAAGGTTCAATAATGAAGGCCCAATAGACTAATTAAACAAGTGAGCCCAATTCATTTGGCCCAATAGGGGAAATATCATGACCCAACAGTAACCATAATAGACATCTTGGACAAAAAGAAAAAATTTTATTTTTCGGTAAATAGTGTCATATTCGTGAATAGTGCCGTATACGTGAATAGTAACCCCGACACAAAAAATTCTAAATTTGATAAAAAGTTCAGATCAATAATTCGGCATAATGATATTGAAAGAAATAATATCATTTATGAAGAAAATAACATCCCTTACCTCAAAGAAATAGTACTTCAGAATGGAATATCGGATATGATGCTGAATGAAACTTGTACTGAATAGCAACTCTCAAAGTATCTAAATACTCACAAAATACGCTCGATAATATAGAGAGAGAAAATTTATGTTTCTGGTGTGATTTTCAATTCTAACCTAAGCACTTATTTATAGGAAAATGATAGCATGCCGAAGTAGACTTGACCTGCTACCTAATGGTTTTACCTGCTACTATTGCCACCCACCACATTTAAAATAAAATTTGAGCACATTTCTCACCAAACAAAAGTGGGGTTCACCAATTCTAGAATTTTCTAAAATATTTATCATTTAAACAATAATCAGAAACTTTAATAATAAATAACCCTTTTATCAGAAATATACGAATTATATGTCCATTCCACAGGAAATCAAATTCTCTACAACTTTGCAGAAGAAAGTTTTTCCAAATTCTAAACAGAAAATATCTGAAATCCACAAACAGATGATTTTTAATACCTCCATTCCGACAAAATACTAATAAAATACCTCAGCATTAATTCCTTCATTTATAACTAAATAAAATAAATAAATCCATCATTTATATCCACATCAAATAAATATTTTCTTATCATATAAATCAATAATTAATTATTCACAAATAATATTACAGAATCACAATTATGACAATGACTAAGTAGTTCCGGAAAGAGGGGGCTTTCTGATAAGGATTTCTCCTTCTTGGCCAATGATTAGATTATCTAACCTCTCCTTGTCAGAACTTTTTAGACATTGCCAATAATGCTATCTAATAATATTTTTCAAATAATATGAATTATTGATCTGATAATGGGAAATATTGTGCAGTGACAATTATTGAAACAACAATAATATAAACTATCAACGCAACAATTATTGAATCAATAAAATAAAATATTGAACAAGAACTCTGTAACAATTATTGAGTAGTGCCTTACATATGCGAATCAATAAGTCAACAATCTTATGTGCAATACTGGTAATAACTTCTTGTGCAACCGTGCGTATTACTGTATTTTAACCACAAGGTATTCCAACAGTGTTAACGATAACAATTACGCCGTTATTTATAACAACTCAAACTTCTCGTTTTCTTCATCCGACAGTTATTCCATTATGGGGCCCACGAATGGTTTTAACATTTGTCGTCTAATTTTCTAAACGACAAGAATATTCCACGACCAAACGAATATTCCCCGACAAAAATAAATATTTTATAACCACTTTTTTATTTTGCAAAATTTGCATATTTCACCCATAACCAAAGTATTATATCAAATTAACTCCTTATTATTTCAAGATAATAAATAGAGGAAATTCAATTTTATTTATAATAAGTTGGGGTCTTACAACATCCCCTCCTTATGAAATTTCGTCCTCGAAATTGACATACGTACCTGGTGTTTCGAAAAGGTGAGGGTACCTCGCTTTCATTTCCGATTCCAACTCTCAGGTCATTTCTTCAATAACATGGTTCCTCCACAAAACCTTAACTTGTGGTATAACCTTGGTGCGTAGGACATGCTCTTTCCTATCCAAGATCTTAACAGGTACCTCTTCGTACGTTAAATCTTCAACTATCTCGTCTAGTTCTAACGCAATAATGTGGTTCGGGTCTTTCACATATTTACGAAGCATAGATATGTGAAAAACATTATGAACACGAGACATGCTTAGAGGTAATGTGAGTCTATAGGCCACATTTCTTATTCAGACAAGAATCTCAAATGGACCAACAAATCTTGGATTGAGCTTTCCTCTCTTCCCACATCTTGTAACTCCCTTCCATGGAGCAATACGTAACAATACATGATCCCCAATATTAAATTCCACATCCTTTCAATGAATATCCGCATAACTCTTCTGTCGATCTTGTGAGGTTTGAATACGTTGTCGAATCATTTGGATCTTTTTTGTAGTTATGCATACCAATTTCGGTCCCAACAAAGTTGCTTCCCCCACCTCGTCCCAATATACTGGAGAGCGACACTTTCATCCATACAAGGCTTCAACTGGAGCCATACCTATACTTGCCTGATAACTGTTGTTGTAGGAGAATTCCACCAATGGTAAATACTTATCCCAACTTCCTTTGAAATCTAGAACACATAGTCTTAATAGATCTTCAAGAGTTTGAATAGTCCTTTCCGATTGCCCATCCGTTTGAGGATGGTATGCCGAACTGAATCGTAAATCTGTGCCCATAGCTTTCTGCAAGCTAACCCAAAATTGTGAAGTAAATCTTAGGTCACGATCCGAAACTATGGATATTGGCATGCCATGCAATCTCACAATCTCATTCACGTACATACGAGCAAGACGTTCAAGGGAATAAGTCTCACGTATAGGCAAGAAATGAGCAGACTTGGTTAATCTATCAACAATAACCCAAATCACATCTATACCTTGAGAAACTTTGGGAAGACCCGTAACGAAATCCATAGTAATGTGTTCCCACTTCCATTCCAGAATCTCAAGTGGTTATAATGGACCTTTTGGCACTTGATACTCTGCCTTTACACGTTGACAAGTTAAACACCTCGAGATAAACTCTGCGATCTCTCTCATCATATATTGCTCCACCAAAATGTATGTCCGAATATCATGATACATTTTGGTACTCCTGAGATGGATTACAAGCGGTGTGTTGTGTGCCTCCATCATGATTCTATGCTTCAAGTCAGAGTCGTTAGGAACACAAAAGTCCGGAGTTGACTCTAAGTATTCCTTCTTCATCGATTCTTGCTTTTGGAATAGCACCCTTCTTGCACTTTCTTCTTCATACGATCATTCCGTGTCCGTAGCTTGAGCGAAATTTTCACTTTATCGATTAAAGTCGATTCTACTCGTATATTCGCCATTATCACGTGGGTACTTAGAGCCTTTAACTCTATCTCCATCCTTTATAAGTCGTACAAAATGGGTCTTTGTGTTAACAACATCGCACTCGTACCCGCATACGATCTTCTACTCAATGCATCAGCTACAACATTTGCTTTTCCAGGATGATATTGAATGTTATGGTCGTAATCTTTCAAAAGCTCGAGCCAACGTCGTTGCCGCATGTTGAGTTCTTTTTGGGTGAAGAAATATTTGAGGCTTTTATGATCCGTATAAATCTCCACTTTCTCCCCATACATGTAGTGTCTCCAGATTTTCAACGCAAAAACAACTGCTGCCAACTCCAAATCATGAGTATGATAATTCCTCTCATATTCTTTGAGTTGTTGCGAGGCATAGGCTATGACTTTCCCATGTTGCATGAGAACACATCCTAACCCTTTGCCTGAAGCATCGTTGTAGATAACAAATCCGTCCGAACCAGATGGTATTGTTAGAACAGGTGCCGAAATGAGTCTCCTCTTAAGCTCTTGGAAACTTTTCTCGCATTCCTCGCTCCATACGAATTTTGTATCTTTTCGAGTCAGCTGAGTTAACGGAGTAGCAATTTGAAAAAATCCTTCCACGAATCTCCGATAATAACCAGCTAAGCCCAAAAAGCTACACACTTCGGTCACCGACTTCGGTTGCTCCCAGGTTTGTATTTCTTCAATCTTCGCCGGGTCAACAGATACTCCATATTTTGACACCACGTGCCCAAGGAATGCTACTTCCTTAAGCCATAACTCGCATTTCTTCAGCTTGGCATATAGCTTGTTGTCACGAAGTTTTTGAAATATCAGCTTTAAATGGTGCTCATGATCTTCACGGCTTTTGGAATAGATGAGGATGTCATCAATAAAGACAACAATGAACTGATCCAAATATTCCTTGAATACACGGTTCATCATATCCATGAAAGCAGCAGGAGCATTAGTCAATCCAAAAGACATGACTAAGAATTCATAATGCCGTCACTGAAGTTACGGGCGGTCTTTGGAATATCCTCGCTTTAATCTTCAAATTGATGATATCCAAAATGAAGGTCGATCTTTGAAAAGAATTGTGCTCCTTGCAACTGGTCAAATAGGTCATCAATGCGAGGTAACGGATACCTATTCTTGATAGTGACATGGTTCAATTCTAGGTAGTCAATACAAAGTCGCATACTCCCATTTTTCTTTTTTACGAATAAAACAGGAGCACCCCAAGGAGATGTACTAGGACGAATGAAACCGATGTCTAACAATTCATGTAGTTGGACTTTTAACTCCTGAAGTTCAATAGGAGCCATTCGATATGGGATTTTAGAAATGGGATTTGTACCCAGTTCAAGATCAATAAAGAATTTAACTTCACGTTCTGGGGGTAGACCAGGAAGTTCTTCAGGAAATACGTCAGGAAATTCACTAACAATAGAAATATTATTTAAATCTGACATATTTTTGTTCAAATCCATAACATGGGCTAAGAAAGCTTGACATCCATTTTTCAATAAACGAATAGCTTTATGGCTTGATATGACAGTGACTGATTTTAGTGGTTTAGTTGCTTTAATTCGTATAACAGGTTGGTTAGGAATATGAAAACTCACAACCTTACGAAAGCAATCAATTTTGGCATGATGAGTGGTTAACCAATCAATCCCTAAAATCACATCAAAAGCAAGTATCTTTAAAGAGATAAGATCAATAGGTAATGTGATGGTGCCAACTTGGATTAAGCAAGATTTATAAACAATGGATGTAATGAATGTAAGACCCCAACTTATTATAAATAAAATTGAATTTCCTCTATTTATTATTTTGAAATAGTAAGGGTTGATTTGTTTAATGTGGTTAGTTATGGGTAAAATGCGCAAATATCTTAAATAAGCAAGTGGTTATAAAATATTCATTATTGTCGGGGAATATTTATTTGGTCGTGGAATATTCTTATTGTTTGGGGAATATTAAATGACGCACATGAGTAATATTATGTGGGCCCCATAACGGAAAGCGATTAGATGAAGAAAACGACAAGTATAAGTTGTTTAGAAATAACAGTACGTAGTTATTACTGAATTATCTTGTTGGAATACCCGGTGGTTAAAAACACACGATACTGGCGTTGTTGTCTGATGAAGACACACAGTATTGCACCAATTATTGATTCTTATGTAAGAAGGCATTACTCAATAATTGTTACAGTAATTACTGTTCAATATTTTATTTTATTGATTCAATAATTGCTACGTTGATATTTTATATTATTGTTGTTTCAATAATTTTCACTACACATTATTTTCCATTATCAGATCAATAATTCATATTATTTGAATAATATTATTAGATAGCATTATTGGCAATGTCTAGAAAGTTCTTTCTAAAGAGAGGTTTGGTCACCTAATTGCGCGCCAGTAAGGAGAAATTCTTATTGGAAAGCCCCATCTTTCCTTGAAACGGCCTGGTTGTCAGTATTGTAATTTTGTAATATTATTTGTGAATAATTAATTATTGATTTATATGATAAGAAAAATATTCATTTTATGTGGATATAAATGGAGAAAATTTTTAATGTGACAATTGTTGAAAATTGATATTTTATCTTTTCTGATAAAATAATTCATTTAAATATATTATTATTTTTTGATAATATAATAATGGTGATATTTTTACAATGAATTTATGATATATGAATAAATGAGGAGGAAGATTATTTTTGTTACAAAAAATGTTTAACACGTGTTTTGTGTGTTGATGGACCCCATTTTTGACTGAAATTTGATTATAGCATGCAAAATCGTCCGTATGTGGATTTCGGTCAATTTCTGTTTGGAATTTGGAAAACCTTTCTTCTGCAAAGTTGTAGAGAATTAAATTTCCTATGGAATGGAGATAAGATTTGAATTTTTCTGATTTAAGGGCTATTTATTATGAATTATTGAAGTTCCGAAGTTCCGGAATAATTGATTTTAAAGTTTTAATTATTTTTTAAGAAAAATGTTTTTATTATGTTGGTGGGCCCCACTAGTATTTAAAGCATGCTGAATTCAATTTCTTTGGTGTGCGTAGGAAATTTTTAATAAATATTAATATTATACTAAATTTTCTACTTTGGTGTTCTAAGCATTTTCTTATAAATAGGGTTCTTAGGTTAGAATTAAAAATCACACCAAAAACTGAAATCTTCTCTCTCTATATTATCGAGCGTATTCTTGTGAGCATTTTGATACTTTGAGTGTTGTTATACGGTGCAAGTTCCTTCAGCATTATATACATTATTCCAGTCAGAAGTACTGTCTTTTTGGAGGTAAGGGATGTTATTTTTTTTATAAATGATATTATTTCTTTCAATATCATTAGGCCGAAATATTGGTAAGATTTTTCTTGTGAAATTCTTGTCTTTTAGTGTCGGGGTTACTATTCACGTATACAATACTATTCACGAATACGACACTATTCACAGAAAAATTAAATTTTAGTTTTTTGTCCAAGATATCTATTATGGATACTAGCTTTGATTGTATCCATATTTTGATCATTCTTGAGTTTTACTCCACTATGGTTATTTATGAAGTATTTTTGAACTTGGATTGTTTAAAGTACGGATCCTTAATATTTATTATTTTATTTCACTGGATTCATTTTTTAAAAAATATTTTTCATCATCCTCAGTCCTTAATGATGATATAACTGAATATCTTTGGCCTGTAGTGCAAAGATGAATGATTTTCTGATGAATATCTTTGGCCCGTAGTGCAAAAATGAACAGGTGTTAAGATGAACATGACCAACTGATGAATATCTTTGGCCTGTAGTGCAAAGATGAATATTTGATTCAAGATATATATTGATTGAAGTTACAAGGATAAAATATTGATGATAAACTTTTAAATTCATAGAAGAAAGTAGATTTCATCATCTACGTAACTCTTCTAATGAATTGTTATTTTCGCTGCGAATATTGACTTAAAACTTGTTGTCTATTGTATTTTATTAGATTTTTTCCTGTTGAGGACTAACGATAATTTGTTCTATATTATCTTAGTCATAATATTCTTTACTGGGCTAGTTGAGCTCACCATTTTCTTTTTTGTTCCATTTTTCTTCTCTAGATGCGAGAATGTAACGAGTACTAGTCGGGGTGTGGAATGATGGTTCTAGAAGTTTTTTTAGTAGTCCTCACTATTTTGTAAAATAGTGTGTAAGACCCTGAATTTTATGAAATAAAAGTATTCAATTTTTCTTATAATTACTATTCAGTAAATGGTTAAATTGATAAAAATTTAAAGTTAAGGGTGATATATGTAAATTTTTCAAAATATGCAAGTGGTTATAAAATACTCATTTCTGTCGGGGAATATTTGTTTGGTCGTGGAATATTCTCTCTGTCGGGGAATATTCGTACGACGGCGCAGCCATTTGTAGGCCCCATAATTGAATAACTGTTGGATGAAGAAAACGACAAAAGGGAGTTTTTATAAATAACGACGTAGTTATTCTGAAGTATCTTCGTTGGAATATCCGGTGGTTAAAGTAAAAGTAAAGTAATACGTTGTTGTTGCAGATATTTACGGTATTACACGATATTTTGAATTATTGATTCTTACGTAAGAAGGCACTATTGAATAATTGTTACAGTAATTACTATTCAGTATTTAATTGATTCAATAATTGCTGCGTTGATATTTTATATTACTGTTGTTTTAATAATTGTCACTTACTACACATATTTTCCATTATCGAAGCAATAATTCATATTATCCTAATAATATTATTAGATAACATTATTGGCAATGTCTAGAAAGTTCTGTCTAAGGAGAGGTTTGGTCACCTAATTGCGCGCCAATAAGAAGAAATTCTTATTGGAAAGCCCCATCTTTCTTGGGAATTGCCTGGTTGCTATTATTGTGATTCTGTAATATTATTTGTGAATAATTAATTATTGATTTATATGATGAGGAAAATATTCATTTTATGTGGATATAGATGGAGAAAATTTTTAAAGTGACAATTGTTGAAAATCGATATTTTATCTTTTACGATAAAATAATATTTTATTATATTATTATAATATAATAATGATGATATTTTACAATGAATGTGGGATATATGAGTATATGAGGAGGAAGAGTATTTTTGTTGCATTAAATGATTAACACATGTTTTGTGTGTCGGTGGACCCCATTTCTTGGCTGAAATTTGATTATAGCATGTAAAATCGCTTGGTTTGTGGATTTCTTGTCCAATTTACATTTGGAATTTGGAAAAAATTTCTTCTGCAAAGTTGTAGAGAATTGACTTTCCTATAAAAATGCATGAGATTCAAATTTTCTGATAAAAGGGCTATTTATTATGAATTATTGAAGTTCCGAAGGTCCGAGATAATTGATTTTTGGAAGTTTTATTTTTGTTTTAAAAGAAAAACGTTTTTATCATTGTTGTGGGCCCCACTTGCACATGTTAGATGATGAATTCAGATGGTCAAGGTGGGCTAAGGAAAATTTTGTATATATATTATTATTATATTAAATTTTCTGCTTTGGTGTTCTAAGCAATTTCCTATAAATAGGTCTTGGGTTAGAATTGAAAATCACACGTAAACTAAAGTTTTTCTCTATTTCTCTCTCTATATTATCGAGTGTATTCTTGTGAGTATTTTGATATCTTGAGTGTTGCTATATCTGATCTGCAAGTTCGTTTCGGTATTATTCCAAATCAAAAATCTTTTGCTTTTTTGAGGTAAGGGATGGTAAGTGATTTTAAGGGATTATAAGGGATGTTATTTTCTTCGTAAGTGATATTATTTCTTCAATATCATTATGTTGAAATATTGGTTTGAACTTTTATCAAATTTGGAACTTTTTCATGTCGGGGTTCTTATTCATGAGTTCTTATTCATGAGTTACTATTCACGGTACTATTCACTACAAAATTGGTTTCTTTTAAACCAAATTATAGTTGATTTATGAATATTACTCTGGAGATTAAAACTATGTATTGATTATATTGATTTTATTATCATATATAACATTTTTATAACCCTGATGTTGAAATTCTCTTTCACTGAAGTGTAAAGATGGGTAGATTATTGGTATGATCATGACTAGGGTTCTCTTTGGCCAGTAGTGAAAAGTTAAATTGTTGACTGGTATGATCATGACTATTGAATTTATAATTGAATATCTTTAGCTTAAGTGGAAAGGGTGAATTGATCAACATGGTTATAATTATTGTTTATATAAATTTTGAAATGATTATATATTTCTTTGAGATATTAATATATTTGGCCTGTAGTGCAAATATGAACTGTTGATGAATATATTTGGCCTGTAGTGCAAATATGAACTGTTGAGGAATATCTTTGGCCTTTAGTGCAAAGATGAACTGTTGATGAATATCTTTGGCCCGTAGTGCAGAGATGAATTTATTAGTATGATTATGAACAGGAACTGTGATTTGGTATAACATGATCTTTGATGTTTCAGGTAAAGACAGGTGATGAAAATTATCTTCGTCCTGAATGCGAAAAGGAATTTAGAACTACAATTATGATTATGAGTTATTCATATGATTGTGGACAGGAACGGTTGATTGATGTTACAGGGTTAAAACATTGTTGGTGGACTTTTGACATGGTGAAGATAATAGACTTTATGGTCTATTTGACTCTTCTAATGGATTGCTCGTTCCGCTGCAACTATGGTTAAAAAGTTTTATCATCTACCATATGTTCTAAATCTCTGATTTATTACTGTTGAAGGCTATTGATAATTTATTTATTTTTAGTCATGATATTCTTTACTGAGCTAGTTGTGCTCACCCTTTTGATTCACAATTCCTTTCAGGTAATACGAGTGTAGCTGGGTCAAGCGGGGGGTAACAAGGGAATAGAACGCTGGTCATCATTTAGTAGTTATATTTGTTGAATCAAATAAGGTGAAGCGAACCCAACGTGGGAAGGGTGTTTTGCCACTATCATACAAGATGTCTAATGACATACAACCTCGTATCATCATAAGACAGGGATGTGCTCATCCACTTGCTGAGTATATATACGAGCACTACCGATATAATCTTGGTGTTTGTTTGGAGTATAATTCCTAATTAGAGACAGTGGAGATAATGATATGTCAAGAGAAGACTCACCATTGGGAAGAATATGATAGTAATCTTCTCATTTTTCTTTGGGGTCTATTGGGTCAACCAAGGATAATTTTGTGGCCATATGATATCTATCATAACCTAGACGCATGGCCTCCCATGTACGAAGGTTTCCTTGAGCACTTCCCAAAGATTCTAATTTCTAAAACAGTTTTCGATTATACCTTTATGTAAGGTGTCATTATGAGGTGCTGTCCACGGTTGGGACATGAGTCGCAGTTGGTATATATTTGTATTTAAACTCACAACACATGAGTTGTTGTATTTTGCACGACAATTGTAGTAATAAAGTTGTAGTTGTTTTCTGTACCATGTATTTGGCGACTCAGAATGGGTTGGATGGAATGGACCTATTGTGGGGTTGTCACATAGTGTATCAATAATTATAATGAGGACTTATTTGAGTGTGAATATTGTCTAGATGACAATATTTGTATTTAAACTCACAGTTTATGTGTTGTCATATTTTGCACGACAATTGTATTAATAAAGTTGTAATTATTTCTGTACCATGTATACCTATTTCGGGGGCGTCACAGTTGGTATCAGAGCTTAGGGATATGGTCTCTGGCGAAGATCGGGGAATAGAACTAGCAGGGGAGAGACGAATAAATCCTTCGCTAGTGTGTCCTACCTAAGCTTATTTGTTAGTTAGTCAGAGTATAGGGATATTATGTGATTTATTAATTTCTTTAATTAACCCTTGTTTTATGGCAGTATTTGAGAATGGCAACTGAGAATGTTAACAGTGGAGTAAATGAGACCGTGGAGACACCTTTACTCACCAATGAGGAGAACGTGCAACATGCCGACAATATTCCTCCAGTATACAACACCATTGAGCAGACGATGAACGACGGGATGTTTAGAAGCTTTTTGCAGTTCATGCAAAATCAAACGAGGGAGAGTCGTGTACAAAATACAGGCGGTTTGTTACAGCCAAGCAGTTCAAAGAGTTGGGACCACCAGAATTCTGGGGAATGCCAGATCCGATTAAGGCGGAGACATGGGTCAAGAAAATTACCAAGATATTCGATGTCTTGGGATGCACGGAGGAACAGAAGGTTTCATTTGCCACCTTTATGTTCCGTAATGAGGCAGATCATCGGTGGAAATCATGAAGCGTACCCATCCAACCAAGACTCAAAGCGTGTCTTGGGAAACGTTTGAAATCTGTTCAATGACAAGTACTTTCCTGAAAGTATTCGTCATATGAAGGAGGTAGAGTTTATTTGATTGGAGTAGAACAACATGACGGTGTCCCAGTATGAGGCGAAGTTCGCGGAGTTATCCAGGTTTGCACCTCATTTGGTGGAGAATAAGAAACGTATGACGCAGATGTTTCTGAGAGGTTTGAAACCCGACATATGTCAGTATCTCATTTCTCATAAATTTTTTCTATATTCAGATGTTGTCAACAGGGCTCAATTATTAGTGCGAGATAACAAGTACGTTCAACTGAGGGACCACAACCAAGGTCATACCGAAGGATGTGATCATCGAGCAAGCGATAACCAATTGGTGAAAGAAAAATACTGAACAAAAGCGGTAACCCACTCGGTGGTAATCATGGCCATGATAATAGAAGAAGCGAGTCGGGAGGAGATTTTAAAAAGAGAAGGTACAACAACGACAATGTGAAGACGTCAGCACCAACTGGTTCTAAGGGAGGAGAACGACCACCGGTCGTGTGCTATAAATGCGAGAAAGAGGGACATATCAGTCCAAACTGTCCACAACAGTTCAAGGTATGTTATAATTGTGGAAAGGAAGGACATATCGCTCGAGATTGTACTGTAGCGAAATCAAGTCCAGCGGGGATGGTGACTCAAAAGGTTGTCCCAGAAAAGTCAAAGTCAACGGTTCTTGGAAGAGCGTTTGTTGTGACTGGTCAAAATACAAGGAACCCAAACGAGGTGATCACGGGTAAGCCAATCATAAATTCTTGCGAAGTTTATACATTACTAGATACCGGTGCTACCCATTCATTTATCTCTCCTGCTTGTGCTCAACATTTAAACTTGACTTCGGAGAAATTAGACTTTAACCTATCTGTGTAGACTCCGTTAGGAGAAACTTTCATTACATCCACTGTTTATAAATCTTGTTTGATCCAAGTTGGCACCATCACATTACCTGTTGATCTTATCTCTTTAAAGATACTTGCATTTAACGTGATTTTAGGGATTGATTGGTTAACTACTCATCATGCCAAAATTGATTATTTTCGTAAAGTTGTTAGTTTTTATATTCCTAATCAACCTGTTATTCGAATTCAAGAAACTAAACAATTAAAATCAATTACTGTTATATCAAGCTATAAAGCCATTCGTTTATTAAAAAATAGATGTTAAGCTTTCTTAGCCCATGTTATGGATTTGAATAAAGACACGTCAGATTTGAATAATATTCCTGTTGTTAGTGACTTTCCTGACGTATTTCCTGAAGAACTTCCCGGTCTACTCCCAGAACGTGAAGTTGAATTCTTTATTGATCTTGAACCTGGTACAAAGCCCATTTTTAAAACCCCATATCGAATGTCTCTTATTGAACTTCAGGAGTTAAAGTTCCAACTACAGGAGTTGTTGGACATCGGTTTCATTCATCCTAGTAGATCTCCTTGGGGTGCTCCTGTTTTATTTATAAAGAAGAAAGACGGGAGTATGCGACTTTGTATTGATTATCAAGAATTGAACCATGTCACCATCAAGAATAGGTATCCTCTACCTCGCATTGATGACCTGTTTGACCAGTTACAAGGAGCACAATTCTTTTCAAGAATCGATCTTCGTTCTGGATATCATCAGCTGAAGAATAGAACTGAGGATATTCGAAAGATTGCCTTCAGAACTCGGTACGGTCATTATGAATTCCTAGTCATGTCTTTTAGATTAACTAATGCTCCTACAACTTTCATGGATATGATGAACCGAGTATTCAAGGAATATTTGGATCAGTTCGTTGTTGTCTTTATTGATGACATCCTCATATATTCCAAAAGCCGTGAAGATCATGAGCACCATTTGAAGCTGGTACTCCAAAGGCTTCGTGAAAACAAGCTTTATGCCTAGTTGAAGAAGTGCAAGTTCTGGCTTGAGGAAGTAGCATTTCTTGGGCACGTGGTGTCAAAACATGGAGTATCTGTTGACCCGGCGAAGATTGAAACAATACAAAGTTGGGAGCAACCGAAGATGGTGACCGAAGTTCGTAGCTTTCTGGGCTTAGCTGGTTATTATCGGAGATTCGTGGAAGGATTTTCTCTAATCGCTACTCCGTTAACTCAGTTGACTCGGAAAGATATAAAATTTGTATGGAGCGAGGAATGCGAGAAGTGTTTCCAAGAGCTCAAAAGGAGACTCATTTCGGGACCTGTTCTGACAATATCGTCTAGTTCGGATGTATTTATTATCTACAGCGATGCTTCAGGAAAAGGGTTAGGATGTGTTCTCATGCAACATGAGAAAGTCATAGCCTATGCCTCGCGATAACTTAAAGAATATGAGAGGAATTATCCTACTCATGATCTAGAGTTGGCAGCAGTCGTTTTCGCGTTAAAGATCTGGAGGCACTATCTATATAGGGAGAAAGTGGAGATATATTCACACCATAAAAGCCTCAAATATTTCTTCACCCAAAAGGAACTCAACATGCGGCAACGACGTTGGCTCGAGATGTTGAAAGATTATGACCACACCATTCAATACCATCCTGGAAAAGCGAATGTGGTAGCTGACGCGTTGAGTAGAAGATCATATGCGGGAACGAGTGCGATGTTGTCAACACAAAGGCCCATTTTATGTGATTTACAAAAGATGAAGATATAATTCAAGACTCTAGGGACCCATGCGATGATGTCAAGTATACGCATAGAACCAGCTTTAATCGATAAAGTTAAAGTTGCTCAAGCCACAGACCCGAAACTGATGCGTATGAAGAAGAAAGTACAAGAAGACGTTATCCCAGAAGCAAGAATCGATGAAGAAGGAATACTTCAAGTCCACTCCAGAATTTGTGTTCCTAACGACTCTGATTTGAAATACAAGATCATGATGGAGGCACACAATACATCGTTTGCAATCCATCTTGGAAGTACCAAAATGTATCATGATCTTCGACATACATTTTGGTGGAACAATATGAAGAGAGAGATTGCAAAGTTTATCTCGAAATGTTTAACTTGTCAACGTGTAAAGGCGTAGCATCAAGTGCCTAAGGGTCAATTGCAACCACTTGAGATTCTGAAATGGAAGTGGGAACACATTACCATGGATTTCGTTACGGGTCTTCCCACGGTTTCTCAAGGCATAGATGCGATTTGGGTTATTATTGATAGATTAACCAAGTCTGCTCATTTCTTGCCGATACGGGAGACTTATTCCCTTGAATGTCTTGCTCGCATGTACGTAAATGAGATTGTGAGATTGTATGGCATGCCAGTATCCATAGTTTCGGATTGTGACCCAAGATTCACTTCACGATTTTGAGTTAGCTTGCAAAAAGCTATAGGCACGGATTTACGATTCAGTTCGGCATACCATCCTCAAACGGACGGACAATCAAAGAGGACTATTCAAACTCTTGAATATATATTAAGACTCTGTGTCTTAGACTTCAAAGGGAGTTGGGATAAGTATTTACCATTAGTGGAATTCTCCTACAACAACAGTTATCAGGCAAATATAGGTGTGGCTCCATTCGAAGCATTGTATGGACGAAAGTGTCGCTTTCCAATATGTTGGGAATAGGTGGGTGAAGCAACATTGTTGGGACCAGAGTTGTTACGTATGACTACAGAAAAGATCCAAATGATTTGATAACGTATACAAACGACACAGGATCGACAAAAGAGTTATCCGGATCTTCATCGAAAGGACGTGGAATTTAGTATTGGGGATCATGAATTGTTGCGAGTTGCCCCATGGAAGGGAGTTACAAGATTTGGGAAGAGAGGAAAGCTCAATCCATGATTTTTTGGTCCATTTCATATTCTTGACCGAGTAGGAAATGTGGCCTATAAACTCGCGTTACCTCCAAGTATGTCTCATGTTCATAATGTTTTTCACATAGATGTGCTTCGTAAATATGTGAAAGACCCGAACCACGTTATTGAGTTAGAACCGGACGAGATAGTCGAAGACTTAACGTATGAAGAGGTACCTGTAAAGATCTTGGATAGGAAGGAGCATGTCTTACGCAAAAAGGTCATACCACAAGTCAAAGTTTTGTGGAGGAACCATGCTATTGAGGAAATGACTTCGGAGTTGGAAACGGAAATAAAAGCGAGGTATCCTCACCTTTTCAAAACACCAGGTACGTACGTCAATTTCGAGGATAAAATTTTATAAGGAGGGGAGGTTGTAAGACCCCAACTTATTATAAATAAAATTGAATTTTCTCTATTTATTATTTTAAAATAGTAAGGGTTGATTTGATTAATGTGGTTAGTTATGGGTAAAATGCGCAAATATCTTAATAAAGCAAGTGGTTATAAAATATTTATTATTGTTTGGAATATTCGTTTGGTCGTGGAATATTCTTACTTTGTCAGGAATATTAAATGCACGCCAGTGCGATTTCTGTGTGGGCCCCATAAAGGAAAGTGATTGGATGAAGAAAATGACAAGTATAAGTTGTTTAGAAATAACTAGCGTAGTTATTCTTAAGTAATCTTCGTTGGAATACCCTTGGTTAAAACACGATGTCTGGCGTTGTTGTCTGATGAAGATTGCAGTATTGCACCAATTATTGATTCTTACGTAAGAAGGCATTACTCAATAATTATTACAAAGAATTATTGTTCAATATTTTATTTTATTGATTCAATAATTGCTACATTGATATTTTATATTATTGTTGTTTCAATAATTGTCACTACACAATATTTTCATTATCGATCAATAATTCATATTATTTGAATAATATTATTAGATAACATTATTGGCAATGTCTAGAAAGTTCTTTCTAAAGAGAGGTTTGGTCACCTAATTGCGCTACCAAGAAGGAGAAATCCTTATTGAAAGCCCTCTTTCTGAGGAGCGGCCTGGTTGTCGATGTTGTGTTTACGTAATATTATTTGTGAATAATTAATTATTGATTTATATGATAAGAAAAATATTCATTTTATGTGGATATAAATGGAGAAAATTTTTAATGTGACAATTGTTAAAAATTGATATTTTATCTTTTCTGATAAAATAATTTATTTAAATATATTATTATTTTTTAATAATATAATAATGGTGATGTTTTTACAATGAATGTGTGATATATGAATAAATGAGGAGGAAGAGTATTTTGGTTACAAAAAATGTTTAACACATGTTTTGTGTGTTGATTGACCCCATTTTTGACTGAAATTTTATTATAGCCTGCAAAATCGTCCGCATGTGGATTTCGGTCAATTTTTGTTTGGAATTTGGAAAAACTTTCTTCTGCAAAGTTGTAGAGAATTAAATTTCCTATGGAATGGACATAAGATTTGAATTTTTCTGATTTAAGGGCTATTTATTATGAATTATTGAAGTTCCGAAGTTCCGGAATAATTGATTTTTGAAGTTTTAATTATTTTTTTTAAGAAAAATATTTTTATTATGTTGGTGGGCCCCACTAGTATTGAAAGCATGCTGAATTCAATTTCTTTGGTGTGTGTAGACAATTTTTTAATAAATATTAATATTATATTTAATTTTCTGCTTTGGTATTCTAAGCATTTTCCTATAAATAGGGTGCTTAGGTTAGAATTGAAAATCACACCAGAAACTGAAATCTTCTCTCTCTATATTATCGAGCGTATTCTTGTGAGCATTTTGATAATTTGAGTGTTGCTACACTGATGCAGTTCCTTCAAACCTTATATACATTATTCCAATCGGCATCTTTGTCTTTTTTTTGGAGGTAAGGGATGTTATTTTTTTTATAAATGATATTATTTCTTTTAATATCATTAGGCCAAAATATTGGTAAGATTTTTCTTATGAAATTCTTGTCTTTTAGTGTCGGGGTTACTATTTACGTATACGGCACTATTCACGTATACGTCATTATTCACGAATACGACACTATTCACAGAAAAATTAAATTTTTGTTTTTTATCCAAGATATCTATTATGGATACTAGCTTTGATTGTATCCATGTTTTGATCATTCTTGAATTTTACTCCACTATGGTTATTTATGAAGTATTTTTGAACTTGGATTTTTAAAAGTACGAATCCTTAATATTTGTTCTTTTGTTTCACTGGATTCATTTTCTTTAAAATATTTTTCATCATCCTTAGTCCTAAATGATGATATAACTGAATATCTTTGGCCTGTAGTGCAAAGATAAATGATTTTCTGATGAATATCTTTGGCCCGTAGTGCAAAGATGAACAGGTGTTGAGATGAACATGATCAACTGTTGAATATCTTTGGCCTGTAGTGCAAAGATGAATATTTGATTTAAGATATATATTGATTGAAGTTACAGGGATAAAATATTGATGATAAACTTTTAAATTCATAGAAGAAAGTAGATTTCATCATCTACGTAACTCTTCTAATGAATTGTTATATCCGCTGCAAATATTGATTTAAAAATTATTGTCTATTGTATTTTATCAGATTTTTCCCTGTTGAGGACGAACGATAATTTGTTCTATATTATCTTAGTCATAATATTTTTTACTAGGCTAGTTGAGCTCACCCTTTTCCTTTTTGTTCTATTTTTCTTCTCAGGAGGCGAGAATGTAGCGAGTACTAGTCGGGGTGTGTAATGATGGTTCTAGAAGTTGTTTTAGTAGTCCTCACTATTTTGTAAAATAGTGTATCAATAATTATAATGAGGGCTTATTTGAGTGTGAATATTGTCTAGATGACAATATTTGTATTTAAACTCACAGTTTATGTGTTGTCGTATTTTGCACGACAATTGTATTAATAAAGTTGTAGTTGTTTCTATACCATGTATTTGACAACTTAGAATGGGTGATGTATACCTATTTTGGGGGCGTCACAATGAAAGTTTCTCCTAACGGAGTCTCCATTGATAAATCAAAGTCTAATTTCTCCAGAGTCAAGTTTAAACGTTGAGCACAAGCAGGAGAGATAAAAGAATGGGTAGAACCGGTATCTAGCAAGGTATAAACTTCACAAGAGTTTAAGATTAGCTTACCCGTGATCACCTCATTCGGGTTTTTCGCATTTTGGCCAGTCACGACAAACGCCCTCCCTTGAACCACCGACTTTATTTTGTCCGTAGTTACCTTTGGTGCCGCCGTCCCAGTTGGACTTGACTTCGCTATCGGATAAAATCGGGCTATATGACAGTCTTTTCCATAATTGAAACACACCTCGGAAGGCTGTGAACCGTTTAGACTTATGTGTCCCTCCTCTCCGCATCTGTAGCATCTAACTAGCGGTTGTTTTCCTCCCCTAAAATTTGTTGTTGGTGCTGGTGCTGCTGCTAATGTCTTCCCGTCATTGTTGAATCTCCTCTTTCTGAAATTTCCACTTGACTCACCTCTCTTATTATCATGGCCACGATTACCACCCGAGTGATTACCACTTTTGTCCGTATTTTTCCCTCCTCGCTGGTTATCATCGCTCTCGATGATTTAACATCCACCAGATGACCACAGTTTGTGGTCCCTCGGTTGAGTATACTCATTATCTCGCTCTAATAATTGAGCCCTATTGACAACATCTAAATACAGAGAAAATTTATGAGAGATAAGGTATTGACGAATCTCAGGTTTTAGACCTCTCAAAAACATCCGCGTCATATGTTCCTCATTCTCTACCAAATGAGGTGCAAACCTGGATAACTCCGCGAACTTCGCCTCGTACTGAGACACCGTCATATTGTTTTGTTCCAGTCTCATAAAGTTTACCTCTTTCATATGATGAATACTTTCAGGAAAGTACTTGTCATTGAACAGTTTCTGAAATCCTTCCCAAGACATGTTGAGTGCGGATGGCTAGGTACGCTTCACAGATTCCCACCAGTAATCTGCCTCACCACGGAACATAATGGTGGCGAATGGAACCTTCTGTTCCTCCGTGCATCCCAAGACATCGAATATCTTGGTAATTTGCTTGACCCACATTTCTGCCTTAATCGGATCCGGCTTTCCAAAGAACTCAGGTGGTCCTGACTCCTTGAACTGCTTGGCTGTGACAAACCGCGTGTTGCCATCATTTCCACCTGTATTTTGTACACGAGTCTCCCTCGTCTGATTTTACATGAACTGCAGAAAGCTCCTAAACATTCCATCATTCATCACTTGCTCGGTAGTGTTGTTTACATGAGGAATATTGTCTTCCTGTTCCATGTTCCCCTAGTTGGTGATGGAAGGTTGTTCCACAGTCTCATACACTCTATTGTTAACGTTCTCAACTGCCATTCTTAAATACTGCCATAAAACAGGGGTTAATTAAACAAATTAACATATCACATAATATCCCTATATTATGACCGACCAACAAATAAGCTTAGGTAGGACACACTAGCGAAGGATTTACTCGCTCTCCCTCTAGTTCTATTCCCCGATCTCACGCCAGAGACCATATCCCTAAGCTCGATACCAAACCGCGGCGCCCCAAAATAGGTATACAACACCCATTCTGAGTCGTCAAATACATGGTACAGAAAGAAAACTACAACTTCATTATTACAATTATCGTGCAAAATACGACAACACATACTGCGAGTTTAAATACAAATATTGTCTTCTAGACAATATCCACACTCAAATAAGTCCTCATTACTTGTTCCTGCTATGTTCTCGCTTCCTGAGAAGAAAAATGGAACAACAAGGAAAAGGGTGAGCTCAACTAGCCCAGGAAAGAATATTATGACTAAGATAAAGAACAACAATTTATCGTTAGCCTTCAACAAATTAGATAAAATATAATGGACAACCAGTTTTAGATCAATATTCGCAGCGGAAACAACAATTCATTAGAAGAGTTAAGTAGAGAATGAATTCTATTATTTTCTAAGATTTAAAAGTCCATCATCAATATTTTATCCTGTAACATCAATCAATATACATCTTGCATCAAATATTCATCTTTGCACTACGGGCCAAAAGATATTCATTTGTATCACCAGTTGGTCATGTTCATCTCAACACCTGTTCATCTTTGCACTATGGGCCAAAGATATTCATCAGGTAATCATTCATCTTTGCATTACAGGCCAAAGATATTCATCAAGTATCACTATTAAAGATTGAGGATGATGAAAAATATTTTAAAGAAAACGAACCCAGTGAGACAGAAGGACAAATATTAAGGATTCGTATTTTGATTTACCCAATTTCGATAATACTCCATAATAGCAAATTGTGAAGTAGAATTCAAAAATAAAGATTAAAACATGGATACAATCAAAGATAGTAACTGTTAACGCCAAGATCTTCTCCAACGTCCCCATCATGTAAGACGTCTGATCCTGCACAGTAAACACGATAAACACCCAAAGCTTGACACCTTCGACCGTCGGGGAATAGCTCAGGCGTGAGAGTCAGTATCGGTGTTCATAAGGTTAACAATGGAGGATAATAATGTCTAGTGTATTGAGAGAGATAATAATAATCAGTTGAATGTATATGAACGTACCTGTTTGTGAAGAAATCCTTGTTAGGTTATACTCTCCTGCCTGGTTAACCGTGCCACCCACTACCATCTGATATAGCCCCCCACTCCTTAGTGCTTTCACATTGATCGCATGCAGTTGTCACCTTTTTCTCCATTTGCTTATGCCGCTTCGATGACTATAATCCCATCCACATTAATGCATGGCAGGTGTCTTAGTCAACTGTCATGCTTTTTCATCATTACAAGTCAAAGTAATAGATATTAAAATATCTAATGGGTTAGTCTAATGAACCGACCCGATCCCATAGGGTTTAATAGAAATGATATGATGACTAGGCCCAATGACTTTTAAGGTTCAATAATAAAGGTCCAATAGACTAATTAAACAAGTGAGCCCAATTTATTCAGCCCAATAGGGGAAATATCATGACCCAACATTGCCCCCTAGGTTTTTATTAAACAGAATATTTAATAGAAAACTATAAGTGGTCAATGATATTATAGAGTTTACTGGAGACCCAAAATGAAGGATAATCGAAATGTACCCAGTATGGTCTACAAGGTGAAATAGGAAGATACTGGAGGCCCAACGTAAAAGGCCCCATTTGATAAATATCTGGACCCAAAATCGGACGCTTCCCATTCACATTCCAAATCATTTCCAGCATTTAATGTGCCGCCCTTGTACACCGTGTAAACGTCAGTATAAAAGGTAACCTTTACCAAATTTGACAGTTTTACCTGCCAATTTGAATTTTTAGACTCTTGAGCTTTCTCCTTCCCTCTCGACCCTTTTTCCTTTCTCTGCAAAATCTCAACAATGGCTTCCCAAGATTCTGAGCAAGGTTCGCCTCTCCGAGTAACACCGATCAACACCGTTCCACCAAACCCTAGCCCCAACAAAGAGGCCTCGACCTCGAATCCCAAGGGTACGAAAACCAGCAAGAACCCACCTCCAAAAATTCCCAAAACTCCTTCTGAATATTACAGGAGTACAGAACATTTCTCACATGCCAACACTCCTTCTGCCGTTACTGAGATTGATCTGAAGAGGATTAGAACTCGATATCACATTCCGGATACTCATATGATTAGGGCTCCAAGATCCGGTGAGAAAATGTACCAACAACCAGAAGGTTGGACGGCCGTCCCTGTGACCCTACTTGAAAAGGGGGTTCGATTCCCTCTTCATATCTTCATAGTGACCATCCTAGGGTTTCTGGGTGTTGGGTTCGCTCAACTAGTGCCAAATTCTTACATACACATCTTGGCCTTTGTTTCTTTTTTCCATGAGCTGGGCGTCGAACCTACTCTCGACTTCTTCTTGACTGTGTACAAGATCGTCCAGTCCAGAGAGAAGGGGTTCAAGGCCCTAAGCAAGCATTCCCCGAAGACAGGAGAAAAGTTCGAGAGGCGTTCATTGGTGAACACTCCTTCGAGCAATAGGGGATGGCATGAGAAATGGTTCTTCATCAAGGGACCTGAAATCACTTCTTTACCGAACTGGGCCACCGATGAGAAGATCTCTGCTAACTTCGGAGACATTTCTGAAGAACGCGAGGTTGAAATGATAGAACTCTTTGATAATTTCCCTAAGGAGGAGTGGAGATATGGACTTCTCTCGAAGAAAGCATAGTTATATGACCACAAAT
Organism: Panax ginseng; assembly: GCA_020205605.1. NCBI lineage: Eukaryota > Viridiplantae > Streptophyta > Magnoliopsida > Apiales > Araliaceae > Panax > Panax ginseng. The sequence goes on along the minus strand of CM035145.1, from coordinate 131,024,097 downwards.
GTAAGTATCGATCTATTTTGCATATAAATATTTGAAAATTTTCGTGATGTGAACACTGACATGGGATTGTTTACTTTATGCAGTATCTCTGATCAGACCGAACTCCTCAGAAGTGAGGGAGTTTGAAGATTTTCTATTCGGAAAATCTTCGGAAGCTGCTGAGAATCCACCACCAGAAGCTATACTAGAAGCCGATCCAATCCCTGAAACGCATACTAATGAGCCCCAGATAGAAGAGCCAAAAACTGGCGAATCTCCCTTGCCAGAGGAGACTCTTCAGCCTCGTCGGAAGAAGAGGGCCATCCAAAAACCCCGATCGACCCCTCTTCCAAGCCCCTCTGAACCCAATCCAGAAACTGAACCACCACCAATCCAGCCCCATTCCAAGAAGGTTTGCTCGATCGTCCTGATCGAAGAAATCTCCTACGTGTCAAAAAATTACGAACCAAAGTGACCCCTCTAACAGCTGAAGAGCTCAGAGTACCTACTTCCTTGACCATTCCCCCTTTCATGCCTCCTGTAGAAATACAAGTTTCCGAGGACGAAGAGCAAATTGAACCTGTCCCTTCCTTATCTCGAAAAAGGAAACACCCTTCTGATAGTCAGACGAGCCCCGTAATCATCCCTTCGCCAGTGCACGAGCCCGTCCCTTCTCGGTCTCCCTCTCCTGAGAATGTATACATGGACCCTTCACCAACTCATGACCAGCCTATGCCTTCACCCCCGAGGCCTTCATCACAAGAATTTCAGAATGATGCGATGGGAACACCGACTCTATGGCCTCGATTCAACGCCAATTTCCCATTCCATCTCTTCGAAGCTTTTGTTCGAGAAACTGATGACCACCGATTCGGGAACCATTCGGATGGGGATCTACTTGACAAAGGGATGAGCTATTTAGCTAAGGTAAGTGACAGTTTTCTAGGTTCGGATATTTCTTTTCTTGCTTAAATATTTGGAATTGATTGGACACTGTTGATTATATGCATGCAAATGCAGTCTTCGGGCGTTTACGTCCTAGACATGTAAATGTTGAAGCCAAAGAAGAATCCATGAAAAGGGAGATTAACATGCTGAAGGCTTCGTTGGCTCGGGAGAGAAGTGAACACGAAGGTTTCCTTCTCACCAATGCGGGTCTTTGGAAAGACTTGGCTCGAGCCAAGGAGGATCTGAAGACGTCTGATGATGAACTGAAGGCTACGAGGGAGGAGCTAGCAGTGTCTAATGCCAGCCAACAATCCTTAACCGATATGAATGTTGGCCTGGTTGAGGAGAACCTGATCTTGAAAACCAAGAATGAAGAGCTCGTCACAGCCCAAAGGAGTCTGGCAATACAAATGGGCGAAGTTCAGGAAAAGGCTCAGGATGAGAAGAAAGCGTATAAGGCCAAGCGTCACAAGCTTCGGCAAAAGATAAAGGAGCTCGAGGAACGAGGTCCTCTTATGACCGAAGAGCTGCACAAACAGATCCAGGCCGAGTATAGGACTTCAGATGAGCTGAATGCCAAAATTTTGAAAGTTTATTCTGAAGGGTACAAAGATTGCCGGGAGCGAGGTAAGGAGAAGTTGTCTGCAACTCAACTGGATTCGGCCTTGCTCGATTCTGGAGATGAAGGCGGTGCCTGAATACGTTTCTGCTTCATTCTGACTTTTTGAGACTTATGTAAAAATTATCTGTCTTTTTGGAAATTACTCTTAAGAACTTTATCAAGAAATTTTTAATTTTATGTAATAGTTTATTTGTTAGGATTTGAATGGATGAATGAATGCCTTAACTTATCAGTGAATCTTCAACTTTCTTGGTTATGACTTCTATTTTGATTCGTTTCTTGTCAATAATTCAGCATCAATCAATCTGTATGAACTTAACTTAGATAGTGAATCAGATAAGGCATATAATGGTTAAGTTATGAAATAAAGTGAACTGGATTAAATGAACTGAACTGAATGAACCGAACTCAACACTTGCATAAATAAAGTAATGTATACTTATCATTTCCGAAGTGTGAGACAGATCGTGTGTAAGGTGAATTCGGCTGATCCTCCTTGTACCATCAAGATCTTGTTTACCACTCGGGGTAGAACAAGTATATAAGGACATTTGTTTACCACTCGGGGTAGAACAATTTATAAGGGCCATGGAATTTGTCTACCACACGGGGTAACAAATTCATAATGACACTCCTGACAATAAGGCTGCCATCGAATGGCCAGCAAGTCCGACCATACCTCCTTACTTCAGTGCATTTTGTTTACCACTCACGGTAAATCAAAATTAAAAGGACCATGGAATTTGTCTACCACGCAGGGTATAACAAAACCATAAGGACACTCCTGCCGAAAAGGCTACCATCAAATGGTCAGCGAGTCCACCCCGTCCTCCTTACTTCTGTGCCTATTGATTTACCACCCACGGTAAAAGCAATATTAAAAGGACCATAGGATTTGTCTACCACACGGGGCAACAAATAAATAGGCCACCATCGAATGGCCAGCGATTCCGACCATACCTCCTTACACCATTATGAACTTAGGACAAATAGGAAGAAGATCAGTTGTGAAAAAGTGACTTTTTATTGATGATGAACAATCATGTACAGACTTCGGGTAAACTAACTCGATCTCTACTGGAAATATTTCTGAAGTCTTCCGGCATTCCAGGTGTTCTTGATCTCAGATCCATTTAATGCCTTTAATCGATAAGTCCCTGACTTGGGTACTTCGATCACCTCATACGGCCCTTCCCAGTTCGGCATCAGCTTTCCCGTGTTTTGAGGCGTAGATGCTTCGGCTTCTCTGAGGACGAAGTCCCCTACTGTGAGACCCCGAATTTTATGAAATAAAAGTATTCAATTTTTCTATTTTAGTAAATGGTTAAATTGATAAAAGGTTAAAGTTAAGGGTGATATGTGAAAATTTTTCAAAGTAAACAAGTTGTCATAAAATACCTGGTCACTATTCACTCTAGTATTATTCACTCGGGTATTTGGGGCACTTTTTGTGTCGGAGTTACTATTCATGGGTTACTATTCACCCAAATTACTATTCACTCTAGTATTATTCACTCGGGTATTTGGGACACTTTTTGTGTCAGAATACTATTCACGAGTTACTATTCATAGGTTACTATTCACCCAAATTACTATTCATTCTAGTATTGTTCACTCGGGTATTTGGGACACTTTTTATGTCAGAGTACTATTCATGAGTTACTATTCACGGGTTACTATTCACCTAAATTACTATTCACTCTAGTATTGTTCACTCGAGTATTTGGGACACTTTTTGTGTCGGAGTTACTATTCACGAGTTACTATTCACGGAGTACTATTCACCCGAACAAAATATATTTCTTTTCGGTCCAAATCATTTTTAGGTACAATATTATTCCATGAAGAGATGTATTAATTTTTCGAATCAGTTGGTTGAAATTATAATGTAAAAGCTTTTATATAAAAATGTAATACTTTATTAAAGTTATTCTATAAATAGAATATATTATATTCTATTTGTGCATAGTATTTTGCATAGTAGTAAAATCTTTTTATATAAAAATGAATACTTTATTAAAGTTATTCTATAAATAGAATATATTATATTTTATTATGCATAGTGTTGCGTAGTGTTTTGCATAGTAAAATCTTTTTATATAAAATAAAATACTTTTATAAAGTTATTTATTTTATTAGGCAATAATTAGAATATATTATATTTTATTTAAAAGATTGTTCTTTAAATCTGGGACCGTCCGATTAAAATAAATCAATCTGACCGTTCATGGATTGGTTATTATTTATTCCATTCTTCTATAAATGAAGCTCATTCCTACATTATTTTTTACTTAATTCATTGAAACTCTAGAGAGAAACTATAGAGAGAGTTCTTCTTCTATAATCTTGAGCGTATTTCTTTAGAGTTTAAGAAAGCTTTGAGCATAGTACAAGTTTTCTTCGAGTATATCCTCGCCCCACCAGTCGGGGTACTTTTCTTTTTAAGGTAAAGGGATATTATTATAGTAAGGGATATTATTTGTTGTACCCGTAAGGGGTGTTATTCTTTCTTATTCATGAAGAAAACTTCTGTTATTCCATTCTTTATTATTCTGTTGGAATAACCTGTATACGCGAATTACCGTATACATGGTGAAGTCTATTGTTATTCAATTATTTATTATTCTGTTGATATAACCTATATGCGCGGTTTACCCTATACTTGGTGGAATGACCTGTATATGCGGTTTACCCAATACTTGGTGATCTTCTTTTATTATTCCGCATTTATTATTCTCATTGGAATAACTCAGATGCGCTGGCTTACCTATACTTGGTGGAATGACTTTTGATATGCGGTTTACCCAATACTTGGTGATCTTCTTTTATTATTCGCATTTATTATTCTGTTTAATATCCTCATCGGTGTGAATTTCACGACTGGTTCCAATAATTATTATTCCGCATTTATTATTCTCGGAATATCACATCCGGTGTGAATTTCACGACTGGTTCCAATATTTATTATTCCGCATTTAATATTCGTGGAATATCCTGCTTGCGTGAATTTCACCGACTGGTTCCATTATTTATTATTCCGCATTTATTATTACATTGAGAATAACCTTTATCATGCATGCGGTCTCTATCGCATGCATGCATGGTGATGTCTTTTGTTATTCTATTCTTTATTATTACATTGAATAACTTTTATCATGTGGATTACCACATGCACGGTGAATGATCCTTTGTATTCATTCTTTATTAAATTGTGGAAATGATCTCAGATCGTGGATTACGTGCATATGGTAAAAATCCATTCTTTGTTTCATATATTCTTTATTATCTTTGTTGGTTATTGGTTTTACGATTTGTATGTCTTTGGCTTTGTAGTGCAAAAGATGATATGTTGTTGAATATCTTTGGCACAGAATGCAAAGATGATCTGTTGTTTGATAGCTTTGACCCGTAGTGCGAAGATGGACGGTGTATGACATGATCATGACCACTAGTGATACTAACGAATATCTTTGGCTGTAGTGCATGGATAATTCAATGATGTGATTGGCATGATCATGACCATTAGTTAACAGTTGAATGTATTTGGTAGTAGTGCAATCGACAGTGCATTGATTGGTATGATCATGACCATTGGTTTTATAGTTGAATATCTTTAGCCCGTAGTGCAAAGATAGACAACTGATTGGTATGATCATTGTTATTACATTTGAATATCTTCAGCCTTTGGGGTAAGGATATTGAGTAAACATTCTACTAAGCCTTTGTGGCAAGAAGGAACTGTTAATTCACATTATTATAAATATAAATTGTGAACTTAATTATAATCTTTAGTGGTTCAGGTGAAGACAGGTGATGAAAGTTCTCTTTGTCTTGGGTACAACGAAGAACTGTTGATGAGTATTACAGGAATGAAATATTAACGATGGACTTTTAATTTGGAGGAGATAGTAGACATTATGTTCTACTTGACTCTTCTAATGGATTGTTGATTCCGCTACAATTATGGTTGAAAAGTTTTATCATCAACCATATGTTATAAATCTTTGATTTATTATTGACAAAAGCTATTGATATTTAAATTATCTTTAGTCATGATATTCTTTACTGGGCTAGTTGTGCTCACCCTTTTGCTTCACCATTCCTTTCAGGTAATAAGAGTGTAGCTGGGTCGAGCGGGGATAACAGGGAAATAGTGGGATGGTCTGAGACTGTCGAAGTTCTCAATACATTATAAAACGGCATGACATACAACAGATAATTATATTGAGGACCTGAGATGTGTGTGTCGTATTTTATACGTCACTTAATAATTGATTTTGGCGAACAACAATAGGGTGATGAGAACCCGACTTTGAAAGCGTCAAAAGTGCACCTCATTAGAATAAACAAGATAGTAATTTTCTCGTTCTTCTTTGGGGTCTTGAAATATTTGCTGCTGTATTTTATATGGCATTGTAATAATTTGAGTTTGGATACGGTCTACGAGACAATATTGTATTAAAACTCACGATTAAGCTGTTATTCGTACTCATCTACGCATTCAACAATTAATATAAATGAAGTTTGGATTTGATTTTTATAGTGTGATATCTGGCGACTCAGAATGGGTCGTGTGGACCTATTTTGTGGGCATCACACCTACTTCAAATCTACAAAGCTTTACCCCCTTGTTATAATGCTTGGAAACTCTCCGCTGGTAGGTTGCCAACTTGACCAAAGCCACTTCTCTGACTTCTTCTAACAGATCCAAGTTGGCCTTCAGTCCTTCATCGTTGTAGATTTCTTTGAACTGACTGATCCGAAGACTTGGAGATCCAATTTTGACTGGGACTAAGGCATCAGTACCATAGGCCAATCTGAAAGGTGAATCCCTGTAGTAGTCCTTGTGTAGTCCATAAGCCCATGCACCGAAAGCGGCTCCTCCGCCATCTTCCTTTAGCTTCATCCAATCTGTGCTTGATCCCGTTCAGCAGTGTTCTATTGGTCACCTCAACTTGCCCATTCGACTGTGGATGAGCCACCGAAGTCTTCTTGTGTTAAACCCCCAGCTCCTTCAAAAATCCTTCAAATTTTGATCCCACGAACTGGCGTCCGTTGTCCGATATCACCACTTTAGGGATTCCGAAGCGGAACACTACGGACTCTTTCATGAACTTCAAACATTCTTGCTCTGTTATCAATCGAAGTGGCTTCGCCTCTACCCACTTGGTCATATAATCGATAAAGACTATGATTTAAACCGACCGCCCTTTAGCTTTCGAAGAATCTGACCCAAAGATATCAACCCCTGAGACAAAGAAAGGGGTATAGGAGATAAGATCGAGTATAGCTCTTACGGTGGTGATGTGGATTTGACCGTTGAGTATGCACTTCACACTTCTTCACATACTCTGTAACTTCCTTGAAGATCGTAGGCCAGTAGTACCCCTGCCGAAGAACTTTATACGCCAGTGACTTAGCAGCCATGTGGTCGCCACAAATACCTTCGTGAACCTCCCGAAGAGCATACTCAGCTTCGGATGGAACCAGACACTTCAACAATGGTGACGAAAATGCCCTTCGATAAAGATCCCCATCAATAAGAACGAAGTTGGCACTCTTGTACTTGATCTTCTTTGCCATCATCTGATCCGAAGGGAGGACGCCATCTGCCAAATATTCGATGTAGGGAGTCATCCATGAGTTAGATCGCTCGATACACATCACCGCTTCATGCTGGATACTCGACTACTGCAAAACCTCCAAATAAACTGACCCGTTGAAAACATCTGCATCCGTAGTGGCCAGCTTCGACAGTGCATCGGCAATAGAATTATCGTTACGCTCTATACCCTGAAATTCATAAGAGATAAAGTACTGAAGTCGGTCTTTCAACTCTGCCAAATACTTTATCATCCTTATCCCACGAGCTTCATAATCTCCTGACAGTTGTTTGATGACCAACTGAGAGTCACTGTAAATGATCAGCTTCTGGACTTCTAGACTCTTCGCCAAATCGAACTCCTCTTAGCAATCGCTTCATACTTACCTCGTTGTTTGTCGCTTTGAACCCAAATCGGATAACTTTTTCGCCTCAAATCCTCCGGACTTGTCAAGATAATCCTTGCCCCACTAACATTCACCGTAGAAGACCCATCTGCATATAACGTCCATGCATTACGACTGCGTCTTTGAAGAAAGAATCGCTCAATCGGACGTCTCAACCTCTGGCACCTTCGGCGCTCGCTTTGCTAACGAACACTCCACCATAAAATCGGCCAAGGCTTGACCTTTGATAGCAGTTCGGGGATGATATTCGATGAAAAATTGGGACAACTCTATAGTCCATGCTGCTAATCTCCCCGAGACCTTTGGCTTGCTCATAACCTTCTTCAATGGTTGATCCGTGTAGACGACCAAGAGCCGACCTTGAAAATATTGCCGAAGCTTTCGACTAGCAATTATAAAAGCAAAGGCAAATTTTTCAATATTTGGGTACCTGGTTTCAGCATCTCATAGGATGTGACTGACATAATAGACCGGATGCTGCTTCCCACTGACTTCCCGAACCAACACTGCTCCAACTGCCAACGAACTAGCTGCAAGGTACAAATACAAGGTCTCTGTCGGGGCAGGCTTTACCAATAGAGGAGCAGAAGACAGATATGTCTTTATGCCTTGGAAGGCGTCTTCACACTCCGAAGTCCACTGGAACATCTTCGCATTCTTCGGCCCCTTCAGTGTGTCGAAGAACGGCAAGAACCTCTCTGCAGACTTGGACATGAACCTCCTCAAAGATGCAATCCTACCAGTCAGATGTTGGACGTCTTTGAACGACTGAGGAGTCTTCATGTCAAGGATAGCCTTGATCTTCTCCGGATTGGCCTCAATACCCCTCTGACTGACCAGATAACCCAGGAACTTCCCTGCACCGAGGCCGAAGGTACACTTTGCTAGATTGAGCCTCAACTTGTGGTGACGGACAGTCTGAAAGCATTCTTCCAAATCATCCAAGTGCTTCTGAATATGCATGCTCTTTACGATCATATCATCCACGTATACCTCCATATTCCTCCCCAACTGCCTCTCGAAGATGAATTTCATCATTCTTTGGTAAGTGGCTCCAGCATTTATAAGGCCAAAGGTCATCTTCTTATAGGCATACACCGAACAGTGTGTAATGAACGCTGTCTTCAGAATGTCCTTCTCGCACATGGAAATTTGATGATAACCTGAAAAAGCATCCATAAAGCTTAGTAATGCATACCCCGAAGTGGCATCGATGAGTTGATCAATATGAGGTAGAGGATAAAAGTCCTTCAGACAAGCTTTGTTCAGGTCTGTGTAATCGATGCAAACTCTCCATTTTCCATTCTGCTTCTGCACTAACACTACATTAGCCATCCACTGCGGGTAGTCAATCTCAAAGATGAAGTCAGCGGCTATCAATTTCGCAATCTCCTCATCAATAATCCTTTGGCGCTCTGGTGCAAAGATTCATCTTTTTTGCCAAACCGACTTCTTCAACGGATCCACATCTAGTCTGTGTTCGACAATCTTCCGGTTGATCCCTGACATGTCTTGTGGTTCCCATGCAAAAATGTCCGCATAGCAGCGAAGGAGTTCCATAAGGTTTTTCTGAAGAGGTTCTGGTAGACCCGAACCAATCTTCACTGTTTTGTCTGTCTTTCTGAGGACCAGCTCGATCTCCTCTGTCTCTCCTGCAGGAATTACCAATGGCTCCGAACTGCTTTCAGTGAAGGGCTCGATCTCAATTGCCATGGTTTGTTTCTGTTTGCTGACTCCCACTCCGGAAGAAATAACAGCGTTCTGATAACAGCGTCGAGCAAGATCCAAGTCCCCTGTCACCTCTCCGACTCGTGTCTTTGTGGGGAACTTGATTTTGAAGTGAGGAATGGAAGTCACAGACTTGAGAGTCACAAGTCTGAGTCTTCCCAAGATGGCGTTATAATGCCAATCTACATGCACAACATAAAATTTACATGTTATTTCTACTGCCGAGGAGTCAGGTCAAGACCACTGGGAGTTCAATAGTGCCTGCAACTTTGACTGGATCGTTCTTTGAAGCCGTATAAAGGAGCTTCTGCCCGACCTCCATCTTTCGCCCATCAAGATGCATCCTCTGATAAGTATGGGCATACAGAATATCCACCGAAGATCCGTTGTCTATCATCATGCGCTTCACATCCACCGAGCCTACTTGTGCAGTGATCACCAATGCTCCTTCATACGGCTCGATGGGCTCCGAAGGATAATCTGCATCGATGAAAGATATAACAGTCCCTAGAAATGGTCTGTCGGCCTTCGGGGGAGCACCCGCCATGGACATGACCGAATCCAGATATCCTCTCCTCTTCTTCCCTACTAGCTTTCCTGCTGTCCCACCGGTTATTACATCAACGACGTGCCTCGGTGGTGGTATTGGAGCATTTTGGACGGGTGGAACCGTTTGGACCATCTCAATAAAGATGGTTGACATTTTGTGATCTTGTTGGTCCCTCCGGCCACATCTTCGAACCAAAGAAACCACTTTGAATCTTCCTCTCTATGAAGTCCTTCAAATTGCAACATTCATTAGTATCGCGACTCGTGGCTTGATGATAGCCATAATATTTTTGGGTATTGCCCTGCCCTGGCTTGAAATTGTCACGAGGTGGCTCATAGAATGGTCGGTTTCGATCCGGTCCAAAATCACCGACCTATCCGTATTCGGGCTTAGTGTAAACCTTATTCACCTTCGGGGTGGAAGCGGTGGACGACTACTTCCCTGTCGCCATGAGTTGTTATACTTTTTTAAATCGCCTCCGACCGATCATTATACCTCCCCTTCCCTCTCGATCGCCATCTGCCTTAGGAGCATCTGCCTCCTTTAACTGGTCTCGAAGAAGGACGTTTCAGACTATTCATAGCCTCCTCTACTACAATATAACCTTCTGCCTTGTCGAAAGCTTCTGCCAAGCTCTTCGGATGATGGAACATCAACTTTTTCTCCAGCTTTTCGGACTTCACCAAATCTAGCCCATTCTGAAACAACCCTACCACCTGGAGATTGTTGAGGTCGGACACCTGACCAACTGCTTCCCTGAACCTCTTCACATACTGACCTAAAGACTCGTTGGTGAACTGTCTGACTTGTGCTAAAGAACCTGTAGGCTTCCCTATTCTTCGGTTGCTCCCAAAGCGAGCATGGAACTTGTCACAAAGCTCGATCCAAGAGGAAATTGAATCTGCTGGTAAAGTCCCCATCCACTGCCTCGCATCTTTCCTTAACATCGTGGCAAATGTATGACACTTGGCAGCATCGGTAAAGTCATAATAATCCATCAGCCGGTCGAACGCCTGGCTATGGTCATAGGGATCCCCAGACCCATCGTAACTCTCCATGCGAGGCAACTTCTTGGTGATGTTTGCCTTCTCCTTAAGAATGTCCGAGGAAAAAGGGGACGCCTTCTTTCCTGGAGTGTCCTTCACCTGTTATACCTCAGCCAACTGCTTTCTAAGCTCTTTCAATTCCTTCACCAGAAAATCCACACCTTCTGGCTGCAAAGAGACTTCTTTCTCCTAGACGACCTTCTGCTCCCGAGTAGACTGACCTCTTCTGTCTGACCCTGCTACCTTTGTTGGACTTCTGGATCTACTCCGGCGTACAACTCTATCCTCATGATGAGAATATTCACTTTGATGCTCTCTTCTCGGTTTCGCATGATCTCCTCGATCGCTTCATTCGTCTGCATCGTCGTCTCGATCGCTGAGAACCAAGGACAATAAGTGCCTTCTTCGAGGCCACGGGAGTTCTGCTCCTCGATCTTCTTCGGTCGCGAGAATGATCTCGAGACACATGTAAAGAATGTTCTGGTTCTTTCCCATCTCGTCGTTGTGTCTCCTTATGCCTACTTCGCCTTTCGGACTGAACGTGACTAGATGCCTCGTCTCTCAATTCTGCAACCCGAAGCATCTGCTCGGCTATATCTTCCCTCTGCTTTAGCAGAACCTTTAAGGCTTTATCTGCTTCGTCTGCCATCCTTGCCAACTTGGCAGCTCTATCCTCCTTACCACTTCGGCGACGAGTCTTGGTCGGTGAACCTTCTGCCCGCCTTCGACCATGATCACGATCTTTATCTGTATCAAAGACCAGCCTCCGTCTGGCTCCGCCATGAATCTTCGGACGAAGGTCTCCTGAATCGTGCTTAGAGGTCGTACTCTCATCAGCACTTTTAGAAGGACCAAGACGATCCTTTACTGAAACACAAGGCAACGACGAGCTCACAGCCATCGCCTGCCCTTCTGGCATACCATCCTTACTCCTCACCATCTTCTGAAATAGATTAAATGAATGTGATTGAAAACTCAATGACACTAGAACTCAGCCCTCCTTCTAGCGCCAATGTTAACGCCAAGATCTTCTCCAACGTTCCAATCACGTAAGACGTCTGATCCTGCACAGTAAACACGATAAACACCCAAAGCTTGACGGCTTGACCGGGGGATAGCTTTCAGCGTGAGTCGTCAGATCGGTATTCACAAGGTTAACAATGGAGGATAATAATGTCTAGTGTATTGAGAGAGATAATAATAATCAGTTGAATGTATATGAACGTACCTGTTTGTGAAGAAATCCTAGCTAGGTTACTCTCTTGCCTGGTTAACCGTGCCACCTACTACCATCTGACACAGCCCCCCACTCCTTAGTGCTTTCTGCCGACTGCATCCAGATTGTCACCTTTCTTCTCCACTATTTATGCCGTTGGCCGGCTATAATCCCATCCACATTAATGCATGACAGGTGTCTTAGTCAACTGTCATGCTTTTTCATCATTACAAGTCAAAGTAATAGATATTAAAATATCTAATGGGTTAGTCTAATGAACCGACTTGGTCCCATAGGGTTTAATAGAAATGATATGATGATTAGGCCCAATGACTTTCAAGGTTCAATAATGAAGGCCCAATAGACTAATTAAACAAGTGAGCCCAATTCATTCGGCCCAATAGGGGAAATATCATGACCCAACAGTAACCATAATAGACATCTTGGACAAAAAGAAAAAATTTTATTTTTTCTAAGAATAGTGTCATATTCGTGAATAGTCAGATATCGTGAATAAGAACCCCCCACACAAAAAAAATTCTAAATTTGATAAAAAGTTCAGATCAATAATTCGGCATAATGATATTGAAAGAAATAATATCATTTATGAAGAAAATAACATCCCTTACCTCAAAGAAATAGTACTTCAGAATGTAATATCGGATATGATGCTGAATGAAACTTGTACTGAATAGCAACTCTCAAAGTATCTAAATACTCACAAAATACGCTCGATAATATAGAGAGAGAAAACTTATGTTTACGTGTGATTTTCAATTCTAACCTAAGCACTTATTTATAGGAAAATGATAGCATGTCAAGTAGACTTGACCTGCTACCTAATGGTTTTACCTGCTACTATTGCCACCCACCACATTTAAAATAAAATTTGAGCACATTTCTCACCAAACAAAAGTGGGGTTCACCAATTCTAGAATTTTCTAAAATATTTATCATTTAAACAATAATCAGAAACTTTAATAATAAATAACCCTTTTATCAGAAATATACGAATTATATGTCCATTCCACAGGAAATCAAATTCTCTACAACTTTGCAGAAGAAAGTTTTTCCAAATTCTAAACAGAAAATATCTGAAATCCATAAACAGATGATTTTTAATACCACCATTCCGACAAAATACTAATAAAATACCTCAGCATTAATTCCTTCATTTATAACTAAATAAAATAAATAAATCCATCATTTATATCCACATCAAATAAATATTTCCTTATTATATAAATCAATAATTAATTATTCACAAATAATATTACAGAATCACAATTATGACAACCAGGCCGTTCCCAGGAAAGAGGGGATTTTCCGATAAGGATTTCTCCTTACTGGGGCGCAATTAGATTATCTAACCTCTCCTTGACAGAACTTTCTAGACATTGCCAATAATGTTATCTAATAATATTATTCAGATAATATGAATTATTGATCCGATAATGGAAAATATCATGCGAAGGACAATTATTGAAACAACAATAATATAAACTATCAACGCAACAATTATTGAATCAATAAAATAAAATATTGAACAATAACTCATCATAATAATTATTGAGTAGTGACTTTTACGCATTTAATCAATAATTCAACAATATTGTGCAATACCGGTGTACTATCTTGGCAACCACGCCAGACATCAGATTTTTAACCAATAGTGTTAATTCTTGAATAATTACGTCGTTATTTATAATAACTCACACTACTAAAAAATGGTCATTTGTGATGACCAAAATCCATCACAAAAAGTAGGAAAACCATCACGAAAGGTTTACGTGATAACTTTAAGCATCACAATGGTCGTCTTGTATACGCCCATCATGAAAGGTTTTACGTGATGGTTTTGACAATCACGCAAATGTTTAGTGTTTTTATGATGATTAATACAATCACATTAACACGTAATCTATTGTGATTATCAAAGTCATCACAAAAAAAAAACAAGAATTTACGTATAAATGTAAGGACGTGAATCTCTATTTATGTATAATTTATCTCACTTTATTAATTGTATCTATATTAATTGTATCAAATGATACTTGTAAGATTCGAGTCATTCCCCCATTTGCAAACTAAATAACGAGTATTACCACTACACCAAAGCCCAGATCATGAGTATAATTTTAAAACAAAATATAAAAGGAAACATATATGAGTTGACTTACTAAACAAAATTACTTCCACATAAGATTTGGTGATTGCAATGGCAATCACTAATACTCTATAATGATGGTAATATTAGTCATCACTGAGAGCCATCATATATTTTATTATTTTGTGATGGCTTGAAAATACCATCACAAAATACATTCTTTTTGTAATTACAAATAAAAGTCGTCACAAAAATCTATCTTTTTTAATGATTGTCACGGCCATCACAAAATATTGTTTTGATTATTTCTTACATTAAAATATTAGTGATAGCTTAATTGCAATCACGAAAAGGGTATATCTATAAGTGATGACTTAGTGCGTCACAAAAAAAAAATTTATTTTGCGTGAAAAATTGTAGTGATTGACATGGCCATCATAATTAGTCATCACTAAGAGTCATCATATATACTATTATTTTGTGATTGCTTAAAAAGTCCATCACAAATTACTATCTTTTGTGATTGTTTTTAAAAGCTGTGACAAAATTCCGTCACGTATTCTTGTTTTTCTAGTAGTGTCAAACTTGTCGTTTTCTTCATCCGACAGTTATTCCGTTATGGGGCCCATGAATGGATGCGCCGTCGTACGAATATTCTCCGACAACAAGAATATTCTACGACTAAACGAATATTTTTCGACAAAAATGAATATTTAATAACCACTTGTTTATTTTGCAAAATTTGCACATTTCACTCATAACCAAAGTATTATATCAAATTAATTCCTTATTATTTGAAGATAATAAATAGAGGAAATTCAATTTTATTTATAATAAGTTGGAGTCTTACACTAGCTATAGCCCTCCTATTTTTATTATAAAATATATTAATAATAATTTTTTTATTCAACAAACACAATAAAATGTTGTGTAACAATCATAAACAAATTTATGTCATATCTAAAATCATTTACATCACAATTGTTAAATACATCAAATCATAGTTAATCAAAAGTAAAATAAAAAGAATATGCATAGAGATAACAAAAAAAATTCTAAACGCATTTCGATGACCTCCAAATTGAGAACAATCCTTTCTTTTAACATCAACTCCAAAAGTAAGTTCTCAACTCGCAAATACAAACATGAAGAAAGTAAGTTTATATATATAATTTAAAGTCTATATAATCTGAACGCTATAAAATAAACCGAGTATCCACAATAATTATAAGAGCACACATTTTAAATCCATATTCCATAGAAATGAGGGATAGTTGGTGCATGTATAACATATACTAGAAATATCATTGTAAAAGGTCCGAAATCGATTCTCGATCCTTAATTCTATTTAGGAAATTAAGTATTCTTGAAAATATGTGGCTATAGTTCTTAAGATTTATGATTCTCTAACATGATTTCACTAAATTTGGTTCGATTTGGACTTGAGATTTTGAAACGTCGAGTTTATTGAAAGGGAAATGATCGACTCCGTCGTCATCTTAATTTCCATGTCAAGTGACAGTTGTACTTGTTTTGAAGAAGAAATGAGAAACACCATTGCTTATGGTCATGTTTTCATTCCTACATGGGTGCTGATTTTTCCATGCTTGTTCTTCCTACATGGTCATGATTTTGAAGGGAAATGAATTTGATGAAGGGATGAGTGATTTTTAAATGAAACAAATAAACTCGGTTGGTTTCGCCCCCAAAATCGAGACTATTTTGCTTCCCGATCTTGTGCATTAATATTATCTTGTTCTAGCTTTAAAACATTATTTAATGTTAAAATAGCTAAAAATATAGAATAAATTTTTTTTATTTCTTTTCACTCATTCCCTGAATCGCAACCTTTACAATTCTTCTTTATATTAGAATAACATCTATTCTCATTTCAGAATAAACATTCTTTATCAATTCAATATTTCAAACTATATATAAATGCCAATCATATTTGACAAAACTATTAATCATAGATTTATACCATTTCTAATTTAAGAAAATATATTCATTTTGCACATCGTTCAATCTTCATCATCAGTGTATAGCAAGTAATATTGCCTAACATCATTAACCTGCAAAAAGATTGTGTTTGCAAGATTGAGCTTGACAGCCCAACAAATTTAACAGTCTATCATGTTTCACATAACACACAATTCCATATGCACTACATTTCCTTTACTATGCATATCCGCATGCAACATATATTCTTTACTATGCATATCCTACATGCATCAATAATTCCTTACAAAGAATACATTCATGCATTATACATTTCTAATTTATCGAATTACATCATACAATATGTGCTATCACATATCACATATAAATTGAGCTCCATAACCCAATTAACTTGGTCATATTTTCACTTTAACAATTCATAAAGCATGGTATGTAACTCACCACATAATCACATTTAATCCACAAACATAATAGAACTGAAAAACTTGCCTTTGATATTCAACGCTTTCGGTTTTCTATGAGTTCGCAAACTCGAAAGATTAACTCCTTGAGAAAACCTATATATATGACATATATAAGGTTATCACATAGCTTAATATTTTCAAATTCTATGAATTTGATGAATATTAACTTAAACTTGTATTTTTCAACTTAAATAACTCATTTTTAACTTCACTCAATTTATTAGATTTATTAATAATATTATAGGTAAATTATATATAATATTTTAATTTTTTATAATTTACTTTCATTGCGTCACCAATCAAGTTAAAACGAGATCCAATGCCAACGCGTCATAAATAAATTGAAATTGGCGACCATCAAGTCATATATCTTTAGTCTAACTTCATACATCTACTCTGAGATGCTTGCAGCATCAGGTCACCAACTAGCCTACTTCATGATTTTCTAGTTCAAAATCCATACATCCAATTGGTACCAAACTTTAACATGTAAAACCTGGTACTACATACTACTTTACAAAAATAAAAACCAACCAAAAAGGACACTTTAAACTGCTTTTATAAGGGCATGAAATTGCCCAGTTGAAATATTTTCTAACCGAGACAATCTTGCTTATTTTTCTTAATTTCACTTTTAAACTCAATTTAATCCATCTAAGCCTCTTGGTCTACATCATATAATATAAATACATACCATCTAGTTTACAACATGGAATAGTTTTCCATTTTAGGCTTGATGTACTCGCTCATAATATTACATGCATGAAGACAAAGACAAAGTCAAATACATCATCGCTGCTGTTCTTCCGCAACTCATCCGCACAACATGGTCAAACTGCCTACTTTTCCAAATAATAACTTTCGAATTGCAAGTCCGAACGAAACAAAATTTTAATATGTTACTCTTGACATGGCATACTATTTAAAAAAAAATATTACCCAAACAAAACAGACCTTATAGATCCATTTTACACAGCCTTGAAAATGGCATGTCGGTCAGTTTTTCAACCATGCTTTAATTTCATTTTTTGTTTCAAAACAGTTTCAATAATTTATCTTGCCCAATCTACTGCAATTATCTTAATATACATGCGTATAGCCCTTCTTAATAATCACTCTACTCAATTCCTTCATTTTAAGCTATACAGTTCTATGACACGCACAACACTTTTAAAAACAGAGCTCACCTTATTTTCTTGATAAAGTTTCAACTTCAATTCCTTTGTGGACAATAAATAATATTATATTTCTTACCTCAGTTGCTAATTGCTGAAACTAACTCCCAATTCAGTTTTATAGCTTCTATAATAATTTATAGTTTCGTTCCCGTATGCATTAAATACTATCGCGTTTCAACATGACACCAAAACAGCCCCTTGCTTGGCTTTAACAATCCCAAGCTTAGCTTTCATCCTCTATATTACAAATTCAATTACATTGAATTTGAATATGTTATAAATTTGATATGAAGGAATTTGGAGTTAAGCAGAAAGGAATAAGAAAGAGGAAACTGTTGGTGACAAAGCTACCCTTTTTATTCAATTCATTCAGGCTATATGTATAGCCATACATGGAAGAGAAAAATAACAACAAAGCTGAAAAGAAGGAAATGCGAAGGAAATGCTGCAGAATAGGCAACAGAATAGCACCCACTCTACTACCTAAGACTTATTCAATAACTGACTCAACAATTAATGACTGAACAATCAAACTAGACCAAGTCTTCCATCTTGCCACCAGGTCCACTATCACTTTCCATCTTGTTGCCACTACTGGCACGTGTATGCACATATCATTCCCCACCGCTTAAGGATCCTTGTCCACAAAGATGAAATCAAGATATGACTTGGTGAAACGCCATTCATTCTCCCAGGTGGCATCTTCTGCTAGTACACTGACCCACTTCACCAATATTTCAGATTTTGGGCGGTATTTACCCTTGTGGATCACTCGTCGATCTAAAACGGCTTCAAGTTGTGGAAGGACAGTCGAAGTATCTGAAACAGGGGGAAGTTGGGTGGACGTTGCAGTGACTAGTCCCAAATGCTTCTTTAACAAACTGACATGAAACACATCATGAATTTGAGAACCAAGAGGCAAAGCCAGTTTATAAGCCACCGGACCAACTTTCGCAGTGACTTTATAAGGACCAAAGAAACGTGGGGCGAGCTTCATGGAGGAACGAAAAGCTACAGAAGTCTGTCTATATGGTTGGAGTTTCAAATACACATAATCTCCCACAAGGAAAGAGGCCTCGCGCCGGTGTTGGTCAGCTTGACATTTCATCCGGTTTTGAGCCAGCAGAAGGTTATGTCGCAGCTCACGTAGGATAGCATCTCGGTCACGCAGGTACTCATCAAACTGCTTGGACGTGGGAAGTACCTGGTACATAAGCTAATAGACGTGGAGGCGGAATTCCATAAACAGCTTCGAAGGGTGTCATCTTAGTGGAGGAGTGAGTTGAAGTGTTGTAGCTGAACTCAGCCCAGGGAATCCATTCGAGCCACTTCCGTGGCTGGTCACCTGCAAAACATCGTAAATATTGCTCCAAAGTTCGATTGACAACTTCGGTTTGGCCGTCTGATTGGGGATGGTAACTTGAGCTCATACACAACTTGGTTCCCTGCAGCTGGAACAATGCTCGCAAAAAGGAGCTGATAAACACCTTGTCCCGATCACTGACAATTGATGTCGGAATACCGTGCAGACGAACCACGTTGGCAACAAATGCCTTGGCAACAATTATAGCAGTAAACGGGTGTTTCAAGGCGACGAAGTGAGCATATTTGGTCAAGCGGTCGACAACTACCATGATGGAAGTATACCCATTAGAAGATGGTAACCCCTCAATAAAGTCCATTGAGACATCAGTCCACATTTGAGTGTGGACAGGTAGCGGCTGAAGCAACCCCGCCGGCTTCATACAATTAGTTTTGAACCGCTGACAGATATCACATTGCTGCAAAAAATCCTTCACCATCCGGCGCATATTAGACCAAAAAAAACTCTTTTGATACTAGAGAGGGTTTTATGGAACCCAAAGTGCCCACCTATTGGCGACGAATGGCAGTCAGCCATTATCTTTGAAATCAAGGATGAGTTGGGCCTCAAATACACTTTGTTTTCCTTGAACCATACTCCATCACGGAGCAACGTGTGGGAAGTTGGAGAGGTTTTTTTTTTTTAACAAGTCTTCATAAAATGAGTCCTGTTGGACTTCCTTTTGAAGCACTGGCCACCAATTTGCACGTGGTTGGGAAATGGATAAAAATTGGAATTCAACTACACGTGACAAAGAATCTGCACCTTGATTTTCAGGCCCACGTTTATACTCAATTTCATAATCATAACCAAGTAGTTTTGGCAGCCATCGTGTTTGTGCTGGTGTAGTAATCCGTTGCTCCAATAGGTCCTTGAGACTTTTTTGGTCAGTGCGGACTGTAAATGGTTTCCCAAGAAAGTATGGACGCCATAACTTGATTGCTTTGACAATAACTAACATTTCTTTCTCATAGGTGGACAATGATAAGGCCGAACCCTTCAGTGCTTGGCTAAAATACGCCACTGGTCGATTTTCTTGGGTAAGAATTGCACCAAGTCCGATTCCGCTGGCATCGCATTCAATCACGAATCGTTGAGTAAAATCGGGAAGGCGTAAAATTGGTGGTGACGTCAAGGCCTCTTTTAATTGTGTGAAGGCCATCTCTGCTGCCTCATTCCATTGAAATCCATCCTTGCTCAAGAGACGGGTCAGGGGAGCTGCTATACTACTGAAATGACGGATAAATTTCTGATAGTAGCCTGCTAGACCGAGGAACCCACGGACCCCTTTTGCTGTGTTGGGGTTGGCCACTCAATGACAGCTTGTATTTTGGCAGGATCAACCGCTACGCCTTGCTCCGAAATAATGTAGCCCAAGTACTCCACCTGTAAAACACCGAATTGACATTTCGACTCTTTTGCAAACAAACTGTTAGTTGATAGGATTTGGAGAACAATTTGTAGATATTAGAATGTCATCGAAGAAAACCAAAATAAATTTCCGAAGATAGGAACGGAAGAGATCATTCATGAGACTTTGGAAGATTGTTGGTGCATTAGTGAGGCCAAATGGCATCACTATAAATTCGTAATGGCCTTCGTGTGTCCGGAACACTGTTTTAGGAATGTCATATTCGTGCACCCGTATCTGATGATACCCAGACCGTAAATCCAATTTAGAGTAAAATTTGGCTCCATGGAGTTCATCTAATAGCTCATCGATAATAGGAATTGGATATTTATCTTTAACTGTGATGTTGTTCAGAGCCCGATAGTCCACACAAAAACTGGGGAAGAGAACGGATTGTTACTTGGCCGTATCAAACCAGATTGCAAAAGCTCTTTTACCATCTTCTCTATCTCAGTTTTCTGGTAATAAGGGTATCGATATGGCCTCACACTCACTGGTCCTGCGCTCGGCTGCAATGGGATCTGGTGGTCATGTGACCGCCTTGGAGGCAATTTGGTGGGTGATTCAAATACATGGGAGAATTTTGCTAGTAGTTGGCCTATCTCAGGTGGGTAGGACTTTAGTTGGCTACTGGCGGTGGTGGAAGGAATTATTTGGAGAAATAATCCATTGCCTTGTAACCCATTGGATTCCTTGTCAGACAAAGCTTCGATGCTGGTTCGTCTCAATCCTTGGAAGGTCGGGGGGGTCCCTTCTACTTTGAAGTTCAGGGTGAGCTGCTTGTAGTCCATCTCGATGGGTCCGAGAGTTTCAAGCCATTGTACTCCTAAGACCAATTGGCATGTCGCGACGGGAAGAATGTAGTAGTCGGCAGTGATGGAACATCCTTGAATGGTGAGGGTGAGACCGCGACATTGTCCAGTACATTCTATCTTCTCACGGTTAGCAACCATGACTTCGAATTTCTTAATCCGGATCACTGGTAACCCAAACTTAGAGATTATAGCATGATCAATGAAGTTGTGCGTACTACCACCATCTATTAGCACCATCACATTCTTGTTTTTCAGCTTGCCTAGGACGCATATGGTTTGTGGGTGTCCAGTTCCTGCAATTGCATGAAAAGAAATTTCTGGTATAACTTCATGATGTTCGTGTTCCGAGTGAGCACCTTCGACCTCTTCAGTGTTCATATGAGGGAAATCCTCGATCATGAATAATTGAGGTCGTTCGCAACGATGGCCAGCAACGAACTTCTCGTCACAGTAATAACATAATCCCTTCTCTCGTCGTTCGCGTGCCTCTTGATTGGTGATTCGGCGGAATGTTGTTGGTTGAGCATTCGAGCTCTGGTTCATACTGCTGGGTTGGTGGAGGTCCTAAAGACACTAGTGTAATGGGTGAGGCCTTTGGTGTCAATGAGGCTGGTTGGAAACGAGTTTGTTGGTTTGGTTTCCTCTGCAGTTGGTTGCGTTCTTCGATCAGCCTAGCCACTCCTATTGTATCTGCCAAGGTTCGCGGTTGTTTAATTTTTACATCTATGCGAAATTCATCTCGAAGTCCTGCAATAAAAACAACCGATGAGAAAATTTCCGAGCAGGCCATCAACTCGGTGGGAAAGCTTTTCAAAAGCTTCTTAATAAAGCTGCTACGGATGTGGTTTGTTTAAGACGAGTCAGAGCTTCTGACGGGTCTTCGTAGTCGGTTAGACCAAATCGAAATTGAACAGCCTTGGTGAACTCATCCCATGTGAGTGGTCCACGGAATCTAGTCAACCATCTATGCCATTGCAGGGCGATGCCTTCTAAATGGAAGAAGGCCAGTTAAACTTCTTGTTCTGGTGCAATGTTTTTGAAATCGAAGTACTGTTCTGCCTTGTAAATCCAACCAGTTGGGTCGTCACCGTTAAATTTTGGGAAGGACAGCTTGAGGTGTTGATGAGGGTGGTCATTGATAATGCTAGGTCGAGAAGTATGTGAGTGTGAGGAGTCATCACGTGGGCCAGTGTTTTGGTTATGGGAGGCTCTAAGAGCTTGGAGCTCGGTTAACACTTCATGTAAGACTGCATTCACCTGATCGAAACTGGTATCGTGTCGTGCTAAGATTTCGTTGACATCGTTGCGAAATTCTGCATTCGTTTTGTCGCGAGTGTCCATGGTCGGACCAAGCTTTGATACCAATGATATTAAGGAATTTGGAGTTAAGCAGAAAGGAATAAGAAAGAGGAAACTGTTGGTGATAAAGCTACCCTTTTTATTCAATTCATTCAGGCTATATGTATAGCCATACATGGAAGAGAAAAATAACAACAAAGCTGAAAACAAGGAAATGCGAAGGAAATGCTGCAGAATAGGCAACATAATAGCACTCACTCTACTACCCAAGACTTATTCAATAACTGACTCAACAATTAATGACTGAACAAACAAACTAGACCAAGTCTTCCATCTTGCCACTAGGCCCACTATCACTTTCCATCTTGTTGCCACTACTGGCACATGTATGCACATATCAAGATTCCATACACCCGAATAGATTTCACATATATATGTAAACTTGCATTTACATATAACTTTTATCGCTTCTTTTTATATTAAATGAGTTAACATTATATAGTTATTATACTATATTTATACATTTATTTCGATACTTCGTTATAAACACAATCGTTAAAAACCAAGCAAAACGCATCGCGGAACCAAAACAGGCCACAACTAGGCATAGCCCAATTGTGGGCGCTTCTTCTATCGCATTGTCTTCTGTCTTTCTTCCGGCAAGAAAGTCCCCACGGCTTAACGCCTTGACTTCATGAACCTTTTTAACGCCTAACTCGCTTGTTGGATGGCGCTCATTTTTGAACATGATATAAACACCATAGTAGACTATTTTTAAAATATACAAACCACCCATTTTGGGTCTTTTAGCCAGCCCATAACAGGCCTCGAAAATGCTTCAGCTCAAAAGACTGCATTCATCGTGAAGTGATAAAACAGTCATAACTTTTTCGTTTCAAAATATTTTTGAGCGATTCTTGAGCCCACGCGAAGCTAACTTCCGGGGCTACAACTTTTATTCTTTGACCATTTTCAAATCCAGTAACACAAAATTCCGAAAAAATTAGTGCAAGGGTCGCTTGAATCGCTTTTCCATATTTTTGATGATTCGACGCACCCACTTTAGCAAAGACGTCCATAACTCGATCGCCCGAACTCGGAACGAGTCCATTCCAGAGGCTATGGCTAGCTGGGATTGCACACTACTACACCCCAGAAACTTAAAATTTTCCAACAAGTCTAACGAGCCGAGACAGTAGCCAAAAGTAGCCAGACACACTAACTTTTAAATTTTTCGTTTTGGCTTAAAATTGTTTCCTCTTTAATTTACTTCACCCAAACTCTTTAATTATCACCGTATACAATATTTAAACCTATCCCAAACTTTGGTTTCGTCTAATTTTTGATTTGTAATCAAAACAGTCCATTGGGGAATTTTATTAAAATCCTCCCATCATAGCTATTTCTTTGTGCTATAATCTCATGTTAGCCTCCTTATATCTCCACACAACCAACTTAAACTCCTTTGCTCTATTTCAGATCCATAACAGTCTATTACACCATCAAACTTATACATAATCAAGTAATTAGTAAACTAACTAGTTTACTCATTCTTCAAAATTTGAATTCCTGATTCTCATATATTCAATATGCAATAATATAATTTTATACATGATTTAATTACTCATGATTCATATTCCAGTTATAGTTAGTTAAAAATTAGCTATATAACCATAACCAATTTCATATGAACTTGAATGCATAACTTACTTGTGCTACGAGGAGTTCTTTAGATGTTATCCATCCTCTTCTTTTTGTTGCTGATTTTGATTCTTGACAATCAGTTTAAAATTTCCAATTCTTAGCAATCTCTTTATGTCACAGCCAAAACTAAGGAAGCTTGAGCTTGGACATGTAGCTTGGTAATTCTTTTAGAGAAAGAAGATGTAATGGAACGAAAATGGAGGACAGGGAAGGTCACTGAATTGCTAAAGAAAACGAAGGCTGCAGCCTGCAATTGATGCTAAGTTTCTTATTATACACTTTTCCTTTATCGCCTCTGCTTTCTTTTTTTTTCTTTCTTCTTGTCTTTAAATCTTTGGAGAATCAGCTAAGTTGTGGAACCTTGGGTTATATAACTGAGTCCTCTCTCTCAGGCAGTCACACTAAGCTTGGCCCCTAATCTGCTTCATTATTATCCTACACAGCTCTACTTGGTCTAAGTTCAGTCCCCCTTCTTTGAGTTGCCTCCTAAGAGACTACCCTGTTGGCTCCTATACTGTCTGACACTCTTATCCCTTGCAGGGTACTTGACCCCTAAACACTAACCTTTGATTCCTAGCCTCTAACCAACTGCTAATCTTGTTAACTGAATTCTAACTTTGTTAACTAACTTCTAACTTCTTGGAACCAGTTACGCTATCTACTAAATAAGAAGACTTAGCTTATTTCACCCAACGTGGGCTACTGAATTTGGATATTAAGAGAGAGTGGATATAGCTTTATTTTGGGCTTAGTACAACTACCCTGAACACTTGAGAAGTTAAAATGCTTGCACACAAACATAAAAATTAAGTTGGCCCAATATTTAAATGTGGACACTTACACATATTAATATATGTAAATTTATTTACCACACTTATTTAAGCTAGCTAAATTGTAAGTAGCACAAACATTATTAAAATAATGGTTCCATATAATTTAATTAGTCTATTTGAGTACTCATCATTTTCCTTATTTACTACCAAGTAATACTTTTTGAATGAAATAAATTATTTCACAGTATAATATTCTCAATACACAATTGTAGCTTCATGTCAAGAATATTTCATAACTAAGCCATGTTGGCTTTCCTTTTCATTCTTGATGTTTATATATTATATTAATATATACTATTCTTCTCTTCCTTTAAAAAATTGTCCCTACAATTTATAAATATATAATACCAATATATTTATTAAGCATAAGCATCACATGTAGCATAGTTCATACCCACTTATGCAATATAATATCATACAACATATTATCTAATAAGAATTTTATTTATTTAATTCTTATTTTAATATTACCCAAAATTTGGGTTATCACATTCTTTCCCTCTTATAAGGATTTCGTCCCCGGAATCACAATACCGAATCATTCTTAATTGGTTTAGATCTTATCCTTTCTCGTAACCTTATCGTTGAATCATTTCAATGTACCATTTCCTTAGATTTTTCTTAAAAATTTAAAATAAATCATCTATTTTCACTGTAGTTTTAAACTTTAACTTTTAATTTAATCATTCAAGATCTTCTAAATTTTCGAGTTGTCACATATACTTCCATTAGGCTTAAGAAATTTAAACAACGTACACGAATCATGTATACTTGTGTGTGTATGTGCGTACATGCATGTATCACCTGTCTAAGTAAGAATTCTGTTCTTTTATGCTCTCCCGAGTCGAGATCAACATGAACAAGCTCAAACTCCAGCCCCAACTCCTGAAGGCAAGCTAAAACTCTCTGCAGGCAAGCTGCCGTAATAGGGCCAAACACTTTAACCACCATTTTTCTATGGACCAATTAAGTACCCAAGCTGCCTATAATGTATATATGTTAACAGGGAAGTATATACACTACAAGTCTACAGCTAGGGATTGATTATTTATTGTCTTTAAATAGGACCAAACGAAAATAATTTTATGGTCTTTGTGTGGGGGTTGTCATGCACGTGATCAGCTCTGTCCCAGAATGTATAACTCCTTTGTTGAAGATTTTGTGGGGGTTGTCACATGCCACCAACTGGCAGGGGGGGGATCCAGTATATAAAATTCAGTGGGGTCAAATTTATTTATTTTTGTTAAGAATAAAAATTATAACTATATATATATTTTTCTAAATCCAATATAATTTCTGAACACTTAAGTTGTTAAGTTTAATATATATATATATATATATATATATATATATATATCTGGGAGGATATTCAATGAATAAAATAAAGCGGAATGAAGAAGCGGACCAAGGCAAAAAAACACAGCTGGGTGGGTTTAACCCACGTGTTTTTATGGGTTAAACCCGACCCGCGTGTTTTTTGCCTTGAGTCCGTTTCTTTCATCCCGTTATTCAATCTTTCGTTTTAAATCTGTATATATATATATATATATATATATATATATATATATATATATATATATGTATGTATATGTATGTATGTATATTCATAATTTTCTTATAAGAAAAATATTAGAATGATTTTTTTAATCAACAAATTTTTTTATTAAAACCCAATATATAGTACAAATGTGACAAATCCAAAAGTGTTGGATAAGGCCACACGCGATAAAGAAAACTAAGTAAATAGTCTTGAAATTTTAACACCTTCTCTTTGTCTTTGAGTTTTAATTTGGTGATAAAAGAAAAGGAAGCGAATGAAAACAAAAAGAGATAATGTCAGTTTCGTAATAGAAGAATTTTTTTTTTAAGAACAGTGGTTTTTGACTTTTAATTAGAAAAAAAATATAAAAAAATGAATGTATTTTGAGTCAAAAAAAAATTTCTCATTTTTTTTCTACAACTAAAAAACTTTATAGGATATTAGTTAAAAAAGAAAAGAAAATAAAAGAGAGTATTTACTTTTTGAGCCAAATATTACACATGGAGAGAGAAATAAGGAAAATAATACAAAATCATAATTACTTTAAAAAGTCACTTATATAAAAAGAGGGTGGTGATGGGAATGTGTACTATGAGGAAAGATAAGGAGTCAGAGAAACATATTACATATGGATTGAAAATTCAGTGGGGGCAGGTGCCCCTCCTGCCCCTAAGGTAGAACCGCCCCTGCCAACTGGTGGGTGAAAGAGAGAATGGTTGGTAGCTGGAATGTGATAGGATTAAGTGAGACTGCACAAGTATTGAATTGATTCATGTTGGGACAAATAAAAACGAGAAAATGGACCAACTTTTTCATCCTTTTCTTTTCTTTTTTTCAAATGCCAGAGAAAAAAAATATTACCAACTGTTTGTATAATACTGGGGCCTAAGTTTTAACCACAAGATTAATATCTCATTCACATCTATTCTCATATGTTTAAACAAGAATACAAACAAGTTGGGTTATAATTTATTGTAAACTATGACTCCGTTACACACGTTGCGTGTAAATTATATGAGATAAAATATGATATTTATAAAATTTGAAAGATTAAATAAAATAATATTTGTAAGATCAAGAATGAGGATGGTATGTGTAATCCCTATCCCACCCCGACGAAGCCCTGCCACGCCCCCATTGTCATTCCAATGAGGAATCAACTAAATGGGCTATCAGACCATCATGGCCAAGAAGCCCATTATCACAGGAGTGGTTAGCATAGAGTTAACTTTGGTCAATTGACCAACTTATTATGAAATTAATTTTATAGTAACCGGATCTCATTATCACCTTTGGAGTTTCCAAAATATTTATTTTTACAATTTTTTTTATTTAGAATGTTTGTCCTCGTGATATTCAGAATTCTTAATGTTCATAACTCATTGAATTCAAGAGTAGAGTATAGGTGGGCCAACTTACCATGAAATTAAGTGATGCTTATTGACCAACTTACCATGAAATTAAGTGATGCTTATTGCTCTGCTAGCAACATTTTTGTTCCGCCTGACATATTAGAAATTTTATGACAATTTATTATTGTCTAAAATTTAAAATATATATATATATATATATATATATATATATATATATATATATAATTAAAATGGGCTAAAATGCTGTATTGTTTAATTTGGAAGGTAGGGAGTGAGAATTAGGTTTACTTAGAGGCTGAGGTACTCTGCCTAATTCCTAAACGAGGATGCTCCTGCTGAAAGTACTGGGTGTTGTTACCTATCAGATGAAGAGTCCCTCTTATCGCGTGACCTTAAAACAAGAAAATTGTTATTTCTATAAATAAATATTAATTAGTTTGAAACTTTAATTAGTTTGAAACTTAGAACTCAGAACTCAACATATAATGTTTATTAATAAAGAAAAGTGTTATACTCTTTATAATGTTTATTATAAAGAAAAGTGTAATAATCTTAGAAAACTTTAATTACTTAGAATTCAGAACTCAACATATAATGTTTATCAGCACAGACAAAGCTACCACCACCCACAAGTGAATCTGTGTCTTAAAATTCATAGATGCATTTTTGTGAAAGCCAAGTCCCATAATGCTTGATCTGGGCGTCACCATAACCATTGGGGAAGCTGAAATCACAAGCAAAAGAGCATCTCAAGAAATTTGATTTAAAAAACAGAAATTAATCTTCCTAACTAGACTTTTAAAAAATATTAAATTACAATCTAATATTCCAGAAAATAAGGTCTTGTTTGGACATCCCTATATATGTATACACACACATAATAAGCACGTCCAAGGCTAACAAAAGACGGTTAAATGAGGCATCTTATGAGGTCTGAGCAACTCAGCTTACCGGCAACAGTAGAATTGGTTTTGGTACCAAAGGAAATCTGAGAAGTAGGTGAGGTAGGAGGCAAAGGAGCCCCTTCACAAAACACAATATCAATAATATATTATTGCATTTAGCATCTAAAAAATGTACAAAATAGATTTCAAAGGAAAATGTGAAACTATGATACTGTACATTATATATATATATATATATATATATATATATATATATATATATGTTGAGGAAGTGTGAACCTGAACAAATCGAGATGTCAACTTGGAGATGGCATAGAAGTGGGAGTTGTAGAGCAAGTGTGTGATTGATAGGGAAAGAACTCGAAGTAGAGTCATTCAGCAAGAGGCAAAGACAACCAGCTTGCTGGGAGTAGATTTGTTTTAGGTTATCGCAACACGTTTGTGCGGGAGAGGGCACTCTACCTTGAACAAATGGTGCGCATGAGGCTAAAGATAGTAGGCTTGTCCCGCATTGGGTGATGGTGGGACCTAATCTAGGGTTCTGTGAAAATGTGGGTGATGCAAGGTAAGAGAGAATTACAAGAAAAGTATATTTAGTTGTGGGAAGGAAAGAGTGATGCGGAAAAGCCATTCTATATGTTCATCAAGGTAGCTAGAGTTTATGTTCTGTTTCTGTGGAGAACTTACTTTCTAAATAGATGAAGATGCATTGATTTGGTGTGGAAATTTAGCATGCTTTATGTGTGTCGGTTAAAACACAACTTCTATTATCTCTTTGGTAAACAACCATTTTGGAGCTACAATAGCAATTTTATTTGAAAATGCAGCATGCGCGATATGATGATATCTCTTAGAGCTATGTTTTCAACTTGAGAAAAGAAGGAAAAGGAAAAGAGGGGAAACAGAAAACAAAGTTAAAGAAAAAGTCTGTACCTCTAAAAGAAATTAATATCAACAAGTATTATGATGAAGTAGCATAATGGAATTATTTAAATCTCCATTTTTTTTGGGGGATAATCCTTTCTTTAATTCTCAAACAGTAGTTGTTTTTCATATTTAGTCTCCTAACTATTATTTTATTTTTTACTTATTTTTTTTTGCGTAGTTTGTCTTCTACCCGTCGTTAGTCACTAAACTTTTCACGTTTAGTCCCCAAATTATAGTTGTTTTCATGTTTAATCCTCAAAGTACACTTATTTTTCAAGTTTAATTCATTTTAATTTCTCTAATTTTTGTGTTGTTGGATTGAGATTGCAGAAATAATAATGTTCGACAACAAAATACTAATAAAAAGTAAATAGGGAACTAAATATTAAAAACAATTATATTTGCTGACTAATTAAGATATTATCCTCCCCTATATATAAATAGGGATCAAATAGTTTGGCTGCATAACTTTTGCAGATCAAGTAATTTCCTCCTACTCAAATTACATTTCCTTCATTTTTTTTTAGAATCGGCTAGTTTGTCTTGGTTTAATTGCTAATCTTTATCATATTACTACCGTACCTTAAAAGTGTTAGTATGGAATTAGACTTGGCAATTGGATTAGTTAACTAGTATTTAGGTGATGGGTTGGTTTGATTTTGGACTCATATTATTATTATAAATATGGGTTGGATCTAGTTTAATCTATATTAGTCTACAATAGTTTTTTACACTTTGTAGAACTAATACATCAACATGAATGCATTACATTCTTATATAACACAAATACATTATACATATTACATTATATATATTACGTACTTTTATAATTTATACATTTGTAATTATGTATAAAAATCATTTCACTAATTATGGAATTAATCCATAATAAAGTTAACACTTTTAGTGTAACGAACTACTAATTTAAATAATTAATATCTCCTCCCTTAATTAATTAAAATAACTCATTTAAATCATCAAGGCAAATGCCTTCATGTAAAAATCATTCTTTCCCTAAAATCTTGTTACTACTGTACTGTTGGACAGTAAAAATAAAAGAAAGATGAAGGATTAAAATTGAAAAAAAGTAACAGCAGTAGTCCCTTCCAATTTCTTTCTCATTTGTTCAACTGTGAGCTACTGAGCTTCATAAAATTATATTTGTACCGTGCTTGGCACGCCCACTCCCACCCCCACCCCCACCCCCACAAAAAAATAATATTTATTGATTAATCCATTTTCCTAACTTGATCAATCCCATTTTTCTGTACCTTTTCCTAACTTGATCAATCCCATTTTTAGAGCATTGGTTAAAAATGAGATATCATATACTTCAACTCCACTAGAACATTTTGTTTAGAATACGGTAGAGGCATATATGCACAAATTAATAGGCTAATTACATATGTATTGGACAGTACTATACTTTGAATATTATGATTGCAATTGATTTCATGTATCAACTTTGGACAATTTAATTGGACAGTAGTCAATATATATCCTATGCATAATATATATTGAGTACTGGAATGATATCATGCTTAGCATATTTTTTTTCCTATTGAAAGAAAGATGGTAATTGTTTTTTGAGTTATGCTAAGTAACTTTGTTTACGAGTTCATGAAATGATGATAAAGGCTATTGTAGTACTAGTACCGCTTCAATATCGGAGTTATGTTTGCTATATAGCAAGGGAAAATGATTTTCAAGATGGGCCATGCATTAAACAAGAATGAGACTGCAGGCTGGTTAAAAGTATGCAGAGGTTTAATTCAAAAGTTGAGGAACAGATTTTACATTTGACTTAGTAATGTACAGAACAAGTTTAAACTATACCAAATATAAATCAAAGAGAAGGGGAAAATGAATGGGATCAACTTGATTGTTACTGTAGCAGCAGTCTTTAGAGCAGAAACTAGTACAGTAGTGATGAATAAGATTAATATTCAGCTTTTTAGTAAACAATTGGGGTGCTACCCCATATTCTTGTTTGATTATCAAGTTTAACTCATGAATACGTATGAGTTGGACAGTGTCAACTCATACATATTGTCATTTTAACTTTGAAGATGTACTATTAACTAGCAATAGGTTTATTTGTATGTTTGAATATCAAATTTCTTAATTTTGGTGATATTTTGATCTTATGACTTGCAAAGATTTTCATATTTTTATCAATAGGTTGTCATTAATTTGTCATTATGAGCTATGGTCATTTTATTAATGAGTTGCATTAGTTTTTTATTATTTATTTTTAACTTATTAATTTTGATATTTTTTTTGTTTGGATTGCTCAAAAATATGTCCAAAATTAGTGATCACATATGGATTGAGTTTCAACAACATATTATAAACCTGAATGAGTCGAGCTTGAACTCGATCTCAAACTCGTTAATATTTGATTGGACCGAGTTTGAACAGCTTTAAGCTTTTAAGCTCGGTTCAGTACTTAACCCAATGAAAGGTGCTAATCAGATCTAATAAACTCCCCAAGCCCCAAGAACAAAATGTATTCATAGGATTGAATTGTAATAATATGTATTTAATTTTTATAGTATGATATCTGGCGACTCAGAATGGGTCGTGTAGACCTATTTTGGAGGCATCACATATATGTATATATATATATATATATATATATATATATATATATATATAAACTTCATATATATCATACTAGAAAGTAAGGAAATGAAATGGCCATGATAAGCACAGGGCTGCTGCTTATGGCAGCAGCAGTAACAGTGTCTATCCATGACATTGTCAAGGTTTTCCTTTAGACTCTCAGTTAATATTCCTAAGTTTCTAGGATTGTCCAACTAATGTACTCTAGTAATGAATGAATAAACCACTTGTTAAACATCCAAAACTAAAAATAAAAGGATCAAGAAAGTGGGTAAATCAAAAACTATATGAAGCAGGGGGTAGAGGCTGCTGCCTAATTTTGATTACATGAGGTAATTTACAGACTTAACCATAAAATTTGAGTTATTATCTTTACATAGCTAAAGATATAAATGTATATAACATATTAAAAGTGTTGAGCAATTGAAATATTATAAGAGGAAAGTAATTTAGCTAGAGAAAAAGGTAAGGGCTGCTGCCATGGGGCAGCAGTAGAATGCGATATTTAAGTGCCTCTTGCAGTTAATCTTAATTTGGCAAATGTTTTGGGATGTATAGATTATGTATTATGTCAATTTGAAAGCTAACTAAATAAATAAAGTTTTATTAGAGCTTGGGGTAAAGAATGAGGATTGTTGCTATAAGACATGTATATAAAATTATTAATATAGTTACAATTCTATGTAAATAACTTAGTAGTTATATTATACTTGGGGCTGTTAAGCCAATGTTATGACTGCTAGGTTCAAATAGTTACAGGAATGTTTGATACTTAGCATTCTGAAATAAATCTACAAGTATTGATAGAAGCTATAAATTGTTCAACCAAGTTGTGAATATCCCAAAACATAAAGAACATAGAAAGGGACTGTTTTAGGTATAGTCTTAAAACATGTTAGCCTTGGCACACTAGTTGATATGAATGAATATTCAAAATACTCACAAGTTGTATAAATGAGTTAGCAAACTCTGAAATAGAGCTAGCATGAATGTGTATCTTATGTTGGGATTATTAAACAAAATTGGGTTTAATAAGCCTTAAAGGGCTGCCTTGGGTATCACTAAGAGAATCAACACTGGTTAAAGCAATAGTGTCTTGAAATGAATCTATATGACAAGAAAAGTAAAGATAGAGAGAATCAAAGCAAATTGGAAACTAAAGTTTTACCCTTATGATAAACAATTATACTTAATACATGAAATACCTTATGTATTCACCTTGAATACCTAAGTTATAAAGAAGATTGCAAAATATACTTATGGCAAGAAAGAAGAAAAAGAAATATAAACGAAAATCATGAAAAGTTCATGAACATGGATTATGTCAGACCCTATAAAAGAAAGAAAAGGCTATTGTAAGAACACGGATGAGGTATTTGAAAAATATATAGAAATATCTCAAATATAGAAGCATAAACTAAAAACATGATCACTGTGATTATGTGATATGTGAACTTACAAGTTCTATGACTTGACTATTTGGCTAATATGCTTATAAATGCAAATAATTGTGTAGGATCTGTGAGAATACACAAGTTAAGCTGAAATTGTACCAATAGTCTACTTACAAGGCAAGTATCTAAATCTTACTCTTTATTGAGCAAATATTCTGAGATTATTCATATATGGACAAGTTCTCTAAATTCTGAACTGTCTTTCATTATTTATGAATATTACAAGGTTGAATAACCTTTTTATTCCAATCAGCTTCAAAAGTTTGGATGATGTATTTTCATGTATATCAAATGAAATTCAATATGCATGAGCAGATCGCAAAGAAGTCCTAGCCATTCCTTCAGGCCAGACACAGATGTAAAATATTTCAATTTCTTTATAGCAAGTCTTGAAATATTATTGTGCCATGATTTAAGCTATCCAGCTATATTGTTGTAGTTTGGATTCTAAACTGAGAATGAACATACCCTGAAATGGGATATTTTTATTGCACTCTGGGAGTGGTGACGTTAAACATGAAAATTGTTCTGGATAAGATAGTATTGATCAGCATAAAGGGCTGATCACCCTCTGTGCTCGTAAGATAAGACGGTTCACAGATAAAATCTCTGATTGAACCTTTTCAAGAAAAGAAAAAATATGTTCGTAGTCTTATGACTTCTCAGTTATTCAATATTGTTATGATATTACAGAAATGTGAATGATTCAAGATTTATTGCTTTACAGTTATGATTCACTGACAAAGCATGCCTCAAAGAAAACATTTATTGCTTGTTGAGCCTTAAAGAATGCTATTACTTGCTGAGCAATTGAATGCTCATACTTGTTTTGTTATAAATGTTTTCAGCTGAGCAGACTCGGGCAGAAGGGTCTGGAAGGGACAAGGGGAAAGGAAAAGTAACCGAATAGTTGTGATTTGATGTAATAGATAGTTTACATGTCTGTAAATATTGAACTATCATGTAACGAACACTTAAAGGTTTACGTACCTGGGATTAGAAGAACTTTGATGTAATATCTTTATTAAGTTAAGTTTACACTATGTATGACATCGTGAAGCACTGGATAAGGGTTTCAAGCACCCGAATTTGGGGGCGTCACATGTTGATATCAAAGCTTTAAGTTAGAAGCCTTAGGATGGGAACCTTGAGTTATAACTTTAAATTAGTGAGGCAGACATGAAATAAATAACTCATATAGAGTTGAAAAGAGATGGACTGTGGAAGTTCATTATAAAATGTAAATAAAAATAATTTAAAAATAACTGTTATTTGTTATTTGTTATTTGTTATATAACTTGTTATATGTATTAATCAAGTTATTTGTTTGTGTATAGGATTGCTGGAATTCAAGAAGAATTAGTTATTAATGAGGAGCAGATCGCTCCACCACCGATAGCCCCAGCCCAGGTTATAGATTTGGACCTTGAGCCTGTTATAGAGGAGGAGGACCCAGTAGAGGAGATGAATGAAGTACCGGATGTTGGACATAATGAAATGGAGGAGGCGATGATTCAGCTTGGGGCAATGGTCCACTATTTGATGGATCAAAACACTGAATTACTGGCCAGACTACAAGTTTCTGAAAATAGGACCCTATACTTGGAGGGTCAAATCCATGAAGAACGCCATGAGGCGGAGAACATTATGACAGCATCTAATGGGTATATTCACCATCTAGAAGGTCGATTGGATGAATGTAAGAGGCAAAAAGAAATGATGAGTCCATGGAGAGAGTTCAGACAGCTGTCTGGAATCATCCGCAGGAGTTAGGGCAGCCTAGGTACTCCATCTCGCGAGCCAGAGTTATTGCCATTATTGAGGATGAGCGAGTACGTTCCATCGTTCCAGTGCGGAACTATTTATAAATGCATCTCCAAATTAAGGTACAATTTAATTTCAACTATTTATGCACCCCTCTCTGGATTTCTATACATGGGCAGAAACTTTTTCCAACGGAAGGAATTTTTGGGTTATATTTCTTTTTGTTATGGAGAAATTGAGGGTAAAGGTAGCGACTTTGTGATCTCTTTTTTGTCTCTATTCCCTTTTCAGCCTACTAATAAAGATTTTCTAGACTGTTGCAATGGGCTGCTTCTGGTTCTTCCATCGGAGTTATTTGTGTGTAATCCATTTAATAAGCAATGCATTCCCATCCCTGTTAATCCTGCACACACCAGCAACACCAGTGCCACTTTTCTTGCTTTTAATCCATCCCTTTCCCCTAACTACCAGATTTTGCACATTTGTCGTGTCTCTGAGTACCAAAGAAAGGTGGATGTTTTCTGGTCAGAGACAGGGAAGTGGGTTACCCGATTCATACCTGTTCTTCCTGAACATAATGAGATGGTTAGGCCTGTTTACTTAAATGGGATTTTGTACGTGTTAACGAAGGTTTATTATTTCTTACGTTTTGACCAAAACCTGAATGTTCAGCATTTTCAGTTACCGTGGAAAAAACGAATCACACCTTATGGATTTATTGGAGCATCCAATAGAAACCTTTTTTACTTCAATAATGATTCGGTTAGCTTGAAGGTTTGGTTATTCGAGGATAGTAGTGACGGCAGTGGTGGTTATTGTTTCTGGACGCTGAAGCACAACATAAAGATTTATGATTCGATCAAGTCTCCTCACAAAGAAATTCTCCTAAAACAGTGCTATAAGATTTTATTCATTCCTTATGCATTGCATCCATTCTCTGATGTAATTTTCATTGGGATTCCTAAGATGATCTTTAGTTACCATCCCCAAACCAAGAGTTTCGAACTGTTTTTTACTGCCAAGGAAGACACACATATAATGTGTGGACAAAATCTTGTCTACTGTTACAGGCGCTGCGCCATTGTTCTCAAGGACTTCAGGACAAGGCATCAGAGAAATCTTATTTGTGAGTTGCTACTTTCTTTAGCCATCTTACTTTTCTTCTTGTTTGGTTGTTTTTCTTAATTAATTTTAATGTTTGTCAAAACTTGATTCGCTACCGGGTACCCCAATGCGTTATTGGGTTCTCCTATCGCTAGTTTACATTTAATTTTGGTTGAGTGTATCTTCAAGAGACTAACTTGGCTATTCGGAGTTTTTTTTAGGTCATATAACTTGGCTAATAGTGTATATCAATGCCTCTTTCCGACTCATTTTGTTGTTCACACATGACACAAGACGGGACATCTCAATCATTTGCTGGAATTTTTCTGAATCATTCTTGTTTCACCCTTGTCTTGAGTGAATTGTTAGCTTTTAAGAGATGCAGAACAAGATCAAGATGATGAGTATGTAATCTGATGTAAGCTCAATATCTCATAATGATGCTTTGACATGGGATGTTGTTGCTAAAATTCTATTTGAAGTTACCGGATATAGCAGTAGCTATTTGGGCCTTTAAGTTTTTGTTTTACCGGACATAGCAGTAGCTATTTGAAGTTTTTTTTTCGACGACGTCAGTAATTTTGATTTGTGTCATCCGAGTGTATGGCCATTAACATGTAATTCTTTTATCAGCAAATTTTTTTTTAGCCTTAGATAATAATAAAATATGTGCTTAGGTCCATTATCTTATTTTATCGTGTAGAGAATTCCGACTTTTTTTTTTTGGGTTGATAATGATGATGAATGTTTTCTGAAATCCCTTATTGTTTCCAAATATAACATTTTATTCTGTTTTTTTCCTCTATATTTACAGAATCTTAATTATGAAATTTTTGAAGACAAAGGAGATTGCGTTGATCAAAGGTGATTACCAGAATAAACTGTTTTCTGTATCTTGGGGCAGTGTCTTGTCTATTTGCTCATTTGTTATTATTATAGCAGCTTACGTGCATGTTAGGGCGGTGTCTTTGCTTAATTATTTATTTACATTTTATCCCTGTAAAATGCTTTATTAGTTTTAATAATAATATTGAATTCATTACTAAACTACAGGGATAAATAAATTAAGATTAAGGTAGTCAGACATTTAGGTTTCATATTCAATTTTTACTTTGGTGAATTTATTGAGTATCAATTGATACCTAGTCTTAAATGTAGGCAGACTCATAGAGTAGAAGACTAAGGGGCCGAAATAAATATAAATCTTGGTGTGGTTGTATGTTTGATATCTGCATTATATATTCAATTTATTTAATTATCTTTATCACTTATTTTCTGCATTAGAAAATCTAAGAAATATTAAATTATATATATATATATGAAGAAAATAATTGATGTAACTGAGAAAATAATTGATAGTCTTATGACTGTGGAAATGTGTTTCATATTGTTCATATAGCTACTTTGTGATTTGAGTTATAGTTAAATACTGGAAAAAATGTTTTAACCTTTAAAATTTAGTAACTAATTAAGCTTCTGATATCTTCTGTGTATAACTAAGCTTATGATATCTTCTGTGTATAACTTACGGAAGTTAATCTTGTTCATAGTATAAGCAACAATTTTTACTTCCCTTTGACTGAAGAGAGCAAGTTGTTATTTTTGAGTATCGAGTTTCCTCTTCAAATAGTAAAAGTTCTGAAATCAGAACTATATTATGATATCTTAGAAAACTTTAATTAGCTAGTTTGAAAATTAGAACTCAGAACTCAACATATAATGTTTATCAGTACAGACAAAGCTACCACCACCCACAAGTGAATCTGTGTCTTAAAATTCATAGATGCATTTTTGTGAAAGCCAAGTCCCATAATGCTTGATCTGGGCATCACCATAACCATTGGGGAAGCTGAAATCACAAGCAAAAGAGCATGTCAAGAAATTTGATTTAAAAAACATAAATTAATCTTCCTAACTAGACTTTTAAAAAAATATTAAATTACAATCTAATATTCCAGAAAATAAGGTCCTGTTTGGACATCCCTATATATGTATACACACATTATAAGCACGTCCAAGGGTAACAAAAGACGGTTAAATGACACATCTTATGAGGTTTGAGCAAGTCAACTTACCGGCAACAGTAGAATTGGTTTTGATACCAAAGGAAAGCTGAGAAGCAGTTGAGGTAGGAGGCAAAGGAGCCCCGTCACAAAACACGATATCAATAATATATTATTGCATTTAGCATCTAAAAAATGTACAAAATAGATTTCAAAGGAAAATGTGAAACTATGATATCAGACATTATATATATATATATATATATATATATATATATATATATATATATATATATATATATATATATATGTTGAGGAATTGTGAACTGAACAAATCGAGATGTCAACTTGGAGATGGCATAAAAGTGGGAGTTAGAGAGTAAGTGTGTGATTGATAGGAAATAACTTAAAGTAGAGTCATTCAAAGAAGAGGCAAAGACAACCCGACTTTATTTGGGTGTAGATTTGTTTTAAGTTATCGTAACACGTTTGTGCGGGAGAGGCACTCTCTACCACTGAACAAATGGTGCGCATTTAGGCTAAAAGATAGTAGGCTTGTCCCGCATTGGGTGATGGTGGGACCTAATATAGGGTTCTGTGAAAAGGTGGGTAGTGCAAGGTAAGAGAAAATTACAAGAAAAGTATATTTAGTTGTGGGAAGGAAAGAGTGATGCAGAAAAGCCATTCTATATGTTCATCAAGGTAGCTAGAGTATATGTTCTGTTTTTGTGGAGAACTTACTTTCTAAATAGATGAAGATGCATTGATTTGGTGTGGAAATTTAGCATGCTTTATGTGTGTCAGTTAAAACACAATTGCTATTAACTCTCTGGTAAGCAACCATTTTGGAACTGCAGTAGCAATTTTATTTGAAAATGCAGCATGCGTGATATGATGATATCTCTTAGAGCTATGTTTTCAACTTGAGAAAAGAAGGAAAAGGAAAAGAGGGGAAACATAAAACAAAGTTAAAGAAAAAGTCTATTAGAGAAATTAATATCAACAAGTATTATGATGAGGTAGCATAATGGAATTATTTAAATCTTCATTTTTTTGGGGGATAATCCTTTCTTTAATTCTCAAACTGTAGTTGTTTTTCATGTTTAGTCTCCTAACTATTATTTTATTTTTTACTTTTTATTTACTTTTTTTTTTGCGTATTTTATCTTCCACCCCGGCCGTCGTTAGTCACTAAACTATAGCTAGTTTTCACGTTTAGTTCCCAAATTATAGTTGTTTTCATGTTTAATCCTCAAAGTACACTTATTTTTCAAGTTTAATTCATTTTAATTGCTCTAATTTTTGTGTTGTTGGATTGAAATTGCAGAAATAATAATGTTCGACAACAAAATACTAATAAAATGTAAATATGGAACTAAACGTTAAAAACAATTATATTTGATGACTAATTAAGATATTATCCTCCCCAATATATAAAATGTATGTATGTGTGTGAGTGGAAAATTTGAAGTTTGGATATATAGAACATACTATCAAGTTAGGGCGTAGAAGTCATCGGATCTTGAGCTTGGGGATCTAATAGTTGTATTTGTAAACATGTGCGATGAATCTTGAAGCGGAGGCTTTTTCTTTCTTTGTTAGGCTGCGTAGAAACTTGTTTCATGTTAGGCCTACATTCTGGACTTTGATGTAAACAAGCAAATGCGAGCCTCACAACAAAAATCATTTCTCTCGCCACTTCATTTGGTAGGGAGTGAGAGCGTCTATCCAAAGAAGTCACTTGATAGTACACCGAAGCGAGATGATGATGATAGATATGAGATGTCATCACTTTCGGATGCCTCCCCATAATCACTTCTAGTAACAACACTCCAAAGTCAGAGGCGTCGCTTTTCTCGTTTACTTCTATTGTGTATGCTAATTCTGCAATACATAAACTCATCATGTAAAAAAAATCTATGAGAAAGGAAGTTGTGGGTTTGTCATTATTTCTATTATTTAAAATGATTAATATGCATTCCTTGTGGTCTCTTTATAAAATAAGTTGTATCATATCTATTATCGAAAACGTGAGTGAAAAATTCCAGTTCTTTATTTCTTAAATTTTCTAACAATAAATAATGCATTATTATTCTAGTATATAAATACGGCATAAAACTACAAAGAAATGTACCTGGAGCCGCATAACCTAAAGTCCCAGCAAATGAACTCCAGTTAGACGAGTCTGACTTTAAAAGCTTCGCAGTACCAAAATCAGATATGTGAGCCTCATAATCAACATCTAACAATATATTCTTGCTTGATATGTCTCGGTGAACTATCGGAGGCGACAGCACGTGGTGCATGTATGATAAACCATTTGCCACACCTCTAACAACTTTGAGCCTATTTTTCCAATCAAGTTTCATTGCTTCTTCATTGTTGCTCAATATTTTACCCAAACTTTCCCCTTGAGGAACTCGTAAACCAAGAATGAGTGCGGTCTATGTCTAACGTAAACCGTAGAGCTTCACGATATTACGATCTTGGATTTCTGTTAATACACGAATCTCACTCGTAAAACTTTTTAGATTCCTTAGGTCCCCATCTTGTGATGAAATAAACCTTTTCACAAAGAACAACTTGACCACTTGGCGGCTCGACTTTGTACACCACAATCGTAACCTCCCTCGCTTGATGATGTACGTGGAGTTGAAATTTTCGTGGCCTCAATGATGTTTTCATACACCATCTTCCCATCATAAATCCATATTGTGAACAAATTTACATTTTGAACATCTCTTCTGGTCATCTGTTTTGCTCTTGACGCATCAGTATGAAAATAAGAATACATGCCACCAAATATCAACAAAAAGAAACAGGCGCTCAAAGAGGAAGTGTGACGAGAGCACTACACGTACATTTTTTCTTTCTAACATTGGCTCCATTGGGACAAGGCGTCAAACCAGAATATTTCCACACAAGCCTTTATT
Organism: Panax ginseng; assembly: GCA_020205605.1. NCBI lineage: Eukaryota > Viridiplantae > Streptophyta > Magnoliopsida > Apiales > Araliaceae > Panax > Panax ginseng. The sequence goes on along the minus strand of CM035145.1, from coordinate 130,982,238 downwards.
ATGTTCCAAAGAAGATAAAGGAGCTTCTTGAAAAGCTTTGATGTTGGGAAGAGGCCCTGAAAGCCGATTATAGGATATATCAATAGATGTCAAACTCAACATTCCATGGAAATTCGATTCAATAGAACCAAAGATCTCATTATGTGAAAGATTCAAATTCACTAGTTTCCCTAGCTCTCCAATTTGTCGTGGTAGCACATCCATCAACAAGTTCTGACTAAGGTCCATATTTTCTAGATTTTTCAAGTTACTTAGTTCATACAGAATACCCTTCTGAAAACTATTCATGCTCAAATTCAAGCTCTGAAGATTCATGCGATGCTTTAATTGTTTTGGAATCGGATAGCTCAAATTATTCTTTGCAAAGTTAAGATTCCATAACTTGGGCAACAAGCCAATCTCAGGAGGAATATAGCCAGAAAGATTATTGTCTTGTAGCATAAGGTAAAATAATGACCTTATATTTCCAAAACTTTTGGGAATTTTACCTGCTATATGATTTGATGAGAGATCAAGTAGAACCAACTGAGTTACTTTGCCAAACTCGGGTGGTATCCTTCCAGTGAGATTATTTTTGGCTATCTTTAAGGTTCTGAGATTCTTACAGAGACCCCACTTTAGTGACAAATCACCGTAAAACCTGTTATTACTCAAATCAATATAGTACAACTTTGGGTATATGCCAAAATCTTCTGATATATTTCCTGTAAATTGGTTTCCACCAAGCCCAAGTCTGTATAAGCTTGTACAGTTCTTCAAGCTTTTAGGGATCGGACCTGTTAAAAAGTTGTTACTTACACTAGACCTTTCAAGTAATCCCCCACGACATATATCTTGTGGTAGATGACCTGTGAGCATGTTTTCACCTATTTGAAATACTTTTAGATATGTAAGATTATTCAGTTCTGGAGGAATGGAACCAGTGAGGTGATTTGTGAATAATGTTAGGCCAACAAGGGATTTCAACTTCCCCAAACTTGAAGGTATTGATCCCGTGAGATTGTTGTAACCCAAAGACAATTCCTCAAGAGACCTTAGCTTCCCTATCTCTTTCGGGATAGAGCCTACGAGTAAATTATGATTGAGATAGAGAATGGTTAGGTTGCCCAAGCTCCCTATGGTAGATGGTATTAATCCCGTGAGATTGTTGGTAGATAAATCCAATTCCTCAAGAGAGCTGAGCATTCCAATTTCTTGCGGAATGGAACAACTGAGCTGGTTCGAAATCATGTTGCAGATTCTAAGGTTTGTGAGCAACCCTATCTCGTGAGGAATGGTCCCAGTGAGGTGATTTTTCGACAAGTCAAGTTTAGTAAGAGACCTTAGCTTCCCTATCTCTTTCGAGATAGAGCCTACGAGTAAATTTTGATAGAGATAGAGAATGGTTAGGTTGCCCAAACTCCCTATGGTAGACGGAATTGATCCCATGAGATTGTTGTTATTCAAACCCAATTCCTCAAGAGAGATGAGCATTCCAATTTCTTGCGGAATGGAACCATTGAGTTGGTTCGTAAACATGTAGCAGATTCTAAGGTTTGTGAGCAACCCTATCTCGCGGGGAATGGTCCCAGTGAGGTGATTTTCTGACAAGTCAAGTTCAGTGAGAGACCTTAGCTTCCCTATCTCTTTCGGGATAGACCCTACGAGTAAAATTTTTATAGAGATAGAGAACGGTTAGGTTGCCCAAGCTCCTTATGGTAGACGGTATTGATCCCGTGAGATTGTTGTTATACAAAGCCAATTCCTCAAGAGAGTTGAGCATTCCAATTTCTTGCGGAATGGAGCCACTGAGTTGGTTCGAAAGCAGTTGGCAGATTCTAAGTTTTTTGAGCAACCCTATCTCGCGGGGAATGGTCCCAGTGAGGTGATTTTTCGACAAGTCAAGTTCAGTGAGAGACCTTAGCTTCTCTATCTCTTTCGGGATAGAGCCTACGAGTAAATTTTGATAGAGATAGAGAATGGTTAGGTTGCCCAAGCTCCCTATGGTAGATGGTATTGATCCTGTGAGATTGTTGGCATACAAAGTCAATCTCTCAAGAGAGCTGAGCATTCCAATTTCTCGCGGAATGGAACCATTGAGTTGGTTCCCATACATGTTGCATATTCTAAGGTTTGTGAGCAACCCTATCTCATAAGGGATAGGCCCATAGAATGAGTTGTCGGAAATGTCAAGGCTTATGAGTTGTGGGAAGGATGAGAAATTAAGATGGTGAAGCGTACCTTTTAAACTGTAACTTGTGAGGTTTATATGGGATGCATGAGTTCCAGTTTCGTCGCAACCAATCCCAGTCCAATCATTGCAAGGGCTGCTGCTTCCAACCCACGAGGACAACGATTGGCTCCGGTTGTGATCGAGGCTGGCTTTCCATGTCAAAAGAGCAGCTGCTTCATCTTCTAGTTGTATTTGTTTTGAAGAAGAAATGAGTAGAATGGCGACTATGAAAAAGACTTGTAAAAAAGGGTGGTGATTCATTGCTTACAAGTATTAATTATGAAGGGAAATGGTTTTGATGAGTGATTTTTTAGTGTTAGGATATGGGGTATTTATTTAAAAATTCAGATAAATGATTGCCGTGCGTGCTACTCATGTCTGATTTTTCCTTGTGGTCCAGCCAGAGTACCCCATGACATGATCGATGTTTCTGTCTTTGGAGAGAAATTATAGAATATAAAATACTGGTGTCGCCACTATACTATATATATTTACTAAGTAGTAAATAGAGTTTTAATTAAAATTCGAAAAATACTACGTTACCTAATGATTTTTTGCAACCTAAAATAACTTACAATCACACATAACAATTATCATAATTTACCATATCACCACAATAACAATTATTATTATTATTATTATTATTATTATTATTATTATTATTATTACCTTACAGCCCCAACTGGTTTTCACTTCCAAACCAATGTCTTCTTTTTATTTTGTCTTTTCACAAATCATGAGGCCACCCAATAAACAGACAACTCCAAGTTATTGAAGTTGTTATCTGTTGCAAATAAAAAGATATAAAAATTTAATATTAAAAATAAAAATAATAATATATTTAAAGTTATAGAGAGAGAAAATATAAAAAATGTATGACTCAAATACACACAACTTCCGCGACAAGTCGTCTCATGGAGACTTTATAATATTGATAGATCAGCTTTATCCATAAATAAAGAGCTCAGAATCCATTATACATTTACATCTTTTGCTTTTAAATTTGTCCACCTTCAACACCACTCTTTATCCTAAATTCCTAATCTTTTCCACTTCAATACACTCTTTTGATATTTGACTTTCGGAGTTATCGGATGTAGATAATAAATGTCTACGAAATTAATATAATTAATTTTTTATTTGATTGATCAAATTAAACATAAAATCTCAATAATAAATATTATTGTTTTAAAAAATTAAATTGTTTCCAAATGATATAGAAAAAGTAATAAATTATTACTATTAGTATCATAATTATTATTATTATTATTATTATTATTATTATTATAATGATTACTATTATTATTATTATTATTAATATTACTATTATAGTTATAATAATAATAATTATGACTCCCTCCGTCCCAAATTAATTGCTCAGTTTTGACTTTTTTAAGTCAAATTGACTATTTTTAGAGTTAATAATTAAGCATATATAAATATATTTCTAAAATTATAAAAATTGGGATTAGTAATAAATTGTATATACTTTCTTTTGGTTATAATCTCTTCACCTATATTTTAGCAAAAAATAATAAAAGATTAGTTTTAAAATGGTCAATTTGACTTTAAAAAAGCTCAAACCGAAGAATTAATTTGGAGACGGAGGGTATTATTATTATATTATAATTACTATAATAATAATAATAATAATAATAATAATTATAATTATAATTATAATTATAATTATTGTTGTTATTATTATTACTATAGTTCATTAGTTCTTAAGATTTATGAGAAACACATGGTTGGTTTCCGACATGGGTGCTCATTTTTCCATGCCGTGCAAAACCGTCAAGAGACTGCCCTACATGCTGCATATTTTTCAATCCTCAACTTTGTATTCTTTCAAATGACCCCAAGTCTTCAAGCCCAGTCAACTTGAAGTAGCAAACATTCATCACCGGTCAGTCCACATTTTTTTCTACACGCATGCTGCATATTTTTCAATCATGATTTTTTTTCCTTCCAGTTTTGGATTCTTCATTGAAAATAAAGGGAAACGATGTGGCTACAACTAATCCGGTTTGAGTGAATCCAACTTCAACCTATAAATTTTATATAGCTTTTCATTGCATTGAGTATAAAAAATATAACATTAATCATTACAATAAAAAGCTACAGAACTTATCAATACAATAATAAGTTATACAACTTCTAATGTGAGTGCTTCTGTGTTGGGAATATTCTGCCCATATATGGGTTCGTTTGAAATCATATTTTGACCCAAAGGTTAACCTATTAGGTCTATGGTAACTAAGATTTCGTATTTAATGTCGTTGGTGTTTGAGGTTTAGATTTGTAGAGTACTGTGATATAACTGGATTTGAGTATTAGGTATGGATTTCGTACTCTGTTACTTTGATTATTTTGTATTATCTATATATTTTGATATCTCGTTATTTGTAATATTTTTCTTATGTTTTTGTTGGCACCCTTGAATATATATTTGATTTTTGGTAGCTTGAGTATTGTGTGGAGAGAATCTTTAGAGTTACTGGATGAAGTGATCGTTGCTTGACAAAAACGCCAAGAGGCTGCCCTACATGAACAAGGTGTAGATTTTTCTATTTTGCATTTTGGATTCTTTCAATTGACCCCAAGTCTTCTAGCCCAGACCCCAAGTCCACGTACGTAGTACATTTTTTCCCCTATTTTTTATTTGCTCACCAGGCCTATAGTGACGGTCATGACCGTAGCTATAGGTGTTTGATGTTTTATATGATTCTATAGCTACAGTCAACGACCCTAGCTATAGCCCTCCTATTTTTTCTTATAAAAAATAATAATAATAATTTTTTTATTCAACAAACACAATAAAATGTTGTGTAACAATCATAAACAAATTTATGTCATATCTAAAATCATTTACATCACAATTGTTAAATACATCAAATCATAGTTAATCAAAAGTAAAATAAAAAGAATATGCATAGAGATAACAAAAAAAATTCTAAACGCATTTCGATGACCTCCAAATTGAGAACAATCCTTTCTTTTAACATCAACTCCAAAAGTAAGTTCTCAACTGCAAATACAAACATGAAGAAAGTAAGTTTATATATATAATTTAAAGTCTATATAATCTGAACGCTATAAAATAAACTGAGTATCCACAATAATTATAAGAGCACACATTTTAAATCCATATTCCATAGAGCTGAGGGATAGTTGGTGCATGTATAACATATACTAGAAATATCATTGTAAAAGGTCTGAAATCTGATTACTGATCCTTAATTCTATTTAGGAAATTAAGTATTCTTGAAAATATGTGGCTATAGTTCTTAAGATTTATGATTCTCTAACATGATTTCGACTAAATTTGGTTCGATTTGGACTTGAGATTTTGAAACGTCAGGATTTATTGAAAGGGAAATGATTGACTCCGGTCGTCATCTTAATTTCCATGTCAAATGACAGTTGTACTTGTTTTGAAAAAGAAATGAGAAACACCATTGCTTATGGTCATGTTTTCATTCCTACATGGGTGCTGATTTTTCCATGCTTGTTCTTCCTACATGGTCATGATTTTGAAGGGAAATGAATTTGATGAAGGGATGAGTGATTTTTAAATGAAACAAATAAACTCGGTTGGTTTACTACATGGGTGTTCATAAATTTGTTTTAGAAATCATAAATTAATCTTCCTAACTGGACTTTTAAAATAAGTAAATTACAATTTAATATTCTAGAAACACGCGTCTGGGGCATGCAACAAATGACACTTAAGTGACAAGAAAAGTGTACATAGTTGTGGGAAGGAAAGAAAAGTGGAATAATCCCATTTTTTAAAAAATTTAATCTTCATGAAAACACAATTGAATTATAAAAGTTAAGCTAATATCTTTTTTTTTATTTCTTTTGAAAAGTTAAATGTTCTTTAATATATAATTTATTAATTGAATTAATTAAAATTAAGCAGTCCTGTGGGAACTCCTGTATTGTTTTTATATATTTAAGGAATGAAAGATGAAACCTTAATTTTATTCTAACATGATAAGTTCAATGCTCGAGTAAAATCCTTATGTGTTCTGCAACACCTTAGAAAAATGATAATTAATTCACGCGATATCAAAATTGAATGAATTCAAAGCTTGTTTTATTTTTTATTTTTTCGTCCTGTTCAATTTGAAGAAGAAAGAAAAGTTATTTGACTTCATCTTCCTATTTCTATTTAGGAAATTAAGTATTCTTGAAAATATGTGGCTATAGTTTATTTAAGTTTTCCATGTCAAGTGACAGTTGTACTTGTTTTGAAGGAGAAATGAGAAACACATGGTTGGTTTCCTACATGGGTGCTCATTTTTCCATGCCGTGCAAAACCGTCAAGAGACTGCCCCTACATGGTGCACATTTTTCAATCTTCAACTTTGGATCCTCTCAAATGACCCCAAGTCTTCAAGCCACTGTTCCAGTAGTGGAAGCAGAGCGGTTTTATAGGAGGGGAGGGGAGGGAGGGGGGGAGGAAAAATTTTTAACCAGACATACTAATTTTTTAGATTCGTTTGACAGGTCATAACATGTCCCAAAAATGACCGGACACACTAATTTTTTATTTTGATTTTAAAATTTCTTTTCATGATTAGATTTGCCCAAGCTCTTTAATTAGCTATATAAAGCATATATGTATATAGTTTGGGTCTTGGCTTTGCTTAATTCCTAGTTTTTAGCAAAAACAGTCCTAAGAGGACTTTTAGCGAACATGTTATGTGCACCACTTTAACAATCAGATTTCTTAGCCATTTCTTTGTGTTCCAACCTCAATTAAATCATCCTTATTACTCACTTTTACTAATAACTATACTCCGTGTCACTAATTCAAATAAAAGCTAACTGATTTATACCATAATTGTGGCGCCCCAAAATTAGGTATACATCACCCATCTTAGGTCGCCAGGATACATGGTATGAATTCAAATACAACTTCTAATACAACTGTCGGTATACAATACGACAAAACATAAACTCATGAGTTTGAATACAAATATTGTCTACTAGAGATTATACAAACTCAAAAGGAGTCCTCATTACAATTATTATCACACTATTTCACAGAATAGTGAGGACTACTAATGCCATATCATCTGGACCATCACTCCGTTTCCCGACTCGTCCCAAATTATATTCTCATTTCACAGAGAAACAAAGAAAGAAAAGGGTGAGCTCAACTAGCCCAGTAAGAAATATTATGACTAAGATAATGCAGAATAAATTATCATTAGTCTCCAACAATGTTAAACTGATAAAATATAATAGACATCAAGTTTAATTGCAACGGAACAAGCAATCCATTAAAATAGTCAAGTAGAAAATAAAATCTACTATCTTTTATGATTTAAAAGGTTTTTCATCACTTTTATCGCTGAGACTCAGCTTAATAAATATTCCACATCATCAAATCATCCATGCACTACGGCAAAGGATATTCTTTAGTATCACGACCACAATTATCCATGCACTACGGGCCAAGAATATTTGTGTATTCATTAATGGTTATGATCATGCCAACAACTGTCCATCAATGCACTACGGGCCAATGAGGACTTTTACCACATCATTTGTAACATTACTGTCATGATTACACCGAATAATCTATGGTCATAATCATACCAAGTCCATCTATGCACTACAGGCCACAGATAACTTTCAACAAAATATAAACATGAGGATGATGACAATGATATAAGAATTCAATAAAACAAGTTCAAGAATTAATTTATCTAGGAACTGATAACGTCCCAAATTGTCAACATGATCTCGCTTTGTAGAGTAAAATTCAAGAATGCTCGTAAGAATAGTTCCATGAAAAAATCTTTGGATGAAGCGCAAATATCAAGGATATTTCACTAATTTCATGGAGTATAGAAATCAAAACTTTAACCAATTGAGAGTATAATAAGGAATGGAATAACAAAAGAAATCACCAGCGTGCGGTGAGAGCCGCATGAATAGTTATTCAACGAGAATAATAAAAGACGAGAACCGAGTCGAGCAAAATTTGCATAGACGGGATGTTCCAACAGAGAATAATAAAAAGATTTTAACCGGTCCTGTAAAAACACATGCATGTGATGTTCCAACGAATAATAATAAAGAGCGGAACCGAGTCCATGTAAAACACACACGATGTGGATGTTCCAATGTAATAATAATAAAGATTTTAACTGAGTCCATTAAAACACACACAGACGTGATGTTCCAAATGAATAATAGAAGAATGTCACCAAGTATAGGGTAGATCACAGATATCAAAGTTATTCCAATGTAATAATAAGCAATGGAATAACAACGATTTCTCTTCATGAATAAGAAAGAATAACACCCCTTACCGTAAAAGAAACTGGATATAAGAGTAGGAAAGTAGCATAATACTTTTCTATAGTTTCTCTATAATTTCTCTCTCTAAAGCTTCAAAGGTGAATTAAGAAGAAAAAATAATGAAGGAATGAGCTTATTTATAGAAAAATAGATTGCATAAGAACTAACTCATGAATCAGTCTGGATTGATTTACTTTAATCTGACGGTCCCATAATTAAAGCAAAATCTTTTAAATAAAATATAATATATTTTATATATAATATATATATATATATATATACATGTGTTTTTTTCAAAAATCACAGAGATTCATCCTGTGAATCCAATATCAATTCAATCTCTCTCTCTCTCTTTATATATATATATATATATATATATATATATATATATATATATATAAAAAAGTTAACAAAAGTTAATATATAAATATATATAATAGTCTCAATAATGCACTCTCCCACCAGACAATCCAATTCCATTTTCTTTGCTTTCCTGTGACCCCCACCACCACCACCACCACCACCACCACCACCACCATTTTAAAACATGTGACATATTATATATATAATACGTATATATATATATATATATATATATATATATATAAAAGCTGAAACAACTTCTACCGGCAGGTTTTGAAAAATGGGTAAATAGGGGTCCATAAAATAAGCAAAATTTACAATAATTACTATAACAATAATTGAACAAAAGCGAGTGACTTCTCACATAAGCATCAATAATCAATACTGGTAAGCTATCTTTATGCAACTACGCGTATTCTTCGTACTTTTAACACTGGTGTTTCAACAGATTAACGGTAAAACTTTCGCCGTTATTTTCATAAAAATATTTTTGTCGTTTTCTCGATCCGACAATAATTACATTGTAGGGTCCACCAATGATTGTCTTTGTTATTTAATATTTCTGTTAAAACAAATATTCTTGACCAATCGAATATTATATAACAACTTGCGTACTTTTTGCAAAATTTATAAATATTACCCACAACTATAACATTATATCAATTTTACTCCATAATATTCAAAAATAATATTTATAAAAATTCATCTTTATTTAAAAAGTTGGGGTTTTACAATCTCCCTTCTTATGAAATTTCGCCCTCGAAATTAGAATACGATACACAGTATATCGAAGATGTAAGGATACCTTGATTTCATTTCAGATTCTAACTCCCAAGTCATTTCCTCAACATCGTGGTTTCTCCACAAAACTTTGACTTGAGGTATAACCTTGGTGCGTAGAATATGTTCCTTCTTATCCAAGATTTGAACAGGAACCTCTTCATACGTCAAATCTTCCGCTATTTCGTCCGGTTCTAACTCAATAATGTGGTTCGGGTCTTCCACATATTTACGTAGCATGGATATGTGAAAAACGTTATGAACATGAGACATACTTGGCGGTAAAGCGAGTCTATAAGCCACAGTTCCTACTCGATCAAGGATTAAAAATGGGCCGATGAATCGAGGATTGAGCTTTTCTCTCTTTCCAAATCTCGTAACTCCTTTCCATGGAGCAACACGTAACAACACATGATCTCCTATATCGAATTCCACGTCCTTTCGATGAAGATCAGCATAACTCTTTTGTCGATCTTGTGAGATTTTTATACGTTGCCGGATCGTTTGAATCTTTTTCGTAGTCATACGCATCAACTCCTCGGTCCCAACAACGTTGCTTCACCCACCTCATCCCAAAGATATCTTTGGAAACGACATTTTCTTCCATACAACGCTTGAATGGAGCCATGCCAATACTTGCTTGATAACTGTTGTTGTAGGAAAACTCCACCAATGGTAAGAACTTGTCCCAACTTCCTTGAAATCAAGGACAAAGAGTCTTAATAGATCTTCAAGAGTTTGAATAGTCCTCTCCGACTGTCCAGTCCATCCGAGGATGATATGCCGAGCTAAATCGTAAATCTGTACCCTAGCTTTGCGCAAACTAACCCAAAATTGTGAAGTGAATCTTGGGTCTCGATCGAAACTATGGATCTTGGCATACCATGCGATCTTACAATCTCGTTTATGTACATATTGAGCAAGACGTTCAAGTGTATAAGTTTCTCGTATCGGTAAGAAATGAATGAGGACTTGGTCAATCTATCAACAATGACCCAAATCGCATCTATACCTTGAGAAACCTTAGGAAGGCCGGTAAAAAATCCATGGTAATGTGCTCCCCACTTCCATTCTGGAATTTCAAGTGGTTGCAATGGACCTTTTGGTACTTGATGCTCCGCCTTGACTTCTTGACACGTTAGACACCTTGAGATAAACAGCGCTATCTCTCTCTTCATATTGCCCCACCAAAATGTATGTCAAAGATCATGATACATTTGGTACTCCCCGAGATGGATTACAAAGCGGTGTGTTATGCGCCTCCATCATGATTTTATACTTTAAATCGGGGTTGTTAGGAACACAAAGTGCAGAGTTGACTCAAGTATTCCTTCTTCATCGATTCTTGCTTCCTAAGCATAACACCTTCTTGCACTTTCTTCCTCATACGCATCGCCTCAGTCCAGAGGCTTGGCGGCTTTAACTTTATCAATTAAAGTCGGTTCTACTCAGTATATTCGCCATCATCACATGGGTCCCCAGAGTCTTTAACTCTATCTCCATCCTTTGCAAGTCACACAAAATGGGCCTTTGTGTTGACAATATCGTGCTCGTGCTTGCATATGATCTTCTACTCGATCGCGCGGCTACCACGTTCGCTTTTCTAGGATGGTATTGGATGGTATGATCATAATCTTTCAGCAGCTTCAAGCCAACGTCGTTGTCGCATGTTGAGTTTCTTTTGAGTGAAGAAATATTTGAGGCTTTTATGATCCGTAAAGATCTCCACCTTCTCTCCCCATACAAGTAATGCCTCCAAATTTTAAGTGCGAAGACAACAACTGCTAACTCTAGGTCATGAGTAGGATAATTCCTCTCATATTCTTTGAGTTAATCGTGAGGCATAGGCTATAACTTTCCCATGTTGCATGAGAACACATCCCTAACCCTTTGCTCAAGCATCACCAGATGACAAATCCTCCGAACCGGATGGTATTGTCAGAACAGGTGCTGAAATGAGTCTCCTCTTGAGTTCTTGAAAACTCTTCTCACATTCCTCGCTCCAACCGAACTTTTTATCTTTTCGAGTCAGCTGAGTTAGTGGAGTAGCGATTCGAGAAAACCCTTCTACGAATCTCCGATAATAACTAGCTAAGCCGAGAAAGCTACGTACTTCGGTCACTGATTTAGGTTGCTCCCAGCTTTGAATAGCTTCAATCTTTCTTTGGGTCAATGAGATATCCATGACTTGATACCACGTGCCCAAGGAATGCTAATTCCTCGCCGCGAACTCGCATTTCTTCAACTTGGCATAAAGCTTGTATTCACGAAGCTTTTGGAGTATCAGCCTCAAGTGTTGCTCATGATCTTCACGGCTTTTGGAATAAATAAGGATGTCATCAATAAAGACGACCACAAAGTGATCCAAATATTCCTTGAATACTCGGTTCATCATATCCATGAAGGCAGCAGGAGCATTAGTCAATCCAAAGGACATGACTAGGAATTCATAATGCTCGTACTGAGTTCTGAAAGCCGTCTTTGGAATGTCATCGGTTCTAATCTTCAATTGGTGATATCCGGAACGAAGATCAATCTTTGAAAAGAATTTGGCTCCTTGCAACTGGTCAAACAGTCATCAATACGTGGCAATGGGTACCTATTTTTGATGGTGACATGATTCAACTCCCGATAATCAATACAAAGTCGCATACTCCCATCTTTCTTCTTCACGAATAGAACAGGAGCACCCCAAGGAGAAGTACTAGGACGAATAAAGCCAATGTCTAACAATTCCTGCAGTTGAGTTTTTAACTCCTGAAGTTCAATAGGAGCCATTCGATATGGGGATTTAGAAATGGGTTTTGTCTTAGGGTTCAAGTCGTCGATACAAAATTCAATTTCACGCTTTGGGGGTAGGCCAGGAAGTTCTTCAGGGAATACGTCAGGAAATTCATTAACAATAGAAATATTATTCAAAACTGACGTATTTTTGTTTAGATTTGTGACATGAGCTAAGAAAGCTTGACATACGTTTTTCAATAAACGAATAGCTTTTTGGCTTGAGATGACAGTGATTGATTTTAATGGTTTGGTTGCTTGAATTCGCATAATAGGTCGATTAGGAATATGAAAGCTAACAACCTTACGGAAATAATCAATTTTTGCATATGAGTAGTTAACCAATCAATCCCTAGAATTACATCAAATGCAAGTATTTTTAATGCAATAAGATCGACAGGTAATGTGTGGGTACCAACTTGAACCAAACAAGACTTATAAACCGTGGATGTAATGAAGGTTTCTCCCAACGGAGTTTCCACAGATAAGTCAAAGTCTGATTTCTCCGGAGTCAAATTTAATCGTTGAGCTCAAGTAGGAGAAATAAAAGAATGGGTAGAACCCAGTATCAAATAAAGTGTAGACTTATTTAGAGTTTATGATAAGCTTACCCGTGATGACCTCATTCGGGTTCCTTGCTTTCTCTGGAGGTCACAACAAACGCTTCTCCTTGCACTACCGACTTTGACTTTTCTGGGATGACCTTTGGTGCCTCCATCCTAATTTGAATTTGTCTTCTATGAGCGACAAAATCGGGCTAAGTGACCTTATCTTCCACAATTATAAAATGTTTTGACGACATCGCGCAATTTGGACCGATGTGTCCCTCCTCTCCGCATTTGAAGCATATGATGAAGTGGTCTTTCTCCTTCCTTAACAACGGGTCTTTGGTCTTTGACGTCTTTCCATCATTGTTGAATCTCCTCTTCTTGAAATGTCCATTCTTATTGTTTTGGCCACGATTACCACCGAAGTGGTTACCATTTCGCCTTGTTGATTCCCTCACGTTTGTTGTCACCGCTTCGATGATCGCTCTCCTTTGGTATTATCATTTTCTTGGCCGCTTCTTTTGGTTACGTTGACTCGTTATCGCGCTCCACCAATCGAGCCCTATTTACAACATCTCGAATACAAACACGGTTTATGAGAAATAAGATGTTGACGTATCTCGACTTTAAACCTCTTAAAAACATTCGCGCCATTCTCTCTTCATTATCCACTAAGTGGGATGCAAATCGGGATAACTCCGCAAATTTTGCCTCGTATTGCGACACGATCATATTATTTTGCTCCAATTTGATATACTCCACCTCCTTCATGTGACGAATACTTTCGGAAAGTATTTGTCGTTGAATGCAACTCTTGGAACTTCTTCCAAGACATCTTGATCTGGCGGAGTTGAGTACGTTTTTACCGATTCCCACTAGTAATCTCTTCCTCCATGCAATATAACACACGTGAAAGGAACCTTTTGCTCCTCGGAGTATCCCAAGACATCAAATATCTTGGTGATCTGCTTTATCCATGCTTTCGCAATAAGTGGTTTTGGCTCTCCCTTAAACTCCGGTGGTCCCAGCTCCTTGAACTATTTAACGGTGACCGCCCGAGAGTTTCTAGTGTTTCCACCTACATTTTGGACAGGAGCCGCTCTCGCCTGCTGTTGCATGAATTGCATAAAGCCTCTGAACAATCCATCATTCATCATTTGGTCAGTGTTGTTGTTTGCATGAGGATTGTCGCCTTCCTGATGCACATTCTCCTAATTATTGATATGTGGAGACTCAACGGTCTCTTGTGCTCCATTGCTATTCTCAACATTTTCGTATGTCATTTTCAGATACTGCCACAAAACAAAGGTTAATTGACATATAACATAATATCTCTAAACTCGACCAACCAATTTAAATACAAAATAAATTTAAGTAGGTCCTACTTAGCGAAGAATTCCCGTCTCTCCCTCCTAGCTCTAGTCTCACATCTTAGCAGGGATCATATCCTAAGCTCGATACCAATGTGGTGACGCCCCAAAATTAGGTATACATCACCCATCTTGGGTGCCAGACATACATGTATGCAATTCAAATACAACTTCTAATACAATTGTTGTATACAATACGACAAAACATAAATCATGAGTTTGAATACAAATATTGTCTACTAGAGATTATACAAACTCAAAAGGAGTCCTCATTACAATTATTATCACACTATTTCACAGAATAGTGAGGACTACTAATGCTATCATCTGGAACATCACTCCGTTCCCTGACTCGTCCCAACTATATTCTCATTTCCTGAAGAGAACAGTGAAAGAAAGGGTGAGCTCAACTAGCCCAGTAAGAAATATTATGACTAAGATAATGCAGAATAAATTATCATTAGTCTCCAACAATGTTAAACTGATAAAATATAATAGACATCAAGTTTAACTGTAGCGGAACAAGCAATCCATTAAAAGAGACAAGTAAAAAATAAAATCTACTATCTTTTATGATTTAAAAGGTTTTTCATCACTTTTATCGTTTGAGACTCGACAATAAATATTCCACATCATCAAATCACCCTGCACTACTTCCCAAGGATATTCTTTAGTATCACGACCACAATTATCCATGCACTACGGGCCAAGAATATTTGTGTATTCATTAATGGTCATGATCATGCCAACAATCGGCCCATCAATGCACTACGGACAATGAGGACTTTTACAACATCATTTGTAACATTACGGTCATGATTACACCGAATAATCTATGCCACAGATGACTTTCAACAAAATATAAACATGAGGATGATGACAATGATATAAGAATTCAATAAAACAAGTTCAAGAATTAATTTATCTAGGAACTGATAACGTCCAAATTGTCAACATGATACTGCTTTGTAGAGTAAAATTCAAGAATGCTCAGAAGAATGGTTGCATGAAAAAAATACTGGATGAAGCTCAAATATCAAGGATATTTCACTAATTTCATGGAGTATAGAAGTCAAAACTTTAACCAATTGAGTATAATAAATAATAGATTAATAAAAGAAATCATCATGCATGCGGTACTTGATAGATAGTTATTCCAACGGAATAATAATAATCTTAACTAGGTCGGGCAAAATTTGCACAAGCGGGATGTTCCAACGAGAATAATAAAGATTTTAACTAGGTCCGGTGTAAAACACACACGAACATGATGTTCCAATGTAATAATAATAAAGACGGAACCAGTCCGTGTAAAACACATGCATACGATGTTCCAATAGAATAATAATAAAGATTTTAACCAGTCCTGTAAAACACACAGACGAGGATGTTCCAACAAAATAATAGAAGAATGTCACCAAGTATAGGGTAGATCACAGATACAAAGTTATTCAACGAGAATAATAAGCAATGGAATAACAACAGATTCTCTTCATGAATAAGAAAGAATAACACCCCTTACCGTAAAAGAAACTGGATATAAGAGTAGGGAAGTAGCAGAATACTTTTCTATAGTTTCTCTATAATTTCTCTCTCTAAAGCTTCAAAGGAATTAAGTAAGAAAATAATGAAAGAATGAGCTTATATTTATAGAAAAATGGATTGCGTAATAACTAACTCATGAGCAGTCCGGATTGATTTACTTTAATCGAACGGTCCATAATTAAAGCAAAATCTTTTAAATAAAATATAATATATTATATATATAATATATATATATAACATGTGTTTTTTTTTAAAAATCACAGGATTCATCCCATGAATCCAATATCAATTCAATCTCTCTCTCTCTTTCTCTCTCTATATATATATAACAAAGTTAACATATATATAAAATAAAAGTTAACAAAAGTTAATATATAAATATATATAATAGTCTCAATAATGCACTCTCCCACCGCATAATCCAATTCCATTCCATTTTCTTTGCTTTCCGTGAACCCCCCCCCACCACCACCACCACCACCACCATCATTTTAAAACATGTGACATATTATATATATATATATATATATATATATATATAAACTGAAACAACTTCTACCGACAGTTTTGAAAAATGGGTAAATAGGGGTCCATAAAATAAGCAAAATTTACAACAATTACTATAGCAATAATTGAACAAAAGCGGAGTTACTTCTCACGTAAGCATCAATAATCAATATTATGTCTTTCTTTGTAACTACGCTGGCGTATTCATCGTACTTTTAACACCGGGTATTTCAACAGCTTAATTTGGTAAAACTTCCGTTTTTATTTTCATAAAAATATTTTTGTCATTTTCAATCGACAATAATTACATTGTGGGGTCCACCAATGATTGTCTTGGTTATGCGAATATTCCTCGTTAAAACGAATATTCCCGATCAATCGAATATTATATAACAACTTGCGTACTTTGCAAAATTTATAAATATTACCCACAACTATAACATTATATCAATTTTACTCCATAATATTCAAAAATAATATTTATAGAAAATTCATCTTTATTTAAAAAGTTGGGGTTTTACAATAATTATGGCAAAACGATTAAACGAGTACAGCGGCGATTCAATTTTCATGGGCATCCCAAACACCACAAGACTTGAGGCATAAGTGTAAGATAATCACAATATAAATAAAGCACCCAGTGCTAAACTAGACCACTATTAGAAGCTAAAATAAAAAAAAAACCTAAAAATTTTAACTCCAGTCACAAAATACAAACTTTATGATCTAAAATTGAGTAAATAATTGATGAAATAAGAAAAACTCACCACGCATTCTTTGAATCTGTTGCACTAAAAAATCGTAAATCGAACTTCCTCCGTGTTAGATTCGGTTTCCAATTTCACTGCAATTCAATTACTCAAACATGAATAAAGGCATGAAGCGACATGGAAATAAGTAGAAGTAGTGAACTTAACCAAATGGCGGTGATTTATTACCTGCTTGCTCTCCTTTCACGGCGCTTCATGCGCCCTCACTTCCCACCGCCACCCCTATCTACTGCTGAACCACCACCTCATCAAGGCAGTTGCCCCGCCCACTAGTTCCGCCAACGCATCTGTTCGTAACTAAAAGTTTAAAGAGTAAATGGGTGTTTGATAAAACTGAATGAATTTGATCTGAATCTGAATGAAGAAAGTTGTTTGATAATTGACATGTCTGAAACATCTGAATAACATATTTTTATTATTTTTCCCCTCTACAAAAATTCAAAAAATTGTTGTAAATTTGTTTAATATTACTTAATATAATAATTAATATTGTAAAAAAAAAGTTCATTCAGCCAAAAAAATTGGACTAAACCAATTAACTCAAAATCAAACAGCCCCCAAGTACGATCTAAATCCAAAACAAACGCACTGAATGGTTGAATCGGTCAGCCATTTAGCTACAATCAAACAGCCCCCAAATACGATCTAAACTAAAGCTTGTTCTTATTTATTTAGAAAAAGAGCATCTCAATAAATTTGTTTTAGAAATCATAAATTAATCTTCCTAACTGGACTTTTAAAATAAGTAAATTACAATCTAATATTATAGAAAATAAGGGCCTATATGTAGGGCTGTTCATTTGGATCGGTTTTTTCGATTTTCCTAACCGGACCGAATTGGTCGATTCGGTATAAAAAAGAACCGATCCGGTTTGGTACAAAAAAACCGGTATATACCGATTTTTCAGTACCGGTTCCAGTTACCTATTTCAGAAGTTTGGTATGTACCAAACCGAACCGGTTCAAATCATTTTTTAAAAAATATTTCATTTAGCTTTGTAAAATTTGATTAAAGTCTCCTCTATTTATAAAATTGAACTATAGAACTAACATAAGAAAATACATAATAGAATACTTGGGACTTGAAGGAAATTTGAACACAAATTAGACAATGTGGGATATTGGTAAGACAAGAGAATAACATATAGTCAAGTCCCACATTGGTTAACTTGTAAAAGTCCAAGGAAGTTTTTCTTATAAAAAGACTTCAAAGTGAAACCTTAATAGTCAAGTCCCACATTGGTTCACTTTTAAAAGTCTAAGGAAGTTTTCTTTATAAAAAAACCTTAATAGTCAAATCCCACTTTTGTTATAAAATGAAACCTTAGTAGTTAGTGGTAAATATATGCTTTGACTATCAAGTGAGACCTTAATAGCCAAGTCTCACATTGGAAAGTCTAAGGAAGTTTTGCTTTATAAAAACACTATCAACTTTTAATAGTTGGTGGTTTACAAGTTTTATATTGATTAAATTGGTAAAAGTAAAAGAAATTAGATAAACTAAATTATTTATCAATAAGTTGGGAAAGATTTGCTCTTAAGTTAGAATAAAAGTCTTAATTAATTGGATAGAATATGGTTGTTTGCAAGTCCCACATTGATTAGTTAATTTATAAAAAGTCTAAGGAAATTTTCATATAAAAAAATTACAAGTGAGACCTTAATAGTCAAGTCCCACATTGGTTATTTTATAAGTTTTCCTATAAAAAAACCTAAGGAAGTTTTCCTTATAAACTTAATAGCTAAGTCCCACATTGGTTTCTTTATAAAAGTCTAAGGAAGTTTTTCTTTTAAAAAGACATCTAAGTCTATTATTTTTTATTGGGCCGAATTTTGGCTCAAAGAAGGCTGGGCCTTACAAGTTGCTTGACCTTGGGACGAATTTTGACTTAAAAAACAAGTCTTAGACAACTCTTCTTGGGCCCGTTTTGGATTAAATTTGGGCTGAGTTTTGGTTTAAAATTGGTATCAGTTTTAACAAGGTAAAAACTGTAAGACCCTGAATTTTATGAAATAAAAGTATTCAATTTTTCTTATAATTACAATTCAGTAAATGGTTAAATTGATATAAAGTTAAAGTTAAGGGTGATATATGAAATTTTTTCAAAATAAGCAAGTGGTTATAAAATATTCATTGTTGTCGGGGAATATTCGTTTGATCGTGTAATATTCTTTCTGTCGGGGAATATTCGTACGACGGCGTAGCCATTTGTGGGCCCCATAACAGAATAACTGTTGGATGAAGATAACGACAAAAATTGAGTTTTTATAAATAACGGCTTAGTTGTTATCATTAACATTGTTGGAATACCCGGTGGTTAAAATATACGATGTCTGCGTGGTTTACAAAGATGACACGGTATTGCACAATTTTTGAATTATTGATTCTTACGTAAGAGGCGTTACTCAATAATTATTACGATAATTCTTTTTCAATATTTTATTTTATTGATTCAATAATTGCTACGTTGATATTTTATATTATTGTTGTTTCAATAATTGTTACTGCACAGTATTTTCTATTATCAGATCAATAATTCATATTATGTGAATAATATAACATTATTGGCAATGTCTAGAAAATTCTGTCAATGAGAGGTTTGGTCACCTAATTGCGTGCCAGTAAGGAGAAATCTTTATCAGAAAGTCTCCTCTTTCCTGGGAACTGCCTGGTTGTCATTATTGTGATTCTGTAATATTATTTGTGAATAATTAATTATTGATTTATATGATAAGGAAATATTTATTTAATGTGGATATAAATGATGGATTTATTTATGTGGTTATAAATGAAGGAGTTAATATTGAGGTGTTTTATAAGTATTTTGTCGGATTGGAGGTATTAAAAGATCAAATCGGTGTTCTTACAGCTTTATTGTGTGAGTTATAATATTTAATCCGACCGTTGGATCGTTGTAATTTTTGGATATGTTATACATATATGTTGAGTATATGTCCACAAATTTTGAAACGTTAAAAATGAGCGTATGATTTGTTATGAATTTTAAGAGGTGACTGATTCGGAAATTAGGTTATAAATCATTTTGGTAGAAAATTCTAGAATTGAGTGGACCCCACTTTTGGTTGGTGAGAAATGTGCTCAATTGAATTTCAAATGTGGTGGGTGGGAATAGTAGCGAGTAAAAGCCATCGGAGGTTGCGGAGTTAAGTCTGCTTTGACGTCTGCTAACATTTTCCTATAAATAGAGGTTAAGTTAAAATTGAAAATCACACGAAAAACAGTTTTCTCTCTCTCTCTCTAGATTATTGAGTGTATTTTGTGAGTATTTAGATACTTTATGAGTTTACATTCATCAAAGCAAGTTTCCTTCAAATCATATCCGATATCCATCGGTAAGTGATGCTCTTTTTGAGGTAAGGATAGTAAGAGATTTTAAGGGTTGTTATGATTTTCGTTTTGTAATTTTTCTGACCTTCAAAAATTTTGGAAAAAAAATTGAAATGATAATTTGATGAGTTTTCTGGATTGTGTCCAAAAATGGCGATTTTTGGATGTATAGATTATGCGTTATGAATTTTATGGGAAAAGATTATTTTAAAAGTAAACCCTTATAACTCCTTGTGGTTAACTCCAAAATTGATGAAATTTTTATTAGGAATACATGTATATGATAGAAGTATACTTTATAAATTTCGGAATTTTTGGATAAAATTACAATTTATGATAAATGTCTAAATATTCGGCTATTTTGGCCATATGAAAAATAGTAAATGACTTTTAAAAATTCCGGGAAAAATATATGTTCAATATGGGACTATATTTTGCTAAATCCCAGAAAAGAAAAATTGTTTACATTGATTTGGTATTTTTCATGAAATGGACTAGTTATGAGTAAATGAATTAAATATGTTATGCGAAGTAAGAAAATTAAAAAAATAGGATTTTATGGCTTGAGAATCCTATATGAGGTATATGAATATTTTTGATGAGGGTTTTGGTTATTGGTGATGAAATCTTATGAGTTTGACATTTTAGGATGATTAAATGCATTATTTAGTAAAGCGTAAACAATTAAAATAAATTGTTTATAAATTTAAGAAATGTTATTCTTTCAATATCATTATACCGAAATATTGGTATGGATTTTATTGTGGAATTTCTACCTTTTTGTGCCGGGGTTACTATTCATGAGTTACTATTCACGAGTTACTATTCATGAGTTACTATTCACGATAAAATTAGTTTCTTTTTCTAACCAAATTATAGTTGATTCATGAATATTACTGTAAGACCCCAACTTTTTGAATAAAGATTAAATTTTTTCGAAATATATTTTTGAATATTATGGTGTGGATTTGATATAATGTTATAGTTGTGGGTAATATTTATAAATTTTTGCAAAAGTACGCAGTTGTTATATAATATTCGATTGGTCTCTGTAATATTCGTTTTAACGAGGAATATTCGCATAACCAAGACAATCATTGGTGGACCCCCACAACGGAATTATTATCCGGATTGAGAAACGACAAAAATACTTTATGAAAATAACGGCGGAAGTTTTACCGTTAATCTGTTGAACTACCCGGTAGTAAAAGTACTGATAATCTGGCGTGGTTGCATAGTAAGCACCGGTATTGATTATTGATGCTTACGTGAGAAGTCACTCGCTTATACTCAATTATTACTACAAAGAATGATGATTGATGCATCATATCTATCATATTATTGATTCAATTATTGTCACAATATCATCCGTGCATAAAATGTTTTTTATTAAATCAATACTTGAGACGACAAAGTTATTCATATTATAAATTTCAATATTTACAATGTCTGAAGTTCATCAAGGAGAGGTTTGGTCACCTAATTATGCTGCCAATAGGAGAGAAATCCTTATTGAAAAGCCCCTCTTCCTGGGAACGACGACCGGGTTGATAAATATTGTGAGTTATAATATTAATGATGAATGTTGTTCTGAGTTGAATTTGGAGACGCTTGACGTGATATTTGAGTCCTAACATTTAAAATTAGTAAAAATAGTTTATAAACACAAAATTTTTCGGATTCACTATTTGGTCAAAAAGTCAACAGTTGACTTTTTCGGGAAAAATCAAACTTTGAAATTTCAAAATTTATATTTTTGATAAAAATAGTTTCATTATGTTGGAATTGTTTGTGTTAGTAAAAATCGACATTTATTCCGATGATAATTGATGTCTAGGGGTTATATTGATAAATCGGGTAATTTATCGGATAAATGAGCAATTAATTGCTACTAATTCACATGCTTATATAACTATTTGTTCACATATGTGCACTATTGAATCACATTATTTACTATTAGGGGAGTTGGTGCAAGATTGATAATACTTGCATGACTAAGTTAAAAATGGAGGTATAGATGGAGGTACTATATTGTAATTCATATTTTTCACATGATTATACTATTGATTCATATAATTGAACTATTGATTCACATTATTTACTATTAGGGGAGTTGGTGCAAGATTGATAATACTTGCAGGACTAAATTATAAATAAAGGAAAAGTTGGAGGTATTGTACTGAAATTTTTCGAGCCCCAAAACGTCTGATTATCGAAACTATATTTTTATAAATAGAAGCTCATTCTTCCTTCATTTCTCACCAATTCACAAAAGCTTTAGAGCAATTATTATAGAGAGAAATTATAGAAAGAAGAAGAAAGTCTAACTACTCCTCACTATTCCAAAGATCCAATTTTTCTAAGGTAGGAGTATTATTTCTTTCTTATCTATGAAGAGAACTTCATTATTCCATTCTTTATTATTCTGTTGGAATAACTTTTGTATATCTTGAACTAACCTATACTTGGTGAAATTCTTACATTGTTCCATTCTTTATCATTCTGTTGGAACATCCTCGTCATACATGCGTTCTACTGCGGACTTCGGTTCCGCCTCTTTATTATTCTGCTGGAATATCCTGCTCATGCGCGTTTCTGCGGGACTGATTCCGCCTTTATTATTACTCGTTGGAATATTTTGTGCATGCGTTTCTACGCCGGACTGATTCCTTCTTTATTATTACTCGTTGGAATATCCTGTCTGTATGTGTTTTACTGTGGGACTGATTCCGTTATTTATTATTCTGTTGGAATAACTTTGCATGTCTTGGTCTATCGCATGCTCAGTGATTTCTTTTGTTATTCCATTCCTTATTATACTCAGGTTGGTTAAAGTTTTGACTTCTATACTCCATGAAATTAGTGGAATATCCTTGATATTTGCGCTTCATCCAGTATCTTTTCATGAAAATATTCTTCTGAGCATTCTTGAATTTTACTCTACAAAGCAGTATCATGTTGACAATTTGGACGTTATTAGTTCTTGGGTAAAATAATTCTTGAACTTGTTTTTATTGAATTCTTATATCATTGTCATCATCCTCATGTTTATATTTTGTTTTGTTGAAAGTCATCTCATGGCCTATAGTGCATAGATGGACTTGGTATGATTATGACCGAGGATTATTCTTGTAATCATGACCATAATGTTACAAATGATGTGTTAAAAGTCCTCATTGGCCCGTAGTGCATTGATGGACAATTGTTGGCATGATCATGACCATTATTGAATACACAAATATTCTTGGCCCGTAGTGCATAGATAATTGTGGTTGTGATACTAAAGAATATCCTTGGCCGTAGTACAGGGGTGATTCGATAATGTGGATTATTTACTAAGCTGAGTCTCAGCGATAAAAGTGATGAAAAACCTTTTAAATCATAAAAGATAGTAGATTTTATTCTCTACTTGACTCTTTTAATGGATTACTTGTTCCGCTTCGCTTAAACTTGATGGTTGTTATATTGTATCGCTTTAACAACTTTGTTGAAGGCTAACGATAATATATTCTCGCATTATCTTAGTCATAATATTTCCCTCTTGGGCTAGTTGAACTCACCCTTTTACTTTTATTGTTCTCTTGAAAAATGAGAACGTGGCGAGGGGACTAGTCGGGGAACGGGTGGCCGGGCGGATGATAGCATTAGTAGTCCTCACTATTTAGTGAAATAGTGGAAAATAAATGTAATAATATTGAATTTGAGTTTGAATATTGTGTAGATGACAATATTTGTATTAAAACTCACGACTTATGTTTTGTCGTTACTTTACCACGGCAGCTTGTATAATTAAGTTGTATTTGTATTACAGACCATATATTTGTGACTTACTTCGTAATAGGTGATGTATACCTATTTTGGGGCGTCACAATTACTCTTGAGATTAAATCTATATGTTGATTGTTTTTATTATCATATATAACATTTTTATAACCCTGATGTTAAAATTCTCTTTCACTTGAGTGTAAAGATGGGTAGATTATTGGTATGATCATGACTAGGGTTCTCTTTGGCGATGAGTGAAAAGTTGAATTGTGATTTGGTATGATCATGACCATTGAATTTATAATTGAATATCTTTAAGCTTAAGTGCAAAGGTGAATTGATCAACATGGTTATAATTATTGTTTATATAAATTCAAAATAATTATATATTTCTTTGAGATATGAATATCTTTGGCCCGTAGTACAAAGATGACTTATTGATGAATATCTTTGGCCCGTAGTGCAAAGATGAATTATTGATGAATATCTTTGGCTCGTAGTGCAAAAATGACCTGTTGTTGAATATCTTTGGCCTGTAGTGCAAAGATGACCTGTTGTTGAATATCTTTGGTATGTAGTGCAAAGATGGTTTGTTGATGAATATCTTTGGCCGTAGTGCAAAGATGAATTTATTAATATAATTATGAACATGAACTGTGATTTGGAATAACCATGATCTTTGATATTTCAGGTGATGAAAATTATCTTTGTCCTGGATGAGAAAAGGAATTTAGAACAACAATTACGATTATGAGTTATACATGTGATTGTGGGCGAGAATTGTTGATTGATATTACGGGGATAAAACATTTATGGTGGACTTTTAACATGGAGAAGATAATAGACTTTATAGTCTATTTGACTCTTCTAATGGATTGCTTTCGTTCATTTGCAACTATGGTTGAAAATTTTTATCATCTACCATATGTTCTAAATCTCTGATTTATTACTGATGAAGGCTATTGATAATTTAATTATCTTTAGTCATGATATTCTTTACTGGGCTAATTGTGCTCACCCTTTTGCTTCACAATTCTTTTAAGGTAATCTGAGTGTAAATTGGAATTGAGCGGGGTAATGAGGGAATAGAACGGTGGTCATCATTTAGTAGTTATATTTGTTGAATCAAAATAGGGTGAGGCGAACCCAACGTTAGAAGGGTGTTTTGCCACTATCATACAAGATGTCTAATGACATACAACCTCGTATCATCATAAGATAGGGATGTGCTTATCCACTTGCTGAGTTTATTTACGAGCACTACCTATATAATCTTGGTGTTTGTTTGAAGTATAATTCTCAATTAGAGACAGTGGAGATAATGATATGTCAAGAGAAGACTCACAATTGGGAAGAAGATGATAGTAATCTTCTCGTTTTTCTTTGGGGTCTATTGGGTCAACCAAGAATAATTCTGTGGTCATATGATATCTATAATAACCTAGACGCATGGCCTCCCATGTACAAAGGTTTCCTTGAGCACTTCCCAAATATTCTAATTTCTAAAATAGTTTTCGACTATATCTTTTCTGATAAAATAATATTTTATTATATTATTATAATATAATAATGGTGATATTTTTACAATGAATGTTGGATATATGAGTATATGAGGAGGAAGAATATTTTTGTTGCAAAATTTGTTTAAAACATGTTAAACATGTTGGTGGACCCATTTCTTGACTGAAATTTGATTATAGCCTTTAAAA
The DNA here is from genome assembly GCA_020205605.1 of Panax ginseng. Classification (NCBI taxonomy): domain Eukaryota; kingdom Viridiplantae; phylum Streptophyta; class Magnoliopsida; order Apiales; family Araliaceae; genus Panax; species Panax ginseng. The sequence continues at coordinate 130,956,218 of CM035145.1, read as the reverse complement.
TTGTCCATATGTGGATTTCAATCAATTTCTGTTTGGAATTTGGAAAAACTTTCTTCTGTAAAGTTGTAGAGAATTGAATTTCCTATAAAAACATGCGAGATTCGAATTTTCTAATAAAAGGGCTATTTATTATGAATTATTGAAGTTCCGGAATATTGGGTCTAAATTTATTTTGTTACAAAAATTATTTAAAACATGTTTTTTGTGGTTGGTGGGACCCACTTATTGTTAAGCATGGCTGAATTCAGATCCTTGAATGTGTGCGTAGGAATTTATATATAATATATTATTATTATATTAAATTTTCTGTTTTGGTGTTCTAAGCAATTTCCTATAAATAGGGTGCTTAGGTTAGAATTGAAAATCACACCAGAAACTAAAGATTTCTCTCTCTTTCTCTCTTTATATATCGAGCATATTTTTGTGAGTATTTTAGTACTTCGAGTATTGCTATACGGTGCAAGTTCTTTTAGCACTATATCCAGTATTTCAGTCAGAAGTACTATTCTTTCTGAGGTAAGGGAGATTATTTTCTTCATAAATGATATTATTTCTTCAATATCATTATGTCGAAATATTGGTTTGAATTTTTATCAAATTTGGAACTTTTTCATGTTGGGGTTATTATTCATGAGTTACTATTCATGAGTTACTATTCACGAGTACTATTCACAAAGCATGATGATGTTTTTTATGAAATTTCTATCTTTTGGTGTCGCAGTTACTATTCACGTATACGATACTATTCACGTATACGACACTATTCACGAATACGACACAATTCATAGAAAAAATTAAATTTTCGTTTTTCGTCCAAAATATCTATTATGGATACTAGCTTTGATTGTATCCATGTTTTGATCATTCTTGAATTTTATTCCACTATGATTATTTATGATGTATTTTTGGATATGGAATAGCTGAAGTACGAATCCTTAATATTAATTATTTTGTTTCACTGGATTCGTTTTCTTAAAATACTTTTTCATCATCCTCAGTCCTAAATGATGATATAACTGAATATCTTTGGCCTGTAGTGCAAAGATGAATGATTTCTGATGAATATCTTTGCCCAGTAGTGCGAAGATGAACAAGTGTTTAGATGAACATGACCAACTGATGAATATCTTTGGCCTGTAGTGCAAAGATGACATGTTGTTGAATATATTTGGCCTGTAGTGCAAAGATGAACTGTTGATGAATATCTTTGGCCCGTAGTGCAAAGATGAATTTATCAGTATGATTATGAACAGGAACTGTGATTTGGTATAACCATGATCTTTGATGTTTCAGGTGATGAAAATTAACTTTGTCCTGGATGAGGAAAGGAATTTAGAACTACAATTACGATTATGAGTTATACACGTGATTGTGGACATGAATTATTGATTAATGTTACAGGGATAAAACATTGTTGAGGGATTTTTAACATGGAGAAGATAATAGATTTATGGTCTATTTGACTCTTCTAATAGATTGTTCGTTCCGCTGCAACTATGGTTGAAAAGTTTTATCATCTACCATATGTTCTAAATCTCTGATTTATTACTGTTGAAGGCTATTGATAATTTATTTATCTTTAGTCATGATATTCTTTACTGAGCTAGTTCTGCTCACCCTTTTGCTTCATAATTCCTTTCGGGTAATAAAAGTGTAAATTTGGGACAAGCGGGGAATAACGGGGAATAGAATTCATGGTCTATAGATGTTGAGGGTGAGGTGAATTTAACTTGGAAGGGTGTTTTGCCACTATCATTCAAGATGTCTAATGACATACAACCTCGTGTCATCATAAGACATGGTTGTACTCATCCACATGCTGAGTATATTTACAAGCACTACCTATATAATCTTGGTGTTTGTTTGGAGTATAATACCCAATTAGAGATAGTGGAGATAATGATATGTCAAGAGAAGACTCACCATTGGGAAGAATATGATAGTAATCTTCTCATTTTTCTTTTGGGGTCTATTAGGTCAACCAAGGATAATTACGTGGCCATATGATATCTATCATAACCTATAAGCATGGCCTCCCATGTATACGAAGGTTTCTTTGAGCACTTCCCAAAGATTCTAATTTCTAAAATAGTTTTGACTATACCTTTATGTAAGGTGTCATTGTGACGTCTTATCCAAAGTTGGTGTCCGAGTTATAGTTGGTATATATTTGTATCCAAACTCACAAAGATATGTATTGTTGTATTTTGCACGACAATTGTTGTAATAAAGTTTTAGTTGTTTTCTGTACCATGTAATTGGTGACTCAGAATGGGTTGGATGGAATGGACCTATTTTGGGGTTGTCACAAAAGTAAATCAATCTGAACCGTTCATGAGTTAGTTACTATGCAGTCTATTTTTCTATAAATAGAAGCTCATTCCTTCATTATTTCTTACGAATTCACCGAAACTCTAGAGAGATAAACTATAGAGAGAAAGAAGAAAAGTATTCTCTTCTACTTCACTACTCATATATCCAAAGACTCTTCTTTCTTAAGGTAGGGGATATTATTTGTTGTACTAAGTAGGAGATATTATTTGTTGTACTTTCGTAAGGGGTATTTTTCTTTCTTATTCATGAAGAGAACTTCATTATTCCATTCTTTATTATTACATTGGAATAACTTTTATCGCTGAGCTACCCTATACTTGGTGAAATTCTTTTATTATTCCATTCTTTATTATTCATTGGAATATCCTCATCTTCTGCGTTTTTACGCCGGACCGGTTCCATTCTTTATTATTCATTGGAATATCCTGTCTCATCTGCTTTCTGTTTGGACTGGTTCCGTTATTTATTATTTTGTTGAAATATCCTGCTTGGTGCATATTACGCTTTGACCTAGTTCCGTTATTTAGTATTACATTGGAATAACTTTGCCTATTCAAGTACCGCATGCATGGTGATTTACATTGTTATTCCATTCTTTATTATTCTGTTGGAACATCATGTGCGCTTAATTTACTTTGACACGTTCCGTTATTATTATTCTGTTGGAATAACTCGCATACATCCAAGTCTGCATGCATGGTGATTTCTTTTGTTATTCCATTCTTTATTATACTCAGTTGGTTAAAGCTTTGGCTTCTATACTCCATGAAATTAGTGGAATATCCTTGATATTTGCGCTTCATCCGGTATCTTTTCATGGAAATATTCTTCTGAGCATTCTTGAATTTTACTGCACAAAGCAGTATCATGTTGACAATTTGGACGTTATTGAGTTTAGGATAAATTAACTTATAAATCTTTAAAATTTATTCTCGAACTTGTTTTATTGAATTCTTATATCATTGTCATCATCCTCATGTTTATAATATGTTGAAAGTCATCTGTGGCCTGTAGTGCATAGATGGACTTGGTATGATTATGACCAGGGATTATCGGTATAATTGATGAGTGAGTTTTATACTCATAATTGCGTGCATTTGAACTTAATCTTTTGGATGTTTTTAAGTGTTTATGTCTATTCATGCATGTTTTATATTTTTTTGTAGGAATTGGAACAAAAGTTACTTGGATCGACGTTTGGGGTGGCTAGATGCGCATTTTCGGCTTGCCATTTACACAGCAGTCACTTCAGAGCCAATTTTTGTATTGCTATGGACCTTATTTGGAAAATCGTAAAGAATGAAAGTTGTAGATCTACTTCTCCTCTTTCCGAATCATCTTGAATCATCGAAATCGGAGTTCGGATGAAGAAGTAATGGCCATTTTCCCAAAGGACGTTGGGGCAGAAAATGTCAGAACATGTGGCGTCAGTTTTGGCGCCCATTTTTGCCTATACATGCCCAGGTCAACCTTTGGGGAGCAGCGTTGTTGAGCGTCGTGCCCAGCGTTGGGGCGCTGGGAGAAGAGGTTGGTACGGCCTAGACGCGTTTTGGGGCGAATTTTGACACCTTTTTGACTCCAAATTGGATTGGGTTTGTTCCTAAGCTAAAAATTGGACTTCTAACCTATAAATACATGATGTAAGGCATAAAATAAAGGGGAATACATATATTATATTAGAGATACACTCCATTAGATTAGAACATAACCCTAGTTCTTATTAGTTTAGGAGATTGAAGCAACTTGGTGAACATTGAAGAACAAAAGCAGGAGCAAGAGGGGAACATCAGATTTGCTGACAACAGATTCTATTCTCTTCTCTTATCATACTTTTATCATTTAATGTCTATTCTGTTGTGGATTATTGGTTTCAATTTATTAATTATGAACTAACTCTTTTACTAAGATTCCAATAGAACCTTTTATGATTATGAATTGATTATTTGATTTGTTCCAATTATTTATGTTGAAGTGAATTGTTCATCTTGCTTTGTGCTTATTGATTAATTATCTGGCCAATAATTACCTTGTTACTCTAGAAGGAATTGAAAGAGAAATTCTAGGGTTAGAACTGGGCTTGATAACGTGTGACTTAGTTATTTGCACAGTGAATAATTAGGTTTGTGAATTGAATGGAAATATCTCTTCGCCGCATGTAACACATAAGGAATTGAGATTGAAAAGAGTTTAATTCAATGGTTTTGCATAGGAATATAGCAAGATTAATCTGGGTTAAATAGAAGGTAATTGATCACTTAGAAAAAGACTTTTGGCATTTGAGAATTCATGTTAACAATTCAGTAGGCATAATAATTGGGATAATTGGTTTATAGTTCATAATTGGGGATATTGGAGTCTTAATCTTTATATATCTGAATTCATTCATTAAAATCTTAGTTTTAATTAGTTAATTTAGTTTTCTTAATTAGAAAAATAACGATTTGAGATTGTTTAAATAAAATTAGTTTGGTTAAGAATTAGTACTTGGTGATTTTTATTAAATAATTCCTCGTGGGAACGATACTCTAATTTCACTTTATTACTTGTTGACCGTGTATACTTGCACGTATTCATTGATTGCGAAATCGATCAACAAGTTTTTGGCGTCGTTGCCGGGGAATTAATTTGATAATTTTTTTAGCAATATTAATTTCAATCAAATTAGTCTTAATTTAAACATTTTATTTTATTTTTAATTCTCTTTCTATATTTCTCTCTTTTTGTACCATGGATGACTTTGCATATCAATGGCCATACACGAACATGACTAAACCAAGGGGGCGGAGATTGACAGAGACTCGAGAAACTTTCTCGCATTGTCGGATCAGATTGAGACACTTTCGAGGATGTTTGAAGCTTTTGAAGCTCAACGTCGTCAAAGTGTGGCGGTTACTTATGATTATTGTGCTGGAAATCATATGAGTCATCAATGCGCCATCAGTTTTGAGCCGGTACAGTATAGTGGTGATTACCCCAATAATTATGTTTATCCCAACAACTATCATCAGGATTGGGGGTATCACCCGGATTTTTCATGGAGTAACAATCAAACTCAAGCACCTAGACAGCAAAACACATCCGGATTTCAAAATCAGACTCAACAATAACCAGAGAGGAAATCAAGTTGGGAAGAAGCCTCGGAAAAATTCATTAGAGCTTCTGACAAAAGGAACGAGGAACAAGACAAAAAAATGAATCAAGTAGAGATGAATTTGCAAAGCCAAGGTGCATCGATAAAGAATCTGGAAAATCAATTGGGACAGATAGCACATGCGTTGAACAATCATCCTCAATACACTTGGCTCTATGACATGGATGACGAGACTGATGATGAGCCCGATCCAAATCTGCAATCGAATGTGCCAAATGATATAGATGTTGAAAGAGAGAAAAGACTTGGAGACCAACAAAAGGAGATCGATAAAGATCTAACTTTGAGTACCAACGAAGATGAGCCAATTTTGATAGTGTCCCATGTACCTTCTCCACCAAAGTTCAAGAATCCGGGCATTTTTGCAAAACCATGCCCAATCGGCGATCGTGTAAATCGCAAAGCTCTTGGTGACGTAAGAGCTAAATACAATTATGGAGTCATGGTGGGATGAAAAGGAGAAGATAGAGGAAGATTCCATTATGTTTATTAAGCTTCAATGTCCCAATCTGATCATCGACATAATGGAGGAAACACCTAGTGGTTTGCCATACTTAATGGGGATCCTATCTAAAAAGATCATGCTAAGTGACTTAAATGCAATGGCCATTACAATTGGGAACCTCCCAAAAGAGACATTGTTACTGATAGATGGAGGTTCCTCAATTTTCAAGGGAATTGGATGAGAATTGAAGAAGTCAAATTTGAGACTATAAAACAAGCGCTTATTGGGAGGCAACCCAAGTTTAATTTTAATTTTTAATTTTTATTAGGTTTCATATTAGTTGATAGATTTTTTTTTCATTTTTTTAGGATTTAATAAGCTTGCTTCTTTTGTGTTCACGGGTTAGTTAAGTCCAACTCAAGTGTGGTGCCCGATTCATTTCCATGTGCTTAGCCTATTATCCAAACTTAGTGGACAAGGAGGAAGATTGCTATATTTTCAGGGAAGTCCTCTGTTTTACTTTTTTATATTTCATCCATTGAGGACAATGTCTGGTTTAAGTTTGGGGGCATCTTAGTGTCGTATTGCATATAGTTAGTTATCTGCATAGTAGTTCATTTTTTTATGTGTTACCATTGTGTTTTTTTTAGGTTGCATATAGTACATGGTAGTTATTTGCATATTCCTATATGTGTTGCATTAGTATGTGTTCATGTAGTATAATTGCATTTTTTTTTTGCATGAAACTGTGTGATAGGTTGGTGTGGTCTTAGCTCGGCCTATGATAAGATTGGTTTTGCATGTTAACTTGAATATTGTTGATAATTGATGATGAGTTCTACTTTTAATCATGATGATAATCTGAGCCTGTCTTAAACTTATGTAACTGGTTAGCACTTAAAGTTAAACTGTTTTAACCACTTGGTTCAAGGGTTTCATAATTTTTTTCTGAGGGAAAATCTTGGTTAAAATTTAAGAAAATTAGTGAACTGGCAGTAAAGGTTGGAATGACGCAAAAGCTTGAGTTTGGGGGAATCTATGGGATATATATATTATAAAAAGAAAAACAAAAAATGAAGAAAAAAAAGAGGAAAAAAAAGGAAAAGAGATGATGAAAAAGAAAAAAAAAGAGAATAAACACCGTGGCATGCTTGTCTAGTTTTGTGGCCTTTGTTACTTGAGTAAGTAAGCCCGAGTGGATTGTCTTTACACCTAGCGCCCTAAGGTCTTAATGGCTTGGGAGTCGTTGGTCGAAAGCTCGTTAAGGTAGCACTGAAAAGCCTAAGGGAATAAGACATTGCACATCCATGAGAAAAATAAATAAAAAATGAATAAAACACGAGAAAGAGCAAAAATGCCCTCGTGGTTGAAAAAAAAAGTATAAATAAATCTTGTATTTACCCTTAGACTTGGTAATTGCTTAGTTTTAACTGGAGTTGTCATGTTCACAAAAGTAATTGAATTGGAACTAAAATTTTCCTTCTAAGAAGTTTGTTATGTGATTATCTTGAACTGTGGTTAGTTAGAATGGTTAACAAGCACACATGCACAACATAGGCGATGACAGGTTTGGATTGACTAACTAGTTAGAGTTATGGACTTTGATTTGATCGGATAAATTATTATAGTATCAATGGTATCTTTGAGGCCTGTTGCTATATATCATATTGATTGATTACTGGGTTCGTAGGTATATTAGGAAGTAGATCATGCATATGCATGTAGTTAATTTACGTTGTTTATTTTTAGTTCTTTTGTGTTTTTGCTTGAGGACAAGCAAAGGTTTAAGTTTGGGGGTATTTGATGAGTGAGTTTTATACTCATAATTGCGTGCATTTGAACATAATCTTTTGGATGTTTTTAAGTGTTTATGTCTATTCATGCATGTTTTATGTTGTTTTGTAGGAATTGGAACAAAAGTTACTTGGATCGACATTTGGGGTGGCTAGATGCGCGTTTTCGGCTTGCCATTTACACAACAGTTACTTCAGAGCCAATTTGTGTATTTCTCCGGACCTTATTTCGAAAACCTTAAAGAATAAAAGTTGTAGATCTACTTCTCCTCTTTCCGGATCATCTTGAATCATCGAAATCGGAGTTCGGGCGAAGATGTTATGGCCATTTTCCCAAAGGACGTTGGGGCAAAAAATGTCAGAACATGTGGCAGCGCCGGGGCGCCCATTTTTGGCCTATGCCCAGCGTCGGGTCTTTGGGAAGCGATGTTTGAGCATCGTGCCCAAAGATCTTTGAGGCGTCTGGGGGAAAGAGTTTGAAATGCGGCTTGGACGCCGCGTTTTGGGACGAATTTTGACACCTTTTTGACTCCAAATTGGATTGGGTTTGTTCCTAAACTAAAAATTGGACTTGTAACCTATAAATACATGATGTAAGGCATAAAATAAAGGGAGAATACATATATTAGATTAGAGATACACTCCATTAGATTAGAACATAATCCTAGTTCTTATTAGTTTTAGAGATTGAAGCAACTTGGAGAACATTGAAGATCAAAAGCAGGAGCAAGAGGGGAACATCAGATTTGCTGACAACAGATTCTATTCTCTTCTCTTATCATACTTTTATCGTTTAATGTCTATTCTGTTGTGGATTCTTGGTTTCAATTTATTAATTATGAACTAACTATTTTACTAAGATTCCAATGGAACCTTTTATGATTATGAATTGATTATTTGATTTGTTCCAATTATTTATGTTGTAGTGAATTATTCATCTTGCTTTGTACTTATTGATTAATTATCTGGCCAATAATTACCTTGTTACTCTAGAAGGAATTGAAAGAGAAATTCTAGGGTTAGAACTGGGCTTGATAACGTGTGACTTAGTTATTTGCACAATGAATAATTAGGTTTGTGAATTGAATGGAAATATCTCTTCGCCGCATGTAACACATAAGGAATTGGGATTGGAAAGAGTTTAATTCAATGGGTTTGCATAGGAATATAGCAAGATTAATCTGGGTTAAATAGAAGGCAATTGATCACTTGGAAAAGGACTTTTGGCATTTGAGAATTCCTGTTAACAATTCAGTAGGCATAATAATTGGGATAATTGGTTTATAGTTCATAATTGGGGATATTGGAGTCATAATCTTTATTTATCTGAATTCATTCGTTAAAATCTTAGTTTTAATTAGTTAATTTAGTTTTCTTAATTAGAAAAATCACGATTTGAGATTGTTTAAATAAAATTAGTTTGGTTAAGAATTAGTACTTGGTAATTTTTATTAAATAATTCCTCGTGGGAACGATACTCTACTTTCACTTTATTACTTATTGACCGTGTATACTTGCACGTATTCATTGATTGCGAAATCGATCAACAATAATCATGACCGTAATGTTACAAATGATGTGGAAAAAGTCCTCATTGGCCCGTAGTGCATTGATGGACAGTTTTTGGTATGATTATGGCTATGGATTCTCTTCGGCCAAGGGTACAAAGATGAATTGTTTTATGGCATAATCAGGACCATTGATAAAAACACGATTATCTTTGGCCCGTAGTGCATGGATAATTCGTGGTCGTGATACTAAAGAATATCCTTGGCCTGTAGTGCAGGGATGATGTGGATTGTTAAGCTAAGTCTCAGCGATAAAAATCATGAAAAACCTTTTAAATCATATAAGATAGTAGATTTTATTCTCTACTTGACTCTTCTAATGGATTGCTTGTTCCGTTGCAGTTAAACTTGATGTTTGTTATATTGTATCAGTTTAACATTGTTGAAGGCTAACGATAAATTATTCTACATTATCTTAGTCATAATATTTCTTACTAGGCTAGTTGAGCTCACCCTTTTGCTTTCATTGTTGTCTTCAGGAAATGAGAACGTAGCAGGGACTAGTCGGGGGAAACAGAGTGATGGTCCTAGATGGTGCATTAGTAGTCCTCACTATTCTGTGAAGTAGTGTGATAATAAATGTAATGAGGACCCCATTGAGTTTTATATTGTCTAGATGACAATATTTGTATTAAAACTCACAGCATACGTTTAGTCATATTTTACACGACTGTTGTATAATTAAGTTGTATTTGAATTTTGTTCCATGTATTTAGCGACTCAAGATGGGTGATGTATACCTATTTTGGGGGTGTCACAGTTGGTATCAACGCTTAGGGATATGATCTCTGGCTAAGATGTGAGACAAGAACTAGGAGGGGAGAGACGGGGAATTCCTTCGTTAGTATGACCTACTTAACTTTATTTGGTATTTAATTGGTCGGTCAAAATATAGGGATAATATGTTACATGTCAATTAACCTTTGTTTTGTGGCAGTATCTGAAAATGACATCCGAGAATGTTGAGAATAGCAATGGAGCACATGAGGCTGTTTATTCTCCATAGATCAATAATCAGGACAATGTGCAACAGGATGGCAATAATCCTCCTGTAAACAACAACACTGATCAATCGATTGTGAGCGACGAGTGCGCTTAGGAGCTTTTTAGAATTCATGCAACATCGGTGAAGGCGCCTCTGCTCATAATGTAGGAGGAAACAATGGCAACCCATGGTTGGTCACCGCTAAGCAATTCAAGGAGCTGGGACCACCGGAGTTTTTGGGAAAGCCAGAACCACTTAAGGCGGAGATGTGGTTAAAGCAGATCACCAAGATATTTGATGTCTTGGGATGCTCCGAGGAGCAAAAGGTTCTCTTTGCCACCTTTATGTTGCGTGAAGAGGCAGATCACTGGTGGGAATCTATAAAATGTACCCAGCCTGACGCACTCAAGATGTCTTGGGAGAAGTTCTAAAAGCTGTTCAATGACAAGTACTTTCCCGAAAGCATTCGTCACATGAAGGAGGTGGAATTTATCAAGTTGGAGCAAAACAACATGACCGAGTTGTCCCGATTTGCGTCCCACTTGGTTGATAATGAAGAGAGAATGACGCGGATGTTTTTAAGAGGTTTGAAACCGGAGATATGTCAATATCTTATTTCTCATAAACTGTGTTTGTTTTCAGATGTTATAAATAGGGCTCAGTTAGTGGAGCGCGATAACGAGTCGACGCAACCAAAAGAGAGCAGTCGGCAAAATGATAATACCAGTGAGACCAGTCATCGAAGCAGTGACAACAAGCGTGGAGGGAATCAACAGACCAGAAATGGTAACCACTTCGGTGGTAATCATGGTCAAAACAATAAGAATGGACATTTCAAGAAGAGAAGGTTCAACAATGACGTGAAGACGTCGGCACCAGCACCCGTTTCAAAGGAAGAAGAACGTCCATCGGTCGTATGTTTCAAATGCTGACAAGAGGGACACATCCGTCCAAACTATACACAGCAATCCAAAACGTGTTTTAATTGCGGAAGAGAAGGTCACCTAGCTCGATTTTGTCGTATGGTGAAGTCAAGTCCAGCTGGGATAGTGATGCCAAAGGATGTCCCAGACAAGCTAAAGCCGGTAGTTTAAGAGAGAGCGCTTTTTTTTCGTGACAAGGAACCTGAATAAAATTATCATGGGTATGTTAGTCATAAACTCTTGTGAAGTCTATACCGTGTTAGATACCAGTTCTACTTACTCTTTTATTTCATCTAGTTGTGTTCAATGTTTGAAGTTAACTCCGAAGAAGTTAGACTTTGATATATCTGTTTAAACTCAGTTGGGAGAAACCTTCGTTACCTCCACTATTTATTAATCTTGTTCAAATCAACACTTTCACGTTACGTGTCGATCTTGTCTCTTTGAAAATACTTGCCTTTGATACGATTTTAGGAATCGATTGGTTAACTACTCATCATGCTTTTCGTAAGGTTGTTAGCTTTCATATTCCTAACCAACCTGTTATACGAATTCAAGCAACCAAACCATTAAAGTCAATCATTGTCATATCAAGCCATAAGTAAAGAACCCCGGTCCTTTCGTTGTTGACTTCCTTGTGTGGAATGCACCGGAGCCAGACTTTCTGTAGGCAACGTTGTGAATGACGATGGCAAGTTGATAGGTATCAATGTGACGTACTATCCAAGTCTTGGATGAGGGTCACAGTTTTGAATGATATTTCTATTGTTAATAAATTTCCTGACGTGTTCTTGAAGACTTCTTAGCCTACCCTAATCGAATTTTGTATTGACCCCAGTACAAAACCCATTTCTTAAACCCTCAAATATTTTTACTTAAAACGAACGTAACATGCGCCAAAGACGTTGGCTCGAGCTGTTGAAGATTACGATCATACCATGCAATATCATCGTGAAAGTACGAACATGGTAGCTAATGCGTTGAGTAGAAGATCGTATGCGGTTACAAGTGTGAATATACGAACCCACGTAAAGATAACGAATATACGAGTAGAATCGACTTTAATTGATAAAGTTAAAGCTTCTCAAGCTACATACTCAGAGCTGATGAATGTGAAGAAGAAGGTTCAAGAGGGCGTTATTCTAGAAGCAAGAATCGACGAAGAGAGGAAATCTCAACTCTTGATTTTATTGGCCCATTTGAAATCCTCGATCGAATAGGAACTGTGGCTTATAGACTCGTTTTACCGCTAAGTATATCGCGTGTTCATAAAGTTTTTAACATATCGATGTTACGTAAATATGTGGACAACCCGAACCACATTATTAATTTAGAACCGGACGAGATAGCAGAAGATTTAACGTATGAGGAGATACGTGTTAAAATCTTGGATAAGAAGGATCATATTCAACACTCAAAGGTTATACCTCAAGAGTTAGAATTTGAAATGAAGTCGAGGTATCCTCACCTGTTCAGCATACCAATTACGTACGTAAATTTCGAGGGCGAAATTTCATAAGGAGGGGGGATTGTGAGACCCCAGATTTTATGAATAAAGATTTAATTTTCTCGAAATATTTTTTAGAATATTATGGTGTGGATTTGAGATAGTGTTATAGTTGTGGGTAGTATTTATAAATTTTTCAAAGTATGCAAATTGTCATATTATATTCGATTGGTCGGGAAATATTCTTTTCGTCAGGGAATATCCGTACGATGGTACAATCATTGGTGGACCCCACAACGGAATTATTGTCGGATTGAGAAAATGACAAAAAAAAAATTATTGAAAATAACGGCGGAAGTTTTACTATTAATACTGTTGAACTACTCGGTAGTAAAAGTACGATGTCTGGCGTGTTTGAATAGTAAAGCACACTTGTATTGATTATTGATGCTTATGTGATAAGTCACTTTCGCTTTTGTTTTATTGGTATTATTAATAAAAAGCGAAAAGCTTTTATATAAAAAATGAATACTTTTATAAAGTTATTCGTTTTATTAGGCTAATAGTAAAATCTTTTTTATATAAAATGAATACTTTTATAAAGTTATACTTTTTTTAGACAATAATTAGAATATATTATATTTTATTATGCATAGTGCTTGCATAGTGTTTGCATAGTAAAATCTTTTATAAAGTTATTCGTTTTATTAGATTATAAATAGAATATATTATATTTTATTTAAAAGATTTTGCTTTAAATATGGACCGTCAGATTAAAAGTAAATCAATCTGGGCCCGTTCATGAGTTAGTTACTATGCAGTCCATTTTTCTATAAATAGAAGCTCATTCCTTCATTATTTCTTACGAATTCACTGAAACTCTAGAGAGATAAACTATAGAGAGAAAGAAGAAAAATATTCTGCTACTTCACTACTCTTATATCCAGTACTCTTCTTCTTAAGGTAGGGGATATTATTTGTTGTACTCGTAGGAGATATTATTTGTTGTACTCATAAGGGGTATTCTTTCTTTCTTATTCATGAAGAGAACTTCTGTTATTCCATTCTTTATTATTCTGTTAGAATAACTTTTGATATCATGAGCTACCCTATACTTGGTGAAATTCTTTTATTATTCCATTCTTTATTATTACATTGGAATATCCTCATGCATGCGTTTTTCAACGGACACGGTTCCATTCTTTATTATTACATTGGAATATCCCATCTCATGCATTTTACGCAGGACCCAGTTCCGTTATTTATTATTACATTGGAATATCCCGTCCGGTGCATATTATTACTGACTGGTTCCGTTATTTAGTATTCTCATTGGAATAACTTTGCTCATCAGTATTCAAGTACCGCATGCATGGTGATTTCATTGTTATTTCATTCTTTATTATTCTGTTGGAACATCGTAGCTTGGTGCGAATTTCATCACCGACACAGTTCCATTATTATTATTCTGTTGGAATAACCTGTCTATGTGAAGTACCGCATGCATGGTGATTTCTTTTGTTATTCCATTCTTTATTATACTCAGTTGGTTAAAGCTTTGGCTTCTATACTCCATGGAATTAGTGGAATATCCTTGATATTTGCGCTTCATCCAGTATCTTTTCATGAAAATATTCTTCTGAGCATTTATGAATTTTACTGCACAAAGCAGTATCATGTTGACAATTTGGACGTTATTGAGTTCAGGATAAATTAACTTATAAATCTTTAAAATTTATTCTTGAACTTGTTTTATTGAATTCTTATATCATTGTGATCATCCTCATGTTTATATTATGTTGAAAGTCATCTACGGGCACATGGTGCATAGATGGACTTGGTATGATTATGACCGAGGATTATTCGGTATAATCATGACCATAATGTTACAAAATGATGTGGAAAAAGTCCTCATTGGCCCGTAGTGCATTGATGGACAGTTTTTGGTATGATTATGGCTATGGATTCTCTTCGGTCAAGGGTGCAAAGATGAATTATTTTATGGGATGATTAGGATCGTTGATGAAAATACTATTATCTTTGGCCCGTAGTGCATGGATAATTCGTGGTCGTGATACTAAAGAATATCTTTGGCCTGTAGTGCAGGGATGATGTGGATTGTTAAGCTGAGTCTTAGCGATAAAAGCATGAAAAACCTTTTAAATCATAGAAGATAGTAGATTTTATTCTCTACTTGACTCTTCTAATGGATTGCTTGTTCCGTTGCAGTTAAACTTGATGTTTGTTATATTGTATCAGTTTAATAGTGTTAAAGGCTAACGATAAATTATTCTGCATTATCTTAGTCATAATATTTCTTACTAGGCTAGTTGAGCTCACCTTTTTGCTTTCATTGTTGTCTTCAGGAAATGAGAACGTAGGAGGGACTAGTCGGGGGAAACAGAGTAATGGTCCTAGATGGTGCATTAGTAGTGCTCACTATTCTGTGAAATAATGTGATAATAAATGTAATGAGGACCCCATTGATTTTGTATATTGTCTAGATGACAATATTTGTATTAAAACTCACAGCATATGTTTAGTCGTATTTTACACGACTGTTGTATAATTAAGTTGTATTTGAATTTTGTTCCATGTATTTGGCGACTCAAGATGGGTGATGTATACCTATTTTGGGGGCGTCACAACTATTATAGTTATAATAATAATAATTATTATTATTATAATTATTATTACTATAATAATAATACTAATAATTATTATTATAATTATAATTATTGTTGTTATTATTATTGTTGTTATTATTATTACTATTATTATTACTATTATCATAATTATTATTATTATTATAATTAATATTACTATGATGATGATGATTATTATTATTATTATTATTATTATTAATTATTAGTATTATTATTATTATTATTATAATTATTACTATTACTATTATTATTATTATAATTATTACTATTATTATTATTATTATTATTATTATTATTATTATTATTATTATTATTATTATTATTATTATTATTATTATTATTATTATTATTATTATTATTGTTATATTATTACTATTATCATAATTATTATTGTAATTATTATTATTATTATTATTATTATTATTATTATTATTATTATTATTTTCTTCTCTTTTGTTTTTTCTAGTGTTTTCTAATGAATGAAATTTATAAAATCTGGTGAGTTATTCAGTGATAATTATCATCACAATTTTATCATTCTAAATGAAACAAATAAATTTTATCATTTTTCCATGCTTGTTCTTCCTACATGGTCATGATTTTGAAGGGAATTAATGAATTTGATGAAGGGATAAGTGATTTTTAAATGAAACAAATAAATTGTCGTGTGCTACTCGGTTGGTTTCCTACATGGCCGGGTGTTCATTTTTCCATGCCGTGCAAGACCGTCAAGAGACATGGTGCATATTTTTAATTCTTCAACTTTGGATCCTTTCAAATGACCCCAAGTCAGCAAGTCTTCAAGCCACTGTTCAGAACTAAAAGGTTAAAGAGTAAGCGGATGTTTGATAAAAACTGAATGAATCTGATCTGAATGAGCTGAATTTGAATCTGAATGAAAAAAGTTATTTGATAATTGACATGTCTGAAACGTCTGAATAACATATTTTTATTATTTTTTCCCTCTACAAAAATTCAAAAAATTGTTGTAAATTTATTTAATATTACTTAATATAATAATTAATATTGTAAAAAAATTAATAATTTATTCAGCTACTCATTCAACCAAAAAAAATTGGACTAAACCAATCAGTTCAAAACAAACAGCCCCCAAGTACGATCTAAACTAAAGCTTGTTCTTATTTATTTAGAAAAAGAGCATCTCAATAAATTTGTTTTAGAAATCATAAATTAATCTTCCTAACTGGACTTTTAAAATAAGTAAATTACAATCTAATATTCTAGAAAATAAGGGCCTATATATCTGGCAACCAATATATATACACACACGTCTGGGGCAACAAAAGACGTTTAAGTGACAAGAAAAGTGTACGTAGTTGTGGGAAGGGAAGAAAAGTGTAATAATCCCATTTTTTAAAATGTAATCTTTATAAAAACACAATTGAATTATAAAAGTTAAGCTAATATCTTTTTCTTTTTTCTCATTTCTTTTGAAAAGTTAAATGTTCTTTAATATATAATTTATTAATTGAATTAATTAAAATTAAGCAGTCCATTAGGGTTGTGGGAACTCATGTATTGTTTTTATATATTTAAGGAATAAAATATGAAACCCTAATTTTATTCTAACTTGATAAGTTCAATGCTCGAGTAAAATCCTTGTGTTCTGCAACACCTTAGAAAAATGATAATTAATTCACGATATCGAAATTGAGTGAATTAAAACCTTGTTTTTTTTCTTTTTCATTTTTTCGTCCTGTTCAATTTGAAGAAGAAAGAAAAGTTATTTGACTTCATCTTCCTACCTGGAATTGATGAAATCCAATTTTTTTCTTGATTCTCGTCACTATTCAACTAGCGCTAAGTTTGTAAGATCATACATCGATCATATGAACTCAGAATTGAGTGATTCTTGAGCCTATTTTGTATGTTTTTTCGAGAGCTACAATTTCTATGTGGACTATAAGAGATTTTGAAGACTTTATTAGATTGTGAAATTGAAGAGAGAACATAAGAAAAGTAAATATTATTTTGTATTATGATTTTATGTTTTGATATGGGTTCTAAGTTAGATATTGTTTTTAACCGAAAGCCAAAAAGGCGGACATGGAATCAGAAGCCATCACAATTAGGAAGAGGAGATAAATTTATATAAAGGAAAATAATTCGATTGAATGTAAATTTTAAAATCAAAAAATCTGTCTATCTTTTTAAGGTCTATTACATGAGTTATATCTCTTAATCGATTATATTGTTGGATCGTTATAAATTTGTATATGTTATACTTATATAAGCTGAAAATATTTTCACCAATGTTGAACCGTTAAAGTTTATCACATGATTTATTATGAATTTTAAGAAGTTTATGGTCTAGGATTTTGTAGTAAATTTTTTAGTAATGAATACTCATTTTCAAAAAGAGACAACCTAATGATTTCAAATCCGATTTGGGTGATTCTTGTGGTTAAAGTGTAGTTGTCACGTCCCCAAATCAGGGTTTCTTGATGAACCTCGGACTTAGTACGTCACGGTACTACCTTCATCTTAATATATACCATCTTTATTTATAAACTATTGAACACAATCTAGCTTTTATATCAATTAATACAGTATATCCTCCTGTTCCAGAATCTATGTGACGACCCCAAAAATCAGGTATATTTCTCTTCACGATCTTGTGTGTTAAATACTATCTTGATTCAGCTTTATGTCATACTAAGATGAAATAATAGCTGAAGATCTGGATAATTTAAAACTTTTCTTTTTGTCTTTCATTCGTTCCCTGAATCGCAACATTTACGATTACATACTTCAAAATCATAGTTACTCTATGATTCAGTTTATCAGAGTTATTGTATAAGAATTCAAATCTCAATACAACATCCTTTATATCTCGAATAATTCAATATTTACACAATTCTTATTCACACATCAAAAATCGTCATCACGATGTAATATAGTTCCTGCTTAAAGGAAACATCATTTCTGCACGTACGCTTCTATTCTTCATCATCCAGATAACAAGAAATTGTGTTGCATATCGTACATGCAAAAAATTATATTTTTGCAAGACTGAGCTCGACAGCCCAGCAAATCTAACAGTTTTCATGCTTCATATAACACGTAGTTTCATGCTCAACATATATCTCATAATTCTTTATACCATTCATGCATCGTCACCTTAAACAATATATGTTCATATCATATATCACATATATTGAGTTCCATAACTCAATCAGCTTAGTCATATATTTGACTTTTACAGTTTATTGCATGTAACATGTAATTCAACATATTCTTAAAGATCTCATACAATAACCAATTCATAGAATCACAAATAAACTGGAAGACTTTCCTTGAGTGTTGTTTAATGTTATAACTTATCCACTTTGTGATGATCCTACATAAATTGAGGATACATACATGCACTTATTAGTTCCACAAACTAAATTTACACACTCAATGTAACCTAATTTATTTACATTAACTATAATCCTTTGTTCTCGTCTTAAAACTATTTCATGTTTCTTTAGAAACTTTCGTTCATTATAACCTTTTTTATACCCAAAAAGGTTCTCTCATGATTTTAGTATATAAATACTTTACATTTCAAAGCATAAACCATTTATGTCCATTTATAGAAATATTTCTTGCCTCTATTTGTAAACTTGGGACTGTATGGTTTATAAATAGCTTTTATAGCGTAAACATAGCTTATCTCATCAATTCCTTAACTTCTATAGTTTCCATGCCTTTTTGATAGTTCATGTGTTAAACCATGCTATCGCCACGTATGCGAATGTTTTACTTTATTAATAACTTAACTTCACATTTTATATCCTTGCGTTAGTCCATATACTAACTCATTTTATAATTACGTACACGAACGTCTCGTATCATTAATTCACATAGCGTATCCATAACTTAATGTTCACTCTCGCGAATAAATTGAATTCTCATTTCATATGTATATTAGTTTTATACACGTCCTTTAATAAATTCTTGATTATGTTCTCATAATCGTCATTTCGAAAACCCTTTTGTTTTCAAATTTTACATTCAATATTAACACATTCCATTCTAATATATAACTCTTTTTATATTTCATTACACCAATAGGCTTCGCATATGTAAACTTGCGTTTACATAATACTTTTATTGTTTCTCTTGTATATTGAAAGAATTTACATTTTAAAAGGCTTCGACACGGCTTTAGCATATTGTTACGTTACATGCTTGGTTTATAACCATTCATATCTCATGAATGATCATACTTTTATACGTAAACTGTAGTTTTGCTTACGCATCAAATGTATTTATAATTTATAAATTATAAATACTAAATCATTTCACACATTTGTATTATTTCATTTCTATTCCATTTCCATACGCAAAATTATCAAAACCATCGAAGCAAAACACCACGACATCTAAACAGCGTCACGGTTGGGCACAGCCAGAAGTTTGGCCCGGCGTGGTACTCGATGCCCGTTTTGCGATTTTCTAATTCATAATTCGCTAATCCAATCCTGTCCCAATTTGGATATATTGTAGATACCATAAGAGAATATATTTAGAAAATATAAGCCACCCATTTTAGACATCATAGGCTGCCCAAAATAGAACTTAAAAATGCCCGATCATAACAGTTTTTAACTTTTTCCAGCTTTACCCTCTCTCGCTAAAACAGTCATAACTAATTCGTTTTAAAACATTTTTGAGCGATTCTTGCGGCCAAGCGAAGCTAACTTTCGGCAATACAACTCCTATTCGATAAACTTTTCCAAATTCTACACTCATAATTCCAGAAAATTCGCGCAAGGGACAGGTCCAAATCTGATTCCCAGATTTTGAACAGATTCGATGCACCCACTTTGGTACATCATAACTCGGTCGTCCGAACTCGGAACGAGTCTGTTCCAGAGGCTATGTCTATCTGGGATTGCACACTACAAGATTCCAGAAAATTATAATTTTCCAGAAAGTATTACTAGCCAAAAAAGTTAGCCAAAAGTTGCCCGACACACTAACTTTTCATATTTCCCATTTCTTATTAAAACGCGTTTCGGCTTGGTTTAATGCCACGAGGTGCTTAAGTTATCTTTATCTAGGATATACAAAGCTACTTTAGGTTTTAGATCCATCAAATTATGCGTTTTTAACCAATTTAGCTCATTCTGGTATTTTTACAAACATCGAGCGTGCGTCCTAAATTGTGGACTGATTTCTATAGATTGGTGCAACATAATCAACCCATTTTCGACAACCTTATTGCTCCGCACAATCACACTAATCTCGATGGCTCTAATTCAGTCCACAAGGATCCGATCACAGTTATACCATTCATGAATACATATTTACACTAACTAGTTAACAAGTTAGTTTACTAACTTTAATCTTTGCATACTCAATTTTATACAATATCAATTCCCATAGCTTATCAATATAAAGAATCCAATACATATCACACGAATTACTAATGCAACAAATTAATCCAACTGATTTCACAACTAAATTTAATTACATCCTTCATTCTATAAATTGTTTTCCAACAATTTAATTGATTAATAAATATATATTTTATTCCCTCTTTCCATAAATTTCTCTATGCCCATTTATTTGTCATATTTAATGTATACAATAATTTTGTATCATTAAATTTAACTACATATTTCCCTTTAGTAAATTGCTCCTCCACAATTTATTTACATATAATAAATATATAATACTCCTTCGGTTCCTATATAACTGACGCTTTAGAGAAAAAAACTGATTCCTAAATAATTGACGTTTTCATATTTTTAGGAGGTTTTTTCTCTTATTTTCCTAGATTACCCCTAAAATATCTCATCTTTCCAAGTGCAAGACTCCTATTTAATTTCAAACTTTTCTTCTACAATACGTGTGTTCCCAATTGGTTCTCTTTCTCAGAATTCTAAACGTCCCTCAATATGGCTTCAATTTTTCATACATTCTCTTCATCTCTGTATTCTCTCATGGATTCGTTATTATATGCTCTCTCTTCATCTATGTTTTCTACAAAAAAATTATGGAAAATCCTGTACAACTCTATGGCGTTATTGAGAAAAATAAATTTTCTTTTGATTTAAATGAGGAACCAAACCGTGAGTGTGAGAAGATTGTATGAGATATTGATTTGAATTTGCCGGCGGATACTGGAATAGATTTGAACACGGTACCGGATGATGAAGGAGAAATTTCTATGGAAGAAGATCAACAACAGATTATTTTTGAGATGTTAAAGAATTTTTCTCCCAAAATTTTATTAACTTCTTCTACTTTTCATGTTCAACAATTTTTGATGTAATTTTTTTTTATTCTGAAATTTGTAGAATCATTTTGAAATTCTGTAAATTTTTTTATTTTGAAATTTGTAGAATCATTTTGGAGAAATTATGAATGAAGTTGAAGTTGGATGAATTATTTTTTTATTTTTTTTGATATGGTTGCATATGATATTAAAATTGACAGATGTTATTTTATTTGATCTCTCTCTTCATTCTCTCATTCAAATTTCTTGGCCTCTACTTGTGACAAAACCTCTATTCTATTTGGCCTCATTATTATTGTCACGAATATGGTCTTTCACAATAATGGTAGCCAACACAAGATTTGGAGGAAGATGATTTTCTGAAAGAACGATCCTAGATGATGGGTCAAGATTATTGGGTGAATCTTGGCATGGATCGTGTGACGCCCCCAACAGTTTAACGGTAAAAACTATCGCCATTATTTTTTTATAAAAAGTTATTTCAGTCATTTTCTAACTCTGACAGTTATTCTGTTGTGGGGTCCACCAATGATGGTGTCGTCGTACAAATACTCCCCGACCAAACGAATATTTCCCGACACAACGAATATTTTATAACAACTTGCTTACTTTGCAAAATTTTTAAATATCATCATTAACTTTAAAATTTTATCAATTTAACTATTTACCAAAATAGAAAAATTGAATATTTTTATTTCATAAAATTCGGGGTCTTACAATCTCCCCTCCTTATAAAATTTCGTCCCCGAAATTTACATACATGGTATTTCGAAGAGTTGAGAATACCTTGCTTTCATTTCAGATTCCATATTCCCTGTCATCCTGATTTCTCCATTGCTCATCTCATGTATTTTAGATATCATTCTAGAATACAGCTTCAAAACAAGGGTTAATTGACATATCACGATTTGTAAATTTATCAAGTAAGAAATTTCAGCTTAAATAAGTCACACACTAACGAAGTATATTACTCGTCTATCCCCTCCTAGTTCTAGACTCAGATCTCTGTCAGCGACCATATCCCTAAGCTCTGATACCATTTGTGACGCCCCCCAAAATAGGTCCACACAACCCATTTTGAGTCGCCAGATACACGGTACAGAATCAAATACAAACTTCTTTTATACAATACGACAAAAGCGTAGCTGAGAGTTTTTACACGAATATTATCTTCTAGACAGTATTCAAACTCAAATGGAGCCCTAATTACATTTATTGATACACTATTTCATAGAATAGTGAGGACTACTATAGCCACCATCTCGGACCATCACTCCGTCCCTCGACTACAAACTTCCTCATACAACTATCGTGCAAAATATGACAACACATATGTTGTGTATACCAACTGTAACTCTCATCCCTTACTTGGATAGCATCTCACAGTGATACCTTACAATGGTACCTTACATAAAGGTACAGTCAATAATCTTTGGAAAATGCTCAAGAAAACCTTCGTACATGGGAAGCCATGCATCTAAGTTATAATAGATATCATATGACTCGAGAATTATCCTTGGTTGACCCAATAGACCCCAAAGAAAAATGAGAAGATTACTATCATGTTCTTTCCAATGGTGAGTCTTCTCTTGCCATATAAATATCTACATGGTCTTCAATTGAGAATTATATTTCAACCAAACTCCAAGATTATATAGGTAGTGCTCGTAGATATAATCAACAAGTGGATGTGTACAACCCTATCTTATGATAACACGAAGTCGTAGGTCATTAGACATCTTGTATGATAGTACCAAAACACCCTTCCAAAGTTGGATTCACCTCACCCTATTTAGTTCACCAAAATCAACGGTTAAATGACTTATAAAATATGACACACTTATCTAAAATTCTCAATAAAATTATTTCCATACTATTTTAGGGAAACCTCAACAGCTATCGACCACCGTTCTATTCCCCTGTTACCCCCGCTCGACCCAGCTAAACTCTTATTACCAGAAACATCAAAGATCATGGTTATACCAAATCATAATTCATGTTCATAATCATACTAATAAATTCATCTTTGCACTACGGGCCAAAGATATTCATCAACAGTTCATCTTTACACTACAGGCCAAAATATTTAACAATAGGTCATCTTTGCACTACGGGCCAAAGATATTCAACAACAAGTCATCTTTACACTACGGGCCAAAGATATTCATATCTCAACGAAATATATAATCATTTCAGAATTTATATAAACAATAATTATAACCATGTTAATCAATTCACCTTTGCACTTAAGCTAAAGATATACAATTATAAATTCAATGGTCACGATCATACCAATCAACAATTCATATTTGCACTACTGGCCAAAAAGAACCCATAGTCACGATTATACCAATAATCTACCCATCTTTACACTCAAGTGAAAGAGAAATTTCAACACCAGGGTTATAAAAATGTTATATATGATAACAAAAACAATATAGTCAAAACATGGATTTAATTTCAAAAGTAAGATTCATAAATCAACGATAATTTGGTCAGAAAAAGAAACTAATTTTGTCGTGAATAGTACCCCATGAATAGTAACTCGTGAATAGTAACCCGTGAATAGTACTCTATATTCATAAATAGTATCGTATACGTAAATAGTGTCGTATACGTGAATAGTAACCCATGAATAGTACTCATAAAAGGAAAATACAAAAGAAAATGATATTCCATGATGAGTACAAAAGAAATGATATCTCATATGAGTATAAAAGAATATACGAACTGCAAATGGATTTTCACCCGCCATGCAGTAATCCATGTAGACAGATCATTTCCACAATTTAATAAAGAATGAATATGAAGGGTCATTCACCATGCATGCGGTAATCCGCGTAGACAGGTTACTCCCGCATATTAATAAAAATGAATACGAAGGGTCTTTCACCATGCATGCGGTAGTCCACGTAGATAGGTTATTCCAACATAATAATAAAGAATGGAATAACAGAAGAATTTCACCATGCATGCGGTAGTCCGCGTAGACAGGTTATTCCAACAAAATAATAAAGAATAGAATAACAACACTTACGAGTATTGAAAAAAAATAACTCTCTTCATGAATACGAAAGAAATAATAACCCTCACCATACGAAAAATAACATCCCTTACAATACAACAAATAATATCCCTTACGAATACAACAAATAATATCCCTTACGAATATAAAATAAATAACACCCCTTACCAATACAACAAATAATATCCCTTACCTTAATAAAAATTTGGAGACTGCATTAGGGTAATAGCAGAATACTCCTCTTCTTTCTTTCTATAGTTTCTCTCTCTAGAGTTTAAGTGAATTTGTAAGAAATAATGAAGGAATGAGCTTCTATTTATAGGAAAAAAGATTGAATAGTAACTAATTCATGAACGGCCCAGATTAATTTACTTTTAAACGGACGGTCAATATTGATTTACTATTAAAACTTAAAGTAACGGTCCATACTGATTTACTATTAAAATTTTAAACCAACGATCCATATTGATTTACTATTATAACTTCAACCAACGGTCTGAAAAATTAGCACATCTCCTCATGGAATAATAAGTCAAACTTATAACAAATACCTCATAACAAACCCCTCTATTTATATCAAAAATTGAATAAATACTTACCACAAATCACTTATCTTTAATAAACACATTTTTAATCTATTAATAATTATACATCATTAATATTATAACTCACAATATTTAACAACCAGATCATTCCCAGGAAAGAGAAGACTTTCCGATAAGGATTTCTCCTTATTAACGTGCAATTAGGTGACCAAACCTCTCCTCGACAGAACTTTCTAGACATCGTCAATATTGTAATTAATAATATGAATAACTTTGTCATCTCAATTATTGATTTAGTAATATAAAATATTATGCAGATGATACTGTGACAATAATTGAATCAAATAACGTGAGATACTATGTAGCAATTATTGTAGCAATAATTGAGTATAACTGAGTAACTTCTCACGTAAGCATCAATAATCAATATCGTGTGCTATTATGCAACCACGCGTATTACTGTACTTTTACCACCGGATATTTCAATAGTTTAACGGTAAAAACTTTCGCCATTATTTTTTTATAAAAAATTATTTCAGTCGTTTTCTAACTCCGATAGTTATTCCGTTGTGGGGTCCACCAATGATGGTGTCGTCGTACAAATATTCTCCGACAAAAAGAATATTCTCTGACCAAACGAATATTTCCTAACACAACGAATATTTTATAACAACTTGTTTACTTTGTAAAATTTTCAAATATCATCCTTAACTTTAAACTTTTATCAATTTAACTATTTACCAAAATAGAAAAATTGAATACTTTTATTTCATAAAATTTGGGGTCTTACAGATCGCAAGAAGTTTCTAGTATGATATTCAAAGCCCTCAACGTGTACATATAATCTATAACCTTATTATTGTCTGGTGACTCAACCTTCAACAAGTTTGCTATAAAGATTTCTCTCTGATCATCAACAGAGAAAACATAATGCGGAAACAGAGGTTTTTGATATGGTTGCATATGATCTTAAAATTGACAGAGGTTATGTATTGGCATGACAGAGGTTATTTTATTTGATCTCTCTCTTTATTCTCTCATTCAAATTTCTTATTCATTCCAATTATATACATTTTCTGCCACATATACAGTGTTATACATTCCTTATGTATTATCATGGCCATGCTGATAGGGAGAGAATTAGAAGGCAAAAGAAGCACATGGTGATTAATCCTCAAGTAATATAAATACAAGGAATTATAAAATTTTACTAGATAAATAAATGGTGATGCATTCATATCCAAAATAAAAACAACTATTTCAAACAAAAGTTGAGGTTTGGATCACACTTGAGTACTTAGTTGATCAAGCACATCTTGTATGAGTTTTGGATCACATTTCATTTGACGAGGAAGTCGACCTTCTCTTTCCAAAATGGCTTTCATAATATGAGGAATTTTATATCTATTAGAACCTTGTGATTTCATAACCTCTATCATACATAGTTGTAACGTCAAAAATATATTATTCGATTTTATAGTCGAAAATGTATCACATGCGTTCTCAACGGCGTTGATAAGCTCATCTATGGTTTTTGGAGATTCTCTGCGTTGTAATGACTGAATGGCACTAAAAAAACCAAGGTCCAAGACATTTAAGTCTGGAGAGTTTGCAGGTTGACACATTAAACGAATGTCAAAACCATCTTCTATTGCAGCTTGATGAAATTCAATATCATTGGGATCGACATGTGTTCTTGCATTATCTTGTTGAATAAAAATTGGATTTTTGGAGTCTCTACTTGGCCATTTATGTCGAATAGACGGTAACACTTTTTCTATCAAAAATGACCTTGATATGTTTTTCCCAACTGAGTCGATCACTTTTGTTTCTAATGTTCTAGCAATCCGATTCGCACTACTTCTCTTAGCTGCCTCCTTAGTGACGAAAGGAAATATACCATTTTTTCCTGAAAAGATTTCATTTCCTTCTGCATTGAACCTCGGACGAGCTATAGCAGCTAGAAACATGACTTTTCCAATAAAATTTTTGCTTTTACAGGTACGCAAATGATCTTCTTCATCAAGTAGAAGATAATAAGTCTCTGATTTTTTTGTCATGTAAAACCATTTCTCATCAATATGAACGACGTTATACATGTCAACAAATGTTGGATCATGTGGTAATGTATTTCTCTCAAGCATTGATATAAAAAACTGCAATCTGGTTCTCTTGTTTTCTTCCTTCAAAAATGGTTTGATAGCATTTGAGTGACGTCTAATGTTACCTAACTTGAGATTTCTGAACAACGTTGTTTTATTAACATTCAAAGCACATGATAGAGAATCAAGAAATGTACGGCGAGACAAAGGAATTTCCTGAATTTGTTGAAATTCAAGTTGAACTCTTTTGTGACCACAATTTTTTGTCCTTCTATGAGATACATCAATCACTCCATTGTTTGAATTATTCTTTGACTGCTTCCAAATGCGTTGAATAGTTCGAATCGATACTCCAAATATTGAAGCAACAATCTTTGTCGTATTTCGTTTCAATTTTCCATCAACATTTCTTTGTAGTAAAGCAATATAAATTGCTTGACGTTCATTGTTGGTCAAATTCTTATTTTTTTTGTCTCCTTGTGAGATATCTACATTCTGATCACTTGTATCAAAACTTTCCTCGCCTATAAATATATATATATATATATATATATATAAGTCATTAAAATAAATAATTGACTAATAATTTTAATTTAAAAAAATAGGCAACAAAGCATGTGCATGAAAATGCATTAACAATATATGTATAATTTCTATCATGTAGCTGGAGAAAGAGGTAAAGGCCTAAATGACACCAGAATCTGTACTAGCTTCTTTAAGTTTAACAATCTAACTAACATATTATATGGGATCAAATCAAGTTATGTTTGTGCATAACATATCATGTCTGTGATTATGATCTTGCTATTCATTTTTTGGGTGGAGTTCAAACATTTTGATTGCTCAAAAATGTTTATTTGAACCTGTGGAAAGTCATCTTCTCATCTTTAATCTGTTATCCTCTTGGTTACATTGTTTCCACTTATATTCCTTATGAGACCCTCTTAATGATATGATGGTTGATGATATGTACTAATGGTACTGAAGAAAGCTCCAGTGTTTTTTGCATTTTGATATTTTATTGGTCAAATACAGTTTTGTTGTAGGAAAGTGAAATCTAGCTTAATATACTGATGGTTCACATGACTTGGATGGTAAGATGTATTGACATTGGCACATAAAAGTACATAAAAAAGCTAGCTACCTCTTCTAGTAAAACTGTTTAAATTTTTCTAGCTCAAGTACTTGACAATGGGTGTGCATGCTTTGGTAAATGTAGAGCAAAGAAAAGCTACAGGAGAAAAGCTACAAAAGTATTCTATTACAAAATATTGGGTAAAGAAAAGCTACAGGAGTACTTTTTTGTTGGTTAGTGGATTGAATTTCTACCATCTTCTTAAGTTAACATAATGCATGTGTATTAACAATAATTCATATCAATGTATGTAACAACTTCATGCAAGGTTCATGCCATATTATATATCCACATACAAAATAAGATTGTTATTTTAATAAATATCACAAAAATGTGATCTCAAAAACTAAAAAAAATCCAAGTAAAAATGTGATTGTAAAATAATTAAACAACAACAAACCTATATTTGGATCAAACAATGGAGGATCATTTAAATCGATGTAGCCGAAGATAGGTGTGCTTGAAAATCTCCCCATTACTTTTAACATTCAAATCTATATTTAAGTTGATTTCATTCACCGAAAATTCTTCAATATTTGTCAGAAAATTCAAATCGAATTCTCGTATAGTAACCATAATGTATTATTGCTAACTTAAGGCAATTTTTTTTCATAAGATGTCATGAACAATATTACACTTTTATAGAATGAAAAAATGGTGAGAAATATAAAAATAACAAATTAATCAATTCAAAACTAGAGCCAAGATTTTAAAATTTTAAAATTTTAAAAAAGAGTGAATATAAACTCAATTTTTTTTTCAGAGAAGGGAGGTAAGATGATATGAAAAAGAGAGAGATTAAAGTGACTTGAAGAAAAAAATCATGGAGAAGAGTAAAGGTTGTATGTTGGAGTTACTGATATCAAAACTACTCATTAATTATAAAAAACAAAAAATAGAAAAAGGACAATTTAGACTTTATCTTGACCCACCATTACTTTCCATAAAAAGTGAACTTTGGCCTCCAACGTCAGTTATATAGGAACCAAGGGAGTACTAATACATTTATTATATACAAATCACATATTGCATAACACTAACTCCCTTATGTAATACAATATCACACAACATATCATCTAATACAAATTTTCTTTATTTAATTTTTATTTTAATATTTCCTAAAAATTTGGGTTGTCACAATTTGTAACCTTTACAATCGTTTATTATATTTGTAGATCGCTCATGATCTAATATATTCATCTTAAACTTTAAACAATATATATCATGTTAATACATTAATTTTGAGAATTTATTAACTCACAATATAATAATAATAATAATAATAATAATAATAATAATAATAATAATAATAATAATAATAATGATACATTGAGACTAGTATGTGGATTGATTGATGACCAAATCTCATTGATCATAAATATATGAGATATTAAGTCAATGCATAGGTACGTGTTAGAGAATGATGTACTGGACAGACCCATCATGAGAATTCTATGTGGAGCATTATGCGAAGTGTCATTGACAATTGTCATAGTGACAATGATGTAATGATCCTCCGACCTGAAATCACTATATTACTACACGGGAATTTATGTACTTTGATATCATCAAAAGTCACCTTTTATAGGGTGAACTATAAAGGTGATTATTGGGTACATCATGAATCGTGTGAGTAATATGAGTGATCTAGATGGAATTTAATCCTTCTATATATTAGGGGTGATATCCATAGGCCTCTTGATTGAGTAGAACAATTAAATGCATGGACATGCTCAAATAGTGATTTATTTCATATAGTCTACTCATTGATCAAGAAAACTCAGATTAAATTATGAAGAGTATGACACATTCCATGACTCGAGTTTAATCTAGGATGTCAAGGTTAAAAGGATTAAATTACATTGAAACATTGGTCACGAAAAGGTTGCATCGAATCATCGATCTTATTATTACTTGGGTAGCAGTGATGCATTACTAAATGCTGCTCACTGTTTATAATTTTATAATATGATTTTAAAATTATTGCCAACGTAATAATAACATATAGGGTCACGCTCTTAGAACGTAATTAAAGGGGAATTAATTTAAATTGTAAGATTTAAATATGTCAATATGATTGATAATATTTAAATTATGAATTTAAATTAATAGGATAATTTGTATATATGTATATTAATTAAGTAAGACTTAATTAATATATAATATATATAATTTGGATTTTACTGGAACTAGGTTTTAATTAATTCCGTTTGACATCTATATATATATATATGATATATCAGCCACTTTAGGAATAAATCAAAAAGCAAAAACCCTAGTCGCTCTTAGAGAGAGACTAGAGAGAAAAACTTCAAAGAAATCCCAATCATTTTTGCCTAGTACCGCAGCTGTTTTATAGCAGATCATGTGACGGTTCGTGCGGATACCGTAGAGGCGCAGTTCGTTTGGATTGCATTGGAGATTCGATCATATCAATTTTAGCTTCTATAATCGGTATAAATTTCTAACCACTGAATTAATGTGTTTTTCGCATGGATCCTGTTTTAGAATTTCAGAATTGGCTTTGAAAATTTTTAAGTTTTGTTGCATTTTTGTGCCGAAATCCCAATAATAGTCTCTTTTGCCAAGAAGCTCTTCTTTAGAACAAGGAAATTTGACACCAAGAACAAGAAGAGCTCAACTTCAACAAAAGAAGAAGCGGATGAACGAACGGCTGAGATTGGAAGCCCCAATGGTAGTGGTGGATTAAGGATATTAGATTCTGGGGGTGTTGAGAATTTTGGCGGGTATATCTTGCCTGACCTTCCTGGGATTGAAATGGATTTTTGGGAAGGGCCAGAATGGGATGTTTTTGGCTTATTCATCATTAATATTATAACTCACAATATTTAACAACTAGATCATTCCCAAGAAAGAGGGGGCTTTCCAATAAGGATTTTCCATATCGACGCGCAATTAGGTGACCAAACTCCTTTTCTCGACAGAACTTTTTAAACATCGTCAATAATGCAAATAATAATATGAATAAGTTTTTCGTCTCAATTATTGATTTAATAATATAAAATATTATGCAGATGATACTATGACAATAATTGAATCAAAAATATGAGAGATATTATCAAAGAATTATTGTGAGTAATAATTGAGTATAACCGAGTGACTTCTCACGTAAGCATCAATAATCAATACCGTGTGTTACTATGCAACCACGCGTATTATTGTTCTTTTACCACCGGGTATTTCAATAGTTTAACAGGAAAACTTTTGCCGTTATTTTTATAAAAAGATAATTCTGCCGTTTTCTAACTTCGACAGTTATTCCGTTATAAGGTCCACCAATGATGGTGTCGTCGTACGGATATTCCCTGACAAAAAGAATATATCCCGACCAAACGAATATTCCCCCAACACAACGAATATTTTATATCAACTTGCTTACTTTGCAAAAATTTTAAATATCACCCTTAACTTTAACCTTTTATCAATTTAACCATTTACTAAATAGAATAATAATTATCAAAAAATTAAATACTTTCATTTCGTAAAATTCGGGGTCTTTTAATCTCCCCTCCTTATGAAATTTCGCCCTCGAAATTTACGTACCTGGTAGTTCGAAGAGATGAGAATACCTTGCATTCTTTTCGGATTGTACCTTTCCGGTTATTTACTATAAATCATGATTTTCCCATTGCACATCTCCTGTATTTCAAATATCATTCTAGAATATATCTTCAAAATAAAGGTTAATTGACATATCACAATTTATCAACTTATCAAGTAAAAAAAAATTCAGTTTAAGTAAGTTACACACTAGCGAAGTATATTACTCGTCTCTCCTCTCCTAGTTTTAGACTCATATCTCCGCTAGCGACCATATCTCTAAGCTCTGATACCATTTTTGACGCCCCCAAAATAGGTCCACATGACCCATTCTAAGTCGCTAGATATCACACTACAGAAATCAAATACAAACTTCATTTATACAATTGTTGAACTGTCGTGCAGAGTACAACAACACATAAGCTATGAGTTTTAATAAAAATATATGTAAATCTCATGGTGTCTCGACCACAACACCTTACAATGGTACTTTACATAAAAGTACAGTCAATAACTGTTTTAGAAATTAAAATCTTTGGAAAATGCCTAAGGAAACCTTCGTACATGGGAGGTCATGCATCTAAGTTATGATAGATATCATATGACTCAAGAATTATCCTTGGTTGACCCAATAGACCCCAAAGAAAAACGAGAAGATTACTATCATGTTCTTTCCAATGGTGAGTCTTCTCTTGACATATACTTATCTCCATTATCTCCAAGTGAGAATTATATTTTAACCAAACTACGATATTATATAGGTAGTGCTCATAGATATAATCAGCAAGTGCATGTGCATAACCCTGTCTTATGATAACATGAAGTCGTCTGTCATTAGACATCTTGTATGATATTGGCAAAAACGCCCTTCCAAAGTTGGGTTCACCTCACCCTATTCGATTCACCAAAATCAACGGTTAAAATGACGTATAAAATATGACACACTTATCTTAAATTCTCAATAAAATTATTTTCATACTGTTTTAGGGAAACCTCGTGATTTATAGACCATCGTTCTATTCCCTCATTTACCCCACTTCCACCCGGCTACACTCTTATTACACGAAAGGAATTGTGAAGCTAAAGGGTGAAAGACAACTAGCCCAAAGAAAGAATATCATGACTAGAGATAATTAAATTATCAATAGCCTTCGCCCGTAATAAATCGTAGATTTAGAACATATGGTAGATGATAAAACTTTTCAACCATAGTGGCGTGAATGAACGCAATCCCATTAGAAGAGTAAAATAGACCATAAAGTCTATTATCTTCCCCATGTTAAAATTCCACCAACAATTTTTTATCCCTGTAACATCAATCAACAGTTCCTGTCCACAATCATGTGAATAACTCATAATCATATTTGTGATTCTAAATTCCTCTTCGCACCCAGGACGAAGATAATTTTTATCACCTGTCTTTACCTGAAACATCAAAGATCATGGTTATATCAAATCACAGTTCCTGCTCATAATCATACTAATAAATTCATCTTTGTACTACGGGCCAAAGATATTCATTAACAGTTCATCTTTACACTACATGCCAAAGCCATACAACTGTATTTTAGAAGAGTCAAGTAGAGCATGATATCTACTATCTTCTACGAATTAACAGTTTATTATCAATATTTTATCGCTGAGACTCAGCTCAATACATCACCGAATTATCCATGCACTACGGCCAAGGATATTCGTTAGTATCACATCCATGAATTATCCATGCACTACGGGCCAAGGATATTCATTAGTATCACGACCACGAATTATCCATGCACTACGGGCCAAGGATATTTGTGTTTTTAGCAATGGTCATGATCATGCCAAACAACAATTCATCTTTTCACCTTTGGCCAAAGAGAACGCATGGTTATGATCATACCAACATATGTTCATCAATGCACTACGGGCCAATGATGACTTTTACCACATCATTTTTAACATTACGGTTATGATTATACCGAATAATCCCTGGTCATAATCATACTAATCAATAGTTCATCTATGCACGTAAGTCACAGATGACTTTCATTACAATATAAGCATAAGGATGATGACAATGATATAAGCATTAATCAAACGAAATCAAGGATAAATATTAAAGACTTTAAATTTATCAAAAGTTTAAAAATATCCAAATTGTCAATATGATACTGCTTTATGGAGTAAAATTCAAGAATAATATTCATGTATCAAAAATAATTTGGACAGAAAAGAAATATATTTTTCGGGTGAATAGTACTCCGTGAATAGTACTTCGAGAATAGTACCTCATGAATAGTACCTCGGCATGAAAAGTGTCCCAAATACCTGAATGAATAATATTCGAGGGAATAGTAACTGGGTGAATAGTAACCCGTAAATAGTAACTCATGAATAGTACTCCGACACGAAAAGTGCCCCGAATACCCGAGTGAATAATATTCAAGTGAATATTAATCGGGTGAATAGTAACCCGTAAATAGTAACTCATGGATAGTAACTCGTGAATAGTATTACGACATGAAAAGATCAATAATTATCAAAAAAGCTCAGAATAATATTTACATGAAAAGATACTGAATGAAGCGCAAATATCAAGGATATTCTACTCATTTCACGAAGTATAGAAGCAATACTTCAACAAAATGAGTGTAGAAGTAGGAATACGAAACAAAATAATATTACTTACATACTACAGAGTATGGAAGAAAATATTATTTCATTCGAATACTGAACGAAGATAATATCTATACGAATACGAAATATAATATCTCTTCTGAATATGAAATAAATAATACCACTTATCTCAGAAAAAGACTGGATACTGGAATAGTGAAGTAACAGAATTCTCTTCTTCTTTCTTTCTATAGCTTCTCTCTCTATAATTGCTCTTGTGAGTCTTAGTGAATTGGTGAGAATGAAAGAACAATGTCCTTCTATTTATAGGAAAATATAGTTTCGATAATTGCACATTTTGGGGCTCAAAATATTATAGTATAATACATTCATCTTTTCCTCCATTTTTAATTTAGTCCTACAAGTATTATCAAACTTGCACCACCTCCCTTAATAGTACATCATGTGAATCAATAGTTCAGTCATGTGAATCAATAGTTCTATACATGTGAAAAAAAATAGTTATAGTATTGTACTTTCATATATACCTCCATTTTTAATTTAGTCGTCATGCAAGTATTATCAATATTGCACCACCTCCCCTAATAGTACATGCATGTGAATCAATAGTATATACATGTGAACAAATAGTTATAAGCATGTGAATTAATAGCAATTAATTGTTCATTTACCCGATTAATTACTCGATTGGTCAATATAACCTTATCGAAATAAATGTCGATTTCTAATAATCCCAACACAATGGAAATATCAGTTTCATCTTTAATCAACACGAACTTATTCATCATTAATATTATAACTCATAATATTTAACAACCAGATCATTCTCAGGAAAGAGGGGGATTTCCAATAAGGATTTTTCCCTATCGGCGCGCAGTTAGGTGACCAAACCCCTTTCCTCGACAGAACTTTCTAGACATCATCAATAATGCAAATAATAATATGAATAACTTTGTCGTCGCAATTATTGATTTAATAATATAAAATATTATGCAGATGATACTATGACAATAATTGAATCAATAATATGAGAGATATTATGTGAGACCCCAGATTTTATGAATAAATATTTAATTTTCTCGAAATAATTTTTTTAATATTATGGTGTGGATTTGATATAATGTGTGATGACCCCAAAATAGGTCCATTCCATCCAACCTATTCTGAGTCGCCAGATACATGGTACAGAAAATAACTACAATTTTATTACAACAATTGTCGTACAAAATACAACAACACATATGTTGTGAGTTTGGATACAAATATATACCAACTGTGACTCTCATCCCAACCTTGGATAGCACGTCACAATGACAACTTACATAAAGGTATAGTCAAAAACTGTTTTAGAAATTAGAATCTTTGGGAAGTGCTCAAGGAAACCTTCGTACATGGGAGGCCATGCTTCTAGGTTATAATAGATATCATATGGCCACAGAATTATCCTTGGTTGACCTAATAGACCCCAAAGAAAAATGAGAAGATTACTATCATATTCTTCCCAATGGTGAGTCTTCTCTTGACATATCATTATCTCCACTGTCTCTAATTGAGAATTATACTTCAAACAAACACCAAGATTATATAGGTAGTGCTCGTAGATATACTCAGTAAGTGGATGTGCACAACCCTGTCTTATGATAACACGAGGTTGTATGTCTTTAGACATCTTGTATGATAGTGTCAAAAGACCCTTCCAACGTTGGGTTCGCCTCACCCTGTTTGATTCACAAAATATAACTACTAAATGATGACCACCGCTCTATTCTCTCTCATTACCCCCTTCGACCCAAATACACTCTTATTACACGAAAGAAATTGTGAAGCAAAAGGGTGAGCACA
This sequence comes from Panax ginseng, assembly GCA_020205605.1. NCBI lineage: Eukaryota > Viridiplantae > Streptophyta > Magnoliopsida > Apiales > Araliaceae > Panax > Panax ginseng. The sequence goes on along the minus strand of CM035145.1, from coordinate 130,919,824 downwards.
ACTAGCTCAGTAAAGAATATCATGACTAAAGATAATTAAATTATCAATAGCCTTCATCAGTAATAAATCAGAGATTTAGAACATATGGTAGATGATAAAACTTTTCAACCATAGTTACAGCGGAACGAGCAATCCATTAGAAGAGTCAAATAGAACATAAAATCTATTATCTTCTCCATGTTAAAAGTCCACCAACAATGTTTTTTTCCTGTATCATCAATCAACAATTCCTGTCCACAATCACATATATAACTCATAATCGTAATTGTAGTTCTAAATTCCTTTTCTCATCTAGGACAAAGATAATTTTCATCACCTGAAACATAAAAGATCATGGTTATACCAAATCACAGTTCATGTTCATAATCATACTAATAAATTTATCTTTGCACTACGGGCCAAAGATATTCATCAATAAGTCATCTTTGCACTACAGGCCAAAGATATTCAACAACAGGTCATCTTTGCATTACGAGCCAAAGATATTCATCAACAAATCATCTTTGCACTACAGGCCAAAGATATTCAACAACAAGTCATCTTTGCATTACGAGCCAAAGATATTCATCAATAATTCATCTTTGCACTACAGGCCAAAGATATTCCTCAACAGTTCATATTTTCACTACAGGCCAAATATATTCATCAACAGTTCATATTTGCACTACAGGCCAAATATATTCATAAATTAACGATAATTTGGTCAGAAAAAGAAACCAATTTTTGTCGTGAATAGTACTCATGAATAGTAACTCGTGAATAGTAACTCATGAATAGTAACTTATGAATAGTAATTAAATGAATAGTACTCAGTGATTACATACATAAGATCAGATAATCGTAAATAATGTCATATACGTAAATAATGCCATATACATGAATAGTGCCGTATATGTGAATAGTACCGTATATGTGAATAGTAACCCTGACTCAGAAATTCCACAATAAGATCCATACCAATATGTCAGTATAATGATATTGAAAGAATAACATCATTATGAAGAATATAACATCCCTTAATATCCCTTACTATCCCTTACCTAAAAAAGAGCAAAGACTTCCATTTGGATATCGGATATGACGCTGAAGGAAACTTGCACTGATGAATAGCAACTCACCAAGTATCTAAATACTCACAAAATACACTCAATAATCTAGAGAAAAAAAGAGAGAAAACTTGTTTCTGGTGTGATTTTCAATTCTAACTTACCCCTCTATTTATAGGAAAATGTTAGCACGCCGAAACAGACTTGACCTGCTACCTGATGGCTTTACCTGCTACTATTCCACCCACCAAAAATCAGCCATCTTCCCCAACAACCAAAAGTGGGGCCCACCCATTTCTAGAATTTTCCACCAAAATCATTTATAAACCTAATTTCCGAAGCAGTCCCCTCTTAAAATTCATAAAAAATCATTCGTTCATTTTTAACGGTTCAAAATTTGTGAACATATACTCAACTTATATATGTATAACATATCCAAAAATCACAACGATCCAACGGTCAGATTAAAAATTATAACTCACACAATAAAACTGTAAGAACACTGATTTGATCTTTTAATACCTCCAATCCGACAAAATACTTATAAAATACCTCAACATTAATTCCTTCATTTATAACCACGTAAATAAATCCATCATTTATATCCACATAAAATAAATATTTTATTATCATATAAATCAATAATTAATTATTCACAAATAATATTACAGAATCACAATAATAACAACCAAAAGCGCCCTCAGAGAAGGGGGCTTTCCAATAAGAATTTCTCCTTACTGGCGCGCAATTAGGGGACCAAACCTCTCCTTGACAGAACTTTCTAGACATTGCCAATAATGCTATCTAATAATATTATTCAAATAATATGCATTATTGATCTGATAATGGAAAATACTGTGCAGTGACAATTATTGAAACAACAATAATATAAAATATCAACGCAGCAATTATTGATTCAATAAAATAAAATATTGAACAGTAATTACTGTAACAATTATTGAGTAGTGCCTTCTCACTTAAGAATCAATAATTGAAAAAAAAAATATTGTGCAATACCGGTGCTAAGTCGCTTTGTGTAACTTCACGCCAGACATCTTTGTATTTTAACCACCAGGTATTCCAACAGTGTTAACGGTAACAACTACGCCGTTATTTATAAAAACTCATACTTTGTCGTTTTCTTCATCCGACAGTATTTCTATTATGGGGCCCACAAATGACTGCGCCGTCGTATGAATATTCCCCGACAGAAAGAATATTCTACGACTAAACGAATATTCCCCGACAACAATAAGTATTTTATAGCCACTTGCTTATTTTGAAAATTTCATATATATCACCATTAACTTTAACTTTTATCAATTTAACCATTTACTGAATAGTAATTATAAGAAAAATTGAATACTTTTATTTCATAAATTTTGGGGTCTTACAATCTCCCCTCCTTATGAAATTTCGTCCCCTAAATTTACGTACCTGGTATTTCAAAGAGTTGAGAATACCTTGCATTCATTTCAGATTCCATCTTCCCTATCATCATGATTTCTCCTGTATTTCAGATATCATTCTAGAATACAGCTTCAAAATAAGGGTTAATTGAACAAATTAACATATCACATAATATCCTGATATTATGACTGACCAACAAATAAGCTTAGGTAGGACACACCAGCGAAGGATTTACTCATCTCTCCCCTCCTAGTTATATTCCCCGATCCCGCCAGAGACCATATCCCTAAGCTCTGATACCATATATGACGACCCCAAAATAGGTCCATTCCATCCAACCTATTCTGAGTAGCCAATATATGGTACATAAAACAACTATAATTTTATTACAACAATTGTCGTGCAAAATACAACAACACATATGCTGTGAGTTTGGATACAAATATATATCAACTGTGACTCTCATCCCAACCTTGGATAGCACGTCACAATGACACATTACTTTAAGGTATAGTCAAAAACTGTTTTAGAAATTAGAATCTTTGGGAAGTGCTCAAGGAAACCTTCGTACATGGGAGGCCATGCTTCTAGGTTATGATAGATATCATATGGCCTCAGAATTATCCTTGGTTAACCCAATAGACCCCAAAGAAAAACAAAAAAGATTACTATCATATTCTTCCCAATGGTGAGTCTTCTCTTGATATATCATTATCTCCACTGTCTCTAATTGAGAATTATACTTCAAATAAACACCAAGATTATATAGGTAGTGCTCGTAGATATACTCAGTAAGTGGATGTGGACAACCCTGTCTTATGATGACACGAAGTTGTATGTCTTTAGACATCTTGTATGATAGTGGCAAAACACCCTTCTAACGTTGGGTTCGCCTCACCCTATTTGATTCACCAAATATAACTACTAAATGATGACCACTTTCTATTCCCCTGTTACCCCCGTTCGACCCAGCTACACTCTTATTACCTGAAAGGAATTGTGAAGCAAAAGGGTGAGCACAACTAGCTCAGTAAAGAATATCATGACTAAAGATAATTAAATTATCAATAGCCTTCATCAGTAATAAATCAGAGATTTAGAACATATGGTAGATGATAAAACTTTTCAACCATAGTTGCAATGGAACGAGCAATCCATTAGAAGAGTTAAATAGACCATAAAATCTATTATCTTCTCCATGTTAAAAGTCCGCCAACAATGTTTTATCCCTGTAACATCAATCAACAATTCCTGTCCACAATTACATGTATAACTCATAATCGTAATTGTAGTTCTAAATATCTTTTCTCATCCAGGACAAAGATAATTTTCATCACCTGAAACATCAAAGATCATGGTTATACCAAATCACAGTTCATGTTCATAATCATACTAATAAATTTATCTTTGCACTACGGGCCAAAGATATTCATCAACAAGTCATCTTTGCACTACAGGCCAAAGATATTCAACAACAGGTCATCTTTGCATTACGAGCCAAAGATATTCATCAACAAATCATCTTTGCACTACAGGCCAAAGATATTCAACAGCAAGTCATCTTTGCATTACAAGCCAAAGATATTCATCAATAATTCATCTTTTCATTACAGGCCAAAGATATTCCTCAACAGTTCATATTTGTACTACATGCCAAATATATTCATCAACAGTTCATATTTGCACTACAGGCCAAATATATTCATATCTCAAAGAAATATATAATCATTTCAGAATTTATATAAACAATAATTATAACCATGTTAATCAATTCATCTTTATACTTAAGCTAAAGATATTCAATTATAAATTCAATGGTCATGATCATACCAGTCAACAATTCATCTTTGCACTACTGGCCAAAGAGAACCCATATTCACGATCATACCAATAATCTACCCATCTTTACACTCAAGTGAAAGAGAAATTCAACATCAAGGTTATAAAAATGTTATATATGATAATAAAAATAATATGATCAACAACTGCATTTATTTTCAAGAGCAACAATCATAAATCAACGATAATTTGGTCAGAAAAAGAAAGTAATTTTTGTCGTGAATAGTACCCGTGAATAGTAACTCGTGAATAGTAACTCATGAATAATAACTCGTGAATAGTAACTCATGAATAGTAACTCGTGAATAGTACTCCGTATTCGTACATAATATCAGATATCGTAAATAATGTCATATATACATAAATAGTGCCATATACATGAATAGTGCAGAGTATCGTGAATAAGAACCCCGACTAAAAAGTAAATTCCACAATAAGATCCATACCAATATGTCAGTATAATTATATTGAAAGAATAACATCATTATGAAGAATATAACATCCCTTAATATCCCTTACTATCCCTTACCTAAAAAGAGCAGCACTTTTGACTGGATATCGGATATAACGCTGAAAGAAACTTGCACTGATGAATAGCAATTCACCAAGTATCTAAATACTCACAAAATACACTCGATAATATAGAGAAAAAAAGAGAGAAAACTTGTTTCTGGTGTGATTTTCAATTCTAACTTACCCCTCTATTTATAGGAAAATGTTAGCACGTCGAAACAGACTTGACCTGCTACCTGATGGCTTTACCTGCTACTATTCCACCCACCAAAAATCAGCCATCTTCCCCAACAACCAAAAGTGGGGCCCACCCATTTCTAGAATTTTCCACCAAAATTATTTATAAACCTAATTTCTGAATCAGTCACCTCTTAAAATTCATAACAAATCATTCGTTCATTTTAAACGGTTCAAAATTTGTGAACATATACTCAACTTATATATGTATAACATATCCAAAAATCACAACGATCCAACGGTCAGATTAAAAATTATAACTCACACAATAAAGCTGTAAGAACACTGATTTGATCTTTTAATACCTCCAATCCGACAAAATACTGATAAAATACCTCAACATTAATTCCTTCATTTATAACCACATAAATAAATCCATCATTTATATCCACATCAAATAAATATTTTATTATCATATAAATCAATAATTAATTATTTACAAATAATATTATAGAATCACAATAATGACAACCAGGGCTTTCCGGAAAGAGGGGGCTTTCCAATAAGAATTTCTCCTTACAGTCGCGCGCAATTAGGTGACCAAACCTCTCCTTGACAGAACTTTCTAGACATTGCCAATAATGCTATCTAATAATATTATTCAAATAATATGAATTATTGATCTGATAATGGAAAATACTCAGCAAAGACAATTATTGAAACAACAATAATATAAAATATCAACGCAATAATTATTGATTCAATAAAATAAAATATTGATAAAGAAATTCTTGTAAAAATTATTGAGTAGTGCCTTCTCACTTAAGAATCAATAATTGAAAAAATATCTTTGTCTTAAATACAGGTGTATTATTATAGAACTACGCCAGATATCAGATTTTAACCACTGTATTCCATAATGTGTTAATTGTGAATAACTACTGTAGATTATTTATAAAAATTCATACTTTGTCATTTTCTTCATCCGACAGTTATTCTGTTATGGGGCCCACAAATGACTGCGCCGTCGTACGAATATTCCCCGACATAAAGAATATTCTACGACTAAACGAATATTCCCCGACAACAATAAGTATTTTATAGCCACTTGTTTATTTTGAAAATTTCATATATATCACCCTTAACTTTAATTTTTATCAATTTAACCATTTACTGAATAGTAATTATAAGAAATATTGAATACTTTTATTTCATAAAATTCGGGGTCTTACATAATGTTATAATTGTGGGTAATATTTATAAATTTTGCAAAGTATGCAAGTTGTTGTATAATATTCGATTGGTCGGGGAATATTCTTTTTGTCGGGGAATATCCGCACGATGGTACAAAAATTGGTGGAACCCACAACGAAATTATTGTCGGAATGAGAAAATGACAAAAATATTTTTATGAAAATAACGGCGGAAGTGTTACCGTTAAAAATGTTGAACTACCCTAGAGTAAAAGTACAATAATACGCTGCGTGGTTGCATAGTAGCGACATCAGATTGATTATTGATGCTTATGTAAGAAGTCACTCGGTTATACTCAATTATTGCTACGATGGCTTCACGATCATATCTCTCATATTATTGATTCAATTATTGTCACAAAGATCATCTCGCGATAATATTTATTATTATTAAATCAATAATTGAGACGACAAAGTTATTCATATTATTATTTGCAATATTGACAATGTCTAGAAGTTCTGTCAAGGTGAGGTTTTGTCACCTAATTGCACGCCAATAAGGAGAAATCCTTATCGGAAAGCCCCCTCTTTCCTGGGAACGACCTGGTTGTTAAATATTGTGAGTTATAATATTAATGATGAATGTTATTAAAATAGAAGTTGTGTTCAGAGTTGAATTTGGAGACGCAAACGTGATATTTGAGTCCGAAACGATGAAATTAGTTAAAATAGTCTATAAACACAAAAATTTTCGGGATTCACTATTTGGTCAAAAAGTCAACAGTTGACTTTTTCGGGAAAAGTCAAACTTCGAAATTTCAAAATTTATATTGTTGATAAAAATAGTTTCATTATGTTGGAATTGTTTGTGTTAGTGAAAATCGACATCAATTCCGATGATAATTGATGTCTGGGGGTTATATTGATAAATCGGGTAATTTATCGGATAAATGAGCAATTAATTGCTACTAATTCACATGCTTATATAACTATTTGTTCACATGTGTGTACTATTGAATCACATTCTTGTACTATTAGGGGAGTTGGTGCAAAATTGATAATACTTGTATGACTAAGTTAAAAATAGAGGTATAGATAGAGGTACTATACTGTAATTATTTTTATCACATGATTAGAACTATTGAGTCACATGATTTACTATTGATTCACATTATTTACTATTAGGGGATTTGGTGCAAGATTGATAATACTTGCAGGACTAAATTAAAAATGAAGAAAAAGAGGAAGGTATTATACTATAATATTAAGAGCCCCAAAACGTGCAATTATCGAAACTATATTTTCCTATAAATAGAAGCTCATTCTTCCTTCATTTCTCACCAATTCACAAAAGCTTTAGAGCGATTATTATAGAGAGAAATTATAGAGAGAAAGAAGAAGAGAAGTCTGCTACCTCAATATTCCAAAGATCCAGGTTTGTTCAAGGTAGGAGTATTATTTCTTTCTTATCCATGAAGAAGAAACTTTTGTTATTCTATTCTTTATTATTCTTCATTGGAATAACCAAAGATATCGCGACTACCCTATACTTGGTGACATTCTTCTATTATTCCATCTTTATTATTATTCATTTGGAATATCCTGTTTGTCGTTTTTACGTGGGACTCGGTTCCGCTCTTTATTATTATACATTGGAATATCCTCGTCTGTGAGTTTTACGCCGACACTGGTTCCGTTATTTATTATTCTGTTGGAATAACTCGTCTATCTGAGATACCGCATGCATGGTAATTTCGTTGTTATTCTATTCTTTATTATTCTCATGGAACATCATGCTCGGTCATAATTTCACCGACTTTGTTCCGTTATTATTATTCTGTTGGAATAACTCGCGTCTATGCGAAGTACCGCATGCATGGTGATTTCTTTTGTTATTCCATTCTTTATTATACTCAGTTGGTTAAAGTTTTGACTTCTATACTCCATGAAATTAGTGAAATATCCTTGATATTTGCGCTTCATCCAGTATCTTTTCATGGACATATTCTTCTGAGCATTCTTGAATTTTACTCTACAAAGCAGTATCATGTTGATACTTTGGACGTTATCAGTTCCTAGATAAATTAATTCTTGAACTTGTTTTATTGAATTCTTATATCATTGTCATCATCCTCATGTTTATATTTTGTTGAAAGTCATATTTGGCCTATAGTGCATAGATGGACTTGGTATGATTATGACCGAGGATTACTCTTTGTAATCATAATCGTAATGTTACAAATGATGTGGAAAAAGTCCTCATTGGCCCGTAGTGCATTGATGGGCCAGTTTTTGGTATGATTATGGCTATGTATTATCTTTGGTAGTAGTCTGAAGATGAATTATTTTATGGCATGATCGGGACCGTTGATGAAAACATGATTATCTTTAGTCAGTAGTGCATGGATAATTCATGGTCGTGATACTAAAGAATATCCTTGGCAGTAGTAGTGCAGGGGTGATTCGATGATGTGGATTATTTATTAAGTTTGAGTTCCAAATGATAAAAGTGATGAAAAACCTTTTAAATCATAAAAGATAGTAGATTTTATTCTCTCTTGACTCTTTTAATGGATTGCTTGTTCATTGCAGCTTAAACTTGATGGTTGTTATATTGTATCAGTTTAACACTGTTGAAGGCTAACGATAATTTATTCTGCATTATCTTAGTCATAATATTTCTTACTGGGCTAGTTGAGCTCACCCTTTCTTTCACTGTTCTCTTCAGGAAATGAGAACGTAGCAGGGACTAGTCGGGGAACAGAGTGATGGTCCTAGATGGTGCATTAGTAGTCCTCACTATTCTATGTAATAGTGTGATAATAAATGTAATGAGGACTCTATTGAGTTTGTATACTCTCTAGAGGACAGTATTTGTATTCGAACTCACAGTTTATGTTTTGTCGTATTGTACACGACTGTTGTATAATTAGTTTGTATTTGTATTCTGTACCATGTAAGTGGCGACTCAAGATGGGTGATGTATTCCTATTTTGGGGGCGTCACAGTTGTTATCAAAGCTTAGGGATATGATCCCTGGCTAAGATGTGAGACTAGAACTAGGAGGGGAGAGACGGAGAATTCCTTCACTAGTATGACCTACCTAAGTTTATTTGATATTTAATTGGTTGGTCAGAGTATAGGGATAATATGTGATGTTAATTAACCCTTGTTTTGTGGCAGTGTTTGAAAATGACATCCGAGAATGTTGAGAATAGCAATGGAGCACAGGAGACCGTTGAGTCTCCACAGATCAATAATCAGGACAATGTACAACAGGATGGCGATAATCCTCATGTAAATAACAACACCGATCAATCGATTTAACGACAGCCAGACGCTTTAGGAGCTTTTTAGAATTCATGCAACATCGGTGAAGGCCACCTGCTCATAATACAGAGGAAACAATGGTAACCCACGGTTGGTCACCGCTTAAGCAATTCAAGGAGCTGGGACCACCGGAGTTTTTAGGAAAGCCGAAACCACTTAAAAGCGAGACGTGGTTAAAGCGAGATCACCAAGATATTTCAGGTCTTGGGATGCTCCGAGGAGCAAAAGGTTTCCTTTGCCACCTTTATGTTGCGTGAAGAAGCAGATCATTGGTGGGAATCTGTAAAATGTACCCAAACTGACGCACTCAAGATGTCTTGGGAGAAGTTCCAAGAGCTGTTCAACGACAAGTACTTTCCCGAAAGTATTCTTCACATGAAGGAGGTGGAGTTTATCAAGCTGGAGCAAAATAATATGATCGTGTCGCAGTATGAGGCTAAATTTGCAGAGTTGTCCCTGTTTGCTTCCCATTTGGTCGATAATGAGGAGCGAATGACGCGAATGTTTCTAAGAGGTTTGAAACTTGAGATACATTAATATCTTATTTCTCACAAACTTTATTTATATTCAAATGGTGTGAATAGGGCTCAGTTATTGGAGCGCGATAATGAGTCAGCACAACCAAAAGGCAACGACCAACAACACGATAATAATCGTACCGGTGGCAACGGCCATCGGAACAATGATAACCATCGTGGGGGAAATTATCATGCCAAGAATGGTAACCACTTCGGTGGTAATCATGGCCAAGATAATAGAAGTGAAAATTTTAAGAAGAGAATGTCATTTAGCTCGATTTTGTCGTATAGTGAAGTCAAGTCCACCGGAAATTGGCACCAAAGGCGGATCTGGACAAAACAAAGTTTGATGGTTTCGGAAGAGCGTTTTTTCGTGACTTCTCAAAAAGCGAGTAACCCGAACGAAGTTAGCACGGGTTAGTTAATTATAAATTCTTGCGAAGTTTATACCTTATTAAATATCGGTTCCACCCATTCTTTTATCTCTCTTTCTTGCACTCAACATTTAAATTTGACCCCAGAGAAGTTAGACTTTGACTTATTGGTTGAAACTTCGATAATAGAAACCTTCGTTACCTCCACTTTTTATAGATCTTGTTGATTCAAATCGACACTTTCACGTTACATGTCGATCTTATCTCTTTGAAAATACTTGTCTTTGATGCGATTTTAGGAATCGATTGGTTAACTACTCATCATGCTTTTCGTAAGGTTGTTAGCTTTCATATTCCTAACCAATCTATTATGCGAATTCAAGCAACCAAACCACTAAAGTCAATCATTGTCATATCAAGCCATAAGTAAAGAGCCCCGGTCCTTTCGTTGTTGACTTTATTGTGTGGAATGCACTAAAGCCAGACTTTCTATAGGCGACGTCGTGAATGATGATGTCAAGTTGATAGGTATTAATGTGACGTAGTATCCAAGTCTTGGATGAGATTCACAGTTTTGAATGATATTTCTATTGTTAATAAATTTTCTGACGTATTCTTGAAGACTTCTTAGCCTACCCTAGAGCATGAAATCGAATTTTGTATTGACCCCAGTACAAAACCCATTTCTTAAATCCTCAAATATTTCTTTACTTAAAACGAACGTAACATGCGCCAAAGACGTTGGCTCGAGCTGTTGAAGATTACGATCGTACCATTCAATACCTTCGTGGAAAAACGAACGTGGTAGCTGACGCGTTGAGTAGAAGATCGTATGCGTTTACGAGTGCAATGTTGTTAACACAAAGACCCATTTCGTACGACTTACAAATGATGAAGATAGAGTTAAAGAATCTAGGAACCCACGTGAAGATAACGAATATACGATTAGAATCGACTTTAATCGATAAGGTTAAAGCTGCTCAAGCTACATACTCAGAGCTGATGAATAAAGAAGGTTCAAGAGGGCGTTATTCTAGAAGCAAGATGAAGAGAGGAAATCTCAACCCTCGATTTTATTGGCCCATTTGAAATCCTTGGTCGAGTAGGAACTGTGGCTTATAGACTCGTTTTACCGTCAAGTATGTCGCATGTTCATAACGTATCGATGTTACGTAAATATGTGGACGACCCGAACCACATTATTAATTTAGAACCGGACGAGATAGCGAATGATTTAACATATGATGAGATACATTTTAAAATCTTGGATAAGAAGGATCGTATTCAACACTCAAAGGTTATACCTCAAGAGTTAGAATCTGAAATGAAATCAGGGTATCCTCATCTCTTCGATATTCCAGGTACGCACGTAAATTTCGAGGGCGAAATTCCATAAGGAGGGGAGATTGTGAGACCCCAGATTTTATGAATAAATATTTAATTTTCTCGAAATAATTTTTTTAATATTATGGTGTGGATTTGATATAATGTTATAGTTGTGGGTAATATTTATAAATTTTGCAAAGTATGCAAGTTGTTGTATAATATTTGATTGGTCAAGGAATATTCTTTTTATCGGGGAATATCCGTACGACGGTACAATCATTGGTGGACCCCACAACGAAATTATTGTCGGAATGAGAAAATGACAAAAATATTTTTATGAAAATAACGGCGGAAGTGTTACCGTTAAAACTGTTGAACTACCCGGTAGTAAAAAAATACGATGTCGTGTGGTTGCATAGTAGCGACGGGATATTGATTATTGATGCTTTACGTGAAGTTACTCGCTTATACTCAATTATTGCTATAGTAATTGCTGCATCATATCTCTCATATTATTGATTCAATTATTGTCACAGTATCATCTGCATAATATTTATTATTATTAAATCAATAATTGAGATGACAAAGTTATTCATATTATTATTTGCAATATTGACAATGTCTAGAAGTTCTGTCAAGGAGAGGTTTGGTCACCTAATTGCACGCCAATAAGGAGAAATCCTTATCAGAAAGCCCCCTCTTTCCTGGGAACGACCTGGTTGTTAAATATTGTGAGTTATAATATTAATGCCGAATGTTATTAAAATTGAAGTTGTGTTCGGAGTTGAATTTGGAGACGCGGACGTGATATTTGAATCCGGAACGATGAAATTAATAAAAATAGTCTATAAACACAAAATTTTCCGGGATTCACTATTTGGTCAAAAAGTTAACAGTTGACTTTTTCGGGAAAAGTCAAACTTCGAAATTTAAAAATTTATATTGTTGATAAAAATAGTTTCATTATGTTGGAATTGTTTGTGTTAGTGAAAATCGACATCTATTTCGATGATAATTGATGTCACAGGGGTTATATTGATAAATCGGGTAATTTATCTCGGATAAATGAGCAATTAATTGCTACTAATTCACATGCTTATATAACTATTTGTTCACATGTGTGTACTATTGAATCACATTCTTGTACTATTAGGGGAGTTGGTGCAAAATTGATAATACTTGTATGACTAAGTTAAAAATAGAGGTATAGATAGAGGTACTATACTGTAATTATTTTTATCACATGATTAGAACTATTGAGTCACATGATTTACTATTGATTCACATTATTTACTATTAGGGGATTTGGTGCAAGATTGATAATACTTGCAGGACTAAATTAAAAATGAAGAAAAAGAGGAAGGTATTATACTGTAATATTAAGAGCCCCAAAACGTGCAATTATCGAAACTATATTTTCCTATAAATAGAAGCTCATTCTTCCTTCATTTCTCACCAATTCACAAAAGCTTTAGAGCGATTATTATAGAGAGAAATTATAGAGAGAAAGAAGAAGAGAAGTCTGCTACCTCAATATTCCAGTATCCAGTTTGTCTAAGGTAGGGAGTATTATTTCTTTCTTATCCACGAAGAGAACTTCTGTTATTCTATTCTTTATTATTCTGTTGGAATAACCAAAGATATCTGCCACCCTACCCTATACTTGGTGACATTCTTCTATTATTCCATCTTTATTATTATTACATTAGAATATCCCGCATGCATGCGTTTTCTGGGGACGACCGTTCCGATTATTTATTATTCTGTTGGAATAACTTTGTCTATCTAATCTGCATGCATGGTAATTTCTCGTTGTTATTCTATTCTTTATTATTACATTTGGAACATCATGCTGGGTCTTAATTTCACCGACTGGTTCCGTTATTATTATTCTGTTGGAATAACTTTTCATGCTTCATCTATGCATACCGCATGCATGGTGATTTCTTTTGTTATTCCATTCTTTATTATACTCAGTTGGTTAAAGTTTTGACTTATATACTCCATGAAATTAGTGAAATATCCTTGATATTTGCGCTTCATCCATATCTTTTCATGGACATATTCTTCGAGCATTCTTGAATTTTACTCTATAAAGCGATAGATCATGTTGACACTTTGGACGTTATCAGTTCCTATATAAATTAATTCTTGAACTTGTTTTATTGAATTCTTATATCATTGTCATCATCCTCATGTTTATATTTTGTTGAAAGTCATCTGTAGCCTGTAGTGCATAGATGGACTTGGTATGATTATGACCAGGGATTATTCGGTGTAATCATAACCGTAATGTTACAAATGATGTGGAAAAAGTCCTCCTTGGCCCGTAGTGCATTGATGGACAGTTTTTGGTATGATTATGGCTATGGATTCTATTTGGCCGTAGTGTAAAGATGAATTGTTTTATGGCATGATCAGGACCGTTGATGAAAACATGACTATCTTTAGCCGTAATGCATGGATAATTCATGGTCGTAATACTAAAGAATATCCTTGGCCGTAGTGCAGGGGTGATTCGATAATGTGGATTATTTATTAAGCTGAGTTCCAGCGATAAAAGTGATAAAAACCTTTTAAATCATAAAAGATAGTAGATTTTATTCTCTACTTGACTCTTTTAATGGATTGCTTGTTCCGCTGCAGTTAAACTTGATGGTTGTTATATTGTATCAGTTTAACATTGTTGAAGGCTAACGATAATTTATTCTGCATTATCTTAGTCATAATATTTCTTACTGGGCTAGTTGAGCTCACCCTTTCTTTCACTTTGTTCTTCTTGAAAATGAGAACGTGGCGAGGGGACTAGTCGGGGAACAGAGTGATGGTCCTAGATGGTGCATTAGTAGTCCTCACTATTCTATGTAATAGTGTGATAATAAATGTAATGAGGACTCTATTGAGTTTGTATACTCTCTGGAGGATGATTTGTATTCGAACTCACGGTTTATGTTTTGTCGTATTGTACACACGCATTTGTTGTATAATTAGTTTGTATTTGTATTCTGTACCATGTAAGTGGCGACTCAAGATGGGTGATGTATTCCTATTTTGGGGGCGTCACAGTTGTTATCAAAGCTTAGGGATATGATCCCTGGCTAAGATGTGAGACTAGAACTAGGAGGGGAGAGACGGAGAATTCCTTCACTAGTATGACCTACCTAAGTTTATTTGATATTTAATTGGTCGGTCAGAGTATAGGGATAATATGTTATGTTAATTAACCCTTGTTTTGTGGCAGTGTTTGAAAATGACATCCGAGAATGTTGAGAATAGCAATGGAGCACAGGAGACCGTTGAGTCTCCACAGATCAATAATCAGGACAATGTACAACAGGATGGCGATAATCTTCCCGTAAACAACAACACCGATCAATTGATTTAACGACGAGACGCGTTTAGGAGCTTTTTAGAATTCATGCAACATCGGTGAAGCGGCCAGGCTCCTGCTCATAATACAAGAGAAACAATGGCAACCTACACGGGGTCACCGCTAAACAATTCAAGGAGCTGGGACCACCGGAGTTTTTGGGAAAGTCAAAACCACTTAAAGGCGTAGACGTGGTTAAGCGAGATCACCAAGATATTTGAGGTCTTGGGATGTTCAAGAAAGAAAAGTTTCCTTTTCCACCTTTATGTTGCGTGAAAGAAGCGGATCATTGGTGGGAATCATAAATTATACTCGGTGGCGACGCACTCAAGATGTCTTGGGAGAAGCTCCAAGAGCTGTTCAACGACAAGTACTTTCCTGAAAGTATTCGTCACATGAAGGAGGTGGAGTTTATCAAGCTGGAGCAAAATAATATGACCGTGTCGCAGTATGAGGCTAAATTTGCACAGTATTTGTATTCGAACTTACAGTTTATGTTTTGTCTTATTGTATACGACTGTTGTATAATTAGTTTGTATTTGTATTCTGTACCATGTAAGTGGTGACTCAAGATGGGTGATGTATTCCTGTTTTGGGGGCGTCACATATTATGCAGCAATTACTGTAGCAATAATTGAGTATAACTGAGTGACTTCTCACGTAAGCATCAATAATCAATATCGTGTGCTACTATGCAACCATGCGTATTACTGTTCTTTTACCACCGGGTATTTCAATAATTTAACGGTAAAAATTTCGACGCTATTTTTATTAAAAGATAATTCTGTCGTTTTCTAACTCCGACAGTTATTCTGTTGTGGCGTCCACCAATGATGGTGTCGTCGTACAGATATTCCCTGACAAAAATAATATTCCCCAACCAAACGAATATTCCCCCAACACAACGAATATTTTATATCAACTTGCTTACTTTGCAAAATTTTCAAATATCACGTACCCTTAACTTTAACCTTTTATCAATTTAACCATATACTAAATAGAATAACAATTATCAAAAAATTGAATACTTTTATTTCGTAAAATTCGGGGTCTTAAATACTTGCTATTTCTGACTGAATTTCAATCAGAATTATTCAAATGCAAAATATGTAGACCTTGCATGTATTTATGTATTATTTAATTAGTTTTTCAATATTAAAATAAACTAAGTAGCATTTACTTAGTTTTGTCATTACTAAATAAAATAAAATAAATTATATAATAACATAAAATAAAATAAATTTACATAATATAATATAAGATTATATATTATAAATAATAAAATTAATATAATATTTAAAAAATTCAATTCAATAAAATAAAATAAATTTAATAATATAAATTAAATTTAATAAAATAAAATAAATTTTAAAATTAGATAATATAATATAATACAAAATAAATTAAATTGAATAAAATAAAATAAAATAAATTTAATTTAATAAACTAAATAACATTTAACAAAATGAAATAAATTTTAAAAATTAGATAATGTAATATAATACAAAATAAAATAAAAAGAATAATAATAAAATAAAATTTATTTATTTAAATTTATTAATTTAATAAAAATTAACAAAAATATAATATAATATATTATAATACAAAATAAATCAAATCAAATTAAATTAATTTAATTAAATAATATAAAATAACACAACATAACATAAAATAAAATACAATAAAACATAATAATAAATTTAATTTAATAAAATAAAAAAATTTAACTAATTATATATTATAATATAAAATAAAGTTAGAATAGTATAATATATTCAAATAATATTTCTCATAAACTGAGTAGCATTTACTTAGTTTATCATTGGAAAAATAAACTAAGTATCATTTGCTTAATTTTCCACAATTACTATGATGTCGTGCAGATGTTGGTTGATGTGTATGGCCCTACCAATATTAACTAGGCTTAAAACGAGCATGCGTCAAGAAGTGCTCATCAAAAGCCAAATGATTCAGCAGTTGCCTTCTACAAAGCTAATAAAAAAAATTAACCCTAAATTAAAATAATATAGCATAAAATAAAATAAAGAAGTTTAAAATAAAATTAAAATTAAAATTAATTAAATTAAATAATATAAAATAAAATAAAGAAGTGTAAAATAAAATAATAATATATTCAAATAATAGGTATCATAAACTGAGTAGCATTTACTTAGTTTATTATTGGAAAAATAAACTATGTAACATTTGCTTAGTTTCCCACAATTACAATAAATTGCATATATGTGTGTGCATGTAGTATACATAGGTAGGAGCTTAGAAACTCGTTTGACATTCACTCATTAGGAGTGAATGTCGAATAGTCCCCAGTTTGGGACTGTTACTGGATGTTATGTCTCTCACTTAGGTCGGTGCCAATTGATAAGGTGCATTTTTTATAAACTTTTGAGGATTTTTTAGCTGGTGTCTCTATATGTTCTCCGAGTTCATACTTAGACAAAGTTGTCTTGGTCTATTTCGTGTACTTGGAGACCATGGGAAGGTGTTGCTGAAATTTTCTTAAATTAGAAAAAACGTGCTCAAGATTGGCACTAGTGATGGGACGCATCCAGGAACGGAATAGAAGCCTAACTCCTGTAGAGTGGAGATATATATATATACTAGGTAAACTAAATACATGCATGGACCACATTTATGATTATCCTTGATCTAATTGGGTATTTTCTTCAATTAAAGACGTCAGCCGACTGGAGTTGGATGTACCGTAGGATACAGATTGATGGGAGGGGATTAGTTGATGCGTACCGTGATGGGGTGTCCAATTTTATGAACAAAGCAATAGAACATGTTGATGATCTGAACGGAAAAATAAGATGCCCGTGTTTCAAGTGTAAGAACATAATATGGAAGACTGTCAATGAAGTTAAATTTGACTTATATTCATGTGGGTTTATGGATGGGTATTCGGTATAGATTCATCACGGAGAATCAGCTGAGTTTAGAGAACGGATAGATAGTACTGTAGACCAATATGTAAGACCCCAAATTTTATGAAATAAAAGTATTCAATTTTTTCTATTCAAGAAAATGGTTCAATTGATAAAAGTTAAAGTTAAGGGTGATATATGAATTTTTTTCAAAATACGCAAGTGGTTATAAAGTATTCATTATTGTTTGAATATTCGTTTGGTCAGAGAATATTCTTTCTGCGAGGAAATATTCGTGATTTACGTTAGCCAGCTAATATTTGTGGCCCCATAACGGATAAGCGTTTCGGAAGAAAACGACAAAATTGAATAACGGCGTAGTTATTCTACCGTTAACATCGTTGGAATACCCTAAGTGGTTAAAATACGATGAATACTGGCGTGGTTGCACATGGCATACCAGACGATATTATTGAATTATTGATCCTTACTTAAGAAGGCACTACTCAATAATTATTACAGATAATTCTTGCTCAATATTTTATTTTATTGATTCAATAATTGTTTGCTGCGTTGATATTTTATATTATTGTTGTTTCAATAATTGTCATTGCACGATATTTTCCATTATCGGATCAATAATTCATATTATTTGAATAATATTATGAGATAACATTATTGGCAATGTCTAGAAAGTTACATCAAGGAGAGGTTTGGTCACCTAATCAATTGCGCCACCAAGAAGGAGAAATCCTTATCGGAAAGCCCCTTTCCTCGAACCGCTTGGTTGTCATAATTGTGATTCTCGTAATATTATTTGTGAATAATTAATTATTGATTTATATGATAAGGAAATATTTATTTGATGCGAGATATAAATGATGGATTTATTTATGTGGTTATAAATGAAGGAATTAATGTTGAGGTATTTTATCGAGATTTTGTCTGATTGGAGGTATTAAAAGATCGAATCGGTGTTATTATGACTTTATTGTGTGAGTTATAATATTTAATCCGACCGTTGGATCGTTGTAATTTTTGGATATGTTATACATATATAAGTTGAGTATATGTCCACAAATTTTGAACCGTTAAAAATGAGCGATAATTTGTTATGAATTTTAAGAGGTGACCGATTCGGAAATTAGGTTATAAATGATTTTGATGGAAAATTCTAGAATTGGTGGGCCCCACTTTTGGTTGGTGAGAAATGTGCTCAATTGAATTTTCAAATGTGGTGGGTGGGAATAGTAGCAGGTAAAGCCATCAGTTGCGGAGTTAAGTTTGCTTGAGCGTCTTAACATTTTCCTATAAATAGAGGGGCTAAGTTAAATTGAAAATCACACCGTAAACAAGTTTTCTCTCTTTCTCTCTAGATTATCGAGTGTATTTTGTGAGTATTTAGATACTTGGTGAGTTGTTATTCATCAGTGCAAGTTTCTTTCAAATATATATCCGATATCCAAATGTAAGTCTTTTCTATTGAGGTAAGGGATAGTAAGGAATATTAAGGGATGTTATATTCTTCATAATGATGTTATTCTTTCAATATCATTATACTGACATATTGGTATGGATCTTATTGTGGAATTTCTACCTTTTTGAGTCGGGGTTACTATTTACGTATATGGCACTATTCACGTATACGGCACTTTTCATGTATATGGCACTATTTACGTATATGACATTATTTACGATATCTTTGCTATGTATTTAATCTGAGTACTATTCATGAGTTACTATTTATGAGTTACTATTCATGAGTTACTATTCACGAGTTACTATTCATGAGTTAATATTCACGGGTACTATTCACGACAAAAATTGATTTCTTTTTCTGACCAAATTATCGTTGATTTATGATTGTTGCTTTTGAAAATAAATGCAGTTGTTGATCATATTGTTTTTATTATCATATATAACATTTTTATAACCCTGATGTTGAATTTCTCTTTCACTTGAGTGTAAAGATGGGTAGATTATTGGTATGATCGTGACTATGGGTTCTCTTTGGCCAGTAGTGCAAAGATGAATTGTTAACTGGTATGATCATGACCATTGAATTTATAATTGAATATCTTTAGATTAAGTGTAAAGATGAATTGATTAACATGGTTATAATTATTATTTTTATAAATTCTGAAATGATTATATATTTCTTTGAGATATGAATATATTTGGCCTATAGTGCAAATATGAATTGTTGATGAATATATTTGGCATGTAGTGCAAATATGAAATATTGAGGAATATCTTTGGCCTGTAGTGCAAAGATGAATTATTGATGAATATCTTTGGCCCGTAGTGCAAAGATGACCTGTTGTTGAATATCTTTGGCCTGTAGTGCAAAGATGACCTGTTGTTGAATATCTTTTGTTATAGTGCAAAGATGAAATGATAATGAATATCTTTAGCCTGTAGTGCAAAGATGAATTATTGATGAATATCTTTGGCTCGTAATGCAAAGATGACTTGTTGTTGAATATCTTTGGCCTGTAGTACAAAGATGAATTGTTGATGAATATATTTGGCCCGTAGTGCAAAGATGACCTGTTGTTGAATATCTTTGGCATGTAGTGCAAAGATGGTTTGTTGATGAATATCTTTGGCCCGTAGTGCAAAGATGAAATTATTAGTATGATTATAAACAGGAAATGTGATTTGGTATAACCATGATCTTTGATATTTCAGGTAAAGACATGTGATGAAAATTATCTTCGTCCTGGGTGCGAAGAGGAATTTAGAATCACAATTATGATTATGAGTTATTCATATAATTGTGGAAAGGAACTGTTGAGTGATGTTACAGGGATAAAACACTGTTGGTGGACTTTTAATGTGGAGAAGATAGTAAACTTTATGGTCTATTTGACTCTTCTAATGGATTGCTCGTTCCGCTGCAACTATGGTTGAAAAATTTTATCATCTACCATATGTTCCAAATCTACGATTTATTATTTGTTGAAGGCTATTGATAATTTATTTATCTTTAGTCATGATATTTTTATCGAAGTTAGTTGTGCTCACCCTTTTGCTTCACAATTCCTTTCGTGTAATAAGAGTGTAAATTTGGGTTGAAAGCGAGGTAATGAGGAAATAGAATCTGTGGTCTCTAGTCCGTGGAGGTTCTCCTCCTAGCGGTATAGAAAGGTGTTGTATATATCATTTATTAGTTATATTTGGTGAATCAAATAGGGTGGGGCGAACCCAACATTGGAAAGGTGTTTTTCCACTATCATACAAGATGTCTAATGACATACAACCTCGTGTTATCATAAGACAGGGTTGTGCGCATCCACTTGCTGAGTATATCTATGGGCACTACCTATATGATCTTGGGGTTTATGTGAAATATAATTTCCACTTGGAGACAACGGAGATATTTATATATCAAGAGAAGACTCACCATTGGAAAGAAGATGATAGTAATCTTCTAGTTTTTCTTTGGGGTCTATTGGGTCAACCAAGGATAATTCTGTGGCCATATGATATCTATCATAACCTAGACGCATGGCCTCCCATGTACGAAGGTTTCCTTGAGCACTTCCCAAAGATTTTAATTTCTAAAACAGTTTTTGACTATACCTTTATGTAAGATGTCATGGTGACGTGTTACCCAAGTTGGTGTCAAGAGTCACAGTTGATATATATATTTGTATCAAAACTCACAACACATGAGTTGTTGTATTTTGCATGACAATTATTGTAATAAAGTTGTAGTTGTTTTCTGTACCATGTATTTGGCGACTCAGAATGGGTTGGATGGAATCGACCTATTTTGGGGTTGTCACAGTTGGTATCAGAGCTTAGGGATATGGTCTCTGGCGGAGATCGGGGAATAGAACTAGGAGGGGAAAGATGAGTAAATCATTCGCTAGTGTGTCCTACCTAAGCTTATTTGTTGGTCAGTCATAATATGGGGATATTATGTGATATGTTAATTTGTTCAATTAACCTTTGTTTTGAAGTTGTATTCTAGAATGATATCTGAAATACAGGAGATGAGCAATGGAGAAATCATGATGACAGGGAAGATGGAATCTGGAATAGAAGCAAGGTATTCTCAACTCTTTGAAATACCAGGTACGTAAATTTCGGGGACGAAATTTCATAAAGAGGAGAGATTGTAAGACCCCGAATTTTATGAAATAAAAGTATTCAATTTTTCTATTCAGTAAATGGTTAAATTAATAAAAGTTAAAGTTAAGGGTGATATATGAATTTTTTTTCAAAATACGCAAGTGGTTATAAAGTATTCATTATTGTCTTAGGGAATATTCGTTTGGTCGTAGAATATTCTTTCCGTTCGGGAATATTCGCATTTACCTGCCAGCAGCCTATTTGTGGGCCCCATAACTGGATAAGCGTCGAAAGAAGAAAACGATAAAATTGAATAACTACAGTAGTTGTTACTGCGTTAACACCATTGGAATACCCGGTGGTTAAAATACGATGTCTGGCGGTCGTTGCCAAGAAGACACTTGCGGTATTGCACAGTATTGTTGAATTATTGATCCTTACGTAAGAAGGCACTACTCAATAATTGTTACAGTAATTACTGTTCAATATTTTATTTTATTGATTCAATAATTGTTGCGTTGATATTTTATATTATTGTTGTTTAAATAATTGTCACTGCACAGTATTTTCCATTATCAGATCAATAATTCATATTATTTGAATAATATTATGAGATAGCATTATTGGCAATGTCTAGAAAGTTCTGTCAAGTAGAGGTTTGGTCACCTAATTGCGCGCCAGTAAGGAGAAATCCTTATCGAAAAGCCCCCTCTTTCCTGGGAACTGCCTGGTTGTCATAATTGTGATTCTGTAATATTATTTGTGAATAATTAATTATTGATTTATATGAAAAGAAAATATTTATTTGATGCAGATATAAATGATGGAATTATTTATGTGGTTATAAATGAAGGAATTAATGTTGAGGTATTTTGTCAGTATTTTGTCGGATTAGAGGTATTAAAAGATCAAATCGGTGTTATTACAGCTTTATTGTGTGAGTTATAATATTTAATCCGACCGTTGGATCGTTGTAATTTTTGGATATGTTATACATATATAAGTTGAGTATATGTCCACAAATTTTGAACAGTTAAAAATGAGCGTATAATTTGTTATGAATTTTAAGAGGTGACTGATTCGAAAATTAGGTTATAAATGATTTTGGTAGAAAATTCTAGAATTGGTAGGCCCCACTTTTGGTTGGTGAGAAATGTGCTAAATTGAATTTTCAAATGTGGTGGGTGGGAATAGTAGTAGGTAAAGCCATCAGGTTGCAGGTTAAGTCTGCTTCGGCGTGCTAACATTTTCCTATAAATAGAGGGCTAAGTTAAAATTGAAAATCACACTAGAAACAAGTTTTCTCTCTTTCTCTCTTTAGATTATCGAGTGTATTTTGTGAGTATTTAGATACTTGGTGAGTTGCTATTCATCAGTGCAAGTTTCTTTCAAATATCGTATCCGATATCCAAATGTAAGTCTTTGCTTTCTATTGAGGTAAGGGATAGTAAGGGATATTAAGGGATGTTATATTCTTCATAATGATGTTATTCTTTCAATATCATTATACTGACATATTGGTATGGATCTTATTGTGGAATTTCTACCTTTTTGAGTCGGGGTTACTATTTACGTATATGGCATTACTCACGTATACGGCATTATTCATGTATATGGCACTATTTATGTATATGAAATTATTTACATATACGGTACTATGTACGAATACGGAGTATTATTCATGAGTTACTATTCACGAGTTACTATTCACGAGTTACTATTCATGGGTACTATTCACGACAAAAATTGGTTTCTTTTTCTGACCAAATTATCGTTGATTTATGATTGTTTCTCTTGAAAATAAATAGAGCTGTTGATCATATTGTTTTTATTATCATATATAACATTTTTATAACCCTGATGTTGAATTTCTCTTTCACTTAAGTGTAAAGATAGGTAGATTATTGGTATGATCGTGACTATGGGTTCTCTTTAGCCAGTAGTGCAAAGATGAATTGTTAACTGGTATGATCATGACCATTGAATTTATAATTGAATATCATTAGCTTAAGTGTAAAGATGAATTGATTAACATGGTTATAATTATTGTTTATATAAATTATGAAATGATTATATATTTCTTTGAGATATGAATATATTTGGCCTGTAGTGCAAATATGAACTGTTGATGAATATATTTGGCATGTATTGCAAATATGAACTGTTGAGGAATATCTTTGGCCTGTAGTGCAAAGATGAATTATTGATGAATATCTTTGACCCGTAGTGCAAAGATGACCTGTTGTTGAATATCTTTGGCCTGTAGTGCAAAGATGACCTGTTGTTGAATATCTTTTGCTTGTAGTGCAAAGATGAAATGATAATGGATATCTTTAGCCTGTAGTGAAAAGATGAATTATTGATGAATATATTTGGCTCGTAATGCAAAGATGACTTGTTGTTGAATATCTTTGGCCTGTAGTGCAAAGATGAATTGTTGATGAATATCTTTGGCCCGTAGTGCAAAGATGAAATTGTTAGTATGATTATAAACAGGAACTGTGATTTGGTATAACCATGATCTTTAATATTTCAGGTAAAGACATGTGATAAAAATTATCTTCGTCCTGGGTGCGAAGAGGAATTTAGAATCACAATTATGATTATGAGTTATTCATATAATTGTGGAAAGGAACTGTTAAGTGATGTTACAGGGATAAAACACTGTTAGTGGACTTTTAATGTGGAGAAGATAGTAGACTTTATGGTCTATTTGACTCTTCTAATGGATTGCTCGTTCCGCTGCAACTATGGTTGAAAAATTTTATCATCTACAATTTTCCATAATTTGCCGACGAAGTTAAGAATGTCAGGCTTGGCATGGCTATAGATGGCTTCTGTCCATTTAATAATTTTAGTCAGCCTTACTCTGTTTGGCCAGTGACTATGGTAGCTTACAATCTTCCATCGTCAATGTGCATGAGGGATCCGTATCTTTTCTTGACCTTACTTATACCGGGGGATAAGTGTCCTACAAAAGACATTAATGTGTACCTTAGGCCGTTAGTCGAGATCACCGCCTCCCTGAATCTTTTCACATATTAGCCCAGCGTCTCATTGGAATGTTGTCTAATCTGTGACAACGATCCTGTGGGATTTCCTCTTCTCTTGTTATTCCTGAACTGGGCATGGAACTTGTCGCACAGCTCTTCTCATGACGAGACTGAGTTCAGGGCCAAGGTCATCATCCACTGCTTGACATTTTTCCTCAAAGTCGTCATGAAGGTATGACACTTGGCCGCATTTATATAATCATAGTAATCCATCAATCTGTTATATACCTGACTGTGTTCATACGGATCTCTCGAGCCATCATAACTTTCCATGTAGGGGAACTTTTTGCTGGGGTCTGCCTTTTCTCGAACGATCTCGGGAGAGAAAGGGGATGCCTTTTTGTCCTAACTCACCTTCCCCTGTTTGACTTCGGCCAATTCTTTTTGAAGCTCCTCCAATTTTCTGGCCAACAGTTCCATCCCATCCGGCTTTGTGGGCACTTCTTTTTTGGGAGAATCCTTTTTATCATGATCGGTTCAACCCTTTTCATCCGAACTATCTGCCCTGGAAGGGCTTCGTCTGCCGCTCTTGCTATGCCGAGAACCCAAAGGGCGATGTGCCCTCTTTGGATTCCCGGGTGAGCGACCACCCGATCTGCTTCGGTCACGAGAGAGGCTCCGAAGCCCACTCTCAGATCGCCTTGTACCTTCAGCCCCTCTCATCTTGGACTGTTTATCTAGAGATCTACCCCGCCTTCTATTTCTATTGTGGCTGGAGGCCTCGGTTTCCTGTTCGGCCATATGGACCATCTGCTTTGCAATTTCATCTCTCTGTAACAGCAACGCTTTCAAAGCCTCCTCCGTCTCCTGCGCCTTTTTGGCCAAATAGATTTTTTATCCTCACGATGGCCTCGGGGTCAGGTTCGAGGCGGTGTGCCTCCTACCCTCCTCCAATCAATATTAGTCCCCTTACTGGCAGTTGAGAATAGCCTCCTCTTGACATCTTCGCGATCTCCACTTTCGGATCCTACCGAAGTACTCTGTGGACCGAGCCGCTCATGGATGCTCTTTGATGGCCCCAACATATCTTTAACGGACCCCCTCTGTTGAGAAGAACCTCATGCCGTCGACTGTCCCACCATTGAGACCGTCCTACTGTTCACCATGATTTCAGACACATGAAGTTAATGATTGTGATATTAAATCCAGCAACACTAGAAGGCTCTTCTTCTAGCGTCAATGTTAACGCCAAGATCTGTCCATGGGCTTCAATTACCAAAGCGCGTCCAATCCTACACAGAAATGAGTAAACACCGAAAACTTGACGGTCTGGGCCACCAGGGGATAGCTCCGATGTGAGAATAAGTACAGGCTGATACAAGGTTAACAATGCAAGCTTAGTGCTCTAGTGTTGGAAAGTGTTAAATTGCATGTGTGTACCTTAGAATCAGGAAAAAGACTTGTATTTATAGCGTTCTCACCACCTGCATGATATCCTTCTCTGAATTGGATCAAGGCTCCTAGCCAACCAGTAATTTCTTAATAGGATTGCACCAAATCTCCTAGAATTAAGGAAGTTGGTTCAAACTCTAATACCTCTTTCCATATCTAGAAACCAATTATAATTAGAAACCTTAACCCATAAATTCACCGTCTACCAAAACGACCCCTTATCCAAGCCCATGTAATATCAAGTGGAAAACAACCCACTGCATATCCTAGGCTCAAATATCCTGCCCAACAATCTGAATTCAAATATCGAATTCAAATGATACTTTAAAAAATCCATCGAATATCGAATACAATTACGAATAAAATATTTTTTTCCCGTATACATATATGGTATTTGTTGGGTCCTGATATTTTACATAGTGGGCCGGACTGGTTGGGCCTAATTCTTTGGTTAATCTATTAGGTCATCTTTGTCGGATCTTGAAAGCCTTGGGCCGGGTTGGCTGAACCGACCCATCAGATGACTAAATATCTTCACTTGGGCTTTGACCGGTGATGATGACAAAGGTAATGGATGACCGATATCTTACATAGCATTAATGAGGATTGGACAGTCGGCTAGCGGTGGACAAAGGGGTTGGGATTAACAGGTGTCAGGGGAGTCGGTTGCACGCAAAACCGGATCTTGGAGTATATGATAACCAATATATCACAGCAAGGAGGGGATCCAGGGACAGGTAACTGATAATTTTATCTCTCTCAATACACTAGATATTTTAGTCTCCATTGTTAACCTTGTGATCGCATGTACTGACTCTCACGCCTGAGCTATCCCCCGACGGTCGAAGCCGTCAAGCTTGTGGTATTGATCGTGTTTACTGTGCAGGATCAGGACATCTTACATGATTGGGACATAGCAGAAGATCTTGGCGTTTACATTGGCGCTAAAAGGAGGGCTGTGTTCTAGTGTTCTTGAAGTTTTAAATCACAAGTTGTAGCTGATCTACGTCGAAATCCATGGTGAAGAGTAGAACAGTTACTTCTAAAGGATAGCTGATGGCTATGACTTCATCTACACAATGATGAGTATCTGCTGAGGATTGATTGGGTCCTTCAAAGAGTGCTCATGTTGATACTGCTTCAAGCGGTTTTACGAGGGTTCTCGTTCGAGAGCCCAAGGTGATGCTAAAAAGATTGATTTTTGCCACCGAGAAGACCCGACCATAGTCGAAAAAGGGTAGAAGGCATCTTTGCTTAGAATCCTATCTTTGAAGTGGTCGACGAATGATCGATCAAGTTAGAAAGAAGTTTACACTTTAAAGACATGTCTTGAGGCCATCCTCAGGATCGAAGTAGACCCAACATCCATTTTCTTGATTGACTGAAGAGGGTACTCAGCCCAATTGGTTTTCGGATTATGGTAGAAGCGAGTAGATGAAGACCCAAAGAACCATTTTCCCCTCGATTGACCAAGAGGGTACTCATTTATATTGGTTTTGGATTATGGTCAAGCGAGTAGATGAAGACCCAAAGCCCATTTTCCTAATTAATCAAGAGGTACTCATACCTATTAGTTTTGGGACTATGGTCAAGCGGAGGAGATGAAGACCCAATGCACCCATTTTCCCGATTGACCGAGGAGGTACTCCATCTATTGGTTTTGGGATTATGGTCAAGCAGAGTAGATGAAGACCCAATGACCATATTCTGATTGATCAAGAGGGTACTCTGCCTCATTGGTTTTCGGGATTATGGTCGAGCGAGTAGATGAAAACCCAAAGACCATTTTCTTGATTGACCAAAAGAGGTACTCGCCTATTGGTTTTCGGGATTATGGTCAAGTAGAGTAGATGAAGACCCAATGACCATTTTCCGATTGACCGAGGAGGTACTCCACTTCTATTTGTGGCGCCCCCAAAATAGGTATACATCACCTATTACGAGTGGATACAAATATATGGTATGTAATACAAATACAATCTTTAATATACAACAAAGAAATACATGAGTTTTAATACAAATATCATCTTCTAGACAATATCCACTCTCGAATAAGTCCTCATTACATTTATTGTCACACTATTTAACGTAATAGTGAGGACTACTAATACTATCATCCGGTCCATCACTCTGTTCCCATTTCTCATCCCGGCTATATTCTCATTTCACAGAAGAACGATGAAAGAAAGGGTGAGCTTAACTAGCCCGATGAAAAATATTATGACTAAGATAATACGAATAAATTATCATTAGCCTTAAACAAGAAAGCGATATAATATAACAAACATCAAGTTTAAGCTGCGATTGGAACAAGCAATCTATTAAAAGAGTCAAGTAGAGAATAAAATCTACTATCTTTTATGATTTAAAAGGTTTTTCATCACTTTTATCATTGGGACTCGACAATAAATAATCCACATCATCGAATCACCCCTTACACACTACGGCCAAGGATATTCTTTAGTATCACGACCACAATTATCCATGCACTACGGGCCAAGAATATTTGTGTATTCATTAATGGTCATGATCATGCCAATAACTGTCCATCAATGCACTACGGGCCAATGAGGACTTTTACAGATGACTTTCAAAAAAATATAAACATGAGGATAATGACAATGATATAAGAATTCAATAAAACAAGTTCAAGAATTAATTTATTCAGGAACTAATAACGTCCAAATTGTCAACATGATACTTCTTTGTAGAGTAAAATTCAAGAATACTCAGAAGAATATTTCCATGAAAAGATACAGGATGAAGCGCAAATATCAAGGATATTCCACTAATTTCATGGAGTATAGAAGTCAAAACTTTAACTAACTGAGTATAATAAAGAATGGAATAACAAAAGAAATCACCATGCATGTGGTACTTGGCAGATGTATGTTATTCCAATGTAATAATAATAACGAAACCAATCGTGCAAAATACGCACCGACGTGATATTCCAATGTAATAATAAATAATGGAATCGGTCCCAGTAAAACGCATGCATGTGATATTCCAATGTAATAATAAATAATGGAACCAGTCCCACAGAAATGCATGAGACGTGATATTCCAATAGAATAATAAAGAATGGAACCAGGTCCGGCGTAAAACGCACAAACAGGATATTCCAACAGAATAATAAAGAATTGAATAGCAGAAGAATTTCACCAAGTATAGGGTATCCCGCGTATACAGGTTATTCCAACAAAATAATAAAGAATGGAATAACATAAGTTATCTTCATGAATACAAAAAGAAATAATACCCCTTACGAGTACAACAAATAATATCCCCTACCTTAAGAAGAAGAGTACTGGATATATGAGTAGTGAAGTAGCAGAATACTTTTCTTCTTTCTCTCTATAGTTTATCTCTCTAGAGTTTCAAAGAATTAAGTAAGAAATAATGAAGGAATGAGCTTCTATTTATAAAAAATGGATCAGATAATAACTAACTCATGAACGGTCAGTTTGATTTACTTTAATCTGACGGTCCATATTTAAAGCAAAATCTTTTAAATAAAATATAATATATTCTATTTATAATCTAATAAAATGAATAACTTTATAAAAGATTTTACTATGCAAACACTATGCATAATAAAATATAATATATTCTAATTATTATTCAATAAAAATGTATAACTTTATAAAAGTATTCTGCTTTTATATAAAAAAATTTTACTATTAGCCTAATAAAACGAATAACTTTATAAAAGTATTTTATTTTATATAAAAGCTTTTCTGTTTTATTACATTAATAATACCAATAAAACAAAACTGAGTGACTTATCACATAAGCATCAATAATCAATATCTTGTGCTACTATGCAACCACGTGTATTACTGTACTTTTACTACCGAGTAGTTCAATAGTATTAATGCCATTATTTTCAATAAAATATTTTTGTCGTTTTCTCAATCCGATGATAATTTACATTGTAGGTCCACTAATGATTTATCTTGCATAATTTAATATGTCCTGTTAAAACGAATATTCCCCGACCAATCGAATATTATATAACAACTTACGTACTTTGCAAAATTTATAAATATTACCCACAATTATAACATTATATCAATTTCACTCCATAATATTCAAAAAAATATTTTTAGAAAATTCATCTTTATTCAAAAAGTTGGGGTCTTACAACCTCCCCTTCTTATGAAATTTCGCCCTCGAAATTAGGGTTCGTACCTGGTATATCGAAGAGGTAAGGATACCTTGACTTCATTTCAGATTCTAACTCCCAGGTCATTTCCTCAACATCGTGGTTTCTCCACAAAACTTTGACTTGAGGTATAACCTTGGGCGTAGAATATGTTCCTTCTTATCCAAGATTTTAACAGGAACCTCTTCATACGTCAAATCTTCCGCTATTTTGTCCGGTTCTAACTCAATAATGTGGTTCGGGTCTTCTACATATATACGTAACATGGATATGTGAAATTATGAACACGAGACATACTTGGCAAGCAGAAAGCGAGTCTATAGCCACGATTCCTACTCGATCGAGGATTAAAATGGGGTAGATGAATCGAGGATTGAGCTTTCCTCTTTCTAAATCTCGTAAATCCTTTCCATGGAGCAACACGTAACAACACATGATCTCCTATATCGAATTCCACGTCCTTTCGATGAAGATCAACATAACTCTTTATTGATCTTGTGAGATTTTTATACGCTATCGGATCGTTTGAATCTTTTTTAAGAGTCATACGTACTCAACTCCGGCCCTAACAACGTTGCTTCACCCACCTCATCCTATCATACTGGAGAACAACACTTTCTTCCATACAACGCCTCGAATGGAGCCATACCAATGCTTGCTTGATAACTGTTGTTGTAGGAAAACTCCACTAATCTGCAGTTAACTTGTCCCAACTTCCCTTGAAGTCAAGGACACAGAGTCTTAATAAATCTTCCAGAGTTTGAACAGTTCTCTCTGATTGTCCGTCCGTCTGAGGATGATATGCCGAACTAAATCATAAATTCGTGCCCATAGGTTTTTGCAAACTAACCCAAAATCGTGAAGTGAATCTTGGGTCTCGATCAGAAACTATGGATACTGGCATACCATGCAGTCTTACAACCTCGTTTATGTACATACGAGCAAGACGTTCAAGTGTATAAGTTTCTCGTATTGGTAAGAAGTGAGCAGACTTGGTCAATCTATCAACAATGACCCAAATTGCATCAATTGTAAGACCCCAATTTTTTTAATAAAAATGAATTTTCTATAAATATCATTTTTGAATATTATGGAGTAAATTTGATATAATGTTATAGTTGTGGGTAATATTTATAACTTTTGCAAAGTACGCAAGTTGTTATATAATATTCGTTTGGTCGGGGAATATTCACTTAACAGGGAATATTCGTACAACAGCACAATCATTGGTGGACCCCACAACGGAATTATTGTCGGATTGAGAAAATGACAAAAATACTTTATAAAAATAACGGCGGAAGTTTTACTGTTAATCGTTGAAACACTTTGTTAAAAGTACAATAATACGCTGGCGGGTTGCATAGTAGCACACTAGATTGATTATTGATGCTTACGTAAGAAGTCGCTCGATTTTGATCAATTATTGCTACAAAGAATTGCTACATAAAGATCTCACGTCATTTGATTCAATTATTGTCAATATTTTATATATTATTAAATCAATAATTGAGACGATTAATGTTATTAATATTATTATTTGCAATATTAACGATGTGTCAGAAGTTCACATCGAAGAGGTTAGATAATCTAATCAAGGCTACCAATAGGAGAAATCTTTATTGAAAGCCCCTCTCTTCCTGGGAACGACCTGGTCGATTAATATTGTGAATAATAATAGTGATGATAAATGTTGTTATATATATATATATATATATATATATATATATATATTGTATTATTTGTCAAGTGGGGGAATCATGGGTGCATCCCGTGAATGAGCTAGCATTATGTGATGTCTTTGTCATCAAAAGAAATTGGTGGAGTGGGGGGGAATGGATGGAGCACTATATCATTATTATATATATTTATAAGTGTAGCATTTGTTTGGTAAGGCAAATGATATCACGGGATTAAATTCCGTGAATTTAAGAAAGGAGCATGTGTTATATATATATATATATATATATATTATTTTATTTAAAAGTTTTTATTTTATTAGAATATTTTATTGCATAGTATCCTTTCCATTCTCCTATAAATAGAAGCTCATTTCTTCATTATTTCTTACGAATTCACTAAAACTCTAGAAAGAGAAATTATAGAGAAACTATAGAAAACTATTATGCTACTTCCCTACTCTTATATCCAGTTTCTTTTACGGTAAGGGGTATTATTTCTTTTGTATTCATGAAGAGAACTTCTGTTATTCCATTATTTATTATTCTGTTGAAATAACCTGTATACGCGGGCTACCCTATACTTGGTGAAATTCTTATGTTATTCCATTCATTATTATTACATTGAATATCATGTCCTGCATGCGTTTTACGCCGGACCTAATTTCGCCTTTATTATTCTCATTGGAATATCCTCAGATAAGGCGCTTTTGTTGGGACTGACCTAATTCGCCTTTATTATTACTTTGAAATATCATGTCTACATGCGCTTTTACTGTAGGGACCGATTCCGCTCTTTATTATTCTTGGAATATATCTTATTCATGCGCTTTTACGCTTACCTAGTTCCGTTAATTATTATTCTGTTGGAATAACTTTTTGTCTGCGTGGCTATCGCATGCCCGGTGATTTCTTTTGTTATTCCATTCCTTATTATACTCAAATGGTTAAAGTTTTGACTTATACTCCCATGAAATTATTGGAATATTCTTGATATTTGCGCCCATCCAAAGATCTTTTCATGGAAATAATCTTCGTGCATTCTTGAATTTTACTACACAAAGCGAAGTATCATGTTGACAACTTGGGCGTTATTAGTTCTGAATAAATTAATTCTTGAACTTGTTTTATTGAATTCTTATATCATTGTCATCATTCTCATGTTTATATTTTTTAAAAGTCATCTGTGGCTCAGTAGTGCATAGATGGACTTGGTATGATTATGACTCGTGGATTATTCATTGTAATCATGGTCGTAATGTTATAAATGATGTGGTAAAAATCCTCATTGGCCTGTAGTGCATTGATGGACCGTTGTTGGCATGATCATGACCATTAATGAATACACGAATGTCCTCGGCCCGTAGTGCATGGATAATTTATGGTCGTGAAACTAAAGAATATCCTCGGCCGTAAAGCAAGGGTGATTCGATGATGTGGATTATTTATTGTTTGAGTCTCAAATATAATAAAGATGAAAAACCTTTTAAATCATAAAAGATAGTAGATTTTATTCTCTACTTGACTCTTTTAATGGATTACTTGTTCCGCTGCAGTTAAACTTGATATTTGTTATATTGTATCAGTTTAACACTATTTAAGGCTAATGATAATTTATTCTGCATTATCTTAGTCATAATATTTCTTAGTGGGCAAGTTGAGCTCACCCTTTCTTTCACTGTTCTCTTTAGGAAATGAGAATATAGCTGGGACGAGTCGGGGAACGGAGTGATGGATCAGATGATAGTATTAGTAGTTCTCACTATTCTGTTAAATAGTGTGATAATAAATGTAATGAAGACTTATTCTGAGAGTGGATATTGTCTAGAAGACAGTATTTGTATTGAAACTCACAGCTCCCTTATTGTATATTAAATAGTGTATTTGTATTCTGTACCATGTATTTGGCGACTCAAAATAGGTGATGTATACCTATTTTGGGGGCGTCACAGTTGGTATCAAAGCTTAGGGATATGATCCCTGGCTAAGATGTGAGAATAGAACTAGGAGGGAGAGACGGAAATTCCTTCAAGATATGACCTACCTAAGTTTATTTAGTATTTAATTGGTCGGTCAAAGTATAAGGATAATATGTTATATGTTAATTAACCTTTGTTTTGTGGCAGTATCTGAAAATGACATCCGTGAATGTTGAGAATAGCAATGGAGCACAGGAGACCGTTGAGTCTCCACAGATTAATAATCAAGATAATGTGCATCAGGAAGGCGACAATCCACATGCAAATAACAACACTGACCAAATGATGAATGATGGAATATTCAGAGGCTTTATGCAAGTCATGCAACAACAAGCGAGAGTGGCTCCTGTCCAAAATATAGGTGGAAACACTGAAAACTCTCGGACGGTCACCGCTAAACAATTCAAGGAGCTAGAACCACCAGAGTTTATTGGAGAGCCAAAACCACTTAAGGCGGAAGCATGGATAAAGCAGATCACCAAGATATTTGATGTCTTGGGATACTCCGAGGAGCAAAAGGTTCCCTTTGCCGCCTTTATGTTGCAAGGAGAGGCAGATTACTAGTGGGAATCGGTAAAGCGTACTCAACCTACCACACTGAAGATGTCTTGGGAGAAGTTTCAAGAACTATTCAACGACAAGTACTTTCCCGAAAGTATTCATCACATAAAAGAGGTAGAGTTCATCAAGTTGGAGCAGAATAATATGACCGTGTCGCAGTACGAAGCAAAGTTTACCAAGTTGTCTCGGTTTGCGTCCCACTTGGTGGATAATGAAGAGAGAATGACGCGAATGTTTTTAAGAGGTTTAAAGCCAGAGATACGTCAACATCTTATTTCTCATAAATTGTGGTTGTATTCAGATGTTGTAAATAAGGATCAGTTAGTAGAGCGATAACGAGTCAACGCAACCAAAAGAGAGTCACCAAGAAATGATAATACCAATGAGAAGCGATCATTGAGCGGTGACAACAAGCGTGAGGAATCAACAGGCCGTAAGTGGTAACCACTTCCGGTGGTAATCGAGGCCAAAACAATAAGAATGGACATTTCAAGAAGAGGAGATTCAATAATGATGGAAGGACGTCAAAGACCAAAGACCCGTTGTTAAGGAAGGAGAACGACCACCTATCATATGCTTCAAATGCGAGGGAGGACACATCGGATCAAATCTAAGCGATGCCATCCAAAGCATGTTATAATTGTGGAAGAAGGTTAGTTAGCCCGATTTTGTCGCTTCACCCAAGACAAGTTCAAATGCAAGATGGAGGCACCAAAGGTCATTCCCAAAAAAGTCAAAGCCAGAGTGGTCTGAGGAGAGAGTTTGTTGTGACCTCCAAGAAAGAAAAGATGAATGAGGTCATCACGGCACGCTTTATCATAAACTCTAAATAAGTCTATACTTTATTTGATACCTGGTTTCTACCCATTCTTTTATTTCTCCTACTTGCGCTCCAATGATTAAATTTGACTCAGAGAAATTAGACTTTGACTTATCTCGTAGAAACTCAGCTGGGAGAAACTTTCATTACATCCAATCGCTTTATAAGTGTTGTTTGGTTCAAATCGGTACCCTCTCACATTACTCGTCGATCTTATTTCATTGAAAATACTTGTATTTGATGTGATTCTAGGGATTGATTGGTTAACTACTCATCATGCAAAAAATTAATTATTTTCGTCAGGTTGTTAGCTTTCATATTCCTAACCAACCTATTATGTGAATTTAAGCAACCAAACCATTAAAATCAATCATTGTCATCTCAAGCCATAAAGCTATTCATTTATTGAAAAAAAGATGTCAAGCTTTCTTAGCTCATGTCACGGATCTAAACAAAAATACGTCAGTTTTGAATAATATTTCTATTGTTAATGAATTTCCGATGTATTCTGAAGAACTTCTGCCTACCCCAGAGCATGAAATTGAATTTTGTATCGACCTTGAACCCGTGACAAAACCCATTTCCAAAGCCCCATATCGAATGGCTCTATTGAACTTCGTGAGTTAAAGACTCAATCGCAGGAATTGTTAGACATTGGCTTTATTCGTCCCTAGTACTTCTCCTTGGGGTGCTCCTGCTCTATTCGTGAAGAAGAAAGATGGGAGTATGCGACTTTGTATTGATTATCGGAGTTGAATCATGTCACCATCAAAAATAGGTACCCATTGCCACGTATTGATGACCTGTTTGACCAAAAGCAAGGAGCCAAATTCTTTTCAAAGATTGATCTTCGCTCCGGATATCACCAATTGAAGATTAAAACCGATGACATTCCAAAGACGGCTTAACTCTAAGACGGGCATTATGAATTCCTAGTCATGTCCTTTGGATCGACTAATGCTCTTCTTTGCCTTCATGGATATGATGAACCGAGTATTCAAGGAATATTTGGATCACTTCGTGGTCGTTTTTATTGATGAAATCCTTATTTATTCCAAAAGCCGTGAAGATCATGAGCAACACTTGAGGTCGATATCTAAAAGCTTCGGAATACAAGCTTTATGCCAAGTTGAAGAAATGTGAGTTCGGCTCGGAAAGTAGCATTCCTTGGGCACGTGGTATTAAGTCATGGAATATCCGTTGACCCAAAGAAAGATTGAAGCTATTCAAAGTCGGGGAGCAACCTAAATCGATGATCAAGTCGTAGCTTTCTCGGCTTAACAGTTGGTTATTATCGGAGATTCGTAGAAGGGTTTTCTCGAATCGCTACTCCACTAACTCAGCTGACTTGGAAAGATACAAAGTTTGGTTGGAGCGAGGAATATGAGAAGAGTTTTCAAGAACTCAAGAGGAGACTCATTTCAGCACCGGTTCTGACAATACCATCTGGTTCGGAGGGATTTGTCATCTACAATGATGCTTCGGGAAAAGGGTTAGGATGTGTTCTCATGCAACATGGGAAAGTCATAGCCTATGCCTCACGACAACTCAATGAATACGAGAGGAATTATCCTACTCATGATCTGGAGTTGGCAGCTATTGTCTTCGCACTAAAGATTTGGAGGCATTACTTGTATGGGGAGAAAGTGGAGATATTTACGGATCATAAAAGCCTCAAATATTTCTTCACTCAAAAGGAACTCAACATGCGACAACGACGTTGGCTTGAACTGTTGAAAGATTATGATCATACCATCAAATACCATCTTGGAAAAGCGAACGTGGTAGCTGATGCATTGAGTAGAAGATCATATGCAAGTGCGAATGCGATATTGTCAACGCAAAGGCCCATTTTGTGTGACTTGCAAAGGATGAAGATAAAGATAAAGACTCCAGGGAACCATGTGATGATGGCGAATATACGAGTAGAACCGACTTTAATTGATAAAGTTAAAACTGCTCAAGCTACAGACCTGGAGCTGATGCGTATGAGGAAGAAAGTGCAAGAAGGTGTTATGCCGGAAGCAAGGATCGATAAAGAAGGAATACTTCGAGTCAACTCCAGACTTTGTGTTCCTAATGACCCTAATATAAAGTATAAAATCATGATGGAGGCGCACAACACACCGTTTGCAATCCATCCTGGGAGTACCAAAATGTATCATGATCTTCGACATACATTTTGGTGGAGCAATATGAAGAGAGAGATAGCGTTGTTTATTATTCTGTTGGAATATCCTCATCAGACGCTTTTACTGGGGACTGATTCCGCCTTTTATTATTCTCATGGAATATCCTCGTCATGCATGCTTTCTACGGGACCGGGTTCCGATTAATTATTATTTTCTTGGAATAACTCGCTGTGCGCGTCTATCGCATGCCTGGGTGATTTCTTTTTGTTATTCCATTCCTTATTATACTTAGTTGGTTAAAGTTTTGATTTCTATACTCCATGAAATTAGTGGAATATTCTTGATATTTGCGCCCATCCAAAGATCTTTTCATGGAAATATTCTTCTAAGCATTCTTGAATTTTACTACACAAAGCAAAGATCATGTTGACAATTTGGACGTTATTAGTTCCCTAATAAATTAATTCTTGAACTTGTTTTATTGAATTCTTATATCATTGTCATCATCCTCATGTTTATATTTTTTGAAAGTCATCTCGTGGCCTGTGAAGGCATAGATGGACTTGGTATGATTATGACCGTGGATTATTCTTGTAATCATGACCGTAATGTTATAAATGATGTGGTAAAATCCTCATTAGCCCGTAGTGCATTGATGGATCGTTGTTGGCATGATCATGACCATTAATGAATACACGAATGTCCTCGCCCGTAGTGCATGGATAATTTGTGGTCGTGATACTAAAGAATATCCTTGGCCAGTAGTGCGGGGGTGATTCGATGATGTGGATTATTTATTAAAAGTCGAGTCTCGGTGATAAAGTGATGATGAAAAACCTTTTAAATCATAAAAGATAGTAGATTTTATTCTCTACTTGACTCTTTTAATGGATTGCTTGTTCCACCGCAGCTTAAACTTGATGTTTATTATATTGTATCGCTTTAACATCGCTTAAGGCTAATGATAATTTATTCTCGCATTATCTTAGTCATAATATTTCTTCTTGGGCTAGTTGAGCTCACCCTTTCTTTCACCGTTGTTCTCTTTAGGAAATGAGAATATAACTGGGACGAGTCGGGGAACGGAGTGATGGATCATATGATAGTATTAGTAGTCCTCACTATTCTATTAAATAGTGTGACAATAAATGTAATGAAGACTTATTTTGAGAGTGGATATTGTCTATAAGACAGTATTTATATTGAAACTCACAGCTCTCTTGTTGTATATTAAAGAGTGTATTTGTATTATGTATCATGTATTTGGCGACTCAAAATAGGTGATGTATACCTATTTTGGGGGCGTCACATCAATGCCTTGAGAAACGTTGGGAAGACCAGTAACAAAATCCATGGTAATGTGCTCCCACTTCCATTCTGGAATTTCAAGTGGTTGCAATGGACCTTTTGGTACTTGATGCTCCGCTTTAACTCGTTGACAAGTTAGACACCTTGAGATAAACAACGATATCTCTCTCTTCATATTGCTCCACCAAAATGTATGATGAATATCATAATACATTTTGGTACTCCCAAGATGGATTGCAAACGGTGTGTTGTTCGCCTCCATCATGATTTTATACTTTAAATCAGGGTCGTTAGGAACACAAAGTCTGGAGTTGACTCGAAGTATTCCTTCTTCATCAATTCTTGCTTCCTGATAAAGACCTTCTTGCACTTTCTTCCTCATACGCATCAGCTCTAGGTCTGTAGCTTGAGCAGTTTTAACTTTATCAATTAAAGTCGATTTTACTCGTATATTCACCATCATCACATGGGTCCCTGGAGTCTTTAACTCTATCTCCATCCTTTGCAAGTCACACAAAATGGGCCTTTGCGTTGATAATATCGCATTCGCACTTGCATATGATCTTCTACTCAATGCGTCAGCTACCACGTTCGCTTTTCCAAGATGGTATTGGATGGTATGATCATAATCTTTCAAGAGTTCAAGTCAACGTCGTTGTCGCATGTTGAGTTCCTTTTGAGTGAAGAAATATTTGAGGCGTTTATGATCCGTAAAGATCTCCACTTTCTCTCCATACAAGTAATGCCTCCAAATTTTAAGTACGAAGACAACAGCTGCCAACTCTAGATCATGAGTAGGATAATTCCTTTCATATTCTTTGAGTTATCTTGAGGCATAAAGCTATGACTTTCCCATGTTGCATGAGAACACATCCTAACCCTTTGCTCAAGATCACCAGAGATGACAAATCCTCCGAGCCGGATGGTATTGTCGAACAAAATTGAAATGAGTCTCCTCTCGAGTTCTTGAAAACTCTTCTCACTTTCTCGCTCCAACCCGAACTTTGTATCTTTCTGAGTCAGCTGAGTTAATGGAGTAGCGATTCGAGAAAATCCTTCCACGAATCTCCGATAATAACCAAATAAAATTCGAGAAAACTACGATACTTGGCCAACGATTTGGGTTGCTCCCAACTTTGAATAGCTTCAATATTTACCGGGTCAATAGATATTCCATGACTTGATACTACGTGCCCAAGGAAGGCTACTTCCTCAAGCCAGAACTCGCATTTCTTCAACTTGGCATAAAGCTTGTATTCACGTAGCTTTTGGAGTATCAGCTGTAAGACCCCAACTTTTATGAATAAAGAATAATTTTCTCGAATTATATTTTTGAATATTATGGTATTTATTTGATATAATGTTATAGTTGTGGGTAATATTTATAAATTTTGCAAAGTACGCAAGTGGTTATATAATATTCGATTGGTCGGGAAATATTCGTTTTAACAGGGAATATTCGTACAACGGCACAATCATTGGTGGACCCCATTAACGGAATTAATTATTGTCGGATTGAGAAAACGACAAAAATACTTTATGAAAATAACTACGAGGTGTTACCGTTAAAACCGTTGAACTACCCTAGTAGTAAAGTACGATGTCTGGCGTAATTGCACAAAGAAGCACTACGGTATTAATTATTGATGCTTACGTGAGAAGTCACTCAGTTATACTCAATTATTGCTACAGTAATTGCTGCATCATAGCTCTCATATTATTGATTCAATTATTGTTACAGTATCATCTGCATTATATGATATATTATTAAATCAATAATTGAGACGGCAAAGTTATTCATATTATTATTTGTAATATTGACAATGTCTAGAAGTTTTGTCAAGGAGAGGTTTGGTCACCTTATTGCGCGCCAATAAGGAGAAATCCTTATCGGAAATCCCCCTCTTTCCTGGGAACGACCTGGTTGTTAAATATTGTGAATTATAATATTAATGATGAATAGGTTCGTGTTGATTAAAGATGAATTTTATAGTTCCATTGTGTGGACTTATTTGTGTTAGTATAATTGATGTCTGGAGAATATATTGTTCAATTGGGTATTCGGGACACTTTTCGTGTCGGAGTACTATTC
Organism: Panax ginseng; assembly: GCA_020205605.1. Lineage (NCBI taxonomy): Eukaryota > Viridiplantae > Streptophyta > Magnoliopsida > Apiales > Araliaceae > Panax > Panax ginseng. Next base: position 130,878,582 of record CM035145.1, on the reverse strand, counting down.
ACGAGTTACTATTCACGAGTTACTATTCACGAGTTACTATTCACGAGTTACTATTCATGAATTACTATTCACGAGTTACTATTCACGGGATACTATTCACCCGTAAGATATATTTATTTTCATTCAAATTATTTTTGGGTACAATATTATTCCATGAGAAGATGTGCTAATTTTTCGAATCATGGTGGAAGATATAATAAGAAATCAAGGTATGGATCATTTGGTTTAAAGTTTTAATAGTAAATCAAGATGGACCGTTGTTTTAAGTTTTAATAGTAAACCAATCTGGATCGTCTGCTTAAAGTAAATCAATTTGGATCATTCATAAGTTAGTTACTATGCAATTCCATTCTTCTATAAATAAAGCTCATTCCTTCATTATTTCTTACGAATTCACCAAACTCTAGAGAGAAATTACAAGAGAACCTATAGAAAAGTATTCTCGCTACTTCCCTACTCTTATATTCAGCTTTTTACTTTACGGTAGGGATGTTATTTGTTGTACTTTCATGAAGAGAACTTCTATTATTCTATTATTTATTATTACATTGGAATAACTCAGATACGCCGCTACCCTACCTACATACATGGTGACATTCTTCTAATATTTCGCTTCTTTATTATTCCGTCCGAATATCCTGTTTGTGCATTTACATTCTGTTTTGACTGGTTCCATTATTTATTATTCGCCGTAATATCCTCACATGCGCTTACGCTTCTGACGTCGGACTGGTTCCATTATTTATTATTCTGCAGCCGAATATCCTCGTCTGTAAGCGTTCTGTGGGACTGGTTCCATCCTTTATTATTCTCATTGGAATAACCTACCTGCGATTACTATCGCATGCATGGTGATTTCTTTTGTTATTCCATTCTTTATTATACTCGGTTGGTTAAAACTTTGACTTCTATACCCATGAAATTAGTGGAATATCTTTTATATTTGCGCTTCATCCAGTATCTTTTCATGGAAATATTCTTCTGAGCATTCTTGAATTTTACTCTACAAAGCAATATCATGTTGACAATTTGGACGTTATCAATTCCTAGATAAATTAATTCTTGAACTTGTTTTATTGAATTCTTATATCATTGTCATCATCCTCATGTTTATATTTCGTTGAAAGTCATCTCGTGGCACAGTAGTGCATAGATGGATTTGGTATGATTATGACCGTGGATTATTCGGTTGTAATCATGGTAGTAATGTTACAAATGATGTGATAAAAGTCCTCATTGGCCCATAGTGCATTGATGGACAGTTGTTGGCATGATCATGACCATTAATGAATACACGAATGTCCTTGGCCCGTAGTGCATGGATAATCTGTGGTCATGATACTAAAGAATATCTATGGCCGTAGTGCAGGGGTGATTCGATGATATGGATTATTTATTAAAATTTGAGTCCCAAATGATAAAAGTGTTGAAAAACCTTTTAAATCATAGAAGATAGTAGATTTTATTCCTACTTGACTCTTCTAATGGATTGCTTGTTCATTGCAGCTTAAACTTGATAGTTATTATATTTTATCGCTTTAACAACGTTGAATGCTAACGATAAATTATTCATTATATTAGTCATAATATTTCTTCTTGGGCTAGTTGAGCTCACCTTTCTTTCAATCGTTTCTCTTGTGAAATGAGAACGTAAATTTGGGACTAGTCGGGGAACAGAGTGATGGTCCTAGATGGTGCATTAGTAGTCCTCACTATTCTATGAAATAGTGTGATAATAATTGTAATGAGGACTCCTTTTGAGTTTGTATAATCTCTTATAGACAATATTTGTATTCAAACTCACATTTTATGTTTTTGTCGTATTGTACACGACAGGTTGTATTATTAAGTTGTATTTGAATTACATACCATGTATCCATGCACTCAAGATGGGTGATGTATACCTAATTTTGGGGGCGTCATAGTTGGTATCAAAGCTTAGGGATATGATCCCTAGCTAAGATGTGATAATAGAACTAGGAGGGGAGAGACGGGGAATTCCTTCGCTAGTATGACCTACCTAAGATTGTTTTTTGGTATTTAATTGGTCTCACGTAATAATATGGGATAATATGTTACATGTCAATTAACCTTTTGTTTTGTGGCGAGATCTGAAATGACATCCGAGAATGTTGAGAATAGCAATAGAAACACAAAGCGATCGCTGATTCACCACATATCAATAATCGTGGATAATGTGCATCGTGAAGGCGACAATCCTCATGCAAACAACAACACCGACCAAATGATGAATGATGGAATGTTCAGAGACTTTATGCAATTCATGCAACAAAGAAAGTAGAGCGGCTCTGCCCAAAATGTAGGTGGAAATATCGAAAACTCTCGGACGGTCCACCGCTAAATGCTTCAAGGAGCCGGGACCACCGGAGTTTATTGAGAGCCAAAACCACTTAAGGCGGAAGTATGGATAAAGCGAGATCACCAAGATATTTGATGTCTTGGGATGCTCCGAGAGCAAAAGGATTCCTTCTTGCCTTTTATGTTGCGAGGGAGGCAGACATCGGTGGGAATCGGTAAAGCGTACTCAACCTGCCACACTGAAGATGTCTTGGGAAAAGTTCCAAAAACTATTCAACGACAAGTTGTGACGCCCCCAAAACAGGAATACATCACCTATTCTGAGTCGCCAAATACATGGTACAAAATACAAAATACAACTTAATAATACAACTGTCGTGTAACATACGACAAAACATAAGCTGAGAGTTTTAATACAAATATTGCTTTCTAGACAATATCCACTCTCAATGGAGTCCTCATTACATTTATTGTCACACTATTTCACAGAATAGTGAGGACTACTAATGCACCATCTAGGACCGTCACTCCGTTCCCCGACTTGTCCCAGCTATGTTCTCATTTCCTGAAGAGAACAGTGAAGGAAAGGGTGAGCTCAACTAGACTAGAAGAAATATTATGACTAAGATAATGCGTAATAAATTATCATTAGTCTTCAACAAAGTTGTTAAACCGATAAAATACAATAGACATCAAGTTTAATCACAATGGAAAAGCAATCCATTGAAGAGTCAAGAGAGAATAAAATCTACTATCTTCTATGATTTAAAGGGTTTATCATCACTTTTATCACGAGACTCAAATTAATAAATAATCCACATCATCGAATCACCCCGCACTACGTGCCAAGGATATTTTTAGATCATCACCACCACGATTATCCATGCACTACTAACCAAAGATAATCGTGTTTTCATCAACTATCCCGATCATGCCATAAAAAAATTCATCTTTGCACCCTTGGTCAAGAGAATCCATAGCCATAATCATACCAAAAACTCATCCATCAATGCACTACGGCCAACGAGGACTTTTACCACATCATTTGTAACATTACTACCATGATTACAATCAATAATCCTCGGTCATAATCATACCAAGTCCATCTATGCACTACATGAGCCACAGATGACTTTCAACAAAATATAAACATGAGGATGATGACAATGATATAAGAATTCAATAAAACAAGTTCAAGAATTAATTTATCTAGGAACTGATAACGTCCAAAGTGTCAACACGTAGAGTAAAATTCAAGAATGCTCAGAAGAATATGTCCATGAAAAGATACTGGATGAAGCACAAATATCAAGGATATTCCACTAATTTCATGGAGTATAGAAGTCAAAACTTTAACCAACTGAGTATAATAAAGAATGGAATAACAAAAGAAATCACCATGCATGCGGTACTTCGCATAGACAAGTTATTCCAACAGAATAATAATAACGGAACCAGGTCAGGCAAAATTCGCACCGACAGGATGTTCCAACAAAATAATAACGAATAGAATAACAACAGAAATCACCATGCATGCGGTATTGACATGTATAAAGTTATTCTAATGTAATAATAAATAACGGAACCAGTGCACGCCAGAAACGCACATATGATGGATATTCCAATGTAATAATAATAAAGACTTTTAACCAGTCCCATGAAACACACATGTGATATTCCAAATGTAATAATAATAAAAAATCGGAACCAGTCCCAAGAAAACGCATGCATGTGACATGATATTCCAAATGTAATAATAATAAAGATGGAGTAATGTAAGAAATGTCACCAAGTATAGGGTAGCTCACAGATACAAAAGTTATTCCAATGTAAATAATAAAGAATGGAATAATGTAAGTTCTCTTCATGAATACAAAAGAAATAATACTCCCTACGAGTATAACAAATAATATTCCCTACCTTAAAAAAAACTGGATACTGGAATAGTGAGGTAGCAGACTTCTCTTCTTCTTTCTCTCTATAATTTCTCTCTATAATAATTGCTCTAAAGCTTTAGTGAATTGGTGAGAAATGAAGGAAGAATGAGCTTCTTTTATAGGAAAATATAGTTTTGATAATTGCACATTTTGGAGCTCGAAATATTATAGTATAATACCTTCCTCTTTTTCTTCATTTTTAATTTAGTCCTGCAAGTATTATCAAACTTGCACCAACTCCCCTAATAGTAAATAATGTGAATCAATAGTAAATCATGTGACCCAATAGTTCTAATCATGTGATAAAAATAATTACAGTATAGTACCTACATCTATACCTCCATTTTTAACTTAGTCATGCAAGTATTATCAATCTTGCACCACCACCCCTAATAGTATAAGAATGTGAATCAATAGTACCCCGTGAATAGTAACTCGTGAATAGTAACTCGTGAATAGTACTCCGACACGAAAAGTGCTCCGAATACTCGAGTGAACAATATAACCTCCAGACATCAATTATCATCTAAATAAATGTCAATTTCCACTAACACTAATAATCTCAATACAATGGAACAATCTATTTCATCTTTAATCAACACAACTTATTCATCATTAATATTATAACTCACAATATTTAACAACCAGGTCGTTCCCAGGAAAGAGGGGGCTTTCCGATAAGGATTTCTCCTTATTGGTAGCCTATGATTAGGTGACCAAACCTCTCCTCGATGTAACTTCTAGACATTGTCAATATTATTGCAAATAATAATATGAATAACTTTGTCATCTCAATTATTGATTTAATAATAATAAATATTATGCAGATGATATCGTGACAATAATTGAATCAATAATACGAGAGATATGATGCAAAGAATTATCGTAGGAATAATTGAGTATAACCGAGTGACTTCTTACGTAAGCATCAATAATCAATACCGTAAGTGTTACTATGCAACCACGCCAGACATCGTACTTTTTAACAACGTGTTTCAACAGCTTAATTCAGTAAAACTTCATCGTTATTTTTATAAAGTATTTTTATCGCTTTTCTCAATCCGATAATAATTCCGTTATGGGGTCCACCAATGATTGTACCTTCGCATTTGGATATTCCCCAGAATTAATCGAATATATATATAACAACTTGCATGACTTTTGCAAAATTTATAAATATAACCCACAACTATAACATTATATCAAATCCACACCATAATATTTAAAAATTATTTTGAGAAAATTAAATATTTATTCATAAAACTGGGTCTCACAATCTCCCTCCTTATGGAATTTTGCCCTCGAAATTTACGTGATTTAGTTGGTATCTTTCAATGTGAGTATACCTCGACTTTATTTCAAATTCTAACTCTTGAGGTATAACCTTTGAGTGTTGAATACGATTCTTCTTGTCCAAGATTTTAACACGTATCTCCTCAAACCTTAAATCAGCCGTTATCTCGTCCGGTTCTAAATTAATAATGTGGTTCGGGTCGTCCACATATTTACGTAACGTCGATACGTAAAAAAAAGTTATGAACACGCAACATACTTTACGGTAAAACGAGTCTATAAGCCACAGTTCCTACTCGATCGAGGATTTCAAATGGGCCAATTAAATCGAGGGTTGAGATTTCTTCTCTTCATCGATTCTTGCTTCTAGAATAACGCCCTCTTGAACCTTCTTCATTCATTAGCTCTGAGTATGTAGCTTGAGCGATTTTAACTTTATCGATTAAAGTCGATTCTAATCGTATATTCGTTATCTTCACGTGGGTTCCTAGATTATTTAACTCTATTTTTATCATTTATAAGTCGTACGAAATGGGTCTTTGTGTTAACAACATCGCACTCATAAACGCATACGATCTTCTTCTCAACGCGTCAGCTACCACGTTCGCTTTCCCACGATGGTATTGAATGGTACGATCGTAATCTTTAACAGCTCGAGCCAACGTCTTTGGCGCATGTTACGTTCGTTTTAAGTAAAAAAATATTTGAGGGTTTTAGAAATGGGTTTTGTACTGGGGTCAATAAAAAATTCGATTTCACGCTCTAGGGGTAGGCTAAGAAGTCTTCAAGAATACGTCAGGAAATTTAGTAACAATAGAAATATCATTCAAAATTGTGACTCTCATCCAAGACTTGGGTAACACGTCACATTGATACATATCATCTTGCCATCGTCATTCACTGTGTCGCCTACAGAAAGTCTGGCTTCGGTGTATTTCACACAAGGAAGTCAACAACGAAAGGACCGGGGCTCTTTACTTATGGCTTGATATGACAGTGATTGACTTTAGTGGTTTGGTTGCTTGAATTCGCATAACATGTTGGTTAGGAATATGAAAGCTAACAACCTTACAAAAAGCTTGATAAGTAGCTAACCAATCGATTCCTAAAATCACATCCAAGGCAAGTATTTTCAAAGAGATATGATCGACTGGTAACGTGAAAGTGTCAATTTGAATTAAACAAGATTTATAAATAGTGGAGGTAACGAAGGTTTCTCCCAACTGAGTTTAAACAGATATATCAAAGTCTAACTTCTCCGGAGTTAGCTTCAAACATTGAGCACAACTAGGTGAAATAAAAGAGTGAGTAGAACCGGTATCTAACACGGTATAGACTTCAAGAAGAGTTTATGACTAACATACCCGTGATAATTTTATTCAAAGTTCCTCATCACGAAAAAATGCTCTCTCTTAACTACCGACTTTGGCTTGTCTGGACATCCTTGGCATCACTATCCCAAATGGACTTCGACTTCACCATACGAAAAAATCGAGCTAGGTGTCCTTCTTTTCGCATTAAAACAACACGCTTTGGATTGTCAGATACAGCTTTGACGGATGTGTCCCTCCCCGTCCGCATTTGAAACATACGATCGGTGTTCGTTCTTCTTCATTTGAAACGGGTGCTGGTGCCGACGTCTTCACGTCATTGTTAAACCTTCTCTTCTTGAAATGTCCATTCTTATTGTTTTGGCCATGATTAGCACCGAAATGGTTACCATTCATGGCATGATAATTTCCCCCACGATGGTTATCATTGTTCCGATGACCGCTACCACCGCATTTATTACTATCATGTTGTTGGTCGTTGCCTTTTTGTTGTGTTGACTTCGCTATCGCGCTCCAATAACTCGAACCCTATTCACAACATCCTAATATAAACAAAGTTTGTGAGAAATGAGGTATTGGCGTATATTGCGTTTCAAACCTCTTAAAAACATTCGTGTCATTCGCTCCTCATTATCGACCAAATGGGATGAAAACCGAGACAACTCGATAAACTTAGCCTCGTACTGCGACACGGTCATATTGTTTTGCTCCAGCTTGATGAACTCCACCTCCTTCATGTGACGAATACTTTCGGGAAAGTACTTGTCGTTGAACATCTCTTGGAACTTCCCCCAAGACATCTTGAGTGCGTCAGTCTGGGTGCATTTTACAGATTCCCACTAGTAATCTGTCTCTTCACGCAACATAAAGTTGGCAAAGGGAACCTTTTGCTCCTCTGAGCATCCCAAGACATCAAATATCTTGGTGATCTGCTTTAACCATGTCTCCGCCTTAAGTGGTTCTGGCTTTCCCAAAAACTCCAGTGGTCCCAGCTCCTTAAACTGCTTAGCGGTGACCAATCGTGGGTTGCCATTGTTTCCTCCTACATTATGAACAGGAGTCTCTCTCGTCTGGTGTTGCATGAATTCTAAAAAACTCCTAAACGTACCGTCGTTCGTCAATTGATCAGTGTTGGTGATTACAGGAGGATTTTCATCATCCTGTTGCACATTGTCCTGATTATTGATCTGTGGAGACTCAACGGTCTCCTGTGCTCCATTGCTATTCTCAACATTCTCGGATGTCATTTTCAAATACTGCCACAAAACAAGGGTTAATTAACATATAACATATTATCCCTATACTCTGACCGACCAATTAAATACCAAATAAACTTAGGTAGGTCATACTAGCGAAGGAATTCCCCGTCTCTCCCCTCCTAGTTCTAGTCTCACATCTTAGCCATGGATCATATCCCTAAGCTTTGATACCAACTATGACGCCCCCAAAACAGGAATACATCACCTATTCTGAGTCGCCAAATACATGGTACAAAATACAAAATACAACTTAATAATACAACTGTCGTGTAACATACGACAAAATATAAGCAGAGAGTTTTAATACAAATATTGCTTTCTAGACAATATCCACTCTCAATGGAGTCCTCATTACATTTATTGTCACACTATTTCACAGAATAGTGAGGACTACTAATGCACCATCTATGACCGTCACTCCGTTCCCCGACTCATCCCAGCTATGTTCTCATTTCCTAAAGAGAACAGTGAAGGAAAGGGTGAGCTCAACTAGCCTAGTAAGAAATATTATGACTAAGATAATGCAGAATAAATTATCATTAGTCTTCAATAGTGTTAAACTGATAAAATACAATAGACATCAAGTTTAACTGCAGCGGAACAAGCAATCCATTAAAAGAGTCAAGTAGAGAATAAAATCTACTATCTTCTATGATTTAAAGGGTTTATCATCACTTTTATCGCTGACTCAGCTTAATAAATAATCCACATCATCGAATCACCCCTGCACTACAGCCCAAGGATATTTTTAGTATCACGACCACGAATTATCCATGCACTACGAGCCAAAGATAATCGTGTTTTCATCAACGGTCCTGATCATGCCATAAAATAATTCATCTTTGCACCCTTGGCCGAAGAGAATCCATAGCCATAATCATACCAAAAACATTCCATCAATGCACTACGGGCCAATGAGGACTTTTACCACATCATTTGTAACATTACTACCATGATTACAATCAATAATCCTCGGTCATAATCATACCAAGTCCATCTATGCACTACAGCCACGAGATGACTTTCAACAAAATATAAACATGAGGATGATGACAATGATATAAGAATTCAATAAAACAAGTTCAAGAATTAATTTATCTAGAACCGATAACGCCCAAAGTGTCAACACGAGAGAGTAAAATTCAAGAATGCTCGTAAGAATATGTCCATGAAAAGATATCGATGAAGCGCAAATATCAAGGATATTCCACTAATTTCATGGAGTATAGAAGTCAAAACTTTAACCAACCGAGTATAATAAAGAATGGAATAACAAAAGAAATCACCATGCATGCGGTACTTCAGATGACAAGTTATTCCAATGTAATAATAATAATCTAACCAGTCAGCAAAATTACACCGGCAGATGTTCCAATGTAATAATAACGAATAGAATAACAACAGAAATCACCATGCATGCGGTATTGTGATGACAAAGTTATTCCAATGAATAATAAATAATCGGAATTGTGCACTAAGAAAACGCATGCATGATATATTCCAATGTAATAATAATAAAGATTTAAACCAGTCCCATGAAAACGCATGCATGTGATATTCCAATGTATAATAAAACGGAACCAGTGTCCCGAGTAAAACGCATGCATGTGATATTTCCAAATGTAATAATAATAAGGATGGAGTAATAGAAGAATGTCACCAAGTATAGGGTAGCTCACAGATACAAAAGTTATTCCAATGTAATAATAATAAAGAATGGAATAATGTAAGTTCTCTTCATGAATACAAAAGAAATAATACTCCCTACGAGTACAACAAATAATATTCCTTACCTTAAAAAAATTGGATATCGGAATAAATGAGGTAAAGAGACTTCTCTCTTCTTTCTCTCTCTATAATTTCTCTCTACAATAATTGCTCTAAAGCTTTAGTGAATTGGTGAGAAATGAAGGAAGAATGAGCTTCTATTTATAGGAAAATATAGTTTCGATAATTGCACGCTTTTGGAGCTCAAATATTATAGTATAATACCTTCCTCTTTTCTTCATTTTTAATTTAGTCCCGCAAGTATTATCAAACTTGCACCAACTCCCCTAATAGTAAATAATGTGAATCAATAGTAAATCATGTGACCCAATAGTTCTAATCATGTGATAAAAATAATTACAAGATATAGACCTACATCTATACCTCCATTTTTAACTTAGTCATGCAAGTATTATCAATCTTGCACCACCACCCCTAATAGTATAAGAATGTGAATCAATAGTACCCAGTGAATAAGAACTCATGAATAGTAACTCGTGAATAAGACTCAATACCTAAAAGTGCTCAATAATTCCCGAAAGTGAACAATATAACCTCCGCACATCAATTATCATCTAAATAAATGTCAATTTCCACTAACACTACTAATCTCAATACAATGGAACAATCTATTTCATCTTTAATCAACACAACTTATTCATCATTAATATTATAACTCACAATATTTAACAACCGTGTCATTCCTGTGAAAGAGGGCTTTCCGATAAGGATTTCTCCTTATCAAGCCGCAATTAGGTGACCAAACCTCTCCTCGATGTAACTTCTAGACATTGTCAATATTGCAAATAATAATATGAATAACTTTGTCGCCTCAATTATTGATTTAATAATAATAAATATTATGCATGATGATATCGTGACAATAATTGAATCAATAATACGAGAGATATGATGCAAAGAATTACATCGTAGCAATAATCGAGTATAACCGAGTGACTTTTTACTTAAGCATCAATAATCAATACCGCAGCTACTACTACGCAATCACGCCAGACATCGCATTTTTTAACATCGGTGTTTTCAACAGCTTAATCTGTAAAACTTCCGTCGTTATTTTCATAAAGTATTTTTGTCGCTTTTCTCAATTCGATAATAATTCCGTTATGGGTCCACCAATGATTGTACCTTCGCATTTGGATATTCTCCCAAGAAAAAATAATATTCCCCACCAATCGAATATTATATAACAACTTCATGTATTTTGCAAAATTTATAAATATAACCCATAACTATAACATTATATCAAATCCACACCATAATATTTAAAAAATTATTTTGAGAAAATTAAATATTTATTCATAAAATCTGAGGTCTCACACAAGTACTTTCCCGAAAGTATTCGTCATATAAAAGAGGTAGAATTCATCAAGTTGGAGCAAAATAATATGACCGTGTCATTGCGAGACAATGCAAAGTTTGCGAGTTGTCCCGGGTGCATCTCACTAGGTGGATAATGAAGAGAAATGACGCGGATGTTTTTAAGAGGTTCAAGTCGAGATACGCCAATATCTTATTTCTCATAAACCGTGTTTTGTATTCGACATATTGTAAATAGGGCTCGCTTAGTGGAGCGCGATAACGAGTCAACGCAAAACCAAAGGAGAGAAAGTCATCGAAGCGGTGACAACAAGCGTGGAGGAATCAACAAGCCGTAAATGGTAACCACTTCTATGGTAATCGTACAAAAACAATAAGAATGGACATTTCAAGAAGAGGAGATTCAACAATGATAGAAGGACGTCAAAGACCAAAGACCCGTTGTTAAGGAAGGAGAAAGACTACCTATCATATGCTTAAAATGCGAGGGAGGGACACATCAATCCAAATCAAGCTATGATGTCGCCCAAAGCATTTTATAATTGTGGAAGAGAAGGTCACTTAGCTTGATTTTGTCGCTCACCAAGACAATTTCAAATTAGGATGGAGGCACCAAAGGCCGTCCCGTAAAAGTCAAAGCCAGAGTGCAAGGGAGAGCGTTTGTTGTGACCTCCTGTAGAAGCAAGGAACCCGAATGAGGTCATCACGGTAAGCTTATCATAAACTCTAAATAAGTCTATACTTTATTTGATACCGGTTCTACCCATACTTTTATTTCTCCTACTTGCGCCAACGATTAAATTTGACTCGAGAAATTAGACTTTGACTTATCTGTGGAAACTCCGCTTGGGAGAAACCTTCATTACATCCACTCGCTTATAAGTCTTGTTTGGTTCAAATCGAGAACCGCATACATTACCCGTCGATCTTATTTCTTTAAAATACTTTCGCTTGACGTAATTCTAGGATTCATTGGTTAAATACTCATCATGCAAAAAATTGATTGTTTTAAGTAAGGTTGTTAGTTTTTATATTCCTAATCAACCTATTATGCGAATTCAAGCGACCAAACCATTAAAATCAATCACGGTCATTTCAAGCCATAAAGCTATTCGCTTATTGAAAACGGATGTCAAGCTTTCTTAGAGTGTCACGATTTAAACAAAAATACGCCGCTTTTGAACGATATTTCTATTGTTAATAAATTTCCGTCAGATTCTCTAAAGAACTTTCTCGCTCGCCCTACCCCGAAGCGTGAAATTGAATTTTGTATCGACCTTTTGAACTCGGGTACAAAACCCATTTCCAAAGCCCCATATTGAATGGCTCTATTAAATTTCGTGGAGTTAACGACCCAATTGCGCAGAATTATTAGACATTGGTTTCATTCATCCTAAAGACGCCTCCTTGGGGTGCTCCTGCTTCTATTTGTGAAGAAGAAAGATGGGAGTATGCGACTTTTGTATTGATTATCGAGAGTTGAATCATGTCACCGCCAAAAATAGGTACCCATTGCCACGTATTGATGACATGTTTGACCAATTTGCAAGGAGCCAAATTCTTTTCAAAGATTGATCTTCGTTAGGATATCACCAATTGAAGATTAGAACCGATGACATTCCAAAGACGGCTTTCGTAACTCCCAGACGGACATTATGAATTCCTAGTCATGTCCTTTGGATTGACTAATGCTCCCTTTGCCTTCATAGATATGATGAACCGAGTATTCAAGGAATATTTGGATCACTTTGTGGTCGCCTTTTTATTGATGACATCCTTATTTATTCCAAAAGCCGTGAAGATCATGAGCAACACTTGAGATCGACACTCCAAAAGCTTCGTGAATATAAGCTTTATGCCAAGTCAAGAAATGCGAGTTCGGCTTTAGGAAGTAGCATTCCTTGGGCACGTAGTATCAAGTCATGGAATATCTGCTGACCCGAAGAAAGATTGAAGCTATTCAAAGTCGAGCAACCTAAATCGAAGGACCAAGACATAGCTTTCTCGGTTTAGTTGGTTATTATCGGAGATTCGTGGAAGGATTTTCTCGAATCGCTACTCCATTAATTCAGCTGACTCGGAAAGATACAAAGTTTGGTTGGAGCGAAGAATGTGAGAAGAGTTTTCAAGAACTCAAGAGGAGACTCATTTCAAAGACTGCTCGACAATACCATCCATCCGCTCGGAGGGATTTGTCGCTCACAAGTGATGCTTCGGGCAAAGGGTTGGGATGTGTTCTCATGCAACATAGGAAAGTCATAGCCTATGCCTCAAGACAACTCAAAGAATATGAGAGGAATTGTCCTACTCATGATCTAGAGTTAGAAGTTGTTGTCTTCGCACTTAAAATTTGGAGGCATTACTTGTATGGGGAGAAAGTGGAGATCTTTACGGATCATAAAAGCCTCAAATATTTCTTCACTCAAAAGGAACTCAACATGCGACAACGACGTTGGCTTGAACTATTGAAAGATTATGATCATACCATCCAATACCATCCTGGAAAAGTGAACGTGGTAGGCGATTTATTGAATAAAGATCATACGCAAGCACGAAAAGCGATATTTTCAACGCAAAGGCCCATTTTGTGTGACTTGCAAAGGATGGAGATGGAGTTAAAACCCAGGACCCATGTGATGATGGCGAATAAACGAGTAGAACCAGACTTTAATTGATAAAGTTAAAGTCGCTTTCTTTCTAATCTTGAGACCGATGCATATGAGGAAGAAAGTGCAAGAAGGTGCTATCTTAAAAGCAAGAATCGATGAAGAAGGAATACTTGAGTCTACTCTCCACTTTTGTGTTCCTAACGAACCTAATTTAAAGTATAAAATCATGATGGAGACACACAACACACCATTTGCAATCCATCCTAGGAGTACCAAAATGTATCATGATCTTCAACATACATTTTGGTGGAGCAATATAAAGAGAGAGATAGCGGAGTTTATCTCAAGGTGTTTAACTTGTCTACGAGTCAAGGCAGAGCATCAAGTACCAAAAGGTCCATTGCAACCACTTGAAATTCCAGAATGGAAGTGGGAGCACATTACCATGGATTTTGTTACCGGTCTTCCCAAGGTTTCTCAAGGCATAGATTTAATTTGGGTTATTGTTGATTGATTGGACCAAGTCTGCTCACTTCTTACCTATACGAAACTTATACACTTGAACGCCTTTGCTCATATGTACATAAATGAGATTGTAAGATCCGCATGGTATGCCAAAGATCTATAGTTTCCGATCGAGACCCAAGATTCACTTCACAATTTTGGGTTAGTTTGCGTAAAGCTATGGGCACGGATTTACGATTTAGTTTCGGCATATCATCCTCGCATTTGATGGATACTTGGAGAGGACTATTCAAACTCTTGAAGATCTATTAAGACTCGTGTTCTTGATTTCAAGGGAAGTTGGGACAAGTTTTTACCATTGGTGGAGTTTTCCCTATAACAACAGCTTATCAAGCAAGTATTGGCATGGCTCCATTCAAGCGCTTGTATGGGAGAAAGTATCATTCTCCAAATCTTTGGATGAGGTGGGTGAAGCAACGTTGTTGGGACCGGAGTTGTTACGATGACGTGTGACTACGTAAAAGATTCAAACGATTCGACAACGTATAAAAACTTCACAAGATCGACAAAAGAGTTATGTTGATCTTCATCGAAAGGACGTAGAATTCGATATTGGAGATCATGTGTTGTTACGTGTTTCTCCATGGAAAGGAGTTACAAGATTTGAAAAGAGAGGAAAGTTCAATCCTCGATTCATTGGCCCATTTTTAATTCTTGAGCGAGTGGGAACTGTGGCCTATAGACTCGCCTTACCACCAAGTATGTCTCGTGTTCATAATGTTTTTCACATATCTATGTTAAATAAATATGTGCAAGACCCGAACCACATTATTGAGTTAGAACCAGACGAGATAGAGGAAGATTTAACGTATGAAGAGTTATTTGTTAAAATCTTGGATAAGAATGATCATGTTCTACGCTCCAAGGTTATACCTCAAGTCAAAGTTTTGTGGAGAAACCACGATGTGGAGGAAATGACTTCGGAGTTAGAATCTGAGATGAAGTCAAAGTATCCTCATCTCTTCAACATACCAGGTATGTACCCTAATTTCGAGGACAAAATTTCATAAGAAGGGGAGGTTGTAAGACCCCAACTTTTATGAATAAAGAATAATTTTCTCGAATTATATTTTTGAATATTATGGTATTTATTTGATATAATGTTATAGTTGTGGGTAATATTTATAAATTTTGCAAAGTACGCAAGTGGTTATATAATATTCGATTGGTCGGGAAATATTCGTTTTAACAGGGAATATTCGCATAACTAAGACAATCATTGGTGGACCCCATTAATGTAATTATTGTCGGATTGAGAAAACGACAAAAATACTTTATGAAAATAACTACGGAGGTGTTACCGTTAAAACCGTTGAACTACCCTAGTAGTAAAAGTACAATGTCTACGCCAATTGCACAAAGAAGACACGGTATTAATTATTGATGCTTACGTGAGAAGTCACTCGCTTATACTCAATTATTACTACGAAGAATTCTTTGCATCATAGCTCTCTCGTATTATTGATTCAATTATTGTTACAAAGATCATCCGCATTATATGATATATTATTAAATCAATAATTGAGACGGCAAAGTTATTCATATTATTATTTGCAATATTGACAATGTCTAGAAGTTCAGTCAAGGAGAGGTTTGGTCACCTTATTGCGCGCCAATAAGGAGAAATCCTTATCGAAAAGCCCCTTCTTTCCTGGGAACGACCTGGTTGTTAAATATTGTGAATTATAATATTAATGATGAATAAGTTCGTGTTGATTAAAGATGAATTTTATAGTTCCATTGTGTTGGACTTATTTGTGTTAGTATAATTGATGTCTGGAGGATATATTGTTCAATTGGGTATTCTGGACACTTTTTGTGTCGGAGTACTATTCACGAGTTACTATTCACGAGTTACTATTTACGAGTTATTATTCATGAGTTACTATTCACGAGTTACTATTCACGAGTTACTATTCATGAGTTACTATTCACGAGTTACTATTCATGAGTTACTATTCATGAGTTACTATTCACGAAGTTACTATTCACGGGTACTATTCACCCGTAAGATATATTTATTTTCATTCCAAATTATTTTTGGGTACAATATTATTTCATGAGGAGATGTGCTAATTTTTTCGAATCATTGGTGGAAGATATAATAGTAGAATCGGTATGGATCATTTGGATTAAAGTTTTAATAGTAAATCAAGATGGACCATTGTTTTAAGTTTTAATAGTAAACCAACTGGATCATCCGCTTAAAGTAAATCAATCTGGACCGCTCATAAGTTAGTTACTATACGTCAATCCATTCTTCTATAAATAAGCTCATTCCTTCATTATTTCTTACGAATTCACTTTGAAACTCTAGAGAGAAATTACAAGAGAACCTATAGAAAAGTATTCTCGCTACTTCCTACTCTTATATTCAGTTTCTTTTACGATAAGGGATGTTATTTGTTGTACTCATGAAGAGAACTTCTATTATTCCATTATTTATTATTCTGTTAGAATAACCTGTATACGCGGGCTACCCTATACATGGTGGCATTCTTCTAATATTTTGTTCTTTATTATTCTTTCTAATATCCTGTACGTAAGCGTTTACTACCGACCGGTTCCATTATTTATTATTCGCTTTAATATCATATCTCGTGCATTTACGCCTTTACTTGGTTCCATTATTTATTATTCTCATTTAATATCCTCGTGCTGCGTAGGCGTTCCGACCGGTTCCATTATTTATTATTCGTTTAATATCACATGCGTGCGCTTACGCCGGGACCGGGTTCCATCCTTTATTATTCTGTTGGAATAACCTGCATGTGCGGTTTATCACATGCATGGTGATTTCTTTTGTTATTCCATTCTTTATTATACTTAGTTGGTTAAAACTTTGACTTCTATACCCATAAAATTAGTGGAATATCTTTGATATTTGCACTTCATCCAGTATCTTTTCATGGAAATATTCTTCTGAGCATTCTTGAATTTTACTCTACAAAGCAATATCATGTTGACAATTTGGACGTTATTAGTTCCTAGATAAATTAATTCTTGAACTTGTTTTATTGAATCCTTATATCATTGTCATCATCCTCATGTTTATATTTTGTTGAAAGTCATCTCGTGGCCTGTGAGTGCATAGATGGACTTGGTATGATTATGATCGTGGATTATTCGATTGTAATCATGACCGTAATGTTACAAATGATGTGATAAAAGTCCTCATTGGCCCGTAGTGCATTGATGGACAGTTGTTGGCATGATCATGACCATTAATGAATACACGAATGTCCTTGGCCCGTAGTGCATAGATAATTTGTGGTCGTGATACTAAAGAATATCCATGGTCAGTAGTCTGCAGGGGTGATTTGATGATGTGGATTATTTATTAAAATGAGTCCCAACGATAAAAGTGATGAAAAACCTTTTAAATCATAGAAGATAGTAGATTTTATTCCCAACTTGACTCTTCTAATGGATTGCTTGTTCATTGCAGTTAAACTTGATAGTTATTATATTTTATCGGTTTAACATCATTGAAGGCTAACGATAAATTATTCTCGCATTATCTTAGTCATAATATTTCTTACTAGGCTAGTTGAGCTCACCTGTTCTTTCACCGTTTCTCTTGAAATGAGAACGTAAATGGGACTAGTCGAGAACAGAGATGATGGTCCTAGATGGTGCATTAGTAGTCCTCACTATTCTGTGAAATAGTGTAATAATAATTGTAATGAGGACTCCTTTTGAGTTTGTATAATCTCTAGTAGACAATATTTGTATTCAAACTCACAATTTATGTTTTGTCGTATTGTATACGACAGTTGTATTATTAAGTTGTATTTGAATTCTGTACCATGTATCTGGCGACTCAAGATGGGTGATGTATACCTAATTTTGGGGGCGTCACATCAGCCTCAAGTGTTGCTCATGATCTTCACGGCTTTTAGAATAAATATGGATGTCATCAATAAAGACGACCACAAAGTGATCCAAATATTCCTTGAATACTCGGTTCATCATATCCATAAAGGCAGCAAGAGCATTAGTCAATCCAAAGGACATGACTAGGAATTCATAATGCCCGTACCGAGTTCTGAAAGCCGTCTTTGGAATATCATCGGTTCTAATCTTCAATTGGTGATATCCGGAGCGAAGATAAATCTTTGAAAAGAATTTAGTGCCTTGCAACTGGTCAAACAAGTCATCAATACGTGGCAATGGGTACCTTTTTTTGATGGTGACATGATGCAACTCCCGATAATCAATACAAAGTCGCATACTCCCATCTTTCTTCTTCACGAATAGAACAGGAGCACCCCAAGGAGAAGTACTAGGACGAATAAAGCCAATATCTAACAATTCCTGCAGTTGGGTCTTTAACTCCTGAAGTTTAATAGGAGCCATTCGATATGGGGCTTTGGAAATGGGTTTTGTATCGGGTTCAAGGTCGATACAAAATTCAATTTCACGCCTGGGGTAGGCCAGAAGTTCTTCAGTGAATACGTCCAGAAATTCATTAACAATAGAAATATCATTCAAAATCGACGTATTTTTGTTTAGATCCGTGACATGAGCTAAGAAAGCTTGACATCCATTTTTCAATAAACGAATAGCTTTATGGCTTGAGATATGCGAAAGGATTGATTTTAATGGTTTGGTGGCTTGAATTCGCATAACAAAGTTGGTTAGGAATATGAAAGCTAACAACCTTACAAAAATAATCAATTTTTGCATGATGAGTAGTTAATCAATCAATCCACAGAATTACGCCAAATGCAAGTATTTTAATGAAATAAGATCGACAATTAAATGTGAGGGTGCCGATTTGAACCAAACAAGACTTATAAACAAAGGATGAAATGAAGGTTTCTCCCAACGGAGTTTCTATAGATAAGTCAAAGTCTAATTTCTCCCGAGTCAAATTTAATCATTTGGCAAGTAAGTAGCGTAAATAAAAGAATGGGTAGAATCCCAGATCAAATAAGGTATATGTAAGACCCCAAATTTTTATAAATAAAAATCAATTTCCTCTAATTATTATTCTTGATTAATAAGGTGGTAATTTGATTAATGTGGTTAGTTATGGGTAAAATGCATAAATTTTACAAAATAAGCAAGTGGTTATAAAATATTCATTGTTGTTGGGAATATTCGTTTGGTCGTGGAATATTCAATCTTGTCGGGGAATATTCGTAATGCGATGCTAGCCCATGTGTGGGGCCCCATAACTGAAAGCGATTGGAGGAAAAAAATGACAAATATAAGTTGTTTAAAAATAACGGTGTAGTTGTTACCATTAACACTGTTGGATTACCTGGTGGTTAAAATACGATGAATACGCGCGTTGGTTATGCAAGATGACACCAGGTATTACACAAGATTGTTGAATTATTGATTCTTACGTAAGAAGCCACTACTCAATAATTATTACGGTGAGTTCTTTATTCAATATTTTATTGATTCAATAATTGTTGCGTTCTTTAGTTTATATTATTACTTTGTTTGATAATTGTCATCGCACGATTTTTCCATTATCGGATCAATAATTCATATTATTTGAATAATATTATCGATAACATTATTGGCAATGTCTAGAAAGTTACATCTAAGGAGAGGTTTGGTCACCTAATTGCGCGCCAAGATGAGAGAAATCCTTATTGAAAGCCCTCCGTCTGAGAACCGCACGTTTGTCAATAATGTGATTCTATAATATTATTTGTGAATAATTAATTATTGATTTATATGATGAGGAAAATATTGATTTTTATGTGGATATAAATAAAGAAAATTTTTAATGTGACAATTGTTGAAAATTAATATTTTATCTTTTTACGATAAAATAATTTATTTAAATATATTATTTTAATAATATATTAATGGTGATATTTTTTACAATGAATGTGGGATATATGAATAAATGAGGAGGAAGAGTATTTTGTTGGATTAAATGTTTAACACATGTTTTTTGTGTCTGGTGGACACAATTCTTCGACAAAAATTTATTATAGATCGTGTAAATCGGCCGTTTGTGGATTTTGGTCAATTTTGTTTGGAATTTGGGAAAACTTCCTTCTGCAAAGTTGTAGATAATGGAATTTCCTATGGAAATTCGCGAGTTTCAAATTTTCTGATAACCGAGCTATTTTTTTATGAATTGTTGAAGTTTTGGAGAATAAAATGATTTTATTAATTTATGGGTGGGACCAACTTTTGGTTGGTGGATACAACATGTGGGTTTCTTGATGATTTTTGGGGTGGTTTGGTCTTTGTTGGCAACTTAGGTTGCGTGAGAATAAAATAAGAATATTATTATTATATTTATTTAGTCTCCTTTTAGGCTTCTAACATTTTCCTATAAATAGAGGGCTAAGTTAAATTGAAAATCACACCGAAAACTAAGTTTTCTCTTTTCTCTCTATATTATCGAACGTATTCTTGTGAGTATATTTTGAGTGTTGCTTTATATATGAAGTTTCACAAAGACTATACCGAAATTCAAATGTAAGTACTGCGGTTATTTTGAGGTAAAGGATATTATTTCTTTCATGAATGATATTATTTTCTTCAATATCATTATGCCAAAATATTGGTTGAACTTTTTATCAAATTTGGAACTTTTTCATGCTCGGGTTACTATTCATGAGTTACTATTCACGAGTTACTATTCATGAGTTACTATTCACGAGTTCTTATTCACGAAAGTACTACTCACGAAGCGTGAAGATGTTTTTGTGAAATTTCTATCTTTTTGTGTCGAGGTTACTATTCACGATACAAAGACTATTCACGAATACGGCACTATTCACTGAAAAATAAAAAATTTTCTTTTGTCCAAGATGTCTATTTTGGCTACTATCTTTGATTGTATCCATGTTTTGATCGTTATTTTTGAGTTCTGCTTCAAAATCGTTTATTATGAAGTATTATCGATCTTGGATAAACTGTTATACGAATCCCTAATATTTGTCCTTCTATCTCACTGGATTCGTTCTTAAAAATATTTTTCATCATCCTCGGTCCTTAATGGTGATACTTGATGAATATCTTTGGCCTGTAGTGCAAAGATGAATGATTAATCGATGAATATCTTTGGCTGTGAGTAAAAGATGAGCAGTGTTTGAGATGAACATGACCAACTGGTGATTTAAATGAATATCTTTGGCTTGTAGTGCAAAGATGAATATTGATTGTTGTTACAGGGATAAAATATTGATGATGGACTTTTAAACCTTAGAAGACAGTAGAATTCTTTCTCTACGTGACTCTTCTAATGGATTGTTGTTTCCGCTGCATTTGTTGATCTAAAACTTGTTGTCTATTGTATTCTATTAGATTTTTCCTTGTTGAAGACTAACGATAATTTGTTGTATATTATCTTAGTCATAATATTCTTTACTGGGCTAGTTGAGCTCACCCTTTTCCTTGTTGTTCCATTTTCTTCTCAGGAGGTGAGAACATAGCAGGATCGAGTCGGGGTATGGAATGAAGGTTCTAGAGAGAGTTGTTTAGTAGTCCTCACCATTTTTGTAAAATAATGTATCAATAATTATGATGGGGATTTATTTGCGTGTGGATATTGTCTGGACGGCAATATCTGTATTTAAACTCACAGTATGTATTGTCGTATTTCACACGACATTTGTATTATTGAAGTTGTAGTTATTTCTGTACCATGTATTTGGCGACTCAGAATGGGTTGGGTGGAATGGACCTATTTTGGTGGCGTCACAGTATAGACTTCGCTAGAGTTTATGATAAGCTTACCCGTGATGACCTCGTTCGGGTTCCTTGCTTTTTGGGAGGTAACTACAAACGCTCTCTCTTGCACTACTGGCTTTGGCTTTTCTGGGACGGCCTTTGGTGCCTCCATCCTAGCTGAACTTGTCATTGGTGAACGACAAAATCGGGCTAGGTGACCTTCTCTTCCACAATTATAACATGTTTTGGATGGCATCGCGTAGTTTGGACTGATGTGTCCCTACCCTCCGCATTTGAAGCATATGATAGGTGGTCGTTCTCCTTCCTTAACAACGGGTGCTGGTGCTGACGTCTTTCCATCATTGTTGAATCTCCTCTTCTTGAAATGTCCATTCTTATTGTTTTGGCCCTGATTACCACCGAAGTGATAATTTTATCTCTTTCAATACACTAGATATTTTATCCTCCATTTTTAACCTTGTGATCGCCTATACTGACTCTCACGCCTGAGCTATCCCCCGACGGTCGAAGCCGTCAAGCTTGTGGTGTTGATCGTGTTAACTGTGCAGGATCAGGACGTCTTACGTGATTGGGACGTAGCAGAAGATCTTGGCGTTAACATTGGCGCTAGAAGGAGGGCTGTGTTCTAGTGTTCTTGAAGTTTTCAATCACAAGTTGTAGCTGATCTACGTCGGAATCCATGGTGAAGAGTAGAACAGTTACTTCTAAAGGATAGCTGATGGCTATGACTTCGTCTACACAACGAGTATCCGCGAGGATTGATTGGGTCTTTCAAAGAGTGCTCATCTTTGATACCGCTTCCAAGCGAGTTTACGAGGGTTCTCGCTCGAGAGCCCAAGGTGATGCTAGAAAAGATTGATTTTTGTCGCTGAGAAGACGACCATGGTCGAGAAAAAGGTGAAAGGCATCTTGCTTAGAATCATATAATCAAGTGGTCGGTATCGAGCATCGATCAAGTTGGAAAGAAGTTTACACTTTAAAGACATGTCTTGAGGCCATCCTCAGGATCGAAGCAGACCCAACAACCATTTTCCTGATTGACCGAAGAGGGTACTCCGCCCTATTGGTTTTCGGGATTATGGTCGAAGTAGAGTAGATGAAGACCCAGCAGCCATTTTCCTAATTGACCGAAGAGGGTACTCCGCCCTATTAGTTTTTGGGACTATGGTCGAAGCAGAGTAGATGAAGACCCAGCAGCCATTTTCCTGATTGACCGAGGAGGGTACTCCGCCCTATTGGTTTTCGGGATTATGGTCGAAGCAGAGTAGATGAAGACCCAGCAGCCATATTCCTGATTGACCGAAGAGGGTACTCTGCCCTATTGGTTTTCGGGATTATGGTCGAAGCAGAGTAGATGAAAACCCAGCAGCCATTTTCTTGATTGACCGAAGAGGGTACTCTGCCCTATTGGTTTTCGGGATTATGGTCGAAGCAGAGTAGATGAAGACCCAACAGCCATTTTCCTGATTGACCGAGGAGGGTACTCCGCCCTATTTGTGATGCCCCCAAAATAGGTATACATCACCTATTCTGAGTCGCCAAATACATGGTACAGAATACAAATACAATCTTTAATATACAACAAGAGAGCTGTGAGATTTAATACAAATATAGTCTTCTAGACAATATCCACTCTCAGAATAAGTCCTCGTTACATTTATTATCACACTATTTAACAAAATAGTGAGGACTACTAATACTATCATCTGGTCCATCACTCTGTTCCCCGACTAGTCCCAAATTATATTCTCATTTCACGAAGAAACGGTGAAAGAAAGGGTAAGCTCAACTAGCCCAAAGAAGAAATATTATGACTAAGATAATGCGAGAATAAATTATCATTAGCCTTAAAACAGATGTTAAACCGATACAATATAACAAACATCAAGTTTAATCACAATAGAACAAGCAATCCATTAAAAGAGTCAAGTAGAGAATAAAATCTACTATCTTTTATGATTTAAAATGTTTTTCATCACTTTTATCGCTAGGACTCGACAATAAATAATCCACATCATCGAATCACCCCGCACTACTACCAAGGATATTCTTTAGTATCACGACCACAATTATCCATGCACTCGGGCCAAGAATATTTGTGTATTCATTAATGGTCATGATCATGCCAACAAGCGTCCATCAATGCACTACGGGCCAATGAGGACTTATACCACATCATTTGTAACATTACGGTCATGATTACACGAATAATCCTCAGTCATAATCATACCAAGTCCATCTATGCACTACAAAGCCACGAGATGACTTTCAAAAAATATAAACATGAGGATGATGACAATGATATAAGAATTCAATAAAACAAGTTCAAGAATTAATTTATTCAAGAACTAATAACGTCCAAATTGTCAACATGATACTTCTTTGTAGAGTAAATTCAAGAATGCTCAGAAGAATATTTTCATGAAAAGATACTGGATGAAGCGCAAATATCGAGGATATTCCACTAATTTCATGGAGTATAGAAGTCAAAACTATAACCAACCGAGTATAATAAAGAATGGAATAACAAAAGAAATCACCATGCATGCGGTATTGCAGCATGTAGGCGAGTTATTCAACGAGAATAATAATAACTAACCAAGTCGGTAAATATGCACCAAAGCGTGGATATTCCAACGAATAATAAATAACGGAATCGGTCCGTGAAAAGCGTCAGAGCAGGATATTTCAACAAAATAATAAAGAATGGAACCGTGGTTAAACGTAAAACGCCTGAAGCAGGATATTCAACGTAATAATAAAGAATGGAACCGGTCTCCCGTAAAAAGCGCACAAACAGGATATTTCAACAGAATAATAAAGAATGGAATAGCAGAAGAATTTCACCAAGTATAGGGTATCCTGCATATCTGAGTTATTCAAATGAATAATAAAGAATGGAATAACATAAGTTCTCTTCATGAATACAAAATAAATAATACCCACTTACGAGTACAATAAATAATATCCCTACCTTAAGAAGAAGAGTCTCGGATATATGAGTAGTGAAGTAGCGAATACTTTTCTTCTTTCTCTCTATAGTTTATCTCTACAGAGTTTCAAAGTGAATTAAGTAAGAAATAATGAAGGAATGAGCTTCTATTTATAAAAAATGGACTGCGTAGTAAGAATAACTCATGAACAGTCCGCATCGATTTACTTTAATCTGACGGTCCATATTTAAAGTTAAAATCTTTTAAATAAAATATAATATATTTTATTTATAATCTAATAAAACGAATAACTTTATAAAAGATTTTAATATGCAAACACTATATAGAGTATCTATGCATAATAAAATATAATATATTTTAATTATTGTCTAATAAAATGTATAACTTTATAAAAGTATTACATTTTTTATATAAAAAGATTTTACTATTAGCCTAATAAAACGAACAACTTTATAAAAGTATTACATTTTTATATAAAAAGCTTTTCTGTTTTATTACATTAATAATACCAATAAAACAAAACCGAGTGACTTATCACATAAGCATCAATAATCAATACTGGTGTGCTGCTACTATGCAACCAATGCGTATCTTTAATACTTTTACTACTGAAGTAGTTCAACAAAGATTAATGGTAAAACTTCATCGTTATTTTCAATAAAATATTTTTTGTCGTTTTCTCGATCAATCCGACAATAATTACATTAGGGGTCCACCAATGATTGTCTTGGTCATTATGAATATTTTCTCATTAAAAGCGAATATTCCCCACCAATCAAATATTATATAACAACTTGCGTGCTTTTGCAAAATTTATAAATATTACCCACAACTATAACATTATATCAATTTCACTCCATAATATTCAAAAATAATATTTATAGAAAATTCATCTTTATTCAAAAAGGTAGGGTCTTACACTATTGGTTTTCGGGATCATGGTCGAAGCAGATCCGTAAGTAATTCTCTGAGAATTCATTGAGGTCTAACGCCTACTATGGAGACTCGTCTTGAAATGCTCGCCTAAAGTCAGAGGTTGAATGGAAAACACCGGGTATTGGAAGAGACTTTGTTGAGGTTTAAAGTCCAAATAGGCAGAAAGATGTTTGCCAATCTTTGGTACGTGGAAAGGGCCGAAGAATGCTAAGACGTTCGAGTGGACTTCGGTGCCTTTGTTGGTGAAGCCCGCTCCTGTTGTGTTATTGTATATCTGGTATCTAGTTCGTTGGCAGTGGGAACAGTTTTGGTGCGTGAAGATGGGGGTAAGCAGCACCTGGTTTACTATGTAAGCCATGTCCTTCAGGATGATGAAATAAGCTGAAGATAGGTAGCGAGAAGCTGAAGAGTCCGACACATCCGATGTGGTACTTTGGCAGAAGCAGGATATTCTTCTTCGGATAATCAGTGCAACCGACTATCAGGTTCAGATTCAGAGTAGTCGATCACAATGATGACTCCATTACTAATGCCTTGTCAAAATTGGCTATTTCCGAAGTGAACACCTTTGCTGGTTGGATGGCGATCTTCCTTCGGGGTTTGACTCCATCCTAAGCTGATTATGCTCTTCAGGAGATTCACAAAGACATTTGTGGCAATCATTTGGCTGCGAAGTTATTGGCCTACAAAGTACTTCGGTAGGGATATTCTTGAAAGAACTGTGGATTCAGCACAGAAAGACTTCGGTAGCTCATTTACAATTTATATCGATCTTCTCTCTATTTGGTCCTAAATTCACAATGGTGCAAGGAGGACGGAGGGGGGGGGGGGGACTCGCTGACCATTCGATGGTAGCCTTATTGGTAGGAGTGTCCTCATGGGTTTGTTATACCCTGCGTGGTAGACAAATTCCATAGTCCTTTTAATTTTGCTTTACCGCGAGTGGTAAACAAAATGCACCGAAGTAAGGAGGTTCGGGTGGACTCGCTGACCATTCGATGGTAGCCTTATTGTTAGGTGTGTCCTTATGAATTTGTTCTACCCCGTGTGGTAAACAAATTCCATGGTCCTTATATCTTTGTTTTACCCCGAGTGGTAAACAAATGTCCTTATATACTTATTTTACCCCGAGTGGTAAACAAGATCCCGATGGTGCAAGGAGGATCAGCCGAATTCACCTTATACATGATCTATCTCACACTTCGGAAATGATAAGTATTCATTACCTTATTTTTGTTCAAGTGTTGATTTCGGTTCATTGAATTCGATTTATGTCATTTCTTAACTTAACTGTTATATGCCTTATCTGATTCATAATTTAAGTTAAGTTCAAAAGAATTTTGTACAGTTTTCAAGTTGATTGATACCGAATTATTGACAAGAAGATGCTAACACAAAAGTCATAATAAATGAAGTTGATATTTCATTAATATTAACTGTTCACATAAAGTTAGAATTTTTACAGAAAGTTCTACAGCTAAAGGTAAAGGGGACGTCATCTTCAGGCTTCTTCATTGTCATCATGGCCGACTGAAGAGTCTAGAAGAGATAGATCTACATTGGTTGCGACAAGCTTTCTCTTGCCTTTACTTCGGCAGATTTCATCTACTTCGACATTACATATGGACGATCTCATCGTTTAGATCGGCGAATTTTACGTATCTTTTGGATTTCCTTACGTCGATCTTGATTCAAATAAGGACTCAAATCCCTAAGGGCCCGAAGTTCTTTGAGCTCTTCTTTAAGCTTCTGGCGATGTGCCGGATGTTTTGATTCTTTAGCTTGGGTCGACATGTATATTTGAGATAACCTGATGTGTGGCCTTGGTACTGTTTGTTGAAGAGGGCGATATCACAGTCATGTCTTGCCTTCGCCAAGGTCGATTGTAGTATGGCGTTCTCTCTTCGAGCGACTTCCTCTTCAGCTTTGGCTTCTTTGTATTTGGGACGGAGGCGCCCGAAGACAGTGTTTGCTTGCAGATGATCAATGTTAATGAATCAGTTCAAATTGATGGGCCGAGATGTAATTGGATAAGTTAAGTAGCATCTTACCTTAGCTTGGTATTTCATTCCCTCGTCGATCGGGTTCATTATGGAGCTATTGCCGAACCGATGGTCATCGGTATCGCGGACGAAGGAGTTGTGGAGCTGAGATGGGAATTTCTCATTGAATTCTGGCCAGAGAGTGGGGGATCCCATGGCTTCGGGCCTAGATTCTGAAGATTTTGGTTCTCTTTTGCGATTATGTTTGGGTGTTCGCTTTCTTTGTTCTTCGGGCTCTTCGTCAAAAACAATAATTTCAACCGGAATGACTGACGAAAGATCGGCTTCTGCAGGAGGTATTTGTGGTTCTTCGGCGGCTGGAGGAGTTATTTGGATTTTCCTCTTTTTGGCACAAAGGACTCGGGTCCATTTGTCAAGGGGCATGTCGAGGAGGCGCTTGTTGTATGTCTGTGTAAGGGGGTGTTTGGGTTTTCGGCCAGCTTGCTTTCTTCGGCAAGGCTGGCTTGTCCCTTCGATGGGAGTTGATTCGGTGGCTTGAGCTTCGGTAGTTGAAGGTCTTCAGTTGTTACTTCTGTAGAGGTCGACGATGATGAACCCGAAAAGAAATCTATCTGGATCCCTTCGGTCATTCGACGTCGGTTGGACCGAGGACCTTTATACTCTTTCATTAAACATCATGTTTAATAAAAGACTGGGGGGCAATGTTGGGTCCTGATATTTTGCATAGTGGGCCGGACTGGTTGGGCCTAATTCTTTGGTTAATCTATTGGGTCATCTTTGTCGATCTCTTGAAAGCCTTAAGTAAAGGGTTGGTTTGAACCGACCCATCGGATGACTAAATATCTTCACTTGGGCTTTGACCGGTGATGATGATAAAGGTAATGGCTGACTGATATCTTACATCGCATTAATGAGGATTGGACAGTCGGCTAGCGGTGGACAAAGGGGATGGGATTAACAGGTGTCAGGGGAGTCGGTTGCACGCAAGGAGGGGATCCAGGGACAGGTAACTGATAATTTTATCTCTCTCAATACACTAGATATTTTATCCTCCATTGTTAACCTTGTGATCGCCTGTACTGACTCTCACGCCTGAGCTATCCCCCGACGGTCAAAGCCGTCAAGCTTGTGGTGTTGATCGTGTTTACTGTGCAGGATCAGGACGTCTTACGTGATTGGGACGTAATAGAATATCTTAGCGTTAACAGTATTATAATACAAATATGTTCCTTTACAACCCTAATTTAGACATCCAATGACATCTAGTACTCAACACTTGCAAATATTAAGGATGCAATTTTATTTTATATTTATTCTTGTAAAATAATTATGTTATTTTTGATTCATTACAAATATAGTTATGTAAAACACGTTGACAACCCAATGTCGAAATTCATTTTATGCTTTAAATTTGTGCATTGCTTTGATGTTTACTACTTTAATTTTGCAGCACAAGATAATAACTTTCTCTTTCCGTTCCAAAATTAGAAATATATATTAATTTTTTGAAAATTAAAAAAATTCTAATATTCAAAAATTACATGAATTCGTTAATGAATTAAAAAAAACAAATCTAGTACTGATAATGTTTTTTTTAGTTAATTTACAATAATTATAGTTATTTATAAATATATTAAATAAATTCATATTGATTGTATAAATCTTTTTTTATTTATTTATTAACTAGTGGTTGTATATGGCTAGTTTTGGAGGAAGGATGTTTGGATAGGTATTTTTTTTTCAATTCATAAAAGGTTTGACAAAATTTTCATGTCACGATAATAATTTAGGAAATACTTCCACTTTGAAAAATTACTAAATAGATGTATCTATCTTTAAGAAAAATACTATTTCTTTTATTGTCTTCTTTATATTCAGTAAGTTATGCTTGAAATAAGTGTGATAAGCAATTTCTTTATTATCAAATATTTTTTACTTTTTAGTACTTTAAGTATATTTTTTATTACCAAATACAATTTACATTTTGGAAAGTGCTTATAAGCAAAAGTGTAATAAAAAATCAATAATAATAATAATAAATATATTACTTCAATGCCATACATATTCTTAAAGGGTTGAATGACATTTTTGTTATTCCAAGTTGTCACTTAATTTTAAAGTCGTTTTTAAAGTTCATTTTCGTCAATTATGTCCTTAAAGTTTCATTTTTGTCGATTTCGTTCTTTTTATCCGATTTGACTGTAACCCAACCCAACCTGACCCATTTATCTTTTACCCGATTTCACATTTTTTTACACTTCTGTTCCTCTAACTACTCAATTTTATTTTCTTTATTTTCAGAAAAATAGATTTTTTTTAAAAAAATGGGTAAAGTTTCATAAATTATATATTTAAAAAAACTAAACTTTATATTTAGACAAAAAATAGATTATTTCAAAAAAAAATGAGTAAAGTTTCATAAAATTTAGATTAAAAAAAGTAAATTTTTTAGAAAAAAATTAAACCTTTTTAGAAAAAAAAATATTTTTTAAAAATGAGTTAAGTTTCATAAAATATAGATTCAAAAATATAAATTTATTTTCAGGGAAAAAATAGAATTTTTATATTTTTAAAATGAGAAAAATTTCATAGAATCTAGATTAAAAAAGTAAAACTATATTTTCAAAAAAAATTACTTTAATTTTTTTTTTTAAATTTCATAAAATATAGATTTAAAATATAAAACAAAAAAAACTTTATTTTTTAGAAAAAATAGAAAATTTTATTTTTAAAAAAATAAGTAAAGTTTCATAAAATATAAAATAAAAAATAAATGAGTAAAGTTTCATAAAATAAATTTACACATTTTAAAAAGTTAAAAAAATTCTATTTACTTGTTTTGAATCTATATTTCATGAAACTTTCCTTATTTTTTAAAAAAGAATTTTTTTTTGAAGATAAAGGTTTACTTTTTTTTTTTTTATACTTTTTAAAAATTGTATATTATGAAACTTTACTCATTTTTTAAAAAAATAAGATTTTCTATTTCTTAAATAAATTTTTATTATTTTTATTTTATAGTTTTTAAATCTATATTTTATGAAACTTTACTCATTTTAAAAAAAATGAAAATTTCAATTTTTCCGAAAATAAATTTTATTCTTTAATCATATTTTATGAAACATTACTCATTTAAAAAAATTAAAAATTCTATATTTCACGAAAATAATATTTTTTTAATCTATATTTTATGATACTTTACTCATTTTAAAAAATTCTATTTTTTAAAAAATAAATTTTATTTTTGAAACTTTACTCATTTTTAAAAATTACTTTTTTCTAAAAATAAAGTTTTAAATCTTTTTTTTATTTATTTTTTAAATAAAGAAAAAAATTCGGGTAACTTTGAGGGATAAAATGTCATATTTGGTAAAATATAAATGGGTTGGATTACGATCAAATCGGGTAAAAAGAACGAAATCGACAAAATATATAACTTTAAGGACATATTTGATCAAAAATAAAGTTTAGGGATGACTTTAAAAATGAGACAACTTGGAAGGACAACATTGTCATTCAACCATTCCAAAAGAGTCACCTTAACTTTCTGAACATTCACAACAATTTCCCAAACAAACTCTCTATCCTCAATTTTGAAAAATACATCAACAAATTATTATTCAACAGTTTTTTTATCCTTATTTAACTCTCTATTTTAATCTTTATATAAGATTTTACTCCTTAGGGTGAGGAAGTCAAAAGATCATTATATCGTGGAATGCCAGGATTTATTATTGGAAATAAAAAATATATATTCGTCCACCATTACAAAATATATTATAACACATAAACAAATATAGATCGAATTGATAACTCCTCATATCAACAATTTTAAACCCTAATTTGTTTCTCATACATACATAATATATATATATATATATATATATATATATATATATATATATATATATATACACTCGATATACACAATTTAGAGTCACGAAGAAAAAAACAATTGAAATACAAGGTATAGGTGAAAAGGGCACCTTAATTTGGACAATTGGACCACTATATCATCACAACTCAGAGAATTTGCATGATTGTCCAAATAAAAATCACATGAGTTGAACCAATTAACCATTCAGTTATTGTGAATAAGAATAATTGAGATTTTCCAGCAAAAAAAGGCAATGAAAGTCCACTAAAAAGAAGTCCTGATTAATCAAATAAGTAGGTGAGCCTTAGTACTTAAAAAATTTTAAAATCTTGGGGCCTACAAGCTCCACATAGCTCTGCCCCTCGATTATTATCTATGTATGCAAAATGACATTTCAACCCTCATTTAAGTGGACACGTCAACTTTAGAAAGGGGTAAAGGAATTTATTGTCATTTGCAACATCGCGAATCAGAGTCACAGAAAGGAAACAATTGAAATACAAGGTATAGGTGAAAAGGGCCTGCTAATTTGGACAATTGGACCACTATATCATCACAACTCAGAGAATTTGCATCATTGTCCAAATAAAAATCACATGAGTTGAACCAGAGTTAACCATTCAGTTATTGTGAATAAGAATAATTGAGATTTTTCATCAAAAAAAGACAATGAAAGTCCACTAAAAAGAAGTCCTGATTAATCAAACAAGTAGGTGAACCTTAGTACTTAATTTTTTTTTAAATCTTGGGGGGGGGCATGGCCCCCTCTAAGCTCCACATAGCTCTGCCCACGATCATTTATCTATGTATGCAAAATGACATTTCAACCCTCATTTAAGTGGACACGTCAGCTTTAGAAAGGGGTAAAGGAATTTATTGTCATTTGCAACATCGCGAATCTCATCTTCTCCAAAGCTTTTTCACGGCGATTTTCTTCTCCAAAATTATTTCGACGGTATTATTCACCGATTGTTCTCTTCATCGACTGTTTTCTTCTCCAAAATCTCATTTGCGGCATCTCAAATCATTTAATTCGAATGTATTGTTTGCCTACTCTCTAGATTCACTTTGAAATCTCTATTGGTCGGTTGGTCGTTTGAAAGTTCGGAGATATTTGTTTGTTTGATGTTTGAAATTTTAAATTTTAATTTTTAAATTTTTTTATTTAAGAAATTAATATAAAGAACATGTTAGGTACATAGTGAAAAAAATTTATCGCGTACAATGACCCAATAACACTGCAAAATAGAGATAGAAATAAGAAAACTATTGTGAAACTCTAAAGTCTATTTAAGACAAATTTTAATTTAAAGCGATATAATTTTTCTTATTGTCAAATTTATAAATATAATAAATTATTAAGAGTATTCCACTGATTACTTAAATTCATAATTTATAAATTTTAATTCAAAATGTGTCGAATTGAATTTAGAAAGTATATATTCTAATTTCCTTGAGAAGCTTTTTTGAAGTTTTGCCGCCGATCTCCCTCTCCTCTCCTCCCTTCCTCCATCCCTTTATTTCTTCTACTTCTCCAGGGTTTCTGCACTTAAAATTCAACATCTCCAAGTGTTCAATGGCGTCAACCTCTACTATCCAAATCATTGACGACGACGATGTAAGTTCATTTCATTTCATCTAATCTCACTCCTCTTTTCTCTCTCTAAACAATTAACCCTTTTTTGGGCTAATTTCTCTAGGAATTTGACTGGGAAGCAGCTGTTCAAGCAATTGATGTCGCTTGCGATAGCACTAAGAACCCTTGTTCGAAGAACGAGAAGAGACCCATTAATTCTCGGCAATCTACACTCCATAATTTTATTGGATTTGGGGGAGTCCTAAAACCCCAAGAGGTGAAAAATAAGAATGCTAGGTGTTCAAATCATAATACCGTTGAGTTTGATGAAAAGGGAAGCTGCATTGAGATTGATGCTGAGGCTGCTAAGACATGGATTTACCCAGGTCTCATCTGCTGAATTTATGGTGTTTAATACTGTTATTTTGGTGTGAGCAAGTGGGTTAGTTTGGGGTTTTTAATAATATACTGAATGGGGTATTATTTTAATTGGAATTTAACATTTTATTTTGAAAGAATTCACATTTGGGGCAATATGATAGGAATGCCCCTTTTTGTTTTGAAAGAATTCACATTTGGGGCAATGTTATAGAATGCCCCTTGAAAACTACTATTTTTTTTGTGCTATTGAATTCTTATCAAATTTGCAGGGAAAAAATATATTTATTCATTCTATTTTATTCACTTTTTAGTCCCCCTTCTTTTCTGGGTTTATATTGAATTTGCTGATAATGGGTCTTTCTATAAATATATATATGATTTTTGAATCTTTAACTGGGTCTTTTTTGACCAGTGTATATATTTCTAGTATTCTTCCCGAGCATCTCCAGCAGTGCCGGCGTGCACAAATCTTAGACCATATTTAATCTAGGAACGCATATCTCGCTCCAACAGATGGACTAAATATAGTCCATCAAATTTTCCGGCGAGGCAAAAAGAGTATATCAAGGAACAAGAGTTGGTGGACTATAATTGTGATTATAATTTTTAATATATTTAAATGGGAGAGATGGCTGAAGAAGAAGAAGAAGGAAAATGAGTTTTTTTGAATTCATTGATTATTTTAATCTTTTATATTATAGTCCACATGATAGTCCATCTGCCGGAAGGATTGAAGACTAAAGGACATCTGCTGATATCATATGGACTAAATATAGTTCACGGGATAGATCTCCTGGAGATGCTATTTATCGGAAATTTGAACATTTTTTCTTTATGCAAGTATCTGCATGTATATCCCAAGTGTTTTCTATACCTGTAGATACACATTATGTCATTTCCTAACGGTTGTGCACTGGTGAGGCAATAGATTTCCTGCAAACAAATTTCTATCACCGGGTTCTTTGACAGGCTTATATATCTTTTACTTTCTTGGCAGAGAATGTTCCGCGTCGTGACTATCAGTTTGCTATTACCCAGACATCTTTATTCTCAAATACGTTGGTGGCATTGCCAACCGGACTTGGCAAAACTCTTATTGCTGCTGTTGTAATGTATAATTACTTCAGATGGTTTCCAGAAGGTAATTCAATATTTTAACTCGAGTCTTGCTACATCCACCGACATTCTGTGCTGAACTTTCAACCTAGTAGACACAATGCCATGCCCCATAAATATTTGCATCTCCAGAGGCATTTATTGTGTCTAGTTGGCTGAAAAGTCTACTAAAAAGTCTGAGAATGTGTCATTTTCTTGACTTATTATCTATTTCCTCTTCAGAAATTTAGCTATTGAAAATTAAGTAGTTGCTCCTTCACATATAACATGTTACTTTCAGTTGCTTCATAGTGTATCGTGTATTGCATATGTGATGTGGTCAACAATGTGTTGTCTTTCTCAGGGGTATCCATAACAGTGCTTTCAGTCATTCGTCATAATGTGATATGATTAATTTCTTAATGCTTTTGTGTATCTCTATTGTTAAATAATGCATTTGTTATTACATATGAATTTAAAAATCATAGCAGATGTTCATGTTGTAGTTTCTTAATATGGTGTCAAACAACTTTTGTCAATCTGCATGTGCATGATTACATTTTGGTTGCTGCTGAATTCTCTTTTATCCTAGGAAAGAGAAATTGTTATTACTGATAAGGTTTCTACCTAAATCTTGTGCTGTTGTCTTTAATATTTCGTTGATTTATGTGTTTGACCATACTTGTTGTAACAATAATATTATTTAGTGACACTAATTTGGAAAATTAATGTCTATGTTTGGTGTCTCCCATGGTAGGAAAAATTGTATTTGCGGCTCCTTCAAGACCTCTTGTTATGCAACAAATAGAAGCTTGCCATAATATTGTGGGAATACCACAAGTAAGCCACAAGCTTCAGCATTCGCTAGTTTTTGCTCAACTTTTCTTGTCACAGACATCTATATATTTTGAGAAGATTCACTATCAAACTGATTGCAGGAATGGACAATCGATTTGACAGGTCAAACAAGTCCCAATAAAAGAGCGTCCTTTTGGAAAGCTAAAAGAGTTTTCTTTGTTACCCCACAAGTGCTGGAGAAGGATATTCAATCGGGTGAATCTCTTGACTTGATTTCCCATATAATTCTTTGTTTTTAGATGTGTGGGTTGTGAAGATATTATTGTCTAACCTGAATTTGAAATGTCACAGAGGCATGTTTAATGCACATTTTTGACTTAATTTCTCCAGTAAGATTGCTGATTGCTAAAACTTATGAGAAATGTAGGGTATTTACTTAAAACTCATAGATTTGTGAAGGTTCTATAAAAGTTTGTTTAAGGGTATTTATGTTTTAGGGTAATTTATATTATTGTACATGATGACTTTAATATGAATCGGAGATGTAATTTGATGAGATTTAATGCTCTCCAATTCCTTAAACCTTTCTGCCTTGCTTGGTATAGGAGCAATGATGCTGAGATTTTTGATAGAAGAATATATATGTATATAGTTATGTATCTAGGTATATATATTTATGTATATAGTTATGTATCTAGGTGTATATATATATATATATATATATATATATATATGTGTGTGTGTGTGTGTGTGTGTGTGTGTGAGAGAGAGAGAGAGAGAGAGAGAGAGAGAGAGAGAGAGAATAGAATCAAAAGATAGAATTTTTTTTGATAGAGGAAGAATGAATTCAGTCCTCTATTATCAGAACACTTGGTTGTTTCTTCATATTGTCGATCTGACACCTCAATTAGCCTGTCACCCTACTGTCTTCATCAGGCTATGCCATTTTTGTTCATGCCATCATTGCGCCTTTGTCATCGAGATCCCTTGCATATCTCCTCAGTTTTCAAGAGTTCCCACTCTTGCCTTACATTATGCAACTTCGCGCTGCTGCTGTTTTACATTTTCAAGACCCTAGCTTCGGAAGGCAAACCACCTCTGCAATTCATTTTGAGAAAACAACCTAGATATTTTTGTAAACCCAGATCCAAGATTAGACCAGACCTGAGTCTGGGTTAGTTTAGGCAATAAAAGAAAAACAGAGAAAGGGAAGCTTCATTCTATTCTGCAATGAATTATGATTTTATTTTCCGTTCATTTCCCAAGTTTAATGGTAAAATCCTTTAATTTCTAACCACAAAAGTCTTTGTGGTGTTGCTAGCTTTTCTGCTTATATTTTTACTTGGGGATGGGGCCTGTTTGATGGACAATTACTCTGTTGAGTATCGGATATCTTGTGTTAAGGTCTAGTGAAATACAAAACCTACATTTCCTGTATGTTGCTTCCACAAATTACTACTTACAAGCTAACTGATGTTAACTATGTGGAGTGGGCTAAACTGGTTAAAGCTGTTTTTACTGATTAGGCCAAGCGATAGTGATAATAAGTTAACTGTATTGATAGGGATTGATCTATGAGACGTCGTCGTTGTGGATGATTTACTATGTTAATGCCAAGATCCGTCCACGCGCTCCAATCACCAAAGTGCGTCCAATCCTGCACAAAAACGGGTAAACACCAAAAACTTGACGGCTTGGGCCATCCCCCTTTCATCAATCCCTACCCTACCAATCTCCGCTGCCTCCACCTCCACCAACAACCCAAACACTACCGTGAGCACCATAACAACCTACTCCACCATCACCACCACTACCATGACCCAATCTTCCTCCCAAACCACAAAACCATCTAGGTGAGAGACTTAGAGCATCTAGGTGAGCCACCTCTTAGGCATTGGGGGAGATGAAAACTCGCCTAAAGCAATATTATTTTCCCGTAGGACATACCGATAGATTAATGAAATAGTATGACAATTTTCGTCACGGTAATAATATGTTTGTTGCTTATTACATCTGCAAATCAGTGATAGTGATAAATTGACCATTATGAAGTTCAAGAATGGGTTACGACCTGAACTTCAATCACACATCTTGACCAACGGCATCACTACCCTAGATGACCTTTTCCTTTATCTCTAGATAATGAGTATAGGTTAAAGGGTATCGTTAAGAGAGTTCCTTCTTACTCAGGTTAGCCCAGTGGTCAAAATTTCTCGCAGAGTAGATCTTCCCCCACTTATAAGGCGCCTTCTAGAGCTAGTAACACCATAGTTGTCACGCACATTACGATCGTAAGCGGTGGCAGATTGCCGCCAGACGCTTAGCGACAAGGCGACCGCCATGGCGTCCGTATGGCGATAAGTCGTTTATAATGTGCAATTTATATATTATTTATTATACTTAACAAATATGTTGGCAATAAAATTTCATATATATTAAAACCCAAAACATAATACTATGGAATAACATTAAAAACACAATTATGTAAATACTTTGCAATAACAATTAAAAATAAAGCGGATAAATTGTACCAATTGTAAACCACATCAAGTAGATAAATGTTACATATCAATGGATAAAATATAAAATACATATATAAAATATAAATAAATACATATATAAATATATATACACATATATAAATATATATACACATATATATTTATATTATTATAATTTATTTATATTTATATATATAAGTTATTATTCTTATATTATTATTTTATATTATTATATATATATATTAATATATTATATTAATAATATTTATATATTTATAATTTAATAATAATAATATTTATAATAGTTTATATTTATTATTATAATTTATAATATAATAATTATATTTATAATTATAATATAATAATTATATTTATAATTTTTATTTATAATTATTTATTATTATAATAATTATAATTATTAACAAGATTTATATATTTATAATAGTTTATATTTATTATTATAATTTGTAATTGTAATTATAATAATTATAATTATTTATTATATTTATTATTATATAATTATATTTATATATATATATATATATAATTATATATATATAACCATCAGTTAACATAAAGGATAAGTATATATATATATAAACAATAGTCAGTAGAAGAAAGGATAAGGATAAGGATAAGGATAAGGATAAGGGGAACAAAAAAGAAAGCAGTACGCAGTATCCAGTACGCATCACAAGGAGTAAAGGAGAAAAGAAGAAGATGAAATACATGTTGATCGAGTCGCAAGCAGTGCCGCCATCGCCGGAAGACTCTCGCTCTCACAGTCTCTCTCTCTTTCGGAATCTCAGTCGCTTTCACAGTCTCGATCTTCTTCTAAGTTCTACTGTGATGCGATTATGCAAATCAAGTTTGAGTTCGACTACGGCTAGTTCTACTGTGATGCGATGTCGTTTTCTTTTTTTAACCCAGTTGACATTTTGGTCGATCCGGAGTGGCCAAGTCGCTCGATTTGCCGGAAAGTCGTCAAAGTCGACGCCAAGTCATCCATGGCGATGACTGCCTTGGCTAGGCGCTCGACTTTCAACCCAAGTCCAAGTCGCCTGGTCGCCTTGGGTGCCTCCTGTCGACTGGACGCCTAGGCGACGCCTTAACAACTATGAGTAACACCCTAGCTAGGCCATTTCATGACAAAGGGAATGGTGTAGTTGCATCGAACTCTCAGTCCTAGGAGAGGTGCTTTACATGCTAGGGGTTAGGGCACAAGTATTTTGAGTGTCCAATCGCAATTGCCAGCGGGTACCAATAGTAGATGGAACTTCAAAAGAGGAGGGTGGATATTGTGAGGGATGAAGTCGAGGGTGAGTATGACTCGCAAGATGAGGAGGCTGATGAGTACCTAATGGAGATAGGTAATAAAGTAGGTGTCATGAGGTGCGTTTTCATTAGTCATAGGAGAGAGGATGATTGTAGGAGAACCACCATATTTTAGATCTTGGCGTCTCTTCTAAGTTGATCATTGATGGTGGTAGTTGCTTAAATGTGGTTACTGAGTCCGCCTTAGCATGGATGAAGCTAAAGACAGAACCACATCCCCAGTCTTTTAGCATTGCCTGGGTCAACAAGACATCCATTCATGTGTTAAAGAGATGTCTAGTGCCGATCCACCTTCAGGACTATAAGGAGAGTATTTAGTGTGATGTCCTTCCTATGGATGTTGCACATATTCTACGAGGGCGACCTTGGCTATATGACTGTGATGTGACTCATTATGGGAGAACGAACACATGTGTTTACACACAAGGTCCAAAAAATATCATTGGCATTTATGAGACCTCGAGTGTTGTCCAAGAGTTAATCAAAAGAGACTAGCTTACCTACCCGCAAACTAGATCACTCCATATTCTTAATAGAAAGGAGTTTGAGCGGAGTGTGTTGGAGGAGAATATAGTTGTCGATGCGTTGAGTGGGGTTTCTATCCTTGTCAACTCTTTAAGAGTGAAGGTTGTGAGATTTGCATTATCTAGGAGTACCTTCCTTATTGAGACTTTAGTGACATTTATGCTTCCCTACAGGATCCTAGTTCCCCACACTAGTGATTTTCGTATCCCTGATGGGTATCTTTTTAAGGGCACCCGCTTGTGTATTCTTAGTACATCTATGCGTGAGTATTTGTTGTGGGAGTTACACGTGGGAGGTTTAGGTGGACACTTTGGTTGAGATAAGACCATTGCCATTTGTTGAGGATATGTTCTTTTGGCCTAGCCTTGAGGGATGTAGCTCGTGTTGTCTCTGAGTGCCGCACATGTCAGATTGCTAAGGGTAGGAAGCAGAACACGAGTTTGTACACTCTACTTCCAGTTCCCAATGCACCTTGGGTTTGTACACGAGTTTGTACCCCGAGGGGTCATGATTCAGTTTTTGTTGTAGTGTGGACCGTTTCACTAAGATGACACATTTTATTCTTTGTAGCAAAATTGATAAAACCTCACATATTGCCATGATTTTCGTTAGTGAGGTAGTGAGATTGTGTGGGTTACCATTGACTATAGTTTCTGATAGAGATGCGAAGTTTATTAGTTATTTTTGGAAAACTCTCTGGAAGAAACTTAACACCACACTTGAGTTTTCTATTGCGTATCATCCCCAAACCAATGGTTAGACTGAGGTTGTTAATGGAAATCTAGGTGATTTGATACGTGGTCTTGTGGGTGATCATGTGTCTAAATTGGATAAGGTTTTACCTATGGTTGAGTTTGCATATAATAGCTCAGTTAATCGTTCGACTGGAGTATGTCCTTTTCGGCCTTACATTGGTTATTAGCCTAGGAAACCTGTTGATTTAGCTCATTTTCCTATTGCATATTGGGCTAGTGAGTCTGCAGAGTCTTTTGCGCATCATATTCATGATTTGCATGCTGAGATAAGAAAGAAAATTAATTTGAGTAATGAAAATTATAAGTTTGCTACAGATATTCATCGCATGCAGTGTTCTAAAAATTTCGCTTTAGGCCACTGCTGAGGCACTATCCCCTACCCTTTAAGCGCTAGGCCCCCGCGCCTCGCGCCTAAGCTTAAGCCATTAGCCTCTTACCTCACCTAACTCAAGGTAGCAAAAAAATCCCTGGAAATTAAGCGGTGCCTAGGCAGAGAGGTTTTTATTTAT
The DNA here is from genome assembly GCA_020205605.1 of Panax ginseng. Classification (NCBI taxonomy): domain Eukaryota; kingdom Viridiplantae; phylum Streptophyta; class Magnoliopsida; order Apiales; family Araliaceae; genus Panax; species Panax ginseng. Next base: position 130,837,285 of record CM035145.1, on the reverse strand, counting down.
TTTAATAATTACCCAAACCAGATCTTGATATATTTATTTTTCTAATGATTTATTATATTCATAATACAGGTTGTAGCATATCAAATCACAACAAGAAGTGAATAATATCAAGTCAAAATGGATAATTTTATTATAGTTGTAATTTTTTGAACTTGTACCAACTTCAAATTATATAAATGATGACTAGGCAGAGAGGTTTTTATTTATTTTAATAATTACCCAAACCAGATCTTGATATATTTATTTTTCTAATGATTTATCATATTCATAATACAGGTTGTAGCATATCAAATCACAACAAGAAGTGAACAATATTAAGTCAAAATGGATAATTTTATTATAGTTGTAATTTTTTGAACTTGTACCAACTTCAAATTATATAAATGATGATATATTTGTAATATTTAGTTTAATTCAATATAATTCTTAAATTTATGTTTAGTTTCTTAAGTTTTAATATTGAATTGAATTATTGAAATTTTAAATTTTATTATTTAATAGCAATCTTATTTATGAATAAAACTAATACATTAAAAATATGTTTGAACTTTGAACAATTGCATGTTTGTATTTGAACTTTGACATTAACAATATGGATGTGTTTGAACTTTAAGCAAAGACCTTTATTATTTTTATTATAGATTGTTTTGCTTTATATTATTGTTTTGTTTGGATAAATGTAAGATAAGATATTAAAATTGGCTTAAAAAAAAATCCCGCCTAGGCCTCCCGCCCTCCTCCCACCCGCCTGCCCTCCCGCCTAGCGCCTTTTAGAACATTGATCGCAGGTATCAAGAGTTTAATAAGAATGATTGAATGATGTTGCGATACGTGCTGAGAGATTACCTCCTGACATAGGGAAGAAAGTGCATGCTAAGAGGATGGGTTTATTTCGAGTTCGAAAGAAGGTTAGCGTTAATGCATACGAGTTGGATCTTCCGAGTAATATGGGTATTGGTCCAGTCAATATGAAAGACCTTACTCCTTATCATGGGCCTTCTGATTCCACCCCCTCTTCCACTTCTCCTATTTCGCCTGCACTTGCTAACCCTGATGAGCTTATACTTGTTTCTCCTTTACCTATTCCACCGGCACCTACACAACATACAACAGAGGTTATTGAGGATGTTTTTGATGAGCGGATTGTGTCGACCAGGTAGGATGGTTATCGTCGGTTTTTGGTGAAATGGCACAACTGGCCTCCGGATGATTATATATGGTTTAGTGCTGCGGAGTTTTGTCGGCTTGACCAAACCTTTTTGAGAGATACGAGGCTTTCACTTCGTCAGAGACTTCATTTTCGCAGCCAGGGAGAGTTGATAGGGATTGATCCATGAGACGTCATGGTGGTGGATGATTCACTATTTAGTTATTTATTTATTTAGTTCGTGGCCTTGTTATTTATTGGTTTATTTCAGTATTGAATTATTTATTTAGAGGCTCAATTTTAATGAGCTTAGGATTATTAGATTTTCTTTTTATTATAAATATGTTAGTTGTGATAGATTATTGGACTCACTTTGATATTGAATTCTAATTATTGGTTACGATCAATACTTTTCCCTAGTATTTTATTTTTCCTTATTGATTTACCACTTCCAATTAATTATTTGTTCATCAATTTCCGTCCTACATCATGCGTAGCCCAGCCATGGCTAGCCATAGAAGCATAATAGTAGATTTGTTATTTATTAGAAGTTGGATGTTACTCCATCCGTTCCAAAATTAGAGATACAATATGACTTTTGAGGTCAAATGATGGCATATCAAACTTCAAATTGATGTAAATTTATTTAATTTTAGTGTATAAAATTATTATAATTGTATAGTATATGATAAAACTTATTAATCACAAAATTTATTTCATTCTAAACTTTTATGAATCATACCAATTTTGAAGTTTAATATGCCGTCGTTTGACCTCGAAAGTCAAATTGTATCTCTAATTTTGGAATGGAGGGAGTATTAGATAGTGTATGACCTCACATGGCCCAAATATCAAATCCATCTAAATCTTACAGTTCTTCATAAAACCGAAAATTTCTTCCTTGGGGACACAATGTCTAGTGTTTGCGTGAGTCAGTAAAATAGGGTAATAAAACACTGTCAGTCCATTACCTAGCCTCTAAACCTTCTTTTGTGTTCATAATCCTTTATTCAAAACTTATTCACCCTCATAAGTGATAATTCTCTGTAATTGCTAGACGGACTTCTGAAATTTTATGAATTTGAATGCTAAAATCGTTCTTGAGGAAGTCCATTTCCACCATAAATAGGTACTCGATATCATATACTCATCAATTAGCTCAGTTGTTTCCTAATTATATTGTTCGATTCAGGGCTTCCTAATTTCATTTCTTCATTTACCATTGCTGGAACGTCAAACTCAAGCACCAACCAAATGCAACAAGATATTATGAGTTACCAAGAGTATACTACTGAGAGCTACATAAACATCGAGAAAATAGAATAATTCATGACAAATCCGCACATGTGACTGAGGTGATAAGGTAAAGGCCTTCTGATAGTAACACTGAATTTTCAAATCCATTTGGAGCAGAAATGGAGTTGGCAGGCCTAGTTTAGGATTTAGAGGATTCATTAAAGATCCCTATCATACTTAGAAAAGAGGAGACAAGAAGCAGATGTATGTGACTGTGCTCGGAAGAGGAGTGGAGCATGAATATGATGGAAGAGGAATAAATAAAGATGATGATCTCAAGCTTTTGAAGTTATAGCTCCTCATTTACAAGGAAGATTCAGATTATGAAGCACCACTGTATAATTAACCTTGAATTAATGATGTAGAACATGAATATGATGATTGATGAGGCTATGAAACCTCTATATATGATGAAAAATCTGAGTACTAGGGTTTAAGTATTGTGGAGACACAGATTCGGATTTTGGAGTTTATAAGGGGCACCAAGGCAACTCTAGAGCAAAAGAAACATTGCAGCAGCTTGTAATGACAAGAATCATCCTGGTAACAAAAGCCAAAAGAGGAAAAAATTCTCGGTTCAACCAAGGATTGGAGCATGACAAACACTCTTCTCAAGAGAAATCTTCACACTCGGTGTTGAGTACAATAAAACTCGGCTCAAATATGGTTTGAATGCAGCTTTTGATCCTTGGAGTGAAAAAATGGATGAAGTTGCAACTTATGACTCTGAAGTCTGCACTTATGTTTGATGAAGACTTTAAGGAACCTTCTATAAATGATGAGGTGCAATCATTAAAAGAATAGGGAATGGTTGCCATAATTAGTGATACAGAAAGAAATCAAAGGCTGTTAGGATGATACACATTGTTGGGGCCTCTCTCTAACAATTTAAGCTTTTAAATGAGTTGGTAACTTAACATGGTATTAGAACTTTGGGTGTACGAGGTCTTGGATTCAAATCTTCCCGCATGCGCGCTGCCCATTATATTGATATTGATGGTGCAAATGCACTTTAATTTGTTTCATGACGTATGCATGTGAGGGGGGAGTGTTAGCATGATATACATTGTCGAGGGCTCTCTCCAACAATTTAAGTTTCTAGATGAGTTTGTAAATTAAAAAACTTAAAAGTAAAATACATTGACCACCCCTATAGATAACCATTATAACACTCACCATCCCTATAGTTTTTTAAGTAACAATTAGTACCACTCTAGTCTATAATATGTGATATTCACTATCCCTAGTATGGTTGACTAACTAATATTCAAAAATATTGTTAATATAATATTTAATATACCCCTTCAAGTTATAATATTTAATATATCCACTAAATATAAATTTGTATGTTATAATTTTTACTTAACTTGATCTAATTAATTAAATTATGAATTTGTGCAATAAATAACATAAATTGTCAAAAATAATAAATATTTAATTGATCAAGAAAATAAAGTCATACACTTTTTGCTAATTAAATTTCTTAAAGATTAAATTTACATAATATACATTTAAATATATTTTTGTAATTAAAAGTAAAATTTTAATAAGCATAAAAGTACAAATTAACGCAAAAAAAATATTATAATTACTTTTTCCAAATATTAAAATTTACGTAAAATAAACTTGTTATTACTTGTTAAAAAAAAAAAAACATTACATAATCTAATCTTATTATTCAAAAAAGTATTAAAAATTATAATAATTATTTTTCTCAAATATTAAACTAAACATAAGTCTCACTTAAGCATAATTATTTACAATAAAAAAATGACAAAATTTTATTACTCAAAAAAGAAAAAATACATTAAAAAAAATTTTTTTAATAAGATAAAGGTAGTAATAAATATTATTATATTTTTTATTCAATATTGTATAAAAAAAACACCAATCAGATCTTAAAAATGTAATTAAAATCATAAACATCCCAAATTTTGACATATTTTGTTAACATATAAAAATCAAATACCAAAAACTAAACTATCAACATACTCGATCTCTTTAATTAGAAAACCTCCATTAATAATTCAATTTAAAATTCTTAATATATGTATCACTTATCCAAAAATATGTGTTAATTAAATTAAATAATTTGAATAAGATAGTCTTAATTACAAATAAAATTATAATTAAAATGTATTGTATTAAAAAGGATAATTAAACATATATATATATATATATATATATTATTCAGAAATAAGATTTGATAACATACAAGGTAAATATATAATTTTATCTATTTAGTCAACCCTAAAAACTTGCAGGGTACTAACTGTTACTTAAAAAACTAGAGGGGAGGTGAGTGTTATTATAGTTATCTAGAGGGGGTGTCATTGTATTTTACTCAAAAACTTAACATGGTATCAAAACCTACTATGTGTGTGTTGGATAACTTGGATTTTCTTAATAGGGGTCACACCCCAAACTTACCCCAAATTATGCACTTGATAGAGCCCAATAAGAGCCTACAGGCTGCAAGTGAGGGGGAGTGTTGGTTCTAGGGGTCCACAAAAAGCCTGAGCTTGGCCGGTAAAAATCCTGTTCTGCTTTGGGCCCGGGCTTGGCCTGAGGGCTATTTAGCTTAATATTTTTTTTCAAAAGAACGGCCTCAACTGGTCTGAAGCTTGAAAAAGCTCGGCCTAGGCTTGTACAAGCTAAAGCCTGACTTGAAAAGCCTGAAAATAGGCTATTTTAAGGTATTTTTGTATATATATATATTTTTAAATTTTACTCCTCCTTGCTATGTAAAGGCCATGTTTGATTTTATTTTCTATTTTGGTTCACAAAATTTCAAAACTGTTATCAATTGTATTTATATATGTACAACTTTTTTTTTGTATTACCCATTTATTTTTAATTCTATCAATCTATTTTATATATTTTAAAATTCTAAATAATTAAGAGTTAACTTATTTATACTTTACTTTATTTTGATTATATATATATTTGAAGTAAAATAGGAATATAAATTTAGGGAATTACTATTTCCATGTGGAAAGCATGATATTTCCACAAAATCTCACTCACATGAAGGTGGATCCTACTTACAATTCATGTGAGGAGAGTTTTGTAAAAACAACAATTTTTCTTGTGGATATATCAATTTCCTAAATTTATTAGAAACATTAAAAAGTGGAAAAAAAAGGAAATAGAGGCCTGAAAAGCCTGAAGCCCGGCTTGAAGCCTGCTGGGCTTTATCTGAAGGCCTTGATCAGTCCAGTTTTGGCCGCAAAAGACCAGCCTGGTTTGACCAGGCTTGAGGTCTGGCCTGCTAAAACCAGGCCTAGCCAGGACTGGTCATCGGACCGCCCCGCCCCGCCCCGCCCCGCCCCGTCCCGTCCCGTCCCGTCCCGTCCCGTCCCGTTGTGCATGCCTAGTTGGTGCACTAATCTTACTTTGATTGGGACTTGGGAGTGATTCTCTAAAGTTCTTCATATACCTGTTGGGCCACTTCACCTGATGGCTTAAGCTCAGTGGTTTGAATTTGGAAACTTAACAAAGGAGCTGGATGGTGGGGCAGCCTCAAAATTTATGTGCCGAAAGAAGGGGAAGGCATCCACATGAGCCTATGCTTGAGTGTAACCTATAGTGTGGGATGGAACTTGCAGGTCCTATAGCTGTCCCCTTGAGCCCCGACAGCAAGGTAATTAAGAAGATAACTAAAGTTGCTAATAATTTGAATCTTTGATATAGTCATGTACCAGTAAAGAAAGCTTGTTCCACTCATGGGGAGGAGAACAAATAACTAAAGTTGATTACAAGGAAATGATGAACACAACACTAACAAAATAGTGCTTCAGTTATAAATAACTCAAGTGCGAGCGGAGAATATATGGAAAGATCCTCATTCAGGAATAAAGCTATATGATCAACGACTTGCATACAGCATACGCTCTCTTAATGTGCTTTCCACTACTTACGGGATGACTAAAGATATATGACCTTATGCCCCCATAGATTAGCTATATTGAACTCCATAGCTGTAAATTAGGCCAAAAATATTATTAACTGCTTGGTTGCTAATAATTTGAATCTTTGATAAATGTCAATGTGCTGTCATGCTTCTTCAGATGTGCTACTTTATTATGTCATCTGCTCCATATCCTCCGTGTTTACAATTTATTCTAACTTTGGTGATGAAGAGGAAAATTATACAAGTGTAGACCAAATACTTCTGGATCCCAATATTTTATTTTTCCAAAGTAGTTAAACTGATTAATTTAATGATTCATATTTGCACTTAAATTAATAATATTATTACCAAAAAGAATTTCATCAGCTTCATGTCCTTATTATCTGCTTGATGACGGTGTCACCATTCAGTTACTTTCTTGAGTAAAATGTAATATGCCAAACCCATTTACTTGAGGATTTCTGTTTCTTCCTGGGTTTGGCTTATGAAATAATGTACTATAGGTTCATGTTTGGCAAAACACATAGTGTGTTTGGTGATCGATGAGGCACATCGGGCATCGGGAAACTACTCATACTGTGTCGCAGTTCGTGAGGTTTGTCATTCATTTCTTTCTTGTCATCCTTATCCGCATATAATAAATATTGATGTCCCTTTGAAATTGACAGTTTAATCTCTTTTCCCCAGTCTCTTTTGACATGTATATAGAAGATCAGTTAAGGGAGTTCAGATTGAATGTAACATAAATAAGATTCTAAGGGTGAATAAAGATTTCTGTAGATATATAGCTGCTTCAACCTTCCCCCTCTCCCGAACTGGTTCATTTATTTTGAGAAAGTTAGTTTGTCCCCCCATCCCTTTTAAAATATTCATCAACTATACTTAAATACATGTTAAATATTACAGAATCTGTTACACATTTCTACAACATTGTTTAATCTTATATCACCGTTCTTTTTATGCTTTTATTCCAGTGTGCTATTTAAGATGCGTTTTATTAAAATGAATATTTTACTGCTTCGAATTTGTAGTTGATGGCTGTTGATGTGCAACTCAGAATATTAGCTCTAACTGCAACACCAGGATGTAAGTCATTTATCAACTTATACAAAATTATATTTAGATCTCATACGTTGAATCCTTATATTAAATGCAACTATTCAGCTAAGCAGCTGACAATCCAGCAAATTATTGATAACTTACAAATATCTACACTTGAATACCGAAATGAAAGTGACCATGATGTGCTCCCATATGTACATGACAGAAAGATTGAGTTAATAGAGGTACATCCCGGTCCCTATTTGGTAAAGTATAACATTCCAGTGGTTTTTTTGCTGTGTATTTGATTATCAACACAATGATGCTAGGTTGCTATGGGCCATGATGCTGTTGAAATAAATGATCTCCTCTCAGAAGTAATTCGCCCTTTTGTCACTAGGCTTTGTACACTTGGAGTGCTTCAGAAGAGGGACTTCCAGACGGTAATGTTTCTTCTTCTTCTCCTCTCTCTCTCTCTCTCTTGTTGGGAATATGAGATACTTCATTTATTTACAATTCTAATATAGCTACTGTCGTCTTTTACAATGCTTTTATTAATATAATAACTGATTTAATTTTGTGACTGTATTAGCTTTTTTAACTCTTGAAACATGTTATCTATGACTCCTATATATAATATATATGTCTCTCTCTCTCTATATGTGTGTAAATGAGTTACGTTTCACTGATCCGATTATTATCGTATATTAACCAATTGACTCTTCAAACTTAGATAGAAGCTACACTTAATTGTGCAATGAGATTGCACTATTACAGTAGACACTTTGTACCTAAGTGCAGCACTAGTAGGTGTCAGTGTCTTGTAAAAATCTTCGTCAACTCAATACACGTTCAAACATGAATTGATACTTCATTTGACAGAGACATTGCATTTACTCTTAATTTTATAAATTAAATAATCATTTAGGATGAGAAAAAGCAACTTTATCTGCCGAATTACTAGATGGTATGCATCATGCAATGTTGACATGCGGGTTAAATGCTTTCTAAGTCACTGTACTATAGGTCATCTTATAAATGGGTCACTGAACTTTTTTTTCTTACAGTCAACTCACTGAACTTTAGTTTACTAACAAAAAGTTTACTATTCCGTTAAGTATGTCGACTTTGGACGGAATTTGCCACGTAAGCTCCTGACGTGTAAAAAATTTCTGATGTGGCACAGATCAGTCCCATGTGGCTTTCATGATTTGGAAATGGAGAAAAGATTACAAATGTAATAATATAAATGTAAATAAAACGCAATTTTTTTTAATAAAAAAAAATAAAAAAAAATAAACAATTATTTTTATTAAAAAAAAACCAAACAACGCTCTCTCTCTCTCCTCCTTCTCCGTCACAACAACGCAGTTTGGTTTTTAAAAAATAAAACACAATTTTTCTTAATAAAAATAATTATTTTTAATAAAACAAAAGCGCAGTTTTTTTTAATAAAAATAAAAAACACAGTTTTTTTTAATAAAAATAATTATGTTTAATAAAATTTTTAAAAAAACACAGTTTTTTAAAATAAAAAAATAATAAAACGAATTAAAAAAAAACTGTGTTTTTTTATTTTTAGTAAACATAATTATTTTTATTAAAAAAACTGCATTTTTTTATTTTTATTAAAAAAAACTGCGTTTTTTTTATTTTTATTAAAAATAATTATTTTTATTAAAAAAAGCTGCGTTTTATTTTTTAAAAACCAAACTCCGTTGTTGTGACGGAGAAGGAGAGAGAGAGCGTTGTTTTTTTTATAATAAAAATAATTTTTTTTTTTTTATTAAAAATAACTGTGCTTTTTTTTTATTATAAAAAAGCTGCGTTTTTTTTATTTTTATTAAAAAAACTGCGTTTTATGTAGATTTATATTATTACATTTGTAAATTTTCCTCCATTTCCACATCATGAAAGTCACATGGGACTGATCTGTGCCACATTAGAAAATTTTTACACGTTTGCAGCTTACGTGGCAAATTCCGTCCAAAGTCAACATACTTAACGGAATAGTAAATTTTTTGTTAGTAAACTAAAGTTCAGTTAGTTGACTGTAAGAAAAAAAAGTTCAGTGATCCATTTGTAAGTCGACCTATAGTACAGTGACCTAGAAATCATTTAACCCGTTGACATGCTCTATGAAGCGACATATCTTTTTTTCTTTCTTTTTGCTAAGTAAATAATTCCTTTAAAGCGTCAAAAAGTGGGCAAGCCCAAGTAAAATTGCAATATACAAAGCATGGAGGAATTTAAATGCACACCCGCGGCAAGCCAAGCAAAGCCTCCCCTTATACAAGGAATCTACAAAAAATACCATTAGGTCCCTAGAGCAATTCTTCCAAAATGTCCACAAATTCACAATGGATCCCTAAATAACCATATGAAACCAAAAGAAAAGAGGGCTCAACAAGAGAATCGAATATGGGAAAGTGGCCTTACTCTATATTGATGGATGAATTTAGCTTGGAATATTTCTGAAATTTAATAGAAAACTAAGGAAAGCTAAAATTAGGATGGAGCTCGACCACTCCACTATCCTAGGATCCTCAACCGCAAAAGCGTATATTGATAGCAATCAAATTTTAGGACTCAAACCAATTCTTCAATAATCTCTAGTATAATAGTCTTGGGGATTACATCACAATTCAAAGAGATTCAAAACCCTAATATTACTTGAGAACGACTAAAATACCTTAACTAAATAATAATAATTTCTAATAAATATAAGTATCCAAATATCCACTAATAAATAAATAGTTACATCATTTTTTCTCAAATTAAACATAACAAAATTTTTATACGATAAATAAAAATTTCTTATTAACTTTTGACGTATCATCCTCATAATTTTTCCTTGGTTGGAGAAAACTCAACCTCCCAGAATCATCCACAAATATGTGGAAACCTTAGAGATCTTCAGACTTGACTTACAATAAAGATTTCTTATTAACTCTTGACTTGTTATCCTCATCACTCTACCTATCCGATATCGGAAGATATTCCGTTCCACCAATTATCGTGGGAACCAAATCCTGTTGCTTTCTCTATTCATTTGTCACTTTCACCTTATGCCAAGACTATAATATCCCACTAATTGACCTTTGCATCAGCAAAGAAATGCCACACAAGACTATAATAAGCAAATGATGAACCATCTCTTGATTCTCTTCCTTAGAGTTGCACATTATGCACCTGTTTGCTAGCTGATGCCCCCTACTTTATGTTGATTATATATAGTGAGGATTGTCCCCAAAGTCGACGTCTTGGAGAAGAAGGCTACCTTATGAGACTTTCTCACCTGGAAATTGCTCCTCCACTGTAGCAGTCCAGTTCCACCACCATGCTATTTTCTAAAGTAAGATTTGACGGGGACACAAACAATATTATGCTCCTATCGGATTGAGTCCAACCACTCAAGTAAAACCTAGGAAGCGGGGGTGTGGGTATAGCGGGGTGCGGTATAGGCCTCACCCCCAAGTTTAATGTACGAAAAAATATAGAGAAACACGACTTACTTTTTAAGATTAATTAGCATACTAGATGAGCGATTGGAGGAGGATTAGAACGATATTACTGCACATGTATGCCTCCTCTCTCCTCTGTTTGTCATCTCTTTCTTCTCTGCTGTTTGAATCTCATCGTATTCGGTTGAATGAGGCGACTAAAAGCTTTTAGAGTTATTTATGTTTAGGCCCATTATTACGGGCTTGCAGTAAAATTTTATTCTTAAACTCTTACAACCAGAGAGTTAACATATGTGGCAACTTATCATAATAATGTTTGCACTTGAATCAAGCCTAAATAAATGTGGGCTTGCACTACCTTTTATTTTAATTAAAAAATTGCTAATTTAACAAGATTCATTTTTTTCCCATTAATATAAAATAAGTAATATAAAAATTTTGATTTCTCAATTAGTGCCTTAGTGGTTGTGAAGATAATGCTGTTGGGATCCAATCTGATGAGAAGGAGCTTAATTTCTCTACATAGATACTGGTGGTAAGGTGTCACATGATCATCACCTACTTCTTTCAAGCGCAGACTGGAATGAATAGCCCAATGCCCTTATATGAAGTGAAGCAACCGAACTTTCCTATGAAATACATCTTTTATTTAAACCTAACAATTTTTTAATAAAATGATGAGATATTTTTTTGTAGTTTTTCATGTATAATATGTGAGATTATATCTCGTATATAGCAATAACAAAAACTAGTTGTGCCATATCCCCGTCACACCCGAATCCCCAATTTTTGAAATTTGAGGATCCCCTCTATTTTCGTATCACACACCCGTATCCCTGCACCTAAATTCTTGATTCCTAGAGCAAAACAAATAAGTCAGCCATACCTCCAACTCCCATTCCAAAACTTTTGCCTAAGTACCGGCTGCCACAACCAATTTCCCTTAACTTGTGAGCAATAATCAACAAGTTGCCTTTTGGATTCATCGCAATACTAGAAAAAGTTGGAAACCATTTTTCCAGAGTTGCATCTCCGCACAAAGAATAAATTCAGAAGTGAATCTTCCTATCGTCGCTAACTATCTAGACATTGTGTCTAAACTACTCATTCGAGCCCGTTGTAATGGCTTTTTCAACCCCTCCCCCAAACGGTAAGCTCCCCATTTGAGGCAAAAACCTTCTATCATACAAACCAAAAAGATTAACAGCCAACCTCTTTAGAAGGCTTCCATCTTCTGGCAAGAACCTCCAAAGCTATTTTCAAAATAAAGCTGAATAAAAATACCTCCAGTACTCACTGTAAATAACATGCTTTCAATTAGCTAAATTATATATACCTCCCCCTCCATAGATAGTTATGCATGAGCTTATAAAGCCTCTTTCGAATTGCAAATCGTAACAGAAGGGGAAATAGAGACATGAAGTGCATAGTAAGTTACATAGCGTGCTCTTGATAAGCACCTTTCTTATCCTTTAGATAAGTAGTCCCTCTTTCAACCCTAAGCCTTTTCTCAAGTCTCTCAATGATAGGACCCTAAATAGCCTTTGACTTAATGGATCCCAATTGGTAGGCCTAAGTAAGAAGTTATGGCGTGGGACAAAAGCGACAGGGGCTAGATATCGTTCTAGTGCTGATGGAACCTAGAATTCACTAGTTAAACAACCCTAGAATCCATTAGGGGCCTTTGAATTGACAAGCAAAATAGACTTGCAGAATCCACTAGATAGAGGGAAATAAAACTCAAAGATAAGTTTTTTATTAATCAAAAGTTGTCTTACAGTGGAATATTGGACATCCATTTATCCTAAGGGTTGATTACAATTAAAAAGGAAAGTAAAATGAAAATTTAATGCATAATTTAAATCCCTAAGATTATGCCTAAGATCTTCCTAATTGATAAATTAATTCCTAAAATCATGCATAAAATCATTCTAACAACTAAAAATTTAAAAATTATATATTACAATAATTAAATTCATGTTAACACAATATCTTCCTCCATCAAGTTGGGAACTATGTTACATGAACTTTTTCGGTTCGATTTCAGTTATACCACATGGTAATATATATAATTATTAATAAATAATAATAATTAAATAATTTTTTTAATATATTAACAATTTTTTTTTTAAACTAAGAAATCATCTACGATTATCAATTGAAGCTGAAGCTAGTCAAGCTACTGTGTACTGTGTACTGTGTCTATGTGCAGACTGCAGTTGTGCGCGTTGTGCCTTAGCCCTTATGAGTTATGGCCTTATGCCCTTATGTAGTTGGCTTGTTGTATGTATTGTTGGTTTATTAGACAGTATGTATGTATTGTTGGTTTATATGCCTTTCGCTTTAATGATGGCAACTTGGGTTTTATAGTATCTTGTATGTTGTTATAGATTTATTAAATGAAAACTTCTCAATATTACATGAAACTAACAAATCAACCATATTACAAATGAAAGTTATGAAACCAATAAATCAACCTTCTGTAGCTTCCACATTCACAGATGCAAAACAGGAATGCAAATCCACATGAATGAGGAACTTCAACTATGTTATGGGCTAGGGGGGTCCACCTCAGAAATCAGAATACTGAGAGATTACAGTAGCTCATTTAAGAACAAATCTCCCTGCAATACCAGAAATGGACTTTCTAAGAATTTAAAATAGAATCAGTTGGAACTTGGAAGTTCAGAAAACATCAACTGAACATAACCATGTGACAAAACAGAGTAATGCATGTGAAACAGAACAGTAAATTCCTGTGCCTGAACATAACCATGTGACAAAACATAACAGAACAGTAAATTCAAGAAACAGAACAGTAAATTCCCTGTGATAAAGGGGTCTCATCATCATTATTAAGACTGTAAAGTTTAGAAATTTTACATTTATATTTTAATGTCCCATTAATCACTTAAAGTAGCTCCACAATATTTACATTTAGCTTTAATTTGATCAAAATCTTGTAGAGGCCAAATTTTAGTAGTCTTACCCGGCATCAAGTTGCTTAAATTTACCTTCATTCAACTCCTCTTCATCAATATGAATTGGATTTTCAGCATTCGATTCCACGTTGATGGGTTTCAAAATACTCCTCAACCATTATAACCTACACATGCTCAAAACAACGAGTCTTACTTTTTTCACAAAATAATGAATTATGATAAGTACGCCAAAGAACATCCAGAGTTGGCAAAATAATACACTACTTTCAACAATTTAAATGTTGACATGTCTTGTTAATATAGAGTGAGCATTGTCGTAATAAATAATTATTTAACTTTAAGAATAATGTTGAAAGTAGTTAAAAGCTCTTGAATATAAATCTAACTTGAAAAAAAAAGAGTGCGTTTACCAAGCTGCATTCCCTTGTTAAATTTTACCTTTCCTACTTGATGCACATTTTACATTCTTATTATTTATTTTCAACTCATAATATGCAAAGTCTAATTGTAAGAAATAGATGCCACCCTATGATATGACAAGTCGCCTAGGTGGTACGTAAGGGTATCACTATATCACCAAGGAAAGCACTAAAACCAGGACAACAGCTAATCATCCAAATCAAGTCATCATTCTTGACACTCTGCTCAGGTTTTGGAAAAACACAAGCAACTGGCCTTCCTTACAAACTATGATTTTAGTTATGTAGGTGCAACACCATGCTTTTCTCATAAAGATTTATGCCCACCACATAATAACAGATAAATTTCTTTTCGATATCATGAAGAATAATAACCTACAACACTTGTCCTGCAATATAAAGGAAACTTTTGGATTTGATTTAATTTTGGTCCCTACAATCTTCCTAAATATAAATCCACTAGAAAAAGTCGGAACCATTTTAAAACATAGAAGGTTCCATACAGAAGGGAAAAAATATCGAAATTATACCTTGAAATGATATCCCATAATTTGCTCTGATATGTTTTTGTACCTAATCAGTTCAAAATCATACAAGTAAAACTGATTTTAGACATAAAATAAGAAAATTATAAACTTCTTGAGCTCTATTTTCATACGCACTCACTTTGGAAATTAAGGAGAGGTAGTTTTTCGAAAAAAATTATTATTAAAAAAACTTTTCTTAAAAAGCAAGAAATAAGAAAGCATATACATTTATCTACAAGTTAGGACCATGTGCAGGCGAAACAACAAAAAAATAAAATAAAAATACAGCAAGGTCTAAAAACTCTGAGAAAACTCTGAGATAAAATAAGATAGACATAGATTGCTAATTAGTTTAGTCCATCTTTTATGGAATTAAAAACTCTGAGAAAAGGAATTTGGGAGGATTTAACCCCATCTCAAACATGCTGTAAATGATGTGTAGACTGTAGTTGTATACAGATCTCAGATCTGGGTGCAAAAAATCAGATCTGGGTGCAGTATAGTGTATATGATGTGTATAGATCTCAGTATCTCACGACTTCACGGCCGGGCGCCTAGTCGGAGATGTTGGGTACTTGGGTGCGTGCTGGCTCAGTGGTCACTGCTCAGGGTCAGAGGCTCAGAGATGCTTAGATTTGAGATTGAGAGAGGTCAGGACGGCAGGGTGAAGAAGTGAAGAATGGAGTGCAGAAGCAAAAGAGTGAAGAACAGAAGAAGTCTGTAGAGTGAACTAGTGAAGTGAAGAGAGAGAAGTCTGTAGAATTAAAAGAGAGAGACAGAGAGTAACTGAGTAAATAAACTAATAAAGTACTCAAGTATTAATTATTATATTATTAAATTCAGTTTTTCAGTTTTTTACCGAATGCAAAAGTTAAGTACCGCTCCATATAAAAAACCGAAGTTTTTCGTGTTCGAAAAAAACCAAAAAATCAATTTTTGAGCACCCCTACGGTATGTGTACTGGACATTTCATTTTAATGTAAAACATTGGCAAAATTTAGGAGTACACAGTGTCGACAAAATACTAATATACCGTCCAATTCACTCCATTCGAGTTTGTGTCACATAGGTTGGGAAGGCATTAATCCTTCAATCCGAATGGTGACTAAACCTCCATGTTAGCAATCTCTCCCATTGGAAACAAAGCACTCTACCGTATACATTATTATCAAGCTTGAGACCAACTAAAAACAATTTAGAACACTTTAGCTATTTGGTTGCCTTGTCACAGAAAATGATGGTGTCATCGGTATCAAATATTCTGGTTGCATGTTTTACGTATTTACATAGAAGCATTTTTTGTTAAGGGATGCAACTTTTGGATTGGGAAAGTAATCTTAACTATTTTTTGCAAAAAATTGCTGGTTTAAGCTGTGATTAAGATTCAGTTTTACCTCCTTTTCAATTTAAGTTGTAAGTTTGCTTTGGTGTATTTTGACAAGGATAAGTCATGCCAAAAACAAATATACGATACATGCTTTATATATATATATATATATATATATATATATATATTATATATATAATATATAAATTTTCTATAAGAAACCTTATCACTTAATATGGACCAAAGGGAGTAAACTTCAATTCCTTATGTATGAAAGTCTGTGACTCTAATTTCTGGATTTTCTTCACCTGGCCAGGTGAATGTATAAATTTGCTTAGATTCCACTGTTATTTTTAACACTAGCATGCTTTATTGTGTTTCTATAAAAATTTCTTATTTTAAACTTGTTTTTGATAATCTGCAGTTGAGCCCATGTGATTTGCTTAATTCAAGGGATCGATTTCGTCAAGCCCCACCAGAAAACCTGCCTCAAATGAACTATGGTGAAATAGAAGGATATTTTGGAGTTCTAATTACGCTTTACCATGTTCGGAAGTTACTTTCAGGCCATGGAATAAGGCCAGCATTTGAGATGCTTGAAGATAAGTTGAAGCAAGGGTATGCCTGTTTCACTCTTGCAGTGAAAAGTACTCTCTTGACCTCCTAACATGCAAACTATTGAACATTGATGAATAATTTCTTACTGGTATAATAATCTCTCTTTAGCACTTTCCAACAAAAAAATATCTTGCTTTTTTGGTAGTCTTCAGCTGTAAGATAGATTGGAATCATCAATTGAAGCCAAAATATGATGTTTAGCACTTGACTTGGGAAACTAATCGTCAAATACATTAAAACCATGTTGCTGCTGGTAATGTGTATGTTGGAATACAAAGAACTGAATGATCCAACCTTACCCTTTTCAAGGTTGACTTGTTCAAAAAGCGTCTAAAGATTGAGTCCAAGTTTGATCAATGTTCTAAAAGGCGCTAGGCGGGCGGTCGGGGGCCTAGCGCCTAGGAGGCCTAGGCGGGATTTTTGCTTTTAAGCCAATTTTAATATTTTATCTTACATTTATCCAAACAAAATAATAATATAAACAAAACAATCTATAATAAAGAAAATAAAGTCATTTGCTTAAAGTTCAAACACATATCTTTAACGTATTAGTTTTATTCATAAACAAGATTGCTATTAAATAATAAAATTTAAAATTTCAAGAATTCAATATTAAAACTTAAGAAACTAAACATAAATTTAAGAATTATATCAATTAAACTAAATATTAAAAATGTATCATAATTTATCTAATTTGAAGTTGGTATAAGTTCAAAAAATTACAATTATAATAAAATTGTCCATTTTGACTTGATCTTGTTCACTTCTTGTTGTGATTTGTTATGCTACAAGCCTACAACCTATATTATGAATATGGTAAATTATTAGAAAAATAAATATATTAAGATCTGGTTTGGGTAGTTATTAAAATTAAAAAAAAAACTCTCCGCCTAGGGGAGGCCCCGCCTTGCCCGCCTAGGCCCCTTTCCGCTTGCCCGCCTAGCCCCGCCAATTAATTTTGGATGGATTTTTTTTGGCCTCAAGAGGCGCCGAGGACTCGAGGGGACTAGCGCCTAGGCGGCCGCGTTTTAGAACACTAAGTTTGATTTGTCCTCATATAATGAACTAGTTCGCTATTTATCAAAAATATTTAGAAAATGAATGAGTTTTAATAATCTTACAGTGATCTCCTGGTTTCATATGTCCAAGGCACCTTTGAAAGTGATCATACGATCTGCTCTATAAGACACCTCAATAAGGAAAAATCATAGGCAAAAAAAACATTTATCCACTGTAGTTGGCATGTTTTGTGCAGGTCATTAAACTAAAAAAATTGCAATTAACTAATTAAATTAATTAAAACATTGAAATTGCACCATTCCGTTAAAAAAGTGGACAAACGTTAAAAAATTTCTTACATGGCACTGGAAGAAAAACTAAAAAAACGACATTACTAACATGGCAAAAATAATAATAAAATGAAAAATGAAAAAACAACTATTGCCAACTCATTTTCTATTATACATTTACTTTTTTTATTCTATTTTCTCATTTTTTATTATCAAATAAGAAGATGAAATCTTACTTTTTACATTTGGGTTCTAATTCTAACCAGCCACACCATCCTCGTTCCCCAATCTCGACCATCATTTTCCTTTCATCTTATACCGCCGTTGCGACACCTTATGACCACCAAATTCTTCTTTCTTCTCCATTCTATCTGGGTATATTCATAGTTGTCATGGCGCTTATAATATTCATATAGTTGACCGCCAGAAGTTTAAGCCGTAAAAGGCGCCGCCACGTCCGTACGGTGATGATCGTTAATTGTGCAATTTATTTTATTTATTTTACTAAACAAGTATATTGAATAATAAAATTTTATACTCTCCGTTCCAGATAAAAGTCCCGTGGGCTTTTCACGATATTAAGAAGATGAATAAAATGACAAAATTGCCCATAATAATGTCATTAAATCATGGGACTCGAGGAGTATATATTAAAACCCAAAACATTATAACCAACACTATGGAATACATTTAAAAACACAATTATATGAATACTTCATAGTCAAAATTCAAAAATAAAACATTTGACATTAAAAACTAGTGGAACAAGTCAACAAACATCACGTAAAATATAAAGAATCAACCAAGTCATTGCCCATCACTCATTACAAGTTAATAATTTATAAAATTACACCACATAGCAAGTCCATGGATTTTGATTAGTTATGGATAAAAAATGACTTAATCATTTAACTTGGGTTAACTATTAAAGCGTGAGTTTTGGCAGCTCGACGTCCAAGGCGTCGCTTTGCCCTTCTCCAGTGCCAGGACGTCTGGGCGTCACTTGACCACTATGGGTATATTCACCCAGCACCAAAAACTAGAAAGCTATATATTGTCCAATACAAACCATCCTAGATTTTATTATTCATCAAATTAAGAATTAAGGGCTTCCCTCACTTTGCAACCCTCTTCCCACTGAGGCCTCCTTTTTAGATTTGGTTTCTCCCTACATATATAATTCCTTTTTCATCATCTAATATCATATGGTGATTATATACGGTTATAAGAGCACCAGATTTTGTTCAGGATGAAAATATTGTAGTAGTACACCTGAACCACATAAACGTCACACGAACACAAAAACTATGCTTAATTTCTCTCTCTTATCTTCACCAGTTTGTTGGGTTTGTTTTTTTAAAACCAAATTTCAGATCTAGTGCATTCAAAGTAGAAGATGGATGACGGGTTAGTAGTTAATTAGCTCATAAATTATTATTGGGAAGAATACGGATGATGGATTGAAAAGAAGATGAATTTGGGTTATAATGTGGTTCGATTTTGTTTCTGAATATGTAATTTTGTTCATGTAATTCATCTCACCTGGGAAGAAGATGGATGAGGGTTCATTGTTTCATCTCACTTGGTTGCTTGTTTCCATGTCATTTTTTTTTCCAGTCAGGCCATATATGAAAAACAAAGCTTGATTTCGACAATGTTTAATTAATTTGACGGAATGGGTCGATTACAGTTTTTTTTGAGTTCAGTTGATTAATTGCAGCTTTTTTTTAGTTCAATGACCTATTTGTAACACCCCAATCCCACATCGAAAAATATGAGAATTTTTTTTTCTGTGTATAAGAAATTAAATTATTAACGATAGTACTTTCAGTCATAACCTTTTGGATGAGTCTGTGGTGGGCTAAGATGACCCAAGAAGATAATATTGGGCCAGTGGTTTAAGGTCTTATTTGGGGATTTGATTCGATTCGAACTTGGGATTTGACCCGAAATTTGTTCTAGACTCGGGATTTGACATGCGTTGTTTTATATGGTATTAGAACCAAGTTC
Source organism: Panax ginseng (assembly GCA_020205605.1). Taxonomy (NCBI): domain Eukaryota; kingdom Viridiplantae; phylum Streptophyta; class Magnoliopsida; order Apiales; family Araliaceae; genus Panax; species Panax ginseng. The sequence continues at coordinate 130,817,292 of CM035145.1, read as the reverse complement.
TTGAAAGCTCGGTCGGGTCATCCCCGGAGGTGGGAGGCTGGTGGTATTATCCCACAATGCAGAGAGGGAGTTCCGGATGTGGGGACACGTAGCTAACCAGTATTATCCCACAATGGTTAGGAGGCAAAATCTTTGGACCGTGTGTGTGATCGGTTCTGACGGGGACATCAGAAATTTAAGTGGGGGAGTTTGTAACGTTCCAGTCTCACATCGAAAAATATGAGAAAAATTTGTTTGTGTATAAGGAATTAAATTATTAACAATAGTACCTTCAGTTATGACCTTTTGGATGAGCCTGTGGTGGACTAAGATGACCCAAGAAGATAATATTGAGCCGGTGGTTTAAGGCCTTATTTGGATGAATTTGATTCGATTTGGACTTGAGATTTGACCCGAGATTTGTTCCAAACTCGGGATTTAACCCGGTTTGTTTCAGTATTGCACAAAATGTGCCAACTACAATGGGGTAAATGTTATTTTTGCCGTTCAAATTAATTAACTGTAAAGAAATTATAAACGAATAGAAGTTTGAACAAATTATTGTTGGCAATAAAGTTGGACAAAAAATATATAAAATGACATTAATAAAACAAAATTACGTTGCATATATATTCAAGTGTAAAAAATCAGATGATAAACTAATAAATGATTGATATGACTAAACTAAGAAATAATTTTCGAGGTCTCTTGTTGGGGATCCTAATGGACTTGATGTACTTCACAAGTGCATATGTGCATATGACAAATGGAGGTGTAAGTTTAGGCCCAATGGATAATATAGGAGTTTATTTTTGTTATTTTGTCAATTTAGTATAATGTAAGTACTCCCCCCGTTTTAGTTTGAGTGTCATGGTTCAAAATCAAGTTTGTGGCACAAATTTTAAGATGGGCAACTGACACATTTAGATAAAATATTCTTGTTTTATTTAAAATTTTCACTTAAGATGCTAAAGAATAATTTAGGATTTGAACAATATATCACTCAAACATATATAGAGGGAGCAATTTCTTATTGTAAGATTTTAGTGTCTTGGTCCACAAGATATGTATGGTACATGTAAATAAATATAGAATATTTGAAAAGTATATATTTATTACAGACAACGTATATTAAACATTGGGATCTCAAAAAAGGTTTTCTTATATAGAAACATATACATATTGATATATACCAAAACCTATGTTCAAGAGCAGATCTGAGCTGAGCTTTATGAAGTTAAAACTCGTGTAGTTGATGACAGGTGCATCTCGGCTCATCTAAACAATGAAAGAGCTCAAGTAGAACCTTGAACTTTTCATGAACAATTTGGTCTGTTGTTTTATGTGTCAAATTTTGATTGTGAAATTTCCCCTGAAAAAATTTAAGGAACTCCCTGGTTGTTTCTTAACTTTGCGAGCCAGGGCTTTTAGGGGATGTGAGATAAAGGTTACATCTATCCTTAATTTTGTCGCACTTGCAAGGATTTAGTTTGGATATAGATACAAGAAGAATCCTAAAGAAGTTCCATGTAATGCATATTTTTGTTACACCTCAAAAGATTTCCTTTTTGTCTCAGAGTTTAGAGATGATTCCCAGACATGTTTATGAAGCTAATATTTAACCTAATATAATCTATCTCAAATAATTGCAGGCCTTTTGCACGACTTATGAGTAAAAATGAAGTTCTTTGGAAAACAAAGATTCTAATGCAGCAAAGCTTGTCTCGTGGTGATCCTAGTCCTAAATTGTCAAAAATGTTAGAAGTACTGATTGATCATTTCAGTATGTTTCACGGAATCTTGCTTCTTTAAGGCTCTTGACTTGTATGACATAGTTGTTTATCTCTTGCCTGTGTCCGTGTCAGTAGTATTTCTCTCTCTCTCATGATATGCAATATCTATAGTATTTAATTGCAAAGCTGATACTGTTTGGACATACTGTGGATAACAATTCAAAACCAAAGTATCAGTTGTCTTTGACCAGCTTGAAGTCTTATATATTCCTTCTTCTTCCTCCAGATGCGATAACTTACACCTTAGTTGGTGCACATTAGGATTTTGATAAGTTATAATTCAATATTCTTTGAACCTGATAATTCAATGGGATTGGACCTTAACTGAACCACTTTGACTATTATCAAAGAACCCCTTGTGTTTAAATTTGTATTCATCGCTGAATTTGCTGGATAGTTTCTGTAGATTTTCTTCCAGATCTGTACTCTTTTGTGGGTGATTTTAAGACTTAATGGTAAAATGGACTGTAAGTCTTATAAAATTGAACTCATTCCCCAATTTTCCTGCAACATTAATTTTTCGTTACCCTGTTTCTCAGAATGAAAGGCTTGTTCAATCGTCTCTTATAGTGCTTCGTACTATTGAGACTAGTCCAACTGATGTTGTTTCTTTCTTTCCATTTATAAAAAAATGATTTTTATAGATGTAGTTCTTATACCTGACTATGTTTATATTTGTTGTTTCTGGAATATCTGACTGCTAAATATGGTGGTGCAGAAACGAAAGATCCACAGAAGTCTAAGGTTATTATTTTCTCAAATTTTAGAGGTAGCGTAAGGTGAGATGATATGCTGATATTTTCAAATTCTCTAATGTTGTGAAACTGATTTCCTTGTAAACATCTTATGACATTGTCAATGATAAAATTTCACTTATATCTTACATTTTTCTCCTGGTATAATGATATGTACTTCAGGGATATAATGGATGCATTAGTCAATATTGGGGAGTTTGTTAAAGCTACCGAGTTTATTGGTCAAAGCTCAGGTTTGTAACACGGCTTCTTTATTGTTTATTGTTTTCTATATGCTATCATACATTAAACTTCCACCATCTTTTCATTTTCTGTGACACCTTTCATTTACTTTGTAATATGTCCTTGGATTTGTCAATTTTGGAATGGTTGACTACGTTGAAATTCTCCTTCAAATTGAACTTACTTTGGGTCTGATCGTTCTCCTTGATCAGGTTATGAAATTGCTTTAAGCCTCTGACTTGTGAGTAATGCACCTCAATTAGACAGTGTTATATTGTTGGATCTACAACTGCTATAAACTATCATTTTTAGCAGTGATATTGAAATATCTTATTGAAAGCGGTATCTTAATTTCAACAAAAAATAAATGTTTATTTATACGTGTATTGTGTATGTATATTGCACTCTTGTTCCATTTTTATTTACAACAGGAATTTTGAAGAACTGATCTCTTAAGAGCTGTTTTTTCATGTTTCCAACTAAAGTTTCACAATTTTGTGGATATTTTGTTGACTGTGGTAGCTGTGATGATTGTAGCTGCTTGAGCCAAGCTTAATACTAAGCAATTACTCCCAGCACAGAATTTTAACTGATCTGAAAATCACAATTGTACATTATACTTTTAATCTTTGATTAATTTAAAACGAAAAAATAGAAGGATATATAAATATATTGAAATTATGATTTATAAAATGTTTTCAACATGTCTTATATTCTGTGCCAAATATGTCTAAAAGCTTACTGCTTTACAGACTATCAAATCTTCAATGTGAGAGATAAAGACATCTCAAGGTGCTCACAATCCAACCAGAACAATACCATGCTACATGCTTCTGACAATGAACTTATCCTAAAGTATAACTGTGTTGATTGAACTTGTGAGTAAATCTAGCAAGAAATGAGCTTCTGCTTGGTTATAATGTTAAATTCTTAGGCAACCAAACATGATATAGGATCCAGTCTAATGCTGTTTAATACAATGAAGTGGAGGGGAGCTTTGCCATAGGAAAGGAAAGAAAACCTCTTTTACCTAATGTTGGTTTATACAATGGGAATAAGGAGAAGGGATAAGGAGTTTTTACAACGCTTAGTTGAGTGGAGGGAAGGAATGCATCAATCATCTTGTAAATTTCTTGTAGTAACTAGACTCATTACTCTTAATAAATATGAGAATGGTAATTCTTCAAATCACAATCATAACTTACAAAGCTCAGCAATTGCGTTTCTCTTTTCCTCCCACTTCTGGAATTGAAGAGGTTTGTAGGCATGGAGGGGTGATGTGGGTGGGAATACAAGAGCAGATGCATTGAGAAAGTTGAAGCACCGAGTTATATATATATAGGGAATGATGTACTTGCTATGAATCAAAAATGGGCAAACACCATCATTAGTATCTAATACAAAAACCAACGCCGCTGAAAATATTAATTGCTAATAGTAGTATGCTACTATTAGTAGCGGATTAGTAGCGGACGTGAATTTTTTAGTTCTAATCTTGTCTATTGGTTCCTATATTAAACGATAGAGATGATGTATGCTCATTTTTTATCCATAACAAATACATGCTACCCTATATATATATATATATATATATATATATATATATAGGGTACACACACATATAGTTATGCGAATGTGATATAATTTCTGGGTTCTCGTCTGCACAATAATTGTGCGGATGATATATCCCATCCACATAACTATTGTGCAGATGGGGTCCACCATCCGCAGAATAGTTATGGGGACGGGAGTAATTCTAACTTTTAGATCAATGAATGCATGGTAGGATCTATGTTGGATAATAAGGGCTCCCATCCAACTTTGGCTATGGATCAGTATCCTCTCTCTATATATATTATATTTAGGAGAGCAAACACATCTTGATTCGTGTAAAAGATATAGTTTGGTTCGCATGGAAATGGATTTCCATTTATAGCAGGTCAGGATTCAGCTTCAGGAAACTATTTTAATCAGTTGAATACCCTTGTTCTTGCATTTCGTCCATTGACTGCTTCAGTCCACATCTTTGCTTTAACTAAAATGGGGATTGTATATGACTGAAATCCCTATTCCTCGAATTCATCCATCATCTGAACTAGCAAATAAGGTCACTTCGGTGGAGTCCCCTCCATTTTAATTCTCTCCTTTTTACTCTGTACCAATCAACAGAAACATCACTATACTTCCACCCCTTTAGCTAGACGAGGAAAACAATTTTAGATTTAACTATTTATCCTTTACATTTCTCAATTGAGTAGAAATTAATATAACTAGGTATTCTATTAAAAATTGGGGATTTAAGGTAATTTAAAGTAAGTAGAGATTTAAAATTACCTGGTAATTAGAATTTTCTAGCGCATTAAAGTTTTTCTTTCTTATTCCATTATGGATTTGGGTTATCTGATTCATCAAGGTTTTAGTCTTCTTATTCAATTTTGTATTTGGGTTTTGTTTATTTTTAAATAGAGATATAATTTCCACATGCTATTTAGCTCATTAAACTTGAGTGTTTATAATAATTGAGATTTCGAATGCTAGTAATCTATCTATACAGAGAACATGGCCAACGATAGGAGTGAGTGGAGGAGGGAAATCCAAATATCAAGGACTGAGTAGGCGAAATATTTTCCATTTCTCTCGTCTTTCTTCTTTATGTTTACATATAAGATCCATTTTAAGTGTACCCCAAAAAGTCTGGATGACAAGCTACTGTTGAGTTGAGTAGAGTATTTTCTCAAACTTTTGTTATGTTTAGAGTTTTTTACGTACTTACGTTTAGATTCCCACATGGATACGAAGCTGTTATGTTTACCCTGAGTTGCTGTCTAATAAATCAAAGAAACATAACTGAAAGGACGAGCCAAAAAGAACACAAGCAAGAAAAATTCTCTTCTTTCTATTCTTCTTCTCCTCTTCTTCATTTTCTTTTAAAAGATTCAACTTACCTTGCGTACCACCACCACCCATAGACACCATCACCTACGACCATCACCAAAAAGGAAGGTCAGACAAAGGAAGTTTGAGGAGCTTCTTCCTCACTCCCTTTTCCAAATCTGCAGTGATCTGGGTGTTGGCTTCATCTTATCAACCTTTTGTTTTGCGTTGGTCACCAACAGTAAATCCATATAGATGGGGCTGATTGCTTAGATTCCAGCGACTCTCAGTATTACTCCCTCATCAAAATTTGCTCCACATCGAAGGTTGAAGCTATTGTTTCATTCATGTCTGATGTATAATTCATCATTGGTGCATGACAGCATGTCCTTCTTCCTCTACATCATTGGTGCAGCACCTCCTTCCTCATCTGTAACGGGAATGGTTATTCACTATTATTGTTTTTGTTTTTAGACAATTTTAACACATTTTTTTTACCTTTTGTCAAAATCCAGTGAGCATTAGCTAATCGATTTCATAAAAATAGGTAAGGTATGTATATCTAGAGAGAAAAGAAAAAATAAATTGAAAGCCACACAACTCTTATTTATCATTTTTTTGCCACGTCATTTAGTGTTGTTTTTTATTTTCCTACAAAGGGAAATTCTACTAAAGTGTCATTGTGACAGTAGAAATTGTATCCTTGTTTAGTGTTAATTTTATAACAATAACTGGAAATATCTGGCAAGAGACAAATCATAAAAATTGGCAACAAGGTTTAGAACCATGAGTAGCAAGATACGTGTTGACTAGTAATCCTCTTTCTCTTTCACCTATTTCTTAGTTTGGTAGAACCTGACGTAATGGTTCTATCATGTTATGTTCCTCTATATATCCTTGAGGGCACTCAATATATACAAACTGATAGAGGAAACATAATACTCCCTCAATAGCAGTTTGGGTTTGGCTAAAATGAATCCAATATTAAAGCGTAAAAGAAAGATACTTAGAGGAAAAAGGATAAGAACAAAAGAAAATAAAATTAATAAAACAAATATTTTAAGAAAAACATATCATATTAATATTCCAAAAAATATTTAATATATATATACACAAATAAATAATGTAATATTTATATATATGCTTCATTCTTGAAATATGAAAATTCAGTTTAACGCTTTAGTCTATGAAGTGTAAAGAACTCAATAATACTGCAAAACTTTAATTTTTCAGTTTAAATCTTTTAAGTAATACTTTGAGATGCTTGTTTTTTTTAATTTGACTGTATCTATAGTCTTTCGTTTGGCGGGAGTATAAGGCTTAACAGCACTTGCCTTATGTTTTCTATTTGTTTCCTTTTCTTTTACAGGCTCCTTGTGTTTTCTTAGTTCTATAATTTTTCATTTAAAATATTAATCATTTCAATTTTTAACTTTATGGGAGAACATAACATTTCCCTTCTCAAATAAAATTTCTGCTTTATTGCCAATTTGTTTGCCTCTCTTCTACGAACTTATTCTTAAATAGGGATTTTGTATTGCTCATCCATTTTTTTAAAAAGTTTTTTTGAAGTAATTCTTAGTTATAGTTTTTCACAGGAAAAACATTAAAAGGACAGTCACAAAAAGTTCAACAGGCTGTTTTGGAGGTAATTATAAATTATTTCTTTCTTTCTATGCCCACGCTATGCACTTGATTTTTTCCTACAGAAATTTCGTGCTGGTGGTTTTAATGTAATTGTTGCAACATCGATTGGGGAAGAAGGCCTAGATATCATGGAAGTTGATCTTGTGATATGCTTTGATGCTAATGTCTCGCCTTTGAGAATGATACAGCGCATGGGGAGGACTGGAAGGAAGCATGAAGGGCGAGTTGATATCCTTCTGTCATCCATTAAGATTTTCCTTGAGTATATTGTGGCTAGTTAATATGACCATGTGGAAAACTTTCTCATATTTTCTTCCTGCACCTCCAGGCTTCAAAATTGTTGAAATTGTTTTTCAACCTTACTTTAGGTCTTTTCTAAAATTTCTTTAACAAGTTTTACTAGTTTTAGCTTGTGAAGGGTCAGAATTGAAGGGTTACATGAGAAAGCAAGCAAACTCAAAGGCTATTAAGAAACACATGCGAAATGGGGGAATTACTAGTTTCAATTTTCATTCTAGTCCGAGGATGGTAATTATTTCATAAGGTTCCTCAGTAATTCCTTCAAACTTTGCAAACACTCTCCTTTAAAAGTTCCATATTGTTTTAATTACAGATTCCTCATATTTTCAAACCAGAGGTTCAATTTGTTAAGCTCTCAATTGAACAATTTGTTCCTCGTGGAAAGAAAATGCTAGAAGATCACAATGTCCAGACGCCGGAGTTTGAAACTAAATTAACCAATGCTGAGTCTGATATACTAAGAAAGTATTTCCAGCCTACCACTGAAAACCTTTTCAGACCTTCCCTTATTGCCTTCCCTCACTTCCAGGCATTTCCCTCCGGAGTGCACAAAATCATGCATTCATTCAGATCAGTGATGTTGATTGATACAATGCAACATATGCAAGGGCTATCATATTCTAGGGACAAAAAGGCCTTCTGTATTGAGGTTTGATATTGAAATTTGTGATTTCCTGCTAGACTAATCTTATTTAACTAAGCATTATGGTTCACGTGACTTCATGATGGTTCAGGATAAAGGCGCCTCAGATCTATGCTCAAGTGTTGAAACTGTTGAGCACCATGACAGCAGCACGAAAGGTGATACCATCTTTGACAGATCAAAAATGCCTATGGCACAAAAAGTTCTTATTTATAAGGTTTTTCCTTTTTAATACAGTTTGTGAACTGTTAGTGATTTTCATGTTCTGGTATATATTCAGAAGATATATCTATACCAAGGAAACTACTTGGAGGATCTGGATTTAGGAGCTTTGTGTTGTTTTGCTTTGAAAACCTGCGTCAGAAATTCCACACATTAACATACGAACAGATTTTGTGAGGATACTTTGAAGTCAAGGTTTTCATTCAAATAACTAAATGAGACGAGGAAATTTGTGGATTATGATTTAAGACCTAATGGTTATTCATATATCTGTTTCTATCGACATCATAAATTCTATTCATATTTAGTACTCGTTCCATCCAGCTTTTGTTGTCCTCATTTTAATTGTTCAAATTTTAAGAAACATCGAGATTAGGGTAGAAAGTTACTAGAAATTTAAAATAAGCCTTTAGTGGACCATATTTGGGACCTCTAATAAAGGAAGAGGGGCTAGTAAAGGTGGACGGAAGAAGTACTTCTTATGGATTTCTTATGTAAGTACTTCTTATGGATTTCTTATGTAGTAATTAGGTTTTCTTAATTCTTTTTACTTTTTTGGTCAGTTAGGTTTTCCTAATTCATTAAGGCTTTTGCTTTCTTATTCATTTGGGTATTAGTGATTTAATCCCCATATGTTGATTAGCTTATGAAATATTGAGAGTTCATAAAACCAACATTTGGTTGTGATCGATTGTTTGTCAATGGACGAGTAGTTAACTATTTAAGGGTTTCACTGATCACTTACGAGAATGAGTTTTGAGCCCGATTCCGATATGCCATTAATCTTTGCAGAGTGGATTCAAAACCTTTTGTGGAGTTTCGGAGATAGGAATCAATCTATCTTGGTTGCAATCAAGAGATTATAATGTTAAGGTGTTGAGGCTAAACCCTAATTAATTTTCTGTTTAATCACTTTTTTTCCCTTCACTAATCGGCTTAATTCCCATTATTTTTTGACTAGCGATATTTCCTAATCTAAGAACCACTTACCAAGTGATATTATATGTGCGAAGCAAGAACCTCTACTAAAGAACATGTTTATGAATCTCTGGTCGGCCACTCTTCTTTTCTTCCACCTATGGCCACCCTCTGCCATTCCACACATGGTATGACTTGCACTTGTTTTTAATGTCTTTTCCTCGTTCACTTCCCTAACTATTCTGATAATCACAATTAGAATAAATAACCATCCTAACTGACAATTGCATCTCATGCTCTCCTTTTTAGTTTCTACCATAAGCACTATCATATATTTACCATATTTTTCCATCTTCTCATAGTGGTGTCTTGAAGCACCACTACCATCTTGAATCCCGTATACTTTCTTTTACTGGTACATACTGTCTTCATCATTAGCAATGATCTATAGAAAAATTTAAGAGAAAACAATATAAACACAATTGGAGAACCAACAGAATAGTATGTTCCACCTTTCTTATGTCCTCTTTTTGTTACCATCATCTTCTTCCTTGATACTCGATTTTGAGTAATGAGTATTAATTTAGATTTGATCCAGTTTGGGCTACTGCTTTAACAATGGTGTTAAAAAATTATAGTGTTTCCCAACAACCAATAAACTAAGCAGGAGTGACAATTGTTATATACCGAGGAGATTAATGAAGACTATGGAGTGGTGCTAAAAGAATCTCTAGGCTATGAACAATGATATTAATGGTGGAATAATGATGGCAGTCATGCAAAGATGAAGAAAGCCTTCTTGACAAGTTGGGCTTTCTGCATATATTCGTGTTCACACATAAAACACTTTCCTTTTAACTTTTTGATAACAAAATGAAGTTATATCTTTAGTTGGAAAGGGCTTTGGATTCAGATGGAAGAGATGAGTTTTTAGAGAAGGGTGATGAAGAGAAAGGGCTTTAGAGTCAAATGGAGGAGAAAACTGATGCAGAGGAAGGGCTTTGGACTCAGATGGAGGAGATGGGTCCATGGTTGTCTTCAGTCTTCTTTCTTTATAATTATTTGAATAAGGAATCTTAAAGTTGGTTTAAGGCTTCAAGGGGTTTGAGATAGGGTGACTCTGTGTCCCCCTATTCTTTTCTGGTTATTGATGTTTAATTACATTGCAAGATGTTATTGCATAGTGAGAAGGTTGGGTTGATGGCTAGTGGTTGGATGTGCGGATAGAGAGGAGATTAGAATATCCAACCTTCAAAACAATCTTTGATAATAAAGGCCTTTGATAATATCTATTCTCTTTCTTGTTAACAAATATTTTGGGTTTTTAATTACAAAATTATCTTTGACCATCTGTAGATTTTTTTCATTGGGCCTAGCCGAGGCGCCTGTGGATCTCTAGACTTAAAGTTAAATTGTCTAAATTTAGGTTTACTGATTTTAATTTAATCACCCAGTCTCTTGGTGCCTCTGTCTCTTTGGAAGTTATGCTATTTAGGAGCTGCCATAGTGTCATTAGTTGGTAATCCTTCTTCTAAATCTTTGGATTTGGTTGTTCGAATTGGGTACCTAGAAGTGAAAGGGAATGATCTCCTGGTGTGGAGAGAGTAGCTGAGAGATTAGGTGGATAGAAGACAGCGTTCTTTCATTAGGGAGCTAATCATGTTGATAAAGACTAGTCTTTTTAGCATTGCAATATATATTATGTCTCTCTTTAAGCTTCCTGTTCTAGTGACTACCTCTATTGAGAATATTATGAATTGGTTTCTCTGGGCAGCACTTGCGCTTCATTAGTTTTTTCTTAGTTCTCTATTTGTATTTCATTGGAGGACTCTTGGCCCTCCCTTTCTATATTTTCTCTTCTATCTAATAAAAACTTATTCTACCATCACAAAAATATCATAAATCGGAATGTGCCAAAAAGTACACCCATTCTCAAAATAAAAACAGTAAATGAAAGATTAAATGGAACTAATGGGGTTGACATGAATGTATGAAACAGAAATGCAATTAACTTAGGAGTTTAACATGAATTATGACTTGGTTCTTATGTAACAGTCCATCAGTCCCATCCTTTATTTATTAAGTTTTTAAAGATAAAAGGAAGTATTAGATAGAAGAGAGAGTAGAAAAAGGAAGGACAAAAGAGTTGCCCAAAAAAGCACAAATGGGATATTAAAGAAAAACTTATGAAGCATTACGATATTATATTAGCTTTTGTAATAATGACAGTCACAAAGTTAAGACTTGCAATTGGTATGCTAAGATGTTATATTTTTTAAATCATTTGTTCAAATTACACTTGTATGTTGTATTGTTGCATCACAATGGGGTGGAAAAAAAGCTATATAAAAAGTAATAATCTTCAAATGTATTATTATCATGGCTTAAATTATGTGCCAAAAACATGAAGAGGACATAATATTGGATGGAGGGAGAAAGTATGATATAGGATTAAATTAGGGTTTGTTAATGTAGTTTTCAGATTATTAGGCCTTTTAGGTGTCTATGTTATATTTGTAAATTTTTAACATTATTTTGGATTTTTGGTTGTATAGTGCAAGTTAATTTGGGTATTATAGCTCTACCCTAATAATGGCTCAGTTCTAGGTTTTCCTTTAGAGTTTTGCCTAATAAATGGCTTATAGAGTGTTGTTTTAGGTTTTCCTTTAGAGTGTTCCTTAAGATAGTGTTGGGTGAGACTATTCTTTATTCCTACCTATCTTATGTATGTACATACGTCTTAATTATAATTCAACAGAAAAATATCGTATTACCTATCCATGTATACACATACGTCTTAATCATAATTCGGCAGAACACTTTCGTAATACATAACAAGACTCGTGTTGTAATCCCTTTATTTTTCATATATCTGAGTATCATTAGTAAAGTTTCGTGCTTCTAACCTATGGGGCTTTCCTGTTCCTTGCAATGAAGAAGCAAGCTTTGTCTAACTGGCTAGTAAATCGCTCGCGAAGGTGCTGCAAACTAGCCCTTCTTCTCCATCTCACTTTCTATTTTATTACACACTCTTAACTTTCCCTGCGTCAAAACCACAAAAAAATGGAAAAAATAGAGAAGTGGTTGACTTCTGGTCTACTTGCATGCTTACATCTCATATATATGGGATCAAATTGTTTTCCTGATTTCTGAATACATTGCTTGACTGTCATGTTATCGAAACTCAAAATTATCCAATTCTATGTAGGGCTACTCCCTTCATATTTCATTACTTCCTCTTTGCCTCCTGTATTTTTATGCAACTAGGTATGATCGACGCGTATGCCACAAATTTTTACAATGCAATTCTAGTGTTTTACTTTTTAATTACCTTTTTCAGATCTGCAGACTTTTAACGATTCCCCAGAAGTGAATTCAAAAAGAGAAGTATCAGAATCACATTTATCTCCAATGTATGCCTATAGAACAGAGGAGAAGCAGTGTCTTCCAGAGTTTCAACCACAAAGTCCTTCCGTACACTCCTACTTGTTTGGGTCAGATTTCGTATCGGTTGATGATCTTGGCAAGGTCCTTGTTATGTCTGTACCACTACTTCCATTGAAAGAAGTTTTTCGTTCTAAATGTACAACTGCAAGCAGTGTTGACTTGCTAAACTGTTCGAAGCAAGATGCTTTTCACTTTGGGTCATCACTCGCAGAGTACAAAGAAGATCCTATGCAAGTAAAGTGTGTGAAAGCTACCGGGACAAGATTCAAAGGAGATGAGGATATGCTAAATGAATTTTCGGACTCTGACACCCAGCAAGAACTAACCCTAGTTGGGGATGAAAGAGTTCTGCCGACCCCAATTTCCAAAAGTAATTTTTCAGATGGAGAAACCAATGAGGCTCCTCAAGTCGTGGAAAAGAAAACACCATTGGTGTTGGCTGTTGACTCTTGCAATGACTTTAGTGAAGTTGAGCTTAGTCCTCGGTTAACTAACCTTCTTAAGAGCGGTGTTGTTCCAGAGTCTCCTACAGATGGCACAGGTTAGTAATTTAAAAAATATATATATATTCTGTTTTCTGCATGTCTGGTTCCTTACATGAGTAATATTCTTTACTGAAAAAGTTTCCGATTTTATAGGAACATCAGAAACTAAAAACAAGGGCGAGTTCATGGTTCAAGACCTTGATTCACCTTCCAAATTGCAAACTGAACTGATCTTTAATTCTTCAGTTCTAATAAAGAATGGTAAGGTTATCAAGGACAGTGATGCTAGTGGAAGAGATGTCCCAGCTTCATCTGTTAAAGATCAGATTCAAACATCTACAGTCAATGGAAACAATAGTTCCACAAGAACATATGCTGCTTTCCCGGTTGTGGAAGAAATAGGAAATCCACTGGAAAATCCATCACCCAATAGTTGCAGCAAAGACTGGCATTTTAATTCTGGAGGTAAATCAGAAAGTGTTAAACAAGAATGCAAGTTTAAAAGATTGCGGAAGTATGGAGATCTCCACAAACAACCTTCAAAAGAAATGGAGGAAAGTAGAGGTGCTCTAGTAGAACTGGCAAGATCTTCTATCTGCAGCAGTCCTGTCACACATAAGCGTGCCAGAGGTATATTAAGTTTGTGCTTCATGTGATTTTAGGTGTTTATAACAATGTTGTTGCGGATGGGTTGTTTGCCTTGTCAGATCCGGCATTACTAATTAATGTCATGTTTTGGACTTGTAAATTATCCTTTTTTTTTCTGGCTTAAACCAATTAAGAGTCAATTTTATTGTTTTGCATCACTCAGTATCATGTGTTGCATTCAGGTGAGAAGAAGATAGTTAAGGCTGCCAGAGTCTTCATTGAAGAGCAAGCCGAGTAAGTCCATGCTTAGACTAAATTTTGTGTAGTGACAAACTATTCTTGTTTGGACTGTTAACTTTTAAAAGGATTGGCAGATGAATTCTGCTCAACCAACAACTAGGCTGAGATGAGACATCCACTCTATGGATAATATATCTATTGCATTAAACATTGTAATAGATATTGATTTTCTCGTAATGCTGTGATTTAATATGCTCAGGGTTTCAGGAGAAGTTCCAGTATCTGAAGATGATGAGGATGAGCAGGACAATAATTCATATGATGATAGTTTCATAGATGACAGGATAAACCCTACAGCAGGAAGTACTCAAGCTGAAGCCAGTAGAAGTGATATGATGGCTGTTTACAGGTATTGTATGAGCATTAATTCCTATGTATAATGTTTTTGTATTTTTCATTTTTTTGGGTTTAATTTCTCTTGTTCGTTTCTTTCGGTCTTTTGCTTGTGTATGATTGGGGCTGAGGCAAGAGTCTCTGGTATTTACAGATGCCAAATTAGACATGGATGTTTTCGTACAACATTAGCATTATTTCTGTTGGAATTTACTATATTATAATCGGTACTATTATTAAATTAGAGTATTAGCTTTAATCTTGGCCACCAAGTTCAGTAGCTTGGTCATCACACAAACTTGGTGACCGAGTTTGTTTTATGCATATATAAAGGCTTGTACTAAGAAGCACAAATACTGATGTGGGGATACTGCAAGGCGTCATGGGAGATATGACAATTCGTCAAATCTTAAAATATGGGGATTTGGGTGCGGGGGAACTAGCAATCGACACATATTGTATTATTAAATGTGTATATATATATATATATATATATATATATATATATATATATGGGTAGTGATCTATAGCTTGCTATGGACACTATTCCAGTAAACTAATCTCCCACCGTCTAATGCGAAATCTAACTGGCAACATTAATGGAGATTAAAACCCTCCTGCTACTAAGAGTAGTGGTATGCAAAAAAATAGGATACCTGCCTCTACTCTTAGTAAAGGTATGGAGGAATGTCCTAAATACTACCCCCACTTTAGTTAGATTTAAATAGTTTCAATGTATTTATTTGTATAAATAATTTCTTAAGTAATAAAATTTAATATTGTCAATTATATTCAATGTATTTATTTGTATAGATAATTTCTTAAGTAATAAATTTAGCATTCTCAATTATTGTGACAATTTGATTATTTAAAATTTAAACTTCATATTGTAATACAATTTGATTTAATTACATTACAAATAAATATATTGAAGCTATTTAATCTAACTAAAGTGAGGGTATTTAGGACATTTCTCTATGCCTCTATTAAGAATAGAGGCAGGTATCCTATTTTTTTACCTGCCACTACTGTTAGTTGCGGAAGGGGTTTAATCTTCATTAATCTCTTACATTAGACGATGGGAGATGCGTTTGCTGGAACTGTGTCCATAACAACTATTTGCTATAAATCACTACCCATATATATATATATATATATATATATATATATAAACATTTGAAACAAAAAATAGATACTGCACGAAAAAACATCAAACAAACACTACAAGTTTCATGAATCTGTAAACATGAAGGCATAAACTATAGCAAAAAATAATCAGATATATAAATTCAAAACACATAAGTTGTAAAGTAGGAGAGAATCCCGAGAATCAGAGCATCTAATGCTGGGATTCGATAGTTTGTTGTGGAAAATGAAGAATCCCTTTTCTAGAGCTTTTATTTCTCTTCTTTGACAATACACAATACAACTTTTTCTTTCTTTCTATGATATTGACATGGTATCAAAACTGTAGAGTTGTTCTTGTTTGGCAATCAGCTTGCATCATCCGTCGGCATTCATGTCTACCAGTAAACATTAAACACAATATTATCTTGCTTCCTCCACATGCGACACATAATTGTGATCGAATATTTTCTTACCTTGGTCCAGATCTCAAAACTCCCTTCTGATCAAAGTTAATTCTAATATGGTTTAGCACAAACATAATTACAGTGTGGTCAACACTACTCGTGCTGCCATTGCAGTCAGCTCTACGCGTGCCACAGTACAGTAAAAAGAAATTTGATTTGAAACTACCTGTGTTCTATTTCACAAGGCTTATTATATATTTTGGATAAGGAAGTGTAATTATCCGAGACATCCTCAACAGTCATGGTTTGTTAATGTTCCTTTGCATAGTGAAAGAAGCAAGTTGGGCCCATGTGTTTTCTAAAATTAGGGAATTTAGTTTATTATCACATAATTTAGTCCCTCGTTGCAGCCAAGCACTTTACATCTGCAGTTGTAGTCAGCATTTTGCATCCACATTCAACACTTTGTGTCCGCCGTTGCAGTCTGCACTTTGCATAGAGTATTATTTTATAATTGTATGGATTAGTTTTTGTGACAAGGAAAGTTACTGATATAAGATTTTCTGCTTGGGGGGAGTGTCAAAAACTCAAAATATTGTTGTATTATATTAGATATTTTTATTAAATTAGATTATTAGCTCTAATCTTGGCCAGTTCAGCAGATGCTCATCACAAAAACCTGGTGCGAAAGTTTGTCTTAGGCCGATATAAAGGCTTGTATTTCTCCTCTTAAAATTTACAATACAACATTTTCTTCAATCAATGATATTAACATTTTCATCCTCACCCTGTTGTTTACCTTCTTTACTTAACCTTGAAGTCAAACTTGGTACTCCCTCCATCAAGGATGACTAAAGGTACTAATTTTTCTGTCCCCAAAAGGATGAGATAAAGTACATAAAGTGAAGAGTAACTAAGTCATTTAGTGGTGTCCATTAGTATAAAATAAATAAAAGTACTCATCACTTTATATAATCTTGTGAGGCTACTAAAGATAAATTTGGAATTTTTTACTCTCTTTCCTCTACTTTTACTTTTCTTAATATATGTAAATTGTACTTTGCTCATCCTTTTGGGGACGGAGGGAGTACATGTTTTCTCAGTGATTGGATATTATACTCACTATAAATAACTTCTAGTCTATGTCTGCTACATTTTAAGCTTCCTTGCTGGATATGCGAATTTGGAGATTGTCCAAGGTTCTACGTGTTTAATGAAAAAGAAAAATGAAGGATTTGGTTTGTTAAGCAATTAGGATTTGTTTGGACTAGGATATAAATCTATATATAGTTGATATTTAAACTAGTAGCCGTAGGAATAGCATGTACAACGGACTTGACGTTTGCTAGATGGCAATTGGCAGGGGATGGTTATTAGGTTTAAAGGAATAGAGGATGGATTTATCTTTGCAATGAGAATACTTGAGCCCGGACTGCTGTGTCTTGTGGTCTTATATTAGTACTTAACTACTTTCTCTTAGGACTTGAGAGTTGATGTTTGAGAAAACTATCTTCTTAGCAAATCAGATTCAAGCTGAATCCAAATAAAACTGGGAATAGTGAAGTGAATGAAGCCAAAGTATCTTCACACCATTACTATGATATAATAAAGAGAGAATTATTATTTTCTTAAGCTCGAGGCTGCAAGAATTGACTCCACAGAAAAATGTACTACAGAAAAAGGAGAAAACATCAAGTTTATGTATATTTATGCATGTATTTCTTGTTAATAGTTCCATTTTGATATAAGTACTGTTGCATTGCTTTATTCTGGCTATAGCTAATACAACATTTTATGACAGGCGTTCTTTACTAAGTCAATCACCATTGGAGAGAATGCCAAACTCTTTGACAGACTATAGTCCTGATTCTGTGGTTCGTATAACCCGAACAAATGAAAGTGCGAGCTCAGCAGGAACAACAAAACATTCTCTCCAAACACCGCAGATTGGTTTAGAATCTGACTCTACTGGTTTGAATTCTGCATGCTCTCAATTGAACCCCAAAAAGAATCCAGAGTCCATGCCATGCAAGAGTAATTGTACCCAAAGAAAGGATGAGAGCAACAACGAAAGTCGAAAAAGAAAGTTGAGTTTTTATCAAGCCAAAACTCTTCCTATACAGAACTTGGAACAGGAATTCTTGCTTCAGTCTGAAGCTGCAGGAAAAGCCTTGCCTCTGCATGATCAGATTGAGAAAAGTGAACCAATCAGGGATGAGTTTGACGATGATCAGTTCTATGAAGGTATTGATCTTGATGCAGTAGAGGAACAAGCTACCAAATATCTCAAATACAAATCTGAGCAGCCAGTGCAGAATCAAACGACGATTCCTAAACCCCAAAATCCCGCTGTTCTGGATTCTCCTACATTTGATCTTGGCTTCTGATTATCTGCAGGTAGAATGGTTCTGAATGGTGCTCAGTGCTCAGCACAAGTGCCTTTGCAGGAATACTTGCCTCGATGGTGGTGTTCCTTTGCCGTCAAGATCTCAGGTTGGCTGTAAATAGTTACTCCCTCCGTCCCATAAAAGATGACTCAAAGTACCAAAAAAATTGTCCTATATAAAAGATGGATCAAGTACACTAGAATGCTATACAAAAAGTACTTTGTCCTCGAAAGTACTTAGGTGGGGTCCACTAATTTAAAGAAAGAAAAAGATTTTGTAAATTTCTTGGAACCTATTCAATGCTCTCTATGAAATTTCTTACTTTGTAAAACTGAAAAGTGTATTTTTCAATTTTTTTGGGGCGGATGGAGTATTTCCTACAATTGGTTCCTTTGATAGTAAATTATTGGTAGAAGCACTGTCATAGATGTATTTATTATATGCTGATAGTGGAAACTTTACCTAAATGAAATGCAAATAAATATATTGTTATGGATGGTCTTTCCAATTTATTTGTAAAAATGTTAATACCTGAAAGGCCTGGTTTCAAGTAATAGAGATGTTTGCACTGTTTTAAGAGTTGTGATGTTCTTCACCCTTACTGTATAGCTGCTTGTAGATCCATCGGATTTATGTATTTAAACATGCATACTCAGATGCATGTTAGTGGTTGAATATATGTTTTGCTTGTGATGCCTGTGTTATCTGTAATATATAGTATTATTTAATATATATAAATATAATAAAACATAACAGAATTTTATATGTATATAACACAAAAAATATTAATAAATAAATTCGAGTCCTTTGAATTCACAAAGTCTCCTTAAAGCAATTTTATTCTCTCACAGGTGCTAAGGATTAATTGAATAATTGCTTTCTAAGATAAAACGGATTTCCAGTTCTTAATTAGAAACACTTCAAAATTAAAAACAATTTGAACCAAATTATATGTTATGTACTAAACTTACATGAACATGAATAATAATAATGATGACGCATGCAAAAAATAAACTGAAAAGGAAGAAAATTCTTACTTTTGTTTGTCTGTCAAAAAGTAAATTAGAAGCACTATGTTGTCTGTCAAAAGTATGCCTATGTTGTATGTCAAAAGTATGCCTATGTTGTCTGTCAAAAGTGCACACTGCACTATGTTGTTTTTTGTCTGTCAAAATTTGGCAGAAAAACAGTGTATAGAACGAGAAAAAATAAGAACAGGAACAGGAAGGAAAAACAAGACTCTTTCTTTAATGCGTGCCCATATTCGTTAATTTATAGAATAATTACACGGTTTATTATCGTTGGCTGGTGCACAAACCGTTAGTATTGATAATAAATTTTGTTCAAAAAATAAATATATATCAAGACCCGAACCGAACCTGATCCGGCCCGGCTCGTCAATTTTCTCATTCAATTCTTAATGGATTTGAACACATAAATATATATTTTATTAAACCTATTTCCAACAATCCCCCACATGAATGTAAAATTGGCTTTACAATATGTAAAATATGTTATGAATATGCAGACACTAGTTCGAGTACATGAGAAAAGATATTTCATCGGGTTTAAGAGCTTTAGTGGCTTTGAACTTGCCCTCTAGTAAAATCTATCGGATTTACTTAGCTAATCAAGAGACTTGATGTCTTTGAACTGTTAGCTTTTCGTGTAAACCAAGACAATAGAATTCACAAAATATCTCTTCAGACATAATTGGTTCTCACGTTTGTGTTCATTTTGGCCTTGAAACACCTCTTGGTTCCGTAAGTATATTAGAGAATTCAGCCTTCAAAATTCTCACAGAAGTGGCCCCCTTCTTACTCACGAAGGTGATTTCTATCAAGAGTATCCTGCAATACCCCACTTGAACATATTACAAGATATAAAAATCATTAAAAGCGTATCTTATCCTGATTCTCGCGACAGATGTGCACTGTCTCATTTTAGGAATGGCTAGGAGTAAATATCTCCTCAGTGCTTTACTGAGTACTACATAGTTCGGTTTTCCCATTGAACCTAGATCTTGGGATCTCCAGTCAGCTAGGTTGGGTTGCCACTATAATGACTCTTATTTAAACAGTAGGCTTTAAACCCATTCCCTTCGATGATTTTTCCACTTACTCTCTTGTTAAACCTTTCGTAAGCGGATCCGCAATATTATCTTTTGACTTTACATAGTCAATTGAGATAATTCCATTTGAGAGCAATTGTTTAATCAGATTATGTCTTCGTCAGATATATGCGTTACTTATCAAGAGATATAAATGACTTCTGTGCTCTTCCAATCACCGATTGGTTATCACAGTGTATACATATAGCTGGTACAAGTTTTGACCAATTTGGAATATCCTCTAAGAAATTATGAAGCCACTCCGCTTCTTCTCCAGCTTTGTCTAAAGCAATGAATTCTGATTCCATTGTTGACCTTGCAATACATGTTTGTTTTGAGGATTTCCAAGATACCGATGCACCTCCAAGGGTAAAGACATATCCACTTGTAGATTTCGAGTCTTTATTGTCAGATATCCAATTAGCATCACTATATCCTTCCAATACTGCTGGATATCTTGTATAGTGCAGTCCATATTTTTGAGTATATTTTAAATATCCTAAAACTCTCAAAATTGCTTTCCAGTGATTTTTTCCTGGATTACTCGTATATCTACTTAGCTTACTTACCGAATAAGCTATATCTGGTCTAGGACTGTTCATGACATACATTAAACTGCCTATTATACGAGAATATTCTAATTGAGATATGTTATCACCTTCATTTTTAGCTAGATGAAGATTTATATCAACTGGGTCTTATTTAGAATTATATTATACTTGTTAAACTTTTCAAGTATTTTTTCAATGTAATGAGTTTAAGATAATATAATTCCATCAGATGTTCTAGAAATCTTGATTCCTAATATTATATCTGCAACCCCCAAGTCTTTCATGTCAAACCTGTTTGACAACATACGTTTAGTAGAGTTGATAACTTCATTGTTGCTACCCATGATTAACATATCATCCACATAAAGACAAACAATGACATATTCTTCTTGAGTGCTTTTGACATAAACACATTTGTCACACTCATTGATTTTAAATCCATTTGATAACATAACATTATCAAATTTTTCATGCCATTGTTTTGGTGCTTGTTTTAATCCATACAAGGATTTAACAAGTTTGCATACTTTCCTCTCTTGTCCAGGAGCTATGAAACCTTTAGGTTGTTCCATATATATTTCTTCATCTAATTCACCATTTAAGAATGCAGTCTTTACATCCATTTGATGTATTTTAAGTCTATTTAAAGATGCTATTGCTATTAGCATCCGAATAGATGTAATTCTTGTAACAGGTGAATAAGTGTCGAAATAATCCAATCCTTCCTTTTGTCTATAGCCTTTAACAACAAGCCTTGCTTTATATTTATCAATTGAGCCATCAACTTTCATCTTCTTTTTGAAGATCCATTTATATCCTAAGGGTTTTGAACCAGGTGGAAGGTCCACCAGTTCCCATGTATGATTTTGCATAATGGACTCAATTTCGCTATTTATTGCTTCTTTCCAATGAGAAGCATCCGGAGAGGATATTGCTTCCTTTCAGACGTTCGAGGATCGCTTTTCAACAAAATGTTAGAAAATTCGGGACCAAAAGACGTTGAAGTCCTTGCCTTTTTTTGCTCTAGGTTCATCCAATATGCACTCTTTGTCTATATTTTCGTGATTATTACTAGTAGTATCCAAAGGTCTTTTGTTTGAATTTGAATCTTCATTTCCATTATATGGAAAAATATTCTCAAAGAATGATGCATCTCTTGATTAAATAAATGTATTAACATGAATATCATTAATTTCGATTTATGAACAAGAAAGCGATAAAGACTTGCTTGTTATTTGCATAACCAATGAAAACACAAATCAATTATTTTTGGTCCTATCTTAACCTTTTAAGTTTAGGAACCATCACTTTTATAGACACCCCCACACTCTTAAGTATTTATAGCAAGGTCTATGACCTTTCCATAATTCATAAGGTGTTTTATGAGTTTTTTTATGAGGCACTTTATTAAGAATATAATTGGCGTAAAGCAAAGCTTCCCCCACAAATTTCGGGGTGCTCTAGAACTGCTTTAACATAGCATTCAACATTTCTTTCAATGTTCTTGGTTCTTGCTCAAAGAATACCGTTAGATTGAGGTGAATAAGGAGCGATGAGTTTGGTGAATAATACCATGAAGAGAAAAAATCTCTTCAAATGGTGATTCATATTCACCACCTCTATCGCTTCTTATTGCTTTAATCTTTTTGCTAAATTGATTTTCAACTTCATTTTTACAAAGTTGAAACTTTTCTACAGCCTCATCTTTGCTTCTTAGCAAATATACATAACAATATCTTGTGCAATCATCAATAAAGGTTATGAAATATTTTTTTTTCACCTCTAGTTTGCACAAACTTTAAGTCACATATATCAGTGTGAATTAAATCTAGAGGTTCAGTTTTTCTTTCAACAGAATGAAAGGGTAATCTTGTCATTTTTGATTCCACACAAATTTCACATTTATGTTTTTGATTAATATCAAATTTAGGCAAGAATTCTAAATTAATTAATCTCATGAAAGTATTATAATTAATATGTCCTAATCTAGCATGCCATATATTTGAAGATTCCAACAAGTAAGTTAAAAAAATAATTTTATTATTATCAATAGACTTTGGTACAACAAATATAACATTCATCTTAAAGAGCCCATCATTCATGTAGCCCTTTCCTACAAACATATCATTTTTAGTAAGTACAAATTTATCGTATACCACGCAGACCAACTTGAAGCCATTTTTGCTAAGTAGTGACCCGTAAACTATATTTTTGCGAATATCCGGGCACACATGAAGCACTTCGCTCAAAGTCGGCTTCTTTGCTGGATGTCATTTTCAAAGACAATCTTTCCACGCCCTTCAACCTTTGAACTTGAGGAATTTCCCATGAATAATTGATCATCATTTTCTACTGGTTTGTATGTAGAAAACATCCATTTGTTGGAACAAATGTGGCGAGTAGCCCCAGT
The DNA here is from genome assembly GCA_020205605.1 of Panax ginseng. Taxonomy (NCBI): domain Eukaryota; kingdom Viridiplantae; phylum Streptophyta; class Magnoliopsida; order Apiales; family Araliaceae; genus Panax; species Panax ginseng. The sequence continues at coordinate 130,793,796 of CM035145.1, read as the reverse complement.
GTCCACATACCATTCTTTGGGGTTTCCTACCAAATTGCATTCAGATACAACCGCAGAAAAGATTAATGTCCAAACATTTTCGAAAGCTTTTCCAGTTCTATCACATTTGCTTGAGGCTTCGTTTTTTCTTGAACCTCTTTGCTTTTCGACATTTATTTGATTTATGTCCTGGAATGCCACAAAGTTGAAGCATTTGCCTTTGAATTTCTTCTTGGCCTTGAAAGCATCTTTGCCTTCACGCCTTCCTTTTGTTGTTGTTTGGCCTTTGTTCTACCACATTTGCCTTTGCTTCAATGAAGTTTCTTCCACTCTTCTTCTCGATATACTCGATTGTCCTCTTCAATCCTAAGTCGCATTTATCAATTCTTCAAGATTCATCTCCTTGCGTTTATGCTTTAGATAATTCTTGAAATCTTTCCATGATGGTGGAAGTTTTTCAATCATTGTTTAACTTGAATGAGTCACTTAATGACATTCCTTCGAATGAATGTCATGTAGAATTACTTGTAATTCTTGAACCTGAGTGATAACTGCTTTGGAATCTATCATTTTATAATCAAGAAATCTAACGACTATGAATTTTTCATGCCAGCATCTTCAGTTTTATATTTCTTATCTAAAGATTCCCAAAGTTCTTTTGCAGTTTGAATAGTACAATATACATTACATAATGTATTATCTAAACCATTCATTACGTAATTTTTGCAAAGGAAATCTGCATGTTTCCATGCATTAACTGCAACCACCTTTTCCTTGTCAGTTTCTCCTTCAACAAGAGTAGGACAATCCTCTTGTAGAAACCTTCCCAAGTTCAGTGTTGTGAGATAGAAGAGCATCTTTTGTTGCCAACGCTTGAAATCAGTTCCATTGAACCTTTCAGGCTTTTCTCCATGAGACATACTCACGGCAAGAATAGTACTAGTAGATGTCATTTCTGTTATACAAAGAAGACAATAGTCAATAAACATAAACAAATTTCTGTTTGTACCAGATGTAACAAATTTTGTTTACAAATTTATTTTTGCAGAATATTCTATATATTAACACAATAATATATATTAACATGCAATCAAAATAAACTGTTATATGAATATGAAAACAATAACAGAACATTAATCATGTAATTAATTTGCATGGAACAGATTGTAATTGTGAGACCCCAGATTTTATGAATAAAGATTTAATTTTCTTGAAATAAAATTTTTAAATATTATGGTGTGGATTTGATATAATGTTATAGTTGTGGATAATATTTATAAATTTTGCAAAGTACGCAAGTTGTTATATAATATTCGATTGGTCGGGAAATATTCTTTTTATCGGGGAATATCCGTATGACGACGGTACAATCATCGGTGGATCCTATTAACGGAATTATTGTTTGATTGAGAAAACGACAAAAATACTTTTTATGAAAATAACTATGGAAGTTTTACCGTTAACTGTTGAAACAACCTCGTGTTAAAAGTACAGAATACTACTCGTGGTTGTATAAGAAGCACACGATATTGATTATTGATGCTTACGTGAGAAGTCACTCGCTTATACTCAATTATTGCATACAAGAATTGTTTGCATCATATCTCTCATATTATTGATTTAATTATTGTCACAAAGATTATCATCGCATAATATTTATTATTATTAAATCAATAATTGAGACGACAAAGTTATTCATATTATTATTTGCAATATTGACAATGTCTAGAAGTTCTCGTCAAGGAGAGGTTTGGTCACCTAATCATAGCGCTACCAATAAGGAGAAATCTTTATCTGGAAAGCCCTCTTTCTCGGGAACGACACGGTTATTAAATATTTTGAGTTATAATATTAATGATGAATAAGTTGTGTTGATTAAAGATGAAATTGATTGTTCCATTGTATTGGGATTATTAGTGTTAGTAGAAATTGACATTTATTTCGATGATAATTGATGTCTGGAGGTTATATTGTTCACTCGGGTATTCAGAGCACTTTTCGTGTCGGAGTACTATTCACGAGTTACTATTCATGAGTTATTATTCACGGGGTACTATTGATTCACATTATTTACTATTAGGGGTGGTGGTGCAAGATTAATAATACTTGCATGACTAAGTTAAAAATAGAGGTATAGTTGAAGGTACTATACTGTAATTAATTTTTTCACATGATTATACTATTTATTCACATGATTGTACTATTGATTCACATGATTTACTATTAGGGGAGTTGGTATAAGATTGATAATACTTGCAGGACTAAATTAAAAATGAAAGAAAAGTGGGAGGTATTGTACTGTAATTTTTTGAGTCCCAAAACGTGCAATTATCGAAACTATATTTTCCTATAAATAGAAGCTCATTCTTCCTTCATTTCTCACCAATTCACTAAAGCTTTAGAGCAATTATTGTAGAGAGAAATTATAGAGAGAAAGAAGAAAAATATTATGCTACTTCACTACTCATATATCCAGTACTCTTCTTCTTCGTAGTAGGAATATTATTTGTTGTACCCGTAAGGGGTATTATTTCTTTTGTATTCATGAAGAGAACTTCTGTTATTCCATTCTTTATTATTCTGCTGGAATAACCAGTATACGCGGACTACCCTATACTTGGTGACATTATTCTATTATTCCATCTTTATTATTATTCTGTTGGAATATCCTCGTCTGGCGTTTTACTGGCGGACCGGTTTAAATCTTTATTATTATTCGGTTGGAACATCCTGCATGCAAGCGTTTACGCTTTGACTGGTTCCATTATTTATCATTCTGTTGGAATATCCTCGTCATGCATGCGTTACTACGGGACTGGTTTAAAATCTTTATTATTCTGTTGGAATATCTTATCTCATGCGTTCTCACCGGACCGATTCCGCCTTTTTATTATTACATTTGGAATATCTTGTTTGGACGCTTTTACTGTGGGACCGATTCCGCCTTTATTATTCTCATTGGAATATCCCACTGCATGCGTTTCTTTGGGACTGATTCCGTTATTTATTATTCTGTTGGAATAACTCTGCCTGCGCGCGATTTATCGCATGCATGGTGATTTCTTTTGTTATTCCATTCTTTATTATACTCAGTTGGTTAAAGTTTTGACTTCTATAATCCATGAAATTAGTGGAATATCCTTGATATTTGCGCTTCATCCAGTATCTTTTCATGGAAATATTCTTCTGGGTATTCTTGAATTTTACTCCACAAAGAAATATCATGTTGACAATTTAGACGTTATTGGTTCCTGGACAAATTAATTCTTGAACTTGTTTTATTGAATTCTTATATCATTGTCACCATCCTCATGTTTATATTTTGTTGAAAGTTATATGTGGCCTGTAGTGCATAGATGGACTTGGTATGATTATGACCAAAGATTATTCGGTGTAATCATGACCGTAATGTTACAAATGATGTGGTAAAAGTCCTCATTGGCCCGTAGTGCATTGATGGATGAGATTGTTGGCATGATCATGACCATTAATGAATACACGAATGTCCTTGGCCCGTAGTGCATGGATAATTTGTGGTCGTGATACTAAAGAATATCCTTGGCCGTAGTGCAGGGGTGATTCGATGATGTGGATTATTTATTAAGCTGAGTCCCAACGATAAAAGTGATGAAAAACCTTTTAAATCATAGAAGATAGTAGATTTTATTCTCTACTTGACTCTTCTAATGGATTGCTTATTCCGCTACAGTTTTTGATCTAAAACTTGTTGTCTATTATATTCTATCAGTTGTTATACTGTTGAAGGCTATTGATAATTTATTCTGCATTATAATATTTCTTACTGGGCTAGTTGAGCTCACCCTTTTCTTTTACTGTTCTCTTCAAGAAATGAGAATGTAGCTGGGACTAGTCGGGGAACAGAGTGATGGTCCTAGATGTTTGCATTAGTAGTCCTCACTATTATATGAAATAGTGTGATAATAATTGTAATGAGGTCTCCTTTTGAGTTTGTATACTCTCTAGTAGACAATATTTGTATTCAAACTCACAGTTTATGTTTTGTCGTATTGTACACGACAGTTGTATTATTAAGTTGTATTTGAATTATGTACAATGTATCTGGCGTCTCAAGATGGGTGATGTATACCGATTTTGGGGGCGTCACAGTTGGTATCAAAGCTTAGGGATATGATCCATATCAAATTCAGGTTGACCGCTCTGTACAGGGTAATTCAAAACTCGATGTTGGGTTCTCCCAATTGCTTTCCAAAAAGAGAAATTTATATCATCTATTTTAGCCTTCTTAGATCGGACATCTCTTTCCACAATATCCACGTGTCGTGTGGCTTTTACCCATGCATCACTCATTCTTACTCGTTCAGTTTTTTCTTCTTTCAACTCAGATTCCATCTTTATCATCTTACACTGCCAAAGAATGCATCTGTTCAAGCATCACATATCGGGTAACACAAGCTTGAATTGTTGCATCCTTTTGCTCCATGACCGCCTGTCGTTCTTCAGCTTGCTCTTCTAACTCATGAATACGATTTTGAAATTCTACATTTTGATCATATAATACCTCTAATAAACTCTCCTCAGGTACCTCTTCTTCCTCTTCTTCCTCTTCTTCCTCACTCTCACCGTTACCTCTCATGACTATCTCTAAAAATTGCAACTATCAATTCTTCACTCACCACATGGATATCTCTAATTCCTTCTTTGTGCGACATCACATTATCATGGTTAGTGATTAGAGGTATCCCCACGATCCTCATTCACTCCATTGTTAGCATTCTCGGTTGCCATTCTCAAATCGCCCATAAAACAAGGGTTAATTAAGCAAATTAACATATCACATAATATCCAGATATTATGACCAGGCAACAATTAAGCTTAGGTAGGACACCTAAGCGAAGGATTTACTCATCTCTCCCCTCCTATTTCTAATCCCGATCTCCGCCAGAGATCATATCCCTAAGCTCTGATACCAAATGTAACGCCCCCAAAATAGGTCCATTCCATCCAACCCATTCTGAGTCGTCAAATACATGGTACAGAAACAACTACAACTTTATTAATACAATTGTCGTGCAAAATACGACAACACGTAAACTGTGAGTTTAAATACAAATATAGACCAACTGTAGCACGTCACAATGACACCTTACATAAAGGTATAGTCAAAAACTGTTTTAAAAATTAGAATCTTTGGGAAGTGCTCAAGGAAACCTTCGTACATGGGAGGCCATGCTTTTAGGTTATGGTAGATACCATATGGCCACAGAATTATCATTGGATGACCCAATAGACCCCAAAAAAAAAGAGAAGATTACTATCATATTCTTTCCAATGATGAGTCTTCTCTTGACATATCATTATCTCCACTGTCTCTAATTGGGAATTAAACTCCAAACAAACACCAAGATTATATAGGTAGTGCTTGTAAATATACTCAGCAAGTGGATGAGCACAACCCTGTCTTATGATGACACGAGGTTGTATGTCATTAGACATCTTGTATGATAGTGGCAAAACACCCTTCCAAGTTAAATTCACCTCACCTCAACATCTATGTACCACCGCTCAATTCCCCTTTATTCCCTCGCTTGTCCCAAATTACACTTTTATTACACGAAAGGAATTGTGAAGCAAAAGGGTGAGCACAACTAGCTTCGAAGAAAGAATATCATGACTAAAGATAAATAAATTATCAATAGCCTTCAACAGTAATAAATCAGAGATTTAGAACATATGGTAGATGATAAAATTTTTCAACCATAGTTGCAGCGGAATGAGCAATCCATTAGAAGAGTTAAATAGACTATAAAGTCTATTATCTTCTCTACGTTAAAAGTCCACCAACAATGTTTTATCCCTATAACATCAATCAACAATTCCTGTCCACAATCACATGTATAACTCATAATCGTAATTGTAGTTCTAAATTCCTTTTCTCATCCAGGACAAAGATAATTTTCATCACCTGAAACATCAAAGATTATGGTTATACCAAATCATAGTTTATGTTCATAATCCTACTAATAAATTCATCTTTGCACTACAGGCCAAAGATATTTATCAACAAGTCATCTTTGCACTACAGGCCAAAGATATTTATCAACAAGTCATCTTTGCATTACAGGCCAAAGATATTTATCAGTTGGTCATGTTCATCTAAACACTTGTTCATCTTTGCACTACGGGCCAAAGATATTCATCAGAAATCATTTATCTTTGCACTACAGGCCAAAGATATTCAGTTAAATCATCATTTAGGACTGAGGATGATGAAAAATATTTTAAAGAAAACGAATCCAGTGAAACAAAAGAACAAATATTAAGGATTCGTACTTTAAACAATTCCTGTTCAAAAATACTTCATAAATAACCAGAGTGGAGTAAAATTCAAGAATGGAGACCAAAACATAGATACAATCAAAGATAGTATCCAGAATAGATATTTTGGACAAAAAGAAAAAATTTCATTTTTTCGGTGAATAGTGTCGTATTCGTGAATAGTGCCGTATACATGAATAGTAACTCCGACACCAAAAGATAGAAATTTCACAAAAAACATCATCACGTTTCGTGAATAGTACTCGTGAATAGTAACTCGTGAATAGTAACTCCGACATAAAAAAGTTCCAAATTTGATAAGAATTTCCAACCAACATTCTGACATAATGATATTGAAGAAATAATATCATTTTAGAAAAAAATAACCTCCCTTACCTTAAAAAGAATAGTACTTCTGACTGGAATACTAGATATAGTGCTAAAAGAACTTGCACCGTATAGCAATACTCGAAGTACTAAAATACTCACAAAAATACGCTCAATATATCGAGAGAGAAAGAGAGAGAAAACTTCAGTTTCTAGTGTGATTTTCAATTCTAACCTAAGCACCCTATTTATAGAAAAATGCTTAGAACACCAAAGCAAAAAATTTAATAAAATATTAATATATATATTAAAATTTCTACGCCAACCTTCCTTGATCTAAATTCAGCAATAGACATCCCATGCAAGACCCACAATAAATGACAAAAACATTTTTTATAGTAAAAATAATTAAAACTTCCAAAAATCAATTATTTTGGAACTTTGGAACTTCAATAATTCATAATAAATAACCCTTTTATCAAAAAATTTGAATCTCGCTGCTTTTTATAGAAAATTCAATTCTCTACAACTTTACAGAAGAAAGTTTTTCCAAATTCCAAATGTAAATTGACCAAAAATCCATATACTGGACGATTTTACGGTGCTATAATCAAATTTCGATCAAGAAATGGGCCCACGAGACATGTTTAACATGTTTTAAACAACTTTGCAATAAAATACTCTTCCTCCTCATATACTATATATCTCACATTCATTGTAAAAATATCATCGTTATTATATTATAATAATATAATAAAATATTATTTTATCAAAAAAGATAAAATATCAATTTTTAACAATTGTCACTTTAAAAATTTTCTCCATCTATAACCACATAAAATCAATATTTTCCTCATCATATAAATCAATAATTAATTATTCACAAATAATATTACAGAATCACAGTACTGACAACCAGGCCGTTCCCAGGAAAGAGGGGGCTTTCCAATAAGAATTTCTCCTTATTGGCGCGCAATTAGGTGACCAAACCTCTCCTTAGATAGAACTTTCTAGACATTGCCAATAATGTTATCTAATAATATTATTCAGATAATATGAATTATTGCTTTCGATAATGAAAAAATCGTGTAGTGACAATTTATTAAAACAACGGTAATATAAAATATCAACGCAAAAATTATTGAATCAATAAAATCTTGAGCAATAATTCTTGTAACAATTATTGAGTAGTGCCTTCTTACGTAGAATCAATAATTGGTGCAATACTGTGCCTTCTTGTATAACAACGGGTATTCCAACAATGTTAACGGTAACAACTACGCCGTTATTTATAAAAACTCATACTTGTCGTTTTCTTCATCCAATCGCTTTCCGTTATGGGGCCCACAAAAGGCTGCGCCGTCTTACGAATATTTCCCGACAGAAAGAATATTCCACGACCAAACGAATATTCCTCGACAACAATGAATATTCTTATAACCACTTGTGTATTTTGAAAAAAATTCATATATCACCCTTAACTTTAACCTTTTATCAATTTAACCATTTACTGAATTATAATTATAAGAAAATTTGAATACTTTTATTTCATAAAATTTGGGGTCTTACAATCTCCCCTCCTTATAAAATTTCGTCCCCGAAATTTACGTACCTGGTATTTCGAAAAGTTGAAAATACCTTGCTTTCATTTCAGATTCTATCTCCCGGGTCATCATGATTTCTCCATTGCTCATCTCCCGTGATAACTTCATTTGGGATCCTCACTTGTTGGGAAGTCATGACAACCGTTATCCCTCGAACTACTCGGCTTTGACTTGTCTGTGGCAGCATTTGGCATCATCACTACCGTTGGAACATACTTTTCTATAGGGCATATTCCTCCCTCAACAGCCTCTTCGTACTCTTGATTCATGATCTGAATCATCAATCTTCGTTCCATATCAAATTCAGATTGACCGCTCTGTACAGGGTAATTCAAAACTCGATGTTGGGTTCTCCCAATTACTTTCCAAAAAGAGAAATTCATATCATCTATTTTAGCCTTCTTAGATCGGACATCTCTTTCCACAATATCCACGTGTCGTGTGGCTTTTACCTATGCATCACTCATTCTTACTGCGTTCGGTTTTTTCTTCTTTCATTTCGATTCCATCTTTATCATCTTACACTCGCCAAAGAATGCTTCATTCAAGCATCACATATCGGGTAACACTGGCTTGAATTGTTGCATCCTTTTCTCCACGACTTTTGTCGTTCTTCAACTTTCGCTTCTTCTAACTCATGAATACGATTTTGAAATTCTACATTTTGATCATATAATACCTCTAATAAACTCTCCTCAGGTACCTCTTCTTCCTCACTCTCAGCTGTTACCTCTGCGACTATCTCTCAATGTAACTATCAATTCTTCACTCACCACATGGATATCTCTAATTCCTTCTTCGTCTGACATCACATTATCATGGTTAGTGATTAGAGGTATCCCCACAGTCTCATTCATTCCATTGTTAGCATTCTCAGCTGCCATTCTCAAATACTGCCATAAAACAAGGGTTAATTAAACAAATTAACATATCACATAATATCCGTATATTATGACCGACCAACAATTAAGCTTAGGTAGGACACACTAGCGAAGAATTTACTCATCTCTCCCCTCCTAGTTCTAATCCCGATCTCTGCCAGAGATCATATCCCTAAGCTCTAATACCAAATGTAACGCCTCCAAAATAGGTCTATTCCATCCAACCCATTCTGAGTCGTTAAATACATGGTACAGAAACAACTACAACTTTATTAATACAATCGTCGTGCAAAATACGACAACACATAAACTGTGAGTTTAAATACAAATATAGACCAACTGTAGCACGTCACAATGACACCTTACATAAAGGTATAGTCAAAAACTGTTTTAGAAATTAGAATCTTTGGGAAGTGCTCAAGAAACCTTCGTACATGGGAGGCCATGCTTTTAGGTTATAGTAGATATCATATGGCCACGAATTATCCTTGGTTGACCTAATAGACCCCAAAGAAAAAGCGAGAAGATTACTATCATATTCTTCCCAATGATGAGTCTTCTCTTGACATATCATTATCTCCACTTTGTCTCTAATTGGGAATTAAACTCCAAACAAACACCAAGATTATATAGGTAGTGCTTGTAAATATACTCACAAGTGGATGAAACACAACCCCGTCTTATGATGACACGAGGTTGTATGTCATTAGACATCTTGTATGATAGTGGCAAAACACCCTTCCAAGTTAAATTCACCTCACCCTCAACATCTATAGACCACCGCTTCTATTCCCCTCGTTATTCCCATTGTCCACTACACTTTTATTACCTAAAAGGAATTGTGAAGAAAAAGGGTGAGCACAACTAGCTTCAAGAAAGAATATCATGACTAAAGATAAATAAATTATCAATAGCCTTCAACAAAGAATAAATTAGAGATTTAGAACATATGGTAGATGATAAAATTTTTCAACCATAGTTGCAATGAATGAAGCGATCCATTAGAAGAGTCAAATAGACTATAAAGTCTATTATCTTCTACTATGTTAAAAGTCCACCAACAATGTTTTATCCTGTAACATCAATCAACAATTCACATCCACAATCACATGTATAACTCATAATCGTAATTGTAGTTCTAAATTCCTTTTCTCATCCAGACAAAGATAATTTTCATCACACGAAGCATCAAAGATTATGGTTATACCAAATCACGCTTTATGTTCATAATCCTACTAATAAATTCATCTTTTCACTACTACCAAAGATATTCATCAACAAGTCATCTTTGCACTACAGCCAAAGATATTCATCAACAAGTCATCTTTGCACTACTGAGCCAAAGATATTTATCGATTAGTCATGTTCATCTAAACACTGCTCATCTTTGCACTACGGGCCAAAGATATTCATCAGAAATTATTTATCTTTGCACTACAGGCCAAAGATATTCAGTTATATCATCATTTAAGACTGAGGATGATGAAAAATATTTTAAAGAAAACGAATCCAGTGAAACAAAAGAACAAATATTAAGGATTCGTACTTTAAACAATTTCCGTTCAAAAATACTTCATAAATAACCAGAGTGGAGTAAAATTCAAGAATGAAGACCAAAACATAGATCCAATCAAAGATAGTATCCGAATAGATATTTTGGACAAAAAGAAGAAATTTCATTTTTTCTAAATAGTGTCGATTCGTGAATAGTCTTGATATCGTGAATAGTAACTCAGACACCAAAAGATAGAAATTTCACAAAAACATCATCACATTTAAATGAATAGTACTCGTGAATAGTAACTCATGAATAAGAACTCGTGAATAAGTAACCCGATATGAAAAAGTTCCAAATTTGATAAAAATTTTCAACCAACATTCTCGCATAATGATATTGAAGAAATAATATCATTTTAGAAAAAATAACCTCCTTACGTTAGAAAGAATAAGTATTTCCATTTGGAATACTGGATATAGTCTTAAAAGAACTTTTGACCGTATAAAGCAATACTCAAGTACTAAAATACTCACAAAAAATACGCTCAATATATCGAGAGAAAAGAAAGAGAAAACTTGGGTTTACGATGTGATTTTCAATTCTAACCTAAGCACCTATTTATAGGAAAATGCTTAGAACACCAAAGCAAAAAATTTAATAAAATATTAATATATATATATATATATATATATATATTAAAATTTCTACGTCAACCTTCTTTGATCTGAATTCAGCAATAGACATCACATGCAAGACCCACAATAAATGACAAAAACATTTTTTATATTAAAAATAATTAAAACTTCCAAAAATCAATTATTTCGGAACTTCAGAATTTCAATAATTCATAATAAATAGGCCTTTAATCAAAAAATTCGAATCTCGCGACTTTTTATAGGAAATTCAATTCTCTACAACTTTGCAGAAGAAAATTTTTCCAAATTCCAAACAGAAATTGACCGAAATCCCCATACGATTTTACAGGCTATAATCAAATTTCAGTCAAGAAATGGGCCCACAGACATGTTTAACATGTTTTAAACAACTTTTGCAACAAAAATACTCTTCCTCCTCATATACTCATATATCCCACATTCATTGTAAAAATATCATCGTTATTATATTATAATAATATAATAGAATATTATTTTATCAGAAAAGATAAAATATCAATTTTTTAACAATTGTCACTTTAAAAATTTTCTCCATCTTTAACCACATAAAATCAATATTTTCCTCATCATATAAATTAATAATTAATTATTCACAAATAATATTACAGAATCACAATAATGACAACCAGGCAGTTCCCAGGAAAGAGGGCTTTCTATAAGAATTTTTCTCTTCTTGGCGCGCGATTAGGTGACCAAACCTCAACTTAGACAGAACTTTCTAGACATTGCCAATAATGTTATCTAATAATATTATTCAGATAATATGAATTATTGCTTCGATAATGGAAAATCGTGTAGTGATAATTTATTAAAACAACAATATCAACGCAGACAATTATTGAATCAATAAAATCTTTGATAAGAATTCTTTGTAACAATTATTGAGTAGTGCCTTCTTACGTAAGAATCAATAATTGGTGCAATCTGACCGTGCTCTTCTTGTGCAACAACGCGTATTACTGTATTTTAACCAACGGGTATTCCAACAGTGTTAACGGTAACAACTACGCCGTTATTTATAAAAACTCATACTTGTCGTTTTCTTCATCCAATCGCTTTCCATTATGGGGCCCCCAAAAGGCTGCGCCGTCTTACGAATATTCCCCGACAGAAAGAATATTCCACGACCAAACGAATATTCCCCGACAACAATGAATATTTTTATAACCACTTGTGTATTTTGAAAAAAATTCATATATCACCCTTAACTTTAACCTTTTATCAATTTAACCATTTACTGAATTGTAATTATAAGAAAAATTGAATACTTTTATTTCATAAAATTCGGGGTCTTACAGTGGCAGTATTTGAAAATGACATCCGAGAATGTTGAGAATAGCAATGGAGCACAGGAGACCGTTGAGTCTCCACAGATCAATAATCAGGACAATATACAACAGGATGGCGATAATCCTCCTGTAAACAACAACACTGATCAATTGACGAAAGATGGTACGTTTAGGAGCTTTTTAGAATTCATGCAACATCAGGCGAATGCCACTCCTGTTCATAATGCAGGAGGAAACAATGGCAACCCACGGTTGGTCACCGCTAAGCAATTCAAGGAGCTGGGACCACTGGAGTTTTTGGGAAAGCCAGAACCACTTAAGGCAGAAACGTGGTTAAAGAAGATCACCAAGATATTTGATGTCTTGGGATGCTCCGAGGAGCAAAAGGTTTCCTTTGCCACCTTTATGTTGCGTGAAGAGGCGATCACCGGTGGGAATCAGAAACGCACTCAACCTGAAGCACTCAAGATGTATTGGGAGAAGTTCCAAGAGCTGTTCAATGACAAGTACTTTCCCGAAAGCATTCGTCACATGAAAGAGGTGAAATTTATCAAGTTGGAACAAAACAATATGACCGTGTCGCAATACGAGGCTAAATTTGCGGAGTTATCCCGGTTTGCATCCTATTTGGTCGATAATGAGGAGCGAATGACGCGAATGTTTTTAAGAGGTTTGAAACCGGAGATACGTCAATATCTTATTTCTCATAAACTGTGTTTGTATTTAGATGTTGTAAATAGGGCTCAATTAGTTGAGCGCGATAACGAGTCAACGCAACCAAAAGAGAACAGCCGACAAAATGATAATACCGGTGATAACAGTCATCAAAGCGGTGATAATAAGCATGGAGGGAATCAACATGCCAGAAATGGTAACCACTTCGGTGGTAATTATAGTCAAAATAATAAGAATGGACATTTTAAGAAGAGGAGATTCAACAATGATGGAAAGACGTCAGCACCAACACCCGTTGTTAAGGAAGGAGAGCGACCACCTATCATATGCTTCAAATGCGGAGGGAGGACACATCGGTCAAAGCGCATCGATGCCGCCCAAAGCATGTTATAATTGTGGAAAAGAAGGTCACTTGGCCGATTTTTTGTCGTTCACCAAGACAAGTTCAAACTAGGATGGAGGCACCAAAGTCAGTCCCGAGAAAAGTCAAAGCCGGTAGTTTCAGAGAGAACATTTTTTTTCATGACAAGGAACCTGAATACAATTATCACGGGTATATTAGTCATAAACTCTTGTGAAGTCTATACCGTGTTAGATACCGGTTCTACTCACTCTTTTATTTCACCTAGTTGTGTTCAATGTTTAAAGTTAACTCCGGAGAAGTTAGACTTTGATATATCTGTTAAACTCAGTTGGGTGAAACCTTCGTTACCTCCACTATTTATAAATCTTGTTCAAATCAAACACTTTCACGTTACGTGTCGATCTTGTCTCTTTGAAAATACTTGCCTTTGATGCGATTTTAGGAATCGATTGGTTAACTACTCATCATCCTTTTTGTAAGGTTGTTAGCTTTCATATTCCTAACCAATCTGTTATGCGAATTCAAGCAACCAAACCACTAAAGTCAATCATTGTCATATCAAGCCATAAGTAAAGAGCCCCGATCCTTTCGTTGTTGACTTTTTTATGTGCAATGAACCGAAGCCAGACTTTCTGTAGGCGACGTCGTGAATGACGATGTCAAGTTGATAGGTATCAATGTGACGTACTATCCAAGTCTTGGATGAGAGTCACAGTTTTGAATGATATTTCTATTGTTAATAAACTTTCTGACGTATTCTTGAAGACTTCTTAGCCTACCCTAGAGCGTGAAATCGAATTTTGTATTGACCCCAGTACAAAACCCATTTCTTAAACCCTCAAAATATTTTTTTCACCTAAAACGAACGTAATATGTGCCAAAGACGTTGGCTCGAGCTGTTGAAGATTACGATCATATCATTCAATACCATCGTGGAAAAGCGAACGTGGTAGCTGACGCGTTGAGTATAAGATAACTAATATACGAGTAGAATCGACTTTAATCAATAAAGTTAAAGTCGCTCAAGCTACACACCTGGAGCTTATAAATGTGAAGAATTAAGAAGGTTCAAGAGAGCGTTATTCTAGAAGCAAGAATCGACGAAGAGAAGAAATCTCAACCCTCGATTTAATTGGCCCCATTTGAAATCCTCGATAAAGTAGGAACTGTGGCTTATAGACTCGTTTTACCGCCAAGTATGTCGCGTGTTCATAACGTTTTTAACATATCGACGTTACGTAAATATGGGAATGACCCGAACCACATTATTAATTTAGAACCGGACGAGATAGCGGATGATTTAACGTATGAGGAGATACGTGTTAAAATCTTGGATAAGAAGGATTATATTCGACACTCAAAGGTTATACCTCAAGGGTTAGAATTTGAAGTGAGGTCAAGGTATCCTCACCGTGTTAGAAGATACTGTGTATCGTCACGTAAATTTCGAGGGCGAAATTTCATAAGGAGGGGAGATTGTGAGACCCCAGATTTTATGAATAAAGATTTAATTTTCTTGAAATAAAATTTTTAAATATTATAGTGTGGATTTGATATAATGTTATAGTTGTGGGTAATATTTATAAATTTTGAAAAGTACGCAAGTTGTTATATAATATTCGATTGGTTTGAGAATATTCTTTTTGTCGGGGAATATCCGCATGCACTAAGACAATCATTCTTTGGACCTTACAATGTAAATTATTGTCTTCTGATTGAGAAAACGACAAAAATACTTTATGAAAATAACGGCGAAAGTTTTACCGTTAACTGTTGAAACAACCGGTGTTAAAAGTACAGTAATACGCGTGGTTGCATAGTAGCACACGGTATTGATTATTGATGCTTACGTGAGAAGTCACTCAGTTATACTCAATTATTGCTACAGTAATTGTTGCATCATATCTCTCATATTATTGATTCAATTATTGCCACAGTATCATCTGCATAATATATATTATTATTAAATCAATAATTGAGACAACAAAGTTATTCATATTATTATTTGCAATATTGACAATGTCTAAAAGTTCTGTCAAGGAGAGGTTTGGTCACCTAATTGCGCGCCAATAAGGAGAAATCCTTATCGGAAAGCCCCCTCTTTCCTGGGAACGACCTAGTTGTTAAATATTGTGAGTTATAATATTAATGATGAATAAGTTGTGTTGATTAAAGATGAAATTGATTGTTCCATTGTATTGGGATTATTAGTGTTAGTAGAAATTGACATTTATTTCGATGATAATTGATGTCTGGAGGTTATATTGTTCACTCGGGTATTCGGAGCACTTTTCGTGTAGGAGTACTATTCACGAGTTACTATTCATGAGTTATTATTCACGGGGTACTATTGATTCACATTATTTACTATTAGGGGTGGTAGTGCAAGATTGATAATACTTGCATGACTAAGTTAAAAATGGAGGTATAGTTGAAGGTACTATACTGTAATTAATTTTTTCACATGATTATACTATTTATTCACATGATTATACTATTTATTCACATGATTGTACTATTGATTCACATGATTTACTATTAGGGGAGTTGGTGCAAGATTGATAATACTTGCAGGACTAAATTAAAAATGAAAGAAAAGTTGGAGGTATTGTACTGTAATTTTTTGAGCCCCAAAACGTGCAATTATCGAAACTATATTTTCCTATAAATAGAAGCTCATTCTTCCTTCATTTCTCACCAATTCACTAAAGCTTTAGAGCAATTATTGTAGAGAGAAATTATAGAGAGAAAGAAGAAAAATATTCTGCTACTTCACTTCTTTCATATATCCAATTATCTTCTTCTTAAGGTAGGGAATATTATTTGTTGTACCGTAAGGGGTATTATTTCTTTTGTATTCATGAAGAGAACTTCCATTATTCCATTCTTTATTATTCTCATTGGAATAACCAAAGATACGCGACTACCCTATACTTGGTGACATTCTTCTATTATTCCATTTTATTATTATTACATTGGAATATCCTCGTCACATGCGTTTACGGCAGGACTGGTTCCGCTCTTTATTATTATTCGGTTGGAACATCCTGTCTATGCGTTTACGCCTTTACCTAGTTCCATTATTTATCATTCATTTGGAATATCCTGTGCATGGCGTTCTACGGGGACCGGTTCCGCCTCTTTATTATTACATTGAAATATCACATGCATAGCGTTTCTGCGCCGGACCGGGTTCCGCTCTTTATTATTATGTTGGAATATTCTATTCATAAGGCGTTTCTGCCGAACTCGATTCCGCCTTTATTATTCTCATTAGAATATCTTATCTCATACATTTTACGTCGAACTCCGATTCCATTATTTATTATTACTTTGGAATAACTCGCGTATGCGGCCTATCGCATGCATGGTGATTTCTTTTGTTATTCCATTCTTTATTATACTCGGTTGGTTAAAGTTTTGACTTCTATAATCCATGAAATTAGTGGAATATCCTTGATATTTGCGCTTCATCCAAATCTTTTCATGGAAATATTCTTCTGAGCATTCTTGAATTTTACTCCACAAAGAAATATCATGTTGACAATTTGGATGTTATTGGTTCCTGGATAAATTAATTCTTGAACTTGTTTTATTGAATTCTTATATCATTGTCATCATCCTCATGTTTATATTTTGTTGAAAGTCATATGTGGCTTTTAGAAGTGCATAGATGGACTTGGTATGATTATGACCAAAGATTATTCTATTGTAATCATGACCGTAATGTTACAAATGATGTGGTAAAAGTTCTCATTGGCCCGTAGTGCATTGATGGACAATTGTTGGCATGATCATGACCATTAATGAATACACGAATATCCTTGGCCCGTAGTGCATGGATAATTTATGGTCGTGATACTAAAGAATATCATTGGTAGTATTATTGGGGTGATTCGATGATGTGGATTATTTATTAAAATTGAGTCCCAAATGATAAAAGTGATGAAAAACCTTTTAAATCATAGAAGATAGTAGATTTTATTCTCTACTTGACTCTTCTAATGGATTGTTTATTCCGCTGCAGTTTTTGATTTAAAACTTGTTGTCTATTATATTCTATCAGTTGTTATACTGTTGAAGGCTATTGATAATTTATTCTGCATAATCTTAGTCATAATATTTCTTACTGGGCTAGTTGAGCTCACCTTTTTTTTTACTGTTCTCTTCAGGAAATGAGAACGTAGCTGGGACTAGTCGGGGAACAGAGTGATGGTCCTAGATGTTTGCATTAGTAGTCCTCACTATTCTGTGAAATAGTGTGATAATAATTGTAATGAGGACTCCTTTTGAGTTTGTATACTCTCTAGTAGACAATATTTGTATTCAAACTCACAGTTTATGTTTTATCGTATTGTACACGACAATTGTATTATTAAGTTGTATTTGAATTATGTACCATGTATCTGGTGACTCAAGATGGATGATGTATACCGATTTTGAGGGCGTCACAGTAAAAATCAATTTACATGTAATATATATAATATTCTTGTAACATATAAAATAACAAGATAATATATATTATCATGCAAACAATTAATACATGTGAAATATATAATAATAGAATAATATTCAAAAACTAAACAGAATATTAATATGCAAATATTTAAACATTCAGTCAATTAGAATATTAATGACTATTAATAAACAGAATATTTATTAACAAGTAATATATGAACACTACTTGCTTTTTGAGAGTGTATATAATCAGCCTTTCCTAGAAGAAAGGAAAATAACAGCAACGGTAATAATTAAAAACCAACGGTAATATGGTAATTAATTAACATGCAATGATTAACGATAATACGGTAATACGGTAATTTATTAACGGTAATACGGTAAACAAAATTATGTATAAATATTTCAACTAAATTTGCAGAAATTCATTTAATCAAATTCATACAAAACAATTATTTTGTATAATATACTAACATGCAATCAAGTACAGAATGCATGCAAAACTAGTACATACGGTAATTAATAAAACAAATATATAAACAGAATATTATATATATAATAACATGTAATATATAAACAGAATATATATATATAAACAGAATGAATATTCTTGTTTTATTATAAGCAAAGTCTTTTAAACCATATACTGTATCAAATGGTGATTCTTATAAGCAGAGTTGCATGAAAATGACAAGTTGCCATTTGATTCATTTAATGCGGATGCTAGTTAGTCTTTTTTTTTTTTTTGATCACAACATGATACAAGAATTCATACGAAAATAATAAAATAATTACTAAACAAACGATACTAATTCTAGAACATGCAATTACTATTTTCTGTTCACATAAACAACCGAAATTAAATAATACCACAATTACAGAACGTATAAATTTGTTTTAAGATTGTTATTTGTAATATATAGTATTATTTAATATATATAAATATAATAAAACATAACAAAATTTTATATGTATATAACACAAAAAATATTAATAAATAAATCCGAGTCCTTTGAATTCACAAAGTCTCCTTAAAGCAAATTTATTCTCTCACAGGTGCTAAGAATTAATTGAATAATTGCTTCCCAAGATAAAACAGATTTCCAGTTCTTAATTAGAAGCACTTCAAAATTAAGACCATTTTGAACCAAATTATATGTTATGTACTAAACTTACATGAACATGAATAATAATAATGATGACGCATGCAAAAAATAAACTGAAAAGGAAGAAAATTCTTATTTTTGTTTGTCTGTCAAAAAGTAAATTACAAGCACTATGTTGTCTGTCAAAAGTATGCCTATGTTGTCTGTCAAAAGTGCACACTGCACTATGTTGTTTTTTGTCCGTCAAAATTTGGCAGAAAAACAGTGTATAGAACTAGAAAAAATAAGAACAGGAACAAGAAGGAAAAACAGGTCTCTTTCTTTAATGCGTGCCCATATTCGTTAATTTATAGAATAATTACACGGTTTATTACCGTTGGCTAGTGCACAAACCGTTAGTATTGATAATAAATTTTGTTCAAAAAACAAATATATATCAAGACCCGAACCAAACCCGACCCGACCCGACACGTCAATTTTTTCATTCAATTTTTAATGAATTTGAACACATAAATGTATATTTTATTAAACCCATTTCCAACAGCCTGGAGATGCAAGTGCTTCATTACATATAACAAGATACCCTGGAGCTTAGTTTGGCTCGTTGAATACAGAGATTTAAAGCTGAAATGTGGCTTGTTTATCGTTTGGGAGTTCGAATCCAGCTTCATATGTTACTGAACTTACAATATACTTCTATAGGAATACCTATTCTTTTTTTGGATGAGTTGTAAGAATTTTACTCAAGTATGCTTTTCTCCTGAAATAGTCTGCCTTTTATTTTTATTAAGTTCTCTCTTTTAACTCTTTTTTTTTTGGATTTCCATCTTTTTGGACATGTTAGTTTTACCATGAACGTAATGATCTTTTTATTTCTTTATTTATTTATTATTATTACTACTTTTTATATATTAATATATTAATTTGGGTTAAATACTTTTTTCTTTACTATACTCGACCTCGGTTTATAAATGCATCATTATTGGACTGACGGTCAACTTATTGAACTACACATTATTTACAAAAAGTGATAGAATTGTCTGTGTCCGTTAATCATTTAATAGAAAATTAAGGTGACAATACGTGACAGTATATTACATTACTTACATGGATTAAATATATAACTAAAAGACTTAAATTGCTGAGTTTTATAAAAATCGTACCTTTATACTGCCAAAGACTTGTCAAAAGCCCCAAATCCCTAAATCAGTCCCAAATTGATTCCAAATTGAATATGAATATGAAAACTAAGCCGCTACATCTTTGTAGCGGTTTGGTTTTTTTTTATATATAATATTAATATTATTAATATTTATATTAATAAGAATAATAGTAATATTAGTATTAATATTCATATTCATATTAGTTGTAACTATTATTAATACTAATATTACAAAATATTAATATAAGTATTAATAATATTACAAAATATTATTATTAATATTAATATTATAAATATAAATATTATTAATATTAATATTTCAAAATATTAATATAATAGTATTAATAATATTACAAAATATTATTATTGTAAGACCCCAACTTTCATAAATAAAGATTATTTTTCTCTAAATATCATTTTGAATATTATGGTGTGGATTTGATATAATGTTATAGTTGTAGGTAATATTTATAGATTTTGCAAAGTAAGCAAGTTGTTATAAAATATTCGTTTGGTCGGGAAATATTCTTTTTGTCGGAAAATATTCGTACGATGGCACAATTATTGTTGGACCCCACAACAAAATTTTTGTCGGAGTTAGAAAACGACAAAAATATCTTTTTATAAAAATAACGGCGAAAGTTTTACCGTTAACTGTTGAAATACTCTATGGTAAAATACGATGTCTGGCGTGGTTGCATAGTAGCACACGGTATTGATTATTGATGCTTACGTAAGAAGCCACTCAGTTATACTCAATTATTGCTACAGTAATTGCTGCATAGTATCTCATATTATTAAATCAATAATTGAGACGACAAAGTCATATTATTATTTGCAATATTGACGATGTCTCAAAAGTTCTATCGAGGAAAGGTTTGGTCACTTAATTGCGCGCCAATAGGGAGAAATCCTTATCGGAAAGTCCTCTCTTTCTTGGGAATGATTTGGTTGTTAAATATTGTGAGTTATAATATTAATGATGAATAATTGTTGAAAGATTAAATATGTGTTGATTGAAGATAAAATGATTTGTGGTAATATTTATTCAATCCTTGTTATAAATAAGAAGTCTGTTATATGTGGTAAGTTTGGTTAATTTTATGGGGGTCCATATGTCATCATCTTAGAGTCACTTTCGTCAATAGTAATTGCATTTACCAGATGTCAAACCACTTGTCGTTTCATATTACAGGCGTCGAACCAATTGTCGTTTCACATTACAGGTGTCGAACCAATTATCGTTTCACATTACAGGCGTCGAACCACTTGTTGTTTCACATTACAGGCGTCGAACCACTTGTTGTTTGACACTACAAGCGTCACACCACTTTTCTTTTCACATCATCAGTCGTCAAGCCACTTGCCTTTTCACATTGCAAGGGCTAAGCTAGAAATCTTCTATAAATAGAAGCTTAATTCTTCTTTCATTCTCACCAATTCACTACGACTCACAAGAGAATTCTATAGAGAGAGAATCAGAGAGAAAGAAGAAGGGTATTCTGTTACTACACTATTTCAGTAGCCATTTTCCTACTAAGGTAAGGGATATTTTTTCTTTCGTATTCGTAAGTGATATTATTCTTGTTCAATATTCGTAAGAAATAATATTTTCTTCCATACTCTGTAGTATGTAAGTAATATTATTTCGTTTCATATTCCTAATTCTACACTTATGTTGATAAGTATTGCTTCTATACTCCATGAAATTAGTAGAATATCCTTGAAATTTGCGCTTCATCTATTTCACAATGATATTTTTCTGAACATTCTTGTTAAAGTTTAATCTTCTCATGTCGGAGTACTATTCACGGGGTACTATTCATGACAAAAATTAATTTCTTTTCTGTCCAAATTATTTTTAATACAATATTATTCTTGAATTTTACTCCACAAAGCAGTATCATGTTGACAATTTGGACATTATTAAATTCTGGATAAATTGAATTATAAATATTTAAAATTTATCCTTGTTCTCATTTAATTGAATTCTTATATCATTGTCATCATCCTCATGCTTATAATATAATGAAAGTCATCTTTGGTCGTAGTGCATAGATGGACTGTTGATTGGTATGATTATGGTCAGGGATCGTTCGGTATAATCATGACCTGAAATGTTACAAATGATGTGGTAAAAGTCCTCATTGGCCCGTAGTGCATTGATCGACAGTTGTTAGTATGATCATGACCATTGGTGATAACAATGAATATCATTGGCCCGTAGTGCATGGATAATTCAGTGATGTGGATTATTTATTTAGCTGAGTCTCAGCGATAAAATTGATGATAAACTTTTTAAATCATAGAAGATAGTAGATATCATGCTCTACTTGACTCTTCTAATGGATTGCTTGTTCCGCTGCAGTTAAACTTGATGTTTATTATATTTTATTAGTTTAACACTATTAAAGGCTAACGATAATTTATTCTGCATTATCTTAGTCATAATATTTCTTACTGGGCTAGTTGAGCTCACCCTTTGATTTCATTGTTCTTTTCAGGAAATGAGAATATAGCTGGGACTAGTCGGAAAACGGAGTAACGGTCCAGATAGGTGGCTATAGTAGTCCTCACTATTATGTGAAATAGTGTGATAATAATTGCAATGAGGACTTTATTTGAGTTTGTATACTCTCTACGAGACATTATCCGTGTTGAAACTCTCAGCTACGTTTTGTCATACTGTATCAAAGAAGTTTGTATTTAAATTCTGTACCATGTATTTGGCGACTCAAGATGGGTGATGTATACCTATTTTGGGGGCGTCACAATTATTAATATTAATATTATAAATATAAATATTATAAATACTAATATTACAAAATATTAATATAATAGTATTAATAATATTACAAACTAATATGAATGTGACAAGCCGCTACACCTTGTAGCAGCTGGGACAAATAAAATGGGACATGTCCCTTTTTAATTGTCTCAGCCGCTACAAGTTGTTGTGCCATGACTTTTTGGGTTGCTCCCTGTAAGACCCCAACTTATTATAAATAAAATTGAATTTTCTCTAATTATTATTGTGAATAATAAGGTATTAATTTGATATAATTCTCTGGTTATGGGTGAAATGTGCAAATTTTGCAAAATATGCAAGTGGTTATAAAATAATCATTGTTTTCGGGGAATATTCATTTGGTCGTGGAATATTCTTGTTGTCGGGAAATATTAAATGCATTTACCTGCAAGCAATCATTTATAGGCCCCATAATGTAATAATTGTTTGGATGAAGAAAACGACAAGTTTGAGTTTTATAAATAACTTGCCGTAGTTATTCATAAGTAACAATCATTGGAATACCCGGTGGTTAAAATACTGATGTACGGCGTGGATGCATAGTATTGATGAATTATTGATCCTTACGTAGAAGGCACTACTCAATAATTGTTACGATGAATTCTTCGCTCAATATTTTATTTTATTGATTCAATAATTCTTTGCGTTGATATTTTATATTATTGTTGTTTCAATAATTATCAACGCACGCATATTTTCCATTATCAGATCAATAATTCATATTATTTGAATAATATTATTAGATAGCATTATTGGCAATGTCTATAAAGTTCTTTCAAGGAAATGTTTGGTCACCTAATTGCGCGCCAGTAAGGAGAAATTCTTATTGAAAAGCCCCCTCTTTCCTGGGAACAGCCTGGTTGTCATAAATGTGATTCTGTAATATTATTTATGAATAATTAATCGTTGATTCATATGATAAGGAAATATTTATTTTATGTGAGATATAAATGATGGATTTATTTATGTGGTTATAAATGAAGGAATTAATGTTGAGGTGTTTTATTAGTATTTTGTCGGATTGGAGGTATTAAAAATCAAACTAGTATTTTTTGAGATATATTGCGGGAGTTATAATTTTTAATCCGATCGTTGGATCGTTGTAATTTTTGGATATGTTATACATATATAAGTTGAGTATATGTCCACAAATTTTGAACCGTTAAAAATTAGCGTATGATTTGTTATAAATTTTAAGAGGTGGCTGATTCGAAAATCAGGTTATAAATCATTTTGGTGGAAAATTCTAGAATTGGTGGGCCCCACTCTTGGTAGGTGAAGAAATGTGCTGAGATTTTTATTCAAATGTGGTGGGTGGGAATAGTAGCAGGTAAAGCCATCAGGTTGCAGGTTAAGTGTGCTTCGGCGTGCTAACATTTTTCTATAAATAGATGGCTAAGTTAGAATTGAAAATCACACCAGAAACAAGTTTTTTCTCTTTCTCTCTCTAGATTATTGAGTTTATTTTGTGAGTATTTAGATACTTTGTGAGTTTACATTAATCGATTGCAAGTTTTTTCTTGACCTTATCTGGAAATATTCCGATCGAAATCTTGATATTTTGAGGTAAGGATATTATCTTCTTCTTAAATGATATTTTCTTCAATATCATTATCTTTAGAAATATTGGTATGGACTTTTTATCAAATTTAAAACTTTTGTGTCGGGGTTACTTATTCACGATATCACAGCCTATTCACGAATCGTCCTTTATTCACCGAAAAATGAAATTTTCTTCTTTTGTCCAAGTTGTCTATTATGGTTACTATCTTTGATTGTATCCATGTTTTGATCATTATTTTTGAATTACGCTTCAAAATTGGTTATTTCGGAATATTATTGAACTTGGATAAACCGTATACTTAATCCTTAATATTTGATCTGTTATCTCACCGGATTCGTTTTTTTTAAAATATTTTCATCATTCTCGATCCTAAATGATGATATGAAATGAATATCTTTGGCTGTAGTGCAAAGATGAATGATTACCTAATGAATATCTTTGGCTCGTAGTGCAAAGATGAACAAGTGTTGAGATGAACATGACCAATCGGTGATATAAATAAATATCTTTGGCTCAGTAGTGCAAAGATGAATATTTGATTCAAGATGTATATTGATTGATGTTACGAGGATAAAATATTGATGATGGACTTTTAAATCTTAGAAGATAGTAGAATTCTTTCTCTACTTGACTCTTCTAATGGATTGTCAAGCTTTCACCGCAGATGTTGATCTAAAACTTGTTGTCTCATTATATTTTATCGATAATTCCCTGTTGAAGACTAATGATAATTTGTTGTATATTATCTTAGTCATAATATTTTTTACTGGGCTAGTTGAGCTCACCCTTTTGTTCTATTTTTCTTCTCAGGAGGTGAGAACATAGCAGGAACTAGTCGGGGTACGAAGTGATGGTTCTAGAAAGTTGTTTTAGCAGTCCTCACTATTTTTAAAATAGTGTATCAATAATTGTAAAGAGGGCTCCTTTTGAGTTTTTATACTCTCTATTTGTATTTAAACTCACAGTTTAATGAAGTTGTATTTGTTTCTGTATCATGTATTTGGCGACTTAGAATGAGTGATGTATACCTATTTTGGGGGCGTCACACTCCCAGCAATCGGTTGCCATGGATGCGATCCATATATATATATATATATATATTATATAAATTTTGTTTTTATTATTATTATAATAGTAATAAAATAAAAAAAAATTTATATAAAACATAATACTTTTTATAAAGTTATTCATTTTATTATATTATAAATAGAATATATTTTATTTTATTTAAAATTTTTGTTATAGTAGAATATTTTATTACATAGTGCTGCATAGTGAAAATTAAATTTTCAACGAAAATTTTAACAGAATCGTTACCCGTGAACCTTTTCTACTGTGCGTCAAAATAGTATCATGTCATTCTCCTATAAATAGGAAGCTTAGGTTGTGTTTGATTACATATGAATACCTCTTAATAGAGGTGTCTCTGATTCTGTCAGAGGTTAAACTTGTTTGGTAAAAAAATATTGCTTCTTAATGCCTCTTAATCGGTAAGAGAGAAATATAATTCTAAACCATTCAGAGACACATCTGAATGA
This sequence comes from Panax ginseng, assembly GCA_020205605.1. Lineage (NCBI taxonomy): Eukaryota > Viridiplantae > Streptophyta > Magnoliopsida > Apiales > Araliaceae > Panax > Panax ginseng. The sequence continues at coordinate 130,767,571 of CM035145.1, read as the reverse complement.
GTTTATATTTTTTTAGACAAAAATAACCCCTTCAATATTATAAAATCTCTCTTATATCCCTTTAATAAAATACACAATCCATAATTCATCACCAACTTTTTTGATCTGCAAGTTGAAATTCACCATCTCTAGCAAGGTTTGTTATGGGTTCATGGAAAGTGGCTGGTGTTGGTATGTGGTGGTGTTGGATCGATTGGATTGTAATCGTTATTGTTCTATTTTTTTGCATCTTGGGGTTATGCTCCAATTTATCAGATTTGATTGTTACTGCTTAGAAACTGATTTATTGATTTTGAGTTTTAAATCTTCACTATCTAGATTGGCCGACATCTATGGTGCAATTTCGGATCTAGGCAGTTAAGGGTTTGAAGATTTGTTTTTTCCCCATAACTGATTTTTTGGACGGAAGTCATGGTGGTTTTTCCTGCTGATTTTTTACGTGTTTATTACCTTATCCCCTCTATTAATCAGTTATGGGTGTTTTTGTTCGATATGTTTGCCTTAGTTCAAATGGCTTTAACTGTGTTTTTGGCCATCTTTGTCAGTTCTATCATCGAAAATTTCTCTTTTTTGGATTTAGTTATACAAGGATATATGGTATTCATGGGTGATGTGTTTGGTTGAAATCATCCAGTGGCTAGAAGCTGCCTGATCCCATTCTTGATGGCGGTGGTTCACGACTACGTCGATGGAATTGGGCGGTGAGATTTATAGGACTTTTCAAGGAGAAGAGGGTAGAAAGATAAAACTCAGAAAAGAAATAACAGAATTATTTGTGATGATTTACAAATTAATGAGTGGATTTTTAACAAGTTTTGATTAAATAGTTCACAAGGCTAAAATGGTAAAATACTGTTATTTATACATTTTGAAAAAATTAATTATCAAACAACATTTCTTCATTCAGATACAATTTTAAATAGTCCCTCTACATTATTTAGATGTCTAAACTATTCAGATCTTAACACTCAATTTTATCAAACACCACCTTAGTTTAGAATTGAAAATCACACCAGAATCAGAGAATGCTTCTTATATTATATTGAGCGTATTTCTTTTGAGTTAAGAAAACTTTGAGTGTAGAAAATAGTGCAAGTTTTTCTTCAAGAATATATCCGCTATACCAGCCAGAAGTACTTCCTTTTTAAGGTAAGGGGTATTATTTATTTTATATTCGCTTACGATATTATTTTTCGTATTCGTAAGAAATTTTATTTTTCGTTCAATATTCGTAAGGAATATTATTTTTGTTCAATATTCGTAAGGAATATTATCTTCGTTCAATATTCGTAAGAAATTTTATTTTCGTTTAACAGTTGTAAGGGATATTATTTTTGTTAAATATTCGTATGAAATAATATTTTCTTCCATACTCTGTAGTATGTAAGTAATATTATTTTTTATATTCCTAATTCTACATTTATATTGATAAGTATTGCTTCTATACTCCTTGAAATTAGTAGAATATCCTTGAAATTTGCGCTTCATCTAGTATCGTTTCACAAGAATATTTTTCTGAACATTCTTGTTAAATTTTGATCTTTTCATGCCGGAGTACTATTTACGGGGTACTATTCATGAAGTATTCACCCGGGGTACTATTCATGATAAAAATTGATTTCTTTTATGTCCAAATTATTTTGATACATGAATATGATTCTTGAATTTTACTGTACAAAGCAGTTATCATGTTGACAATTTGGACATTCTTAAACTCTGGATAAATTGAATTATAAATATTTAATATTTATTCTTGATCTCATTTAATTGAATGTTTATATCATTGTCATCATCCTCATGTTTATATTGTAACGAAAGTCATCTCTGGCCCGTAGTGCATAGATGGACTGTTGATTATTGGTTTTATAGTTGTATATATTTGTCTTACGTGCAAAGATGGACGGTTGATTATTGATTTTACAGTTGTATATCTTTGGCTTACATGCAAAGATGGGTTGTTGATTATTGGTTTTACAATTGTATATCTTTGGCTTACGTGCAAAGATGAACTGTTGATTGATAGCTTTGGCCCGTAGTGCAAAGATGGACAGGTTGATGACATGATCATTACCACTGGTGATACTAACGAATATCCTTGGCTCGTAGTGCATGAATAATTCGATGATGTGTTTAGCAGGATCATGACCATTGATTTTACAGTTGAATGTCTTTGGCCGTAGTGCACTGACAGACAATTGATTGGTATGATCATGACCATTGGTTTTATAGTTGAATATATTTGGCTCGTAGTGCAAAGATAGACAACTGATTGGTATGATCATTGTTATTACATTTGAATATCTTTAGCGTTTTGGGTAAGGATATTGAGTAAACGTTCTATTAAGCCTTTGTGGCAAGGAGAAACTGTTGATTTACATGATTATAAATATGAATTGTGAATTTAACTATAATCTTTAGTGGTTCAGATGAAGACATGTGATGAAAGTTCTCTTTGTCTTGGGTACAACAACGAACTATTGATAAGTATTACAGGAATGAAATATTAACGATGGACTTTTAATTTGGAGGAGATAGTAGACATTATGTTCTACTCGACTCTTCTAATGGATTGTTGATTCCACTGCAATTATGATTGAAAACTTTTATCATCTACCATATGTTCTAAATCTCTGATTTATTACTGATGAAGACTATTGATAAATTAATTATCTTAGTCATAATATTTTTTACTGGGCTATTTGTGCTCACCCTTTTGCTTCACAATTTCTTTCAGGTATCAAGAGTGTAGCTGGGTCGAGCAGGGATAATAGAGGAATAATGTGATGGTCCGAGACTGTGGAAGTTTCCTAATACATTATAAAATTGCATGACATGCAATATATAATTGTATTGAGAACCTAAGAGGGGTGTGTCGTATATTATACGTTACTTAATAATTGATTTTGGTGAACAACAATAGGGTGATGAGAACCCGACTTTGAAAGCGTGAAAAGTGCACCTCATTAGAATGAACATGATAGTAATCTTCTCGTTCTTCTTTGGGGTCTTAAAATATTTGCTGATGTATTTTATATGTCATTGTAACAATTTGAGTTTGAATACTGTCTACGAGACAATATTGTATTAAAACTCACAGCTTATGTGTTGTCGTATTTTGCATGACAGTTCAATAGTTGTATAAATAAAGTTTGTATTTGAATTATGTACTGTGTATCTGGCGACTCAGAATGAGTTGTGTATACCTATTTTGAGGGCGTCACACTTGTTATTTGCCAACTTGTTTTTAAAAGTGTAAACACAATTATTTTATTTGTTTTCTTATTCATTTTAATTTTATTACTCTTCCTCCTCCGAGTATTCTTAGTCTCATTCTTCTTACTCCTCTTACTATTCTTACTCTCTTTTTACCAACTCCTCTTACTATTCTTACTCTCCTTCTTCTTACTTCTCTTAGACTTCTGCAAATTATCATTGCACTAGCACTTCCCTTGTTCATTAATCACACGTTGTTCATTTACAGCAGGTTCTTCATTCAGAACTCCTTCATTCACAAGTACATAATCAACATACATTTCAATCACACCAAAATAGAGACATTTATCATGTCTCTAATACTGCCATCATCATGCACCAATCTAAAACAATTTTCACTAGTTTGACCATTATTCTTAAAATAAACCTTACTTTTATTATAATCTAAAGCTACAATCAATGACTTAATCGCACTTATGCACATGAAATCAACATCAAGGATAACCTTCAATCTTACCTCACTGTATTCATATTTAGGTTGATGAACAAATTTGTCCCCATAATAAACATGTAGGTGACAAATTCCACTCATTATGTGAAAACATAAAAAATACAAAAAAATTATTATTTATTTACCAACAACAGCAGTGGGGAATATAGATTAACAAAATATCATTACTTTCCATATGCTTCCCTATGTATACAGACAACGTGTGGGGGAATAGTAATTAAATAAGAGAATAAAGACAACAATCGTAAAAATTAACCCCCATGGACCACATGTCGGATGTATAAAGTCAAGAAATATGGAGATAACATAAAGACCCACAAGATAGCAACAAGTGATTAAAAAGCCCTAATTTAATCATCATGTTACTCACCCATGTCCAGAATCAATTTAATCAAAAAAATCTAACATACCTGCCTGACAAAATTTACACAAAAAGAATTCGCCAAAAAGATTTTCAAGGATAATCTGCAGATTTTTGCAGTTCACATGTTTTTTTCTCTCTTTGACATGGTAGGGTTCGCGGCTTCAATTTCTTTGTCTGAGAATGTAACCTTTTGGTCGACCAAATGTTGTACCAACGTGATAATGACTAAGATGAACGCACGTGAAATAAATGACTTGAACTTGGATGTGGGGTCATCCTTTTCTGATGTAATAGGTTTCTGTTAAAAGTCAACTCATTTAACAGATTTTGTAATGATTTGACAAATATTTGCAATTATTGTTAAAATTTTCAGTCCAATGATATATTTATAAAGTGTGATCGAGTATAGTGGGAATAGTGAATTTAACCCACATTAATTCAGATATGTTTGTTTGGGCATTATAGAACAAATTTAAGTGGAGTTCTTCTAGGTGGATATGAAAATTAGACATGAATGTATTTGAATTTCATCTATTTATATTTTTACCCACCATTGGGGTCAAAATACAAATAAATAAAATTTTAATACACTCATATCCAATTTTCATGTTCAAATTCCATGTCTACATAGAGTTTTTGATTTAAGTGACTTTGGTTGTTTAAAGGAAAACAATAATCAATGATATATTTATAAACCGTGATCGAGTATAGTGGGAATAGTGAATTTAACCCACATTAATTCAAATATGTTTGTTTAGGCATTATAGAACAAATTTAAGTGAAGCTCTTCTAGGTGAACATGAAAATTGGACACGAATGTATTTGAATTTCATTTATTTATATTTTTACCCACCATTAGGGTCAAAATACAAATAAATAAAATTCAAATACACCTATGTTTAATTTTTATGTCCAAATTCTATGTACACCGTTTTTGATTCAAGTTACTTTGGTTGTTTAAAAGGAAAACAATAATCATGCTAGAAGCTGCTTTTTCCTGATTATTTCAGACCACTTTTTTTTAACTGCATTTTAGATTATTTTACCTTCAAGATGATAATAAGGACGTTTGTAATAATATCATTTTCTATTATATATAAATAGAAATAATTTTGAAATTTCTTTTTTTAAAAAGTACTGTTATTCTCAGCTCAACAAAATCACAGTTTCAATAATTTTTTAAAGTTGAAAATTAGACATAATCCCCTCCACAATATATGATCCTTGTGCTTTTTCCTAATAGACATACTAATAAACATCTTAGTTATTGAGTGAAAGCTCATTACCACTAATAAAAATGTTTGATTGGTGCTTAGCTTGTAGATCCTCTCCTCTGTCAGATAAAAATAAATCAAAAAAGCTCTTTAAACCTTCAAAGAAACCAATCTTCAATCTACTTTAAACAGCATAATACAAGCATATTCATGAAAAGCATAGCTTACTCTACATAACCAAGGTCCAGGGTAAAAACATTCTTTATACAAGAGGACACTAGCCGCATAGCCAGAGTTGAACATAGGACGGAGATCTCCAAGGATTAGCAAATAGGAGCATTAAAGAAAGAAATGTTAACCAGACATGAATGACATTGCTCGTCTGAAATCCAAGGAATTGAGTGCCGAATCTGGAAAAGGCTTCCCGTTGGGCATCCAGAGTCTGCCTTGATGGGGCATTAGTACAGGTGTCTGGCTACTCTTTGCCGCTGTAGCTGTAGCTGCTGCTGCTTCACCAACTGAAACTTCCTTCTTTTTCTTCACAAATTCAAAGAAATCTGCAACTTGGCGAGCATACCTTCACAAAAGGTAAATTGTAATTGAATAAAACTAAATTCATATATGCATCCAAATGTAACAAATAATTAGCAAAAAACAAAAATTAATACAACAAAATATGAAACAATATTGTTTACTAGTGAAGAAAAGGTATGGTAGGGAGGGTTGCAAAAAAGAAGGCACTCAAACAAGCATACGCTAGACTTTTCGTGTATTAGAAACTTATGGAGCAGGGCTCAACTACCAATAGTGTTTTAAGTAAAATTCAATTAAGAAACCAAGTTTCAGCAGATGGAAGTCCACTTGAGCCACTCATTGTTCAAATAAAAATTCATAGAGGAAGCAAATTACTCAACAAGCAGTATAAATTAATTCTCAATAGTCATAAATTTTGCATTTTCCATGAATGGGTACTCTGACATCACAAAACATTACGAGCACTTGTACAATAAAGAAAATGAAATGACACAGCTTAAGATCTACATATTTACCACCTTACCAAGGATACTATGTTTCTGTAGTACAATATTGTTTCAAAGATAAAATTTAATTCTTAAATGCTTCCTACTAATTTGGTAAAATCTAATAAATCACCACGACATGGTTTCTTGGAGGATTGAAAAATTTCATCAGTAATGTACTACAATAAAATCAGATTAGAATGAGGAAGGGATAACTTGGCAAAGCCAAAACTGATAGATGAAACTGTCCAGGCCTCAACTTCGATGCCAGACTCATAGCTTCTTTCACATGCATCTCACATCACACTCGCTTCACAACATACCAGATAATTAGATAAATATAAAATCAGTTTCGAGATAGAATATTGTGATGATACTGCTTGCAAGATTTCTAGCAAAGTTTTACTCCGGTAATGCCGAGGGCCACAATTAAACATAGGATCATGCAAAATAAGCAAACAACATAAAACAACCAAGCATCAAAAGGGGAAGTTATCATACTGCCGCTTTGCTTCAATATCCTTGTTAAAATCAATGTTGGGCTCACAGTCGAGAACCAAAGCAGGAACCTGCTCAGCAAAATAACAAAAACAAAATATGTAAAACAAAAATCAAAAACATATGTATTGAATTTAGGAAGAGGGAATGAAAGGAAAGTACCTTTTGAATGCTTGAATGCATATGTTCACCCTCTAAATAAAACACACGGTCCCTTATGTCGGCAGGCAAAGAGCAGTCGATGATGAAAGGGCAGCTTACTTACAGATAATACCCCGTGATTTCCAGTTTGGGATGGGAAAAGCCAACTCTCATGCTTTTCATGTAAGCCACGAAGATAATCGAGGCTTACACCTCCTTCCTCTGCTCTCTTTCGTAGCATCATTCTCTTGTGGCAAGTGTCAGGGCTAGCTCTAAGATATATAAAGGCATCAGGAATAAGCCCAGGCAAAGATGAAACGACTGGATCAAACCAAGAGTCATATATGCTAATTTCCATTTCATTCATCCATTTTGCTTCATGAACGGCTCGCACAAAGACCTTTTAAGTAACAAGGAAATAAACACAAATTAGCCATGTAATTCTAAATAGAGACATTTCTCTTGTAAGAAATGGAGATCAACACAAAAAGAAAATGGAAAGGTTAGCCTTATTTTCAGTCCTGATTAAATGCTGATCAGGTTTTCATATTCTGTAAATAAGCAGCTATTTTGCATTAAAATAAGATATCTAATGACTTGCAAACAAGATTAAATGTGGGAAATTCTAAAATATGATAAAACAAAAATTAAATAGCTTGGGTGCATACCATCCTATCACTGAAAACACTTCTCTCCATCAATCTGAGGGGCTTTATTCCACCAGAGGACTCTTTCTCTTGCATAAGTCTTGTGACGAACACGTAATTTTGGAAGGTATATGCATACCTTTCGGGCTCAGCATAAAAAGCATCCAATATATTGAAGTGATCCGGTCCAACATCTTGCCACTTGTTGATAGGCTCAGGAACAATCTCCACAAGATCCTGTAGCTCAAGAGTTTCGTTAGCTATTCTCTGCAGGAAAGTTGATTTTCCAACACTGATATTCCCTTCTACACAGAAGGTTAGCCGTTTTTTTGGGCTTGGCTTCACATCCAAATTGGAAGTATCCTCCTTTAAATCTTCATCCACACTCTCTTTTATGTAAGTAGTTATACTCTCAGCATGATTCTTGTGAATTATTCCAACTGAACCCTGTAAGAACTCGACCATTTTCTCACTGGATTTCCCAAAAAACTGCAGAAGGACCAAAAGTCCTCATTATGACAGAATGACATGTTTTTATCGAATCTAGCATATTGTGTGACATGTCAATACCAAATATATGTATTCATCAAAAGCATATTCTGAAGTACAAGAAAAAATCTACCACATTCAACGACACTAGTTCAGTTACCTTGCCTTTGCTTTCTTGAGTCTATTGAGTCTATTTCTCTTCTTATTGTATTCATTTCCATTATCCAACAAAAACTAATTGCCACTTCATACTCAAATACTAGTATGCACAACATACTAATACATATATATAGATATATACCTTATCTTTGTAGATTTGTTTGAGCTCTGCAACACCCCCTATTCCCTTCTCCACCAGTTTCTTCAAATTCCTCGGCCCCACGCCAGGTATTGTCAACAAATCAGGATTCCCTGGCAGTAACCCGGCCACAGAAGCAGCATTCCCACCACTCAAACCACTACTCCTCTGCCTCCTATTCAACCTCACAGTTGGCTTCTCCTCCAAATCATCTACAATCTCACCACCCCCTTCAAAACTCTTTGCCGCCACCGAAAACCCGTTCTCACTAGCCCCGGCATCCGTATGAAACCACACCGTACGCAACCCTCTTCCGCTCGACGGCACGCCACTTTCCATCGAACACCTGCAAATCCTACAGCTACCACCATCAACGGAAGTGGGTTTTCTCGAAATTGCGGCGGCAGCGGCCGTAACAGCCGCTGAGCCACCTGCAGAGGGGCGGAAGTGCAAAGCGGCGGCCATCACCAACCGGGTCGAAGTAGAAAAAGGAAACAGCAAAGGATTCTTCTTCCCGTGGTTCTTAAACCCTAGGGAGAAAATTTTGGGGTTAAAGTTAAACCCTAGAGGAGAGAGTAAGTTGTGGGTAGTGTTATATTGGAGGGAAGGGGGACCTGAAGGGCTTATACGCAACAATTTCTGCATAATTTTCAAGCATTTCACAGTTACCCCTCTATTTCTTTTGTCATTTTGTTTTTTTCACGCTGAGAAGATAACCTAGAGAGAGAAAATCAGAGGGAGAAGAGAGACATAGTGGGCGGGAAGGACAAGGGTTTTGTGTATCTGACAGAAATTTATGCAGGGGTTTTCGTTCTTTTGAAAGGAGGGTTTTAGGGTTAGGGAAGAAGGATTAGGACGTATTACCATTTTTATTTATTTATTTTTATGTGGTAATTTTTTTTTTTATTGTTAGTGCTCCCTACCACGAATAAATAAATCATGACTTTAGTATATTTTTATGTAAATTAAAAAATTAGAATAAAGAAGAGTATATTATTATTAGATAAGTTTTATTTTTGTCCATCCTACATATTATATTATTATTATTAATTTTTAAAATTAATTTAACAGATTTTAAATTTAAAATTAACATAATTTTATTTTTTTCATAACATTATACATCAAAATCATATGACTTTCAATTACTTTTAATTTAGAACTGATGAAGTACATTAGATTTTTTTTTTTTTTTAAAATAGTATACATTATCCACTTATTTTTAAAGATAAAATAGTTTTAATATAATATCTTAATCGTTTTTTAGAGAATAAAATGTTTTTGTATATAAAATATTTTTATGGGCGAGGAGTATTTATTTCTTTATTTTCTCCTCATTTTTTTTTCTTTCTTTCTAGAGCTTATATTTTTACATTTCAATTCAACTATTGAAAGGGTTTAACGGGGACCTAAAGAAGCTGTAAAATTAAGGAGAGTTTAAGAAAAACTTATCTTCAATTTCTAGGCGTCTATTTAATTCTGACTTCTGCTAACTGATAAATTAGATAATGTAATTTTGTAGTGTAAAAGAAGAGGCTACCACCAATTGGGCCTGTTTGGTTAATACATTGATTGAGTTAAAGACAACTGGTTAAAAGTATGAGCCCATTTCATTTATATTTTTGGATTGATTTTTATTCGGCCTTTTTGGTTGTTTTTTTTTAAATTAGGAGCTTCGTTGGGTCAATCCAGGTGCTCGAAATTTGGGTCAATCTCCAATATGGGCTTTATTTTTGTTTTTGATAATGGATAAATCCATAGGTACATTAGTATAGGAACAATTACATATTCTATAACATTTTAAAACATATTTACAATAATAGTGCACTCATTAAATATTTACACAATTAATGTCTTTAAAATTTTATTTTCATTTTTAGTGCATATATATATGCTTCCTTTTATTATGGTACGTGTTTTAAATTCCTGATGAGATGGCATTTCAGTTATTTTTTTTAAAAAAAACTGAAATCGCGTTTTTTTTGGGATTGTGTTCATTTTAAAAAAATTTTGTTCCCTATGTCGTCTCTTTTCTTTTGGAAACCCTTATTTGGTGTTTTTGTAACTATCTAAGTAAACCCTTATTCATCTTCTTCTCTGTGTCTATCGTTTTTTCTGGTTGATTTTTGTTGTCGGCGTTTGGTCTTCACTTCTTGTTTGTCGTATTTTGCTTTAGATCGTGTAATTCTTAAGTTTTTTGGTTTGTTCCTATTTGTTGTACTGCATTTTTTGATTTCTTCCTCTCTTTTTTCGTGATGGTCTCTACGAGGAAGAGTATGGAGGGAATGGGGGTTAAGAAACCTGATAAGAAGAGGAAAAGAGTATCAGATGATTATCATTTGGAAGATTCGAAGTTATCTCTAACGGTGAAGAATAGTAGTCCAAATTCTTCTAAACAGGGGAAGAAGTTATTGTTGAAATCAGATGTTGATGATAAGAATATTGGTAGATATACAAAGAAGAAGGCTAAACCATTGGTGTATATTGATTCAGATTTTGAAGGTTCTGCTGAAAAAGTTGTCAAAGAAGAAAAAGTGGAGGATCATAGCCGGAAAATGGTTCCACGGCAGAAACATTTGAAGGTTTGTTAATTTTTTTTTAAGAATATACATTTTTTTAGTTGTTTTTGTTTTTTGTGTTTTTCTTTTATGCATGGTGGTGTTTTGGTCTATGTTGTTGTTGTTTTTGTTGTTCAGTAGTATTATTGATGTTGAAGTTGTTGTTTGATAAAATCATTGTTTCCATTCGGAGTTTATTTTCTAAAACACATTTTTTTATGTTTTAAGTTTTGTTCAATTTGTTGTTGTTAAAATTTTTGTTTTCATTCATATTTTAGTGTTTGATACAAGTATATTTTCGGTTGGTTCATAAATTTCCTTTATGTTATCATACAGGTTGTTATTTTATTTAGTAACTTGATAATGGTTGTTTGGTTACCTTAGTCTTTATGTTTGGAAACTGATTTTTGTAATAGTTGTAAAAATGTATTATATTACATTAGAGTTTTTGTTGTTTTAAGGATTGTTCAAATTGTTATTGTTTAAATCATTGTTTTGATTCTATTACATTACTGTTATTATTTAGATTTATATTATGTTGGTAACTTGCTATTTTATATTTTGTTACCAATATTGAAATGATTGGAAACTGTTGACATCATACTTGTTAACATGTATTTTATTTCAATAGTAGTAACTTGCTAATTGTTTTTTTGGTTACCTTCATTTATATGTCTGGATATTGATTTTTGTAATAGTTGTTTAATTGTATTATATTTCATTTGAGTTTGTGTTTTTTTAAGGAATGTTTAAATATATGTTGTTTAAATCATTGTTTTCATTCTATTTGAGTCTCAGATACTATTAGATTAATTTTTGGTTACTTTATTTCATTACCGTCATTATACCAATTATGTCGGTATCTTGTTAATTTATCTTTGGTGACCAATATTGTAATGATTGGAAACTGCTGATATCATAGTTGTTAACATGTATTTTATTTCAATGGACTTGGAGATTGATGATTGTTTATACTTGTATATTTATTTAGTCTAATTAATTTGGTTTATGATCAATTGCTGAAATTATTTTGGTTATCATTGATATTGTTCATTTAATAGTTATTTGTTTAAAGTTTTAAAGTTGTTTTTTATTTTGGTTAATGTGTTTTTAATGTAAGTTTTGCATTTTCGATTTGGGATCTATTTTATGAGGAGCGTAATCTAACTTTTCAAACAAAAAGTTATTTATTGGTGTGATATGGAGGTTCTAATATTATCAAGAACAAATTGTGCGAGGTACAATTGAATAAGTTTAAGTTGACATGTTTTGGAAAATTTTTAGAGTTTGGGCGACCACGGATGTTTTCCCAGATTATTCATCGTGAGGCTTTGATTAGGGAAGTTTATCAAAGGGATGATGGGGAGTTAATAGTTTCTATTTGGTGAGAGAAGGGTAAGGTTTGGATTGCCTTTAATTTTGTTTGATTTCTCGTTTGAATTGGCGAGAAATGAAGACATTCTTTGGTTTTAAGGGATTCAAAATTTGTTGATGGAGAAGTTTTTGGTAATGAAGTTGTAACTTGCTTCTACTATCGGAGGATATATAAGGCGTAGTTTTTGATGATGATGATGAGGCGCTTAGGATGTCCATTATTTTATTGGTTTTAATTTCATTCTAGCTTCATTTACGATAACTATGTTGATGAAACTTTGTTTAACTTTTTGTCTTATGGGGATATTGAAAGTTATCCATGGGGTAAATATCGTTTCAACAAACAAAGAATTCTTTATCCATTGCAGTTAAGGGTCATGTAAGGAAGGATAAGCATGGTGGGGTGATTTACAATTTTTATAGGGATAGTTATTGTAAATCTTACAAACTTAATGGATTACCTTATGTGTTTCAAGTTTTTTTGTTTGAAACAATACCTACTTTGAAAGTCTGAGGCTTTTGTGTTGATGACCATGCTGCAGAGTTGAGATTATTTAGATGGAAGGAGTTAGGAAAGCCTCCCAAGAATGAGAAATTGAATGACCTTGTTTTTGGATCTGGTCAGGTATGTTGGTTTCTATTTGTATTATATTTGGTTTCCTTTTATATATGATATTGGTTACTGTTTTTTTTGTGTACTGTTTTGTTTATGTTTTATATTTAATGTTTTTGACATGGTATATTTGTTGTTATTATTATGTTTCAGTTGATCATTCAGAATATTGTTCCTACGGAGGATGAAAAGGATCGGTTGGGGTTAGGTGGTTTTCATTTTTTTAATGGAAATGATATCGGAGGCAAAATTTCTGATTTGAAAGTTGAATCATCGAGGAAGTTTAAAGATATTGGGTTTTCTATTTCTGATATGGAAAAAGTTATTAATGCACGGGTTAAACCTTTGGAAGGTAAGGTGATCGAGGTGAAAAAAGATATCGAGAATTTGGGTGTTGATTTAAAAGATAAACTGCAAGTGTTTCAAATTCAGATTTGCAGGGATGTAAAGAAGATGATTAGAAAGTATTTATATGGTCAGTCTAGTTATACCAAACATAGAAATGTTAATGTCGTTGAAGATGATGATGATGATGATGATGATGATAATGACGATGATGATGATAATGATGTTGGTGTTGATGATGATATTGAGTTGGGTGAGAACGTCGATGGTGGTAATGTTCAAGGAAGTGTTGATCATAATGGTGGTGGTGTTGTTGGAAATCAGTTTGAAGAACATGATGTAAAGGTTTACATTTATTTTAGTTCTTCATTTTATTTTTCATGGTTAATAATTAAATGCTTATTTTTTTCTGTTTTTGTTTACAGATTGAGTGCAAGAATGTCGGTTTAACTTCTGATCGGAAAGAGATTGTTATTTATACGCCTAGAGGGGTTCAGAATCATTTTGAGGATGAAAAGGTTAAACATTTTTTTAAAAATGTTATTTTTTGTTAACGTGTTATATTTATATATTGTATTTTTTTTAACAGGCTGAAAAGATCAATGACCTTCCTAGTTTTGATATTTTAAGTCAATCTAGTGGAAAAGAAATTGTTGTTTTTACGCGCATTGAGGTTTGTTATTTTTTTTATCAGCAACTTTCTCCATTTGTTGTATTAGTTAGTTTGACATAGTATTTATGTTTATATTGATAAGAAGTTTTGTATTTTTAATTTGCTATTGACCTTGTTTTTTGTGTCATGTATTGTAAAACATTATAGGGTAATAAATTTGAAGAATCGGACATGTGAAACTTGATGAGATGGAGTTAACAACTCGAGTTTAATTCATTGTCTTTGAAGTTGAGAAATCTGCTGACAAAACCAATTAGCGAGCTTTATTCGCATGGTTGCGAAAGTCTTTGTTTTGAAGAGTCCTTTTACTTCAAAGTTCGGTTCAATTTGGTTCAACCTCTTGAGATATGGATGTTAGTCAATTCTGCATGGAGATGCATCAAGCATTTCCGGATATCTCGTATGTGTATTCCTTCAAAGATGAAGATGTTCTTTTGAAAGCGATGGTTTAAGATTGGATTAAATAACAGGAAGAGGTATGTATATTGGAGTTTAATATATTTACATTATGTTTTTTAATAGGATATAAAATCATTTCTTTTATATTTCCAATATGTTATTATTTTGAAGGATTGAAAAGTTTTCGGGTAATAATGACAAAATTGAGCCTTCATTCAGATTTGGGTCTGTGTCAATAGCTTCAAAAATGTGGGTTTACAAGCTTAAGACCCCAGTGCAGTGGCTTGATGATGATGTGAGTTTTTTTATTACCTTTGAATCTATGTTTGTTAGTTTCGGTTACCTTATATAATCATATTGGTTACTATATGAATATTTATTAGTTCTTATTATATTCTGATATTATTTTTATTTTCCTTTGTTTAACTCGATTGTTATTTTCTTTTTAATTTTTTTCATTTATCAATATATGCTTGTATTACATTAAGAAAGCTGCTAGGCACTCGAACAAAATCCAAATAAGGGTTACAACAATGATTGTTGGTTCCATATCAAGTTGACCAATTTATATGGGAAATATTGTTCGAGAAATTGGGATAAGAATCTGTTGTTGGGCTCTAGTGATATAGCTGAGTATATTCATGGCTTTCTTATGGAAGTCAACACACCGTGGGTTTCGGTTGATTTTGTCATGTTTCCCATTCACATGTCAGCTCCTGGTCATTGGTTTTTGCGATATTTGATGTGCATCGTAGAGTATTAGTGGTTTTTAATTCTCTACAACTGGATAGGAATGTAATGCGCACAAATATTATGGATGTGTGTAAGCCGTACATCTTTATTCTTCCCATAATTTTGTCTAGTTGCGGGTTTTGGAAGAATAGATCTGATATTGATTTCAATAGTGTTCCATACCGCAACAAAGGAGAACATGATATCATTGATCTCGAATTTCCCGAGGGTCTTCCGAAACAAATTGAAGGGTAAGTTTACATTGTTTTTATATTTTCAGTTTTGCATTTATCATGAAGTTTGTTTTGATTTGTTTTATATCTTTATTATTTTTTCAGCGATTGCGGAATGTTTACAATTTATTTTGCGGAACATTTCCTTCATCAGATTATTTCTGAAATGCCAAAACCATTTCCGATCCTTCAATACCGCAGGAAATTATGTGTCAACTTGTTTAATCATGCGAGGAACAAACATGTAGGTGGATATGAATCTGACTCAGAATATCCAGGAAGATTCGGTAGTGAAGAATAGTATGCTTATGCATCTTGTTATTTTTTTTTTGTCTATTTGATACTATTTGATATGTTTATTGGTTGTGGAAATGTTATGTAATTATTCTGATTTGATATGGTTATTGGTTGTGGATTGTTTTATAATTATTCTGATGATTGAATGATGTATCAATCTTGAGATATTGGAAGTATGAGTATGTTTTGTTGGCTCACATTGTTGTTTTCTGTTTTGTATTTTATTTTCATAAATATTATTGTTAACATTTTTATTTATGGTACAGTGAGTTGCTAAATTTAAATATTAAGGTATATATTTGAATTGGTATTGGTATCCAATTAGTATTAATAATATATTGTAAAAAACATTTAAAAATTAATAATGTTGTTTCCTGTTATGATCATCATTTTTTGGGGGTGGGCAAATAGTTGTACTTATGTACACATTTAAAATTCAATTTGTTAGATTAGTTGCCAGATTAAAAATTACTCTATTAATGTTTGTAATTGCATATGTTTTTTACAAGGTACAATTGGTAGCCAAAATTTTATTTACAGGTAACTATTTTACGTTTAGGTAGTAACCAAAATATACATAAATATGTATGTTATATGTCAATTTATTTGAAGTTAGTATTACTTGTTTTTTAAAAAAAATTAATGAAAATAAACACATTTCAAAACAGGGAATCATCCATTACAGGAAATTATATCACAGTTTACACATTACACTATGTTCTTTTTGTTATGGTTGTGTTGGTTCACAAACAACATATATTGTTTATAATACACAGTATTTGTGGTTTTCCAAACATTTATATTAATTATAAATTACTCTATTAATGTTTGTAATTGAATATGTTTTTTACATGGTTCAGTTGGTAGCAAAAATTTCATTTACAGGTAACTATTTTACGTTTAGGTAGTAACCAAAATATACATAAATATGTATGTTATATGTCATTTTATTTGAAGTGAGTTTTACTTGTTTTTTAAAAGAAATTAATGAAAATAAACACATTTAAAAACAGGGAATCAGCCATTACAGGAAATCATATCACAGTTTACACATTACATTTTGTTTTTTTTGTTATGTTTGTGTTGGTTCAAAAACAACATATATTGAATGATAATAAACAGTATTTGTGGTTTACCAAACATTTATATTAATTAAAAATTATTCTATTAATGTTTGTATTTGCATACGTTTTATACAAAGTACAGTTGGTAGCCAAAATTTTATTTTCAGGTAACTATTTTAGTTTTAGGTAGTAACCAAAATATACTTAAATATATTTGTTTTGTATTATTTTATTTGAAGTTAGAATTATTTTATTGTTAAAATTAAATTATTGAAAATAAACACATTTCAATATTGTACAACATAAATTTTGTTTTATTTAATCAATAAAATGATTACAATATGAATGTATATTGAGCAACCTAAGAAAATATCATGGAGCCTGTTACAATTTTTTTGATGCTGAAGTATATTATAACGTTTTTGTCCTCAAAATTGGTTGATTTTTGCATGTTTTTTTGTTGTGTCCTTTTTCTTGGCATCGCCTGCATTTATTCTGAACTGTATTTTCAGACACATGCTTGTATCTTCCAATCTTTGGTCGTCCAGCCGGTCTTCTTGTATTTGGTGGTTTGACACATATGTTTTTAATATCGTCTGGAACATCCCAATTCTCTTTGTCATCCAACGGCATGATGGAAGTTGAATATGTTTCTACCAAAGCTTTTTTTGAATAGTATTTCAAGCAAAAATCATAACAGCTCATATTCCTTTTGCTAATAACAGCAGCATCGTGTGAGCATGGCATCTCATGGTATTGAAATTTACGGCATGCGCATGTCTTTTGTCCCATATCCACGATGAATTGTTTGGTTATATCGTAAACAGTAAAAATCACTAGATTCGATGTCTCAACCTACAAAACAATTTAATAATTTATTTAGTATGTATAATAATTTGTTGTTTTTTTTTGAACATATGGTATAATTTAAGTCAAATGTACTGTTGGTAAATTTTACAATTTATATTGGTAACCAAAAATGCATATTGTGGTTTGATATAAATGTTAATGCTATTTTTTTCTATGATATGCAGTAAAATTTTATGGGTTTTATGTCTAACCTTAAGTTTCGTTGACTCGTTGATATTATCTTGCAATCTTCTCTCAGCTGTTGTGGAAAGGTTTGTGAAAGTTGATGTTGTTGATTGTTTGTTTGTGAAATACCACCTTTGAACCATACAACGTAGGCATTCAATCATTGACGCAACTGGAAGATCTCTGATTCCATTGATTGCATTGTTAATAGATTCAGCGGTGTTTGAAGTCATTGTTGAATACCTGTTTACAGTTCCATGGAGCCTCGTGCACTTTTCTAGCTTAACTTCTTCCTCCAGATATGTCCTTATTCTAGTATCAATCGCATCAATTTCAGCCATATGTATGTTGAATTCTTCTATAGTGTAAGCCCTACAAGCTGCGTTGTATGCTTTTTTTTTTATCTCTTATCCTTTCTTTTTGAATCTGTTTTTTATATTCTTCAAAATATGGTATGTGCATGAACCGTGCATGACATCAGGGAACACACGATTAAGTCCATTGATAATTGCTTCATATATGCATGCGAAGCGATGCATTGTCCTTCTACAACACCACAAGCATTTCTCAAATTGATGAAAAACCATCTCCATGATGATTCATTTTCACTTTCATCAACAATTGCAAAAGCGATGAGGTATGATGTTCCTGTTTGCATCTTGCGTCTTCTTGCTTTTATGAAGCGATGTACCCGTGGAGTTATTTGTATGAATGTCCCATCAACTACAATGATTGGGAAACAATCTTTGCCATGCCTCAATGGATGCTCTTATTGCGAATAAGAGATATTTGAAGCGACCACTTTTTTCCAACTCCAAGGATGTGATTGATCCTGAAATGAATTTTAAAGTAAGGTTAATGTAATTATATGTAATAAATATTGTCTAAATTTGTAGTTAGGATTACTATGTGTATTACTTATGCTATATAATTACTCATATTTTAATGTTTTTCATAGTGTTCAGATGGTATCTAAAATGCTATTTAATAGTTTCATTTCATGTAGATTTTTGTCTGCTGCAAAATCATATTTATTTTTATTTCATTAAAATAGGTAGTAGTCATACGTGTGTTTGTAAGTATCTAAATTACCTAATTTGAGTAACCAAAATATTTGAAAATTTTAATAAATAGTTTTCAATTGTTACCTGGATTTGTTTTTTCCAACATGTGCAACCAAGAAGGGATTAGAGTGTAGTCGTGTGGATTTCCTCTTACTTTTTCCATTGCTTTTTCCCTTGATCTCCATGCTTTTTGGTAGGAGATGGACACATTATACTCCGTCATCATGTCTTCCACAATGTCGGTAGGTGTGTAAATTTTCTTGAAGTTAGTTAGTTTATGCTTTATGCACTCACTAACCATCTCACTTTGCTTGTTTATGCATGATCTCCAAGCAGTATGTTAGACGAACAAGTGTGTACATCATTAAATTCTCTTACCTTGAACATAGTTGTTTTTCGAAACTTTGATGCTCTTAGTTTCCATTTGCAATTTCCATTGTCTATGCATACCAGAACAAAATCTCAACCACTTGTTCTTTCAACCTTGTGTTGTCTGTTTTGCCTTATGGAATGTAGCCTTATTGCCTGTGAAAGAACTTTCTTGTCTTTGTAAGTTTGATCTATTTTGACTTCAAACTTATTCGGATCTGAAATGACCTCATCACATTGTTCTCCGATTGTTTTGCTATGTTACGGTTTACGACTTTTCTTTGTCAATAACTTCAATTGCCAGCTGCTCAACATATTGTGATCCAATTTGGTCTTCTTGTGTTGCCAACGAAACAAATTCAGAATTCCATTGTGTCAATCTCATTGGCGTTTCTGCTTGCACTATATATTCTTCTTCATTTATCATGTTATGTAAGCTTGTAGTCCCTCTAATGCTGTGTTCAGATTCTATAATTAGTGGAAACTTGCCATGTTCATCTGAATTTCTACTAACTTCCATATAGAATCTTAAGGTGGCTTCATTTGTCACCTTGATCGGAGGAATGTTGCTTTTAATTTGAAATTTGATTGCCAATTCCGTTGTGTTGTAGTCTAGATTTAATGCAGTACATATCAAGTTGTGAATTTCTTTGAATGAACAATTTGAAGGGACTAGCAGGCCGGTAACTTCAAAATTTTGATATTGGCTACTGTCGGTCCACGTTCCGTTGAAGTAAACTACAATTGGAAGCATATCCATGGTCCGAATACTGAAACAGTAACATTCACACAATAATGCAATTAGTAGCCAAATCTTTATATGAATGTTCCCAAAACATTGTATGCGTAACGAAATATGACTGTTAATGTTTCAAAAACTATTTTGTAACTAATATAATTTATATTCACTATTTAGATACTAAAGCAACTTTTTTCAGTAACCAAAGTAGTCGTATCTAGTATCAACTATTATGCATCAAACTGCTTTCAGTTTGTTTTCAATCAAATCACAATTTATAATGGTTTTCAATCAAACCATGTACCTGTTATGTGACGCCCCCAAATCCGGGTATCTTCCAACCCGACAGATGGTGCTACACGGTGCTACAGTTCACATAAACATTCAATTAAAATTCTTCAAAAGAACGGATATGTTTTATATATATATCAAAAGAATATTTACATTCCCTAGATTCTTTATAACCAATACATTGTCTTTGTCATAATATCAATAATATTTCTTACAAAACCTATACTATTACATATGCAACTACGGGTTCGCCTTTGCATTCCCTTTATCCTTGCCGGATCCATCGGTCCGTTCGGTCTTAGCTGTATTCATATGGTTCAAGCAAGAATGAGCCTAACTAGCTCAGCAAGTACAACAATTCTAGGTAAATAGCATGCTTGAAACATAGGAATCGTATATTTTCAATAACTGAACAATAGTTACGAAGTACTATTTATAATTCAAAATAACACTTCTTTTCATTCAAAACGTTTTACAAAAACAATATTCAGTAAAACATCAATTCTGGTTCAAGACCATAACCATTTCATAAGTACTTTGAAAAGGACATCCCGGCACGAAGTCTATAAGTCCGGTATAGCTTACGAGCACGTTTAGGTGATCAGCATATAGTACTCTATGTTGATCAACACTACATTCATTAAACGTGTATACGTTTAAATTGTGGCAACCTCACGTGCCTGTCGTTTGACGACAAAACATTTTAGCATACTCAATCTACTTTTGAAAACCACAACAATATTAGTTTGGTAAATCCTTATCAACACTTAATAGAATAACATAGCATACGTCTAGCCGAAAAGATTGGCTTTGACATTCCTCAGATGCTAACTAATGCGAAGAATACATCAATCACAAAGACTTGTCCAGATCGAACTGGAACAAGGGTTAGAGTACTTGCCTTTATCATCTGCTACGGTTTATAACACGTGCACTTTAGGTCTTTAAGGTCTCTACAGTAATTGGTAACATCATATAATACATTAGTTCAAGAATGATTACACATGGTTCTTAAAGAATCTTACCCTTCTTCTCAATCTAAATACGTATTAGATTTGTTATTATAGGTTCCGGCTTTCCATTACGTCATTCTCACATTCATAAGTAATTGACTTAACTTAACTCTAAGTGTTCATGCTTAAGACTTAATTATGTCTTAACAATGTTTCATTAAGATCTTCATTTAATTGCTTATCAATTATTAAACATGCTCTATATGTAAACATTCATTATTGTCTTGGTCTTGAGGCTTGCCTTTGCGGCCTTGGCTTTTACACTTGGTGTCGTATACGGCGCATCACTATTGTTGTCTAGAACCCAGCACTTCGGCGTTGCAAGACGAGTCTCGATGTTAAATCACAACATGACAATGACTCTCGAAGGTTATGGCTTTGCTCGGCCAAGCTTCGGTATTGCTGCAGTCAGGATAAATAGCCTTGAAATTGCGCTTGTGCCATGACTTTTGCAAAGAAAATTTTTCACAGACTTTTCATTTTGTGAGATTCCCGGACTCGTAACTTCTTCGTTATAAGTCCGAATTGGTTCGTTCAAGAGCCTACGGTTCACAAATCACGTACTCTATGCGTTCATGCAAGAATTTTATTTATTTTACTTCGTTTGCTAAAATTTCACCTATTAGTCCATTTTTAACTAAAACGATAAACGTTCGTGAACGTTCAACGCTCGTTTCTTCGTTCTAAGTCAAAATCCGGATATTTTTGAGTCCGCAACTCTATAATGCCACATATTACTTGTCTCCATCGCAAACCAACGTTTACGACTTCAAACACAAAATACGACTTCCATTCCGAGAATTTCACGAATTCAACGATTATCGTCCAATCGTGTAAATTCCGGCGAAACGTTACTACTAGTGATTTGTTTAACATTCTAAACACATTCATTCCATTATCTAGACATCTCAACTTATGTATTAC
The DNA here is from genome assembly GCA_020205605.1 of Panax ginseng. Lineage (NCBI taxonomy): Eukaryota > Viridiplantae > Streptophyta > Magnoliopsida > Apiales > Araliaceae > Panax > Panax ginseng. The sequence goes on along the minus strand of CM035145.1, from coordinate 130,745,457 downwards.
AATAACTTATATTCCAATTTGGTTACGGCTTATTTATAAGTTCATAACAACAATTTCTTAATACATGATTTTTCATTTCCATATGACTTATTCGGCTTAGGTCCATTGCTTATCAACTTCTCCTATGTTCTTAACATCTAAGTTCATTAGAATACAGTTCTCTTATCAACCTACCATGATAGAGATGAAGAAGACAAGATCATTTACCTTTGATGATTACTTCACTTCACTTTGCAAAATCTAACAAAAGTTGAAATGGCTTATAAGTGCTTATGGGCTCTAACAAATAAGTTGCTTTGAGAGAGAGTTGTTGGATGAAAAGTAATCAACCAAATAATGAAATAAGAGCTTTCTATTTATAGGCAATCCAAGGTTAGGGTAGAATGGTCTTTATGGCATCCCACCTCCTTAACTTCCACCTCCTTACTATTCATAACTTAACAACTAAGTAATCTTGCTCAACACAACACTTGCTCCTCACATAAAGTTCTTGTTCTCCAAGTTCACCCATGGGTTGCACCATGGATCATTGCTTTACCCATTGGATCATCCTTTGGGCTTGGTTTTAGTTAATTACTCTAATCCTTGTGGCCTTACATGCATTTGGTTTGGGCTTCCCATTAATCCACACTTGGCTAATCATTTCTACAACTTGGGGCTTGTCCCTTAATGCTTAATGAATTTGCACACCCTCCAAGATTACACAAAAATCATTCCTTAGACATTAATTTCCCAAAGCTCCCAATTAAGTCCACATGCGAATTATTGCATTTTCCATACTTAGATTATTATTACATAATCTATCTCGCCTCGATATTCTAACGTTACGTATTTCTCGGAAGTTCAAAAATAATTCCCGAGCGATAAACGGTGAATAGTATTTTTCGTAAACTTTCTTGGAAAACATTTATTTTCGTCTTGGAAATTCAAACACTTTAATTCTTTCACGTGGTTCGAATACTACGATATTCTGACATTTCTAGGTTATAGAACGACATACATCTTATTAACACATATAATAATAAATAATATTATTTTATTCATTATTTAATTCTTTCAAATACTTTTACAAAGGATCCAGAATTTCTCAAAGGCGTTACATTCTTTCCCCTTATAAAGATTACATCCCCAGAATCTACCTACACATCACTCAAACAAAGAGGATAATTCCTTCTCATCTTTTCTTCAAGTTCCCATGTTTAACTTCTTTAACATCGTGGTTCTTCCATAACACCTTTATAGACGGTATTACCTTGTTTCGCAGAACTTGCTCTTTTCTATCGATGATTTGAATCGACATCTCTTCATATGTTAAATCTTTCTCAATTTGAATAGGCTCAAATTCTATCACGTGTTTGTAATCTGGTTTGTAAGGACGTAGCACTGAAACGTGAAATACATTATGTATTAAGCTTCTAGATGCGGAGGTAATGCTACCCTATAAGCTACCTCACCTACCCGTTCTAATACCTCAAAAGGTCCTATAAACCTTGGGCTTAGTTTTCCCTTCTTTCCAAAGCATATCTTTCCTTTCTAGGGAGATACCTTTAGAATACGTACGAGCCTACCTCAAACTCTCTATTCTCTCGATGTACATCCGCGTATTTCTTACATCTATCACGAGTCCATTACGAGTCGCATCGTATCGACTTCTTCGACATCCATTTGTTTCTTTGCACAATTCGGTCCTAGCATTGCGTTCTCCCCACTTCATCCCAATACAACGGCGTTCTGCATTTCCTTCCATACAAAGCTTCATACGGCGGCATACCTATGCTTGCATGATAACTATTGTTATACGCAAATTCTACTAATGGTAGATGATCATCCCAACTACCCTTAAAATCCATGACGCAATATCTTAACATATCTTCTAACATCTGAATTGTCCACTCGCTCTCATCCATCGGTTTGTGGATGATATCTGCGTACTTTCAACTTCAATGCGTCCCCAATCGTTCTTGAAGACTTCTCCAAAGTTTGATGTGAATCGTGGATCACGATCGACACTATCGAAACAGGTGCTCCATGTCTGGAAATAATTTCCTTAATATAGAGTGTAGCTAACTGATCTAAGTTATACTTAATTCGAATTGGCAAAAAGTGAGCCGACTTCGTCAACCGGTCCACTATTACCCAAATTGCATCATATCCTTTACGAGTCGTCCGGAGTCCTCCACAAAGTCCATCGTGATATGCTCCCACTTCCACTCCTAATCTCCAATGATCGTAACAAGCAACTTCGATGCGTTGATGTTAGAAACTTTAACTCTTTGACAAGTCGAGCACCTACTCACATATTAAACTATTTCTCTCTTCATGTTCGACCACCAAAAACTCTATCGAAGGTCTTGATACATCTTAGTGCTACCAGGATGAATCGAGTACCTCGAACTATGAGCCTCTTGTAGAACTTGCTCCTTTAATTCCTTCACATTCGGAACCCAAATTCTTCCCTCAAATCTTAATAATCCCTCATTATCAAGACTAAACTTAATATCTTTTTCATTGGTCAACCGCTCCTTCATTTGATCAAACTCATCAGTTTTGAGCTGCACCTCCTTGACTCTCTCTACGATGGTAGACTGAATCTCCGTCGTAAACAGTCTCTGATCTGCCTCAATTGGCAACTTCACCTCCAACTCCATCCTAGCCATCTCTGTTATTAACTCAGTTTGAGCCGTTAACATGGACAACTTCTCCCGACCCTTTCTACTCAAGGCGTCGGCCACTACATTGGCTTTTCCAGGGTGATACAGGATTTCACAGTCGTAATCCTTTATCAATTTCAACCATCTTCTCTGTCTCATATTCAACTCCTTCTATGTGAAGATATATTTTAGACTCTTGTGGTCCGTGTATATCTCACACTTTTCCCCATAAAGATAATGTCGCCATATCTTTAAGGCAAACACCACCGCGGCCAATTCCAGATCATGAGTAGGGTAAACTTTCTCATAATCCTTCAACTTCCTAGATGCATATGCAATGACCTTGTCATCTTTGCTTTGCATGAAACCTGTAACCAGATCCTTTATCTGCGAAGCATCGCTATAAACTACAAAATTTCACACCCGTAATGGGTAATGACAAAACAGGCGCTTCACTCAACTTCTTCTTTAATTCTTGAAAACTGTCTTCGCATTTCTCAGTCCATACGTACTTCACCGTCTTCCTCGTTAAGTTAGTCAACGGAGTAGCTATCTTCGAAAAGTCCTGAATAAACCTCCGATAGTAACCCGCTAACCCTAAGAAACTCTGTACCTCGGTCGGCGTTTTCGGTTGTTCCCAATTCATCACGGCTTCCACCTTCGCTAGATCTACTGAAATTCCCTCGTGGTCAATAACATGACCTAAAAAATGTACCCTTTCTAACCAAAATTCACACTTAGTGAACTTCGCATACAACTTCTCCTTTCTTAGTGTATCCAACACTATTCTCAGGTGTTCAGCATGATCTTCTGGCGTCTTAGAATAGACTAGAATATCATCGATAAACACCACGACGAACTTGTCCAATTATTGTTTGAACACCGTGTTTTCATCATGTCCATAAATGCAAAGAGTGCATTAAATCAACCCAAATGACATCACCAGAAACTCGTAATGACCATAACGAGTCCTGAATGATGTCTTTGGCACATCTTCATTCCTAACCTTCAGCTGATGATACCCCATCCTTAAATCTATTTTGGAAAAATATTTTGCCCCCTTCAACTGATCAAATAGATCATCGATCTTGGGCAACGGATACTTATTCTTTATCGTTAACTTGTTCAACTCTCGGTAGTCGATACAAAGTCTCATCGATCCGTCCTTCTTCTTGACAAACAGTACCGGTGCTCCCCATGGCGAAACACTCGGTTGAATGTACTTCCTGTCCAACAATTCTTGCAGCTGTACCATCAACTCCTTCATCTCCACCTGCGCCATACGATACGGTGCCCTGAAAACTGGTGCCGCTCCTGGCACAATGTCTATTACGAATTCGGTCTCCCTGTCCGGCGGAAGACCCGGTAGCTCTCTTGGAAATACATCCATGAACTCACTCACTATAGGTATTTGTTCTATGGTCGCTCCCGCTCTCTGGGTATCAACCACATGACAAAAATAGCCTACACACCCCTTCCTCAATAATTTCCTAGTTTGTGTCATGGTAAGACAACACGAACGTCCTGGCGATTTATTCCCGTAAAATATGACATGTGATTGAATTGATGTTTTAATATATACGCATTTCTTTTGACAATCTATTATTTCCCCATGGTTTATCAACCAATCCATTCCAAGAATTACATCGAATTCTCCTAACTTTATCGGTATCAGATCTACCGATAATTTACAACCTCGAATGTTTACGCAACAATTCTTATGAATATCTTCAACAGGAATTATCTCCTCGTTTGCTACCTTAATGTTCAAAGGTATAGGCAACTTTTCGAGAAGTAGTCCTAGTCGTCTAGCAAAATCACATGCGATAAACGAACAAGTAGCACCCGAGTCAAATAGTACGTATGCATTTAAGTTGTTGATTGGAATAATACCTGCTGACTCGTCCCCGGCCATCGTGTCTTGGGCGGTCATATTAAAAGTGCAGACCGCCATCGGCCTACCCAGTCATTATTTGGACCCCAATAGTTAACTTACCACTATTGGCGCCTTATTCCCGTCTGTCCCCTTCTTTGGGCGGTTCTTTGCCATGTGGTGCTGTGACCCGCATCTAAAGCACCCATAGTTCTTCTTGAGTTGGGCGGTTTTGGCATAATATGCCCCTCACATCTCTGATTTATAACACACGGCCTTACCCTTGAGACAGACTCCTAGGTGAGTCTTCCCACAGGTTTTACAGGCCTCCATCCTCCTCTTAGGGTCTCTTTGTTTCACTCCGGTATTCCCTAAGCTAACTACCTTCCTTTTATACCCTTCGCCACTCCCGCTGGCACCTTCAACCTTTACTCATCCCTCCACCTTCCCCTTATTTTTCTTATCCTTGTGGTATTGGCTCAACGCCTCACTACCACCTTCGGCAATTATTGCCTTCTCTAACACAATTCCAAAGGAAGTAATTTGGAATACAGAGATACGATTATAGAGCGAGGGTTTCAAGCCCTGCTCGAATCGTCGAGCTTTCCTCACCTTGGTATCCACTTGATGTGGAGCGAACCTTGCCAGTTCATTAAACTTGGCAGCATACTGGGGAACCGTCATATCCCCTTGTTTTAAATCTAAAAATCGCATCTCCATCATTCCTTGCATGCTCGTGGGAAATTAGTTCTCGTAGAATATTTCTTTGAACCTCTCCCACGTTATAACATCTATTCCGGCACTCGCCTGATTGGCCTCCCACCAAAAGTTGGCCTCTCCCTTCATCATGTAGGTTGCAAAGGCAACCTTTTGGACCTCGTCTACATTTGTTATTACAAATACCTTCTCGATCTCTCTTACCCATGTTTGGGCTTTGATAGGGTTCGTAGTTCCTTTGAACTCCGGCGGACCCACACTCTTAAAGTCCTTGAATGTAGTAGCTTCGTCTTTACACGAGATTCTGAGGGATGTTAGCCCCAGTTTGATTAAATTCTGCGGTTAAAAGGTTCAAAAATTCCTGCATGGGGTTAACCGGACCTCCCTCCGGTTGATTTGTATTCGTACCTTAGTTACGTGGTACTCTTCTTGGCGGCATTTTACTGTTACAATAAACACATATTTCGTTATTATTCATTTCCTGTCAGTTAGTTATTATTCCATATTAAACAATAACTTAAATATTTATTACTCAACATTTTTCGAAAAAAAAAACTCATATTTATTCATTATAGTATAATACTACATCGGTTACATAACACGACCTAAAATTTGGATACATTACTTTCCATTATTGCTTTCCAAAAATTGGAAATTACAAAAGACTACCCTTGATTATACAAAGAGGGCTTTACGTCACTCGATATACCTTTAATATGTATATATCTAACTACTCTAAAGAACTACTCGATCATATCTCGCCTTAAGGCATTCTCGAATCTTGCCTTGGCAAAGCCGTGATAATATCACGGGTGATAAGATGTCTGCGCGTCGCCTTTCGTCTCTACTGAGGATACCCAAACTACTGCAATCGGAAATCCTCATGAGAACTCCTATGAATATAGGACATTCTCCATATCTTCTATTTCTTGGTCTTTAGCTCGCTCCTAAGCTCAAAGACCTCCTGTTTTAGCTAATGGACCTTGTCCTTAGCCAAAACTCTCTCGTCATGTTCCTGTTCCCACATGGACTCCACATCCGTCTTATCCTCTATAACCACTTGGAGCTCTGACAGTAATGTACGTTCCTATCTATCACTGACAATAATGTACGTTCCACATCTGACAGTAATGTACGTTCTTATCTATCACTGACATGAACAGTGAAATCATCGACTCCCCTGGAGTTATCTCTGCTGCTATAGATACTGGATTGAAGGATACTACCTCCACTTCTTCTTCCAACATGCCGTCAAATACGGACATGAGGTCTAAGCTCTCGGAATCTCCAGACTCCACCATAACTATCTCAGGATCTGCTGCTATGGGGTTCGGTATGATTTCTATCTGGTTTCTGACCACCGGCTTCACTACACTACTGCATTTCTATTTTCACCTGACATCTACAACAACACCAAAAAGTTGATTAGTAAACGTCAGTATAATAATAATAAAAACACACATAACATATATAATGCATTTTTATAAAGTTAACTTCCATCTTTTATTCTTTGACTTTTATTAAGGTTATGACTTAAGGTTTTATTTCCCCCCCCTTAAGTTTTTTATAACCTAATGCTTTGATACCAACCTGTGACGCCCCCAAATCCGGGTATCTTCCAACCCATATACGGTGCTGCACTCTGCTTACAGATTCACATAAACATTCAATTGAAATGCCTCAAAAGAACGGATATGTCTTATATATATATATATATATATATATATATCAAAAGAATATTTACATCCCCCAGATTCTTTATAACCAATACATTGTCTTTGTCATAATATCAATTATATTTCTTACAAAACCTATACTATTACATATGCAACTACGGGTTCGCCTTTGCTTTCCCTTTATCCTTGCGGGATCCATCGGTCCGTTCGGTCTTAGCTGCATTCATATGGTTCAAGCAAGAATGAGCCTAACTAGCTCAGCAAGTACAACAATTCTAGGTAAATAGCATGCTTGAAACATAGGAATCGTAAATTTTCAATAACTGAATAATAGTTACGAAGTACTATTTATAATTCAAAATAACACTTCTTTTCATTCAAAACGTTTTACAACAACAATATTTAGTAAAACATCAATTCCAGTTCAAGACCTTAAGCATTTCATAAGTACTTTGAAAAGGACATCCCGGCACGAAGTCCATAAGTCCGGTATAGCTTACGAGCACGTCTAGGTGATCAGCCTATAATATTCTATGTTGATCAACACTACATTCATTAAACGTGTATACGTTTAAGTTATGGCAACCTCACGTGCCTGTCGTTTGACGACAAAACATTTTAGCATACTCAATCTACTTTTGAAAACCACAACAATATTAGTTTGGTAAATCCTTATCAACACTTAATAGAATAACATAGCATACATCTAGCCGAAAAGATTGGCTTTGACATTCCTCAGATGCTAACTAATGCGAAGAATACATGAATCACAAAGACTTGTCCAGATCGAACTGGAACAAGGGTTAGAGTACTTGCCTTTATCGTCTGCTACGGTTTATAACACGTGAACTTTAGGTCTTTAAGGTCTCTATAGTAATTGGTAACATCATATAGTACATTAGTTCAAGAATGATTACACATGGTTCTTAAAGAATCTTACCCTTTTTCTCAATCTAAATACGTATTAGATTTGTTATTATAGGTTCCGGCTTTCCATTACGTCATTCTCACATTCATAAGTAATTGACTTAACTTAACTCTAAGTGTTCATGCTTAAGACTTAATTATGTCTTAACAATGTTTCATTAAGATCTTCATTTAATTGCTTATCAATTATTAAACATGCTCTATATGTAAACATTCATTATTGTCTTGGTCTTGAGGTTGGTGTCATGCACACGGCTTTTTACACTGTCGTGACTGCTTGGCACATCCTATTGTTGTCTAGAACCCGGACTCAGTGTTGCGGCGCGAGTCTTAGTGTTAAATGTCGCGCTGCGGCGCGACTCTCCAAAAGGTTATGGCTTTGCTCCACCAAGCTCAAGGCATATGCGCGGCGGGATAAATGGCCTTGAAATTTGGTAGCCATGGCCACTGACACAATGCACCGTAAAATTTTCACAGACTTTTTATTTTGTGAAATTCCCAGACTCGTAACTTCTTCATTATAAGTCCGAATTGGCTTGTTCAAGAGCTTACAGTTCACAAATCACGTACTCTATGCGTTCATGCAAGAATTTTATCTATTTTACTTCGTTTGCTAAAATTTCACCTATTAGTCCATTTTTAACGAAAATGATAAACGTTCGTGAACGTTCAACGCTCGTTTCTTCGTTCTAAGTTGGAATTCGGTCATTTTCGAGTCCGCAACTCTATAATGCCACATATGACTTGTCTCCATCACAAACCAACGTTTACGACTTCAAACACAAAATACGACTTCCATTCCGAGAATTTCACGAATTCGATGATTATCGTCCAATCGTGTAAATTCCAGCAAAACGTTATTACTAGTGATTTGTTTAACATTCTAAACACATTCATTCCATTATCTAGACATCTCAACTTATGTATTACAATAACTTATATTCCAATTTAGTTACGGCTTATTTATAAGTTCATAACAACAATTTCTTAATACATGATTTTTCATTTCCATATGACTTATTCGGCTTAGGTCCATTGCTTATCAACTTCTCCTATGTTCTTAAAATCTAAGTTCATTAGATTACACTTCTCTTATCAACCTACCATGATAGAGATGAAGAAGACAAGATCATTTACCTTTGATGATTACTTCACTTCACTTTGTAAAATCTAACAAAAGTTGAAATGGCTTATAAGTGCTTATGGGCTCTAACAAATAAGTTGCTTTGAGAGGGAGTTGTTGGATGAAAATTAATCAACCAAATAATAAAATGAGAGCTTTCTATTTATAGGCAATCCAAGGTTAGGGTAGAATGGTCTTTATGGCATCCCACCTCCTTAACTTCCACCTCCTTACTATTCACAACTTAGCAACTAAGTAATCTTGCTCAACACAACACTTGCTCCTCACATAAAGTTCTTGCTCTCCAAGTTCACCCATGGGTTGCACCATGGATCATTGCTTTACCCATTGGATCATCCTTTGGGCTTGGTTTTAGTTAATTACTCTAATCCTTGTGGCCTTGCATGCATTTGGTTTGGGCTTCCCATTAATCCACACTTGGCTAATCATTTTTACAACTTGGGCTTGTCCCTTAATGCTTAATGAATTTGCACACCCTACAAGATTACACAAAAATCATTCCTTAGACATTAATTTCCAAAAGCTCCCAATTAAGTCCACATGTGAATTATTGCATTTTCCATACTTAGATTATTATTACATAATCTATCTCGCCTCGATATTCTAACGTTACGTATTTCTCGGAAGTTCAAAAATAATTCCCGAGCGATAAACGGTGAATAGTATTTTTCGTAAACTTTCTCGGAAAATATTTATTTTCGTCTTAGAAATTCAAACACTTTAATTCTTTCACGTGGTTCGAATACTATGATATTCTGACATTTCTAGGTTATAGAACGACATACATCTTATTTGTGACGCCCCCAAAATTAGGTATACATCACCCATCTTGGGTCGCCAGATACATGGTACAGAATTCAAATACAACTTACTAATACAACTGTCGTGTACAATACGACAAAACATAAACTGTGAGTTTGAATACAAATATTATTTACTAGAGATTATACAAACTCAAAAAGAGTCCTCATTACAATTATTATCACACTATTTTACATAATAGTGAGGACTACTAATGCTATCCTCAGGACCATCACTCCGTTCCCCGACTCTTCCCAGCTATATTCTCATTTCCTGAAGAGAACAGTGAAAGGAAGGTGAGCTCAACTAGCCCAAGAAGAAATATTATGACTAAGATAATGCGTAATAAATTATCATTAGTCTCCAACAATGTTAAACCGATAAAATATAATAGACATCAAGTTTAATCTGCGGCGAATAAGCAATCCATTAAAAGAGTCAAGTAGAAAATAAAATCTACTATCTTTTATGATTAAAAAGGTTTTTCATCACTTTTATCACGAGACTCAAATTTTAATAAATATTCCACATCATCGAATCACCCCAAGAAGATGCGGCCAAGGATATTCTTTATTATCACGACCACAATTATCCATGCACTACTGGGCCAAGAATATTTGTGTATTCATTAATGGTCATGATCATGCCAACAACCGTCCCACCAATGCACTACGGACAATGAGAACTTTTACCACATCATTTGTAACATTACTACCATGATTACACCGAATAATCCTCGGTCATAATCATACCAAGTCCATCTACGCACTACAGGGCCACGTAGATGACTTTCAAGAAAATACAAACATGAGGATGATGACAATGATATAAGAATTCAATAAAACAAGTTCAAGAATTATTTTTTCCGAAATTATTAACGTCCAAATTGTCAACATGATAATCGCTTTTTAGTAGTAAAATTCAAGAATGATCGGAAGAATATTTTCATGAAAAGATATCGGATGAAGCGCAAATATCAAGGATATTCTACTAATTTCATGGAGTATAGAAATCAAAACTTTAACCAACCGAGTATAATAAAGAATGGAATAACAAAAGAAATCACCATGCATGCGGTACTTTCAGATGTATGAGTTATTCCAACGTATAATAATAATCTAACCAGTCGAGCAAAATTTGCAAGCAGGATGTTCCAACAGAATAATAAAGATTTTAACCAGTCCTGTAAAACACATGCATGTGATGTTCCAATGAATAATAATAAGACGAAGCTAGGTCCGATTATAAAACACACAGCATGGATGTTCCAACGGAATAATAATAAAGATTTTAACCAGTCCGGTGTAAAAACACACGCATGTGATGTTCCAATGTAATAATAGAAGAATGTCACCAAGTATAGGGTAGATCAACTTATACAAAGTTATTCCAATGTATAATAAGAGATGGAATAACAACAGTTTCTCTTCATGAATGAGAAAGAATAACACCACTTACGAGTACAACAAATAATATTCCCTACCTTAAGAAGAAAAGTATCGATATATAAGTAGTGACGTAGCGAATACTTTCTTCTTTCTCTCTATAGTTTATCTCTGTAGTTTCAAAGTTGAATTAGTTAGAAAATAATGAATGAATGAGCTTCTATTTATAGAAAAATGGAATGCATAAGAATTAACTCCATGAACTACGATTAGAGATTGATTTACTTTAATCTGACTATCCATATTTAAAGCAAAATCTTTTAAATAAAATATAATATATTCTATTTATAATCTAATAAAACGAATAACTTTAAAAAAGATTTTACTATACAAACACTATGCATATACTATGCATAATATAATATATTCTAATTATTGTCTAATAAAATGTATAGCTTTATAAAAGTATTCTGCTTTTATATAAAAAGATTTTACTATACAAATCACTATATCGATACACTATGCAACACTATACATAATAGAATATAATATATTCTATTTATAGAATAACTTTATAAAAAGTATTCTGCTTTATATATAAAAGATTTTCTCGTATTATTACATTAATAATACCAACAAAACCGAGTGACTTATCACTTAAGCATCAATAATTAATACTGTGTATACTACTTATGCAACCACGCCAGACATCGCATTTTTAACACCGGGTGTTTCAACAGCTTAACGGTAAAACTTCCGCCGTTATTATTTTCATAAAATATTTTTGTCGTTTTCTCGATCCGATGATAATTCCGTTAGGTGTACTGAATATTTCGTTAAAACGAATATTCCCACCACCAATCGACTATTATATAACAACTTCATGTATTTTACAAAATTTATAAATATTACCCACAACTATTATATCAATTTCACTCTATAATATTCAAAAATAATATTTATAGAAAATTCATCTTTATTCAAAAAGTTGGGTTTTTACATTATTAACACATATAATAACAAATAATATTATTTTATTCATTATTTAATTCTTTCAAATACTTTTACAAAGGATCTGAATTTCTCAAGCGTTACATGTTACCTTGGACCAGCCGGTGCATTACGATATGATCCAACCTTCATCTGATTATTTATAACCTTTATTCATAAATTAATGAATACAACTTCGCTTTGATACTAATTAGTATATTAATTCTTTCCATTTTCAGGATCTGTATAACGACCCCAAAATTTTAATAAGACAACTCAACCTCGGTTTTTAACCATTCCTATCTATACATCGTATTTGATGTTACACTTAATAAATATGCGGAATAATTAAAACCTTTTATATATTCTTTATTTATTTCCCTGAATCACAACCTTTATCAATTACATATCTTTGAATCAAATTTATTCTATGATTCGATTCATCAAAGTTACATTATAAAATTTTACATCTCAATTCGATATCCTTTATATATATCGAATAGTACGGCTTTACAACTCTACATGAGTTAAACATCACAAACAACTATAAATTACATCTTTTAGAACCTTAAACATGGTTCAAAGTAATAACTCCAGCTAAATACTCAATCTCCTGGTGTTACTATTGATCTCTATTAATCAAGTAACACGTAATGTTACCTTGAATCCTTAACCTGCAAAAATGGTTATTTGCAAGAATGAGCTCGACAACTCAGCAATTCCAACAGTTTTCATATATCATATAACACGTAATATCATGCTCAGTTTAATCATAATCATTTAAATTCATTACGCATGATGCTTCTCACATAACAAGTATAAAGATTAACTTCTTAAACATATAGCCATAAATTGACTTTCAAAGTACATATAAATTTCATATGCAATACATACATAATTCAACATTCTGCTAGCATAACATAATTCAACTAACAGTTATCAAGTTCATATAACAAAATAGGAACTGAAAGACTTGGATTATCAACTATAACTTAATTGTTTATAGTTATCTACACTTCGTGCATGTATTCCCTACACAATTGTATAATCATGCACATCAATTGTTAGTTACATAGCAACACATAGTGTTTGTTATATAAACTTTAATTACTCGACATCCCATAACTCGTCCTTTTAATCGATACACAATGTTCAATTTGATTGTGTTAACTTTTAACTTATATCTCATTATATTTCTTCTTAGGTCATACTTGAAATTCATTCAAGTGTTTAAGTCTTGCTAAGACATCTCTTTATTCAATCGGTTTAATTACGTTAAACTTCTTTTTCCTTCCGTTACGTTCCACTTTAATTGACACTTAACATTCAGTTAAGTCTTAAACATTGTCTTTACATCATCTCACATTAGATGTATGATACTTGTTAACATTACTTAAATTAACCTTCGTTTCATATTTCTTTATACTTTTCTTTTAGTTGACATTTAACATTAAATTAAGTCTTTAAAATTTATTTTCACATCTCATTAGATGAAAACTAAGTTTAATCAACTTAGGAATTTTCATAACATACCTCTAAAATTTCGTAATAAATATTTTAGATAATTAGATGAGTTAAACTAATTTCAACACATATTTATAATTAATAATATGAGTTCAAAATTAAATTAATTTATTAAAAAAATTAATTAATCAATCTAATATATTCAAATAATTTTAATTAACCATATGTTCTCAACATAAATGGTCAAATTGCCCGATCTATTAATTATAGTAATAGTAACTAAGAGAGAGAAAACAAAGGAGAGGGAAGAGAAGACACGTAAAAGTAAGTACCTACCAAATCCAGTCCTATCTGTAACCACTTGTCTTTCTTACCAACTTAACTTGGTCAAATATCTATCTAAATATATATATATATATATATATATATATATATATTCTCTTCTTAATTTTTCTTGTTATTTATATAAATTTACAATAACAAATGAAAGAGAAAAGAAAAATAGATGATCGCGAGTCTATTGGCTACGCTCCCTGTTTCTCCCTTATTTCTCCTCCCTCCACTCTCAACACTTTCTCTCTCCTCCTTTTTACCTTCCCCCTCTCCGCATACTTCCTTCTTATATCTTTCTCTCTTTCTTCCCACTTCTTTCAATAAAACTCTGACCTCTCTAAAAACTCTCTTCTCTCTCTCTCCTTCCTCAGCTTTCTTTCAGTCTTATCTCTATATCATCAACAATCTACAACAGTACACATAAGGCCCCTTATCCATTTACTCTCTCTATATATCTCTCTTCCTTTAAGCTGTATATATATTACAGAGAAAAATTAAGGAGCTAGAAGAAATTGACGACGATGGGTCGTTCACCTTGCTGCGAGAAAGCTCATACCAACAAAGGCGCCTGGACCAAAGAAGAAGATCAACGCCTCATCAACTATATCCGGCTTCACGGCGAAGGCTGCTGGCGTTCCCTCCCCAAGTCCGCCGGTAGGTTTGATAAAATTCATACATATATGTACGTACGTAGTCTATAAACAGAATTGGCTGGATCCATCCAACAATTCGTCAAACACTGGTTGGTTAAGGAACAATTGTTATTAATCAATTCCTTTGACGGACGCAGCTATGGATCACCTTCCCACTTCTCATCTTTCTATGTTTAATTTATTTATTTATTTTGTATTTTTTTTAGGATTATTGAGATGCGGGAAGAGTTGCAGATTACGGTGGATAAACTACCTCCGGCCAGACCTAAAGAGAGGGAATTTCACAGAAGAAGAAGATGAGCTAATTATCAAGCTTCACAGTTTGCTGGGAAACAAGTATGTCTATATCTATATCTATATCTATATATATACCCTTAATAATTCTCTCTCTAGCTCTCTCTCTCTCTCTATATATATATAGACACAAAGTTTACATAAACCTGTGTGGAAGCCGTGTAGTAGCATAAGAGAACAAAGAAAGTACAGTAATAATATTACACTTTCGACTTACCATTATTAACTTAAGTCCACATCTATACCAAACTCTATTGTATTTTAATAAGGAAAATAATGTTTGCGCTTCAAATTTCTTTGGCGTCCAACTGCAAAGTCAAAATAATACGAAAAATTATTTAGCATTAATAAATATTTTCCAGTAATAAATATTTTGCATTTAGAAAAATATGTTTGTGCATCATCCGCACATATTTTTTACATATATATATATATATATCATATATATATTATAAAAAAAAAAAAAAAAAATTTGGCTGGTCGCTGCCCTGGTCGTTTTTCAAAATAATACGAAAATTTATTTCACATTAATAAATATTTTGTTTTTCTTGTTTTGTTTATAGATGGTCTTTGATAGCTGGAAGATTACCCGGAAGGACTGATAATGAAATCAAGAACTACTGGAACACCCACATCAAACGGAAACTCATCAGCCGTGGACTCGACCCGCAAACTCACCGGCCGCTAAACGCCACTGCCACGGCTGCCACAGCTATCACCGCCACGTCTCTAGACTTCAGAAACACTGTTCCATCAAATATTATACCCACCGAAAACAACATATACAAGCTCAAAACGGAGTCCCTGGAAGATGGAAACTGCAGTAGCAGCACAACTGAAGAAACACAGCAACATCAACAATATTTCGCCAAATTCCAAAACAGTCAAGTTCTAGACCTCGAGTTATCGATAGGACTCCCGAGTTCACGGACTCAGACTAATGATTCCTCGTTATCCGTAAACTCGATCGAGTCTAATGTTCGGCGCCAGTTCATGATGGTGGCTCCGCCGTTGCCAGTTCTGTCAACGACGGTGGCCCCACGGATGTGTTTGTGTTGGAAGTTAGGGTTTCAGAAAGGAGGTCAGCAGCAGCAGTTGTGTAGTAATTGCAAAAGCACAAGTGGGTTTTACAGATGTTGTTGACTGTTGGGAAAATGAATAGAACTGTACTCTAGTTGTTAGGTTTTAGATATTTAATGTTTTTATTACTTACTATTACTCCTACCATCAGAATGTGCCTACCCCTACCACCAAATGTAATCAATCCATTTGCACACCAATATTTAATAGACAAATTATAAATAGAGTGGTGAAACTAATTTCTCTTATGACGTAAAATTTTCTTTATTCATTTATATAATTTATTGATTAATATTCTCCTATTTTAATTTGATTTTCACTCGATCTTTATATTTGTGGTTTTTTCGTATTGTGAGAAGAAAATCCAGTAAATAAATAATTATTTTTTTGTGTCAAGTAAATATTTAGGTAAATATTTTGATTTTGTCTTATTTGTATTCGTTTCATTATATTTCGGCATAAATTTGTATAATATATAGTATTAAATAACTAGATGATTTTATAATTATTTAGGCATTGTGTTAGTGTGTTTACCGGATAAAAAAGTTAATCAATTTTATTATTATTATTATTTTTGCATGTACAAGTTATAATTAGGATTATTTTTAGAAAGGTGGGTTTTAAGAGAGATTCGGTTATCACAAAGTTAACGTCACGATAAATTAATTAATTAATCAAATCAAAACTAACTTACATCTGAAACAAAAAGATTTTTTCCTAAACCATTGAAAACACCTGTAACTCAATCCAAATTTAAAATTTTTGAATATCAACAGGACTACTTGTTAAATTTTGCATTGATTTGTATCTTTTAAGAACCATTTAAAAACAAAACTGTCCATTATTTATTCCATTTTTGAAAAACAGTCGGCTATTTTAAAATTCATTGATCTGGCGAGTTTTGCAAAATCATGAACTATTCGATTACCTTCCCTCCCAACGTAATCAAACACAATATCATTAAAATCACAACTCATCAGTCGACTATATTATTGAGATCATATAGCTACCTAAAATACTAGTTATAAGATTTTATTATTTTTATTGATCTGACGAGTTTCGCAAAACTATATAATTGAGATGAGAAGTTTCATTCCGACGATCACTATTGATCAGACGGTCAATAATCCTCTTACTATCACTTTCAATAATTATCCGGCTAAACAAACAATTTTTTGAACTTCGTCCTAAATTATAAAATTAATATTAACTTTAATTTAAAATATTAGTTTTAAATATTTTCAAATTCAAAATTAAGATGAATTTATTTAGTTTATGTACGTCAATACAATTCTAAATATCATAAGCTACCTAAAAATACTATTAGTTATAAGATTTATTATTTTCAAAACTTAAATAAATCATGTCAATTTTAAATTTAAAAATATTTGAAATTGACTTTAACAAAGTTAATATTGATCATCTTATAATTAAGAAAAAATATATTTATTCAATAAATGTTTAATGTATGTATATGCCTTTTTTTCAATATTAGTAAAATCTTATATTTTTTTAATTTAATTTCAAATATTAAAAGAATATATATATATATATATATATATATATATATATATATATACAATATAAATCATTTTCCATAATGTTAAATTAGCTTAAGAAGCAATCTTTTTTCTTAGGTGAGAAATTAACAGCCTTGCAAATATAGGAAAGTCACATGGCCACTGTCAGGTTCAATTAATCATGGTTTTAGAAATGAATATTATTAATTATAACAAGATTATAAATATTATTTTCTAAAAGGCCTGGTGGCATAAAAGCAATTTTATTTTGAAATTAATCATTTTATTGACTATTTAGTCACATTACTTATAGGAGAAACTTTACTTTTAAAATTGGTTTTCTTATTGAAGAAACTATGTATATGATTATGATGAATATCAATATAGAGTTATAAAATGTATCAATACATATGATTTACCTAAAGAATGTCATATATGGTAATTATAAAACACAAATTAAAGAAGAAACAATATTTTTTTTTTTTTTTAATGTTTGAGAATAATTAAAATCTAGGCACAATAAGTTTGAGATATGACATACAAAGTAATCTAACTTTATTTAATATTAATTAATTTCATGTTCTCTGCTTCATCATAATATCGTATTAATAATATAAATTAAATTGTTCATGTATATATTAATTGTTTATTTTTACCTTATTTTTGTTCACCTCTAAACTAAAATCTTTTTATATTTTAGGGTTTTACATAATACAATGCACCAATATATATAATTTATGAAATGAATTAGGAGTTGCGTAATGATAATCCTCACTTTTATTATTTCAAACCGTGTGAATTCCGATTAAGTTAAATGTATGCTTCAAGTGATTGACTTTGAAAGATTTTTCTGATAAAATCATAAAAGTGCTTTTTCCAAATAGTTTTCGTGTAGAAAAGGCAGCAGCATATATACCTTTTTCTCCATGCCCCCTATCTTAATCTTAATTTTAATCTTAATTAATAAAAGCACGAGGGGATTAATAATAATAATAATAATAATTAGTAATTGATAAAACATGATTAATTCAATCTTCTAGCCTAAAAGGTTGAGTTTATTTGCCTAATGCTTAATGTTGTCTAATCATATGAATCCTTAAGAAGGCTTATTGCCAGAACAAGAAAGTTGATAAATATTATTTAAAAGTGTCGATAAAATAATTATAAAAATATTATTGAATGTATAATATTTCTTGTAATACTTTCTCCGTCCCATAAGATATGACGTTTTAAATGATTTCATTTTTTTAAAAATTATTTGATATTTTATATAATCTAAGATAATTAACTATTATCTTTATCTTTACCAAAATTACCCTTTATTGAAAAATGTTATGAGATAAATATATGGTAAAAGGTATTATAGATAATTAAAACTATATTTAATGTCATAAATTATTTTTTAATTTTTGTAATATAATTCTAAAATCTATATAATAAAATAATGATTTTAAATTTTTCGCTCATTTTAATAAATTAAATACAAAGTTTGGGATAATTTTAAAACATCATATATTATGGATATATATTATGAGAAAGAAGTATTATTTTTGATCCGACAATATTAAAAATTGTTCTTACCTAGCTATATTTAGAAATTAGAATAGATTTTGACAACCATTTTGATTTATTGAAATTTGATTCTCACCACTTTTGATCTACCCAATCCAACCAACGATACCAACATTTTGCCATATTTTTAAAACTTCATGGATAAGTACAAGTAGTTGTTATTTAAGGGAAATGTCTACATCATATAATAGCAAAACCTAACTATTAACAGCTTTCTAGCAGCATGCAAGTCTTTTTTGATTATTTTTTTAACAACATTATTGTGCAGATAAATTACACCATATATTTAACCTGAAGATGTTGACATTAATCCAACTAATTTAAAGCTTAAAACAAGCAATTTTTAGTTTTTATTTTACCAATGACAAAATAAAATAAAATAAAATAAAATAAAGGATATAAATAGACAAAACCATCTCAATGAATACAAGTCCAATTAATTAAATATTTATTTATTTACAACCCTCAAGTTTTTTCTTTTAATTTCCATTTTTTTCCCTTCAAAAACTGTGTAGAAAGAAAAATTGGACATGCGTGTAATTTAAATTCCATTTATTTGTGTTTTGACCCCTCAATTTTTCTGTCCAATTTTTTTGTCCACATAAAAGAACTCATTTCCCTTTGGTCTTTGGTAGTATCAAACAAAAGATTATGCTCCAACACCATTATAGCCTTCAAATATTAAAATAACATTATACTTGTAACACATTAAAAATGGAGCAACATTTTGTTCTGAAAAATTCAAAGAACATCTAGTAGAATTCTTCTCTTTAGAAGGGAGGGAATATTTTCAAAACTTCTAATTTCTATAACCTTGAAAACAATATGGGTCTTACCAAACTTGATTTTGAATGATTAATTAAGTGCAAGGCATCTAACACTAGTGGTATATAGTGCTTATGTTCCACAAAGAATGGCGGATCTTCCTCCACCTAGAATTACCAACTACATAAAGAATATATTTTATGTTTATGGGTTCAACTATTTAAAAAACTTATAGAAGAAAATTAGAATTTAAGCATCTCTCTTATTGGTGTGTCCATATATGTAAGTCTGTCTCCTCGATATATATATATATATATATATATATATATATATATATATATATAGGGTCCATATTTAAAAAGGCTACTCGTCGTCCGCTAGAACTTAATTCTCCCAACGAAATCAGTGAATCGTGTAATTGGGGCATAATCGACCTAAACTAATTTTCTTAACCCAATTTTATAAATTCTAACGGATCTTTTTTTATATATTTAATTTGGGCCCTTGATAATTCTAATGGAAAGTTAAGATGTTATATGTCAATATTTGATCCATAACAAATAGATATTATGATCATTACCCATATATATATATATATATATATATATATATATATATATATATTATGTCATGTGTGCATGTAAGTTGATATTAAATGGGACGATATTTATTATTTTTCAATTCCTCTCTCTCACGGCATAATACTTTCCTTGTCAATAAAAATAAAATATTAAAATACATGTATGTATAGAATGTGTCTATTATTTTAATTTAGGCAAATACGTCCTTGTCAATAAAATAAATCATTAATAGATAGAGCAATAATATATGTTAATAAAAGAAAGTTTAAAATGTTTCTGAAATAAGCGTAAAAGTATCCTTAAATATATATTTGCAAAAATAAGCTGGTTGATATTATCACAACAAAATTATTGCTTGCAAGAATAACAAGTGTCATTTAGAATTTAACTTATCGCTATAGTAATTATAAAAATGTTACTAAATATATATTTATTTTTCTATGATTAATTTGCTCTAACAATATTACATATCTTTATATTTTTTTGTCCTGTTAATATTAGTGACTTATATATATTTTTGTGTATATATATATATATATATATATATATATATATATATATCTATACATTTCCATCATATATTACATTCATCATTTATGACGATAAATTTTTGGATTATAACGATGGTTTCACCTTTTAGCGTCGCGCCATATTATCCGTCGCTAAAAGTATAGCGACGGATGAACTATCGCATTAAATCAAAATATCCGTCATCATAATTTTACTAAAAAATGATTTAGATCTTATATATATATATATATATATATATATATATATATATATATATATATATATATATATTTAGAGAGGGGTATAAAAAGAAAGAACATGTGACATGTTTGGAGGGTAGGTAACCGAATCAGTGATTAAGATAATAGAGAAGGAGAGAGAGAGAGAGAGAGAGAGAGAGAGAATTGAAAGAAAACAGTTGGTTAGTTAAGGGTGGATGGTGGGGTTGGGAGAGTTAGAGAAGGAGAGGGGTCATGTGCTAATACAGTGAGGTATGGGATTCCCACATTAACGGGAATATAAATGGGTAGATTAGGCCAGCCAAACAAGACCTCTTTTATAGGAAAAGTCCAAATACAAATCATTTACCTTTTTCTTATTATACTACCTAAGCTTGCTTCCTCTTTTTCTCTACTAATACTTAATTTGCTCTAACTATTCACATATACATACATATAAAGCATGTGATATTGCATAATTTTGTTTCTTAAGCCTAAATCTACTCTAATGTTTGGATCTCATGAAGAAATTAAAGAAGGAAAAAAGGGTAATAATAATGAATCTATTTATATTTTAAAAAAAACCTTGATTGCCTTTTATCCCAGATGCTAATAATTATGATTTTTATTTTTATTTTACGGCTAGATTCTTTATTACTATCACATATACATTTGAGAATATAAAATTATTCTTAAAAGTTGTCGTTTTGAAATAAATCTCTAATTTTAGAAAAAAATGAGTAAAAAGTAATCCTAAGTTTCTTTAATTGTACTATTCTAAACTGAGAGAATTGACCATTTATAATAAAACAAGTTTATAATGAACAACTCAATATATCTGAAAATTAGAGTTATAATTATGAAAATTGAGGGATGATATTGTCACTATAAGATAGGTTGGGGGTTTAATTTTACATTTTACTAATACAAGTATTGGATATGGCCTTCCGCTAATATATCACCATTTACTTTTAAGATTATATCTTTGAACATGATATCATCTGATCAATCAAGCTTTAATGGTCCCACACTCGATTATCATTCTAACCAATTTTATACATGTTTTTATATTATTTTGGATCTGATTTTCCTCAATCAAGCTTTTCTAATTCTCTCTCCATATTTAATAAGTGGTCCTCACATTGAAAATAATTAATGACTATTATTATGGGTAATTCTTCTTCTTACCAATTTTTATCCCTTGGAATAATAAGTTTGTATTTTCTCCCCTTTTCTATGAGACTTTTCTCTCCTGTTTTGGGATTTATAACCAATGTTTGGAAATTGATATTAATTTTCACATGACTTTTTAATATTTTCACATAAAAAGTGTCATTATACATGTATAGCGATTGTAAAAATTGTCGCTATAGGATTTATTGCGACAATTTTATGTGGAATTAGCAAAAAGTCATCTGGAAATATTAGTTTCCCCAATATTTTCATACTTGGACCGGTCATCGAACCAGAAAAGCTACTGGGTGGATGAGTCGTTGGTCTAACTAGTGGTGAGACCGTTATTGACTCAGTGACGTCATTAATATGTAATAAATAATAAATTATTAAATATATTAATTATTATATATTATATATAATATTTAGTAAATATGTAAAATATATCAATCAATCTATCTACGAAAAAAATTAAACCTATTTGTACAATGTTTACTTTATACAATTCAAATAAATACTAAATCTATATAAAAAGAAAGATATTACATCATGATCATTACTCAAAACTCAAGACTCAAGAGTGATAAAATCAAACACAAATAATAAACATCTCTATGATACATTCAATCGAATTCGATAAAAAAAACTAAATCTATTTGTATAATATTTACTTTATACAATTAAAATAAATACTAAATCTATATGAAAAGAGAGATATTAAATTAAGTATGATCATAACTCAAAACTCAATCAATGATACATTCAATCAAATTCAAAGACTTAAATTAGCCGCACAAAAAAAGAGAGAGGTAGGGAACTGGTAAAACCGGTGATCCGGTTACCGGGTTACTAGGTCGACTGGTCCAACTGTCGGGTCACCGAATTTGACCAAAAACAATTTTTTTGTTCAAATTGGATCGGAGTGTCTACCGGTTCTGGTTTTTATCGGTAGAACTGACGGTCCGGATTTAATTACCATGTTTATAACTTCCTCAATATTGCGAGTTTTGTATTTTCACGTATGAGACGTGACCTCGAATGTCATTAATGTTAAGAGATTTAAAGATTATTGAGATTAGTACATAATTCATTCTACTCGTACTCGTACTCGTACTCCATAGAAGTATAATATAATTTTTATTGATAGATTCTTAATATAATTTCTTTATAATTGTATAGACACCTCTCTAAAAAAAATTTAAAAAATAATAATTCTAATATGGGTATTTCTACAATATACCTTGATTTTGGTCTCTATCCTCTTCTATACTCATCAAGAATTCTATCATATTTGTTTAGATTTTTCATGGATAAGATGGGGGATTAAATGAACATAACTGGGGGTTAGGAGTCACGCATGTTCGGCATAAGAATAGATAGTATCAACCAAATAAACTAGTATTATATGGTCGATAGGTCTTTCTACCTACAAGCTTACGACCCATGTCGGGCATGAGCTATTTTTTAAAATTTGTATTATGTTTTGTTAATTCTCTATTAAGTGTCAAAATTTTAGAAGTATTTTTGTTAATTCTATAAATTATATATCAATTACATTTCTCAAAAATTAAAGAAATTAAACTCGTGAGTATTAAAAAATATAAAAAAAAGAAGTGTTGGAGTGTGATTATTTGAGTAGTGAGAGTCCTTATTAAAGTAAGATTGTATTTCCTTATTTGGTGGGATAAGGAGATTTAATTTGGGAAGGAATCTATTAGCCATTAATTGCAGTTATAATGTGATTCTGAAAAGGACTCATACTCCCATCTATAAATACAGGAATAAGCAATGGATTGGAGGAGGAAGGACACAAAAGATACAACAAAAATACACATCTTGTACTCCCAATATTATTATAGTGGATTACTCTCTCTCTCTCCGTGGTTTTTTCCCAATTGAGTTCCCACGTAAATTCTTGTGTTCATACTTTATATTTCTTTATTTATGTTTATGTGAGTGTATTTCGTGAGTTTGATTTCATAACAATTACTCCATCAACCGTTGGTGCTATTTTGGCATGTCCTTTTGGGTGATTTCATCAGGCGTACAAAATCAGGCGTTAACATTGGCGCCGTCTGTGGGAATCAAGACACTTGTTCTAGTGTCGATTTAAAATCACCGATTCACCGAAGGAGATAAGTGATTCTTTTTTATTAAATTAAATAAATACTTGTACGTGTGTATATATGTATTATATCAATATCAATTGAAGCATGATCGTAATTGATTATTGATACAACTTTACATATTCTCTCACTTATATTATGCATGTAGTGGTAGTACTCACATAATGCATGTAAAATCTAAATATTAACACTTTGGTCCAGGTGATGATAAATTGGTGCTGAGTCACTGCACTAGTAACGAATTTTGTCAGCGTAGAGACTGAAGGAAATTAAAGGATTCAATTCTTATACATGTGCCAACATGCTCATCTGCGAGGGATTTTACCATGTGGTTTCGTCTGATTCTGAAACTATTCGGCATATTAAACAGTGACATGCCTATGAAATTGCTTTCCAATAAAAGTGGGAGCCCACAGCTATACATGATGCACGATTTCCAATCTTCGAGTTAGTTGGGATTAAAAATGGCGCAAGTGTGATTCGGCGGCGGACCAAGCAGCAATAATACCAAACGTCCTTCGGAAAGGCTTTGATCTCCCGAAAGGATGAACATTCTACGGATAAAAATCCAGCGAATATAAATTTAGAGGATATAAATCCAGCGAATATAAATTTAGAGGATATAAATCCCGCGGATAAAAATCCCGCGGATAAAAATCCTGCGAATATAAATCCCGACGATAAAAATCCCGAGGAGACTTTTTGTATACTCTCTTATTTTAAGTTATTTAAATTCCTTGTAAATAAGAGACATGGGGCAATGTTGGAGTGTGATTATTTGGATAGTGAGAGAGTCCTTATTAAAGTAAGATTGTATTTCCTTATTTGGTGGGATAATGAGGTTTAATTTGGGAAGGAATCTATTAGCCATTAATTGCAATTATAAGGTGATTCTGAAAAGGACTCCTACTCCTATCTATAAATACAACACTAAGCAAGGGATTTGAGGAAGAAGGGCACAAGAGATACAACACAAATACACAACTTGTACTCCCAATATTATTATAGTGGATTACTCTCTCTCTCTCTCCGTGGTTTTTTTCCAATTGGGTTTCCACGTAAATTCTTGTGTTCATATTTTATATTTCTTTATTTACGTTTATGCGAGTGTATTTCGTGAGTTTGATTTCACAACAATTACTCCATCAACCGTTGGCGCTATTTTGACATGTCCTTTTGGGTGATTTCGTCAGGCGTACAAAATCAAGCATTAACAACTTATATTATATACTAGTATTGATTGCCAATTAATGAAATTTAGGTTTGAATTATTTTATTTTAAATAAATATTTTTTTATTTTTTTTATTTAATATATATGATGATTATAAAATATTTTTTGAATTTCAAATTAATTTATTATTACTCTTAGAATGATTACAAACTTTGCTCAAGTAAATAATTATCAAAGACTCACAATTAAGTGTTAGCAATGTGTTTCTTTTTATGTTATTTGAAGTTTAATATTTCTTTTAAATTTAATATTTAGTTTTAGTTTCATTCTTTTGAATTTATATATAATTTTTAGACTTCAAAAATCAGTAGAACCTAATAGTCTAAAGTTGATGTTTAAGATATTCTATATGAAATATATATAATTGTTGTAAAAAAATTTACCATCATGGTTTTTAGTTTTAAAAGGTAACTAAATTTCAATAACTAATATATAATTGAGATTTTTTTTACATTAATTAACTAAAGATCTCAAATCTGGAATAAATTTTGTATATAAAGGACTTTAATCATTAATATATTTGTAATATATATTATGCTTTTTAATATTAATTATTATTTTCTCATAATATTTTTCATATTTTTAATATATATTTATTTAGGAATAAAATTGTTGTAGAATAATAGGTTGCCATTATGACTTTTAGTTTTAAAAATTAACTAATTTTAATCACTAATATATAAGTCATAATTGTTCTTAACATAATTAACTAAAAATGTTTCCTATATGAAATAAAATTGGTAACTAAAGTTTAATCATTAATATATTTTATAATATTTAATATATTTTGTTAAAATTAATTATTATATATGTAATCATAATATTTTTTTTCCTATACGCCTAATATTTAGTTATTTAGAGTGCAAAATTAAGTAAAGTAAAATCCTAAACATATTTTTAAAGTTCAAATTTATTGTATAATTAAATAATTAAAGGAATTTTTCATAGAATTTTTTATAGAATAATGTGTAAACATTAAAATTTGAGAGGCCATAAAAAGAATTTTGGTTCTATAACACTAACTATTAGTTATTTTTAGTAATTAATAAGTTCATAAGTACTTATAACTTACTAATTATATATAATTTAGTTTGGTTTTATTGTTTCATAATTTATTATTAAATTTTATGGTATTAGGTCAATATGGACAGCGTTTTGACTGGCAGCAGAAAGGAGGTGCGACCAAGGTGAAAAAGAAAAACAATTTAGGGGCAATTTGGTAATTGGTCTAACCGTAAGGAGTTGCACTGGCCGCATGTATGAGGTGTGATAAAGTCCCGACCAAATTTAATCTCAGAGCTCAAATAATTGAATGGACGACCACATATATATTAGCTGGAATAGTGCCATCATCAAACGTTAAATGTGGAATTGGTCCCTAGAAACAATCACATGAATTGAATTTATAAACTTTACAGTTGCACAAATTTGTAAAATAAAGTAAAAGTTAACTAAACAGTCACAATTTAATTATTGATAAAATCCGAATAACGAAAGTTAACCCTAAAATAATTAAAATTATCCTTTAAATATTAAGTAATAAGTTGAAAACACTAATTACGAAAAAAATAATAAAATTATGGGAAAAAAAGAAATTAATAAAAACTTCGAAAGGCTCAAACATATCTTTCTCAGTCTCTTTTAAATTTTAAATAATATCTATTTAATATATTATAGGTTATGTAATTCTCATTGAATTAAAAATTATGATTACAACAATTTCATCCCCTCTTAGACTTGAATTTCCAACCTTTTCTTCTTTTGCACGCCGTGTCACATACATGACTACTGAACTCTCAATTTTTTTTGTTTGGTTTTTTAATGTCCACGATGAAATTTAACTAGACACACTTAGAAGAAGGATTGAATAAGTGTGGGAGCAATCTATAAATAAATTTTAAATTTTAGATCAAGCTATTAAATTCAAGCTACTATATTGATTAATTCAGTTTGCTGAATTAATATAGTCTACTGAATTGACTAAATATCCTGCTAAATTTATAACTTAAATAAAATACTTGGTGTTAAAGAATTATCTTTATATAATGCAAATATTCAAATTTTAATTATTAAGATAATTAAATAGCTTACGTGAGTAGTTAAAGTAAAGCAAGCAGTAAAATTAACACCAAGATTTTTACGTGGTTTAACTATTACCCTTTATAATAATAGTCTAGTCCACGTCCAATACCAACTAGTATTGGAGACTCACTTTATTTATATCTTTATAAATAAACACCGATTACAAAATGCATTCTTACAAAGATTAATTAACAATTAATTTTTTCTTGAGCACTCTTGCTCTCAAGTGCACCTATACTCTTCAAGCACCTTTGCTTCCTTGAACTCGCTTTGTAAACTTTTTCTCTAATCTACTAGGATTAACACCTTTAGACTACACTTAGTCTAAAACAGAAATTTCAATACAAATATAGAGGTCTATGATCAATGCAAGAATAATCAATTTAACAATTAAAGGCTCAACTATATGCAATGATCAATTAGCACAAAAAGATAAATAATTAATTTCTTACCAAATACCAGCTCAAAGATATTAGAAATAAATTGTTTAGTTGCTCAACGGTTTGCACCAATAGAATAAATTTGCTCGATATATCAGTAATTAGTGCAATATTAAATTCGTGAGTTGTGTGATCTCCCAAAGACACAATTTATACATGCCAATTTATTATCGTTAAATAAATTCACGTTGCAGTTCCTTAAAAGGATAATTATCTGTTCTATTTAATCCAAAGAAACCGGTTAGATAATATATAACATATAACAGCTCAAGCTCACAACGGTAATATATGTTTAATATATCCAGTTGATATATTTTGGAACAAATCAAACACTTCATTAGTTATATAGTTCCAACAAACTTCAAAGACTCTTTCAAAGATAACTCATAATAAACATTTGACTTTATCACTTATTATCTTTGGCATGTAGCATAAAAAGTGACTGACGTGAGACACCATACATCTTTTCTTATAGTTCCAACAATATTCATGATAGCTCCTTGAAAACCGCAATATGCAACAAATCAAATATATATAGCTTTCGTCCTTTAGGCTTTCTAGGCAAAAAAATATATCTCCACGTGTAGCAAGAATCAGTATATAACCCAAGTATACATGCAAATCATATATCAAGTAATATACACATGTAACATATTCAAGTAACATTCTATAAAATAATGCATTTAAAACTCTTTGTACTTGATTACATATTTTTTAAAGTATTTAGGAAAATTTTTTTCAAAACTTTTAAATCATTTTTCATTTAAGACATATAATAAAATGCAAATGATATGTATTAGAGCCTTTAAATGAAAAATCAATTATTATGATATTGACCTTACATTTGGTTTTCCTAGTAAAGAAAAATTCTTCACCCACTTGAATATCCAATTAATGTTCTTTATCATCAGATACCTGAAATGCCATAAAACAATTTAGCATACGAATAATTCATCATCAAAACCTAAGGATAAAATATGATTAAGTCAACATTCTCCCCCTTTTTGATGATGACAACCAAAACCGTTTTAATTCCCATTAACTCCCCCTATGTTCATGCATACAATATAATTAGCCCCCCCTAAATTCATGCATCAATATCATTTCAGGAATCATATAATAGCTAACTGAAATTCAATTTCAGAAACCTGATTTTTTTTTAAATAACCCTATCAGCTGGGCATGTACATGCAATCATGTTAGTTCAACATATATTTATCAAATATATCAAACTCCTAACATATCAATTAAAACTTAAACAAAAAGTCTGGTGAATCACAAATCCAAATCCAAGTCTTTTCAGTCTAAAAATTAAACCCAAATTTCTCCCCCTTTGTCATCAAACAAAAAGGGAAAGATCCATCACTCGAGTTCTACCACTGCTGCACGTTGAGCATCCCTCTGTGTGAAGTAAGGGCGATGATTGGCACGATGAACCTTCTCAGTAATGCTCAGATCAACAAAAAATTGGGGAGGCCGGTGAATAACAGTTGTAGGTGGTAGAGGTACGTCAAGATATTCACCTTGATATTCGGCTAACTAGTTTCAATACACCCACTCCGTAAAAGTGGAGTGCCTACGCTGTGACTCCCCCAAAATTAGGTATACATTACTCATTCTGAGTCGCCAGATACATGGTACAAAATTTAAATACAACTTCATTTATATTAATCATTGAGTCACAGTCAGATAGAATACGACCACAGTTAACTATTAGTTTTAATACAAATGTATGTAACTCTCATGGTACCTCGACCACAACCTTACAATGATACTTTACATAAAAGTATAGTCAAAAACTGTTTTAAAAATTAAAATCTTTGGGAAGTGCTCAAGGAAACCTTCGTATACTGGAGGCCATGCGTCTAGGTTATGATAGATATCATATATCCACAGTAATTATCCTTGGTTGACCCAAAAGTCCCTAAAGAAAAACAAGAAGATTACTATCATCTTCTTTCCAATGGTGAGTCTTCTCTTGACATATAAATATCTCTCATTGTCTCCAAGTGAAAATTATATTTCACATAAACCCCAAGATCATATAGTAGTGCTCAGTAGATATATTCAAAGAAGTGGATGTGCACAACCATGTCTTATGAGAACACGAGGTTGTATGTCATTAGACATCTTGTATGATAGTGGCAAAACACCCTTCCAAAGTCAGTTCGCCTCACCCTATTTGATTCACCAAATATAACTACTAAATGATGTATAGAATACAATACACTTTTCTATACTTTGCTTAGGAGAACCTCCACAAAGAGACCATTGTTCTATTCCTCTCATTATCCCCGCTCGAATTCTAAGAACACTCTTACTAAGAACACTCTTATTACCCGAAAGGAATTGTGAAGCGAAAGGGTGAGCACAACTAGCCCAAAGAAAGAATATCATGACTAAAGACAATTAAATTATCAATAGCTTTCATCAATAATAAATCGTAGATTTAGAACATACGGTAGATGATAAAACTTTTCAACCATAGTTGCAAAGAACGAGCAATCCATTAGAAGAGTCAAATAGACCATAAGGTCTATTATCTTCTATATTAAAAAAGTCCACCAATAATGTTTTATCCATGTAAAATAAATCAATAGCCTCATCCACAATCATATGAATAACTCATAATCATAATTATGGTTCTAAATTCCTCTTCGCAATCGTGATTTAAGATAATTTTCATCACCTATCTTCACCAAAACATCAAAAATCATGGTTATACCAAATCGTAATTCCTCGCCATAATCATACTAATAAATTCATCTTTTTGACTATTGCCAAAGATATTCATTAACAATTCATCTTTGTACTACATGCCAAAGACATACAATCAGATTTTAGAAGAGTCAAGTAGAAATATGATATCTACTATCTTCTACGAATTAAAAGTGTATAATAAATATTTTATCGCCGAGACTCAAATTAATAAATAATCCACATCATCGAATCACCCACGCACTACTACCAAGGATATTCGTTAATATCACATCCATGAATTTATATTTCATCACGAGACTCACCGATAATCAATCCATATCATCAAATTATCCATGCACTACTACTTAAGGATATTTGTTAATATCACGACCACGAATTATCCATGCACTACTACTAAAGATAATCGTGTTTTCATCAACGGTCATGATCATGCTATAAAATAATTCATTTTTGCACCTCGTCAAGAGAATCTATAGCCATAATCATACCAAAACGCCCCATCAATGCACTACGGCCAATGAAGACTTTTTCCACATCATTTGTAACATTACTACCATGATTATACCGAATAATCCTCGGTCATAATCATACCAAGTCCATCTATGCACTACTACGCCAAAGATGACTTTCAACACAATATAAAGCATGAGGATGATGACAATGATATAAGAATCAATCAAATGAGATAAAGGATAAATATTAAACATTTATAATTCAATTTATCCAAATAAGCGTTCATTAATAACCAAATGTTATCAATCACTTAATAATCTCATAATCTAATATCATTAATATTATAACAATATTTTAATCATTTCTTAAACTTATAAACAATTTATTTTAATTATTTACACTTTATCAAATAATGCATTTAATCATTCAAAAATGCCATACTCATATGATTTCATCATCAATGATCAAATTCCTCATCAAAAATCTGCATATACCCTATATAGGATTCTTAAGCTATAAAATCCTATTTTCCAATTTTATTACTTCACATAACATATTTAATTCATTTACTCCTAACTAGTTTATTTTTATGAAAAATACCAAATCAGTCCCAAAAATATTTTTTTTCTAAGATTTACCAGAATATAGTCTCATCTTGAACATATATTTTTCTCAGAATTTTTAAAATTCATTTACTATTTTTCATATGGCTAAAATTGCCGAATATTTAGACATTTATCATAAATTGTACTTTTGTCCATAAATTCCAAAATTTACAGGGTATACTCCTGTTATATACATGTACTCCCAATAAATATTTCACCAATTTTGGAGTTAACCACAAGGAGTTATAAGGGTTTACTTTTAAAATAGTCTTTTCCCATAAAATCCATAACTCTTAATCTATACATCCAAAAATCGCCATTTTTGGACACAATCTAGAAAACTCATCAAATTATCATTTCAAATTTTTCCAGAATTTTTGAGGGTCAGAAAATTACGAAACTGCCCCTCAAGTAAACCCCTTTTAATAAAAAATACTATTCGTATGAATAATGAAGGATCATTTACAATGCATGCAATCCACATAGATAAAGTTATTTCAATGTAATAATAAAGAATGGAACTGTCATCATGCGAACGCATTGCATATATGATATTCTAATAGAATAATAAATAATAAAATAACATAAGAATTCACCAGATATGCGATGTAATCGCATGCATACGTGTTATTCCAATGTAATAATAAATAATGGAACCAAAGTTATGCGTAAATGCACAGATAGGATATTCCGGCGTAATAATAAAGAATGGAATCATAGAAGAATTTCACCATGTATGCAAAGATTGCATATGACAAAGTTATTCCAACATAATAATTAATAACGGAACCAGGTCATGCGTAAAACACAGACAGGTGATGTTCCAACAGAATGATAAAGAACAGAATATTAGAAGAATTTCACCATGTATGCGGTACTTTGCATAAACAGGTTATTCCAACATAATAATAAAGAATGGAATAATGTAAGCTTCTCTTCACAAATAAGAAAGAAAGAATACCCCTTACGAGTACAAACAAATAATATCCCTTACCGTAAAAAGAAAAATCAATATAAGAGTAGGGAAGGAGAAGAATACTTTTCTATAGCTTTCTCTATAATTTCTCTCTCTAGAGTTTCAAGAAATTCGTAAGAAATAATGAAGGAATGAGCTTCTATTTATAGAAAAATGGACCCATAAGAACTAACTCATGAATCTCCAGATTGATTTACTTTAATCTACCATCCATATTTAAAGCAAAATTTTTAAATAAAATATAATATATTCTATTTATAATCTAATAAAACGAATAACTTTATAAAAGATTTTACTATGCAAACACTATGCAGCACTATGCAAACACTATGCAAAATAAAATATAATATATTCTAATTATTGTAAATAAAATGTATAACATTATAAAAGTATTCTGCTTTATATAAAAGATTTTACTATTAGCCTAATAAAACGAATAACTTTATAAAAGTATTATGTTTTATATAAACAACTTTTCTCTGCTTTTATTACATTAATAATACCAATAAAACAAAACCGAGTGACTTATCACATAAGAATCAATAATCAATACCGCAAGTGCTACTATACAACCAATGCAGACATCGTATTTTTAACACCGGTGTTTCAACAAAGCTTAACGGTAAAACTTCCGCCGTATTTTCATAAAATATTTTTGTCGTTTTCTCAATCCGACAATAATTCCATTGTGGGGTTCACCAATGATTGTACCGTCGTACTGATATTACCCGATAAAAAGAATATTCCCCGACTAATTGAATATTTTATATCAACTTGCTTACTTTTCAAAAAAAATTTCACATATTACCCTTAACTTTAAACTTTTATCAATTTAACTATTTACCAAAATAGAAAAATTGAATACTTTTATTTCATAAAATTCGGGGTCTCACATACGCTGCAGATGTTTTTTAGAGCCCACATCGTTGAACCTGATAGCCATGAAATCAGCTAACTCTCCCACCTGATTACTAACGAACTTAATCTCCTGACTCAACTGACAAGAATTTCGATTAAGTCTTCGTTACATTACTTCAGCCAACACAGTAGTTTGCACTTCAAAACCAGCTTGTAAATCTAAAAACTCATCTTCAATGTTGTGATAGAGTTTATTGATTTCAGGCGCTCCTAAAGGTAACTTGCCTTTTTCCAACAGAGACATACGGTTATGAAGAGCAGACATATCAATTTGCATTTTCTCTTAATTACTAAGAATAACTTTCAACATCTCCACAATTTCAGGAGAAGATTGCGTGGGGGAATGAACAGGGGAAGATGGAATTGAGATTGTAGGAATAGAATTATCAGAATGGACACGAACAAACTGACCATCAATCAAATTAATACGAGACTGCTTGAGAGTATGAACACTGAACGAATCATTCACCACAACAGAAATTTCATGATTGAAGAAAGTAGTGAGAGTAACACTGTAAGGCAGACAAGTTTTTAATTTTCACAAACAACTCATCATTTGATGAAGCATCAGTTGAGACAAATTGAAAGAAACACCTTTTAAAAGCATAGTAACAACAATCAAATCCTGATAAGTAAAATCAGCCCCTCCACCTAAACGGGGCAAAAGATTAAACCGAATCAAATGATGAAGAACACAAGAAATAGGAGAGACATCTACGGTTTTTGGAGTAAAAATATCAGTCAACAAAGGGTTATCCATAACACTTTGTAATTGTTCCAAAGGGGTGAATGAAGAATGGATAGCCCCTTTTCGTGTATATAGACAATCACCAATGAATGGGATGTTTAAAATACTATCGAAATCCATTACAGTACAATACAAAGACTTTTCTTTAACAAAAGAGGTGTAAAACTCCCCATGGCATTCTAGATTAGTATAAAACTGTTGCACAAGTTTAGGATATGCAACTGAAGGTGGAAAAAGCATGGAAGACATACCACAAGATTCAAACAGATTATTCAAAGGAGACTCTTGATAACAAATTTGGTCCACAAATTTTTCATAAACAAATTGTTTCAGAAAAATGAAAGTTCTAAACCGTACCTCATAAGCATTACTTCTAAAGAAGTTTTCAGGAAGGTCGGAGGAAAGGTTAGGGTTTACCAAAATCGGTGGAGTTGTGAACTCAGCCTTATAAGATGGGATGGTTGACTGTCGTCGCCGAGAGGGTCCATATGATTTTGGCAGGGAGGGACTGAAAATGGACTCGTCAGAAGACGAAGATTTCAAATACTCTGTTTCATCAGACACGACCTTCTTCAGTTTGCGTTGCTTTTGTGAAGGTCTGACAGTGGATTGGGGAGGAATCGGCGTTTGATCGTCATCAGAATCAATCAATGATCATTTATGAGTTCGAGTTCTCATGGTGATTGAAGTTTGCAGATGAAGAACACGATGAGAAAATAAAGTGAGAGAGAATCAGAAGAAATTATGAAATATAAGGAGAATGAAGAGTGAAGGATAAATAAAAAGAACAGATGTATGTACGTTATCTGCAAATACGCTTACGTCTCTCTAGACACCTTTTCTGTCCTGTCTTTTCGCTTTTCAAAACTATTATGAGAGACCCCTAGAATCTTGCGTCCATGATTTAAGCAGCCAAAAATTTAAACTCATAATGAGATGAGAAAGATAAAAAATCAGATGCATGTATGTAGTACATCCCTACACCCCTACGTCTCCCAAGTGACTCAACAGACTTTTCTTTTCGAATTTCAAAAACTCATTATGGCAAATATTTAGAATACCGTGTCCACGAGTTAAGGACATTTAATGAGCAGCCGAAAACTCACAATATCGAATATCCAAGATTTTAGCAGTTATTAAGATAAGCATGCATACATAATAGGATAACATAACGATAATGTAAATTTAAAAACATTTAAGCGATACACATCCCAAGTTCTCTTCGCAGCCTACAAAATCTATCTTCATTTAATGGTTTTGTAAAAATATCTACAATTTGATTTTCAATAGGAAAAATAATTAATTTAATAAAACCTTTTGACACATTATCACGTAAAAAATGATGTCTCACTTCAATGTGTTTTGTACGTGAGTGTAACACAGGATTTTTAGATATATCTGTAGCACTAGAATTATCACAATAGATAGGCACACAATCACATAATATGTGAAAATCACATAGGGTTTGTCTCATCCATAAAATCTGAGAACAACAACTTCCTGCAGCTATGTATTCACCCTCAGTAGTTGAAAGAGCAACTGAGGTTTGCTTTTTACTATGCCATGACATGAGACTTTGTCCCAAGAAAGTACAAGCACCACTCGTACTTTTTCTATTGATTTGACATCCTGCATAGTCAACATCTGAATAACCTATTAGTTCAAAGTGATTGGAAATTGGATAAAATAACCCTAAATTAATAGTACCACTTAAATATTTTAAAATTCTTTTAACAGCATTTAAGTGTGATTCTTTGGGTTTAACCTGAAATCTTGCACACAGACAAACGCTATACATTATATCGGGTCTAGAAGTAGTTAAATATAGTAAGCATCCAATCATATCTCGATATTTTGTTATATCAACATCAATACATTTCTCATCAGTGGTGAGCTTTATTGATGTGCTCATTGGTGTACCTTTCGAGTTAGATCCTTCAAAGACAAATCTTTTGAGTAATTCTTTTGTGTATTTGGTTTGATGGATACAAATCCCTTCCTTTGTTTGCTTGATTTGTAGTCCCAAGAAGTAATTAAGCTCTCCCATTAAGTTCATGTAAAATTCTTTATGCATGCACTTGGGAAGCCACTCACAAAAAAAATCATTAGTAGCACCAAATATTATATCATCTACATATATTTGAATAATAATGATATCGATATTTTTATGCTTAATAAACAATATAGAATCTATTTTTCCTCGAACAAATCCATTTGAAAAGAGATACATACTTAACCTTTCGTACCAAGCCCTTGGAGCTTGTTTCAAGCCATAAAGAGCTTTCTTTAGCTTGTATACATGATTAGGATACTTTTCATGCTCGAATCCAGGAGGCTGTTTGACATACACTTCTTTATTGATGTACCCATTGAGGAACACACTTTTTACATCCATTTGATGAAGCTTAAACTTTTTGTAGCATGCAAAAGCTAACAGAATTTGGATTGATTCCAGCCTTGCTACTGGTGCATAAGTTTCTTCATAGTCGATCCCCTCCTATTGGTTGTATCCTTGAGCTACCAACCTTGCTTTGTTACGAATGATTGTCCCGTGCTCATCAAGCTTGTTCTTGAAGATCCATTTAGTACCAATGATGGAAACATCTTTTGGAGGAGACATAAGTTCCCACACTTGGCATCTCTCAAATTGTTGAAGTTCTTCTTGCATTGCCAATAGCCAATTCTCATCAAGTATTTCATCCTTTGCATTCTTTGGCTCAACCTGTGACAAAAATACAGAGAATGCAAAGTAATTTTGTAAACCTATTCGTGTGGTTATACCTTTATTGATATCTCCAATGATATTTTCTGGAGGATAATTCTTGATGTATCTAGCTGTTCTTGGCATTTGGATATTGTGCATAACTTCCTCTTGATCATTAGACTCATCTTCAGCATCCTACAAATCTTTAGGTTCACGTTCATGCTGGTCATTTATTTCGGTTCTTGAATACTGCTCATTCACCTCTCTGCTTTGTTCGTTTCGATTTGCTGAAATGTTGACTGTCTCCAAATTTCCTGCATCATCTTCACTTTCTTTTGGAAGATCATTGTTAGTCTCATTGAAAGTGATATGAACAGATTCTTCTACACATAACTTTCTAATATTGAAAATGCAATAAGCCTTACTATTTGGAGAATAACCAATAAATATTCCTTCATATGATTTAGCATCAAATTTTCCCAAATTATCACTTGTATTTAAAATGAAACATTTAGAACCAAATATTTTGAAATAACTTATGTTGGGAATTTTATTATTTAAAAGCTCATATGGTGTTTTCAAAATAATAGGACGAATGAGTACTCTATTTAAAACATAACAAGATGTACTTTCATCGCTTCTACTTAAAATTTCTTTGGAACTTACTTTCTTGTAATAGAGTTCTAAATTGCCTCAGAGAGTCCTATTCTTCCTTTCCACCACCCCGCTTTTGTTGAGGAGTCCTTGGTCTTTGAGAATTCATGGCTAATACCTCTTTGATCACAAAAAGGTTATAAAATCTTTTTGAAATTCAGTGCCATGGTCACTTCTAATTCTAATGAGTTTGTAACTATATTTTGTTTCAAGTTTTCTTATTAATCTTTCAAACTCTTTAAATACTTCATCCTTAGTTCTCAAAAATAATACCCATGTGTATCTAGAAAAATCATCAACTATTACAAATGCATAAAATTTACCATTAATACTAGAATGTCTTTCTGGTCCAAATAAATCAAGATAAAGTAATTGCAAGGGAGAGGAGGTTGATACCATATTCTTTGCCGTAAAAGAAGTTCTTACTTGTTTTCCCAGTTCACAAGGAATGCAAATTCCTTTCTTTTCAAACCTTATTTTTGGCAGTCCTCTTACAAGATTCTTTACAGATAACTTTTTAATTAAATCCATGTGAACATGTCCCATCCTCTTATGCCACAGATAAACTTCATCTTGTACTGAAGTAAGACATAGGTCTTCATCATGTTGCTCAAAATCAATAGTATATATATTTCCTTCTCTTTGTGCAACTAGAGTAGCATTGTTAGTACCATGAAATATTGTGCATTTATCTTTTTCAAAATTAACCTGATGGCCGTTATGCATTAATTCACTTAGACTTATTAAATTAAATTCAAGACCGTTAACAAGGTGAACATTATTTATACCTACCTTGCCATTACCAATTTTACTTTTTCCGATTATTTTGCAGGTTCTATTATCTCCAAGCGTGACCGTTCCATTCTTTTTCTTGATATCTAGTTCCATGAACATTGATTTATCACCTGTCATGTGATGAGAACATCCGTTATCAAGGATCCATTTTTGAGATGGAACTCTTGCCTTTAAACATACCTGTCAAGAAAAAATAATTCATCCTTTTGGTACCCATATCTTTTTGGGTCCATTTATGTTAGTAGTAAGTAAATCACTCTTTTTAATCCATACCTTTTTAATCTTATTTCATTTCTTAAAACAATTTATATCTAAATGACCTTTAATACCACAATGTTTACAAGTTATGAAAGGAGAGAAATAATTTAAACTAAAACGTGATTTTGATTTTAACATTTTCATAATACTCTTTTTTTGCATAGAATTAAAACCAATTCCTTGTCTTTCAAAACTAGGTCTTTGTTTACCTAATATGACATTTAGATTTTCTTCACTTTGAAAAAATTTAGCAAGAGATTATTTTAGTGAGTCTATTTCTTTTTGAAGTTCATTATTAGGAAAAGTTTTAACAGGAGATTTATCACTAAATGCATCAATACACACATCTCTCATTTTTAGCTCATTAGTCAATTTTTGGACTTCATTATTTAAGAATTTTACCTTATTGAAAAGTATTTTATTATAATTGTCTAAATAATCATTTTTTGCAATCAAAACCTTGTCTTCTTTATATGTAGATTCCTTTTCAATATCTTTCTTTTCATCTATTAGTGAATCTACTTCATCCATTAGTGTACTAACTAATGCTTTTAAGCTTGCATTCTTTTCTCTTAATTTCTTATTTTCTTGTTCTAAAGAGTTTAGTTCATTAAGAGATACCTGATTAGATTCACCTTCAATTCCCACGAAGCATACTTGTGTTATCTCATCTTTAGCATTGATCTCTACTTCGGATTCTTCATCACTCCAAGTAATAAAGGCTTTGTTCTTCTTATTGTCTTTGAAGTTTGTCTTCCCTTTATTTTTTAATTGAAAACAGTCTTTCTTGAAGTAACCAGGACGTCCACATTCGAAGCACGTCTCTTCAGTTTACTTTTCTTTGAATTTATTTGAATTGAAAGTGTTTCTTCTCTTGTTTTTCCTTTGTAGTAACCCCTTGAGTTTCCTTGACAACATTGCTATTTCTTCATCGGAGTTATCATCAAGTTCCTCCTCATTATCAGCAGTAAGAGCTAAGACCTTTCTTCGAGGAGTTTCCTCCTCATCATCATATCTCTTTAACTGATGTTCATATTCTTCTAATTCACCAAATAAAGTTAAAGTATCCATGGTAGAAATAGTAACAGAATCTTGAAGAGTAGTGATTTTAGAAGAAAACCTTTTGGGCATAGCCCGAAGCAACTTACGGTTGATCTCATTTTGAGGAATAGTCTTGTCCAGAAATTTCAAGGAATTTATAAGGACTAGAAATCTTGCTTGAGCTAGCTTGATGGTTTCATCTTTTTTGAGCTTGAACATTTCATAATCGTGCATAAGCATGCTTAGCTTGACTTCTCGTACTTTTGAAGTACCTTCATGACTTACCACTAAAGTGTCCCACATCTCTTTGGCAGTGTTGCATAAAGAGACTTTATCTATCTCGGATTGTACCATGCCGTTGAGAAGTGTATTCATAGCCTTTGAATCATATAAGACCATGTAGATTTCAGTTGAATCCATTTCTTGTAGAATCTTTGGTTTCCCATCATCTCTTCGTGGAACAACTGGTCCATTCTCCACAACCCACCATTCCCAAGGATCTCTTTTAAGATAGATCCTCATTCAAAATTTCCAGAACACTACAAAAAAACATGTCATCATGCGATTTTACCTCATTAATGACGACAAAAGATACCCGTCGAGAATGACATCATTAATGATTTTCATTGCCGCCAATGGTACCCGTCGAGAATGACCCTTCCCGGGTCCAAATTTGGTGGGAATTATTTCGCGCGCGTGGGAAAGGGTCATAGGCGACGGCCTTGCCGTCGCTATTGAGTCAAATCGTAATGTCATCGAGAATGAGGTTATATTTAACCCCTAACTTTCATTTTTCTTCTGTTCTCTTTCGGTCTTTCTCCCGCTCGACTCTCTGCACCTCACCGTCGCCTCTGCACCTCTGACGTCGCCTCTCCTCCATCCCTGCCGTCGCCGACGCCATCAACGTTGCCGTTCCTCTCCATTTTTTCCTCCCACCGACTGGCCTTCTTCCCCTTTCTTGCTCCCCTTTCTTTGGCCTGTGCGACCTGCTGCCTGTGATCTTTTCGTCCCTCTTGGTTCTGCTGGTTCTCCATTTCTCAGAGAACAATAATTAGTAAGTTAATTTTTTTTTCTTAGGCTTTAATTTGTAAGTTCCAATTTATTTATGTTAGGGTTTATTAGGTCTTCAATTTTCTTATGTTATCATGCTTCTATTATTGTCTTTCCTGCTAAGTAGTATATATTTTTCCTTTTTTTGAGCATTATTCATCTCTATTATATGTTAGCTTACAGTACTAGTGTAGAATTAATTATGTGTTAGCAATTTGTAATTTGTGTCAGATAAAATGGTTCTGCAATTTGTAATGTCTTTGAGGCTTTGGTGATCGTGTATCATGGCGTATGTGTACAAAGGGTAAAGTAAAAGGTCATTTTGAAGCTTTCATCGTACACTTTCTCGATAAAAAAGACTTCAATTATGGTTAAGTAACAATTTATTAGCGCTTTATTATTTAGAAAAGCGTAAACTCAGATTGGATTTTTGTTTGTAAAAAAGGTAAAGAGGAAAGGTGAAATTGTATTGCTTTTTTTGTCAGTAGAAAGTAAAAGAAGTATCTTGAAATGTGACCTACAAAATGTTAACTTAAGCTCTAATGAAAACATTTTACAGTTTTGGCGGTGCATTAGAGCTTCCGAGCATTACCCTGCTATTAAAGATTATAACTTGATCAACTTGTTATATATAGTTACTATTGTTTGCCTCAATTGTCTCAACTTGTGATTTAGTATCTTTCAATGGCAGAGTTACAATATCCAGGTTGTTTCTACTGTATTTGATTTGTCCTTTTATTGTAGTGTTTGTCGTGTTGTAAACTTGTTTTAGGATCTGTTGTTTGTTTTCCTTTTCCTAGTTGAGAGGTATATACTTGGACTAACATGATAGCTGAAGAAAGGTAATTGATATACTTTATGGTTTTGGCTAAAAATTGTATCTTTCTAGTTGAAATTGAAATATGTTTTTATCTTCATGCCCTCTCTTTACCAGCTCATTAAACTTTCACACGTGCATATTTTCATATAGTTTAGGAAGCTTAGAAACCCGTTTGAGATTCACTTAGTAGGAGTGGATCTCAAATAGTCCCCGTTTTGGGATTGTTCTTGTATGTTTTGATCTCACTTAGGTCGGTGTTAACGACTTGAGCACGTCTTTATATTTTTTGAATTTTTGGTCAATATATATCTCTAGACGTTCTTCGGGTGCATATTTAGACTACGATGTGTTAGTCTATTTCGTGTACTTGAAGACCATGGGGAGGTTCTGCCAAAATTTCTGAAAAATTTAAAGATGTGTTCATGTTGTTGGCATCAGTGAGGCGACACATCTGGGAATGGGATAGAAGCCTGATCCGTTAGAGTGGGAGATGAAGTTAGAAACTCATAAACTTGCATATACATTAACTTGGAGACTTGTTTGTGTTTGTCTAACCTTCCATATATATAGCAGATAGTTGTCCAAGATGTCTGTTGATCGAAGTTGGATGGAACGTAGGGTAGCCAAAGATGATGAGAGGGGCTTAGCTCGAGTATCGTAGTGGGGTTGAATAGCTTTCTTAACTTCGCATTTAAGCAAGTCAACATGATGAGATCGATGTCCTTATAAGAGGTGTGTGAATGAAGTGTGGAAGGAAAGGAGTGATGTCATGTGCGACTTATTTGCGTATGGGTTCAAGCAGGGTTATACGACATGGATCTATCATGGAGAAACCTGGTTGGATGAACATGAAATGTAACCTAATCCAGAGGTGACGAAACCTTTGATCATTTTAACATGATAGTCGGGTCACCGGTTCAAACTTTCAGTGGAATACAGACAGGGATGGCAGTAGCGTCGAGCAAAAGGCGAATGATGGGGCTAAGGGTTTCTATGAGTTATTGCATGAAGCAGCGACGCCACTATATGACGGGCATGAAAAGCACACCGTCTTATCTGCCGTGACTAAGTTTTTACACTTCAAGAACGAGCATGACTGTAGCGAGAGAGGTTTTAATGAACTGTTAAGCATTGTGAAGGAGTGCTTACCTGCATGTAATAAGTTATCGGAGTCGTACTATGATGTGAAGAAAATGGTCAAAAGGCTCAATCTAGGGTATGAGAAGATTGATGCTTGTGAGAATGACTATATGTTGTATTACGGTGATGTCAATAAAGATAAGAGGTCATGTGATATTTGTGGTACAAGTAGATACTGTGAACATCGCAAGAAAAAGGGAAAAGACGTGCCAAGAAAGATCTTACGTTACTTTCCCATTGCCCCGAGGCTTCAACGGTTGTTCATGTCAACACATACCGCCGAGGATATGAGGTGGCACTCTACACGGGACATAGTCGAAGGTCAACTGACGCACCCGGCAGATGGGCTTGAGTGGAAATTTTTTGATAACAAGCACCCCTCGTTTGCTGAAGAGGTTCGCAATGTTAGGCTTGGACTTGCTACGGATGGGTTTAATCCGTTTAACGGGCCTTACACAAAGCCCTACTCAACTTGGCCGATGATTATTTTGGTGTATAACCTCCGCCTTCGATGTGCATGAAAGATCCCTACATGTTCATGCCACATCGATTTCGGTGATAAGAGTCCGAGTAAAGACATCAATGTATACCTCAGGCCGTTAGTTGATGAGTTGAAGATGTTGTGGGAAAAAAGGGTTCAAACTTATGATGTATCTCTTAAGCAGAACTTTGACATGAGGGCAACTTTAC
Organism: Panax ginseng; assembly: GCA_020205605.1. NCBI lineage: Eukaryota > Viridiplantae > Streptophyta > Magnoliopsida > Apiales > Araliaceae > Panax > Panax ginseng. Next base: position 130,701,677 of record CM035145.1, on the reverse strand, counting down.
TGTGAATAATAAATGACTTCCCAGCGTTAGGAATGATCAGTGGATGGTCGACTCACGGGGGCTTGTCATGTCCCGTGTGCATGGGGTCAGTTAAAACTATGCGGCTCAAACATAGGGGGAAAATGAGTTTCTTTGCAACATCTAGACAGTTTTTGCCAATTGAACATCGTTATCGATGAATGAGTAGACAATTCAATCGAAAAAAGAGAAACGTCAAGTACCTGGCCGTCTTTCTGGGTCAGCAATGTTGAGTTGGATTATTCGTTTGAAGTTTCCACCTCCAGGGAAGAATCACAGATTGGAGCGAGCTTATGGTTACGATAAGGTTCACAACCGACACACGCATCCATGTTCTTTGACCTACCTTATCATTACATTTTGCATCCGCTATTGTTTAGATCCAATGGATAATTGAGAAGAACGTGTTTGATAACATTTTTATACAAATTCTAGATGCCAGCAGGTAGAACAAAGGACAACAACAAGTCAAGACTTGATTTGGTAGAAATGAACATTAGGGAAGATCTGTGGTCAGATCGGAGGGTAGTAGAAGACTAGAACGCCTAAAGTCAATAATATACTTTGACCAGGGAACAGTTGATATTGATATGTAATTGGATTAGTGGACTGAATCTCCCAGATGGATATTATTAGAATATAGCAAGGTGTTGTAAAGTCGAAGAGCTGAAGTTTTGGGGTCTCAAAAGTCATGATTGTCACGTATTCATGCGGAAGTTGATCCCTGTGGCATTTATCGACTTGTTACCAAAACGTGTGGTTGATGCACTGACAAAGCTTTCTAATTTCTTCAGAGATCTATGCTTGACGAAGCTTCAGCTCAAAGACATAGATAAAATGGAGATACAGATAGTGGAAATAATGTGCAAGTTAGAAATGATCTTCCCTCCATCGTTTTTTGATTCAATAGAGCATTTGCCTATTCACTTGTCATACAAAGCTAAGTATGGACGATTGCTAGAAGTTGTCGTTTTCAAATATTGGGGTCATAAAGAATTAGTTTGCTTCAATTGTCATTGGTTTGATGTTGAGAATGGAGTTAAAGTAGATAAAAAATCGTGATTTCGTGATCGTTAACGTTAAGTCAAAACTAAGATTGATGACTGGTATGGACGAGCCGTTTATTTTAGCAAGTCAAGCAATATAGGTGTACTATGCGCGGAGTGTTAGGACTCCTGCAAGCCCATGGCATGCTGTTATAACCAACAAAGCCCGTGGTTTTCAAGGCACAGCTCCTCGCCCGCATTTATGAACCTTTACAAGTTGAGTCTACTAGTGTCACACCTTTCCGATGTGATAATTATTAGTGAGTCTAGTGAAGAAGTGGATGATGTTGTCGCTGTCGAAAGTGAAGACGATGTTATTGAAGAGGTAGATATAATTGAAGAAATCGTTGAGGATGACGAAGATGGTGATGACAACGATAGTGAAGATCTACCGTCAAGATGATGATTCGATATCGATGGCTTTGATGATATAAATGATTAGGAGTATGTACTTTTATGTCCTTTTAGTTGTATTCAAATGTAATAGTTGTATTCTTTTAGTTGTATCTACATGTTGTATTCAAATGGCATAGTTGTTTCCTTTTAGTTATATCTCGCATATCAGATCCTTTTAGTTGTATGTGCAATGACGATTCTCGATATTTGTGCTTGTATCCTTTTAGTTGTATCCGCATATTATCTTCTTGATGATGATTTAACAAAGATATATATCTGAGATATGGCGCGTACACCACACGATGATCGTGGTGGACGAAATGGGTAGTTCAGCCGTAATGGGGGGAGGAGGTAATATTGATGATGATCAAATTTGGATCATCAGGTATAATTACAAGTTTTGTTGTTATACATTTTATTGTTTTTAATTTTATATAATATTGACATTATATTCAAAAATATAAATATTGTTGTATTTCACTACATAGGTGATCGACGTAGGCCTCCGTGGGGACTAGCACGTGGATTGCTAGGGAATCTCCCCCAGGCGCCGCTTATATGCCGTGTCGGGACTACTAGGTAATATATACATTATGTTTGTATTAATTATTTAGTTCTTTTATATATTCTTTGCAATTTGTAAATTTAACTGCCTTCATTTTTAGTATCCTTGACGCGACGCCAAGGAACACGTTGCTTGGGATCGTTCGAAACCGATTCTCTAGCCAGTGGATGAGGTGGGCGGATGTGGATGACCGCACACGGCTGATTATTGCTGAGTTTAGGGTAAGATGTCATTCATTCATATTTAGTTTTAATTTGTGCTTTTGAATATTTATTTACCACTTTACTTTATGTTGTCTACTAATTAAGTAATTGCTGATATTCATATGTTGTATTGCAGAGATATTATCGCTTCGAGGACAGGCAGGAAGCCCATAGCAGCACTGTTCTCGGGAAGTATCTCGAGATGAATTGGCACAAGTGAGTCTATGATTGGAAGAAGAAGGCCCAGACCAAGATGGCGGATGGACAGACACTTAGAGATGTCCGGCCAGATTTCATTGGTGCTTTGGTGTGGGAGCAGATGTGCGATATTTGGGAGGGTGAAGCGTTCAAGAAGATGTCGGACAAAGATACACCGCCGACAAGCAGAGTCGCCTCCTACACCGCACTGGAGTCACCAGACGACCTCTACAGGGAGAGACTCGAGGTGAGTCTAAAGCACCGACCTTCCCGCCTCGAGTTTTGGTGGCACGCTCACCAGAAGAAATGTGACGGTGGTAAGTAATTTAATTATTTTATTTAGTATGTATTTGATGGCTTTGAAATCCTTTTGTATTCTTTTAGCAAAATACTTGCTTTTCACATATTTCTGTGTTTTTTTCGCATACACTGCCGAGGACCTTTCTCAGGGTCCGGAGCCGCTGCAGGTTGACACTCCAGCCAAGGCTTATGATGAGCGTGACGATGAGGAGATGGAGGACTGGTTGCAGGCTACAGGGGGGCCGAAGAAGGGTAAAATTGTGGGCATTCCCCGTGTCCCAGCCTACACTATAGTCCCTGCTGCGAGATCTCGACGACGCCCACCCACCGGAGGTAGTGGTGTGAGTGGATCAGGCGCCGACCCTTCATTATCCGACGACTTCTTTAGGCGGATCATTGAGGGGTGCATGGCGAACAGTGTCGTGCAGTCAGGCGCACCATCACGCGAGTGGATCTACCAGCTTGCTCAGGAGGTTGTCCACGGCTCCACAGATCCTACAGCTGTCGATGATGACCTCATGGGTGTAGTCCGGAGGAGGCCATCCGTATGTGGCAAATTGTCTCTTGCCAACATCTTTCCTCCACATATTCGACATGTAAAACTTATTATTGATGTATTTCCTTAATTGTAATTATATTGCTTATATAAACTGTCAAATAACTAGTTAGCACCGCGTAGGTAATAGACACGCGTTACAACTGACGGGACTCGATTTTGATATACGGAGCCCGAGTTCGAGCCCCGTACGCCTAACTTGAGTAATCTTAGGAAATTAGTCGAAAAAGAGACCAAAATCTGCCTCGGTCGTCCAGTTAACATGCAAACACAGGCAATAGCACCGCGTAGGCAATAGACACGCGCTACAACTGACGGGACTCGATTCTGACATACGGAGACCGAGTTATCGCCCAGTTTGCAAAACTAGCCAACACTTAGCCAAAAAGCCAAAAAAGAGTTCAAAACCTGCATCGGCCGTCCGAATGACACGCAAACACACACATAGCACCGCGTAGGCAATAGACACGCGTTACAATTGACAAGACTCGATTCCGATATATGGAGCCCGAGTTCGAGCCCCGTACGCCTACCTTGAGAAAACTTAGGAAATTAGTCGAAAAAGAGACCAAAACCTGCCTCGGTCGTCCAGTTAACACGTAAACATAGGCAATAGCACCGCATAGGCAATAGACATGCATTACAATTGGCGGGACTCGATTCTGACATACGGAGACCGAGTTATCGCCCAGTTTGTAAAACTAGCCAACACTTAGCCAAAAAGCTGAAAAAGAGGTCAAAACCCGCATCGGCCGTCCGAATGACATGCAAACACACACATAGCACCGCATAGGCAATAGACACGTGTTATAATTGACGAGACTCGATTCCGACATACGAAGTCCGAGTTCGAGCCCCGTACGCGTAACTTGAGAAAACTTAGGAAATTAGTCGAAAAAGAGACCAAAAGTTGCCTCGGTAGTCCAGTTAACACACAAACACAGTAATAAGACCACAGTGGGCAATAGATACATGCTATAACCGATGATGGGACTCGATTCTGACAAACGGTGACCGAGTTATTGCCCAGTTTGCAAAACTAGCGAACACTTAGTCAAAAAGCCAAAAAAGAGGTCAAAACCCGCATCAGCCTTCCGAATGACACGCAAACACACATATAGTACCGCGTAGGCAATAGACACGCATTACAACTGACGGAACTCGATTCCGATATACGGAGCCCGAGTTCGAGACCCGTACGCCTAACTTGAGAAAACTTAGGAAATTAGTCGAAAAAGAGACCAAAACCCGCCTCGGTCATCCAGTTAACACGCAAACACAGGTAATAGCACCGTGTAAGCAATAGAAATGCATTACAACTGATGGGACTCAATTCCGACATACGAAGACCGAGTTATCGCCCAATTTGAAAAACTAGTCAACACTTAGCTAAAAAGCCAAAAAAGAGGTCAAAAACCCGCATCGGCCTTCTGAATGACACGCAAACACACACATAGCACCGTGTAGGCAATAGACACGCGTTACAACTGACGGGACTCGATTCCGACATACGGAGACCGAGTTATCGCCCAGTTTGCAAAACTAGCCAACACTTAGCCATAAAGCCGAAAAAGAGGTCAAAACCTGCATCGGCCGTCCGAATGACACGCAAACACACACAGAGAACCACGAGGGCAATGTACCACAGCTGCTATAACCGACGGACTCGATTACGATATACACGAGCTCGAAGTTCGAGCCCCCGTGACGCCTAACTTGAGAAAACTTAGGAAATTAGTCGAAAAAGAGACCAAAACCCATCTCGGTCGTCCAGTTAACATGCAAACATAGGCAATAGCAACGCGTAGGCAATAGACACATGTTACAACTGACGGGACTCGATTTCGATATACGGAGACCGAGTTATCGCCTAGTTTGCAAAATTAGCGAACACTTAGCCAAAAAGTTGAAAAAGAGGTCAAAACCCGCATCGGCCGTCCGAATGACACGCAAACACACACATAGCACCGCGTAAGCAATAGACACGCGTTACAACTGACGGGACTCGATTCCGATTTACAGAGCCCGAGTTCGAACCCCGTACGTCTAACTTGAGAAAACTTAGGAAATTAGTCAGAAAAGAGACCAAAACCAGCCTCGGTCGTCCAGTTAACATGCAAACACAGGAAATAGCACCGCGTAGGCAATAGACACGCATTACAACTGACGAGACTCGATTCTAACATACGGAGATCGAGTTATCGCCCAGTTTGCAAAACTAGCCAACACTTATCCAAAAAGCCGAAAAAGAGGTCAAAACCCGCATTGGCCATCCAAATGACATGCAAACACACACATAGCATTGTGTAGGCAATAGACACGCGTTACAACTGATGGGACTCGATTCCGATATACGGAGACCGAGTTATCACCCAGTTTTCAAAACTATCCAACACTTAGCTAAAAACCCGAAAAAGAGGTCAAAATCCGCATCGGCCGTTTGAATGACACGCAAATACACATATAGAGCCGCGTAGGCAATAGACACGCGTTACAACTGACGGGACTCGATTCTGATATACGGAGCTCGAGTTCGAGCCCCGTACGCCTAACTTGAGAAAACTTAGGAAATTAGTTGAAAAAGAGACCAAAACCCGCCTCGGTCATCCAGTTAATACGCAAACACAGGCAATAGCACCGTGTAGGCAATAAACAGGTGTTACAACTGACGGGACTCGATTCTGACATACGAAGACCGAGTTATCGCCCAATTTAAAAAACTAGCCAACACTTAGCCAAAAAGCCAAAAAAGAGGTCAAAACCCGCATCGTCCTTCTGAATGACACGCAAACACACACATAGCACCGTGTAGACAATAGACACGCGTTACAATTGACGGGACTCGATTCCGACATACGGAGACCGAGTTATCGCCCAGTTTTCAAAACTAGCCAACACTTAGCTAAAAAGCCAAAAAAGAGGTCAAAACCTGCATCTGCCGTCCAAATGACACGCAAACACACACATAGCACCGCCAGAGGCAATGTATTACGCTGCGTTACAACTTACGGGACTCGATTTCGATATACGAGCTCGAAAGTTCGAGCCCGTGACGCCTAACTTGAGAAAACTTAGGAAATTAGTCGAAAAGAGACCAAAACCCGCCTCGGTCATCCAGTTAACACGCAAACATAGGCAATAGCAACGCGTAGGCAATAGACACATGTTACAACTGACGGGACTCGATTCCGACATACGGAGACCGAGTTATCGCCTAGTTTGCAACATTAGCGAACACTTAGCCAAAAAGCTGAAAAAGAGGTCAAAACCCGCATCGGCCGTCCGAATGACACGCAAACACACACATAGCACCGCGTAAGCAATAGACACGCATTACAACTGACGGGACTCGATTCCAATTTACGGAGCCCGAGTTCGAGCCCCGTACGCCTAACTTGAGAAAACTTAGGAAATTAGTCGGAAAAGGGACCAAAACCCGCTTTGGTAGTCCAGTTAACATGTAAACACAGGAAATAGCACCGCGTAGGAAATAAACACGCGTTACAACTGACGGGACTCGATTCCAACATATAGAGACCGAGTTATCGCCCAGTTTGCAAAACTAGCCAACACTTATCCAAAAAGCCAAAAAATAGGTCAAAACCCGCATTGGCCATCCAAATGACATGCAAACACACACATAGCACCGCGTAGGAAATAGACACGTGTTACAACTGATGGGACTCGATTCCGACATACGGAGACCGAGTTATCGCCCAGTTTTCAAAACTATCCAACACTTTAGCTAAAAAGCCGAAAAAGAGGTCAAAATCCGCATTGGCCGTCTGAATGACACGCAAACACACATATAGCGCCAGTAGGGCAATAGACACAGCGCTATAACCGATGAGACTCGATTACGATATACGAGAGCTCGAGTTCGAGCCCGTCGCGCCTAACTTGAGAAAAACTTAGGAAATTAGTCAAAAAGAGACCAAAACTCCTCGGTTGTCCGGCTTAACACGCAAACATAGGCAATAGCACCGCGTAGGCAATAGACATGCGTTACAACTGACGGGACTAGATTCTGACATACGAAGACCAAGTTATCGCCCAGTTTGCAAAACTAGCCAACACTTAGCCAAAAAGTCAAAAGGAGGTCAAAACTCGCATCGGCCGTCCGAATGACTCACAAACACACACATAGCACCGCGTGGGCAATAGACACGCGTTACAACTGATGGTACTCGATTCCGATATACAGAGCCCCGTACGCCTAACTTGAGAAAACTTAGGAAATTAGTCGAAAAAGAGACCAAAACTCGCCTCGGTCATCCAGTTAACACGCAAACACAGGCAATAGCACCGCGTAGGCAATAGACACGCGTTACAACTGACGGGACTCGATTCCGACATACGGAGATCGAGTTATCGCCCAGTTTGCAAAACTAGCCAACACTTAGCCAAAAAGCCGAAAAGAGGTCAAAACCCGTATCGGCCGTCTGAATGACACACAAACACACACATAGCACCGCGTAGGTAATAGACAAAAACTTGTTGATCGATTTTGCAATCAATGAATACGTGCAAGTATACACGGTCAATAAGTAATAAAGTGAAAGTAGAGTATCGTTCCTACGAGGAATTATTTAATAAAAATTACCAATTACTAACTCTTAACCAAATCAATTTTATTTAAACAATCGCAAATTGTGATTTTTCTAATTAAGAAAACTAAATTAATCAATTAAAACTAAGATTTTAACGAATGAATTCAGATAAATAAAGATTAAGACTCCAATATCCCCAATTATGAACTATAAATCAATTGTCCAATTATCCCAATTATTATGTCTACTGAATTGTTAACAGGAATTCTCAAGTGCCAAAAGCCCTTTCTCAAGTGATCATTTGCATTCTATTTAATCCAAGTTAATTTTACTATATCCCTATGCAAAACAATTGAATTAAACTCCTTCTAATCCCAATTCCTTATGTGTTACATGCGGTGAACAGATATTTTCATTCAATTCACAAACCTAATTATTCACTTTGCAAATAACTACGTCACATGATATCATGCCCAGTTCTAACCCTAGAATTCCTCTTTCAATTCCTTCTAGAGTAACAAGGTAATTACTGATCAAATAATTAAGCAATAAGCACAAGACAAGATAAATAATTCACCTTGACATAAATAATTGGAATAAATCAAATAATTAATTCATAAACATAAAAGGTTCAATTGAAATCTTAATAAAAGAGTTAGTTCATATTAATGAATTGAAACCAAGAATCCACAACTGAATAGACATTAAAAGATAAACGTATGAGAAAAGAAGAGAATAGAATCTGTTGTCAGCAAATCTGATGCTCCCTCTTGTTCTCGCTTCGATCTTCAAAGGTTCTTCAATTTGCTTCAATCTCCGGCGGCTAATTAAGAACTAGGGTTTATATTCTAATCTAATGGAGTGTTTTATCTAAGCTAAGCTATGTAATCCCCTTTATTTTATGCCTTACATCATGTATTTATAGGTTACAAGTCCAATTTTTAGCTTAGGAACAAACCCAATCCTATTTGGAGTCAAAAAGGTGTCAAATATCACCCAAAAACGCGTCCAAGCCTTCCTAGTCTCTTCTCCAAGACCCAAAATACTGGCATCATAAGGCAAACTCTACTCCTCATTCCCCTCAAATACCGGCATAGGTTTATTTTGGGCGCCTGCACTACCCCCAAGTTCTGACATTTTCTGCTTCGACGTCTTTTGGAAAAACGGCCATAACTTTTGATCCCGGAGGAGTTACGGGGCCTGCCACCTATCAAATCGAAGATATCGATGAGATATATAACTTTTATTCTTTGAGGATTGAGAAATTCATGGCGGATGAAGGCTGAAATTGAGCTGGAAGCAACTGCTATGCAAATGACCACCCAAAACCATGACGTTCGACGTCCGTTGGTACAACGATCATAACTCTTTCATCCGAACTCTGATTGGAATGATTCAAAATGTTCTGGAAAGCTAAGACGATTCTCTTCAATGTAAGCTAAGTTCCAAACCAAGAACATGAAGTAAACATGAAAGCCCAAATGATGTCCGGTTTGCTTTTCTTTCATGCGTTTTTTTGCCTTTCCTTACTAATAGTCGCTCACACCGCTCCCAAACGGTAAAACTTACAAAATGAACACAAAATGCATGAAAAGTAACTAAGACACATAAATATAAGCAACTAATTCAAGTAAAAGATACCGGATAAGTGTATATAAAATCCACTTATCAAATACCCCCAAACTTAAACTGTTGCTTATCCCCAAGTAACACAACATAATGCAATGCAATGCAATGAAATGCAACTAATCTATATGCCTACGAATCCAGCAGTAGAATCAAACCTATTTACTTGGCCTTAGAGCAATCAAGCAAACACGACAATACTTCATATCAAAACCAATCAACAATTTCCTAGTCAATCATCAAGTCTTAAACTGTTATTACTGGTATAGTGCGTGTGTGTGCTCAACAACCATGCTAACTAATATAAAATCAAATTTAACACATAACAAGTCTCTTCGAAGGCATCATACAGTGTAAACTCAAGAAATCTCAAAGATAGGCACGATTCAACTAAAATTAAACTCAACCAAATTCAAGGGTACATGCAGGATACTTATACTTTCTTTTTTTTCTCTCTTTTTTTTTTTTCTTTTTTTTACACGGGGGCTTTTTGCTCTTTTCCCGTGATTATTTCCCTTTTCTTTTTCTTTTGATAGATGGTTGGTGAGTGCGTTTTACGCTCCATCTCACGCTTGTGTTTATGGGGAGTGTTTCTCCTCAACCCACCACAAGACTCAACATGTTTTTTTTTTAAAATCTTATATACCCCACATATATTCCCCCAAACTTAGGTTCTTGTCTAACTTTAGTCATCACTACTTATTCTTGTCATTCTTTCATTCAAACTAGCATTATCCTTTAGAGTCCCATTATGTATCACTTTAAAATCAATCAATCAACAAGTTATTTTTACTGTGCTATCATTATTATACTAGTTTCAAACAGAAAAAGATTCAATTCATAACAAGAAATTACATCAAAGCTCTAATAGTCAGTATTATACTTGTCTACCCAATTCCAATCTCATCATTGGCCAAAATAAACTTAACTATAACAAACCGCTGGACTTATGCAAAATGAACATAGTAACTAACTATTATTTTTGAATTTTTGAATTTTTGAATTTTTTTTTTATAATGAACCTAAACTATATTAACAACATATGCAAAATAACATAACATAGACATGAAACTAAACATGCAATAAGGTAAATAATCAAAAGCTATATTATTTTCGATGGATGGAGGGTTCCTCAACTTTCGAAGAGGAATTGGATAGCATTGACTGCACAAAATCAAATGAAAGACTATAAATCAATACCGATCGGGAGGCAACCCAGGAATTTTTATATTTATATGCTTTACTAGTTTATTTAGTAGATAGGAATTAATTTGCTTAGTAAGTTCTCTTCATTTCAGGTATTGGAGGTTCAATGGATAGAAAAATGATCGTCGTTACCATCGCCACCAGCACCTCACGCTTAGCTGATTACAGGGAAGTTCTCTTCTACTTATCACTATATTCTTACAATGAGGACATTGTAATTGCTAAGTTTGGGGGAGTTTAGTTTAGTTCGTTATTGCATGTTTAGTTTCATGTTTATGTTATGTTATTTTGTATATGTTGTTAATATAGTTTAGGTTCATTATAAAAAAAAATTCAAAAATAATAGTTAGTTACTATGTTCATTTTGCATAAGTCCAAATGGCTTGTTATAGTTAAGTTTATTTTGGCCAATGATGAGATTGGAATTGGGTAGACAAGTATAATAATCGACTATTAGAGCTTTGATGTGATTTCTTGTTATGAATTGAATCTTTTCTATTTGAAACTAGTATAATAATGATAACACAAAGAAAAACAACTTGTTGATTGATTGAGTTTAAATTGATACATAATGGGACTCTAAAGGATAATGCTAATTTGAATGAAAGAATGACAAGAATAAGTAGTGATGACTAAAGTTAGACAAGAACCTAAGTTTGGGGGAATATATGTGGGGTATATAAGCATAAAAAAAGAAAAAAGAAAAAAGAAAACATGTTGAGTCTTGTGGTGGGTTGAGGAGAAACACTCCCCATAAACACAAGCGTGAGATGGAGCATAAAACGCACTCACCAACCATCTATCAAAAGAAAAAGAAAAGGGGAATAAAGGTATACAGGGTGACTAGTCTTGTTTCGGGGCCTTTGTTACTTGAGCAAGTACGCCCGAGGGGATTGTCTTTACACCTAGCACCCTAAGGTCTTTTATGGTCTAGGAGTCGTTGGTCGAAAGCTCGCTAAGGGGTAACACTGTTAGCCTAATGGGATGAGACATTGCACAGTCATTTATGTATATATAAAAAAAATGAATAAATCATAGGAAAAGAGCAAAAAACCCCTGTGTAAAAAAAAAAAAAAAGAGAAGGAAGAAAAGAAAGTATAAGCATCCTGCATATACCCTTGAATTTGGTTGAGTTTAATTTTAGTTGAATCGTGCCTATCTTTGAGGTTTCTTGAGTTTACAATGTATGATGCCTTCGAAGAGACTTGTTATGTGTTAAATTTGATTTTATATCAGTTAGCATGGTTGTTGAGCACACACACGCATATATACCAAAGAATAACAGCTTTTAAGACTTGATGATCGACTAGAAATTGTTGATTGGTTTTGATATGAAGTATTGTCGTGTTTGCTTGATTGCTCTAAGGCCAAGTGAAAAGATTTGATTCTATCAAATACTTTCTTGGATTCGTAGGCATATAGATTAGTTGCATTTCATTGCATTGCATCAGCATTATATCAGGTTACTTGAGGGATGACAATAGTTTAAGTTTGGGGAATCGATAAGTGGATTTTATATACACTTATCCTATCTTTACTTGAAGTAGTTGCTTATATTTATGTGTCTTAGTTACTTTTCATGCATTTTGTGTTCATTTTGTAGGTTATCGTTTGGGGAGGTGTGTGCGACTATTAGTAAAGAAAAGCAAAAAAATTAAAGAAAAGCAAATCGGACATCATTTGGGCTTTCATGTTTACTTTATGTTCTTGGTTTGGAACTTATCTTACATTGAAGAGCATCGTCTTATCTTTCCAGAACATTTTGAATCATTCCAATCGGAGTTCGGATGCAAGAGTTATGTTCGTTGTACCAACGGACGTCGAACGTCATGGTTTTGGGTGGTCATTTGCATAGCAGTTACTTTCAGCTCAATTTCAGCCTTCATCCGCCCAGAATTTCTCAATCCTTAAAGAATGAAAGTTGTAGATCTTTTTGATATCTTCGATTGGATAGGTGGTAGGCCCCGTAAATCCTCCCGGATCAAACGTTATGGCTGTTTTCCCAAAGGACGTCGGAGCAGAAAATGTCAAAACTTGGGGCCAGCGCTGAGGCACCCAAAATAGGCCTATGCCCAGCCTGTGAAGTCTTTGAAGTGTTTGAGCGTCGTGCCCAGATCTTTGGGCAATTGGAGAAGGGCTTAGTGATGGCACTGCAGCGTTTTTGGCGAATTTTGTCACCTTTTGACTCCAAATAGGATTGGGTTTGTTCTAAGCTAAAAATTGGACTTGTAACCTATAAATACATGATGTAAGGCATAAAATAAAGGGAGATTACATAGCTTAGATTAGATATACACTCCATTAGATTAGAACATAAACCCTAGTTCTTATTAGTTTTGGAGATTGAAGCAACTTGGAGATCATGAAGATCGAGAAGAGCGAGGGCAAGCGAGAAGAACATCAGTTTTTTGACAATGCATTTTATTCTCTTCTCTTATTACTTTTATCTTTTAATGTCTATTCAATTGTGGATTCTTGGTCTTAATTAATTAATTATGAACTAACTCTTTCATTAAGATTTCAATTGAACCTTTTACGTTTATGAATTAATTATTTGATTTATTCCAATTATTTATGTTAAAGTGAATTGTTTATCTTGTCTTGAGCTTATTGATTAATTATCTGATCAGTAATTACACGATCAACAAGTAATATAGTGATAAATTAGAGTATCGATCCCTCAGAGAATTCTAATTAATAAACTCCAACTACTAGTACTGTATCAATTCAATTTTATTTAAACAACCAAAAATTATGATTTTTAAAACCAAAAATTAGAGTGCCAAAAACTTGTTGATCAGATAATTAATCAATAAGCTCAAGACAAGATAAACAATTCACTTTGACATAAATAATTGGAATAAATCAAATAATTAATTCATAAACATAAAAGGTTCAATTGAAATCTTAATGAAAGAGTTAGTTCATACTTAATTAATTAAGACCAAGAATCCACAATTGAATAGACATTAAAAGATAAAAGTATGATAAGAGAAGAGAATAGAATCTGTTGTCAGCAAATCTGATGCTCCCCTCTTGCTCCTGCTTTTGATCTTCAATGATCTCCAAGTTGCTTCAATCTCCAAAACTAATAAGAACTAGGGTTTATGTTCTAATCTAATGGAGTGTATCTCTAATCTAAGCTATGTAATCTCCCTTTATTTTATGCCTTACATCATGTATTTATAGGTTACAAGTCTAATTTTTAGCTTAGAACAAACCCAATCCTATTTGAGTCAAAAGGTGTCAAAATTAAGCCAAAACGCTATTCAAATTTCATCACCAAGCCCTTCCAAAGGTTCCCAAATACTGGCACGACGCCAAACACCGCCCCGACGCTGGGCATAGGCTATTTTGGCGCCCAGCCCCCCCAAGTTCTGACATTTTTTGCTCCGACGTCCTTTGAGAAAACGGCCATAACGGTTGATTCGGGAGGCGTTACGGGGCCTACCACCTATCAAATCGAAGATATCAACGAGATATACAACTTTAATTCTTTGAGGATTGAGAAATTCTGGGCGGATGAAGGCTGAAATTGAGCTTAAAGTAACTGTTATGCAAATGACCACCCAAAACCATGACGTTCGACGTCCGTTGGTACAACGATCATAACTCTTGCATCCGAACTCCGATTAGAATGATTCAAAATGTTCCGAAAAGATAAGACGATGCTCTTCAATGTAAGCTAAGTTACAAACCAAGAACATGAATTAAACATGAAAGCCCAAATGATGTCCGGTTTGCTTTTCTTTGCGTTTTCTTTGCTTTTCCTTACCAATAGTCGCTCACACCGCTCCCAAACGTATAACCTACAAAATGAACACAAAATGCATGAAAAGTAACTAAGACACATAAATATAAGCAACTAATTCAAGTAAAAGATACCGGATAAGTGTATATAAAATCCACTTATCACACGCGTTACAACTGATGGGACTCGATTCCGGCATACGGAGATCGAGTTCGAGCCCAGTTTACAAAACTAGCCAACACTTAGCCAAAAAGCCGAAAAAGAGGTCAAAACCTGCATCGGCCGTCCGAATGACACGCAAACACACACATAGCACCGCATAAGAAATAGACACGCGTTACAACTGACGGGACTCGATTCTGATATACGGAGCCCGAGTTCGAGTCTCGTCCGCCTAACTTGAAGAACACAAACTAAAATAATGTAAATATGTTTTCATTTTGATTTTATTATTAATATTTTAATTTTGTAGGGTCTTGTTGACAAGACTCGTGGAGGTGGAGGCAACCGGTGACGATGGCCGAAATATGATGAGTGAAGCCTCCTCCAAATGATGAGGTGATGACCGTCGAGTTGATGACGAGCAGCCTCCTCCAGTATATGGTGATGACCGCCGACTCGATGACATGGAGACAGGTGTCGAGTTGTAGTTAGTTTAGTTTATGTTATATTCTGAGTTTCATGTATGTATTTATACAGTTTTTAAGTTGTACCGACGACCATTATATTTTTTATCTATATATTTGATTTGGGTTACTAGTTTATAAGAGGTATAGTCGTGATTTGATGGTTGTTATTAGTTTATAACAGGTGTATATTTGTAAATGAACAGGGAAATTTTGAAATTAAAAAAAAATTCAAAATTTATGTAGTCATTGCCGACGGGGGTAATGGCAACGGCTAAGCCGTCGCCAATGACTTATAGCGACAACACATGAGGTGATGGTCATTGCTCGACGGCTCCTATGTTAGTGCCGACAGCTATGCCGTCGGTAATGGGTTTTGCCCTCAAAAAAACTATGGGCCTTTGCCGACGGCCTTGCCATCGCTATAGCCTTCGCGAGTAACCTTATGCCATCGCCAATGACTGTCGTCGTTAATGACAATGATGTCGATGCCTGGCGACGGGAGCTAGGGGCGACGATCCGTATGACGGCAGGTGACGGACGCAGGCGGGTAATGGCAGCGTTCGCCGCCAATGACTTCACCGTCGACGGAATTATGGTCATCATGCGACGCAGCGTCTGCCGTCGAATGACCGGTTTCCTCAGTAGTGGAAGTTGTAATTTTCTGTTCCAAACAGCAAATGAGGTCTATTGGTTGATTAACCTTCTTGATTGTTGTTCCCGAACTGTGTCATGTAAGAATCTTTCCCTACAAGTCACATTTAAGACCAAGATAAGTAGAGCCAAACTCTGATATCAAATGAAATTTAACTAGGAACACTTAGAAAGGGGGTTTAATAAGTGTGGGAGCAATCTATGACCAATTTTTAAACTTTAGATCAAGCTATTAAATTTAAGCTACTATATTGATTAATTCAATTTGCTGAATTAATATAGTCTACTGAATTGACTAAATATCCTGCTGAATTTATAACTTAAATAAAATACTTGGTGTTAAAGAATTATCTTAATATAATGCAAATATTCAAATTTTAATTATTAAGATTATTAAATAGCTTACGTGAGTAATTAAAGTAAAGCAAGAAGTAAAATCAACACCAAGATTTTTACGTGGTTCAACTATTACCCTCTATAATAATAGCCTAGTCCACGTCCAATACCAACTAGTATTGGAGACTCACTTTATTTATATCTTTATAAATAAACACCGATTACAAAACAGATTCTTACAAAGATTAATTAACAATTAATTTTTCTTGAGCACTCTTGCTCCTTGTGCACCTATGCACTCTTCAAGCACCTTTGCTTCCTTGAACCTGTTTGTAAACTTTTTCTCTAATCTACTAGGATTAACACCTTTAGACTACACTTAGTCTAAAACAGAAATTTCAATACAAATATAGAGGTCTATGATCAATGCAAGAATAATCAATTTAACAATTAAAGGCTCAACTATATGCAATGATCAATTAGCACAAAAAGATAAATAATTAATTTCTTACCAAATACCAGCTCAAAGATATTAGAAATAAATTGTTTAGTTGCTCAACGGTTTGCACCAATAGAATAAATTTGCTCGATATATCAGTAATTAGTGCAATATTAAATTCGTGAGTTGTGTGATCTCCCAAAGACACAATTTATACATGCCAATTTATTATCGTTAAATAAATTCACGTTGCAGTTCCTTAAAAGGATAATTATCTGTTCTATTTAATCCAAAGAAACCGGTTAGATAATATATAACTTATAACAGCTCAAGCTCACAACGGTAATATACGTTTAATATATCCAGTTGATATATTTTGGAACAAATCAAACACTTCATTAGTTATATAGTTCCAACAAACTTCAAAGACTCTTTCAAAGATAACTCATAATAAACATTTGACTTTATCACTTATTATCTTTGGCATGTAGCATAAAAAGTGACTGACGTGAGACACCATACATCTTTTCTTATAGTTCCAACAATATTCATGATATATAGCTCCTTGAAAACCGCAATATGCAACAAATCAAATATATATAGCTTCTGCCCTTTAGGCTTTCTAGGCAAAAAAATATATCTCCACGTGTAGCAAGAATCAATATATAACCCAAGTATACATGCAAATAATATATCAAGTAATATACACATGTAACATATTTCAAGTAACATTCTATAAAATAATGCATTTAAAACTCTTTGTACTTGATAACATATTTTTTTAAAGTATTTAGGAAAAACCTTTTTCAAAACTTTTAAATCATTTTTTATTTAAGACATAATAAAATGAAAATGATATGTCCTAGAGCCTTTAAATGAAAAATTAATTATTATGCAATTGACCTTACATTTGGTTTTCCTAGTAAAGAAAAATTCTTCACCCACTTGAATATCCAATTAATGTTCCTTATCATCATATACCTGAAATGCCATAAAACAATTTAGCATACGAATAATTCATCATCAAAACCTAAGGATAAAATATGACTAGGTAAACACATGACTAGAAAATTCTCTTATACTTTAAAAGTACAAAATGAAAATTGTGTGATTAAGCATTGTTAGTATATATCTCACTAAGAAGTTGGATAAAAAGGAATAAAGTAAGGATTTAATGGTTATAAGAGAAGTTTTGCATCCACTAGAATTAAGTAATACTCCTTCCCTTAATTTATAAAGGGAAAAATATATGTACACAGTTGTGTATTATACAGTCGACTATGACGACGGTTTTTTGAGCTATAATGCAAGTGTTTCTTTCACCGTCATCATAGCATTGGGGAGCTATGGCGACGGGCCACTGTCGCCATAGCCCAAAATTCCGTCGTCATAGCCCTACTGTGTAATACATAGCTGTGTATATACATATAGCCCAAAAAATTCGTCGTCCCGTCACTAGGCATATGAGATTTATAAATTGCAAAATTGATTATGTTTAGGAGCAAAATGGATAATTAAAACTAAAAGAGTATCGCTGAAGGAGTACAAAATCTGTACCTGGTAGCTAAATTCAGTTATTGCACAATCCATAAAGTCTTAATCTCAATCGTCAACGATATCCCGAAACCTTATTCACCATATAAATATATTCACTCAAACTTAAGTATACAATTCAACCTACTAATTTTAAAACACTTTTTAAAATATTCAAGGTTCCTTTAGTTATTCTTCTTAGATCATTCTATATTAATACCTCCAAAGCATAAAACTCGATAGCGAAAGTTAAGAAATCTTAAACCCTAATATGACAATTTATTTTTAAAATTTCAGTCCATTATATCGTTCATACCAATTAGATATTCTAATTATTTTTTAAATTAAATAATTTTATCAGAAAATAAACTTCAAATACTTCAATTTAGCATCAAAAGTCACTCAAATCGAATTTAAAATAATTAAGTTATACGTTTTTAAATATATATTAGAGCGTGTTGTTGAAAATTCTGCCACAAAAATTGTAGACCAGCCATATCTTAAAATTCATAACAAATCATATATTAATCTTTAACGTTTCAAAATTTGTAAAAATATTCTCATTTTATATATATATAAGTATAATTAATATATCCAAAATTTTGAATGATCCAACAGTCAAATCAGAAGATATAACTCATGCAATAGACATTAAAAAAATAAAATTTGATTTTCAAATTTTAACTTTTACATTAAATCGTATTATATTCTTATATATAAATTCATCTTCTCTTTCTGATTATTATGATATCTAATTCATGTCTATAATTTGCTTAGGGTTAAATGCAAAGTCGACCACTAAACTTTAGTGGTTTTTGGTTATTGAGCCCCTTTCTTCCAATCAACGCAAACTGAGCTCTTTTCTATTCGAAAATTTTAACTTTGAACCCCCAGGCGCCACATGTGCGTTGACCTGATGATGTGTCACACGTGGTGCCTACGTGGCACACGTGGCAGATCTGGCGTGAGCATTTTATATTATAATTTTACACGTGAGCAACGCTGGCGTGGCTTCTTTCGATTTTTTTCCAAATATTTGCCTCTCCACTGATTTAAACTCGCAACCTCATGTCTGAAACCTTGGTCATATGACCACCCGAGCACTACGGGCCTAGCTGTTAAAATCTCGCTAGGATTAATCTTTATATCAAAATATTTCATTTCCCCCAAAAAAATTAAAATACTACACAGATCCTTCAAACAATCTAAGATTTATTTCGTTCTATATCTTTCTCTCTCTCTAAACCTCTCGCATGCACAGAGAAAAGCTAGGGTTTCAAAATTTCATCAAATTGAGGTTTGTAGTGGGGATACAAAAGCTAATCGAAGGATCTGAAAGTGCTTTGTAGTGGGGAGATGGTGTAGGTGTCTCGAAATCCCTCTTTATTGATGTCTCCCCTTTATTCTATTCTCCTTTATCTGTCTAATGCGGACCCTTTATTTACCTTCACATGTCTACTGTCTAGAACTTAATCCCCTTTCATTGTCTATTGTCGACCATTTACTAAAATTGTTTGTTATTATATAAATATCAACTTGATTGGGTATTATATTGTGGTCCTTATGTTGTGGTCCTAATGTTGTCTGGTAAAAATTATATATATTGTCTCGTCTATATCTGTGGTCTGTCTTTTTGTTCCATAGTCCAACATAAGATTTCTACTGTAGTTTATTGGTAGTGGAACTCCACCAATAAACTTTTGTCTATCATGTTCTGGAGGGAAATAAAGTATTGTTTGTCCTGTTATAATAATAATAAATATTTTTTCAAATTAATGTTTATGGTATTTTTATTGTAGAAACTTGGAAGTGGAACTCCACCATGGGGGTTTATTTGGGTTATATCCTTCCATTATGATCATGGGAAAATTGATAAGTTTCAAATCCCTTATTTTGAATTGAATTTTTAGAAGCTGAAGACAATGTGTGAGGGTTTTAGGTACACAGATGTAATTGGGTTATATTACAGACTGCCTCGAACTATATTTTGTGGGCATTTTTTAAATGTTAAAGATGATGATGACCTAAACATAATGTTAGATGATGTTGCAGATTATAAATATGTTGAGATTTATCTTGAGCATGACTGTGAAGGGGGTAAACATGCTAAACAACCTACACAAACTAAACATGTTAGTGATAGGAAAAAATAGGCTAAGAAGGTGAGTTTGATAACTGATATTAGTCTTGATGGTGATGTGACAACCCCAAAATAGGTTCATTTCATCCAACCCATTCTGAGTCGCCAAATACATGGTACAGAAAACAACTACAACTTTATTAATACAATTATCGTGCAAGATACGACAACACTTAAACTGTGAGTTTAAATACAAATATATACCAACTGTAACTCATGTCCCAACCTTGGACAGCACCTCATAATGACACCTTACATAAAGGTATAGTCGAAAACTTTTTTAGAAATTAAAATATTTGGGAAGTGCTCAAGGAAACCTTCGTACATGGGAGACCATGCGTCTAGGTTATTATAGATATCATATGCCCACAAAATTATCCTTGGTTGACCCAATAGACCCCAAAGAAAAACAGGAAGATTACTATCATATTCTTCCCAATGGTGAGTCTTCTCTTGACATATAATTATCTCCATTGTCTCTAATTGGGTATTATACTCCAAACAAACACCAAGATTATATAGGCAGTGCTTGTAAATATACTCAGCAAGTGGATGAGCACAACCTGCCTTTATGATGACACGAGGTTGTATGTCATTAGACATCTTGTATGATAGTGGCAAAACACCTTCCAAGTTAAATTCACCTCACCTCAACATCTATAGACCACCGCTTCTATTCCCTCGTTATTCCCTCGCTTGTCCCAAATGCTACACTTTTATTACCTGAAAGGAATTGTGAAGCAAAAGGGTGAGCACAACTAGCTCAGTAAAGAATATCATGACTAAAGATAAATAAATTTATCAATAGCCTTCAACAGTAATAAATCAGAGATTTAGAACATATGGTAGATGATAAAACTTTTCAACCATAGTTGCAGCGGAACGAGCAATGCATTAGAAGAGTCAAATAGACCATAAAATCTATTATCTTCTCCATGATAAAAGTCCATCAACAATGTTTTATCCCTGTAACATTAATCAACAATTCCTGTCCACAATCACATGTATAACTCATAATCGTAATTGTAGTTCTAAATTCCTTTCCTCATCCAGGACAAAGTTAATTTTCATCACATGTCTTTACCTGAAATTTTATCAATTTAACCATTTACTGAATAGAAAAATTGAATACTTTTATTTCATAAAATTCGGGGTCTTACAATCTCCCCTCCTTATGAAATTTTGTCCCCGAAATTTACGTACCTGGTATTTCAAAGAGTTGAGAATACCTTGCTTTCATTTCATATTCCATCTTCCCTGTCATCATGATTTCTTCATTGTTCATCTCTTGTATTTCAGATATCATTCTAGAATACAACTTCAAAACAAGGGTTAATTGAACAAACTAACATATCACATAATATCCTGATATTATGGCTGACCAACAAATAAGCTTAGGTAGGACACACTAGCGAAGGATTTACTCATCTCTCCCCTCCTAGTTCTATTCCCCGATCTCCGCCAGAGATCATATCCCTAAGCTCTGATACCAACTGTGACAACCCCAAAATAGGTCCATTCCATCCAACCTATTCTGAGTCGCCAAATACATGGTACAAAAATAAATACAACTTCAGTAATACAATTGTCGTGCAAAATACGACAACGCATATACTGTGAGTTTGAATATAACTATTGTCTAATAGGCGATGATAAAAAACTCAAAAGGGGTCCTCATTACAATTATTGATACGCTATTTCACAGAATAGTGAGGACTACTAATGCAACCATCTGTATCAATCAATCAATTCCCCGACTAGTCCCATCTATATTCTCATTTCCTGAAAAGAATAGTGAAAGAAAGGGTGAGCACAACTAGCCCAGTAAAGAATATCATAACTAAAGATAATTAAATTATCAATAGCCTTCATCAGTAATAAATCAGAGATTTAGAACATATGGTAGATGATAAAACTTTTCAACCATAGTTGCAGCGGAACGAGCAATCCATTAGAAGAGTCAAATAGATCATAAAGTCTATTATCTTCTCCACATTAAAAGTCCACCAACAATGTTTTATCCCTGTAACATTAATCAACAGTTCCTTTCCACAATCACATGTATAATTCATAATCATAATTGTAATTCTAAATTCCTCTTCGCATCCAGGACGAAGATAATTTTCATCACATGTCTTTACCTGAAACATCAAAGATCATGGTTATACCAAATCACAGTTCCTGTTCATAATCATACTAATAAATTCATCTTTGCACTACGGGCCAAAGATATTCATTAACCGTTCATCTTTGCACTACAGGCCAAAGATATTCAACAACAGATCATCTTTGCACTACAGGCCAAAGATATTCAACAACAGGTCATCTTTGCACTACGGGCCAAAGATATTCATCAACAGTTCATCTTTGCACTATATGCCAAAGATATTCATCAACAGTTCATATATGCACTGCAGGCCAAATATATTAATATCTCAAAGAAATATATAATCATTTTAGAATTTATATAAACAATAATTATAACCATGTTGATCAATTCACATTTGCATTTAAGCTAAAGATATTCAATTATAAATTCAATGGTCATGACCATACCAGTCACAATTCAACTTTTCACTACTGGCCAAAGAGAACCCTAGTCATGATCATACCAATAATCTACCCATCTTTACACTCCAAAGGAAAGAGAATTTCAACATCGTATTATAAAAATATTATATATGATAATAAAATCAATATAATCAATACATAGTTTTAATCTCCAGAGTAATATTCATAAATCAACTATAATTTGGTTAGAAAAAGAAATCAATTTTGTAGTGAATAGTACCCGTGAATAGTAACTCGTGAATAGTAACTCGTGAATAGTAACCCCGACATGAAAAAGTTCTTAATTTGATAAAAAGTTCAAACCAATATTTCAACATAATGATATTGAAGAAATAATATCACTTACGAAGAAAATAACATCCTTTTCAATCCCTTAAAATTCTTTACTATCCTTTACCTCAAAAGAAGCAAAGATTTACATTGGAATAACGCCGAACGAACTTGCACCAGATATAGCAACACTCAAGATATCAAAATACTCACAAGAATACACTCGATAATATAGAGAGAGAAATAGAGAGAAACTTCGATTTACGGTGTGATTTTCAATGCTAACCTAAGCACCCTATTTATAGGAAAATGCTTATAACACCAAAGCAGAAAATTTAATAAAATATTATTATAATTAAATTATAATCCTACGCACACCACACCAGACCAAACTCATCATCCATTCACCCAAAACAATAACAAAAATGTTTTTCATAATTAAAATATTTTAAACTTCTAAAAATCAATTATTTCGGAACTTCAATAATTCATAATAAATAGCCCTTTTATCAAAAAATTCGAATCTTGCGTTTTTTTATAGGAAATACAATTCTCTACAACTTTGCATAAGAAAGTTTTTCCAAATTCCAAATGTAAATTGATAAAAATCCATATACCTGACAATTTTACAAAGCTATAATCAAATTTCAGTCAAGAAATGGGGTCCACAAACATGTTTAACATGTTTTAAACAACTTTTGCAACAAAAATACTCTTCCTCCTCATATACTCATATATCTCACATTTATTGTAAAAATATCATAATTATTATATTATAATAATATAATAAAATATTATTTTATCAGAAAAGATAAAATATCGATTTTCAACAATTGTCACTTTAAAAATTTTCTCCATCTATATCCACATAAAATGAATATTTTTCTCATCATATAAATCAATAATTAATTATTCACAAATAATATTACAGAATCACAATAATGACAACCAGGCAGTTCCCAGGAAAGATGAGGCTTTCTAATAAGAATTTCTCCTTACTGGCGCGCAATTAGGTAATCAAACCTCTCCTTAGACAGAACTTTCTAGACATTTCCAATAATGCTATCAAATAATATTATTCAAATAATATGAATTATTAATTTGATAATGGAAAATACTGTGCTGTGACAATTATTAAAACAACAATAATATAAAATATCAACGCAGCAATTATTGAATCAAAAATAAAATATTGAACAGTAATTATTGTAACAATTTTTGAGTAGTGCCTTCTTACGTAAAAATCAATAATTGGTGCAATACCGTGTGCTACTGTGCAACAACGCGTATTAATGTATTTTAACCACCGGGTATTCCAACAAAGGTTAATTCAGAATAACTACGCCAATTATTTTTAAAAAAAGCGCATTTTGTCATTTTCTTCATCCTACAGTTATTCATTATGGGGCCTCTAAATGGTCAAGGCAAATCATACGAATATTCCCCGACAGGAAGAATATTCCACGTCCAAACGAATATTCCCCGACAACAATGAATATTTTATAACTACTTGCTTATTTTAAAAAAAATTCATATCACCCTTAACTTTAAACTTTTATCAATTTAACCATTTACTGAATAGTAATTATAAGAAAAAATTGAATACTTTTATTTCATAAAATTCGGGGTCTTACAGGTGATGTGTTGGTGGAAGAAAATAACTATGAGGACTCCAGTTCTTCTAGTGATAGTGATACTCTTAATAAGGAGGAAGAATAATTGTTTCTAACTGATGATGAAGAAATAATTGAGGTAAGAAAAAAAAGGGAATATAAAGAACATAAGAAGAAAGTAAAACAACCAACTATTGAGGGCGGCAAGACTGTTGAGGGTAAGGGCAATACTGAGGGTGAAAATACTGTTGAGGGTGAGGGCAATGCTGAGGGTGACAATATTGTTGAGGGTGACAATATTGTAGAAGAACAAGGTAGTAAGAGTGATGATGATTATTCTAATGATAGTGAAACAGATAGTGGGGATACTGAAGATAATGACTCTGATCAAGCAGAAAATGACAGCCTTGAGGAAGCTGACTCTGAGGATGATACACTTGTGTGGAGGAAAAACCCTTTCCTAGTGTATAAACCCAACACCAAAATCATGGGGACAAACTTAGAGTTAGATATGTTATTTGCAAACAAGAAAGACTTCAAATCTGCACTCATTAATTGGTCATTAACAAAAGGTTTTGATTTAAAATTTATGAAAAGTGAAAGACATAGGGTGAAAGAGAGGTGTATGAATAACAAAAATTTTCCTGTGAAAGTATGGGGAAGTAAAGTTCAGTTTCAACCAACTCTTCAACTTAGAACAATGAGGAAAAAACACAGATGTTCTAAGACTTTAGTGAGTAGGCAGGTTAATGTTAAGTGATTAACAAAGAATTTGAATACAGTACTTAAAGATTTCAGGAATTGGAGACTGATTGATATCCAGTCTTATGTGAAAAAACATTTCTAGTTTCTGTGTCAATAGACAAATGTTATAGAGCTAGACAGTTTTCTTTGCAAGAGTTGACGGTGAACATAAAAGAACATAATGCCAAGTTGCATAGATATATTGTGGAGTTAAGAAGATCAAATTCTGGGATTACAATTTACTTGTATCAAGTATTTCATTCTGGTGCACCTGAATTCAGAAGACTTGTAGAGTTGGTATGCTAACTGGATGTAGGAAAATAATTGCTCTGGATGGTTGTTTTCTAAAAGGCTGTTGTGGTGGGCAGCTTTTAAGTGCTATAGCTAGAAATGGAAACAACCAAATGTTTTCAATCTCTTGGGCTGTTGTAGAGGGAGAAAATAGATATTCATGGGAGTGGTTTCTGACATTGCTCAAAGATGACCTGAAGTTAGAAGATGGTGAAGAGTGGACCTTTATTAGTGATTAACAAAAGGTAATTATCCAATAATTGTTATTTTTTATACATTTTCTACTTCAATTTTAATTATTAATTCCAATACATGTGATGTTTCTAACATATAATTTTGTGTTTGTATTGCAGGGATTAGCTGGTGCATTAGATTGTATGTTTCCTTTCTCAAAAACTAGAAATTATACAAGGCATATATATGCAAATCTGAGAAAGAGGTATAAATTTGAAGAAAACCTTTTAGAGGGCTGCAAAATCTTTAATTAACATTGATTTTGAGGATGAGATGGAAAGAATTAAGGAGTTAGATGAAGGGGCTTATACCTTCTTGATGGTTAGGACTCCTACGAAATGGTGCAAAGATTTTTTCAAGATTGATACAAAGTGTGACATCGTGGACAACAACTGTGAGACCCCAAATTTTATAAATAAAGATTTAATTTTCTCGAAATAATTTTTTTTAATATTATGATGTTGATTTGATGTAATGTTATAGTTGTGGGTAATATTTATAAATTTTGCAAAGTAAGCAAGTGGTTATATAATATTCGATTGGTCGGGGAATATATTTTTTGTCGGGGAATATCCGTACGACAGTACAATCATTAGTGGACCCCGCAATGGAATTATTGTTAGATTAAGAAAAGGACAAAAATACTTTATAAAAATAACGGCGGAAGTTTTACCGTTAACTGTTGAAACACCCGGTGTTAAAAGTACAGTAATATGCGTGGTTGCATAGTAGTACACGATATTGATTATTGATGGTTATGTGAGAAGTCACTCAGTATTGTTCAATCGGGTATTCAGGACACTTTTCGTGTCGAAGTACTATTCATAAGTTACTATTCATTAGTTACTATTCATGAGTTACTATTCACGAGTTACTATTCATGAGTTACTATTCATAAGTTACTATTCATGAGTTACTATTCATGAGTTACTATTCATGAGTTACTATTCACGAGTTACTATTCATGAGTTACTATTCACGAGTTACTATTCACGGGATACTATTAATCACCCATAAATTATATTTCTTTTCGGTCCAAATCATATTTGGGTACAATATTATTCTATGAGGAGATATGCTAATTTTTCAGACCGTTGGTTGAAGATATAATAGTGAATCAATATGGACCACTGGTGGAAATTTATAATAGTGAATCAATATGGATCGCTGGTTTAAAGTTTTAATAGTAAATCAGTATGGACCGTTGCTTTAAGTTTTAATAGTAAACCAATCTGGATCGTCCGTTTAAAGTGAATCAATCTAGACCGTTCATAAGTTAGTAACTATGCAGTCTATTCTTCTATAAATAGAAGTTCATTTCTTCATTATTTCTTACGAATTCACTGAAACTCTAGAGAGAAAAGTTATAGAGAAACTATAAAAAAGTATTCTGCTACTTCCCTACTCTTATATTCAGTTTCTTTTACGATAAAGGGTATTATTTCTTTTGTATTCATGAAGAGAACTTCTGTTATTCTATTATTTATTATTCATTGGAATAACTCAGTATCTGCCAAGTTACCCTATACTTGGTGAAATTCTTACATTATTTCATTCTTTATTATTCTCATTGGAATATTCTCGTCTGCGTGCGTTTCTGTAACTCCGATTCCATTATTTATTATTGTGACGCCCCCAAAATAGGTATACAACACCCATTCTGAGTCGCCAAATACATGGTACAGAAAGCAAACTACAACTTCAATAATACAATTGTCGTGCAAAATACGACAACACATACTGTGAGTTTAAATATAAATATTGTCTTCTAGACAATATCCACACTCAAATAAGTCCTCATTAAAATTATTCAAACACTATTTTACAGAAATAGTGAGGACTGCTAAAACATCTTTCTAGAACTATCACTCCATACCCCGACTAGTTCCTGCTATGTTCTCACCTCCTGAAAAAAATGGAACAAAAAGGAAAAGGGTGAGCTCAACTAGCCCAGTAAAGAATATTATGACTAAGATAATATACAACAAATTATCATTAGTCTTCAACAGGGAAAAATCTGATAAAATATAATAGACAACAAGTTTTAGATCAACAACTGCAGCGGAAACAGCAATCCATTAGAAGAGTCAAATAGAGAATGAGTTCTACTATCTTCTAAGATTTACAATTCCATCATCAATTTTATCCCTGTAACAACAATCAATATACATATTTAATCAATATTTATCTTTGCACTACAGGCCAAAGATATTCATTTGTATCACTAGTTGGTCATGTTCATCTCAACACCTGTTCATCTTCGCACTACGGGCCAAAGATATTCATCAGTTAATCATTCATCTTTGCACTACAGGCCAAAGATATTCAGTAATATCATCATTTAGGACTGAGGATGATGAAAAATATTTTAAAGAAAATGAATCCAGTGAGACAGAAGGATAAATACTAAAGATTCGTATAACAGTTTATCCAAGATCAATAATACTCCATAATAACAAATTTTGAAGCAAAATTCAAGAATAAAGATCAAAACATGGATACAATCAAAGATAGTAATCGTAATAGACATCTTGGACAAAAAGAAGAAAATTTCATTTTTCTATGAATAATCTTAAGTATTCGTGAATAAAGTGCGAAGATATCGTGAATAGTAACCCCGACACAAAAAGTTCCAAATTTGATAAAAATTTCATACCAACATTTCGGTATAATGATATTGAAGAAAATATCATTTTAAGAAGAATATAACACCCTTACCCTCAAAATATCGGTTATTTACGATCGTAATATCGGTATAAAAAATCAAGGAAACTTGCAGACGATGAATAGAAACTCACAAAGTATCTACATCCTCATAAAATACACTCAATAATCTAGAGAGAGAAAGAGAGAAAGCTTATGTTTCTAGTGTGATTTTTAATTCTAACTTAGCCCTCTATTTATAGGAAAATGTTAGCAGACTTGACCTGCAACCTGATGGCTTTACCTGCTACTATTCCCACCCACCACATTTAAAATAAAATTCAGCACATTTCTTCACCAACCACAAGTGGGTCCCACTCAATTCTAGAATTTTCCACCAAAATGCTAAATTCGGATACTTCAACAATTTCTGAACCAGTCATCTCTTAAAATTCATAACAAATCATACGTTCATTTTTAACGGTTCAAAATTTGTGGACATATAATCCACTTATATATGTATAACATATCCAAAAATTACAACGATCCAACTATTTGATTAAAAATTATAACTCACGAATATATCTCAAAAACACTTTGGTTTAATTTTTAATACCTTCATTCAAAAAAATATCTTGATAAAACACCTCAACATTAACTCTTTAGTTTTTAACCACAATAAATATATCCAATAAATATTTCCTTATCATATGAATCAATAATTAATTATTCACAAATAATATTACAGAATCACATTTATGACAACCAGTGCCGCTAGTTCCCCGAAAAGAGGGGCTTTCCGATAAGAATTTCTCCTTACTAACAAGCGCTTGATTAGGTGACCAAACCTCTCCTTGATGTAACTTTCTAGACATTGCCAATAATGCTATCTAATAATATTATTCAAATAATATGAATTATTAATCGATAATGGGAAATATCTTTGCGATGACAATTATTGAAACAACAATAATATAAAATATCAACGCAAAGAATTATTGAATCAATAAAATAAAATATTGAATAATAATTCATCGTAACTATTATTGAGTAGTGGCCTTCTTACGTAAGGATCAATAATTCATCAATACTGCATGCATCCACGCCAGACATCGTATTTTAACCACCGTGTATTCCAACAATTAATTGGTAATAACTACTGCTGCTTATTTATAAAAACTCAAACTTGTCGTTTCTTCATCCGACAATTATTACATTATGGGGACCACAAATGACTACGCTCGTCGCATTTAATATTCCCCACAACAAGAATATTCCACGACCAAATGAATATTCCCCGACAACAATGATTATTTTATAACCACTTGCATATTTTGCAAAATTTGCACATTTCACCCATAACCGAGAATTATATCAAATTAATACCTTATTATTCACAATAATAATTAGAGGAAATTCGATTTTATTTATAATAAGTTGGGGTCTTACAATTATTTTGTCGGAATATCCTGTCTGTGCGTTTTACGCCGGACCTGGTTCCATTATTTATTATTATTCTCGGAATAATATCTTAATCAAGCGCTTTTATCTTGGGACTGGTTCCATTCTTTATTATTACATTTGGAATATCCTGTTTGTGCTTTTACGTCTGACTCGTTCCGTTATTTATTATTCTGTTGGAATAACTGCGTATGCGCGCCTATCGCATGCATGGTGATTTCTTTTGTTATTTCATTCTTTATTATCCTCAGTTGGTT
Source organism: Panax ginseng (assembly GCA_020205605.1). Lineage (NCBI taxonomy): Eukaryota > Viridiplantae > Streptophyta > Magnoliopsida > Apiales > Araliaceae > Panax > Panax ginseng. The sequence continues at coordinate 130,671,450 of CM035145.1, read as the reverse complement.
AAAACTTTAACTTCTACACTCCATGAAATTAGTGGAATATCCTTGATATTTGCGCTTCATCCAAAGATCTTTTCATGGAAATATTCTTCTCGAGCATTCTTGAATTTTACTCTACAAAGCAAAGATTGTTGACAATTTGGGCGTTATCGGTTCTGAATAAATTAATTCTTGAACTTGTTTTTATTGAATTCTTATATCATTGTCATCATCCTCATGTTTATATTTTGTTGAAAGTCATCTGTGGCCTGTAGTGCATAGATGGACTTGGTATAATTATGATAAGGGATTATTCGGTGTAATCATAACCGTAATGTTACAAATGATGTGAAAAAAGTCCTCATTGGCCCGTAGTGCATTGATGGACAGTTTTTGGTATGATTATGGCTATGGATTCTATTTGGTAGTAGTCTGTCAATTGTTTTATGGCATGATCGGGACCGTTGATGAAAACATGATTATCTTTAAGTCGTATAGCATGGATAATTCGTGGTCGTGATACTAAAGAATATCCTTGGGTGTAGTGCAGGGGTGATTCGATGATGTGGATTATTTATTAAAATCGAGTCCCAACGATAAAAGTGATGAAAACCTTTTAAATCATAGAAGATAGTAGATTTTATTCCCTACTGACTCTTTTAATGGATTGCTTGTTCAATGCTGCGATTAAACTTGATGGTTATTATATTTTATCGCTTTAACATCACTTTGTTGAAGGCTAACGATAAATTATTCGCATTATCTTAGTCATAATATTTCTTCTTTGGGCTAGTTGAGCTCACCCTTTTTTTCACCGTTTCTCTTGAAAATGGGAACGTAAATGGGACTAGTCGGGAACAGAGTGATGGTCCTAGATGGTGCATTAGTAGTCCTCACTATTCTGTAAAATAGTGTGCTAATAATTGTAATGAGGACTCCTTTTGAGTTTGTATAATCTCTAGTAGACAATATTTGTATTCAAACTCACAGTTTATGTTTTGTCGTATTGTACATGACAGTTGTATTATTAAGTTGTATTTGAATTCAGTACCTTGTATCTGGCGACCCAAGATGGGTGATGTATACCTAATTTTGGGGGCGTCCCAACAACCTCTGTGAGTGTTTCAATGGATACATAATCCAATCAAGAGGCAAACCATTGATTGAATTACTAGAAGATATCAGACAACTGAATTACTAGAAGATATCAGACAGCTATTAATGACCAGACTTCAACAAAAGAGAAATATAGCCATAATGAATAGGTGGGAAATTTTTCCAAGACCAAAAGAAAATACTTGACAACAACATTGAAGACAAATGTCAGTATGTTGTGTTATACAATAGAGATCTGCAGTTTGAGGTAACATCTAGGATTGCACCTGATGGATACACAGTTGATTTGAAACTTCGCACTTGTGCTTGTAAGGCTTGGGAACTCAGTGGAATTCCTTGTGTACATGCATGTGCAGCAATGTTCTACATGAGATACAATCCTGTAGACTACGTGTCACACTGATTTAGGGTACAAACATATGTGAGAGCATATTCAGAAATGTTGAGTGTGGTTAGAGGGGAGAGATTTTGGCCAAGAGTTAATATAACTCCACCATTACCTCCTCCATTAAGACACCGAAAGGAAGGCCACAAAAATTGAGAATCAGGGAAATGCATGAGGAGTCAAGTGTTGCAAGTCAAAACAAAATTAATAAAACCAAGTCATACAAATTATCTAGGAAAGGCACAATAATGGTATGCAGTACTTGCAAGACAGCTGGACATAATCGTGTCACCTGCAAGCTATCTACACAAACAACACAATCAGATGTAAGTATTTTGGTACACACATGCAAGTTTTTTAAAAATTATTTTGACTGAACTGTTATTATTAATTTCTAATTATTATTGGTTTGTTTTTGCAAGAACAAGTTGTAAAAGATAAGGGCGACAATGGGAAGAAGAGAAAATAAAGAAGGAAATGGGAACAAGACAAGGTTACTATTTACTTACAATTACTTACAAGTTTACTATCAAAAAGGGGAACTATTAAGCAGTACTTGTTAATTATTTTCTAATTTTGTAGGAACAAGTTGGACAAGATAAGGGAGACAGTGGGAAGAAGAGAAAAAAGAGCATCAATAACGAACATGTTAAGGTTCTTTCTGCACCCTTTTATGTGATTTTCATGTTTTAGTTAACATAATTATGTTATTTTAAATGTCTAAATCATTATTTAGTACAATTTAGGATTCACTAACATAAATGCTGGGAGAGAGTAACACGCATACTAAATAAGGGAACAAAGGAGTGAAGGTCTGTCCCTTACAATTTTGATTAATCATGTTTAGTTACATTGGTAATATTGTTCTGAACATATGTTAACAATTTTAGGAACAAGTTATAAAAGATAAAACTGACATGGTAAATAAGGGAGATAGTGGAAATGATACCAGTTCAAGTCACAAATAGGTGAGTTGGGACCTAATTAGAATTACTTAGAAATTGTGTTTACTAGTCAAATCTGATTTTCCTGTTTTATAGATAAATGTGGCAGACAAAGGTGTAGTTATTAAAGCAAAACTACCAATCACGAGAAATCCTGCAAGAAGAGAATGGGTCCCTTCTGGTTTTGGCTGTTTTATTTCCCCAAAAATTGGCAACACTTATATTTCAGTAAGAATATGTGAATGATTATTATTGTATACTTGTTTCATTACATTTCATTAATTAGCAAAATGTGATATGTACACTTATGGTGTTAACTAACTGTTGTATATAGAGCACAACTGGGAGATGTTGCTTAGCTGGATCTGGCCCAAAGACTACACCTGCACACCATCCACCAAGGTCAAAGACAATTGCACCTAAGGCCACAAAACTGATGTGTATGGTGCTATAAGATCAGTGGTAACTGCACTTAATGGAGAAACTGAAACATAGGATCGTTTGATGGCTCAAGCTTTGTACAACAGCTTCAAGGAGACTAGAAGGGGAGGAAGACTAGAGGGTGAGGTTTAGTCAAATGGAGTGACAAACAAGTTCAACAAGACTGGTGGTACTCAAGAAAGTGTGAACAATGAGTAGAATTTTAAGATCTATTAATATATATTATCATTTTGTGTGGACTTTTATTTATGATATTTTTGGTGTTTGTATTATGTCAAACACAAAACTGATACAATAAGAAATTTTTTTTTTTTTTTGGGGGGGGGGGGGGGTTTGTAAACTGATTATATAGTTTATTTGGTGTCTGATATCATAGACTCTTATATTTATTTTTGTGTTTGTAATCATGACAATGGTGTTACTGATTAAATGAAAAAGAGAGTTTCTTGTACAAATGTTACAGTTACAATTATAATTATGTGTAGTTTGTTAGGTATGCATTGTTTGTAGGTATTAATTTTTTAACATTTTCTTAACAATAGGATTCAATAATTATGTGCAGTTTGAACAATGGGACTGCAGACTATGAGGTAATTAAGAGCTTCATGTCATATTAAGAGTACTTGCACTTCTAAGATGAGTGCTCTGTTTTGCTTATTATCAGTTTTAAAAAACTGGGATGCTCCCTATTCATATTCAATGCTCTGTTTTGTAAAAGAAATGATCAAATAATTTGGAATATCCCCAATTAGTGAAGTATGCTCTATTTTGCTAAATAATTATTCAAATAAACACTGTAGACACTCAAAATTTTCTCAGACTTCATCGCTACTAACATTGCGGGGAGGACATGATTCGCCTTTTAAGAGAGAACCACGAAAGACAATCCAAATCCATACCGGATACTACCTAAGTTCAAAGATCAACCCCGGATCACATTCTCGAGTAATAATTCCAACTCTGAGATAACCCCAAGGCGTGAAGATCTAATATCAGAACACACATCAAGAAGATCGATTAATCTAGGAGATAACCCCGAGGTATCCGGTCTCGATCCCAACCATAGAATAGCCACCAACCTTGTGATAATCCCAAGGAATGCGCTTTCGGCGATAACCCCTAAATGCTTGTTTCAAATCGACCACCTTCAATCTCTTGCTCACTGAACGAAATACACATCAGCACCAACCCGGCGATAACATCGGGAAGACAGCACACACCTCAAAGATGACAATAAGGACCTTCAACAATTTTGGCAATCCAATCTCAGTGAAGCCTGAGCAACGTCTGCTTTATCAGCCCAATCCGATGATAACACCGGTGAGGGGCAACATCGTCATCTAGCCAACGCAATGCCATGCCACGTCATCTCAATATTCTATGCAACGATGTCCCACAAGACTAACCAATCCCGAGTGACTATTGTGCGGGGTAACGGATGAAAGTTGAAGCTTGAAGACCGGAGGGCATCGTTCCATCTTCAATGACTTCGTACAACTCTCGACAACGACGGTCCGAAATAGGTCCTGTATACCTCAAACGGATGCCCGGATTGTACTTCTTAAAGTTTGAGTGGACATTACAGTGCCTGAGTGCACGTACTTCGAGACGACCCGACCCAAAAAACCCGGGCCCACCCGGGTTTCCTCTGGTACACCTGCGGCTAAATTGCCTATAAATTGAGGGCTTGGGCTGCCCATTTTGCAAGAGAAAACGGCGAGGAAGCCCTTCCCAATTTGCTCTGCACTCACTCCAAGCAATCTACTTTCCCTTTTTAAACACACAGTGAGCTTATATATAGCCCTTTTGTACCTACAAAATTCAGTGTTTACCCACTCTAAATATATAGAAGTCTTCTTTGGCAGTCAACTGTAAGTCTTCTCACACACTTTAGAGTCTTTCTCTTCATCTCTGCACACACCCTTCTACACGTTGAGAGTCGTGTTGCTTGCTTTGCCTTGGACTTTCTATCCAGTGGTTTCATTTCAATCTGTATATATATATATATATATATATATATATATATATATATATATATATATTTACATATATATTGACTAACATTATCGAGTTATGCCTCGATTAAGCCTGAACTTGATGCCCTGAGCATTTATTTACTTTAATATATATATATATATATATATATATATATATATATATATATATATATTTATATATTAATTGTGTGTCTAACTTTGTTCGATGAGCTGAACTTTTGATGCAGGCGTTTATTTGCTTTAATATATATATATATATATATATATATATATATATATATATATATATATTAATCGTGTGTCGAACTTTGTTCGATGAGCCTGAACTTTGATGCAGTGCGTTCTTCGCTTTAATATATATATATATTGTAAGACTCCAAATTTTATGAAAAGTATTCAATTTTTCTATTCAGTAAATGGTTAAATTGATAAAAGTTAAAGTTAAGGGTGATATATGAAATTTTTTTTTCAAAATACGCAAGTGGTTATAAAATATTCATTGTTGTCGGGGAATATTCGTTTAGTCGTGGAATATTCTTTTTGTCGGGATATATTCGCATTTACGCACAGCATGACCATTTGTGGGGCCCCATAATAGAATAAGCGTCGGATGAAAAAACAACAAATTTGAGTTTTTATAAATAACATGGCGTAGTTGCAATAATTCATATGTTATAAAACTTTAGCAAAAGTGTATTAAAATACTCTTATAATTGCTGCATAAATTTAGAGAGAATAAATAAGAGAAAGAGAGAGAAAAAACTTTCTGAGAAGTTCTCATTCATTTCCTTCTGATTCATTTCTTATATAGGCAATGAGGGGAGGAGAGAGGAGAGGAGGGGAAGGAGAAAATAAGGGAGTCACGGGAGGAGGGAGTACTCACAGGGAGCTAGCCAACTAGGAGGGAATCTTTGATTATAACACTTCCCCTGATTCCTTACGATAGAAGATTATGTCTCATTAAAAACCTTGTTAAGAAAACCCAGTGGGAAAAACTTAACGAAGGGAAAAAGAGTACATATATCTTTTACATAAATATCTTAATTGACTGCCTCGTTAAAACCTTGTCAGGAAAAACCCAATGGGATAAAAATCGTGACTAAGGAAAAAGAGTACAGTCTTCCCCTCAAAAGGAATTCATTACTTCTTGATGAAATGTTGTCATAAGTCTTTCAGTCGACACATTCCAATCCTTTTCCGAAGTTTTGCAAACGTTACATTTGGTAGCGACTTTGTGAATAAGTCGGCTAGATTATCACATGATCGAATTTGTTGCACATCTATATCACCCTTCTTTTGTAGCTCATATGTGAAGAAGAATTTAGGTGAAATATGATTTGTTTTATCTCCCTTGATGTATCCTCCTCTAAGTTGAGCAATACATGTAGCGTTATCCTCATACAGAATTGTAGGAATGTCTTTGATTGATGGTAATCCACATGAATTTTGAATATGCTGAATAATTGATCTCAACCAAACACACTCTCTGCTTGCTTCATGTATAGAGAGAATCTCTGAGTGATTTGAAGATGTAGCTATCATGGTTTGCTTTGTGGATTTCCAGGATATAGCCGTATCACAATATGTAAATACATAACCTGTTTGTAATCTTCCATTATATGGATCTGATAAATATCCTACATCGGCATATCTAACCAATCGCGACATTAAATCTCTTGGATAAAATAAACCAAGATCAATACTTCCACGGAGGTATCTCAAAATGTGTTTGATCCTATCCCAATGTCTTTTAGTCGGAGAAGAATTGTATCTTGCTAACAAGTTGACAGCAAAATCAGGTCGTGTACAGTTTGCAAGATACATAAGAGCACCTATTGCACTTAGGTATGGAACTTCTGGTCCAAGAACTTTTTCCATTTCACTTAGGCATGGAACTTCAGGTCCAAGAACTTCTTCCATTGTACTTAGGCATGGAACTTCAGGTCCAAGAACTTCTTCCATTGCACTTAGGCATGGAACTTCAGGTCCAAGAATTTCTTCCCCGCTTTCTAGAGGCTGAAATGGATCTTTATCAACTTCTAAAGATCGAACAACCATCGGGGTAGTCAAAAGATGAGCTTTATCTATATGAAAATGACTGAGAATCTTTTCAGCATATGTGTATTGATGAGCAAAATTTCCAGATGCTAAATGCTCCACTTGTATTCCCAAATAGAATTTTGTCTTTCCAAGATCTTTCATTTCAAATTCATCTTTTAAATAAGTAATAGTTCTTGTGAGTTCTTCGGGAGTACCTACAAAATTCAAATCATCCACATATACAGCAATGGTGGAAAATTCACTTTGTGATTTCTTAATAAAAACACATGGACATACATGATCATTTATATATCCATCTTTTATTAAATAATCACTAAGTCGATTATACCACATACGACCAGACTGTTTCAACCCATACAATGAGCGTTGTATCTTAATTGAATATATGTGACTGGGCCTTTATGATTCAGCCATTTTCAATCCTTCAGGGATTCTCATATAATCTCACTTCAAGTGAGCCATATAGGTATGTTGTTACAACATCCATCAGACGTGTTTCCAAACCTTCCATGGTTGCCATACCTATCAGAAAGCGAAAAGTGACTCCATCCATTACGTACTGGAGAGTCTGTATCCTGATAATCAATACTAGATTTTTGTGAAAACCCTTGAGCTACAAGTCGGGCTTTATATCTCACAATTTCATTTTTCTTATTTCGCTTTTTCGTACAAATACCCATTTATTTCCAAACGGGAATGCACCCAGCGGTGTTTGAACTACTGGTCCAAATACTTCTCTTTTCAATAGAGATTTTGTTTCCAACCGGGATTACACCCAGCGGTGTTTGGACTACTGGTCCAAATACTTCTCTTTTCAATAGAGATTGTAGCTCAGTTTGAATAACATCTTTATATTTTGGCCAATCTTTTCTTTTCCGACATTCTTCCACGTTTTGTGGTTCAGGATCTGTGTCAGGAATCAAAGTAATATCTTATGTTATAAAGAAAGCAAATATATCGTCAATCATGACTTTGCTTTGATCTCATATTTTCTCATCATGTACATAATTTATTGAGATCTCTTGGTGTTCATCTCTTATCCCTTTACTGAGATTTTGAACTTCTTCTGGGGCTATTCCTACTCTTGGAATAAGTGCTTCTTCTGGAGCGGTTAGTACCTCTTCTGGGGTTATTCCCACTTTTGGAATAAGTGCTTCTTCTGGAGCGGTTAATATCTCTTCTGGGGTTATTCCCATTCTTGGAATAAGTGCTACTTCTGGAGCGGGTATTCCTTCTAGGATTCCCATATTTTCTTTTGATTTTCGTGGTACAGTGTCTCTTGCACCAACTTGTCTTCCACGCTTCTGGTGTGGTTTAGAGTCTTCTATTACCTTATTTGTCAATTTTTCAAGAATTGATTTTTCAATAAGTATTTCTATCTCTGCTGGAGAATTCACTGCAGGTGTATATGACTTTATCATTTTTCTAGCATCATTAAATGCATCTAGCATTTGATTTGCAATATTTTATAAACAAATAATTCTTTAAACTTCAATTTCACATTGTCTTGTACGAGGATCAAATGAATTTAATTTTGATGCATTCCATGATATGTCAGAGGGTTTTTTATTTAAAAGTTTCCCTTCTCCTAATGGTGGAAATACAGATTCATCAAAAATGACAATCTACATAACATGTAGTAAAAATATCTCTAGTTAAAAGGCTCAAGATATCTGATAATAGAAGGAGAATCAAAACCAACATAAATACCTATTCTTCGTTGGGTTCCCATCTTAGTTCTTTGTGGATGTGCAATTAGAACATATACTGCACTTCCAAAAACTCGAAAGTGTGATATGTTGGGTGTCAGTCCAAGAACTAAATGTAGAGGAGAAAATTTATGAAGAGCCGTTGGTCTTACCCGAATAACGGCTGCAGCATGAAGAATTACATGACCCCAAATTGAGGTAGGTAAGTTAGCCCTTAACATTAATGGTCGTGCAATTAGTTGAAGTATCTATTAAAACCATGAAATATCGAAATGGGGCAGACAATGGGTAAATAGGTCCATAAATGTCTCCTTGAATTCTCTTTAAGAATTTTGGGGCTTCTTTATAAACTTTACTGGTGATGGTCGAACAATTAATTTTCCTCGAGAACACGCAACACAAGGAAATTCACTACTAGGAAAACCCTTTTTATTTTTTTGAGAGGATGACCAAAAGAATTTTCAATAATACGACACATCATAGAAGTACCTGGATGACCTAGTCTTTCATGCCAAAGCATAAAGGATTTGGGATCTATGATTTTTGGAATCATAAGAGTATGAGACTCAATTGCTTCTAATTTTCATAGTATATAATCCGTAAGAAATTTAATGAAGTTTTTCTAGGATATTCTATTTTTCGTAAATAGTAGAACCGATTTAGAAGATCTTCATTAAAGATGGTCTCGACATATTTAAAAACATAAATAAGAAATATTATTCATGAAAAACACATACCACGTATAGAACGAAAACTAATAATATTATATACGCAGGTGTTTAATTAAAACAAAATTAAACATTATCCCAAAAGATACTTTCAGAAGGTCCAGTAATATCAACAACCTTTTCCTCATCGTTGGTCATTGGTGGATCATCAACAATATCCAATTGATGATTAACAGAGTTTGTTTCTACCTCCATTACTTTGTTCTTTTGAGACTCCTAGAATAAATTAACCAGATGCCTCGGCGTACGACAGGTACGCGACCAATGCTCATTCATCCCACACCTAAAACAAACATCTGGTTTGTTCTTTATCTGTGTTGCATTTTCTTTATTTTTACCTGACTCAGACACTTGCCACTTTTGGTGGCCTGAATTGTCGCGGTTCTAGAATTTGTTGTTATGATGGCCTCGTTTATTCTTTCGCCCCCAAGGCTTCTTATTATATGGCCATCTATACTCACGTTTATTCTGCTGGAATGACGTGCTGTTAATATCCGACAATGGGGTATCACCCGTTGGCCGTACTTGATAATTTTTCAACAACAATTCATTATTCTTTTCTGCAACAAGGAGGATAGACAATAAGTCACTGAATTTTGTGAACTTACTCTTTCTATATTGTTGTGACAGAATCATGTTGGTGAGATAAAAAGTTGAGACCATTTTTTCTAACATTTGGGTTTCAGAAACTGGATATCCACATAAAGCCAAAGTAGAGGTTATTCTATAAACATTAGAACTATATTCCGTAATTGTCTTTTCTAACTCATTTGCACTAAGCTGCAATTCTGCATCAAGTTCCCAAATCAAATAGTTGTCTCAAGAGATTTTCAAAATAGAAAAATCTATTTTTACCAAGTTTGTCATCTATTCTGGGTTAAAACACAATTTTAGTATTTATTAAAACAATAAATAATTGCATGTATGATATAGAAAAAATAAACTATACCACAACCTCAAGTGGTGATAAAATGCAAATATAAATAATCTTATATTTATATTATTAGCATATTATTTTAGTAAAAAGAATATGCAATCGTTAATGTATATATATAATTACAAATATATATATATATATATATATACAAAACTACAAATGGATCTTCACCACCGCATGCAGAATCCACGATATCTGAATCATTTCCACAATTTAATAAAGAATGAATACGAAGGATCATTCACCATGCATGTGGTAATCCACATGACAAAGTTATTCCAATGAATAATAAATAATGGAACCGTGTCAAAGCGTAATACGCACCGATGTGATATTCCAACGTAATAATAAGGAATGGAATAACAATGAAATCACCATAAATGCGATGTAATCGCATGCATAAGTTATTCCCAATGTAATAATAAATGCGAAATAATAAATAATGGAACCAGATCGTGAAATTACACCATAGCGAGGATATTCCGGAGAATATTAAATGTGGAATAATAAATAATGGAACCAGGTCAGGTGAAATTCACACCGACAGGATGTTCTAATAGAATAATAAATGCAATTATAAGAATAAAATTATATTATTGGTGGTATAGCCCAACCGGTAGTATAATAATAAATTGCAAGAATTTAATTTTACCGTCTCAGTTGGTTAGAGCCTCGTGCTGATAACGTGTTATAAAACTTTAGCAAAAGTGTATAAAAATACTCTTATAATTGCTACATAAGTTTAGAGAGAATAAATAAGAGAAAGAGAGAGAAAACTTTCAGAGAAGTTCTCATTCATTTCCTTCTGATTCATTTCTTATATAGGCAATGAGGAGAGAGGGAGGAGGAGAGGATAAATAAGGAGAGGAGGGAAGGAGAAGCCCAAATAACTAGGAGGAATCTTTGATAGATATTTGGTGAGTTGCTATTCTTGAAAGGCAAGTTTCCTTCAAATAATATATCCGATATCCAATGGAAGTCTTTCTTTCTTTGAGGTAAGGGATAGTAAGGGATTGTAAGGGATATTAAGGAATGTTATTTTCTTCATAATGATGTTATTCTTTCAATATCATTATATTGAAATATTGGTATGGATTTTATTGTGGAATTTCTACCTTTTTGAGTCGGGGTTACTATTCACGTATACGGCACTATTCATGTATATGGCACTATTTACGTATATGACATTATTGTAGTATACGGTACTATGTACGAATACAGAGTACTATTCACGAGTTACTATTCATGAGTTACTATTCACGAGTTACTATTCACGAGTTACTATTCACGGGTACTATTCATGACAAAAATTGGTTTCTTTTTCTGACCAAATTATCATTGATTTATGAATCTTACTCTTGAGATTAAATCTATATGTTGATTATATTGTTTTTATTATCATATATAACATTTTTATAACTCTGGTGATGGAATTTCTCTTTGACTTGAGTGTAAAGATTGGTAGATTTTTGGTATGATCATGACTATGTGTTCTCTTTGGCCAGTAGTGCAAAGTTGAATTGTTGACTGGTATGATCATGACCATTGAATTTATAATTGAATATCTTTAGCTTAAGTGCAAAGGTGAAATGATCAACATGGTTATAATTATTGTTTATATAAATTCTAAAATGATTATATATTTCTTTGAGATATTAATATATTTGGCCTGCAGTGCATATATGAACTGTTGATGAATATCTTTGGCATATAGTGCAAAGATGAACTGTTGATGAATATCTTTGGCCCGTAGTGCAAAGATGACTGTTGTTGAATATCTTTGGCCTCAGTAGTGCAAAGATGATCTGTTGTTGAATATCTTTGGCCCAGTAGTGCAAAGATGAATCTGGTTAATGAATATCTTTGGCCCGTGGTGCAAAGATGAATTTATTAGTATGATTATGAACAGGAACTGTGATTTGGTATAACCATGATCTTTGATGTTTCAGGTAAAGACATGTGATGAAAATTATCTTCGTCCTGGATGCAAAGAGGAATTTAGAATTACAATTATGATTATGAGTTATACATGTGATTGTGGAAAGGAACTGTTGATTAATGTTACAGGGATAAAACATTGTTGGTGGACTTTTAATGTGGAGAAGATAATAGACTTTATGATCTATTTGACTCTTCTAATGGATTGCTTCGTTCACCGCAACTATGGTTGAAAAGTTTTATCATCTACCATATGTTCTAAATCTCTGATTTATTACTGATGAAGGCTATTGATAATTTAATTATCTTTAGTTATGATATTCTTTACTGGGCTAGTTGTGCTCACCCTTTCTTTCACTATTCTTTTCAGGAAATGAGAATATAGATGGGACTAGTCGGGGAATTGATTGACGGTCTAGATGGTTGCATTAGTAGTCCTCACTATTCTGTGAAATAGCGTATCAATAATTGTAATGAGGACCCCTTTTGAGTTTTTATACTGTCTATTAGACAATAGTTATATTCAAACTCACAGTATATGCGTTGTCGTATTTTGCACGACAATTGTATTACTGAAGTTGTATTTATTTTTGTACCATGTATTTGGCGACTCAGAATAGGTTGGATGGAATGGACCTATTTTGGGGTTGTCACAGTTGGTATCAGAGCTTAGGGATATGATCTCTGGCGGAGATCGGGGAATAGAACTAGGAGGGGAGAGATGAGTAAATCCTTCGCTAGTGTGTCCTACCTAAGCTTATTTGTTGGTCAGCCATAATATCAGGATATTATGTGATATGTTAGTTTGTTCAATTAACCCTTGTTTTGAAGTTGTATTCTAGAATGATATCTGAAATACAAGAGATGAACAATGAAGAAATCATGATGACAGGGAAGATGGAATATGAAATGAAAGCAAGGTATTCTCAACTCTTTGAAATACCAGTGCACGTAAATTTCGGGACAAAATTTCATAAGGAGGGAGATTGTAAGACCCCAATTTTATGAAATAAAAGTATTCAATTTTTCTATTCAAGAAATGGTTAAATTGATAAAAGTTAAAGTTAAGGGTGATATATGAATTTTTTTTCAAAATACGCAAGTGTTTATAAAATATTCATTGTTGTTTGAGAATATTCGCTTAGTCGTGGAATATTCTTTTTGTTCAGAATATTAAATGCGGCTAGTAGACCATTTGTGGCCCCATAATGAATAACCGCTTGATGAAGAAAATGACAAATTTGAGTTTTTATAATAACTTGGCGTAGTTATTCTCATTATTAACATTTGGAATACCCGGTGTGGTTAAAATACTGATATCTGGCATTGCATAAAGATGAAAAGCGATATTGCACGCGATATTGTTGAATTATTAATCCTTACGTAAGAAGGCACTTACTCAATAATTGTTACAGTGAGTTATTGTTCAATATTTTATTTTATTGATTCAATAATTGTCATGCGTTGATATTTTATATTATTGTTGCTCAATAATTGTCATTCAGACAATATCTCCATTATCAGATCAATAATTCATATTATTTGAATAATATTATTAGATAACATTATTGGCAATGTCTAGAAAGTTCTGTCAAGGAGAGGTTTGGTCACCTAATTGCGCGCCAGTAAGGAGAAATCCTTATCGGAAAGCCCCCTCTTTCCTGGGAATTGCCTGGTTGTCATTGTTGTGATTCTATAATATTATTTGTGAATAATTAATTATTGATTTATATGATAATGAAATATTTATTTGATGTGGATATAAATGATGGATTTATTTATGTGGTTATAAATGAAAGAAATAATGTTGAGGTATTTTATCGATATTTTTTGTCGGATTGGAGGTATTAAAAGATCAAATCGATTTCTTCTGACTTTTTATTGTGTGAGTTATAATTTTTAATCGACTAGTTGGATCGTTGTGATTTTTGGATATGTTATACATATATAAGTTGAGTATATGTTCACAAATTTTGAACCGTTAAAATGAACGATAATTTGTTATGAATTTTAAGAGGTGACCGATTAGGAAATTAGGTTTATAAATGATTTTGGTGGAAAATTCTAGAAATGGGTGGGCCCCACTTTTTGGTAGTTGGGGAAGATGGCTGATTTTTTGGTGGGTGGAATAGTAGTAGGTAAAGCCATCGTGTAAAGGTCAAATCTGCTTGGCGTCTAAACATTTTCCTATAAATAGAGGCTAAGTTAAATTAAAAATCACACCGTAAACAAGTTTTCTCTTTTTTCTCTAGAGATTATCGAGTGTATTTTGTGAGTATTTAGATACTTGGTGAGTTCTATTCATCGCTAGCGTCATATCCGATATCCAGTCATAAATGCTGCTCTTTGAGGTAAGGGATAGTAGGGGATTGTAAGGGATATTAAGGGATGTTATTTTCTTCATAATGATGTTATTCTTTCAATATCATTATACTGAAATATTGGTATGGATTTTATTGTGGAATTTCTACCTTTTTGAGTCGGGGTTACTATTCACGTATACGGCACTATTCATGTATATGGCACTATTTACGTATATGACATTATTTACGTGATACGGATTATATATATAATGAATCTGAGTACTTATTCACGAGTTACTATTCATGAGTTACTATTCACGGGTACTATTCATGACAAAAATTGGTTTCTTTTTCTGACCAAATTATCGTTGATTTATGAATCTTACTCTTGAGAGTAAATCTATATGTTGATTATATTGTTTTTATTATCATATATAACATTTTTATAACTCTGGTGATGGAATTTCTCTTTGACTTGAGTGTAAAGATTGGTAGATTTTTGGTATGATCATGACTATGTGTTCTCTTTGGCCAGTAGTGCAAAGTTGAATTATTGATTGATATGATCATGACCATTGAATTTATAATTGAATATCTTTAGCTTAAGTGCAAAGGTCAAATGATCAACATGGTTATAATTATTGTTTATATAAATTCTGAAATGATTATATATTTCTTTGAGATATTAATATATTTGTCCTGTAGTTCAAATATGAACTGTTGATGAATATCATTGGCATGTAGTGCAAAGATGAACTGTTGATGAATATCTTTGGCCCGTAGTGCAAAGATGACCTGTTGTTGAATATCTTTGGACTGTAGTGCAAAGATGATCTGTTGTTGAATATCTTTGGCCCAGTAGGCAAAAAGATGAATCGGTTAATGAATATCTTTGGCACGTAGTGCAAAGATGAATTTATTAGTATGATTATGAACAGGAACTGTGATTTGGTATAACCATGATCTTTGATGTTTCAGGTAAAGACATGTGATGAAAATTATCTTCGTCTTGGATGCGAAGAGGAATTTAGAATTACAATTATGATTATGAGTTATACATGTGATTGTGGAAAGGAACTGTTGATTAATGTTACAGGGATAAAACATTGTTGGTGGACTTTTAATGTGGAGAAAATAATAGACTTTATGATCTATTTGACTCTTCTAATGGATTGCTCGTTCCGCTGCAACTATGGTTAAAAAGTTTTATCATCTACCATATGTTCTAAATCTCTAATTTATTACTGATGAAGGCTATTGATAATTTAATTATCTTTAGTCATGATATTCTTTACTGGGCTAGTTGTGCTCACCCTTTCTTTCACTGTTCTTTTTAGGAAATGAGAATATAGTTGGGACTAGTCGGGGAATGGATTGACGGTCTAGATGGTTGCATTAGTAGTCATTATTCAGTGAAATAGCGTATCAATAATTATAATGAGGACTCCTTTTGAGTTTTTATACTGTCTATTAGACAATAGTTATATTCAAACTCACAATATATGCGTTGTCGTATTTTGCACGACAATTGTATTACTGAAGTTGTATTTGTTTTTGTACCATGTATTTGGCGACTCAGAATAGGTTGGATGGCATGGACCTGTTTTTGGGTTGTCACAGTTGGTATCAGAGCTCAGGGATATGATCTCTGGCGGAGATCGGGGAATAGAACTAGGAGGGGAGAGATGAGTAAATCCTTCACTAGTGTGTCCTACCTAAGCTTATTTGTTGGTCAGTCATAATATCGGGATATAATGTGATATGTTAATTTGTTCAATTAACCCTTGTTCAATTATCAAATGTCATGAATTTACATTAACATAATAATTCTTCAAATCATGATTTTTAACATTATCCAATCACCACTTATATATCAAATTTTTTCAAACATCAAAACAATTAAAACTATTTCATGGTTTTTAACATGCTCAAACACAACATAAAAAATAAACCAATTACAGGTAAGAATCACTTCTCCCTAGTTTGTAATTTCCTTATTTCTTCTTTTAAACACTTCAAATCATTCTTCAATTTAACTTTCTTTTTTGCAATTTCGATACTTGCACTCCCAAGTCATGAGCTTTCTCCTTCATCATCTGTAGGTCAATTTCTATGTTCCTCAAATTCAACAGACCCGAATCATTCTCTACCCCAGAATCTTCTAACATGCGGATAAAGTCAATCCATTGAAAAAGCTACAAAATGCTTGGGTCTGTAGAAAATTAAACAAACAATTATCACGATTGTATGTAAAAATTTAAAATTTTATCATGGTAAATACAATAACTTACACCATAATTTGAACAACCATAAAACTTCCTCCCAACACTGAGTCCCTTTGACGATGTACAAATTCGTACTCGTATCCCACACCCACAATACCTTGGTGATGAAATCCCACTGACTCTAGTGGATATTGAATCTCCCCCAACCTTTTGGTGGCTATTTTCTTTAGGGTGCTACTTTCCCCTTTTCATTCCTCATGAAATTCGAGATTATAACAAGTGAGAGAGAGAGACGACTATTAATGGATCACTAACCTTTTGCCTCACTTTATCGACCCCTCGTTGGGGAGTATCTAAAATTTCTCCAAAAATTAGATGATAGAGAGAAAGATAAAGAACGAAATGAATCTTAGATTGATTGAAGGATCCGTGTAGTATTTTAATTTTTTTGGGGGGAAATAAAGTGTTTTGATATAAAGATTAATCCTTGTGAGATATTAACAGTTAGGCCCGTTATAATGCCCCCAAAATAGGTCCTCACAACTCATTCTGAGTCGCCAAATACATGGTACAGAAACAACTTCAACAATTATCGTGTAAAATACGATAACACATTTACTGTAAGTTTAAATACAAATATTGTCTTCTAGACAATATCCACACTCAAATAAGTCTTCATTATAATTATTGATACACTATTTTATAAAATAGTGAGGACCGCTAGAACAACTTTCTTGTATCATCACTCCACACACCAACTAGTTCCCGCTATATTCTCACCTCCTGAGAAGAAAAATAGAACAAAAAGGAAAAGGGTGAGCTCAACTAGCCCAATAAAGAATATTATGACTAAGATAATGTAGAAAAAATTATCGTTAGTTCTCAACAGGAAAAAATCTGATAAAATATAATAGACAACAAGTTTAGATCAATATTCGCAGTAGAAATAACAATTCATTAGAAGAGTTAAGTAGAGAATGAAGTCTACTATCTTCTATGATTTAAAAGTCCATCAATATTTGATCTCTGTGACATCAATCAATATACATCTTGAACCAAATATTCATATTTGCACTACGACCAAAGATATTCAATCATATCCCCAGTTGGTCATGTTCATCTCAACACATGTTCCTCTTCGCACTACAGGCCAAAGATATTCATCAGGTAATCGTTCATCTTTGCACTACAGGTCAAAGATATTCAGTTATATCACCATTTAGGACTCAGAATGATAAAAATATTTTAAAGAAAACGAATCCAGTGAGATAAAAGGACAAGAATTAAGGATTCGTACTTTAGTTCATTCATGTTTAAAAATACTACATATTAAATTAGTGTGGAGCAAAATTCAAGAATGAAGATCAAAACATGGATACAATCAAAGCTAGTAACCATAATAAACATCTTGGACAAAAAAAAGTAAATTTTAATTTTTCTGTAAATAGTGTTGTATACGTGAATAATGACAGATACGTGAATAGTAACCCTGACACAAAAAGGCAAAAATTTTACAAGAAAAATCTTACCAATAACATCATTTACGAAAAAAAATAACATCCCTTACCTTAAAAAAACAGTACTTTTGACTGGAATATCGGATATAATGTTGAAGAAAACTTGCACCGTATAGAAACACTCAAAGTATCGAAATACTCACAAAAATACGCTCGATATTATAGAGAGAAAATTTCAGATTCTGGTGTGATTTTCAATTCTAACCTAAGCACCCTATTTATAGGAAAATATTTAGAACACTAAAGCAGAAAATTAATAAAATAATAATATTTTTACAAAATTTTCCTTAGCACACCACATCATAATCTTAGCACACACAAGTGGGTCCTACCCACAAAAAATGACTTTCATTAAAAAAATATTTATAACTCCAAAAATTAATTATTCTGGAACTTTAATAATTCATAATAAATAGCCCTTTTATCAGAAAAATTCGAATCTTATGTCCATTCCATATGAAATTTAATTCTCTACAACTTTGTAGAAGAAAGTCTTTCCAAATTCCAAACAGAAATTGACCAAAATTCACATACAGATGATTTTCCAGGCTATAGTCAAATTTCAGTCAAAAATGGGGCCCACCAACATATTTAACATGTTTTATGTAACAAAAATATTCTTCCTCCTCATTTATTCATATATCACACATTCATTATAAAAATATCACAATTATTATATTATCGCATTATACATTCATAATGTAATATAATAATATATTTGAATGAATTATTTTATCAGAAAAGATAAAATATCAATTTTCAACAATTGTTACTTTTCAAAAAATTCCTCCATTTATATCCACATAAAATAAATATTTTCCTTATCATATAAATAAATAATTAATTATTTACAAGTAATATTACAGAATCACAATAATGACAACCAGGTCATTCCCAGGAAAGAGGGGACTTTCTGATAAGGATTTTTCCTTACTGGCGGGCAATTAGATGATCTAACCCCTTTCCTAGACAGAACTTCCTTAAACATTGCCAATAATGCTATCTAATAATACTATTCAAATAATATAAATTATTGATCTGATAATAGAAAATACTGTGCACTGAAAATTATTGAATCAATAAAATAAAATATCAATGTAGCAATTATGAATCAATAAAATATTGAACAATAATTACTTTAACAATTATTGAGTAGTGACTTCTTATGTAAGAATCAATAATTGGTGCAATACTGCAGTGATCTTTATGCGAACACCGTATTCATCGTGTTTTAACCACTGTATTTCAACAATGTTAATTCAGTAATAACTACTACATATTTATAAAAAAACTCATACTTGTCGTTTTCTTCATCCGATCATTTTTCGTTATGGGGCCCACAAAAGGTTGCGCCGCCATACGAATATTCTCCGACAGCAAGAATATTCCACGACCAAACAAATATTCTCCGACAACAATGAATATTTTATAACCACTTGCTTATTTAAAATATTTGCGCATTTTACCCATAACTAACCAAATTAATCAAATAAACCCTTTACTATTTCAAAATAATAAATAGAGAAAATTCCATTTTATTCATAAAAGTTGGGGTCTTAGACCCGTGGTGCTCGGGTGGTCATATGACCAAGGTATCAAACGTGAGGTTGTGAGTTCGAATCAATGGAGAGGCAAATTTTTTGGAAAAAAATCGAAAAAAGCCACGTCAGCGTTGCTCACGTTTAAAATTACAATATAAAATTCCCACATTAGATCTGTCTCATGTGCCACGTAGGTGCCACATGTTACATGTCATCAGGTCAACACACATGTGGCGCCAGGGGGTTCAAAGTCCAAATTTTCAAATAGAAAGATGCTCAATTTGCGTTGACCGGAAGAAAGGGGCTCAATACCCAAAAATCACTAAAGTTCAGTGATTGACTTTGTATTTAACCCATTTTGCTTAAGAATAATCTCTCATTTAAAAACCCACTAAAAATTTAAAATACAAAATAATATTCACCTTCTTTGTTCATCTTTTTATAAATCAGAACAACAAAGAATCAGGTCTTTTGGAGTCTTCAAAATCTTTTTACGTCTTCACAAAAATTGAATCCCTCGAATAGATACACAAAATAGGCTCAAGAATCCCTTGATTCGGTGTTAATATGACTAATTTATAAATTTTCAAAATTAGGGCTGAAAACAGTAATGAAAATCGAGACAAATTGCGATTTTCAGCCATTTAAGACATGAAGATTACGTCAAATAACTTTTCTTCCTTCTTCACAATTGTAGAGGATGAAAAAAAATGAAGAAACAAACTTTAGATTCACTCAATTTCGACATCAGATTAATTACTATAATTTTTTTAAAAGTATTGCAATGCAAAAAAAAGGCAAAAATTCAACAGAGAATAGGAAAGGATTAAGGTTACATCTAACAACCTTTAAATATAACTCTACCTAATATAACTTCTTTTAAGTAGTGATTTTAGGAGATAACAATTAAATTAGAAAGGATAATATCAGAATAGTTGACATTACCAAAACAGTTTAAATTTGTAGTTATTTAAGGGATTATAAATTCAAAATATTAATTTAGTATTAAAAAAGTAGTGATTTTAGGAGATAATAATTAAATTAGTAATGATAATATTAGAACAGTTAACATTATCAGAACAATTTAAATTTGTAGTAATTTAGGGGATTATAAAATCAAAATATTAATGTGGGATAAAAAAGAACGTAGTGATTTTAGGAGAAAATAATTAAATTAGTAATGATAATATTAGACCAGTTAACATCATCAGAACAGTTTAGATTTGTAGTGATTTAGGGGATTATAAAATCAAAATATTAATGTGAGATTAAAAAGTAGTGATTTTAGGAGATAATAATTAAGTAACGATAATATAAAAACCGTTTAGATTGAAAAAGTAGTGATTTAGGGGATTATAAAATTAACATAGTAAGTTATGATTGATATTATTTGTTATTTTAATTTTGTTTTAAATGTTTTAAACTGTATAATATTATATTTTAATATAATTATAGTAGTAATTTTAGGAGATAATAATTAAATTAGAAAGGATAATATCAGAACAGTTGACATTACCAAAATAATTTAGATTTGTAGTTATTTAGGGGATTATAACTTCAAAATATTAATTTGGGATTAAAAAAGTAGTGATTTTATGTGATAATAATTAAATTAGTAATTATAATATTAGAAACAGTTAACATTATCAGAATAGTTTAGATTTGTAGTGATTTAGGGGATTATAAAATCAAAATATTAATGTGGAATTAAAAAGTAGTGATTTTAGGAGATAATAATTAAATTAGTAATGATAATATTAGAACATTTAACATTATCAGAACGGTTTAGATTTATAGTAATTTAGGGGATTATAAAATCAAAATATTAATGTGGGATTAAAAAGTAGTGATTTTAGAAGATAATAATTAAGTAACGATAATATAAAAACCATTTAGATTGAAAAAGTGGTTATGTAGGGGATTATAAAATCAACATAGTAAGTTATGATTGATATTATTTGTTATTTTAATTTTGTTTTAAATGTTTTAAATCAGATAATATATATGTTGTAATATAATTAAATTAGTAATGATATTATCCGCATGCTTTAGATAGGTAGTGATTTTGTTATATACGTAAATTATAATATTATACCACACATTTATGATATAATGTATGGTATAATTATAAATGGTATAATATTAGAAAAGTAGTGATTTTAGAATATAATAATTATGTTTTGGGATTATAAAATAAATATATTAGTGTGGGATTATATATATGTATGATATAAAGTATGGTATAAGATTATAAATGGTATATAATACTGTAAAATTCTGAAAAACAGATTTATTGGGTTATCACGGTTAATAATGTTGGAACTTATATATATGTATGGTATAATATTATAAAAGGTATAATATTATAAAATTCAAAAACCGGTGTAATTATGTAGGACATGTGAAAACCGGAATAATGGATAAATATTAATTATGTAGGACATGTATTGCAATATAAAAATGACAAATATCATGCAATGATGTTATGTAATGCAATTTAATAGATAGATACCATGTCAAATGCAATGTGGCCACATGCATGATGCCCTTCCCCTAATAAATCATTTACTTAACGGCGTTGTTTTTATAGATTGACATGGTGCTCTGTGAATATATATATATATATATATATATATAAGGACATGATGAATGTGTGAAGCAAAAAATTTGGAGCTTTTCTATGCTGACATTGTTTGGTGACCGGTCTTGGCGACCGGTCCAATTTTTTTTATTTTTTATTTTTTTTAAATGTCTCTCAAATAATTTATAAGATTTATTAGAATTAGAATTTTTATAGAATAAAGTGTTTTAGATGTCATTTAAATACATGTAAAAAATATACCTGTACCGCCAAAACTGGTCGCCAAGCAATGTCCGCCTAGAATTTTCAAAAAATTTGATAGGAACTCAATCAACATTTGACATAATTATAAAGGATAGGAGATTAGATCAGAATAGAAAGTCCAAAGGAAAAGAACAGAAACAGTGCGTAGTGGAAGATGTATATATATATATATATATATATATATATATATATATATATATATATATAGAGAGAGAGAGAGAGAGAGAGAGAGAGAGAGAGAGAGAGAGAGAGTAATTAATAGAGTAGACGCAACAGACAGAAAAAGAGAGACAAAGACAAACATGGGGAGGTGGTTGGTGGAGTTTGGTAGCTGTATGACGATAGAGATCGCAACTACTTCTGTCTCTTCTAATCAATTCTTTCCCTTTACTTTCTTTCTCCTTTTATATATATATATATATATATATAACTCATCCATAACAAATGATTGTTATCAATATTATTCTTACAGATAACAAACGCAATTCTTACTGTCCAATATAAAATTTAATGGGCAAGTGCGAAGCCAGAATTTGATTTGAGAGGGTAATTTTTTTTTTTTAACATAATATATATTTAAAAAAAGGTTACT
Organism: Panax ginseng; assembly: GCA_020205605.1. Lineage (NCBI taxonomy): Eukaryota > Viridiplantae > Streptophyta > Magnoliopsida > Apiales > Araliaceae > Panax > Panax ginseng. The sequence goes on along the minus strand of CM035145.1, from coordinate 130,648,195 downwards.
CGAAAAGAATGTATTGATATGCATTGTAATTGATATAAATTTGTCGAACTTAATCACATCACGACATTTTCATATCTCGATTCGTTTTTCAGGATTACGCTCCAAATAATTAATATCTCATTTTTTACCTTTAATTTTTGATGATTTTAGAGAACGTTGTTCTTGTTCAGGGGTAACTAGGTAGAGATGTTTGAACATTAGACTCAGGGATAAGCAGAGATATATGTGTCAACATGATTTGATTGTTTTCTCTTAAAAAATGAATCAATAGTACGTGATTTTCCCATGATTCTAAAACAAAAATAAAAAATCAATTAACTACACTAAAAAAATTAGTTAATCGATATTATTGGACCACTCATTGAACCTTTTAATAATAAAATTTTCATAAATTTGCAATTAAATAAGTAAAGGTTTTAGTTGGTTAACGAAAAATAAATTGAATATGCAATTGGAATTAATATATACAATATTATGATCACTCATTAAATTTTAAAAATTAAAATAACAAATTTCATAAAATAAACAAAGATTAAAAAAAAAAAATAAGAGTTTTAGTTGGTTACCTAGATACAAATGTATCATTCAATTGAAATAATACATATACAATATTATGCTCCAATTATACAAACATACAATTATAATAAATTGAATAATAAAATTAGTTTATAATCAGAACTGACTTCATAAATAACTTGATAAATGAACAAATATTGGGTTGGGTTGGGTTGGGTTGGGTTGGGTGGAGTGGGATGTGGGGTGTAGGGTGTAGGGTGTAGGGTGGGGGGTGGGGGGTGGGGGGTGGGGTGGGGTGGGGTGGCGTGGGGGGGGGGCCTCCAGTCTATGAGTAGCCCCGTCCTTTAACGGACGAGATTAATGGGGATTAAGTCCTTGACGTTACTAAGAGTAACAACAGACAAAATGAGATTAAACTCCTGCCTCTCCTCTTAGTAGTGGCATGCAAAATTTTTTTACCTGCCTCTACGTATTAAGAATAGAGAGATCCGTTTACTATTAATAGTATTCATAACAACCATTAATTATGGATGAATTTCTTATATATATATATATATATATATAGGTCGAGATTGAGTAAGGGATCCTTTACTTTTTTTTAAAATGAGGATTTTTTTTTTGCTTTTTTTTTAAAACAACTAAAAAAAAAGTTTAATATTTATGGAACTGAAATTTTTTCATAATACAATGTTTTGGGTGTAATTTGAGTGCGTATAACAAAACATGTATGTATGCCCCAAGCAGACTGTATCATCACTTTTTGGTATAGGTATTCAAAACACGCCCAAAACATCAGACATGAAAAATTTCATTTATAAATATTAAACTTTTTTTTTTATTGTTTTAAAAAAAAAAAAAAAAAACAAAACAAAAAGTTCCTCATTTTAATAAAGTAAGTGATCCTTTACTTGATCATTTCTATATATATATATATATATATATATATATATATATATATATATATATATATATATTTTATCTATAAAAAATACTTGGTATAATATTATTCGGGTAAATACATATTTGACCGTTTATAAAAAAATGTGTGGTTCAGGTTCAAAAAATTAAGTGTCATCTGCTACATACTAATAGTATAAATGAATTAAAAAATTAAATTTGGAATACCCAATCTCTTGTGGGCGGTCATAAATTTATTTAATCGAATAATATCATAACAAATATTTAATATGTTCCAAAATTAAAGATACAATTTTGATTTTTGAGATCAAACAATAACATATTAAACTTTAAAATTTGTATGACTCATAAAAATTTAGAATGAAATAAATTTTGTGATTAATAATTTTTGTTATATATTATATAATTATAATAATTATATCAATTAAAATTAAATAAATTCACATTAATTTAAAGTTTAATATATTATCAGTTGATCAAAAATTAAATTGTATCTTTAATGTTTTATTATGATGATGTGTCCTCGTCAAACACTATTATACAATAAAAGTAAAAGGTCAAAAAGTTAATTCTCATTTTAGGACAGGAGTATTAAGAAAATCTCCATCAACTTAATTTTTAGAAATATTGGAGTTTTTTTGTGCAATAAATCTGAAAATAAGGGACTGTGAGTGTAATTAAAAAAAATCCTGCAAAATAAGGAGAGAATAGAAGGGGCATGATGGGGCTTTGTTGTACAAGGAAAAGCATGAACGCACGTTATTCCCACCTAAATTACTTGGCATTTTCCTCCCCCTCAAAACTATTGTCTCTGTGTGATCGGTGTCTGCGTGTGTCAACCTTATAGATAATGTTATTATTGTCACCTAATTTTGGAGCTTTTCCAATTCAAACATTATCACTCTGTCCCTACCCTTTTCCGACTCTCTCTCTCTCTCCACACACACACACACACACACATATATATATATATATATAGAATTTCCATCCACAAAGAATTCCATGTTGTTAGAAGAACTTTTGACGCAGCCTGCCACAACCTCGTAGCGATTTTATAAAAAAAAAACTAAGTAACAAGCCGCTACAGGTTGTTGTAGGTACCGGGCTAAAGGTTGTTCTCAACAACCGGTTCTTTGTGGATGGAATCCCATATATATATATATATATATATATATGGAGGGACGGATCTAATGTCCTGACTTTTTTTTTTTTTTTTTTTTTTTTTTTTTCAAAACAACTAAAAAAATAAATAAAAATTATGAATTGAAATTTTTCATATCTGATGTTTTGGGTGTGATTTGGCACGTATAACAAAATATGTATGTGCGATGCATGCGCATCGTACCACCATTTTTTGGTATAGGTATTTAAATCACACCCAAAACATTATATTATGAAAAAATTTCAGTTCCATAAAATATTAAATATTTTTTTTAGTTGTTTTAAAAAAAAAGCAAAAATAAAATAAAATTTGGTCCGTTTTTGATTAGGTCCGGACTCCCGGACCTGATCCATTCTGATATATGGGATATGATCCATAGCAAATACTTGCTATGGAGGAAATTTGAGCAAATAGCATCATATCCGTCCATTCTATAAATCAAGGGCGCAGATTAAAAAAGGAAAATGCCCTTACGCTAGACGATATGGCGTACGCTAAAAATCTTAATCTCCCATACGCAACATCAACTAGCGTACTACACAAAAATATGATACTGCCCAACCAAGTGTTTCTGATTTCTTTTCTTCAAATTACTACATTCTCAATCAATCTTCATTCATTCATTTTCCTAATTACTAATTTCCCATTAAATAATGCTTAAATTAGTATATATAGAGAGATGGAACACCGGAATCACACATCAAGACAACAACAACAACAACAACACTGGAGTTTCAAAACCCTTCCTTCTCCTCCTTTCTCCTCGACCAGATTTACTGCTCTATCGACCTTAATGAACATGAACCAGGATTAGTCCAAACCATGAAGAAACAAACCAATTACAAAAGAACTCTCGCTTTTGGAGGACCACGAATTAGATCTCGCAAATTTTCAAATGACCACTCGCTTGATTGAGAAATGGATGGATCACAAAAATAAGCTCGCCAACGAAAACATCATAATTCTAAGAAATCTGCCAAATGACTGAGTTCTAGTGCAGAATTCACCACAAATTCTAATTCGATGCTCATGAATTCGATTTCCAAACTTCTTTAGATTCTAGTCATGTAGGTTTATTTTTCAATCATCATCAAAATCATCCGGTTATTATACTAATTATCATAGCCCAACAAGCCTATTAAACAAGCTTCTCAACTCAACCTAAAGATTCAACGATCGAAAAATCAAAATACATACGGTCTACAAGACCTTGGAAAGATTCAACGATCAGAAAATCAAAATACACTTGGTCTGGCACCGCCCAACTCAGTATCATATTTTTGTGTAGTACGCTAGTTGATGTAGCGTATTGGAGATTAAGATTTTTAGCGTACGCCATATCGTCTAGCGTAAGGGGATTTTCCTTTTTTAATCTGCGCCTTTGATTTATAGAATGGACGGATATGATGCTATTTGCTCAAATTTCCTCCATAACAAGTATTTGCTATGGATCATATCCTTATATATATATATATATATGATTAATTTATGTATGTTATTATTAGTAGCGGGCGACAAATTATGTCTACTATTATTAGTAGCGAACGACAACAGATATAACGGGTGTCGTCCACTATTAATAATAGCAGACGTGGTTGAAAAAAATAATACCGTTGTCCGCTATTATTAGTAGCGGAACATGTCGTCTGCTATTAATACTAGCGTCGTCCGTTAGTAATAGTAGCAGATATGAATTTTTCAGTTGTAATTTAGGCTGTTGCTCATATTTTATTCATAACAAATACATATTATGAATCATTATATATATATATATATATATATATATATATATATATATTCTATCTTATAAAATATAAATGATTTTGAATTTCTCGCTTTCACTCAATAAATCATCTCGCTGTTCAAAATTTGGGATAAATCTCACGATCTATACGATTAAGGTCGAAGCACGAGACACACGATTAATATATATATATATATATATATATATATATATATATATATATATATATATATAGAGAGTCGATTTATAATAAATGATTTTAATTGGACACCAATTTTATTCTACCATTGCAAAAGTAACTCGCAACAGTGTTGTGGAAGGGAAGTTGTCTTATGGTTAATTTAGAATTATTCTATCTATTTCAAAATTAGACATGTATTTTTCTTTTTAGTTCGTTCTAAAATTAGAGATACATTTATTTTTTAAGACTATAAAGTGACATATATTATAAAAGAATACTAAAATCAAGAGAACAAAGATGATTAGAGAAAAAGAGAGTATTCTCATAATATTTTGTATATATCTTAAACACTTTACAATGGTCTTATTTATAGAAATAAGAACATCAATACTACTTGGAAGCTACAAAACTCAAAAGTAATGAGTTTCAAAACTGAATGGACATGGGAGTTACATGTATCTAGACATCCATTATATGAATCTAGACATACATAAACACTCCCCCTTGGATGTCTATTGTATAGTCATATGCATTGAAAGTTGCCTCATTAAAAATCTTACCAAAAAAAACTGAATGGGAAAAAACCTTGGTTAAGGAAAAAAGAGTGCAGCGTGTATTAGCTCCCCCTTATGAATGTATCCTTAAGCTGTCGCATTCCAATATTGCGACGCAATCCTTCAAACGTTGCAGTTGGTCATGTTTTGGTGAACAAATCTGCTAGATTATCTTTTGAGCGAATTTGCTAAACATCAATGTTACCACACTTTTCAAGGTCATGTGTGAAAAAGAATTTCTGTGAGTTGTGTTTTGTTCTATCTCCTTTGATGTATCCTCCTTTTAATTGAGCTATACATGCATCATTGTCCTCATACAGATTGTTGGAGTTCATTTGCTGGAGGATAAACCGCATGTTTCATGAATATGTTGAGTCATTGATCTCAACCACACACATTCTCGACTTGCTTCATGGATTGCAAGTATTTCAACATGATTAGATGAAGTGGCAACTAATGTTTGCTTTGTAGATCTCCATGATATAGCAGTATCACCACACATAAAAAGATAACATGTTTGAGATCGACCTTTATGTGGATCAGATAAATATAATGCATCAGCATAACCAACTAATTAATGATTATCATTATTTGAATAAAATAAGCCCATATCCATAGTTCCTCGTAGGTAACGAAAAATATGTTTAACCTCATTCCAATGTCTCAGGGTAGGAGAAGAACTATATCTTGCTAAAAAATTCACAGAGAATGTTATATATGGTCGTATATTATTAACAAGATACATTAACACACCAATTGCACTGAGGTATGGTACTTCAGGACCAAGTAATTCTTCATTATCCTCACGAGGTCTAAAAGGGTCCTTTTTCACATCAAGTGATCTAATAACCATTGGTGTACTCAATGGATGAGCTTTATCCATATAAAATCTTTTAAGGACATTCTCTGTGTAAGTTGACTGATGACTGAGAATTCCATCTGCTAAATGCTCGATCTCCAGGCCGAGGCAAAATTTTGTTTTTCCTAAATCTTTCATCTAAAATTCTTTCTTTAAATAATTCATTATTTTTGGAATCTTTCCATGAGTTCCAATAGTATTTAAATCATCAACATACACGTCAATGATAACAAAACCGGATTCTGACTTCTTTATAAAAACACATGGGCATATATGGTTATTATTAATTATACCCTTCTTTCAATAAATATTCACTAAGATAATTGTACCACATGCGTCCTTATTACTTTAACCCATATAGGGACCTTTGAAACTTGAATGAATAAATTTCTCAGGGATTTGAATTATGGGCAAAGGAGCAAAAATGCCCCTAAACTTTACACGGATGTCCGACTTCCACCCTAAACTAATTATATTTCCAAAAGTACCATTAACGTTTCAAAAAGCAGGTCACCCGTGCCCTTGCTGTCGTTAGACCAGCCACATGGACTAACTCTGTTTACACGTGTATATTTATTGCTGAGTTGGCACTTAGGGACAAAACAACAGAACAAAAGCAAATGTTCAGACGAAGGTGAAGCCCTAATCAGTTTCTTCAAAGAGAGAGGCGAAATCGAAGAGGAGAAGAAGACGCGAGACGAAGGTGAAGCCCAGTGTTGATCGAAGAAGGTGAAGGCCGTTCGCCGTAAGAAGGTGGTGAAAGTCATTTCTCTAGTGTGTCTTCTGCAATCATCCCTACCACGAACTTGAGTCTAATCGAAGTCGAAGGAAGCTTTTAAGAAGAAGAAAAGGAATCTCTCAGGTACTTTCATCTACGCTTTTGATTAATAAAGTGCATGTGGTAGGGAACATCACGTGGTCCATGTTTAAGTTGGTTGTTGACTGGTAGGGGACATATGGTCCCCTATATTATTCTTTATAGATTATTAATACTTTGTAGTTTGAATTTGTCTCTTTATTGTTTATTGTTATGTATTGTTATGTGAAGTCTGGGTTTTTCTTTTACTTACAGAATGGCTGGGCGTTTAGATGTACATTTACATCATGGGCGCATATGGATAAAGAATTCTGTTTGGAGATATGTGGGAGGAGATGTTTACATATGTAAGAATTTTGATGTTGATTACCTGTCTGTTATTTGCATTAAGAATACATATAAAGAGGAATTGAATTATGCCAATGTATCAGAAATATATTATCTGGAACCTGGACTGAGTATTGAAGAAGGACTTTTTATACTTGAGGGTGACCATGGGATTAGGAGACTACTGAGTAGAATAAAGTCAGACACAACTGTCCTAGATTTCTTTGCAAAACATGAGATAGATGAACCTATAATGAATGATGCATCATGTGACGACCCCAAAACAAGTCCAGTCCATCCAACCTATTCTGAGTCGCCAAATACATGGTACAGAAAACAATTACAACTTTATTACAACAATTATCGTGCAAAATACAACAACACATATGCTGTGAGTTTTGATACAAATATATACCAATTGTGACTCTCATCCCAACCTTGGATAGCACGTCACAATGGTACCTTACATAAAGGTGTAAGACCCCAACTTTTATAAATAAAGATGAATTTTCTATAAATATCATTTTTGAATATTATGGAGTAAATTTGATATAATGTTATATTTGTGGGTAATATTTATAAATTTTGCAAAGTACGCAAGTTGTTATATAATATTCGATTGGTCGGGGAATATTCGCTTTTAACAGGAATATTCAGATACAATCAAAGACAATCATTGGTGGACCCACAATGGAATTATTATCGGATTGAGAAAATGACAAAAATACTTTATGAAAATAACGGTAGAAGTTTTACTGTTAATCTGCTGAAACACCCGGTGTTAAAAGTACGAATGTCTGGCGTAGTTACACAATAGCAGACACGGTATTGATTATTGATGCTTACGTGAGAAGTCACTCGCTTTTGTTCAATTATTACTACATAATTGTTGCATAAGATCTCACGTTATTTGATTCAATTATTGTCAATATTTTATATATTATTAAATCAATAATTGAGACGATTTAAATTATTAATATTATTATTTGCAATATTAACGATGTTCTAGAAGTTATGTCAAGGAGAGGTTTGGTCACCTAATCAAGCTACCAATAGAAAAAATCCTTATTGAAAAGCCCCTCTTTCCGGGAACGACACAGTCGATTAATATTGTGAATTATAATAATGATGATAAATGTTCTTAAAAATATTGAAAGATTTTTTATGGAGTAGTTGTTGTAATTTTATGTATTATTTGGATCCCCACTTACCCATTATTAAAATAGTTAGGAGAAAGTACTTCAGTTTATATATATATATATATATATATATATGTTTGAATTATGGGGGGAAGTGACTTTTGTGGAGGGAAGTACTTTTATTATATATATATATATATATATATATATATGATAGTGGATTATGGTGGAATCAAAAGGCATCAAGTTGTAAGAGTTTGTCGGGTGGGAGCAAATAATTCAATCAAGTATGTGCTTATATATATATATTATTTTATTTTTGTTTTACTTGATGTTGGTAATCAAATTCTTGCGCATAACATCAGTGGCTGCTACAATTTCATCCGTGAAATTACCATCTGGTGCCCCCATGTTCAAACAGTACCCCTTCAATTTTTCTATAAATAGGATGCTTAGTTAGAATTGAAATCACACCAGAAATTCAGAGAAATTCTCTTCTATAATTTTGAGCGTATTTCTTTAGAGTTTTAAGAAGCTTTGAGCTTAGTGCAACTTTTTTTAAAAAATATCCTCCCTACCAGTCGGAATACTCTTCTTTTATGGTAAGGGGTATTATTTCTTTTGTATTCATAAAGAGAACTTCTGTTATTCCATTCTTTATTATTCTCATTGGAATAACCAAAGATATGCGACTACCCTATACTTGGTGACATTCTTCTATTATTCCGTCTTTTATTATTATTCATTGGAATATTATATGCATGCGCTTTTTACGGGACTGGTTTCGTCTTTTACTATTCATTTGGAATATCATATTCATGCATTTTACGCCGGATCCGGGTTCCGCCTTTTACTATTCTCGTTGGAATATCCTCAGATATGTGCGTTTTATCTTAATTCTGGTTCCGCTTTTTACTATCTTTGTTGGAACATCCCGCTTGGGTGCGAATTTCACCGACCGTTCCATTATTTATTATTCTCGCTGGAATAACTCGTCTATGCAAGCACCGCATGTACGGTGATTTCTTTTGTTATTCCATTCAATATTATACTCAGTTGGTTAAAGTTTTGACTTCTATATTCCATGAAATTAGTGGAATATCCTTGATATTTACGCTTCATCCAGTATCTTTTCATGAAAATATTCTTCTGAGCATTCTTGAATTTTACTCTACAAAGCAGTATCATGTTAACAATTTGGACGTTATTGGTTCATGGATAAAATAATTCTTGAACTTGTTTTATTGAATTCTTATATCATTGTCATCATCCTCATGTTTATATTATGTTGAAAGTCATATGTGGCCTGTATTGCATAGATGAACTTGGTATGATTATGACTAGGGATTATTCGGTGTAATCATGACCGTAATGTTACAAATGATGTGAAAAAGTCCTCATTGGCCCGTAGTGCATTGATGGATAGTTGTTGGCATGATTATGACCATTAATGAATACACAAATATTCTTGGCCCGTAGTGCATGGATAATTATGGTCGTGATACAAAAGAATATCCTTGGCCGTAGTGCAGGGTTGATTCGATGATGTGGATTATTTATTAAAATTTGAGTCCCAAATGATAAAAGTCATGAAAACCTTTTAAATCATAGAAGATAGTAGATTTTATTCTCTACTTGACTCTTCTAATGGATTGCTTGTTCCTTCCGCAGCTAAACTTGATGTTTGTTATATTGTATCGCTTTAACATCAAGCTTTAAGGCTAATGATAATTTATTCTCGCATTATCTTAGTCATAATATTTCTTCTTGGGCTAGTTGAGCTCACCTTTTCTTTTTCACCGTTTCTCTTCGTGAAATGAGAACATAGCTGGGACGAGTCGGGGAACGGAGTGATGGACCAGATGATAGTATTAGTAGTCCTCACTATTCTGTTAAATAGTGTGATAATAAATGTAATGAGGACCCCATTGAGTTTGTATATTGTCTAGATGACAATATTTGTATTAAAACTCACAGCATATGTTTAGTCGTATTTTACACGACTATTGTATAATTAAGTTGTATTTAAATTTTGTACCATGTATTTGGCAACTGATGATGGGTGATGTATACCTATTTTGGGGGCGTCACAGTTGGTATCAAAGCTTAGGGATATGATCCCTGGCTAAGATGTGAGAATAGAACTAGGAGGGTAGAGACAGGGAATTCCTTCGCTAGTATGACCTACCTAAGTTTTTTTTGTATTTAATTGGTCGGTCAGAATAAATGGATAATATGTTACATGTCAATTTACCTTTTGTTTTGTGGCAGTATCTGAAAATGACATCCAAGAATGTTGAGAATAGCAATGGAGCACAGGCAACCGTTGATTCACCACATATCAATAATCAGAATAATGTGCATCAGGAAGGCGACAATCCTCATGCAAACAACAACACTGACCAAATGATGAATGATGGAATGTTCAGAGGCTTTATGCAATTCATGTAACAGCAGGCGAGAGCGGCTCCTGTCCAAAATGTAGGTGGAAACTCTCGGACGGTCACCCCTAAACAGTTCAAGGAGCTGGGACCACCGGAGTTTATTAGAGTGCCAAAACCACTTAAGACGGAAGCATGGATAAAGCAGATCACCAAGATATTTGATGTCTTGGGATGCTCCGAGGAGAAAAAGGTTCCCTTTGCCGCTTTTATGTTGCGAGAGGAGAGGCTTTCGGTGGGAATCAAGAAAAGCGTACTCAACCTACCGCATTGAAGATGTCTTGGGAGAAGTTCCAAGAACTATTCAACGACAAGTACTTTCCGAAAGCGATTCGTCACATAAAAGAGGTAGAGTTCATCAAGTTGGAGCGTAATAATATGACCGTGTCGCAGTTATGAAGCGAAGTTTGCCGAAGTTGTCTTGGTTTTGCGTCCCACTTGGTGGATAATGAAGAGAGAATGACGCCGAATGTTTTTAAGAGGTTTAAAGTCGAGATACGCCAACATCTTATTTCTCATAAACCGTGTTTTATTCGATGTTGTAAATAGGGCTCGCCATTAGTAAGCGCGATAATGAGTCAACGCAACCAAAAGAGAGTGCAAACAAAATGATAATACCAATGAGAGCAATCCATCGAAGCGGTGACAACAAGCGTGGAGGAATCAACAGCCGGTAGTGGTAACCACTTCTTTGGTAATCAAGGCCAAAACAATAAGAATGGACATTTCAAGAAGAGAGATTCAACAATGATGGAAAGCGTCGGACCAAAGACCCGTTGTTAAGGAAGGAGAACGACCACCTATCATATGCTTCAAATGCGGAGGGAGGGACACATCACCAAACTGCAGCGATGCCGCCCAAAAGCATGTTATAATTGTGGAAGAGAAGGTCACTTAGCCCGATTTTGTCGCTCACCAAGACAAGTTCAAATGGATGGAGGCACCAAAGGTCATCCCATAAAAGTTAAAGCCTAGTAGTGTAAGGGAGGCGTTTGTTGTGACCTCCTGAAAGCAAGGAACCCGAATGAGGTCATCACGGGTAAGCTTATCATAAACTCTAGCCAAGTTTATACTTTATTTGATAATGGTTCTACCCATTCTTTATTTCTCCTACTTAAGCCAACGATTAAATTTGACTCGGGAGAAATTAGACTTTGACTTATCTGTGAAAACTCCACTGGGAGAAACCTTCATTACATCCACTGTTTATAAGTCTTGTTTGGTTCAAATCGGTACCCTCATATTATCTGTCGATCTTATTTCATTGAAAATACTTGCATTTGACGTGATTCTAGGGATTGATTGGTTAACTACTTATCATGCAAAAATTGATTGTTTTCGTAAGGTTGTTAGCTTTCATATTCCTAATCAACCTATTATGCGAATTCAAACGACCAAACCATTAAAATCAATCACGGTCATCTCAAGCCATAAACCTATTCATTTATTGAAAAATGGATGTCAAGCTTTCTTAGCTCATGTCACGGATCTAAACAAAAATACGTCAGTTTTGAATGATATTTCTATTGTTAATAAATTCCCTGACATATTCCCTGAAGAACTTCCTGGCTTACCCCAGAGCGTGAAATTAAATTTTGTATCGACCTTGAACCCTAGATAAAACCCATTTCCAAAGCCCCATGTCGAATGGCTCTTATTGAACTTCGTGAGTTAAAGACCCAACTGCAGGAATTGTTAGATATTGGCTTTATTCGTTCTAATACTTCTCCTTGGGGTGCTCCTGTTTTATTCGTGAAGAATAAAGATGGGAGTATGCGACTTTGTATTGATTATCGGGAGTTGAATCATGTCACCATCAAAATAGTACCGCCACGTATTGATGACCTGTTTAACCAGATTGCAAGGAGCCAAATTCTTTTCAAAGATTGATCTTCGTTAGGATATCACCAATTGAAGATTAGAGCGGATGACATTCCAAAGACAACTTTTCGAACTCCCAGACGGCATTATGAATTCCTAGTCATGTCCTTTGATTGACTAATGCTCCTCTTTACCTTCATGGATATGATGAACCGAGTATTCAAGGAATATTTGGATCACTTTGTGGTCGTCTTTATTGATGACATCCTTATTTATTCCAAAAGCCATGAAGATCATGAGCAACACTTGAGGCTGACACTCCAAAAGCTTTGTGAATATAAGCTTTATGCCAAGTTGAAGAAATGCGAGTTCTGGCTTGAGGAAGTAGCATTTCTTGGGCACGTGGTATCAAGTCATGGAATATCTGTTGACCCAGCAAAGATTGAAGCTATTCAAAGCTGGGAGCAACCTAAATCAGTGACCGAAGTGCGTAGCTTTCTCGGTTTAGCTGGTTATTATCGGAGATTCGTAGAAGGATTTCTCGAATCGCTACTCCACTAACTCAGCTGACTCGGAAAGATACAAAGTTCGGTTGGAGCGAAGAATGTGAGAAGAGTTTTCAAGAACTCAAGAGGAGACTCATTTCAGCACCTGTTCTGACAATACCATCTGGTTCGGAGGGATTTGTCATCTATAATGATGCTTCGGGAAAATGGTTAGGATGTGTTATCATGAAACATGGGAAAGTCATAGCCTATGCCTCACGACAACTCAAAGAATATGAGAGGAATTATCCTACTCATGATCTAGAGTTGGCAGCTGTTGTTTTCGCACTAAAGATTTGGAGGCATTACTTGTATGGGGAGAAAGTGGAAATCTTTACGGATCATAAAAGCCTCAAATATTTCTTCACTCAAAAGGAACTCAACATGCGACAACGACGTTGGCTTGAACTGTTGAAAGATTATGATCATACAATCCAATACCATCCTGGAAAAGCAAACGTGGTAGCTGACGCATTGAGTAGAAGATCATATGTGGGTACGAGTGCGATATTGTCAACGCAAAGGCCCATTTTGTATGACTTGCAACGGATGGAGATAGAGATAAAGATTCCAGGGACCCACGTCATGATGGCGAATATTCGAGTAGAACCGACTTTAATTGATAAAGTTAAAGCTGCTCAAACTACAGACCTGGAGTTGATGCGTATGAGGAAGAAAGTGCTATGCCGGAAGCAAGAATCGATGATGAAGGAATACTTCGAGTCAACTCCAGACTTTGTGCTCCTAACGACCCTGATTTAAATTATAAAATCATGATGGAGGCGCACAACACACCGTTTGCAATCCATCCTGGGAGTACCAAAATGTATAATGATATTCGTCATACATTTTGGTGGAGCAATATGAAGAGAGAGATAGCGTTGTTTATCTCAAGGTGTCTAACTTGTCAATGAGTTAAAGCGAGCATCAAGTACCAAAAGGTCCATTGCAAACCACTTGAAATTCCGTAATGGAAGTGGGAGCACATTACCATGGATTTCATTCATCGATCTTCCTAAGGTTTCTCAAGGTATAGATGCAATTTGGGTCATTGTTGATAGATTGACTAAGTCTGCTCATTTCTTACCGATACGAGAAACTTATACACTTGAACGTCTTGCTCGTATGTACATAAACGAGATTGTAAGACTGCATGGTATGCCAGTAACCATAGTTTCTGATCGAGACCCAAGATTCACTTCATGATTTTGGGTTAGTTTGCGTAAAGCTATGGGCACAGATTTACGATTTAGCTTTCGCATATCATCCTCGATCTGACCTGACAATGGAGAGGATTATTCAAACTCTTGAAGATCTATTAAGACTTTGTGTCCTTGATTTCAAGGGAAGTTGGGACAAGTTCTTACCATTGGTGGAGTTTTCCTACAACAACAGTTATCAAGCAAGTATTGGCATGGCTCTATTCGAAGCGTTGTATGGAAGGAATTGTCTTTCTCCAGTATGCTGGGATGAGGTAGGTGAAGCAACGTTGTTGGGACCGGAGTTGGTATGTATGACTACGGAAAAGATTCAAACGATCCGACAACGATAAAAAACCTCACAAGATCGATAAAGAGTTATCTTTGATCTTCATCGAAAGGACGTGGAATTCGATATAGGAGATCATGTGTTGTTACGTGTTGCTCCATGGAAAGGAGTTACGAGATTTGGAAAGAGAGGAAAGCTCAATCCTCGATTCATCGGCCCATTTTTAATCCTCGATTAAGTAGGAACTGTGGCCTATAGACTCGCTTTACCGCCAAGTATGTCTCGTGTTCATAACGTTTTTCACATATCCATGCTATGTTAATATGTGGAAGACCCGAACCACATTATTGAGTTAGAACCGGACGAAATAGCGGAAGATTTGACGTATGAAGAGGTTCCTGTTCAAATCTTGGATAAGAAGGACCATATTCTACGCTCCAAGGTTATACCTCAAGTCTAAGTTTTGTGGAGAAACCACGATGTTGAGGAAATGACTTGGGAGATAGAATCTGAAATGAAATTAATGTATCCTTACCTCTTCGACATACTAGGTACGTACCCTAACTTTTATAAATAAAGATGAATTTTCTATAAATATCATTTTTGAATATTATGGAGTAAATTTGATATAATGTTATAGTTGTGGATAATATTTATAAATTTTGCAAAATCACGCAAGTTGTTATATAATATTCGATTGGTCTGGGAATATTCGTTTTAACAGGAATATTCGTATAACCAAGACAATCATAGGTGGACCTCACAACGGAATTATTGTCGGATTGAGAAAACGACAAAAAATACTTTATGAAAATAACGGCGAAGTTTTACTGGTTAACTATTGAAACACCGGTGTTAAAAGTACGATGTCTGGCGTGTAATTGGACAAGAAGACACGGTATTGATTATTGATGCTTACATGAGAAGTCACTCAATTTTGTTCAATTATTGCTACAGTAATTGTTGCATAGTATCTCACGTTATTTGATTCAATTATTGTCAATATTTTATATATTATTAAATCAATAATTGAGACGAAGAAATTATTAATATTATTATTTACAATATTAACGATGTCTAGAAGTTCTGTCAAGGAGAGGTTTGGTCACCTAATTGCGCGCCAATAGGGAGAAATCCTTATTGGAAAGCCCCCTCTTTCCTGAGAACGACTTGGTCGATTAATATTGTGAATTATAATAATGATGATAAATGTTGTTAAAAATATTGAAAGATTTTTTATGGAGTAGTTGTTATAATTTTGTGTATTATTTGGATCCCCACTTACCCATTATTAAAATAGTTAGGAGAAAGTACTTACGTTTATATATATATATATATATATATATATATGATAGTGGATTATGGTGGAATCAAAAGGCATCAAGTTGTAAGAGTTTGTCGGGTGGGAGCAAATAATTCAATCAAGCATGTGCTTATATATATATATATAATTTTATTTTTGTTTTATTTGATGTTGGTAATCAAATTCTTGCGTATAACATTAGTGGCTGCTACAATTTCATCCGTGAAATTACCATCCGGTGCCCCCGTGTTCAAACAGTACCCCTTCAATTCTCCTATAAATAGGATGCTTAGTTAGAATTGAAATCACACCAGAAATTCAGAGAAATTCTCTTCTATAATTTTGAGCGTATTTCTTTAGAGTTTTAGTATTTCTTTAGAGTTTTATGAAGCTTTGAGCTTAGTGCAACTTTTCTTAAAAAATATCCTCGCCCTACCAGTCGGAATACTCTTCTTTTACGGTAAGGGGTATTATTTCTTTTGTATTCATGAAAAGAACTTCTGTTATTCCATTCTTTATTATTCTGCTGGAATAACCAGTATACGCTGACTACCCTATACTTGGTGACATTCTTCTATTATTCTGTCTTTATTATTAATCTGTTGGAATATCCTGTCTGTGCATTTTACGCCGGACCTGGTTCCGTCTTTACTATTCTGTTGGAATATCCTCGTCATGCGCGTTTTACTTGGGATGGTTCCGCTTTTACTATTCTCGTTGAATATCCTCAGATGTGCGCTTTCTGTGGGACCTCGCTCGCCTTTACTATTCTCATTGGAACATCCGTTGGTGCGAATTTTGCCTCGACTCGGTTCCGTTACTTATTATTCTCATTGGAATAACTTTTCATACATCTGGTACCGCATGCATGGTGATTTCTTTTGTTATTCCATTCATTATTATACTCAGTTGGTTAAAGTTTTGACTTCTATATTCCATGAAATTAGTGGAATATCCTTGATATTTGCGCTTCATCCAATATCTTTTTCATGAAAATATTCTTCTGATCATTCTTGAATTTTACTCTACAAAGCAGTATCATGTTAACAATTTGGACGTTATTGGTTCATGGATAAATTAATTCTTTAACTTGTTTTATTAAATTCTTATATCATTTTCATCATCCTCATGTTTATATTATGTTGAAAGTCATATGTGGCATGTAGTGCATAGATAGACTTGGTATGATTATGACCAGGGATTATTCGGTGTAATCTTGACCGTAATGTTACAAATGATGTGGAAAAAGTCCTCATTGGCCCGTAGTGCGTTGATGGATAGTTGTTGGCATGATCATGACCATTAATGAATACACAAATATTCTTGGCCCGTAGTGCATGGATAATTGTGGTCGTGATACTAAAGAATATCATTAGCCGTAGTGAAGGGTTGATTCGATGATGTGGATTATTTATTAAGCTGAGTCCCAGCGATAAAAGTCATGAAAAACCTTTTAAATCATAGAAGATAGTAGATTTTATTCTTTACTTGACTCTTCTAATGGATTGCTTGTTTCGCTGCAGTTAAACTTGATGTTTGTTATATTGTATCGCTTTTAACACAACTTAAGGCTAATGATAATTTATTCTCGCATTATCTTAGTCATAATATTTCTTACTGGGCTAGTTGAGCTCACCCTTTCTTTCACTGTTCTCTTTAGGAAATTAGAATATAGCTGAGACGAGTCGGGGAACGGAGTGATGGACTAGATGATAGTATTAGTAGTCCTCACTATTCTGTTAAATAGTGTGACAATAAATGTAATAAGGACCCCATTGAGTTTGTATATTGTCTAGATGACAATATTTGTATTAAAACTCACAACATATGTTTAGTCGTATTTTACACGACTGTTGTATAATTAAGTTGTATTTGAATTTTGTTCTATGTATTTGACGACTCGAGATGGGTGATGTATACCTATTTTGGGGGCGTCACAAAAGGTACAGTTAAAAACTGTTTTAGAAATTAAAACCTTTGAAAAGTGCTCAAGGAAACCTTCGTACATGGGAGGCCATGTGTAAGACCCCAACTTTTATAAATAAAGATGAATTTTCTATAAATATTATTTTTGAATATTATGGAGTAAATTTGATATAATGTTATAGTTGTGGGTAATATTTATAAATTTTGCAAAAGTAAGCAAGTTGTTATAAAATATTTGTTTGGTTCTGGGAATATTCTTTTTGTCGGAAATATTAAATGCGGCAAGATAATCATTAATGGACCCCACAACGGAATTATTGTCTTGGATTGAGAAAACGAAAAAAATATATTTTATGAAAATAACTTAGGAGGTGTTACCGTTAAAACTGTTAAACTACCCAGTAGTAAAAGTACGAAGAATACGTGTGGTTGCATAAGAAGACACTAGTATTGATTATTGATGCTTACGTGAGAAGTCACTCAGCAATACTCAATTATTGCTACTGTAATTGTTGTATCATATCTCTTATATTATTGATTCAATTATTGTCACAGTATCATCTATATAATATGTTATATTATTAAATCAATAATTGAGACGACAAATTATAAATGATTAATAATTGTTGAAAGATTAAATATGTGTTTATTAAAAATAAAATGATTTGTGGTAATATTTATTCAATCCTTGATGTATATAAAGAGTCTATTATGAGACGTTTGTGGTAAGTTTGGTTATTTTATGGGGGGCCCATATATCATCATCTAAGAGTCTCTTCATCAATAATAATTACCTTCGTCAATAGTAATTACCTTCCTCAATAGTAATTACCGTAAATCGATAATAACTACCTTTACTGTGACGTCAAACCACTTGGGCCGTTTCATATTACAAAAGCGTCGAACCAATTGTCGTTTCACATTACAAAGCGCCAAACCACTTTTCTTTTCACATCACCAAATAAATCAAGCCACTTGCCTTTTCACATTTCAAGTGCTAAGCTAGAAATATTCTATAAATAGAGGCCTAGTGCTTCATTATTTTCACGAATTCATTCAAGCTATAGAGAGAAAAGTATAGAGAGAATAAAAGAGAAAGAAGAAGAGTATTCTCATTACTACACTATCGCAGATTTAATCTACTACTAATGTAAGGGGTGTTATTCTTTCTTATTCATGAAGAAGAACTGTTGTTATTCCATTGCTAATTATTCTGCTTGGAATAACTCAGATACTGCCGATTTACCCTATACTTGGTGACATTCTTCTATTATTTTGTTGCAACATCATGTTCGTGTGTTTTACACCCCGACTGGTTCCGCCTTTATTATTATTCATTGGAACATCCTCATGTCATGTGTTTTACGAGGATCCGGTTCCGCCTTTATTATTCTCATTGGAACATCCCGCTTCGCGTGCAAATTTTGCCTCGACCGGTTCCGTTATTATTATTCATTGGAATAACTTTGTACTGCGCAAGTACCGCATGCATGGTGATTTCTTTTGTTATTGCATTCTTTATTATACTCAGTTAGTTAAAGTTTTGACTTCTATACTCCATGAAATTAGTAGAATATCCTTGATATTTGCGCTTCATCCAGTATCTTTTCATGAAAATATTCTTCTGATCATTCTTGAATTTTACTCTCCAAAGTAGTATCATGTTGATAATTTGGACATTATTAGTTCTTGGATAAATTAATTCTTGAACTTGTTTTATTGAATTCTTATATCATTGTCATCATCCTCATGTTTATATTATATTGAAAGTCATCTCGTGGCTTCGTGGTGCATAGATGGACTTGGTATGATTATGACTAGGGATTATTCGATTATCAGTCGGGTAAATGTTACAAATGATGTGGTAAAAGTTATCATTGGCCAAGTGCATTGATGGATAGTTGTTGGCATGATCATGACCATTAATGAATACACGAATGTCCTCGGGCAGTAGTGCATGGATAATTTATGGTCGATACTAAAGAATATCCTTGATCAGTAGTGCATGGGTGATTCGATGATGTGGATTATTTATTAAAATCGAGTCCCAAATGATAAAAGTCATGAAAAACCTTTTAAATCATAAAAGATAGTAGATTTTATTCTCTCTTGACTCTTTTAATGGATTGCTTGTTCATTACCGCGAGCTAAACTTGATGTTGTTATATTTTATCGCTTAACACACTGTTGAAGGCTAACGATAATTTATTATGTATTATCTTAGTTATAATATTTCTTACTGGGCTAGTTGAGCTCACCCTTTCTTTTATTGTTCTCTTCAGGAAATAAGAACATAGGAGGGACTAGTCGGGGAACGAAGTGACGATCCAGAGGATAACATTAGTAATCCTCACTATTCTGTGAAATAGTGTGTTAATAATTGTAATGAGGACTCATTTTGAGTTTGTATAATCTCTAGTAGACAATAATTGTATTCAAACTCACAGTTATGTTTTGTCGTATTTTACACGACAGTTGTATTAGTAAGTTATATTTGAATTTTGTACCATGTATCTGACGACCCAAGATGGGTGATGTATACCTAATTTTTGGGGCGTCACGCCATGCGTCTAGGTTATTATAGATATTATATGTCCACAGAATTATCCTTGGTTGACCCAATAGACCCCAAAGAAAAACTAGAAGATTACTATAATATTCTTTCCAATGGTGAGTCTTTTCTTGACATATCATTATCTCCACTGTCTCTAATTAAGAATTATACTTCAAACAAACACCAAGATTATATAGGTAGTGCTCGTAAATATACTCAGCAAGTGGATGTGCACAACCCTGTCTTATGATGACATGAGGTTGTATGCCATTAGACATCTTGTATGATAGTGGCAAAACACCCTTCCAACGTTGGGTTCGCCTCACCCTATTTGATTCACCAAATATAACTACTAAATGATGTATACAACACCTTTCTATACTGCTTAGGGAGAACCTCCACAGCTAGAGACCACCGTTCTATTTCCCCGTTACCCTCGCTCGACCCAGCTACAGTCTTATTACCTGAAAAGAATTGTGAAGCAAAAGGGTGAGCACAACTAGCTCAGTAAAGAATATCATGACTAAATTAAGATAATTAAATTATCAATAGCCTTCATCAATAATAAATCAGAGATTTAGAACATATGGTAGATGATAAAAAATTTCAACCATAGTTGCAGCGGAACGAGCAATCCATTGGAAGAGTCAAATAGACCATAAAGTCTATTATCTTCTCCATGTTAAAAATCCACCAACAATATTTTATCCCTGTAACATCAATCAACGGTTCTAGTCCACAATTATATGAATAACTCATAATCATAATTGTGGTTCTAAATTCCTCTTCGCATTCAGGACGAAGATAATTTTTATTACCTGTCTTTACCTGAAACATCAAAGATCATGGTTATACCAAATCATAGTTCCTGTTTATAATCATACTAATAAATTCATCTTTACACTACGGGCCAAAGATATTCATCAACAGTTCATCTTTGCACTACTGGCCAAAGATATTCATCAACAATTCATCTTTGCACTACATGCCAAAGATATTCCTCAACAGTTCATATTTGCACTACATGCCCAATATATTCATCAACAGTTCATATTTGCACTACAAACCAAATATATTAATATCTCAAAGAATTATATAATCATTTAATAATTATAACCATGTTGATCCATTCACCTTTGCACTTAAGCTAAAAATATTCAATTGTAAATTTAATGGTCATGATCATACCAATCAACGATTCAACTTTGCACTACTGGCCAAAGAGAATCCATAGTCACGATCATACCAATAATCTAACCATCTTTACACTCAAGTCAAAGAGAAATTTCATCACTAAGATTATAAAAATGTTATATATGATAATAAAAATAATATGATCAAAACATGGATTTAATTTCAAGAGTAAGATTCATAAATCAACGGTAATTTGGTTAGAAAAAGAAACCAATTTTGTCGTGAATAGTACCCGTGAATAGTAACTCGTGAATAGTAACTCGTGAATAGTAACCCCGACATGAAAAAGGTAGAAATTCCACAATAAAATCCATACCAATATTTCGGTATAATGATATTGAAATAATAATAGTTCTTAAGCTTATAAACAATTTATTTTAATTATTTACACTTTACTAAATAATGCATTTAATCATCCTAAAATGCCAAACTCATAAGATTTCATTACCAATAACCAAAACACTCATCAAAAATCTGCATATACCTCATGTAGGATTCTCAAGCCATAAAATCCTATTTTGTAATTTTCTTACTTCACATAACATATTTAATTCATTTACTCATAACTAGTCTATTTTCATGAAAAATATCAAATCAGTTCCAAAAATATTTCTTTTCTGGGATTTAGCAGAATATAATCCCATATTGAACATATATTTTTCTCAGAATTTTTAAAATTCATTTACTATTTTCATATGGCCAAAACACTCAATATTTAGACATTTATCACAAATTGTACTTTTATCTAAAAATTCTGAAATTCACAGAGTACACTGATATTATATAGATGTACTCCCAATAAAAATTTTATCAATTTTGGAGTTAACCACAAGGAGTTATAAGAGGTTACTTTTAAAATAGCCTTTTCCCGTAAAATTCATAACTCTTAATCTATACATCCCAAAATCACCATTTTTGGACACAATCAATAAAACTCATCAAAATATCATTTCAAATTTTTCCAGAATTTTTGAAGGTCTGAAAAGTTATGAAACATGAAAAACATAACAACCCTTAATCCCTTACCTCAAAAGAGCAGTATTTCTGACTGGAATATCGGATATAACGTTGAACGAACTTGCGCCGTATAGCAACACTCAAGATATCTAAATACTAACAAAAATATGCTTGATAATATAGAGAGAGAAAACTTATGTTTCTGGTGTGATTTTCAATTCTAACTTAAGCACCTATTTATAAGAAAATGCTAGAACGTCAAAGGAGACTAAATTAATAAAATAATAATATTTATTAATCTTCCTTCTACGCCACCTTTGAATTCAGCCCACCACAATGAAAGAACAATTCAACACATGCATTAAATCACCAACCAAAAAGTGGGTCCCACCCATAATTTAATAAAAATCATTTTATTTTTCGAAACTTCAATAATTCATAAAAAAATAGCCCGTTTATCAGAAGAATATGAATTTTATGTCCATTCCACACGAAATCGAATTCTCTACAACTTTACAGAAGAAAGTTTTTTCAAATTCTAGACCAAAAATATCTGAAATCCACAAACGGATGATTTTAAACATCATTTCAACACCTCTTAAAATTCATAACAAATCATACGATAATTTTTAACGGTTCAAAATTTGTGGACATATACTCAACTCTTATATGTATAACATATCCAAAAATTACAACGATCCAACGGTCAGATCAAAATTATAACTCACGCAATAGAGCTTTAAGAACACCGATTTGATCTTTTAATACCTCTAATCCGACAAAATACTGATAAAACACCTCAACATTAATTCCTTCTTTTATAACCATATAAATAAATCCATCATTTATATCTGCATCAAATAAATATTTTCTTATCATATAAATCAATAATTAATTATTCACAAATAATATTACAGAATCACAATTATAACAACCAGACAGTTCCCAGGAAAGAAAGGATTTCCAATAAGGATTTCTCCTTACTAGCGCGCAATTAGGTGACCAAACCTCTCCTTGACAGAACTTTCTAGACATTGCCAATAATTTTATCTAATAATATTATTCAAATAATATGAATTATTGATCTGATAATGGGAAATGTTGTAAAGTGATAATTTTTGAAACAACAATAATATAAAATATCAACGCAGTAATTATTGAATCAATAAAATAAAATATTGAACAGTAACAATTATTGAGTAGTGCCTTCTTATGTAAGAATCAATAATTTCAAAAATATTGTGCAATACCGCAGTCTTCTTTGTCATAACAACGCCAGACATCAGATTTTTAACCACCGGGTATTCTAACAGTGTTAACGGTAACCATTACGCCGTTATTTATAAAAACTCAAATCTGTCGTTTTCTTCATCCGATAGTTATTCTGTTATGGGGCCCACAATAAAACGCGTGCATCATAATACGAATATTCTAAATGCAGAAAGAATATTCCACGACCAAACGAATATTCCCCATCAAAAATGAATATTTTATAATCACTTGCTTATTTTGAAAAAAATTTCATACATCACCCTTAACTTTAACTTTTATCAATTTAACCATTTACTGAATAGTAATTATAAGAAAAAATTGAATACTTTTATTTCATAAAATTCGGGGTCTTACACATCACCTCCTGATGTTCATCCTGCTTGTGATGACACTTTCAAGGAATGTGATGAAGTACTTAATGTGATATTAAACACACAGGGTAGCAGGTTGGTGAGGAAGATAGTAGTGAGGACAGTCAAGATGCTACATATGAAGTGGAGAGTGAGGACAGTGAGGAAGGTGATGATAGTGAGGAAGATGATGTTAGTGATGAAGGTGATGATAGTGATGACAATGATGATAGTGAGGAAGGGGATGAGGGTCAGGTGCCATGTGAGAGAAGACATCCTATCCATTTCAGTGTAAATGACCGGACACCCTATTTCAGCTTGGGAATGACATTTGCTAGTGCATCTGAAGTTAGGGAATCCATATCAAAGTATGCTATATCTAGAGGAGTGGCATTGAAATATGTGAAAAGTGAACCATATAGAATAAGGGTCCAATGTGAGGCTGGGTGTCCTTTTGTCTTGTATGTATCAAAGGACGGTTGTAACCCTGGATTGGATGTTAAGACATTAAATGAAGAGCACAATTGTTATAGGATTTTCAGCAACCCTAGGGTTTCAACAAAGTTCTTGGCCAAGCTTTACAAACAAAAAAATACTTGAGCAACATACAAGATCAAAGATCTCAAAAAAGATGTGGAGAAAGAATGGAGAGTGAATGTTGGATTTTCCAAATGCAAGAGAGCCAGGAGGATGGTTATTGATGAATTCTCAGGGAGCTTTAGTACTGAGTATTCTGAGTTAGAGGCTTATACAGCAGAATTGGTGAGGAGTAATCCAGGGTCTAAAGCACAAGTGGAGTTGTCCACAAATGAATTAAGGGAAGGGAGAAGAGTATTTAGAAGAATGTTTGTTTGTTTAGATGCTTGCAAGAGAGGTTGGAAGGAAGGATGTAGGCCCATCATTGGCCTTGATGGGTGTTTTTTGAAGACACAGTATAAGGGGGAATTGATTGTAGCACTAGGAAGAGATGGGGATGAGCAGAATTTTCCCATAGCTTGGGCATGTGTGAAGAGTGAAACTAAGGTCAACTGGACCTGGTTTCTGACTTTGTTGCAAGAACAACTGGATTTGGGAGATGGCAGACAATACACCATCATATCTGATATGCAAAAGGTATGAATGCTTTTGAAATTTAATAGTTAATATTTTTTCTGTCATATTATTTGTGCAACTTTGAATGTAACTTTGTGCAATTTTTACTTGTAGGGTTTAATACAACTGCCTGAGGCTGAACACAGATGGTGTGCTCGCCATATATATGCAAATTGGTGTAAGAAACACAAAGGTGGAGAGTTGAAGAAGATATTTTGGAATGCAGCCTGGTCTACCTTTGAGGAAGAATTTAAGGACAACATGAATTTGCTTGGGGACATGAGTTCAAAGGGAGCAACTGATCTCATGAATTATCCACCTCATACATGGTACAGAGCTTACTTTAGTAGCAGAAGCAAATCATGGGCAGTAGATAAAAATATGGTAGAAAGTTTCAATTCTTGGATTCTTGAAGCTAGGCAGAAGCCCATTAGGACTATGATGGACTACTGTGACGCCCCCAAAATAGGTATACATCACCTATTCTGAGTCGCCAAATACATGGTACAGAATACAAATACAATCTTAATTATACAACAAGAGAGTTTGTGAGTTTTAATACAAATACCGCTTTCTGACAATATCCACTCTCAAAATAAGTCCTCATTACATTTATTGTCACACTATTTAATGTAATAGTGAGGACTACTAGCTAATACTATCATCCCGGACCATCACTCCGCTCCCCGACTCGTCTCTAGCTACGTTCTCATTTCTGAAGAGAACAATGAAAGAAAGGGTGAGCTCAACTAGCCCAAGAAGAAATATTATGACTAAGATAATGCGAATAAATCATCATTAGTCTTCAACAATGTTAAACCGATAAAATACAATAGACATCAAGTTTAATCATGAGTGAACAAGCAATCCATTAAAAGAGTCAAGTAGAGAATAAAATCTACTATCTTTTATGATTTAAAAGGTTTTTCATCACTGTTATCGCTGAGACTCAACTTAATAAATAATCCACATCATCGAATCACCCCTGCACTACGATAAATGATATTCTTTAGTATCACGACCACAAATTATCCATGCACTACAACCAAGGATATTTGTGTATTCATTAATGGTCATGATCATGCCAACAACTATCCATCAATGCACTACGGGCTAATGAGGACTTTTACCACATCATTTGTAACATTATGGTCATGATTACATCGAATAATCCCTGGTCATAATCATACCAAGTCCATCTATGCACTACAGGCCACAGATGACTTTCACATAATATAAACATGAGGATGATGACATTGATATAAGAATTCAATAAAACAAGTTCAAGAATTAATTTATCCAGGAACTAATAATGTCCAAATTGTTAACATGATACTGCTTTGTAGAGTAAAATTCAAGAATGCTCAGAAGAATATTTCCATGAAAAGATACTGGATGAAGCGCAAATATCAAGAATATTCCACTAATTTCATGGAGTTTAGAAGTTAAAACTTTAACCAATTGAGTATAATAAGGAATGGAATAACAAAAGAAATCACCAGGCATGCGATAGATCAGATAAAGGCGGTGTTATTCCAATAGAATAATAATTAACGAAACCGGTCCCATAGAAAACGCATACGAACAATATATTCCAACAGGATAATAAAGATTTTAATCAGTCCCATATAAAATAAATGCCATGTGATATTCCAATGTAATAATAAAGATTTTAATCAGTCCCAAGCGTAAAACGCATATATGAGGATATTCCAATGTAATAATAAAGAATGGAATAACATAAGAATTTCACCAAGTATAGGGTAGCTCACAGACACTGAGTTATTCCAATGTAATAATAAATAATGGAATAATGAAGTTCTCTTCATGAATACAAAAGAAATAATACCCTCTACCGTAAAAGAAACTGGATATAAGAGTAGGAAGTAGCCAAATATTTTCTATAGTTTCTCTATAATTTCTCTCTCTGGAGTTTCAGTGAATTTGTAAGAAAATAATGAAGGAATGAGCTTCTATTTATAGAAGAATGGACTGCATAGTAACTAATTCATGAACGGTCCAGATTGATTTACTTTTAATCGGACGGTCCATATTTAAAGCAAAATCTTTTAAATAAAATATATTATATATATATATATATTAAATATATATATATATATATAGCATGTGTTACAAATCTCATGGGATACACTCCCGTGATTCGATTCTTCTTCATGCGCCAATTGTCAACAAAGTTGGCATATAAGTATAATATATCATATAACAATAATAATGCTAATAACACTAATAATGCTAACTCCCTCCTGACCCTTTTTCTCCCACCAACCGAGACATCATTTTTTTTACCAACATGTGGGCAACACTAGCCCCACTCATGCCCCCCCACCAATATTATATATATATATATACTGAATAACTTCCTATCGATTATTTTGAAAAATGGGTAAATGGGGGTCCAACTAATAAGAAAAATTGAGTGACTTCTCACGTAAGCATCAATAATCAATACCGTGTGCTATTATGTAACCACACGTATTACTGTACTTTTACTACCGAGTAGTTCAACAGTATTAACGGTAAAACTTCCGTCGTTATTTTCATAAAATATTTTTGTCATTTTCTCAATCCGATAATAATTCGGTTGTGGGGTCCACCAATGATTGTACCGTCGTACGAATATTCCCTGACAAAAAGAATATTTCCCGACCAATCGAATATAATATGACAACTTGCATATTTTGCAAATTCATTCCATAATATTCAAAAATGATAATTATAGAAAATTCATCTTTATTCAAAAAGTTGGGGTCTTACAACTACATTAGGCAAAAAACCATGGACAGGTTGGGAACTCTTGGGTCAGTATGTGAGAAGTGGATAAATTATTTTAGCCCTTACTACAATGACATTTTTCAGACAAATAAAAGCATAGCAGTTGGATGCACTGTTCTCTTTAATGGAGATACTGGTTATGAAATTAGGGAGGGTGAAGACACCCACACTGTGTTTTTGGACAAGAACTAGTGTACGTGTAGGGCATGGTATCTCACTAGAATCCCTTGCCAACATGCTATATGTGCTCTAATTCACAACAAACAAGACCCTATGAACCATATTTTCAAAGTTGTATCATAAAGATGTATACCAAACTGCTTATCAGTAGAGATTCTATGAAATGGACAAATATCAACCTGTCGAGGCACCAAAAGTTGAGAAGAACAGGGGAAGGCCTAAGATTAAGAGAAAAAGAGAGGAAATTGAGGCCAGACCTACAAATAAAGTCACAAAGCTATCCAAAAAGGCAAAGTTATCACACGCAGTCTATGTAAGCAACCAGGATACAACAAAGGCAGTTGTTTAAAGGTAATTCAATTATTTAATTATGTGATAACAACAATATTTTGGAATGCATATTGACATTTTGCCCTATATCAGAATCAAAGCCAAGGAGAAGGAGGAAGTTCAGTCCCACCTCAATCCCAAACTGAATTCTCAGAGCAAACTCAAGCACAAGGTGGCCCATCAATCTCACCTCCAAGTCAGGCTGAAACAGGTATTTTAAATATACTTGTTGAAGAAAAACATGTATCATTAATGCAGCACAAGGTAGTTTCTATCAACTGTCAGTGAAAGCATTATGTTTACAACATGGCTGAATCCAATCACCTATTTACAAACAGATTATCATTGCAGAACATGGTTGATACAATCAGTGTCCTTTTTGGGTCTGAATTTGCATTATGTCATAGTTTATGATAAATTATATTTGAGACTGTGACCTGAGTTGCATTTTAATGTCATGTCCATTTTAATGACTGTGAGTTGCATTTTGTGATACTGTGATACTGTGATATTTGTGGGGCAGTATATGTTACATATGGACATTTGATACTTCATGTCTTGGGGAAGATATTTGATACTTTTTCATTTTGTAGGGCTTAATTCAAGTTCAGTCACGAGTGCACCTCCTACTTCAAGATCGAGGCAATCAAAATTACAAGTTCGATCTGCTGCAAGAGCTCATTCTAGGAAGCAATCCAATCATGGTAAAGGTTTTGGGTTGTTTTATGATGACAAAACTGGTTCAGTGACATTCAAGGTAATTTATATGTTTTAATTATCACTGATATAATATGATGTGTAAGCTTCTCAGCTCAGTCTTAATGCAGTCTATGTACATGCAGAGTTGGACATCATCAACAATTCTCAATGAAGGAAGTCAGACACTGCCACCTTTGGTTGACCCTAACAAAGCATTTTCAATCCCTAATGAAGCTCAACTAAGAGCAGAAAAAGCGAAAAACAAAGCATCATCTTTAGTTGGCAATAGAAAAATAAACCATAGAGGGGATGGTGACCCTGTAAACATGTCCATCATGACCTTCAGACCTCAAGGACTGCAATGGATGGGTAGAAGTTGCATCACTACCACACGCCTTATGGCAGATAGGGATGAAAGGATTGCAAGCAATGCAAGCAAGTCACAAGGAATTCCTCCCAATTGTGGTGGAGATAATTGAACTTCTAACTGTTGCATGTGTGACAACCCCAAAATAGGTCCATTCCATCCAACCCATTCTGAGTCGCCAAATACATGGTACAGAAAACAACTACAACTTTATTACAACAATTGTCGTGCAAAATACAAAGAACACATATGTCGTGTGAGTTTGATACAAATATATATCAATCTGTGACTTATGTCCCAACCGTGGACATCACCTCATAATGACACCTTACATAAAGGTATAGTCGAAAACTGTTTTAGAAATTAGAATCTTTGGGAAGTGCTCAAGGAAACCTTCGTACATGGGAGGCCATGCGTCTAGGTTATTATAGATATCATATGGCCACATAATTATCCTTGGTTGACCCAATAGACCCCAAAGAAAAATGAGAAGATTACTATCATATTCTTCCCAATGGCGAGTCTTCTCTTGACATATCATTATCTCCACTGTCTCTAATTGAGAGTTATATTTCAAATAGACTCCAAGATCATATAGATAGTGCTTTGGTAGATATACTCAAAGAAGTGGATGAAAGACAACCCCGCCTTTTATGATGACACGAGGTTGTATGTCATTAGACATCTTGTATGATAGTGGCAAAACACCCTTCCAAGTTAAATTCACATCACCCTTAACATCTATAGACCACCGTTCTATTCTCTTGTTATTCCCCCGCTCGACCCAACAACACTTTTATTACCTAAAAGGAATTGTGAAGCAAAAGGGTGAGCACAACTAGCTCAGTAAAGAATATCATGACTAAAGATAAATAAATTATCAATAGCCTTCAACAAAGAATAAATCGTAGATTTAGAACATATGGTAGATGATAAAACTTTTCAACCATAGTTAAGAATGAAACGAGCAATCCATTAGAAGAGTCAAATAGACCATAAAGTCTATTATCTTCTCCACGTTAAAAGCCCACCAACAATGTTTTATCCCTGTAACATCAATCAAAAATTCATGTCCACAATCACATGTATAACTCATAATCGTAATTGTTGTTCTAAATTCCTTTCCTCATCCAGGACAAAGATAATTTTCATCACCTGAAACATCAAAGATCATGGTTATACCAAATCACAGTTCCTATTCATAATCATACTGATAAATTCATTTTTTGCACTACGGGCCAAAGATATACATCAACAAGTCATCTTTGCACTACAGGCCAAAGATATTCATCAACAAGTCATCTTTGCACTACAAGCCAAAGATATTCATCAGTTGGTCATGTTCATCTAAACACCTGTTCATCTTTGCACTACGGGCCAAAGATATTCATCAGAAATCATTCATCTTTGCACTACAGGCCAAAGATATTCCGTTATATCATCATTTAGATCGAGGATGATGAAAAATATTTTAAAAAAAAGCGAATCCAAAGAAACAAAAGAACAAATATTAAGGATTCGTACTTTAAACAATTCCCATTCAAAAATACTTCATAAATAACCAGAGTGGGGTAAAATTCAAGAATGATCAAAACATGGATACAATCAAAGCTAGTATCCAGAATAGATATTTTGGACAAAAAGAAGAAATTTCATTTTTCGGTGAATAGTGTCGTATTCGTGAATAGTCTTGACACGCGTGAATAAGTAACTCAACAAGAAAAGATAGAAATTTCACAAAAAACATCATCATGCTTCGTGAATAGTACTCGTGAATAGTAACTCATGAATAGTAACTCGTTAATAGTAACTCCGACATGAAAAATTTCCAAATTTGATAAAAAGTTCAAACCAATATTTCAGCATAATGATATTGAAAAAATAATATCATTTATGAAGAAAATAATCTCCTTACAATCCCTTTACCTCGTAAAGAATAGTATTGATTAGAATACCTGGATATAGTCTTTGAAAGAACTTGCAACCGTATAACAATACTCAAAGTACTAAAATACTCACAAAATACGCCGATATAATAGAGAGAGAAATCTTTAGTTTCGTGTGATTTTCAATTCTAACCCAAGCACCTATTTATAGGAAAATGCTTAGAACACCAAAGCAGAAAATTTAATAACATATTATTATTATTATAAAATTTTCATGCCAACCTCTTGACAACTGATTTTAGCATATTCCAACAACCAAAACCATCAAAAAAACATTTTTCTCAATTAATTTATTTAAAACTCCAAATAATAATAATTAATTAATCCAGAACTTCAATAATTCATAATAAATAGCCCTTTTATCGAAAAATTCAATCTTAAGTCTTTTTATAGGAAATTCAATTCTCTACAACTTTGCGTAAGAAAGTTTTTCCAAATTCCAAATGAAATTGACCAAATCTATAAACTGACGATTTTACAAGCTATAATCAAATTTCAGTCAAGAAATGGGCCCACAGACATGTTTAACATGTTTTAAACAACTTTTGCAATAAAATACTCTTCCTCCTCATATACTCATATATCCCACATTCATTGTAAAAATATCATCATTATTATATTATAATAATATAATAAAATATTATTTTATCATAAAAGATAAAATATCGATTTTCAACAATTGTCACTTTAAAAATTTCTCCATCTATATCCACATAAAATGAATATTTTCCTTATCATATAAATCAATAATTAATTATTCACAAATAATATTACGTAATCACAATAATGACAACTGCGCAGCTTCCTGGAAAGAGGCGCTTTCCAATAAGGATTTTTCCTCATCGACGCCATTATTAGTGTGACCAAACCTCTCTTTAGATGTAACTTTCTAGACATTGCCAATAATATTATCTAATAATATTATTCGGATAATATGAATTATTGTCTCGATAATGGAAAATATTGTGTAAGGACAATTATTGAAACAACAAAGAATATAAAATATCAACGCAAGCAATTATTGAATCAATAAAATATAATACCGAATAAAGAATTATCGTAAGAATTATTCAAGAGTTCCTTCTTACGTAAGAATCAATAATTCAAAAATACTGCAATACCGCAATCTCTTGTGCAACAACGCGACATATTACTTTACTTTACCCACCGGTATTCCAACATTGTTAATTCAGAACCACTTCACCAAGTATTTATAAAAACTTTAATTTTTTGTTTTCTTCATCCGACAAAGAATTTACATTATGGGGCCCACAGATGGTTGCAGAGTCGTCGCATTTAATATTCCTCGACAGAAAGAATATTCCACGACCAAACAAATATTCCCCAATAACAATGAATATTTTATAACCACTTGCGTATTTTTGAAAAAATTCATATATCACCCTTAACTTTTTCTTTTTTTATTATCAATTTAACCATTTACTGAATAGTAATTATAAGAAAGAATTGAATACTTTTATTTCATAAAATTCGGGGTCTTACAATCTCCCCACCTTATGAAATTTCGTCCCCGAAATTTACATACCTGGTATTTCGAAAAGTTAAGAATACCTTGCTTTCACTTCAGATTCTATCTCCTGGGTCATCATGATTTCTCCATTGCTCATCACCCGTGATAACTTCATTTGGGTTCCTCACTTGTTGGGAAGTCATGACAACCGCTATCCCTCTAACTACTCTTTATTTGACTTGTCTGGGGTAGAATTTGGGGTCATCACTACCGTTGAAATATACTTTTCAGAGGCATATTCCTCCTCAATCGCCTTCATGCATTCTAATTCATGATCTCAATCATCAATCTTCGATCCATATAGAATTCGAGTTGACCGCTTTGTACAGGTAATTCAAAACTCGATGTTGGGTTCTCCCAATTGCTTTCTAAAAGAGAAATTCATATCATCTATTTTAGCCTTCTTAGATCGGACATCTCTTTCCACAATATCCACGTGTCGTAATGCGGCTTTTGCCCATGCATCACTTATTCTCACTGCTCGCTTTTTCCTTCTTTCACTTTCGATTCCATCTTTATCATCTTATACTCGCCAAAGAATGCTTCGCTCAAGCATCACATATCGGGTAACACAAACTTGAATTGTTGCATCCTTTTTACTCCACGCATCACCATCGTTCTTCAAATTTCTTCTTCTAATTCATGAATACGATTTTGAAATTCTACATTTTGATCATATAATACCTCTAATAAACTCTCCTCAGGTACCTCTTCTTCCTCTTCTTCCTCACTCTCAGCTGTTACCTCTGCGACTATCTTGGGTGCAACTATCAATTCTTCACTCACCACATGGATATCTCTAATTCCTTCTTCGTCTGATATCACATTATCATGGTTAGTGATTAGAGGTATCCCCACAGTCTCATTTACTCCATTGTTAGCATTCTCAGCTTCCATTCTCAAATACTGTCATAAAACAAGGGTTAATAAAGCAAATTAACATCACATAATATCCGTATATTATGACCGACCAACAATTAAGCTTAGGTAGACACACTAAATGAGGATTTACTCATCTCTCCTCTCTAGTTCTAATCCCGATCCCCGCCAGAGATCATATCCCTAAGCTCGATACCAAATGTAACAACCCCAAAATAGGTCCATTCCATCCAACCCATTCTGAGTCGCCAAATACATGGTACAAAAAAAATAACTACAACTTTATTACAACAATTGTCGTACAAAATACAAAGAACACATATGCCGTGTGAGTTTGGATACAAATATATATCAATCACATGACTTATGTCCCAACCGTGGATGAGACCTCATAATGACACCTTACATAAAGGTATAGTCGAAAATGCTTTAAGAAATTAGAATCTTTGGGAAGTGCTCAAGAAACCTTCGCATACATGGGAGGGCCATGCGCCTAGGTTATTATAGATATCATATGGCCACAGAATTATCCTTGGTTGACCCAATAGACCCCAAAGAAAAACGAAAAGATTACTATCATATTCTTACCAATGACGAGTCTTCTCATGACATATCATTATCTCCGCTATCTCTAATTGAGAGTTATATTTCAAATAGACTCCAAGATCATATAGATAGTGCTGGTAGATATACTCAGCAAGTGGATGAGCACAACCCTGTCTTATGATGACACGAGGTTGTATGGCATAAGACATCTTGTATGATAGTGGCAAAACACCCTTCCAAGTTAAATTCACCTCACCTTTAACATCTATAGACCACCGTTCTATTCCCTTTTATTCCCCCGCTCGACCCAGCTACACTTTTATTACCTGAAAGGAATTGTGAAGCAAAAGGGTGAGCACAACTAGCTCAGTAAAGAATATCATGACTAAAGATAAATAAATTATCAATAGCCTTCAACAAAGAATAAATCGTAGATTTAGAACATATGGTAGATGATAAAACTTTTCAACCATAGTTGTAGCGGAACAAGCAATCCATTAGAAGAGTCAAATAGACCATAAATTCTATTATCTTCTCCACATTAAAAGTCCACTAACAATGTTTTATCCCTGTAACATCAATCAAAAATTCCTATCCACAATCACATGTATAACTCATAATCGTAATTTTTGTTCTAAATTCCTTTCCTCATCCAGGACAAAGATAATTTTCATCACCTGAAACATCAAAGATCATGGTTATACCAAATCACAGTTCCTGTTCATAATCATACTGATAAATTCATTTTTTGCACTACGGGCCAAAGATATACATCAACAAGTCATCTTTGCACTACAGGCCAAAGATATTCCGTTATATCATCATTTAGGACTGAGGATGATGAAAAATATTTTTAAAAAAACGAATCTAGTGAAGCAAAAGAACAAATATTAAGGATTCGTACTTTAGACAATTCCCATTCAAAAATACTTCATAAATAACCAGAGTGGGGTAAAATTCAAGAATGATCAAAAAACATGGATACAATCAAAGCTAGTATTCGTAATAGATATTTTGGACAAAAAGAAGAAATTTCATTTTTCTATGAATAAAGGTCGTATTCGTGAATAAAGTCGATACGTGAATAGTGATGTATACGTGAATAAGTAACTCTCACACCAAGAGATAGAAATTTCACAAAAAACATCATCACGCTTCGTGAATAGTACTGCGTGAATAAGAACTCGTGAATAGTAACTCACATGAAAAAGTTCCAAATTTGATAAAAGTTCAAACTAATATTTCAAAGATAATGATATTGAAAAATAATATCATTTATGAAGAAAATAATCTCCCTTACAATCCTTTACCCTCGTAAAGAATAATAAGATTTCGACTAGAATCTCGGATATAAAGTTTGAAAGAACTTGCACCGTATAACAATACTCAAAGTACTAAAATACTCACAAAATACGCTCGATATAATAGAGAGAGAAATCTTTAGTTTCTGGTGTGATTTTCAATTCTAACCTAAGCACCCTATTTATAGGAAAATGCTTAGAACACCAAAGCAGAAAATTTAATAAAATATTATTATTATTATAAAATTTTCATGCCAACCTCTTGACAACTGATTTCAGCACATTCCAACAACCAAAACCATCAAAAAAACGTTTTTCTCAATTAATTTATTTAAAACTCCAAATAATAATAATTAATTAATCCAGAACTTCAATAATTCATAATAAATAGCCATTTTATCTGAAAATTCAAATCTTGTGACCTTTTATAGGAAATTCAATTCTCTACAACTTTGCAGAAGAAAGTTTTTCTAAATTCCAAACAGAAATTGACCGAAATCCATAAACGGACGATTTTACAAGCTATAATCAAATTTCAGTCAAGAAATGGGCCCACAGACATGTTTAACATGTTTTAAACAACTTTTGCAACAAAAATACTCTTACTCCTCATATACTCATATATCCCACATTCATTGTAAAAATATCATCATTATTATATTATAATAATATAATAAAATATTATTTTATCATAAAAGATAAAATATCGATTTTCAACAATTGTCACTTTAAAAATTTTCTCCATCTATATCCACATAAAATGAATATTTTCCTTATCATATAAATCAATAATTAATTATTCACAAATAATATTACGTAATCACAAATAATGACAACCAGCGGCTTCCTGTGAAAGAGGGGCTTTCCAATAAGGATTTCTCTTCATCGACGCATAATTAGGTGACCAAACCTCTCCTTAGATGTAACTTTCTAGACATTGCCAATAATGTTATCTAATAATATTATTCGATAATATGAATTATTGCTCTTATAATGGAAAATACCGTAGTGAAAATTATTGAAACAACAAAGAATATAAAATATCAACGCAACAATTATTGAATCAATAAAATATAATAATCAATAAAGAATTACCGTAACAATTATTCAAGAGTGACTTCACGTAAGAATCAATAATTCAAAAATACTGTGTAATACCGTAAGTGCTATCGCGCAACAACGCATATTACTTTACTTTACCCACCGGGTATTCCAACAGTGTTAACGGTAACCACTACGCCGTTATTTATAAAAACTTTTATGTGTTGTTTTCTTCATCCCATGAATTTCAAGTATGAGGCCCACAAATGGTCATACTTGCCGCATTTAATATTTCCCTTTCGACGTAAAGAATATTCCACGACCAAACCAATATTCCCCGACAACAATGAATATTTTATAACCACTTGCGTATTTTTTTTTTATCAATTTAACCATTTACTGAATAGTAATTATAAGAAAAAATTGAATACTTTTATTTCATAAAATTCGGGGTCTTACAGCATGTGTTTGAGAAATTGACCATTAGACTTATTTTGTAATTAGAGCCTATTTAGTAATTGTACTTCTTCTAGTTATGTTTTTGGAACTGATCAATTCATTTTGGGAATATATTTTGGACAATGTTGAAGTGTTTATGCTCAGTTAAAAGAAATGTAATGAACATGCTTCTCAAGCCTATATGTTGGCAATATAATTTGGCACTATCTTTTGGATTCATATTTTGTTCATTATATTAAACTTGCATTGAGTAACAAGTGCTCAACTAATTGGTAATGATCATATGTCACACAATTATACACAAAAATAAGACTTCCATTAACCAACTCACTTACACTACTCATTCACAATTATACATACAAATAAGACTTCCATTAACCAAGTTCATTAATCAATTCTTTGACATTCAGGTAAAATAAACAAGGACTAATCAAAACACATATTAAACTTGCATAACTCACTAAAGGACTACTCAAACAAGGATTTCTTAATGCTTACAAAAAAATGACTTCCATTAACCATTTTCATCAATTACATTAAGTTAACTGCATATTTCAAACTGCAGTGCATTACCCATCATTTCATACCAATTCTTCTAACCATTTATCTACCTAAGTAGCATTAAAGAAATGCAGATGAATATAACTAACAATAACACACAAATGCACTTCCTGTTCAAATAGTCTACTTCTTTAATTTGTTTCACAGAAACTTCATCTCCATTTGACTTCAACTCATGAACCAATTCTTTCAATTTAGATACTTCAGATGCCCCATCAACCTGGGAAAATTTATTCAGCTCCTTATTCAGCAAAATTTTGTTCTCCCTCTTCAGATCATTTATGACAACTTTTGCCCTCTCACACATATGTGGGTCATGCCATACAGAGGACCCACATCCCCTTTCCTGAATTTAAAATATTAAAAATTATTCAACTGTTGCTAATAATAATTCCAATCATACTTGTGACGCCCCCAAAATAGGTATACAACACCCATTCTGAGTCATCAAAATACATGGTACAAAAACAACTACAACTTTATTAATACAACATAAAAACTGTGAGTTTAAATACAAATATTGTCATCTAGACAATATCCACACTCAAATAAGTCCTCATTACAATTATTAATACACTATCTTTACAGAATAGTGAGGACTACTAGAACTACTTTTAGAACCATCATTCCACACCCCGACTAGTACTCACTACATTCTCGCCTCCTGGGAAGAAAAATGGAACAACAAGGAAAAGGGTGAGCTCAACTAGCCCAGTAAAGAACATTATGACTAAGATAACATAGAACAAATTGTCGTTAGTCTATAACAGGGAAAAATCTAATAGAATACAATAGACAATAAGTTTAAAATCAATATTCGCAGCGGAAATAATAATTCATTAGAAGAGTTAAGTACAGAATGAAATCTACTATCTTCTATATATGAATTTAAAAGTTCATCGCTCATCTTTTATCCCCAGTAACATCAATCAATATATAATCGAAATCAAACATTCATCTTTGCACTACATGTGCCAAAGATATTCATCGATTAATCATGTTCAT
Organism: Panax ginseng; assembly: GCA_020205605.1. Classification (NCBI taxonomy): domain Eukaryota; kingdom Viridiplantae; phylum Streptophyta; class Magnoliopsida; order Apiales; family Araliaceae; genus Panax; species Panax ginseng. The sequence continues at coordinate 130,609,397 of CM035145.1, read as the reverse complement.
CTAACTACATGTTCATCTTTGCACTACGGCCAAAGATATTCATCAAAAAATCATTCATCTTTGCACTACGGACCAAAGATATTCAAGAATATCATCATTTTAGGACCGAGGATGATGAAAAATATTTTAAAGAAAAACGAATCCAAAGTGAAACAAAAGAATAAATATTAAGGATTCAGATTTCAAATTATTCCATGTCCAAAAATACCTCATAAATAATCATAGTGGAGTAAAATTCAAGAATGACCAAAACATGGATACAATCAAATGTAGTATCCATAATAGATATTTTGGACGAAGAACGAAAATTTAATTTTTCTGTGAATAGTGTCGATTCAGAAATAAAGGTCGATACGTGAATAGTATATCAATGCGTGAATAAGAACTCTAACACCAAAAGATAGAAATTCCATAAGAAAATCATCATGCTTCATGAATAGTACTCATGAATAGTAACTTGTGAATAGTAACTCATGAATAGTAATCCCGATATGAAAAAGTTCTAAATTTGATAAAAAGTTCCAACCAATATTTCGGCATAATAATATTGAAGAAATAATATCACTTACGAAGAAAATAACATCCCTTACCTCGAAAGAATACTACTTACATTTGGAACACCTAATATAGTCAAGGAAACTTACAATCAGATAAAGAACACTCAAAGTATTAAAATACTCACAAGAATACGCCAATATATCGAGAGAGAAGAGAGAAAGAAAATTTCAGCTTCGTGTGATTTTCAATTCTAACCTAAACACCCTATTTATAGAAAAATGCTTAGAACATCAAAGCAGAAAATTTAATAAAATATTAATATATATATATATATATATATATATATATATATATATAATAAATTTCAAGCCCACCTTTGAAATCAGATCTTAGCATTTCTCACATGCCAATCTTCTAGAAAAAAGGTAAGAAAAATGTTTTTCATAAATAAAATATTTAAAACTTCCAAAAATCAATTATTTTACGGAACTTCAATAATTCAGAATAAATAGCCCTTTTATCAGAAAAATTCAAACCACATGTCTTTTCCATAGAAAATTTCATTATCTACAACTTTGCAGAAGAAAGTTTTTCCAAATTCCAAATAGAAATTAATCGAAATCCACAAACGGACGATTTTACAAGCTATAATCAAATTTCAGTCAAGAAATGGGGTCCACCGACACACAAAACATGTGTTAATCATTTAATGCAACAAAAATACTCTTCCTCCTCATATACTCATATATCCCACATTCATTGTAAAAATATCACCATTAATATATTATTAAAATAATATATTTAAATGGATTATTTTATCAGAAAAAGATAAAATATTAATTTTCAACAATTGTCACATTAAAAATTTTCTCCATCTATATCCACATAAAATCAATATTTTCCTTATCATATAAATCAATAATTAATTATTCATAAATAATATTACAGAATCACAATACGCGAAACCGTGCGCTTCAGAAAGTGGGGGCTTTCCAATAAGGATTTATCCATCTTGGCGCAAGAATTAGGTGACCAAACCTCTCCTTAGATGTAACTTTCTAGACATTGCTAACAATGTTATCTAATAATATTATTCAGATAATATGAATTATTGCTTCGATAATGAAAATACTCAGATAGTGACAATTATTAAAACAACAAGAATATAAAATATCAACGTAGTAATTATTGAATCAATAAAATAAAATAATTTCGAATAAGAATTACTATAACAATTATTGAGTAAATGTCTTCACGTAAGAATCAATAATTGGTGTAATATCGCGGTGCTATCGCAACAACAACGCCAGACATCGTATTTTAATCACCGGGTATTCCAACAGTATTAACGATAACAATTGCACCGTTATTTATAAACAACTTATACTTGTCGTTTTCTTCATCCAATCGCTTTCCATTATGGGACCCACACAAGGCTGCGCCGTCTTACGAATATTCCTCGACAGTAAAAATATTCCACGACCAAACGAATATTCCCCGACAACAATGAATATTTTATAACCACTTGCTTATTTGAAATATTTGCGCATTTTACCCATAACTAACTACTTTAATCAAATTAACCCTTACTATTTCAAAATAATAAATAAAGGAATTTCAATTTTATTTATAATAAGTTGGGGTCTTACAACCTCCCCTCCTTATGAAATTTCGTCCTCAAAATTGACGTATGTACCTGATGTTTCAAAAAGGTGAGGATACCTCGCTTTCATTTCCGTTTCCAACTCCCAGGTCATTTCCTCTATAGCATGGTTCCTCCACAAAACTTTAACTTGTGGTATGACCTTTGTGCGTAGGACATGCTTTTTCCTATCCAAGATCTTGACAGGTACCTCTTCGTACGCTAAGTCTTCGGCTATCTCATCCGATTCTAACTCAATAACGTGGTTCGGGTCTTTCACATATTTACGTAGCACAGATATATGAAAAATATTATGAACACGAGACATACTTGGAGGTAACGCTAGTCTATAGGCCACATTTCCTACTCGGTCAAGAATCTGGAATGGACCAATAAATCGTGGATTGAGCTTTCCTCTCTTCCCAAATCTTGTAACTCCTTTATATGGAGCCACACGCAACAATACATGATCCCCAATGTCAAATTCCACGTCCTTTCGATGAAGATCCGCATAACTCTTTTGTCGATCCTGTGCCGTTTGTATACGTTGTCGAATCGTTTGGATCTTCTCTGTAGTCATTCGTACCAACTCGGGTCCTAACAACGTTGCTTCTCCTACCTCATCCCAACATACTTGGAGCGACACTTTCGTCCATACAATGCTTCAAATGGAGCCACACCTATACTTGCTCGATAACTGCTGTTGTTGTAGGAGAATTCCACCAATGGTAGGTACTTATCCCAACTCCCTTGAAATCGAGGACACAAAGTCTTAATAGATCTTCAAGAGTTTGAATAGTCCTCTTTGATTGTCCGTCTGCTTTGAGGATGGTATGCTTAATCAAACCAGTAACTGCGCTCATAGCTTTTTGCAAGCTAACCCAAAATCTTAAAGTAAATCTTGGGTCATGATCCGAAACTATGGATACTGGTATGCTATGCAACCTCACAATCTCATTTACGTACATTCGAGCAAGACGATCAAGGGAATAAGTCTCCCGTATCGGTAAGAAATGGGAAGACTTGGTTAATCTATCAACAATAACCCAAATCACATTTATGCCTTGAGAAATCGTGGGAAGACCCGTAACGAAATCCATGGTAATGTGTTCCCACTTCCATTTCATAATCTCAAGTGGTTGCAATGGACCTTTTGGCACTTGATGCTCCGCCTTTACACGTTGACAATTTAAACACCTCGATATAAACTTCGCGATCTCTCTCTTCATATTGTTCCACCAAAATGTATGTCGAAGATCATGATACATTTTGGTACTCCCAGGATGGATTACAAACGGTGTGTTGTGTGCCTCCATCGTGATTCTATGCTTCAAGTCAGAATCGTTAGGAACACAAAGTCTGGAGTGGACTCGAAGTATTCCTTCTTCATCGATTCTTGCTTCTGGAATAGTACCTTCTTGTACTTTCTTCTTCATACGCATCAGCTCCGGATCTATGGCTTGAGTAACTTTAACTTTTTCGATTAAAGTCGGTTTTATGCGTATACTTGACATCATTGCATGGGTCCCTAGAGTCTTGAATTCTATCTTCATCTTTTGTAAATCACAAAAAATGGGCCTTTGTTTTAACAACATCGCACTCGTTCCCACATATGATCTTCTACTCAACGCGTCAGCTACCACGTTCGCTTTTCCAGGATGGTATGGTCGTAATCTTTCAACAACTCAAGCCAACGTCGTTGCCGCATATTGAGTTCTTTTTGGGTGAAGAAATATTTGAGGCTTTTATGGTCTGAATATATCTCCACTTTCTCCCCATATAGATAGTGCCTCCAGGATCTTTAAGACGAAAACGCATCGCCGCTAACTCTGACCATGAGTAGGATAATTCCTCTCATATTCTTTAAGTTGTCATGAGGCATAGGCTATGACTTTCCCACGTTGCATGAGAACAGATCCTAACCCTTTGCCTCAAGCATCGTCAGAGATAATAAATCCATCCAAACCGGATGGTATTATCGAACCGAGTCTTTGAAATGAGTCTCCTCTTGAGTTCTTCGAAGCTCTTCCCACATTCCTTGCACCATTCGAATTTGATATCTTTCCGAGTCAGCTGAGTTAACGGGGTAGCGATTCGAGAAAACCCTTCCACGAATCTCCGATAATAACCAACTATGCCTAGAAAGCTACGTATTTTGATTACCGACTTAGGTTGCTCTCAACTGTGACTCATATCCCAACCTTGGATAACACGTCACAATGACACCTATCAGTTTACTATCGCACGAATATGGCATCCCCTACGGAGAGTCTGGCTTCGGTGCATTCCACAAAAGAAGTCACCAGATAGAGGCTCGGTTATCAACTTCTATAGTTGGGTTTTTAACTCCTGAAGTTCAATAGGAGCCATTCGATATGAGATTTTAGAAATGGGTTTTGTACTGGGTTCAAAGTCGATACAAAATTCAATATCACACTTTGGGAGTAGGCCAGGAAATTCTTCAAGAAATATGTCAGGAAATTCACTAAGAACAAAAATATCATTCAAATCTGACGTATTATTGTTCAAGTCCATAACATGAGCTAAGAAAACTTGACATTCGTTTTTCAATAAACGAATGACTTCATGGCTTGATATGAAAATGTTTGACTTCAATGGTTTGATTACTTGAATTCGAATAACAGGTTGCTTAGGAATATAAAAACTAACAACCTTACGAAAATAATTAATTTGGCATGATGAGTAGTTAACCAATCAATCCCTAAAATCACATCAAAAGCAAGTATCTTTAAAGAGATAAGATCAACAGGTAATGTGATGGTGCCAACTTGGATCAAACAAAATTTATAAACAGTGGATGTGATGAAAGTTTCTCCTAACGGAGTCTCCACAGATAGGTCAAAGTCTAATTTCTCCGGAGTCAAGTTTAAACGTTGAGCACAAGCAGGAGAAATAAATGAATGGGTAGCACCGGTATCTAATAAGGTATAGACTTCGCAAGAATTTATAATTAACTAACCTGTGATACCTTCGTTCAAGTTCCTCGCATTTTGGACAATCACGACAAACGATCTTCCAGGAACCGTTAACTTTGACTTGTTCGTTTCCGCCTCTGGTGCCACCGTCCCAACTGGACTTAACTTTGTTATAGAGTACATTCCACCCGTCATTGCTTCGTCGAATTCCTGATCCATGATTTCAATCATTACTCTCCGATCCATATCGAGTTGGGGTTGACCGCTCTGCATAGGGTAATTCCGAACTCGATGTTGGATTCTCCCAATTGCTATCCAAAAAGCAAAATCCATTTCATCTATTTTGGCCTTATTGGATCAGATGTCTTTTTCTACAATATCAACGTGTCGTGTAGCTTTTACCCATGAATCCTCCATTCTCATTCGTTTGGTTACTTCTTCTTTTATCAGAACTTTGATCATAACATTCTCAAATTCCAACTCTAATATCTTATACTCTGCCAAAGAGTGCTTCTTTTCAAGCATCGCACATCGGGTAACACAATTTAGAATTGTTGCATGTGACAACCTCAAAACAGGTCCAATCCACCCAACCTATTCTGAGTCGCCAAATACATGGTACAGAAAAAAACTATAACTTTATTACAACAATTGTCGTACAAAATACAAAAACACAAATGCTGTGAGTTTTGATACAAATATATACCAACTGTGACTCATGTCCCAACCTTGGATAGCACGTCACAATGACACCTTACATAAAGGTACAGTCAAAAACAGTTTTAGAAATTAGAATATTTGGAAAGTGCTCAAGGAAACCTTCGTACATGGGAGGCCATGCGTCTAGGTTATGATAGATATCATATGCCCACAGTAATTATCCTTGGTCAATTAATAGACCCCAAAAGAAAAAGAGAAGATTACTATCATCTTCTTTCCAATGGTGAGTCTTCTCTTGACATATCATTATCTCCACTGTCTCTAATTGAGAATTATACTTCAAACAAACACCAAGATTATATAGGTAGTGCTCGTAAATATACTCAACAAGTGGATGCGCACAACTTTGTCTTATGATGACACAAGGTTATATGTCTTTAGACATCTTGTACGATAGTGGCAAAACACCCTTCCAATGTTGGGTTCGCCTCACCTTATTTGATTTTACCAAATATAACTACTAAATGATGACCACCGTTCTATTCCCCTGTTACCCCCGCTCGACCCAGCTACACTCTTATTACCTGAAAAGAATTGTGAAATAGAAGGGTGAGCAAAACTAGCTCAGTAAAGAATATCTTGACTAAAGACAATTACATTATCAATAGCCTTCATCAGTAATAAATCAGAGATTTAGAACATATGGTAGATGATAAAAAATTTCAACCATAGTTGCAGCAGAACGAGCAATCCATTAGAATAGTCAAATAGACCATAAAGTCTATTATCTTCTTCATGTTAAAAATCCACTAACAATGTTTTATACCTGTAACATCAATCAACAATTCCTGTCCACAATCACGTGTATAACTCATAATCGTAATTGTAGTTCTAAATTTCTTTTCTCATCCAGGACAAAGATAATTTTTATCACCTGAAACATCAAAGATCATGGTTATACGAAATCACAGTTCATGTTCATAATCATACTAATAAATTCATCTTTGCACTACGGGCCAAAGATATTTATCAACAAGTCATCTTTTACTTTCTGAGCCAAAGATATTCAACAACAGGTCCTCTTTGCACTATGGGCCAAAGATATTCAACAATAATTCATCTTTGCACTTCAGGCCAAAGATATTCAATAACAGTTCATCTTTGCACTACAGGCCAAAGATATTAATATCTCAAAGAAATATATAATCATTTCAAAATCTATATAAACCATAATTATAACCATGTTGATCAATTCACCTTTGCACTTAAGCTAAAAATATTCAATTGTAAATTCAATGGTCATGATCATACTTGTCACAATTCATCTTTGCACTACTGGCCAAAGAGAACCCATAGTCATGATCATACCAATAATCTACCCATCTTTACACTCAAGTCAAAGAGAAATTTCTTTACCAGGATTATAAAAATGTTATATATGATAATAAAAACAATATAATCAACATATAGATTTAACCTCAAGAGTAAGATTCATAAATCAACGATAATTTGGTCAGAAAAAGAAATCAATTTTGTCGTGAATAGTACCCATGAATAGTAACTCGTGAATAGTAACTCGTGAATAGTAACTCATGAATAGTAATGCGTGAATAATAACTCATGAATAGTAACTCGTGAATAGTCCTCCGTATTCGTACATAGTACCGTATACATAAATAATGTCATATACGTAAATAGTGCCATATATATGAATAGTGCCGTATACGTGAATAGTAACCCCAACTCAAAAAGGTAGAAATTCCACAATAAGATCCATACCAATATGTCAGTATAATGATATTGAAAGAATAACATAATTATGAAGAATATAACATCCTTTACTATCCCTTACTATCCCTTACAATCCCTTACTATCCCTTACTATCCCTTACAATCCCTTATTATCTCTTACCTCAAAAGAGCAGCACTTCTGACTCGATATCGGATATGACGCTGAAGGAAACTTGCACTGATGAATAGAAACTCACCAAGTATCTAAATACTCACAAAATACACTCGATAATCTAGAGAGAAAAAGAGAGAAAACTTATGAATTCTGGTGTGATTTTCAATTCTAACTTAGCCCTTTATTTATAGAAAATGTTAAGACGCCAAAGCAGGACTTAACTTCAAGAACTTTGATGGCTTTACCTGCTACTATTCCCACCCACCACATTTGAAAATTCAATTGAGCACACTTCTCACCAACCAAAAGTGGGGCCCACCAATTCTAGAATTTTCCACCAAAATCATTTATAACCTAATTTCCGAATCAATCACCTCTTAAAATTCATAACAAATTATACGATCATTTTTAATTCGCTCAAAATTTGTGGACATATACTCAACTTATATATGTATAACATATCCAAAAATTACAACGATCCAACTATTTGATTAAATATTATAACTCACACAATAAAGTCAGAATAACACCGATTTGATCTTTTAATACCTCCAATCCGATAAAATAATCGATAAAACACCTCAACATTAACTCCTTCATTTATAACCACATCAATAAACCCATCATTTATATCCACATCAAATAAATATTTTCTTATCATATAAATCAATAATTAATTATTCACAAATAATATTACGTAATCACAATAATGACAACCAGCAGCCTCCTGTGAAAGAGGGGCTTTCCGATAAGGATTTCTCCTTAATGACGCGCAATTAGGTGACCAAACCTCTCCTTGATAGAACTTTCTAGACATTGCCAATAATGTTATCTAATAATATTATTCAAATAATATGAATTATTGATCCGATAATAGAAATATCGTGCGGTGATAATTATTGAAACAACAATAATATAAAATATCAATGCAAAGACTTATTGATTCAATAAAATAAAATATTGAATAAGAATTATCGTAATAATTATTGAGTAGTGCCTTCTCACGTAAGAATCAATAATTGAAAAAATAATGTGCAATACTGGTAAAGCATCTTTAAGTAACCACGCCAGACATCGTATTTTAACCACCGTGTATTCCAACAAAGTGTTAATGGTAACAATTACGCCATTATTTGTAAAAACTCAAATTTGTCGTTTTCTTCCCATGACTATTCTCATATGGGGCCCACAAATGGTTTATACGCGCCGTCGCATTTAATATTCCCCGGCGCAAAAAGAATATTTCACGACCAAACGAATACCCCGATAAATGAATATTTTATAACAACTTGCGTATTTTGAAAAATTTCATACATCACCCTTAACTTTAACTTTTATCAATTTAACCATTTACTGAATAGGAAAATTGAATACTTTTATTTCATAAAATTCGGGGTCTTACAATCTCCCCTCCTTATGAAATTTCGTCCCCGAAATTTACGTACCTGGTATTTCAAGAGTTGAGAATACCTTGCTTTCATTTCAGATTCCATCTTCCCTGTCCTCATGATTTCTCCATTGCTCATCTCCTGTATTTCAGATATCATTCTAGAATACAGCTTCAAAATAAGGGTTAATTGAAAAAATTAACATATCACATAATATCCTCATATTATGACTGACCAACAAATAAGCTTAGGTAGGACACACTAGCGAAGGATTTACTCATCTCTCCCCTCCTAGTTCTATTCCCCGATCCCGCCAGAGACTATATCCCTAAGCTCTGATACCAACTGTGACAACCCCAAAACAGGTCCAATCCACCCAACCTATTCTGAGTCGCCAAATACATGGTACAGAAAACAACTATAACTTTATTACAACAATTGTCGTGCAAAATACAACAACACAAATGCTGTGAGTTTTGATACAAATATATACCAACTGTGACTCATGTCCCAACCTTGGATAGCACGTCACAATGACACCTTACATAAAGGTATACCAAAAACCTGCTTTTAAAAATTAGAATCTTTGAAAGTACTCGAGAAACCTTCGTATACGGGAGGCCATGCGTCTAGGTTATGATAGATATTATATGCCCACGAATTATCCTTGGTTGACCTAATAGACCCTAAAAAGAAAAATGAGAAGATTACTATCATCTTCTTTCTAATGGTGAGTCTTCTCTTGACATATCATTATCTCCACTTTGTCTCTAATTGAGAATTATACTTCAAACAAACACCAAGATTATATAGATAGTGCTCAGAAATATACTCAAAGAAGTAGATGCACACAACCCCGCCTTATGATGACACGAGGTTGTATGTCTTTTAGACATCTTATGCGATAGTGGCAAAACACCCTTCCAACGTTGGGTTTGCCTCACCCTATTTGATTCACCAAATATAACTACTAAATGATGACCACCGCTTACTATTCTATCATGTACACCCGCTCAATCTAACTACACACTTATTACCCGAAAGGAATTGTGAAATGTAAGGGTGAAGCACAACTAGCTCAAGAAAGAATATCTTGACTAAAGACAATTACATTATCAATAGCCTTCATCAAGAATAAATCGTAGATTTAGAACATATGGTAGATGATAAAAATTTCAACCATAGTCATGCGGTGAACGAAGCAATCCATTAGAAGAGTCAAATAGACCATAAAGTCTATTATCTTCTTCATGTTAAAAATCCACCAACAATGTTTTATCCCTGTAACATCAATCAACAATTCCTATCCACAATCATGTGTATAACTCATAATCGTAATTGTAGTTCTAAATTTCTTTTCTCATCCAGGACAAAGATAATTTTTATCACCTGAAACATCAAAGATCATGGTTATACGAAATCACAGTTCATGTTCATAATCATACTAATAAATTCATCTTTGCACTACGGGCCAAAGATATTCATCAACAAGTCATCTTTGCACTACAGGCCAAAGATATTCAACAACAGGTCCTCTTTGCACTACGGGCCAAAGATATTCAACAATAATTCATCTTTGCACTTCAGGCCAAAGATATTCAATAATAGTTCATCTATGCACTACAGGCCAAAGATATTAATATCTCAAAGAAATATATAATCATTTCAAAATCTATATAAACCATAATTATAACCATGTTGATCAATTCACCTTTGCACTTAAGCTAAAAATATTCAATTGTAAATTTAATGGTCATGATCATACTAGTCACAATTCATCTTTGCACTACTGGCCAAAGAGAACCCATAGTCATGATCATACCAATAATCTACCCATCTTTACACTCAAGTCAAAGAGAAATTTCTTCACCAGGATTATAAAAATGTTATATATGATAATAAAGACAATATAATCAACATATAGATTTAACCTCAAGAGTAAGATTCATAAATTAACGATAATTTGGTCAGAAAAAGAAACCAATTTTGTCGTGAATAGTACCCGTGAATAGTAACTCATGAATAGTACTTCGTATTCGTACATAGTACCGTATATATAAATAATGTCATATACGTAAATAGTGCCATATACATGAATAGTGTTGTATACGTGAATAGTGTCGTATACGTGAATAGTAACTCCGACTCAAAAAGGTAGAAATTCCACAATAAGATCCATACCAATATGTCAATATAATGATATTGAAAGAATAACATCATTATGAAAAATATAACATCCCTTAATATCCCTTACTATCCCTTACAATCTCTTATTATCCCTTACTATCCCTTATAATCCCTTTACATATCCCTTATTATCCTTACCTCAAAAGAAAGCAAAGACTTCCGATTTGGATATCGGATATACGTCAAGGAAACTTGCAATCGATGAATAGCAACTCACCAAGTATCAAAATACTCACAAAATACACTCGATAATCTAGAGAGAAAAGAGAGAAAACTTATGAATTACGGTGTGATTTTCAATTCTAACTTAGCCTCTATTTATAGGAAAATGTTAGCACGTCAAGCGCAGACTTAACTCAAACCTCGATGGCTTTACATGCTACTATTCCCACCCACCACATTTAAAAATTCAATTGAGCACATTTCTCACCAACCAAAAGTGGGGCCCACCAATTCTAAAATTTTCCACCAAAATCATTTATAACCTAATTTCCTAATCACCACCTCTTAAAATTCATAACAAATTATACGCTCATTTTTAACAGCTTCAAAATTTGTGGACATATACTCAACTTATATATGTATAACATATCCAAAAATTACAACGATCCAACGGTCGGATTAAATATTATAACTCACACAATAAAGTCAGAATAACACCGATTTGATCTTTTAATACCTCAAATCCGGCAAAATACTGATAAAACACCTCAACATTAACTCCTTCATTTATAACCACATAAATAAACCCATCATTTATATCCACATCAAATAAATATTTTCTTATCATATAAATCAATAAATAATTATTCACAAATAATATTACAAAATCACAATAATGACAACCGTGTAGTTCCCGAGAAAGAGGAGCTTTCGATAAGGATTTCTCCTTCTTGCGCCAAGCAATTAGGTGACCAAACCTCTCCTCGATGTAACTTTCTAGACATTGCCAATAATGCTATCTAATAATATTATTCAAATAATATGAATTATTGATCCGATAATAGAAATATCGTATGCGTTGACAATTATTGAAACAACAATAATATAAAATATCAACGCAAAGAATTATTGATTCAATAAAATAAAATATTGAATAAAGAATTATCAGTAACAATTATCGAGTAGTGCCTTCTCACGTAAGAATCAATAATTGAAAAAATCGCTTTATCTTGATACCGCAGTCTACTTGTCGCAACTACGCCAGACATCGTATTTTAACCACCGTATTCCAACAATTGTTAACCAGAATAATAACGCCGTTATTTGTAAAAATCAAATTTATCATTTTCTTCATCCGACAGCTTATTCATTATATGGGCCCATAAATGGTTTATACCAGTCGTATTTAATATTCCCTAAGCGTAAAGAATATTACACGACCAAACGAATACCCCGATAAATGAATATTTTATAACCACTTGCGTATTTTGAAAAAATTCATACATCACCCTTAACTTTAACTTTTATCAATTTAACCATTTACTGAATAGAAAAATTGAATACTTTTATTTCATAAAATTCGGGGTCTTACATTGCATCTCTTTGATCCACGACCGTCTGCCGTTCTTCAGCCTACTCTTCTAACTCATGAATACGATTTTGTAATTCTAAATTTCGATCATAAAATTCTTCTAATAAATTCTCCTCAGGTTCCTCTTCTTCCGCTTCTTCCTCACTCTCAACTGCTACCTCTGCGACTATCTCGGGTGCAACTATTAATTCTTCACTCACCACATGGATATCTCTAATTCTTTCTTCTTTGACGACATCACATTATCTTGGTTGGCGATTAGAGCTTTCTCCACTGGCCTCATTCACTCCATTGTTAATATTTTCAAATTGTCATTCTCAAATCTTGCACAAACAAGGGTTAATTAAAGAAATTAACATGCAACATAATAACCCTATACTCGACCAACCAACAAATAAGCTTAGGTAGGACACACTTGGCAAGGATTTACTCGCCTCCCTCCTAGTTCTATTCCCCATCTCCGCCAGAGATCATATCCCTAAGCTCGATATTAATCGCGACGCCCCCAAAAATAGGTATACAACACCCATTCCGAGTCAAAAAATACATGGTATGTAAACAACTAAAATTTTATTAATACAACATTAAAACTGTGAGTTTAAATACAAATATTGTCATCTAGACAATATCCACACTCAAATAAGTCCTCATTACAATTATTAATACACTATCTTTACAGAATAGTGAGGACTACTAGAACCACTTTTAGAACCATCATTCCATACCCCGACTAGTACTCGCTACATTCTCGCCTCCTGAGAAGAAAAATGGAACAACAAGGAAAAGGGTGAGCTCAACTAGCCCAGTAAAGAACATTATGACTAAGATAACATAGAAAAAATTATCGTTAGTCTTCAAAAGGAAAAAATCTAATAGAATACAATAGACAATAAGTTTGAAATCAATATTCACAGCGAAAATAATAATTCATTAGAAGAGTTAAGTAGAGAATGAAATCTACTATCTTCTATATATGAATTTAAAAGTTCATCGCTCATCTTTTATCCTCAGTAACATCAATCAATATATAACTGAAATCAAACATTCATCTTTGCACTACGAGGCCAAAGATATTCATCGATTAATCATGTTCATCAAAACACATGTTCATCTTTTGCACTACGGCCAAAGATATTCATCGAAATCATTCATCTTTGCACTACAGCCAAAGATATTCAAGAATATCATCATTTAGGACCGAGGATGATGAAAAATATTTTAAAGAAAAAACGAATCCAAAGAAACAAAAGAATAAATATTAAGGATTCGTATTTCAATTATTCCATGTCCAAAAATACCTCATAAATAATCATAGTGGAGTAAAATTCAAGAATGATCAAAATATGGATACAATCAAAGCTAGTATCCATAATAGATATTTTGACGAAAAACTAAAATTTAATTTTTGGTGAATAGTGTGTCGATTCGTGAATAGTGTCGTATACGTGAATAGTAACTCCGACACCAAAAGATAGAAATTCCACAAGAAAATCATAATGCTTCGTGAATAGTACTCGTGAATAGTAACTCGTGAATAGTAACTCATGAATATTAACTCGTCAAACGAATATTCCCCGACAACAATGAATATTTTATAACCACTTGCTTATTTGAAATATTTGCGCATTTTACTCATAACTAACCACATTAATCAAATTAACCCTTACTATTTCAAAATAATAAATAAAGGAAATTCAATTTTATTTATAATAAGTTGGGGTCTTACAATACTAGTTGCCAGGATTTGTTTCAAAGACAAAATCAAAGTAAATTATGAGAACTTACCCTGAATTTCGAGCATGAGAAAAACCTCCTACCAGGATTTGTTTCACTCCATGAGGTCCATAAAGGAGCCCTTAACCAACAATAACACAGTGGCATAGCTTCATAATCAACATCAATGGCACGTCTTCGAGCAAATGATGAAGATGACGACGAATAGTGGGCCATGTCGCTTCTTCTTCTCGCCGAACTGGGCTTCAAGTTCACCTACTTCTCGCGTCACGTCTTCTTCTCCTCGAATTTGTCTCTCTTTGAAGAAACTGATTAGGGCTTTTTTGTTCCTTTTGACCCTGAACGTTTGCTTTTGTTCTGTTGTTTTGTCCCTAAGTGCCAACTCAGCAATAAATATACACGTATAAACAGAGTTAGTCCATGTGGCTGGTCTAACGACAACAAGGGCACGGGTAGCCTGTTTTTTGAAACGTTAATGGTACTTTTGGAAAAATAATTAATTTAGGGTGGAAGTGGGACATCCGTGTAAAGTTCAGGGGCATTTTTGCACCTTTGCCCTTTGAATTATATGCTTCAAGCATTTTAAATTCTTCAGGGATTTTCATATAAACATTATTATCAATTGACCCATATAAATAGGCTGTAACAACATCCATTAGGCGCATATCTTGTTTTTCATGAGTTGTTTGGCTAATAAGATACCGCAATGTAATTGCATCTACCACAGGAGAATATGTTTCATTGTAATCAATACCAGGTATTTGTGAAAACCCTTGTGCCACAAGTCGTGCCTTATATCTTACGATTTCATTTTTCTCATTTCTTTTTCGTACAAAGACCTATTTTTATTCAACTGGTTTTATTTCTTCGGGTGTTTGGACTACAGGTCCAAAAACTTCACGTTTTGCAAGTGAATTTAATTATGCCTGTATTGCTTCTTTCTATTTTGGCCAATCATTTCTGCGTCTACAATATTCTTCGACAGAATTAGGCTCAGAATCCTCGTTTTCATTAATTATATCAAGCGATATATAATAAGAAAAACTGTTGTCAACAACTATCTCACTTCGGTTCCATTTTTTTTTGTAGAGACATAACTTATCGAGATCTTATCATTTTTATTGTTTTCAGGTACCTAAACCTCTTCTGGGATTTTATGATTAGTTATGTCTATATCCTCATGAATATTTTCCTCCTCAATAATGCCAACTTGTTTATTTACTTCTTTTCTTTTCCGATAATTTTTATCTTTCGAACCTATTGGTCTACCATGTGACAACCCCAAAATAGGTCCATTCCATCCAACCCATTCTGAGTCGCCAAATACATGGTACAGAAAAAAACTATAACTTTATTACAACAATTATCGTGCAAAATACAACAACACATATGTTGTGAGTTTGGATACAAATATATACCAACTGTAACTCTGGACACCAACTTTGGATAGCACGTCACAATGACACCTTACATAAAGGTATAATCAAAAACTGTTTCAGAAATTAGAATCTTTGGGAAGTGCTCAAGGAAACCTTCGTACACTGGAGGCCATGCTTCAAGGTTATGATAGATATCATATGGCCACAGAATTATCCTTGGTTAACCAAATAGACCCCAAAGAAAAACGAGAAGATTACTATCATATACCCAATGATGAGTCTTCTCTTGACATATCATTATCTCCACTGTCTCTAATTGGGTATTATACTCCAAACAAACACCAAGATTATATAGGTAGTACTTGTAAATATACTCAGCAAGTGGATGAGTACAACCCTGTCTTATGATGACACGAAGTTGTATGTCATTAGACATCTTGTATGATAGTGGCAAAACACCTTCCAAGTTAAATTCACCTCACCCTCAACATCTATAGACCACCGCTTCTATTCCTATTATTCTTCCCGGCTTGTCCCAAATTTACACTTTTATTACCCGAAAGGAATTGTGAAGCAAAAGGGTGAGCACAACTAGCTCAAGAAATAATATCATGACTAAAGATAAATAAATTATCAATAGCCTTCAATAAAATAATAAATCGTAGATTTAGAACATATGGTAGATGATAAAACTTTTCAACCATGGTTGCAGTGCGGTAGACGAAGCAATCCATTAGAAGAGTCAAATAGACCATAAAATCTATTATCTTCTTCATGTTAAAAGTCCATCAACAATGTTTTATCCTCGTAACATTAATCAACAATTTACATCCCACAATCACGTGTATAACTCATAATCGTAATTGTAGTTCTAAATTCCTTTCTTCATCCAGGATAAAGTTAATTTTTATCACCTGAAACATCAAAGATCATGGTTATACCAAATCATAGTTCTTGTTCATAATCATATCGATAAATTCATCTTTGCACTACGGGCCAAAGATATTCATCAACAGCTTCATCTTTGCACTTCGGCCAAAGATATTCAACAACATGTCATCTTTGCACTACGTGCCAAAGATATTCATCATTGTTATGTTCATCTAAACACTGCTCATCTTCGCACTCATCGCCAAAGATATTCATCGAAATCATTCATCTTTGCACTACGTGCCAAAGATATTCATTATATCATCATTTAGGACTGATGATGATGAAAAATATTTTAAAGAAAACGAATCCAGTGAAACAAAATAATAAATATTAAGGATTCGTACTTCATCTATTCCATGTCAAAAAAATATCTCATAAATAATCATAGTGGAGTAAAATTCAAGAATGATCAAAACATGGATACAATCAAAGCTAGTATCCATAATAGATATTTTGGACTAAAAAACTAAAATTTAATTTTTTCTCGTGAATAGTGCCTTATTCGTGAATAGTGTTGTATACGTGAATAAGGTCGATACGTGAGTAAGTAATCTGACACCAAAAGATAGAAATTTCACAAAAACATCATCATGCTTCGTGAATAGTACTCGTGAATAGTATTCGTGAATAGTAACTCATGAATAGTAACCCCGACATGAAAAAGTTCCAAATTTGATAAAAATTCAAACCAATATTTCAAATAATGATATTGAAGAAATAATATCATTTATGAAGAAAATAATCTCCCTTACCTCGGAAAGAATAAGTACTTACATTTGAATCTTTGGATATAGTGCTAAAAAAACTTACACCGTATAGCAATACTCGAAGTACTAAAATACTCACAAAAATACGCACGATATATAGAGAGAAAGAGAGAGAAATCTTTAGTTTCTGGTGTGATTTTCAATTCTAATCTAAGCACCCTATTTATAGGAAAATGCTTAGAACACCAAAGCAGAAAATTTAATATAATATTAATATATATTATTAAGTTTCCTATGCCAACCTTTGTAGATCTGAATTCAGCCATTAATGTCACATGTTAGACCCACTTAACTCACCAAAAACGTTTTCTTTGAAAAAAATAATTAAAACTTCCAAAAATAAATTATTTCAGAACTTCGGAACTTCAATAATTTATAATAAATAGCCCTTTTGTCAGAAAATTCAAATCTCGCGTATTTTTATAGGAAATTCCATTATCTACAACTTTACAGAAGAAAGTTTTTCCAAATTCCAAACAGAAATTGACCGAAATCTATAAACGGGCGATTTTATAGGCTTAAATTTCAGTCAAGAAATGGGGTCCACCGACACACAAAACATGTGTTAATCATTTAATACAACAAAAATACTCTTTCTCCTCATATATTCATATATCCCATATTTATTATAAAAATATCATCATTATTATATTATAATAATATAATAAAATATTATTTTATCAGAAAAGATAAAATATCAATTTTCAACAATTGTCACTTAAAAAATTTTCTCCATCTATATCCACATAAAATAAATATTTTTCTCATCATATAAATCAATAATTAATTATTCACAAATAATATTACGAGAATCACAATAATAATGACCAGTGCGGTTCGGGAAAAGAGGGAGCTTTCCAATAAGAATTTCTCCCTACTGGCGCACAATTAGGTGACCAAACCTCTCCTTAGACAGAACTTTCTAGACATTGCCAATAATGTTATCTAATAATATTATTCAGATAATATGAATTATTGCTTCGATAATGGAAAATCTTTGTGTAGTGACAATTATTAAAACAACAAGAATATAAAATATCAACGCAACAATTATTGAATCAATAAAATCTTTGAACAATAATTACTGTAACAATTTATTGAGTAGTGCCTTCTTACGTAAGAATCAATAATTCAACAATACGATTGTAAAACCGCAGTAATATCTTGTGCAACAACGCCAGACATTTTACTTTACCCAACGGGTATTCCAACGATTTTAACGTAACGATTACGCTGCTATTTATAAAAACTCAAATTTGTTGTTTTCTTCATCTGACAGTTATCCATTATGGGGCCCACAAATGGTTGCGCCGTCGTACGAATATTTCCCAACATAAAGAATATTCCCACCAAACGAATATTCCCAACGTAAAGAATATTTTATAACCACTAGCATATTTTGAAAAAAATTTCATATATCACCCTTAACTTTAACTTTTATCAATTTAACCATTTACTGAACTGTAATTATAAGAAAAATTGAATACTTTTATTTCATAAAATTCGGGGTCTTACAATCTCCCCTCCTTATGAAATTTTGTCCCCGAAATTTACGTACCTGGTATTTCGAAAAGTTGAGCAAACCTTGCTTCAATTTCAGATTCTATCTCCCCGGTCATCATGATTTCTCCATTGCTCATCTCCCGTGATAACTTCATTTAGGTTCCTCACTTGTTGGGAAGTCATGACAACCGTTATCCTCGAACTACTCTGCTTTTGACTTGTGCAGGGCAAAGATTTGGCGTCATCACTACTGGTTGAATATACTTTTCTATAGGGCATATTCCTCCTCAATCGCCTTCTTCAGATTCTCGATTCATGATCTGAATCATCAATCTTGATCCATATCAAATTCAGTTGGCCGCCTGCATGCAGGTAATTCAAAACTCGATGTTGGGTTCTCCCAATTGTTTTCCAAAAAGAGAAATTCATATCAACTATTTTAACCTTCTTAGATCTGGACATCTCTTTCCACAATATCCACGTGTCGTGTGGTTTTAAACCACGCATCACTCATTCTTACTCGCTTCGGTTTTTCTTCTTTCACTTTCGATTCCATCTTTATCATCTTATACTCGCCAAAGAATGCTTCTGCTCAAGCATCACATATCGGGTAACACAAGCTTGAATTGTTGCATCCTTTTGTTCCACGCATCACCGTCGTTCTTCAAATTTCTCTTCTTCTAACTCATGAATACGATTTTGAAATTCTACATTTTGATCGTATAATACCTCTAATAAACTCTCCTCAGGTACCTCTTCTTCCTCTTCTTCCTCACTCTCAGTTGTTACCTCTGCAACTATTTCGGGTGCAACTATCAATTCTTCACTCACCACATGGATATCTCTAATTCCTTCTTCATCTGACATCACATTATCATGGTTAGTGATTAGAGGTATCCCCACAGTCTCATTCACTCCATTGTTAGCATTCTCAGCTGCCATTCTCAAATACTGCCATAAAACAAGGGTTAATTAAGCAAATTAACGTATCACATAATATCCATATATTATGATCGACCAACAATTAAGCTTAGGTAGGACACACTAGCGAAGGATTTACTCATCTCTCCCCTCCTAGTTATATTCCCCGATCTCCGCCAGAGACCATATCCCTAAGCTCTGATACCAAATGTGACAACCCCAAAATAGGTCCATTCCATCCAACTCATTCTGAGTCGCCAAATACATGGTACAGAAAACAACTATAACTTTATTACAATAATTGTCATGCAAAATACAACAACACAAATGCTGTGAGTTTGGATACAAATATATACCAACTGTAACTCTGGACACCAACTTTGGATATCACGTCACAATGACACCTTACATAAAGGTATAATCAAAAACTGTTTTAGAAATTAGAATCTTTGGAAAGTGCTCAAGGAAACCTACGTACATGGGAGGCTATGCTTCAAGGTTATGATAGATATCATATGGCCACAGAATTATCCTTGGTTAACCCAATAGACCCCAAAGGAAAACGAGAAGATTACTATCATATTCTTCCTAATGGTGAGTCTTCTCTTGACATATCATTATCTCCATTGTCTCTAATTGGGTATTATACTCCAAACAAACACCAAGATTATATAGGTAGTGCTTGTAAATATACTCAGCAAGTGGATGAGTACAACCCTGTCTTATGATGACACGAGGTTGTATGTCATTAGACATCTTGTATGATAGTGGCAAAACACCCTTCCAAGTTAAATTCACCTCACCTTCAACATCTATAGACCACTGTTCTATTCCCCTGTTATTCCTGGCTTGTCCCAGCTACACTTTTATTACCTGAAAGGAATTTTGAAGCAAAAGGGTGAGCACAACTAGCTCAGTAAAGAATATCATGACTAAAGATAAATAAATTATCAATAGCCTTCAACAATAATAAATCAGAGATTTAGAACATATGGTAGATGATAAAACTTTTCAACCATAGTTGCAGCGGAACGAACAATCCATTAGAAGAGTCAAATAGACCATAAAATCTATTATCTTCTTCATGTTAAAAGTTCATCAACAATGTTTTATCCCTGTAACATTAATCAACAATTCCTGTCCACAATCACGTGTATAACTCATAATCGTAATTGTAGTTCTAAATTCCTTTCTTCATCCAGGAGAAAGTTAATTTTTATCACTTGAAACATCAAAGATCATGGTTATACCAAATCACAGTTCCTGTTCATAAACATACTGATAAATTCATCATTGCACTGAGGGCTAAAGATATTCATCAACAGTTCATCTTTGCACTACTGGCCAAAGATATTCAACAACATGTCATCTTTGCACCATCGGCCAAAGATATTCATCACTGGTTAGTCATGTTCATCTAAACACTGCTCATATTCGCACTCATCGGTCAAAGATATTCATCGAAATCATTCATCTTTTGCACCATGTGCCAAAGATATTCAGTTATATCATCATTTAGGACTGAAGATGATGAAAAATATTTTAAAGAAAACGAATCTAGTGAAACAAAATAATAAATATTACGAATTCGTACTTCAGCTATTCCATGACAAAAAAATATCTCATAAATAATCATAGTGGAGTAAAATTCAAGAATGATCAAAACATAGATACAATCAAAGCTATTATCCATAATAGATATTTTGGTCGAAAAACGAAAAATTTAATTTTTTTTGTGAATTGTGCCATATTAAGTGAATAAAGGTCGTGATACGTGAATAAGAATCTCAGACACCAAAATATAGAAATTTCACAAAAAACATCATCACGCTTCGTGAATAAGAACTCATGAATAAGAACCCACATATGAAAAAAGTTCTAAATTTGATAAAATTCAAACCAATATTTCTAAGGCATAATGATATTGAAGAAATAATATCATTTATGAATAAAATAATCTCCCTTACCTCGGAAAGAATAAGATACTTACGATTTGGAATCTCGGATATAGTGCTAAAAGAACTTGCAGAATCAGTATAGCAATACTCAAGTACTAAAATACTCACAAAAATATACGCTCGATATATAGAGAGAGAGAGAGAGAAATCTTTAGTTTACGGTGTGATTTTCAATTCTATCCTAAGCATCCTATTTATAGGAAAATGCTTAGAACACCAAAGTAGAAAATTTAATATAATATTAATATATATTATTAAGTTTCCTATGCCAACCTTTGTAGATCTGAATTCAGCCATTAATGTCACATGCTAGACCCACTTAACTCACCAGAAACGTTTTCTTTGAAAAAAATAATTAAAACTTCCAAAAATCAATTATTTCGGAACTTCGGAACTTCAATAATTCATAAAAACTAGCCATTTTGTCAGAAAATTCGAATATCGCATTTTTTATAGGAAATACCATTATCTACAACTTTGCAGAAGAAAGTTTTTCCAAATTCCAAACAGAAATTGACCGAAATCCACAAACGGGCGATTTTACAGGCTATAATTAAATTTCCGTCAAGAAATGGGGTCCACCGACACACAAAACATGTGTTAATCATTTAATACAACAAAAATACTCTTTCTCCTCATATACTCATATATCCCACATTTATTGTAAAAATATTATCATTATTATATTATAATAATATAATAAAATATTATTTTATCAGAAAAGATAAAATATCAATTTTCAACAATTGTCACTTTAAAAATTTTCTCCATCTATATCCACATAAAATGAATATTTTCCTCATCATATAAATCAATAATTAATTATTCACAAATAATATTACTGAAATCACAATAATGACAACCAGTGGCCTCCTGGGAAGAGGGGCTTTCCAATAAGAATTTTTCCTTCTTGGCGCCATTAATTAGGTGACCAAACCTCTCCTTAGATGAACTTTCTAGACATTGCCAATAATGTTATCTAATAATGTTATTCGGATAATATGAATTATTGCTTTGATAATGGAAAATAATGTGTAGTGACAATTATTAAAACAACGATAATATAAAATATCAACGCAAAGAATTATTGAATCAATAAAATAATTGAATAATAATTATCGTAACAATTATTGAGTAGTGCCTTCTTACGTAAGAATCAATAATTCAATAATCTTGTAAAAAATCGTGCTATCTTCTTGTGCAACGCCAGCATATTACTTTACTTTACCCAAGGTATTTCAACAATGTTAACGATACTTGATTCTGATTACGCCGTTATTTATAAAAACTCAAATTTGTCGTTTTCTTCATCCGACGCTTATCCGTTATGGGCCCACAAATGGTTGCGCGTCGTATTTGAATATTCCCCAATGAAAGAATATTCCCAGACAAAACGAATATTCCCTACGTAAAGAATATTTTATAACCACTTGCATATTTTGAAAAAAATTTCATATATCACCCTTAACTTTAACTTTTATCAATTTAACCATTTACTGAATTGTAATTATAAGAAAAATTGAATACTTTTATTTCATAAAATTCGGGGTCTTACATACCACGCTTCTGGCGTGCCTCATTTGCTACTATTTTTGTGGATTTTCCTATTGGGACTTCAATCCGAGCTGGAGCATTTACAACTGGTATATGAGATTTGGTTACTCCTTTTGAGTCAGTGAATGCATTCGGTAGCTGATTTGCTATATCTTGCAAACGAAGTATCTTTTGAATTTCTTGTTCACATTATTTTGTACGAGGATCAAAATTCAATAATGACAATGCATTCCATGTAATATCTTTATCCAGCTATTTAATTTCTCCCCCTAATGCTGGAAACATAGTCTCATCAAAATGACAGTCGACAAAGCGTGCCGTAAATAAATCACCTGTTAAAGGTTCAATATATTTAATTATTGATGGGGACTCAAACCCAATATATATTCCCAGTCTCCTTTGAGGACCCATCTTTGTGCGTTGTGGAGGATAAATTGGAACATATATCGCACAACAAAATATTCTTAGATGGGAAATATCTGGCTCATGACCAAAAACCAATTGTAATGGGGAGAATTTATGATATGATATTGGCCTAATGCGAATAAGTGCTACTGCATTCCCCAAACAAAGACATGAAGTTTTGTTCTCATGAACAATGGTCTTGCAATTAACTGAAGGCGTTTAATAAATGATTCAGCAAGACCATTCTGAGTATGAACATGGGAAATACAATGTTCATTATTTATCCCAAGTGATATACAATAATCATTAAATGTTTGGGATGTGAATTCACCAGCATTGTCAAGACAAATAGTCTTGATTGTATGATCTGGAAATTGTGCTCGTAATTTAATAATTTGAGCAAGTAATCTCGCAAATGCCAGGTTGCGAGTTGATAATAAACACACATGCGACCATCTTGTAGATGCATCTATTAAAATCATAAAATATCTAAATGGTCCACTTGGTGGGTGAATAGGCCCACAAATATCTCCTTGAATACGTTCTAGAAATCTTGGGGATTCAATCCCAACTTTAGCTGGTGATGGTCTAATGACCAATTTGCCTTGAGAACAAGTAGCACACGAGAATTCCGTAAATTGAAGAATCTTCTGGTTTTTTAATGGATGGCCATGTGAATTCTCAATAATTCTTCGCATCATTATTGATCCAGGATGACCCAACCGGCCATGCCAAATAATAAAATTATTTGGTTCATTGAACTTCTAGTTCATTATTGCTTTGACTTCAATTGTACTAATACTTGTATAGTACAAACCTGAAGATAAAACGGATAATTTTTCCAATATTTGTTTTCCAGTAGAGACATTTGATATAATGTAAAGATATTCAATACCATTTTCATTGGTTGTCTCAATATGGTACCCGTTAAGTCGTATATCTTTAAAACTTAGCAAATTCCTCCTTGATTTAGTGGAAAATAAAGCATTATCAATAATAAATTTTTTTCAACTAGGAAGCATTATATTGGCTCTTCCAGAGCCTTCAATCAAGTTTGATGAACCTGATATTGTGTTAACTTTTGCTTTCATCATTCTTAGATTTGAAAAATATTGCTTATGTCTGAGAATGGTATGTGTCGTTGCACTATCTGCTAAGCATATATCTCCATTGATATTAGGCTCATTTATAGCATGACGTAAATTCATAATTTCTTCATAAAAAGAATAAATATATAATGAGGTCATAATAAGACATAATATTATATATATTTAATAACACAATTCAAAGAAAACAAAATACATTAAATAAGTCAACATGAAAGGAATAAAGAAAATACATTAGCATAAAATAAACACACTTAAAAGGACTAACATAATTCTGAACTAATTATTTTCATTACAAGAAATATGAACTTGCTCATTATTTTGCTCAAAGAAATCTGCAACGTTAAGGTGTGTCATATCCATAGGATCAAAATAGATATCATCGTTATCTTGATGTGGATGAGAAAAATTTATTTCTATGTTCTTCTCATTTCCTTTCAATGAGGACTAATATAAATCAACAAGATGTTTGGTTGTACGACAGGTACGAGACCAATGTCCTTTCATTCCGCACCGATAACAAATATTTTCTTCATTCTTGGTATCTCTGTTATTTATATTCTTCATCTTTTCTTGTTTCTCCTCATTCTTTGAAGGTTTGGTATCATGGTTGTGGTAATTAAACCTTCCTCGCCCGTGGCCACGACCACGACCATAATTATTAGTATATCTTGCAACATTCACTTCAGAGAATGGAGCTGAACCAGTCGGTCTTGATTCATGATTTTTCATTAAAAGCTCATTATTTTGTTCAGCCACAAGGAGACATGAAATCAGTTCAGAATATTTCTTAAAACCCCGTTCTCTATATTGTTGTTGCAGGAGCACATTCGAGGCATGAAAAGTAGAGAATATTTTTTCTAACATATTTCCATCAGTGATATTATCTCCACACAATTTCAATTTACAACTGATTTTAAACATTGCAGAATTATATTCAATTACTGATTTAAAATCCTGCAATCGTAAATGTATCCAATCATAACGAGCTTTTGGGAGAATAAATGTCTTTTGATGGTTATATCTTTCTTTCAAATTTTTCCAAAGAATAAAAGGATCTTTTATTGTGAGATACTCTAATTTCAACTCCTCATGGAGATGATGGTGTAAGAAAATCAGGGCATTTGCCTTGTTTTGACTAGGTGTTTCATTACCATCTTTAATGGTGTCTCCAAGACCCATGGCATCAAGATGAATTTTGGCATCAAGGATCCATGATAAATAATTCTTACCCATAATATCAAGTTACACGAACTCAAGTTTGACAAGGTTTCTCATAGTAACTTCATAAAAAAAATATCAAAAATTATTAGAAATTTAATTTATTATAACTATCCACATATAACTATTCACATGGGCATAAACATATGAACAAATATATATATATATATATATGGAATATATATTGCATGGTAGAATCGGGAATCAAGTATGAAATGACGTATAAAATCACAAATAATAATAAAGTAATTACATGTATTTAAGTCACAAATATACTCAGTGTTTGTAAAATATACTGTAATTAAGCACAGTCTAATAAAAAAAAATTAACAATTATTAATATGCCTGTTTTATCTGAAACATAATACAAAGTATATTAAGTGTGTTAACAACTTCAAACATTTGTTGTTTTCATATACACTACTGTGTAAATCTCATGTAACATCACAAAAATTTGTTGGACTAACTATTATGTTACCTCTGTTTATAATCAACAAGAGATTACAATAATAAGTTAAATCAATGATAATGCAGAGACCAGAATCCTACCACATATGATATTGAAGACATGCATATATATATATATATATATATATATATATATATATATATATATATATATATATGTGTGTGTGTGTGTGTGTGTGTGTGTGTGTGTATTTTAGTATTGCATGGTCATCATGCATGCCTGTACTATTTTTCCTTTTTGATCAAATATATTGATGAATACATAAGTGATGTACATGTACATTAAAAAAAATGAGCATACAACTAATTGCAAGTAGATAAAATATATATATACGGTCCGGATCTTAAGCTCACCATTTATCCAACTCACCCGAGCTCACCCCCCCTTCAGCAACGGACCCGGCGACGGTTCGGTCATACAACCGTCGTCTATACTATTAGCGATGCTATATGTTATCCGTCGCTAAAAGTATAGACGACGGTTGTATGACCGAACCATCGTCGTGTCCGTCATTAAAGGGGTGAGTTGAGTGAGTTGATAATAAATGTGAGCTTATATAAGATCCCACTCTCTCTCTCTCTATATATATATATATATATATATATATATATATATATATATATATATATATATATATATATATATATATATGGTCCGGATCTTAAGCTCATCCGAGCTCACCCGCCTTTAGCGACGGACTCGGCTGACGGTTCGGTTATACTGGCCGTCGTACATACTTTTAGCGACGGACAACATATAGCGTCGCTAAAAGTATAGACGACGGTTGTATAACCGAACCATCGTCGGGTCTGTCGCTAAAGGAGGGTGAGCTCGGGTGAGTTGGATAAGGGGTGAGCTTAAGATCTGGACTATATATATATAGAGGCCGGATCAGGTCTGGACTCCCGGACCGAACCAAAATCCGGACCTTTTTTTTTTTTTTAAACAACTAAAAATAAAAAATTATGGAACTTGAATTTTGACATAATACAGTATTTTGGGTGTGATTTGGATACATATAACAAAACATGTATATACAGATGCATGCGGACTATACATACATTTTTTGGTATAGGTATCCAAATCACACCCAAAACATTGTATTATGGAAAAATTTTAGTTCCATAAAATATTAAATATTTTTTTAGTTGTTTTTTAAAAAAAAGCCAAAAAAAAAAAATTGGTCCATTTTTTATCAGGTCCGGACTCCCGGACCTGATCAGTTCTGTATATATATATATATAATAAAACAAAGCGGCTTCAACAGACAACGACCTCGATTAAAACTTCATCATCCAACGGTTAAGATTTAATCTCAATTATTTCATTTCACAAAATACATTCTCATACCTTTGCTGTGATACCCCGAATTTTTTAAAATAAAAGTATTCAATTTTTCTATTTTGGTAAATAGTTAAATTGATAAAAGTTTAAAGTTAAGGGTGATAAGTGAAATTTTTTCAAAGTAGACAAGTTGTCATAAAATACCCAGTTACTATTCACTATAGTATTGTTGACTCGAGTATTTGGGGCATTTTTGTGTCGGGGTACTATTCCCGAAGTACTATTCACCCGAAAAATATATTTCTTTTCAGTCCAAATAATATTTTAGTACAATATTATTTCATGAAGAGATGTGCTAATTTTTCAGACCGTTGGTTGAAATTATAATAAAGGTGATAAGTTTTGTTTTATTAGTATTATTAATAAAATCTTTTTATATAAAACAGAATACTTTTATAAAGTTATTCGTTTTATTAGATTATAAATAGAATATATTATATTTTATTTAAAAGATTTTGCTTTAAATATGGACCGTCCGAT
Organism: Panax ginseng; assembly: GCA_020205605.1. Classification (NCBI taxonomy): domain Eukaryota; kingdom Viridiplantae; phylum Streptophyta; class Magnoliopsida; order Apiales; family Araliaceae; genus Panax; species Panax ginseng. The sequence goes on along the minus strand of CM035145.1, from coordinate 130,580,872 downwards.
TAAAAGTAAATCAATCTGGACCGTTCATGAATTAGTTACTATCATGCAGTCCATTCTTCTATAAATAAGCTCATTCCTTCATTATTTCTTACGAATTCACTTTGAAACTCTAGAGAGAAACTATAGAGAGTTCTTCTTCTATAATCTTGGCGTATTTATTTAGAGTTTAAGAAAGCTTTGAGCATAGTGCAAGTTTTCTTCGAGTATATCCTCGCCTACCACCGGTGGAATACTCTTCTTTCAAAGGTAAGGGATATTATTTGTTGTACTTTAAAGGGATATTGTTTGTTGTACTTTCGTAAGGGATATTATTTGTTGTACTCAGTAAAGGGGTATTCTTTCTTTCTTATTCGTGAAGAGAACTTCATTATTCCATTCTTTATTATTCGTTAGAATAACTTTATATCTGGATATACCCTATACTTGGTGAAATTCTTCTCATTATTCCATTCTTTATTATCTTTGTTGGTTATTGGTTTTACTGGTTGTATGTCTTTGGCCTATAGTGCAAAGATGATATGTTGTTGAATATCTTTGGCTGTGTAGTGCAAAGATGATCTGTTGTTTGATAGCTTTGACCCGTAATGCGAAGATGGACAGGTGTATGACATGATCATGACCACTAGTGATACTAATGAATATCATTGGTCAGTAGTCGCATGGATAATTCAATGATGTGATTGGCGGGATCATGACCATTAGTTAACAGTTGAATGTCTTTGGTAGTAGTGCATTGACGTAATTTGATTGGTATGATCATGACCATTGGGTTTATAGTTGAATATCTTTGGCCCGTAGTGCAAAGATGAGACAACAATGATTGGTATGATCATTGTTATTACATTTGAATATCTTCACCTTTGGGGTAAGGATATTAAGTAAACGCTCTATTAAGCCTTTGTGGCAAGAAGGAACTGTTAATTCACATTATTATAAATATGAATTGTGAATTTAACTAACATCTTTGGTGGTTCAGGTGAAGATAAGTGATGAAAGTTCTATTTGTCTTGAGTATAACAAAGAACTGTTGATGAGTAGGACATGAATAAAATATCAACGATGGACTTTTGATCTAGAAGAGATAGTAGATATTATGTTCTACTTGACTCTTCTAATGGATTACTTATTCCGCTGCAGTTAAACGTGTTGTCTATTATATTATATCAGTTGTTATACTGTTGAAGGCTAAGGATATTTTATTCTGCATTATCTTAGTCATAATATTTCTTATTGGGCTAGTTGAGCTCACCCTTTTGCTTTCATTGTTCTCTTCAGGAAATGAGAATGTAGCAGGGACTAGTCGGGGAACGGAGTGACGGTCCAAAGGATAGCATAAGTAGTCCTCACTATTCTATAAAATAGTGTGTTAATAAATGTATTGAGGACTCTTTTGAGTGTGGATATTGTCTAGATGACAATATTCTTATTAAAACTCTCAGTTTACGTTTTGTCGTATTTTACACGACAGCTGTATTATTAAGTTGTATTTGAATTTTGTACCATGTATTTGGCGACTCAAGATGGGTGATGTATACCTAATTTTGGGGGCGTCACATTTGCCCAATTCAAAAATTCCCCCTACACTCTGCCCAAGTCCCACCTTATACCTCTGCCCCTTCTCATTCCGCCTTCTCCTTATCCCACCGGACATTTCCTTCATTTTGAGGAGAGAGAAAGTTGTTTAAATCAAATACAAAGATTTTCCCCAAAATCAAGCCTTTTTCGGATCACTATTGTAGGGGATTCTTCATTTCCGATCACTATCGCAACAAGGTTCTTTTTTCTATCTGATTTTAATTTCTGATGGGTATTTGAAGAAGATAGGGTTCTTTTCTGCTGGGTTTGTGATTATGAATTGATCTTTTTTTTTCCTTACGTGTTCTTATTTTTCCTGTTTTATTTTGTTTTAGTTTGAATTTTTTGTTGTTGGGAATTTCCACTCAAGGGTTTTATCCGTCTCTCTTTCTCTTCGGTATGGGTTTGATTAGCGTGTGATGGAGTACTAGGCGTGGTGTGAATATGCATCTGGTGCCTCAGTATGGGTTTTGGTGCTTTATATGAAATCATGTCCTTATTGTCAAAAGAATAAAATATTTTGAACCTTCTGTATAGCAGAAATAGTCCTCTTGTGTATGCTGCTTCTTTTTATCGCTTAACAATATTGTAGATTGTTAATAGAAGTTGTCAGATAACTTATCAACAATAAAGTAGAAGTCATCAAATATTAGCATGTTTTTGGTACTGTGAAATACTGAAATTGCTTTAATTATGCATCAGGAGCCATGTTACTTTTTATTAAATCCCTGAGTAAAAAAGTGAGTACTAGGTGTGGTTGCAGTGGCACTGTTTGTTGACTCCATGCTAAAGGCTGACCAATAATTTACTTAAATGAGATATATAATGTCGTCAGCTCGTAGGAAATTTCTCTGTTTCTATGCTCCAATGGTACGTAAACTGAATTCATTTGAATACTCTTGGGTTTATTTACGCTTTAAGTTTAATCTATGACCATTTACACGCAAAGAGAGGGAGGAGGAGGGGGGGAGGGAGGGGAGAGTGTTAGTGGATATTCTGGCATAGTTTTTAAACTTCTTCTTTCTCCTACCTTTTGTACAGTTCTCTCATCTCTTTACTGGTAGAATTCCGCCTTCGGTATGGGTTTTATGTGTACATGCCTTTGTTTTTAGTTGCAAATGGGAGAGGAAGTTGAAATTATTTGTTTCAGTCTTCTACTTATATCATAAAAAACATTCTCATACCTTTGAATAAGTAGCATACACGAGATTTTAACATTTGATAAGTATGGGATAGAGTGAAGAAAGCTTGAACTAAGCCCCATGTGTTTGGCATATTCTCATATGTATTTATTTCTTGCTCGATATGGAAAAAAAAACACTGGTTAAACTGTCCTCTTGAATTGATAGTGTTGCAATTGGTAACTGAAATTGTAAGCCAAAGAGTGAATATTTAAGAAGTTTGTAGTCTGCCATCAATTAATGTCATCATTTTATTGTTACTTAGACTTTTTAGATGTGTTCAGCCTTAGTGTTTTGAGAAATTATTTCTTGTGAGTTCTATGAATTGTGTACTTTTTTTGGGTTCTTTCTATGCTTTCGGGGTTCTCTAATAGTTGTAATCATACTTTTGCTCTTTTTGTGAGAATCATAGTGGTCTATCTTTGCTCACCATGTGCATTTTGTATTTTTTGTTAGGTAATTCTCTCTCCCTCATGTTTGTTTTTTAATCCTTACATGATTTAGATACATTGAAAGCTACCTCAAATTAGAATGGGAAGAAGGACGAGTCAAAGGATACTGGCCAGGTCAGTAGAAATCAACTGGTTTAATCGTTTTGCACTACCTAAGAATTAAAGGATACTGAAAGTGAATCTATTTCTGGGGTTTTCTCATCTTCAACCTCACTGAAAATCACCTCATTTACATTGTGCTCAGTTTTACTCAAATCTTGTGTTTGAGGCTCAAGGAGAAGGCTCTCCTCCGTTGGAGATATTGGTATCGAGGTAAAAAATAACATAATAGGAATTAGGATAGGAAGCAATATGATAAAGAGTTGCTAGAATAAGGCAAACACTATAGACAAATAAAAAGTTAGAATTATCAGATGATCTAACTTGGCACAATTGCAACCATCTTTGTCAATCTGATCAAGAATAATGACGCTCCCTATACAGTAGACACTTATACAGTTACTATGCCTACCTTATCAACCTTCCTTCCAACAACAGTATGTCCTTACAATCCGAAACACAAAACACAAAAGACAAGTCAAGTTATTGTTCATGGGTTACTTTAACCAATATCAGAGTTCAGAACAACCACTTTAGTCAAAACAGTAAGCAAAAACTGAAGAATATAATCAAGAGCCCAAACTACAAAAACTGTTTTGCATACCTTTAGTGAAATGGAGGTGGTGGAGGAAGGGTATAATCAAGAGGAGTATGATGTTTTCCATCTTTCACATTCGTAAGCATCTTTGGGTCTTCAATACTGCTTTGCCTACCTTTAGTGATATCAAATTTTGTCACCTATGGTTTGTCTAGAATTGTTTGTGGAAAAAGTGCTACTGTTTTGATATAGGTTGTTAATGGAGTTTGGGTTCAAAAAAATAGAAAGAAAGAACACAAAGAGGCTTCATTGATTGTGTGAAAAACACAAAGATTGGGTGATTCAAATGAGAAGAAAAATACAAATATTTCTAAAATTAGGGCCAATGAACGAAAGCTCAAGACTATTGATTGGGTTAAAAGAAAGAAGTAAAGAATGGAAAATGAGCAGTTGGAAGAAAAAATATTTCTATTTCATTTTAATCCATTTGTTTTTTTAGTATATTCCATTGACTGCTTACAATGGTCTTGTGTTCACTTTGCTGACAATTTTGGAGGCCATTGGGAGCAGCCTAGAAGGGGTGACATCACATGGAGATCAACCTCTTTCAAGAATTGCAATTCACAAGGTAGTATTAGCTGTTAGTGAGCTTACTTTTGTTAAAGCCTCTCCTTGGTTCTTGGATTGAAGGTAAGTTTTAGTAAAGATGTCACTGTGTCTTGCTTTTGGCAATTCAAAGAAGCATGTAGAAAATGGTTGTCCTGTCATTCGTTATACATGAATTTACGGTTAAAATATTTTACTTAAATAATGGAAATCAACTTCACCATTGTAAGTGTATATACTTACATAATGGAAATCAACTTCACATAATGTAACAATTTCAATCAAAAAATATTTCAACTTCACCATAGCCGGATCCAAAATTGAGTAAGGCTTTTAATTGAGGAATGGTCAAATCTGTGTTGGGTTGATTTCACTATAGGCCACCTTGGCTTAGGCACACAATCGGGCAAGGTTGGCATAACTGACAGTCATTAGAAAATATGGTAGTATTATTTGGATTGATGCATGAATTCTTTTATGTTCTAGGGGAAAAAATCAGAATGGGTTACTCTTGAATTTAGCATTCCAAACCCTTCAATTGATGAATGGATTGGAGTATTTTCTCCTGCAAACTTTAGGTAAAGTAGTCACATTTGTATACTCTTTACTTCTTCGAGATATAGTGATGGCTGGAATTTTAAATAGATATTTCCTCCTTTAATCTTATACTATGTTGTTTATAAAAGATTTGATGGAGCTACATAGATTTTGTATTTCACTACTTTCAGTTCTTCCACATGCCTCCCTGAAAATTTGAGAGCTTATCCTCCGCTATTATGTACTGTACCTATTAAGGTTTGTCCTTTTCTGCATTGCTTTGAAATTTTTTGTGACTCCTAAGCCTGCTTTATGTTATAGTGGGTGAAGAAGCTGTATTTTTGTTATTAATCACCATTTTTGTGCAGTTCCAATATGCAAATTACAGCAGCCCAAGATCAGACTTCTCTTTTGCGCTGTTTAAAGATGGAGTATTAAATGTATGTGTAGAGCTGATTTAATTTCTCTAGATATGTGACAACCCCAAAATAGGTTCATTCCATCCAACCCATTCTGAGTCGCCAAATACATGGTACAGAAAACAACTACAATTTTATTACAACAATTGTCGTGCAAAATACAACAACTCATATGTTGTGAGTTTTGATACAAATATATACCAACTGTGACTCTTGACACCAACCTTGGATAGCACGTCACCATGACATCTTACATAAAGGTATAGTCAAAAACTGTTTTAGAAATTAAATCTTTGGGAAGTGCTCAAGGAAACCTTCGTACATGGGAGGCCATTCGTCTAGGTTATAATAGATATCATATGGCTACATAATTATTCTTGGTTGACCCAATAGACCCCAAAGAAAAACGAGAAGATTACTATCATATTCTTTCTAATGGTGAGTCTTCTTTTGACATATCATTATCTCCATTGTCTCTAATTGAGAATTATACTTCAAACAAACACCAAGATCATATAGGTAGTGCGCGTAGATATACTCAGTAAGTGGATGTGCACAATCCTGTCTTATGATGACACGAGATTGTATGTCTTTAGACATCTTGTATGATAGTGGCAAAACACCCTTCCAACGTTGGGTTCGCCTCACCCTATTTGATTCACCAAATATAACTACTAAATGATGACCACCGTTCTATTCCCCTGTTACCCCCGCTCGACCCAACTACACTCTTATTGCCTGAAAGGAATTGTGAAGCAAAAGGGTGAGCACAACTAGCTCAATAAAGAATATCATGACTAAAGATAAATAAATTATCAATAGCCTTCAACAATCAGAGATTTAGAACATATGGTAGATGATAAAAATTTTCAACCATAGTTGCAGCGGAACGAGCAATCCATTAGAAGAGTCAAATAGACCATAACATCTATTATCTTCTCCATGTTAAAAGTCCACCAACAATGTTTTATCCCTGTAACATCAATCAACAATTCTTGTCCACAATCACATGTATAACTCATAATCGTAATTGTAGTTCTAAATTCATTTTCTCATCCAGGACAAAGATAATTTTTATCACCTGAAACATCAAAGATCATGGTTATACCAAATCACAGTTCATATTCATAATCATACTAATAAATTTATCTTTGCACTATGGGCCAAAGATATTCATCAACAAGTCATCTTTGCACTACAAGCCAAATATATTCATCAACAGTTCATCTCTGCACTACAGGCCAAAGATATTCAACAACAATTCATCTTTGCACTACAGGCCAAAGATATTCAATATCTCAAAGAAATATATAATCATTTCAGAATTTATATAAACCATAATTATAACCATGTTGATCAATTCACCTTTGCACTTAAGCTAAAAATATTCAATTGTAAATTCAATGGTCATGCGATCATACTAGTCACAATTCATCTCTTTGCTTCCATGGCCAAAGAGAACCCATAGTCATGATCATACCAATAATCTACCCATCTTTACACTCAAGTCAAAAGAAATTCCATCACTAGAGTTATAAAAATGTTATATATGATAATAAAAACAATATGATCAACAATCGCATTTATTTTCAAGAAGCAACAATCATAAATCAACGATAATTTGGTCGGAAAAAAGAAACTAATTTTTGTCGTGAAAAAGATGCTATGAATAGTAACTCGTGAATAGTAACTTCGTGAATAGTAACTCATGAATAAGAACTCGTGAATAACACTCAGTATTTGTACATAAGACCGTATACATAAATAATGTCATATCGTTAATAGTGTACATATATATATGAATAGTCTTATATCGTGAATAAGAACCCGACTCAAAAAGGTAGAAATTTCACAATAAGATCCATACCAATATGTCAGTATAATGATATTGAAAAAATAACATCATTATGAAGAATAAAACATCCCTTAATATCCCTTACTATCCCTTACCTCAAAAGAACAAAAAGACTTAACCGGATATCGGATATAATACGTTGAAGAAAACTTACAATCGATGAATAAAGAACTCACCAAGTATCTAAATAATCACAAAATACACTCGATAATCTAGAGAGAAAAAAGAGAGAAAGGAGAAAACTTATGAATTACGGTGTGATTTTTAATTCTAATTTAGCCCTCTATTTATAGGAAAATGTTAGCACGTCAAAGGCAGACTTGACCACCCACGATGGATTTACCTGCTACTATTCCACCCACCAAAAATCAGCCATCTTCCCCAACAACCAAAAGTGGGGCCCACCAATTTCTAGAATTTTCCACCAAAATCATTTATAAACCTAATTTTCGAATCAGTCACCTCTTAAAATTCATAATAAATCATTCGTTCATTTTTAACGGTTCAAAATTTGTGAACATATACTCAACTTATATATGTATAACATATCCAAAAATCACAACGATCCAACGGTCAGATTAAAAATTATAACTCACACAATAAAGTCATAAGAACAACGATTTGATCTTTTAATACCTCCAATCTGACAAAATACTGATAAAATACCTTAACATTAATTCCTTCATTTATAACCACATAAATAAATCCATCATTTATATCCACATCAAATAAATATTTCATTATCATATAAATCAATAATTAATTATTCACAAATAATATTACAGAATCACAATAATGACAACCAGGCAGTTCCCAGGAAAGAGGGGGCTTTCCGATAAGGATTTTTCCTTACTGGCGCGCAATTAGGTGACCAAACCTCTCCTTGATAGAACTTTCTAGACATTGCCAATAATGCTATCTAATAATATTATTTAAATAATATGAATTATTGATCTGATAATGGAGATACTGTGCAGTGACAATTATTGAAATAACAATAATATAAAATATCAATGCAACAATTATTGATTCAATACAATATTGAACAGTAATTACTGTAACAATTATTGAGTAGTGCCTTCTCACGTAAGAATCAATAATTGAAAAAATCTTGTCGCAATCTTGTAGCTACTGTAAGTAACTACGCCAGACATCAGTATTTTTATAACCAACCAACAATGTTAATCTGCAATAACTACTGCCAGTTATTTATAAAAACTCAAATTTGTCATTTTCTTCATCCGACAGTTATTCTGTTATGGGGCCCATGAAATGGTCGCTGTGCTGTCGCATTTAATATTCTCCGACGTAGAAGAATATTCCACGACTAAACGAATATTCCCCGACAACAATGAATATTTTATAACCACTTGCGTATTTTGAAAAAATTTCATATATCACCCTTAACTTTAACTTTTTTATCAATTTAACCATTTACTGAATTGTAATTATAAGAATAATTGAATTCTTTTATTTCATAAAATTCTGGGTCTTACAAGATATACACATTTCCCTTAAGAGTTTTAAATGTCAACAGAGCCTGATCATAGTAAAATAATTAATAATAAAAATTATCGTTGCACTTGGGGGCAAACTTACCTATCAAAACATGAAAATAATAAATGAAAATTGTAACAAGGAAACCAAAGTAGCTAAAATGTTGATAAATTGAGAAAGTGTCTATGAAAATTGCATCAGGGTGAGCAAAAGAAACTAAATTGCACTGTTGACAATTTTATAGTCACCATTGATAGTAACAATATATTGGCAGAAGGGAATCCCATTTTTCCTTTTTTACCCTTTTCCTTTCACCTTAGTTTTGAGTTTTTAAAACTTAGGAAATGAATTCCCATGTTGGTAATATTTTTAAGTTGAGAAAGGTAAAGGAAACAAGGAAATTTGGTTCAACTTTCCTTAATAATTTTCCTAACCAAAATGGTAAGATTTGCAAGGAAAAGAAAATTGACTTGGCGAAACTTTCCTTTGTTCCCTTATTAATAAAATATTGACAAATTTTTGATAGACACATCCTTTATTGTCTATCTTTTTCTTACCAATTTCACAAAAAATTCTAGAGAAGGTTATATTCCTTTCATTTCCTTTCTCAGACTTTTTTAAATTTTAAATTTATTTTGATTCCTTACCCGAAAGGGCTCATAAACAAACTTTTTTAAATTAACAGATATTTTCTGTAATATTTTTTCCAAAAACAAAATTTAAAGTGTGTTATAGGCAAATCTTGGGAAGTATAAAAGAAAGTTAAAAAAGTCAACTAAGACTTTCATTTTTGGACGGGTGAGTTTTTAATAAGGGAGTACGTAAGCCTTATAATAATGGTATTGTGAATAGGGTCTGCTGAAATTGTGGTGTTTCCTTTAATCACTTTGTGCATTACTAAATTTTATTCTGGTCGGAGTGTCGTGCCATCTTTAAGTTTTTTCCCCTTGATTTTAAAAAATTTTAGTACAAAAAAGTCTATGTTCATGGGATTTGATAACGGACTTGTACGAAGAACTATCCACTGAGTGGCGTAACACGGACAGCCGGACCCTGATTAGAAAGTATAAAAGAGAAAACAAGAAATTGCGAGTTCTGGAAGTAAAGGAGAAATTATAACCTATATGAATTATGTCTGAAACTTGAAAATGAATGCCAATGAATCATGATTTACTTTAAAAAAAATTAAGCTATTTACTTTAATATTGAGTTGAGTGAAAATTTGGATCACTTTCATAATTATAGATTATTTTTTCATATACATTTATTTTTGCAGATTAGTATTGTAGATTTCTTTTTCATGGAATTTTATTTTTTTTCAAGCTTAGCATTAGGTATAAACTGACTCCTAACAATCAATAATAAACATAATGACTAGAAGAAATTTGTCGTTTTGATGTTACCTTACTTTTCTTGTGTCTGTGGATGTCATTTATATCTTCATCTCCATCTCCATCTCCATCATGCTTCTTTTTCTATTATCAAAAGAAAAAATAATTTCTTTAATTATGTAAACCAATTAAAATGAGTGTCTGAGACTTTGTCTTAATATCCAGAAATTCAAACAAAGGCTAAAGCTTTGAACTGAGTCTTAATGGAGAATAGCACAGTTGAACCTTCTCAGTTTATTCAAAATTCTAAAAAAATTACTTCAGGTAGAGAAAATGGGAGAGAGAAACTTATGACAGTAGTCAAATTGAGTAGTTTGTATATCATGTTTCTTTTGCTACTGCAGGGGTTTGCGACCTTTGACTAAAGAATGTCATGCTGCCAAGCTTTTCTCAAAGCATATGAAGGTTGAGGATCAGGTAGTGATATCTTTTCTCAAAATTTTTATTAGGACCGAGTACTGGAATAATATATAAGGTGAGGAGGTCTTTCAGAGCATTGTATTGTTCATAAAGTAAATATGTGTGCACTCATATTTCAAGTATTTCGATAATTTTGACTCATATATTTCAAATATGAGTTCTTATGTTTCGGATTTACAGTTGTTTTATTTTAACTCACATATTTCGCTAATTTTTATATTTCAAATATTTTCAGGTATACGTTGAAGGATACTTGGTGTAAGCTATGAAGTAATGGGTCTTATGCTCAACATGTTATTTCTCTATTTTCTGCATGTTTGTATATTTTTGGTTCCGTCTTTTGTAAAGTTAACTAATTATACATGGTTATGATGATTTTTGGGTATGGAATGCCTGTTTTTTTTTTGTGGTTTGGATACGTATTGATTATTGTAAGTTTTGTTAGACATGTTTAAAATTTTCTGGATATCTATTTTTAAAGTAAACTCTGCCGAAATTCTTGAAATTAGTACCGACTAGCTTGATGTTTTGGTGGTTGGATATGTGTTGATGATTGAGTATGTATTAATTGTTGTGGTGGTATATGTCTTTAGATAATGTAATATTTTTCATTACGTATTGTCTTTATGTTGTTATATGTACATCATGCACTGGTATTAATCTAATCTAATTTCAAGATGGTTGTGTCACTAGGAGATAATTCTCCTCTTAGTAGCATGTGTTTGTTAAGAAAGAGCAATGCAAGTCCCAAATATCATATGTTGCCGTAAAATCACATGTTGCCGCAAAAGCACTCTCATTTCAATTTTTTGTGTTCATAATTTATTTTTATTTTTTTGAGAATTATACAAAGGCCTCCAAAAGACGCAAGTTATCGCTATAGTATATATATATATATATATATATATATATATATATATATATATATATATATATATCTTCTCCTTCAAATCAAATATGATTATCTTCAAGACGAAAGTGAGAAAAATTATTGTACTAATAACGTATTATAAAATATTTCTAAAATCAAGAGAACAAAGATGATTAGAGAAAAGAGAGTATTCTCATAATATTTTGTATATATCTTAATCAGTCTTATTTATAGAAATAAGAATATCAATACTACTTGGAAGTTACAAAACTCAAAAGTAATGAGTTTCAAAACTTAATGGACATGGGAGTTACATGTATCTAGACATCCATTATATGAATCTAGACATACATAATTTTATAACAACATAATATTCTTAATTTGTCATTCTTTTTTTACTATCATTTTTAATATTACACTATCACAACTGAATTCTTAACAAATACTAAAATTATATTTTGACAATATAAAATTATCCTTAAAAATTTTTGTTTTGCAAATTTATCTCTTAATTTAGAAGTGAGGGACTAGTAATCTTTTCAATTTTGCAGTTGTAGAATATAGTAATTCTAACGGAAGACCCCATCTTTTTTAAAAAAATATTCTGACTGTCAGATTTTACAATGTACGGTGCAAGAAGTATGTGTACATACATATATATATTTCACCTCTTGTGCTTCAACATAAATATTAAAATCCTGAATAAATTTAATTTCAGGGGGAAAAGGTACCAAGTCGAATCCATTTTATTGCCAACGTAAACTAACGTCAAGGCTTTTAAATATAGCCCCTCCATTTTAAATTTATAAATGTAATTTCAAATTAATAATTTTAAAGGATAATAGTGCTAAAAATAATAGTAAAAAGTGAAAAATTAAGAATATTACCTATAGATCATTTTATAGCTCTAAATTAAATATAAATGTTTGTCTATTTTTTTAAGAAACAACTAAGAAAAAAATTGTATCTAATTTTAATATGAAGGAACTATGTACTTAAAATTATCACAGATGTATTTATAAGTAACAATTCTATCAGCATCTGTAACCTCTAATTATTAATTAATTATATATCCAATGAAATGTTCTTAAACCTAAAAGCATTCACAATCGTTTCTTTATCTTGATCTCTACTCTGTAGTACTATCGAGTCATTCTGCAGGATAGAGATTCAAATTTTTCAGTATGTACCCAACATATTCCTTATATTGATTGCTTAAATAATGAAATTTAAATTTAAAAGTTAAAATATGAAAGTTTCAACAGTCAAAGCATGTTTTGACCGTTCTAACTATTTAACATTTGTATTGATTTAATGCGTTAGATTTTATTTGTTATGTAATATACTACAACCTCTTCTTTTTAATTATAAAATAGCTATTAATTTATTAATCTTTTTTGAAGTAAGTATGTGATATTTTTAAATTTAAAATTAATATAAATTTAATCAATACATATTGTAACTTGTTTAGAAAAAAATACTACTACTTATAAAATTTATTATTTTTACAATTCTTAGCAAAATTATTAAGTTTGAGAATGCATTAAATTGACTTATAAAAATTAATAATAATCTTATAATTTATCAATTGTATTCCACTGTAAAATAACTCTTATTTTATTTTACATTTTAAGTAATTTATGGAGTGAGTACTGAATGGATAGTGGGTGCAAATGTACATAAGATCAATATTAACTTTTAAAAAGTTAATTTGTGACATTTTTAAATTTAAAATTAATATGATTCATTTAAAATTTTAAAATAATAAATTTTATAATTAATAGTACTTTTATAATATTTATAATTATATTGACATAAATTAAATAAATTTATATCAATTTTAAATTTGAATACGTTTGAAATTAATTTTTAAAAAAGAAGTCAATATTAATTTTATAATTTGAAAATAAAGATGAGTTGAATAATGATTGATGAGTTGTTAAATGAGGGTGTGAAATGTCATTGTGTATACATAAAGAACACTATTTTGACTCACTCATCTTGAGAAGTAAAATCATATATAGAGAGTTAAATAAAGATAAGAAAACTGTTAGATATATAATGATTTATTGATGTATTTTTTAAAATTGGAAATATAAAATTTATTAGAGAAATCGTTGTGAATGCTATAAGGACATGTAATTTTGTTACTTCTATAGGCAACATTATATGATAACTCTACCCTAGTGGGGAATAATTTGTCTGCAAACCTAAATACCTTAATTTAACTTAACTCAATTTCTAAACAATTAAACATGTCCACCCTGATCAGGGAACACAAGAGGTTAAAATGGTAAAGGAATATATATATATATATATATATATATATATATATATATATATATATATGGTAATCATGTAGCAAGAAGCGTTTTACTATGAACCTCGTTTCACAAACAAAGCTCACATACGTTGATCTAGACATTTAATGGCTTAGATTGGTCAAAAAAATTTCACTGCCTTCTGACATGGCGGCGATCCTATTCCATTTGCCTTTAGCCTTTTTACATTCTTTGCCACTACCATTTAATACATGCACTGCTTGCTATTCTACTGTAAGGCGGCAGTTAATAAAATCTCGATCGTATATTTATAATGTAAAGATAAGTTTATATTTATGTATACATAATATAAAAATAAAATAATATAAAGATAAATAATTTAAAATAAAAGATAATGATAATATAAGTCCGAATAAAAGATAAATTTATTTTTATAAATACATAATATAAAAATAAGATAAGTTTGAATAAAAGATAAATTTATCTTTTATAATAAGATAAATTTATCTTTTATAATAAAATAAATTTATCTTTTATTATAAAAACATAAATTTATCTTTTATAATAAAATAAATTTATCTTTTATAATAAAATAAATTTATCTTTTATTATAAAATAAATTTATCTTTTATTATAAAATAAATTTATCTTTTATTATAAAATAAATTTATAGTGTTGTGCATTTATTTTATTATAAAAGATAAATTTATCTTATTATAAAAGATAAATTTATCTTTTATTCAAACTTATCTTATTTTTATATTATGTATTTATAAAAATAAATTTATCTTTTATTGAGACTTATCTTATCATTATCTTTTATTTTTACATTATTTATCTTTACATTATCTTTTATTTTTACATTATGTATACATAAATATAAACTTATCTTTACATTATAGTCATATACGGTTGAGATTTCCTTAATCGCCGCTACAGTACAATGTGGCGGGCAGTATGTAAAATGGTAGGGGCGATAATGTAAAATGGCTAAAGGCAAAATGGAAAAAGATTTACGCCACAAGTCAGCTAGCGGCAGGTAGAATTTTTGACCAATCTAAGCCATTAAATGTCTAGATCAACGGATGGGAGCTTATTTGCTGAACAGTGTCCGTAGCAAACGTTTGCTACGGATGATTACCCTATATATATATATATATATATATATATATATTGTTAACGCTTGATTTTATGCTCGATTTAAATCACCCAAAAGACAAAGCAAAACAACGCCAACGGTTGATGGAGTAATTGTTGTGGAATCAAACTCACAAAATACACTCACATAAACATAAATAAAGAAATATAAAGTATGAACACAAGAATTTACGTGGAAACCCAATTGGAGAAAAACCATGGAGAGAGATAGTAATCCTCTATAACAATATTTGGAGTACAAGTTGTGTATTTGTGTTGTAACTCTTGTGCCCTTCCTCCCTCAATCCTTTGCTTATTGATGTATTTATAGATAGGAATAGGAGTCATTTTCAGAATCACCTTATAACTGCAATTAATGGCTAATAGATTCCTTCCCAAATTAAACCTCCTTATCCCACCAAATAAGGAAATACAATCTTACTTTAATAAGGACTCTCTCACTATCCAAATAATCACACTCCAACATTTCCCCCAGTCTCTTATTTACAAGGAACTTAAAATAAGAGAGTATGCAAAAAGTCTCCTCAGGATTTTTATCCTCGCGATTTATATCCGCGGGATTTTTATCCGCGAGATTTATATCCGTTGAATTTATATCCGCGGGATTTATATTCGCTGGATTTATATCCGTAGAATGTTCATCCTTTCGGGAGATCAAAGCCTTTTCGAAGGACGTTTGGTGTTATTGCTGTTTGGTCCGCCAATAATCACGCCATGCCATTTTTAATCCCAAATTAACTCAAGTTTGGAAACTGTGCATCATGTATAGTTGTGGGCTGCCACTTTTATTGGACAACAATTTCATGGGCATGTCCCTGTTTAATATGCCGAATAATCCCTCGCAGATGAGCATGTTGACTCATGTATAAGAATTGAATCCTTTAATTTCTTTCAGTCTGTAGTTGACGATGAAGCTGAATTCGCCTTTAAAGCACTTTAACGGTATAAAAGTTTAAACTTTTATCTCTGCACCAGCTGAATTCGTTACTAGTGCAGTGACTCAACATCAATTTATCATCACCTGGACCAAAGTGTAAGACCCCGAATTTTATGAAATAAAAGTATTCAATTTTTCTTATAATTACTATTCAGTAAATGGTTAAATTGATAAAAGTTAAAGTTAAGGGTGATATATGAATTTTTTTTCAAAATACACAAGTGATTATAAAATATTCATTGTTGTCGGAGAATATTCATTTGGTCATGGAATATTCTTGTTGTCGGGGAATATTCGTACGACGGCGCAGTCATTTGTGGGCCCCATAACAGAATAATTGTCGGATGAAAAAAAAGACAAGTTTGAGGTTTTATAAATAACGGTGTAGTTGTTACCGTTAACACTGTTGGAATACCCGGTGATTAAAATACAGTAATACGCGTGGATGCACAGTATTGATGAATTATTGATCCTTACGTAAGAAGGCACTACTCAATAATTGTTACAAGAGATTCTTGCTCAATATTTTATTTTATTGATTCAATAATTGTTGCGTTGATATTTTATATTATTGTTGTTTCAATAATTGTCACTTTGCACAAGATTTCCCATTATCGGATCAATAATTCATATTATTTGAATAATATTATTAGATAGCATTATTGGCAATGTCTAGAAAGTTCGTCATCGAGAGGTTTGGTCACTAAATTGCGCCGCCAAGAAGGAGAAATTCTTATTGAAAGCCCCCTCTTTCCCGAGAACGGCTGTGTCATAAATGTGATTACGTAATATTATTTGTGAATAATTAATTATTGATTCATATGATAAGGAAATATTTATTTTATGTGGATATAAATGTTGGATATATTTATTGTGGTTAAAAATGAAGGAGTTAATGTTGAGGTGTTTTATCGATATTTTTTGTTTTAATTGAGGTATTAAAAATTAAACCAGTGTTTTTGAGATATATTGCGTGAGTTATAATTTTAAATCCGACCGTTGGATTGTTGTAATTTTTGGATATGTTATACATATATAAGTTGAGTATATGTCCACAAATTTTGAACCGTTAAAAATGAACGTATGATTTGTTATGAATTTCAAGAGGTGACTGGTTAAGAAATTGTTGAAGTATCCGAATTTAGCATTTTGGTGAAAAATTCTAGAATTGAGTGGGCCCCACTTGTGTTTGATGAAGAAATGTGCTAAATTTTATTTCAAATGTGGTGGGTGGGAATAGTAGCAGGTAAAGCCATCAGGTTGCAGGTCAAGTCTGCTAACATTTTCCTATAAATAGAGGGCTAAGTTAGAATTGAAAAACACACCAGAAACATAAGCTTTCTCTCTTTTTCTCTAGATTATTGAGTGTATTTTGTGAGTATTTAGATACTTGGTGAGTTGATATTCATCAGTGCAAGTTTTCTTCAGCGTTATATCCGATATCCAATCAGAAGTGCTGCTATTTTGAGGTAAGGGATAGTAAGGGATTTTAAGGGTTGTTATGTTTTTCAGTTTCGTAATTTTTCTGACCTTCAAAAATTCTGGAAATATTTGAAATGATATTTTGATGAGTTTTATTGATTGTGTCCAAAAATGGTGATTTTTGGATATATAGATTAAGAGTTATGAATTTTATGAGAAAAGACTATTTTAAAAGTAACCGCTAATAACTCCTTGTGGTTAACTTCAAAATTGATGAAATTTTTATTGAGAGTACATCTATATAATATCAGTGTACTCTGTGAATTTCGGAATTTTTGGATAAAAGGACAATTTATGATAAATGTCTAAATATTCGGCAGTTTTGGTCATATGAAAAATAGTAAATGAGTTTTAAAAATTCTAAGAAAAATATATGTTCAATATGGGACTATATTCTGCTAAATCTCAGAAAAGAAATAGTTTTGGAACTGATTTGGTATTTTTCATGAAAATGGACTAGTTATAAATAAATGAATTAAATATGTTATGTGAAGGAAGAAAATTGAAAAATATGATTTTATGGCTTGAGAATTCTATATGAGGTATATGCAGATTTTTGATGATGGTTTTGGTTATTGCTGATGAAATCTTATGAGTTTGGCATTTTAGGATGATTAAATGCATTATTTAGTAAAGTTTAAACAATTAAAATAAATTGTTTATAAGTTTAAGAAATGTTATTCTTTCAATATCATTATACCGAAATATTGGTATAGATTTTATTGTGGAATTTCTATCTTTTTGAGTCGGGATTACTATTCACGAGTTACTATTCATGAGTTACTATTCACGAGTTACTATTCACGGGTACTATTCACGACAAAGTTGGTTTCTTTTTCTGACCAAATTATCGTTGATTTATGAATATTTCTCTTAAGATTAAATGCAGTTGTTGATCATATTATTTTTTATTATCATATATAACATTTTTATAACCCTGATGTTGAAATTCTCTTTCACTTGAGTATAAAGATGGGTAGATTATTGGTATGATCATGACTAGGGTTCTCTTTGGCCAAGAAGTGAAAAGTTGAATTGTGGATTTGTATGATCATGACCATTGAATTTATAATTGAATATCTTTAGCTTAAGTGCAAAGGTGAAATAATCAACATGGTTATAATTATTGTTTATATAAATTCTGAAATGATTATATATTTCTTTAAGATATTAATATATTTGGCCTGTATTGCAAATATGAACTGTTGATGAATATATTTGGCCTATAGTGCAAATATGAACTGTTGAGGAATATCTTTGGCCTGTAATGCAAAGATGAATTGTTGATGAATATCTTTGGCCTGTAGTGCAAAGATGATCTGTGGTTGAATATCTTTGGCCAGTAGTACAAAGATGAACTGTTGACGAATATCTTTGGCCCATAGTGCAAAGATGAATTTATCAGTATGATTATGAACAGGAAATGTGATTTGGTATAATCATGATCTTTGATGTTTTAGGTGAAGATAGGTTATAAAAATTATCTTCGTCCTGGATGAGAAGATGAATTTAGAACCACAATTATGATTATGAGTTATTCATATGATTGTGGAAAGGAACTGTTGAGTGATGTTACAGGGATAAAACATTGTTGGTGGATTTTTAACATGAAGACGATAATAGACTTTATGGTCTATTTGACTCTTCTAATGGATTGCTCGTTCCGCTGCAACTATGGTTGAAAAATTTTATCATCTACCATATGTTCTAAATCTCTGATTTGTTACTGATGGAGGCTATTGATAATTTAATTATCTTTAGTCATGATATTCTTTCTTCGAAGCTAGTTGTGCTCACCCTTTTTGCTTCACAATTCCTTTCGGTAATAAAAGTGTAGGCGGGGTCGAGTGTGGGATAACAGGGGGGAATAGAGCGGTGATCTATAAATTGAGGTGAGGTGAACACAACGTTGGAAGGTGTTTTGTCACTATCATATAAGATGTCTAATGACATACAACCTCGTATCATCATAAGACAGGGGATGTGCTCATCCACTTGCGAAAGTATATATCTGAGCACTACCTATATAATCTTGGTGTTTGTTTGAAGTATAATTCTCAATTAGAGACAGTGGAGATAATGATATATCAAGAGAACACTTACCATTGGGAAGAATATGATAGTAATCTTCTTGTTTTTCTTTGGGGTCTATTAGGGCAACCAAGGATAATTCTGTGGCCATATGATATCTATCATAACCTAGACGCATGGCCTCCCATGTACGAAGGTTTCCTTGAGCACTTTCAAAATATTTTAATTTCTAAAACAGTTTTTGACTATACCTTTATGTAAGGTGTCACTGTGAGGTGTTGTCCACGGTTGGGACATGTGTCACATTTGGTATATATTTGTATCCAAACTCACCGCATATGTGTTGTTGTATTTTGTACGATAATTGTTGTAATAAAGTTGTAGTTGTTTTTCTGTACCATGTATTTGGCGACTCAGAATAGGTTGGATGGAATGGACCTATTTTGCGGTCGTCACACAAAGTGTTAATATTTAGATTTTACATGCATCATGTGAATACTACCACCACATGCATAATACAAGAGAGAGAATATGTAAAGTTGTATCAATAATCAATTACGATCATGCTTCAATTGTTATTCATGACATAATACTTATATACACGTACAAGTATATATTTAATTTAATAAAAAAGAATCACTTATCTCCTTCGGTGAATCGGTGATTTTAAATCGACACTAGAACAAGTGTCTTGCTTCCCACATACGGCGCCAATGTTAACGCCAAATTTTGTACGTCTGACGAAATCACCAAAATAGCAGGCCAAAATCGCGCTAACGGTTGATTGTATTGTGGTGAAACCAAACTCACGAAATACATTCACATAAACATAAATAAAAAGATATAAAATATGAACACAAGAATTTATATGGAAACCCAATTGAGAAAAAACCACGGAGAGAGAGAGAAATCCACTATAATAATATTGGGAGTACAAGTTGTGTATTTGTGTTGTATCTCTTGTGCCCTTCCTCCCTCAATCATTTGCTTATTGATGTATTTATAGATAGGAGTAGGAGTCCTTTTCAGAATCACCTTATAACTGCAATTAATGGCTAATAGATTCCTTACCAAATTAAACCTCCTTATCCCACCAAATAAAGAAATACAATCTTACTTTAATAAGGACTCTCTCACTATCCAAATAATCACACTCCAATATTTAATTCAGTTACTATGAAGTTAACTTTATAGTAAATTGGTCAATTGATCAATATAATGCTGACACACACAGAGAGATCACCTCCCGACAGTGGCGAAGTCAGGAAAAAATTCTAGTGGGGTCAAATTGTTAAATTACACCCACAAAAAATCTATCACATCATATATAAAAAAAATTAGTGGGATCAAATTACTAAATTATACCCACAAAAAATCTATTACATCATATATATACATATATATATATATAAATTCAGTGGGGTCAAATTAATAAATTATACCAAAAAAATTTATTACATCATATATATAAAAAAACTAAAAAATTTAATGGTGTCAATTGACCTTACAATCTAACACCTAGCTTCGCTCCTGCCTTCCGGCCTACGTGTGAACATTGTATTGATTAATTGACCAAAGTTAATTTCATACTAACAAATCAAAATTGTTTTGAATTTATTTGTATGCATGTATATTATTCCATAGACAATTTAACAATTGTGAGGTCGATATCTTTTAATAACATAATCCTTTTCATGTTATTACATGTTTAAATTATTCTCCTTTTCATCTTCATAAATACTGATGTTAATACATGTTTAAATTAATGTAGTCTAAAGGTCTCAAATTTAATTCACACGATAAATGGGTTTATGTTCTTCTTTATATAAGTTTGTTCTCTCTTTAAGTGAAGTTTATTTGTGAGTTTGTTTGTTTCTCATATATGAGGTTTGATTGATTATTGATATTGTAATAGGGATGATGTACTTCATTATGAAATTCTATTGTATATGTACTCCTTGTAAAATGGGGCTTTCAAAAAAAATTAAAATTAAATTAAATTAAATTAATGACGTCTCTTTTTTTAATGGGCAAGATTATAGATTCGAGTCTACCCATAATCAAAAAATCAAAAATTTAGAGGTTCAAGTCTACCCGTCAGCAAAAAATCAAAAATTTACTGATTTAAGTCTGTATCAGCAAAAAGTCAGAAATTCAATATTAAAAGGTATGTTTTGTAATATCCGCGAATTTTATGAATAATATTAATAATTAAAATAATAAAAGTGTGAATATTTATTTTAATATAAATATATTTTGTTGTGGCATAATAAAGAATTAAATAATTATTGGATTAAGTTGGTTAAAGATTAATGATTTAAGGATGGACTAATTATTATTATTTCATGAAGTATTATGTGTAATTGCATTGTTAGTATGTGCTAGTTTATGCAGTAGTCAAACCTGGTCTAAATGTTTTTCAGAGTGGCACAGTTGCACCACTTCTGTATTGTAAACCAGCGTAGCTGTGCCGGTAGCAAATCTTTGAAGAATAATTTTGCTTCATTCCTGAGTTATCAAGATGGAATATTAATATTAATAAAGAAATGAATAGGTAATGTAGTGGACTAATTATCATTTTATTTCTATTGTTAATAATGTGAACATTATTGTTTAATTAAATGTTGTTATGTGCCACCATGTGTGACATAGGAACATGTAAGTGGTAGTGCAGGATAAATAACGTTTTTGAGTCGTTTATCTTTGAATCCGGTTTTATTGTAGTTATCGAAACTTTTTTATTACAATCGAATAAGTACTTTCAAAAACTTACAAAATGGTCATTCGAATCAGATTTTCCGTCCAAAAAATGTTAGGAATCTTGTTGTATGCAGATTGACTTGACTTTTTTTTACTACGTGGAGCACAGAGAAAAAAAGCGGTAGGATTATTATAAGCACAATGAATAACCAAAAGCTATTAACTACTTCACCTAAACAATTCCAAAACTAATAATAATAATAATAATAATAATAATAATTTTAAAATAATAATAATAATAATAATAATAGTAATAATTTAAAATTTTATTTTTTTTAAAAATCTGTTAATTTTAAAAAGTTTTTTTTTTAAAAAAAAGCTGTTTTTAAAAAAAAATCTGTTTTTAAAATTCAATTTTTAAAAAAGTTTGTTTTTTAAAAAAAAGCGTTAATTTTTATAAAAACAGAAATTTTTAATTTTTAAAAAACGTTAATTTTTTTTTTAACTGAACTAATATTTTTTCAAAAAGTCTGTATTTTTAAAAATGTTAATTTTTTAAACCAAACTAATATTTTTTTTAAAAAGTGTGTGTTTTAAAAATTCTTAAATTTAAAAAGCGTTACTTTTTTAAAAAACAGAATTTTTTAATTTTTTAAAAAATGTTAATTTTTTTAAACCAACTAATATTTTTTAAAAATTCTTAAATTTAAAAACGTTAAATTTTAAAATTTAAAAAACGTTACTTTTCTAAATATTTAAAAATGTTAATTTTAAAAATTTAAAAACGTTAATTTTCTAAGAAGATTTAAAAATGTTACTTTTCTAAAAAAATTAAAAAACGTTAAATTTCTAAAAAAATTAAAAAAATCGTTAATTTTCTAAAAAAATTTAAAATTTTCTGTTTTTGTAAAAAATTAACGTTTTTTAAAAAAATAGACTTTTTAAAAATATATAGTTCGATTAAAAAAATTTAACGGTTTTAAAAATTAAATAAATTCTGCTTTTATAAAAATTAACGCTTTTAAAAAAAAAGACTTTTTAAAAATTGAATTTTAAAAAACAAAATTTTTTTAAAAAACAGTTTTTTAAAAATTAACAGATCTTTTTTAAAAAAAATTAAAAATAGAATTTTAAAATTATTACTATTAATAGTATTTATTATTATTATTATTATTATTTTGAAATTATTAGTATTATTATTATTATTAGTTTTGGAATTCTTTAGGTGAAGTAGTTAATAGTGTTGGTCATTTGTGCCATAATAATCCACCGCTTGTTTTTCTTCTGTTCCATAAGCAAAAAAAGTCGAAATAACTTGCAGACAACAAGATTCCTAATGTTTTTTGGACGGAAAATCGGACGGAATGACCATTTTATAAGTTTTTGAAAGTACAGTTATTCGATTGTAATAAAAAAAAAATTCGATAACCACAATAAAAATCGGACCCCAGTACAATGACCAAAACGTTATTTATCCCGTGGTAGTGCCATATAGTTGCTTCATGCATTAAATATAGTATAATGTGTGACATTTAAATGTGAATAAATGTTATACAAAACTATATGGTAAAAGTAAGTTGATTTAAATAATTATCTAATAGAGTAGGTTATGTGACATGATTAAATATGTATTTTAAATATATGGGTGAAAATAAATCTAAGTAAATAAATTATTTACTATTAAATATTTACGTATAATTGGAATAATAAAGTTTTATGAAAATTAATGGGTTGTTAGTACTCAACTGAATTATATTTAGACCTAATGTAAATATTATTTGATCTAACCCAAATGTATATGGATTATATAAATGTGTATATATATACCCCCAACTTATCACATTGTAATAATATTATCTCATTAAAGTAACACCCAAAAAAAGGAAATAAAATCAAAGTATGCTTACATCAATTTGCTAATGCTGAGAAACTAATTGCATGTCCCATATTATGACTCCATTTCCTTCATTCACGTGTTTAGGCCATTCGCTTAAGCCTACTCTCTCCTTCAATGTCAATTCTCAGCAACAATCAAATGATGAAGAGGGGAGGCTGAATAGTAATAGTAGAATGTTTTCTACCAAACCTCCATGAACCACCATTTTCTTCTTCTCCCCGCTAAACAAAATTGGTGGACAAAGGCTTTACATGGTTATTAAATTCTCTATAAATTAAGCTCTTCTCTTCTCAAATTCAATTTGCTAAGTTTCTGTGAAGTTGCAATTGGAGTGTGAACTACCTATAAGAGTGAGCAATCTGAGTTAGGAGCAAAGTCTAGCAATTCAAGCTCCAACAGTGATAGTATTCATGTTCCATGTTCTTAATTTCCAAGTTGGTCAATTTATAGAATTTCATAAAAATCTTTATGAATTGGCTTAGAAGTTGCTAGCATGATGTTAGTTAAGTTAATATGCATGTGTACAGTACAATGTGGTTGATATTGAGCATGCTAAGTGAGAATTTTTGAATATGGGTTTGATTTTCGCCAAAGCAAAGGCCTTTCTGGACTGTCCAGGGAAGGGCGCAGTTACGCTCTCCCTGCAGTTCAACACGGCGCAAATGTGTCGTGCACCAGGAAAGGATTCTGACTTTTATTACAAATCCGATAAATTTTAACTTGTTAATATAACTTAGACATGCATAAAAATAAACTTAGCATGTGGTCTAGAGTCACCTTACATACTATGAGTCGTTTTAAGTTGTTTAAAGAATGTTTCCTAAAGAAAGTTGGAACCTTGATAATGAGTGTGGTAAATCTTATGGTTTCTAAGTTCTGACCTTGTGAGTATGTACACGTACGTGACCTAACTACATATGAAATGTGATTTCAAGATGCTTCGAGTGTGCTAGATTACCTTGACTTGGTTTAAAGGGGACTTTTAATAACGAGATTAGACATTTTGCAAACTTATAACTATGAACATGATGTAGGTTATATTCTGAACTTTAGAACAAGCATGTTAGCACTCCTTATGTCACTAAGCTGGCCTATACGTAAACACACCTTGTTAGACACAAGACAAGTTATTCAAGCATGAGTTTAGACGTGTTTTAAAGTGATAAACAATACTTGCTATGTATAGATGATGTGAATACTTGCGAGCATGCATATTACAAAGTATATGACCTTCTCATATGAATATATGGTTAACATAGTTGGCCTCGTGATTTCATGACCTTATTTGGCCTTAAGTCATTCAAAAAATTCTAAACTAATTAAAACCATAACATATAAAGGTGAACATGGAATGATCTTAAAAGCATGCAAGACCTCTTAACGTGTGTGATATCACCCATTCATGCTAGAAAGGAAGTTAAAAATCAAAAATCAAAATTCAGTTTTGGTCTAGCCAGGGGACGACACAACTGTGCCCATCCTAAGCCTAATCATAGTGCAAGTACATACCGCTTCTGATTTTTGTCTGATTGCTTTATTTGTAATCTGAATTTGGCAGCTTGCTTACATTCCTATTCTAAGCCATGAGACAGAGTCATAATGATGTTTTGAGTGTTTACATTGTGTAGTAGTCGTATAACATGAAGGTTTCAAGAATTGTAAACGATTTATAAGATGGTTTTCAAAACATAAAGACACCGTTGATTTCAAAACTACTTGGTGTGGTAGTATGTTAATATGTGACCTAATTTTATAACAAAGATAGGACCCGTACTTGTTTTATGTACTCGAGTATGTGTTCTATATGTGTGTTGGATGATTAATAACAAGTATGTGTAACTAATGAACGTGTATATTTACAAAACTATGATACAATAGGACCCCAAAGTGTTGAAAAATTATAGATTGGTAAACTACGCTTAAGGAAAGTTCCCTAACTTCATTGTTATATTAAATGAAAATTTCTAAACCTTATCTCATATTGTGCAAACTTTGAATCATTGTTATACCAACTATATCCATATTGAGCAAATTTCTATATTCGTATGAATCGTTATTCATATTCGAAAATTTATTATATATCTTGATTCATGTTGCATTGAACTTATTATTCCAAAATATATAACAAAAGTTGTCTAAGCCATTTGACTCGGCTAGACTAATATCATGTGTTAGAAAACGCTCCAAAATCAATTGTCTTGGTGCGGAATCTTATAAATCTACTGAGATGAACAA
Source organism: Panax ginseng (assembly GCA_020205605.1). Lineage (NCBI taxonomy): Eukaryota > Viridiplantae > Streptophyta > Magnoliopsida > Apiales > Araliaceae > Panax > Panax ginseng. The sequence goes on along the minus strand of CM035145.1, from coordinate 130,554,709 downwards.
CCCTCATTGAAGGGGAAAACTTTATATTGTTGGGGAACCGACGTTCGCACAAACAATATGTTTAAATGTTATGCATAACGTAGGGTACTTCAGGCTAATCATCTATTGTACTTGTTTTTATTGAATTATCGGTTTAATACTGTTAATTCTAGTAGAAGTTCTTGGTCCATAGCGACTACTCAGTGTTGAGACCTTTGAATTCTTTTAAAATCTTTCGGTCTATAATGACTCATCATTTAGCATTCAAATGATCGTTTTGAAGCTATTGACATTTACGTGTTACAACATTATTTCTTAACTCTCGAGTTATCCTTGATTAATACACCTTTGAACTTATTAACTTTATATTATGCATGTTCACCCTTATTGTTATATACTTGCTGGGCAAACTTATTGTTCATTCTTGCTTTCTTTAAACCTTTCAGTTAAAGCAGAACGTTGTGAAACCTCAGGCAAAGAAGGGCAAAGCTACAGATTAGTTTTAGTCCTTTGTGCTAGAAGTTTTATGTTTAAGATGTAATAAAACTTGTTTAATATTATATATTAAGTATGTTTCAAGTTGTGATGTATTAGTAACGGTTACGAAACTTTGGGACATGAATAATTATAATAAATCAATGTTAATTATTCTATTATTCCGTTATACAAATTATTAATGTATTATTAGAATGAGATTGTAAAACACCGAATATAAGATATTAGAGTCTGAATTTGAGGGCGTCACATGTTCCCCTTAAGTTTACCTCCAGCTCCCCTTTTGGCCTTTTTTCTCATATTCCCCTTAAACCGCTAGAATTGAAATGTATTCCTAATTTTGTTATATTATAATATTGTACGTTCTCAAAAAAAAAAAAAAATCAAAATTCGTTGAGCTTCACATCACGATAACATTATTATTTTTTTTGGAACATAGATGATTAAAAGTCGGTTAGGTATAAAAGCAAACTAACATTAGGGTTGACATGCTCAACCAATCACATGGGCCTTACCTAATTACTTAAAGCAGTCTTAAATAAATAGGTGTATTACCATCACCTCTTTAAGCAAAACCATTACTTAACAACTCAAATCTGTCTGTTGAACACTTTAGATCTAACTGCATATTTGATCATAATTTATTTATTTTTATTTGGTTCAAGTCATTTTTTATTTAACACTTCATCTTCCCGCAAAGTTCAATTGATTGATAAATTGAACAATAAGTCTAGGGCGACATTGATGAGCTGACATTTTTAGCGACATTTTTTTATTTTTTTTTTATTTTTTTTTGTAATAACTCTCAAAAAATGTATAGTATTTATTTCAACTGGAATTTTTGTAAAAACAATGTTTTAGGTATAATTTGGATACATACAAGAAACAGGGTTGTACAGACTGTAGAGACCATGTTTATTGCATGTATCCAAATTACACCTAAAACATTATTTTTTACAAAAATTTCAGTTGAAATAAATACTATATATTTTTTGGGAGGTACTACAAAAAAAAATGTCATTAAAAAATGTCCCCCTAGAAGAACTCTAATTTGAAATCACTCAACAAGTTAAACTCTTTTATGCTGATTAGATCTTAGTCTAGTGGTTCAGACTGAGGTGTTAACTTTTAAGTCTTATGTTCGATTCTCACTTAGGTGAGTTTATTTCTTTCCTCCTTTATGTAGGGCTTGTTCGGTTTGTGAATTTACCTTAAAACTCGAAAAAAACTGAAAATCTTGCCCACCCCTAGCAGTTGCTTTTAATTATAACAACTAAATACATCCAAACACCACGACGCCGAAGATTTTTAAAATAATGACTTTCACCATAATAAACCAATTTTCACCAAACAATCCCCAAGAAGGTTTAAAATGTAGATATAGGAGTGTACCAGAAAGGAAAAATAATTCTGTCCTTTTCAGATGAAATTTGACTTGGACATGGTGTGGAATATCATCCGAGTAATATGTTTTTATGCTTGAATTTGGATATTAGGTACACAAACATGTTACAGCCATCTCTATCACATTTAAGCTTTAGAGTGCTGGACGTTCATGGCTCACTTGCCAAAAACCTAATTTTAGTTGTTTCTTGGATTCATCCTACTTTGTTAAAGACCTTTTTAACCTTACTTTTAATTTAATCAGTTCTATCATGTAACACTATGACCAAGGTTTGCTTGGCAAACTCGGATACTTCCGCAAGCTACGAATATCAATTAAGTGTTATTATTACGATTAACGTAAAACTCTAAACGATAAGATAGAATAAACTCACTAAAGCCCAGCCAGCCAGTCTTAAAACTGTACGTCTTGGGTCCGTGGTTTATATTTCATAGGCAGCCCGTGACAGTTTTGGGCCAGCCCGACTAATTCCCTCAACTAAAAGCTTTGAAAAAATAATAATAATAATAAAAAAAAACACAAAAAAAAGAAGGAAAGAAAACTGGAATTTACCACTGCAGACTTTAATTTAAGCAGTTACCCTGTGTTACTGAGTTTTAAAAAGAATGAAAAAAAAATTATACCATGTTGCATAGCAGCAATCTTAAAAAGGAAACAAGTTCATCCCAATTCTGGTTTCAATGTAGAAAAAAAGAAGATAGAAGCACAACACTTGGAAGTTAGAACCATAAACCTCTACAATGAAAATTTTGCATTATTTTGCCCAGTAAATTACTACAAAGAATATTTTAACTTCATTAGTATGCATGTATGTATCATATACAATGAATTATGCTTATGACACTGCACATTAGACGCCTAAAAAATTTCAAAACCCGAAAAAAAAAAGTTTCTTTCCCCTCTAATAAGCATGAAAAGAATTACTCGTTCTAGATTGAATGCTATCCTAAAAGCTACAAGCTTTGGTACGTAAGGTATAATTTATGTTCTAAGTATGTTTCGTCATGTTACTGTTTTCAGTTCTTATATCTGCTTGTTTACACATGCAATCTGGCATGGGATAAGTATAGAGTGATCCACTTGCCTTTCTCACTTCACTCCCTTTTATATCATTATGATGTAGCATGTCTCAAGAACGGCGCGCTTAAAGTTCTCCCACCTGCAAAACATATAGATGAATGAATATAGCTGTGCATTATTGCACAAGGTGTCTATGACTGATGACAGAGAACATTGTGTCAAAACCTAATGACTTGTTTGATGAGAATAAAACTCATCTATATTATAAAATAAATAAATAAATAAATTGATGGAAGCACAGCCTAATATCGAGGCAAATAAAGATATTATCCAAAGTAAAAAAAAAAAAAATTGAAGAAAGTTTAAGAGGTGTTTGTTAGAGTAACTTGTCTCCCATCGAATACCTAGAAAAAATATGCCAGTATATAATTACTAGGGCCAACTCTTCTCATTGTCAATTATTTTGGGTTAGAAAGCTATACGTCTTCATATGCTAGATTTAGGATCATTTATAAATTTAATATGGCATCAGAGAGGATCTATCTTGGGCTAACTAAACACTCTTTTTGACCTGCATTCTTACCCACTTAAAGTTTATTTCTTAAGGGTAAAGTACCCATTTATTCTAAACTAATAGTCAGTAGACACTTATCAATTGGACCAATAGTTCAAAGCTGGTCTTGTGACTAGCTTTTTCCTGGGTTGGTCTTGTGGCTAACAGAGTATAACTGGAGAAGAAGCAAGATTCCCAGTGCTAAACTTACGAATGAAAAAGAGAAAGTAGTCCAATTAACTTTAAAGCAAAGGTGACTTACCAGCAGTCTATCACACAATAATACGTGCTTGATTTGTGGATTGTTCAATAAGGAGATCTCATTATCAAGGGATGTAAAGAATAAATATTAAAAAGATGTTAACTTGATAAACAAGAAGGTTCCAAAGTTTAATTAATTAAAGAATAAGAGATGAACTCCAGAAAAATTATGCATAATGATTTACCCACCTTTCATTACTGAAATTAGTGATATTGAGCAACAAGAAAACAATGAAGTATGAGGCAAAGAGACAAGTCAACAGTCATTGTCCTCATCGTCCCCCCCCCCCCCCCCCAAAAAAAAATCCCATAGTTTGTGTTGTCAATTGATTGAGATTGCCAACCAAAAGCAATAAAAATAAAATTTTGAGCAGAACTATATCGTATGTTACCTGATTTTTGGGTTATCAAAAAGTAGTGCTAATTTCCTCTTATCAGGTTTGATTGTCTTGGCATGACCTTCATACAAGTAGCGTCTATGACCAATCAAGAAGTGGGGAAAATTTCCACCGTGAGTAGTGACAAAGACTTCACTGTGAAGGCAAACTGTATAATCAAGAGCAGCCAACCTAGACGAGTGCCCCTGCACCAGAAGCAAAAGGAAATATATAGTTTTCTAATTGAAGTTATTATAGATAAGTAGATAAGGAATAAAAAAGCGACCAGGTGTAAACCTTAAATGGAGCAAGCTCTTCTGCTGAAGCTAGAGTATCTTTTGTTTCTAAACGAGGAAACATCTGTTTAAGTGGTGCTATATACTTGTTGGCCTTATAAATTTTACCCGCTGCAACATAAACTGATGTGTTATTGTCGAAACCCATGCCCCTGAGCATCATTCCCACCTACAGATTGAAAGCATGTCATTCAAGAACAATCATATGTCCAACGTGATTCTATAACTAAATCAAGATATCATTTGAAGAATTTCTGTAGTTAAATGAGAAAATAGAAGTTGTAAAGCAAATAATATAAAAAATAAAAGGATTTGACAAAGAAAAAGTTGGTTCTCATTCAAAACAATTTGACAAAAAAGTAAAAGTATTCTATTCCAAGTAATTAGCACAAAAAAAACAAAGTGATTGACAAAAGACCAGCGTGTTCATCCAATTCAAAGTTAAACACCGATCCGTTTGCCACATTATAAGCTAGTATCAGATGGCCTTGGAATGTGCAAAGAAGATTGTATAAGTGGTTATATATATAAACCTCTAAATTATATTTGTTTAAAGAGAATAAATTATATAAGGACCGCATGTAAAACAATTGTTTTGCACCATCCAATAGCAATATGCCACGTAGGTAATTAAGGAGAAAATCAAGGGATTTGAATTGTATTAATAGATTGTGTAACTATCATTTACCATGGTGAAATTGTTTAATTATTATCATTTACCATGGTAAAACTGTTTAATTAATCGTACTAGATTTCAACTTCTTGATTTTCTCCTTAATTACCTATGTGACAAGCTGCTATTGGATGGTGCAAAACAATTGTTTTACAGGCAGTCCTTATATATTTGTTCTCTTGTTTATACATAAAACAAGTTGTGAGGTCAATACCCGGGGTATCTCAGCCACATGTTAGCAAGTAGGGCACATATCCCACGTATGCTTAACATGGGTATGGGTCCTTAAGAGTGTTGATGCTTCTTAACATCTTCCACAGGTTAAAAGACAGATTGGTCAATTACTCATAAAATAATAAATATCATGAAGGGTTAGAAAGACATGAAGCATATCAGGTGCAAATTCTCACATCATAACGAACTTAAGAGCTTTAGCTTAAGAAACAAGAAAGACAAGAATTACAAAGAATAAATTTCTGGCAAACGGATACCTCTAATGGAGTTAACGGACATTTTCCATCCATCCGAATTGCACCAGGCCTTATTATCCGAATTCTCTTCCAAATTTTCCTCTCCAACTTCTTTCACGAGCAATATCCATTTCATGTTGCTCTTCCTCACCACCATCATATATACAGCATGAAAATGCAACCATATCCTTTAACAAGAAGAAAGCACCCAGAGATAATTTAACATATGCATACATTACAGAGTTCATATGTGCATTCTTATATAAAATTAAAAACTAGCACCTCTTCAAATCGGAGATGCACTGAGATATACTTTCCTCCACTGCTGGAGCTATTCTTAACCATTCGATCAACCATTTTCGCAGCAAGCATGCGAATGGTTTCTGAAAACCTAAGCGCTTCAAAATTGGCCAAACATCTAAGCGCTTGGACATTTGAAGGAACAACATGAGCCAATCTGTTAGAGAAAGGCGCAATACGCACAGCCCTGCATGATTAATTTGTGACCATATTAGTTGTCATATAAAATGTGTTGCTACTCTATAGTAACTAACAAAACAAAAAGCCTTTAATGACAGAAATAATATGCAAAAGAGGGGGGAATACCGATGTGTGAGGGAAGAGAGAGGGGGGGTACTCTCTGCTGGATAGTGACAAAATTTCAAGAAAGAAGTCAAATGGTAAAGAACTCTGAACTCTGATTTGGCACAAACATTCCAAATTGTTCCCCTATTTAATCTAGTTTTATCATTATAAAGTCAAACATTAAAAAACAAGAAATGTAAATATAATAAGAAAAATATTCTCAATTGAAGATTCAGGAAAATCACAAAAAATTATATTTATAATTTAGCATGCTCTACTCTCAAATAATTTTATCCACTAGTTTCCTTTATAAGAACCAAAAGAAGTAAATAAAGTATTTGTGCATTTTATAATAATCATTTATGTTATGCATGTCTAAATTCTTGTTCAGGATCCGACTTTTGACCCGACCCGAATTATTTTGTGCAATGATTCGAATAAAAAGAAAAATGAGGTTTAGTGATGACTGTGGCAGATAGGCGAAGTCCGTGGCCCACCACAAATCCTCTAGGGGGGGTGTGGGGGCAAAGCCCCTGCAGTATGAATCTTTTGTGTTATTTGGGCTCATTATGTTTTTAGCCCAGCAATATATATGTTATTGTAGTTAGGGTTTCGGTATTCTTTACTTTCTTAATTTTAGTCGCTTTTAGAGAGATTCACAACTTGTATTTTTTAAACTTCGATATAGTAATATCTTCTCCCTCTCACCTGTAGTTTTTCCCCATTTGGATTTTCCAAGTAAATATTGTGTTCTTGTCTTAAATTTCCTTCATTGATTTTTGTGTTGGTCATACTTTGTTCCAACAATTTACTTTCTCAAAGAAAAGCATTCTTTAAATCTAGAAACACTTCAACACATTAAACTAAGTAACAAATGCACAGCGACCTCTAGGTTTTAACTGTTATACCACATTAGAATTACACGGCCTACAGCCCTTTTATTCCCCTTTTGTTTGCCAAAATGCAGACCAAAAACCATCCACATTCAGATAACATTGACTAAACATTAATCATCTGCCTAGTACCCAAAAAAAAACTTCTGCCTGATGCACCAAACATTTCTTTTAGCCAGTCTAAACCTTATTAAATAATTATGATTTTTTATTCTTATTATAAATAAAAAAATATAAATATTGTTGTACTGTCGTATAAATACTTCTACTAATGAAAGCAAACTAATCAATTATATAAACAACTAAAGTTTAAGCTTTTGTGTAATAATGTAAATGTAAATCCCACCTAGATTTGATTTCACTTTCTATACCCACATTATACCACTAGAAAAAACAAATCTATCAAATGGATTTTATTTCAATTAAAATTTTGTGCGAACATTAAAACTTCTTTATAAACTTGAATATCTCACACAAACACTTGTAGCTCTGACTAAAAGGTTGAACTTTAAGTAAAGAATAAATATGCTGGCAATGAGCAGTAAAGGTTAGTAATGAGTAACTACAGTGCTAAATTTAAGTGTGCAGTTTAAACAATCGACTGTAATTTTATACTCCCTCAATCCTCAAAAGGATGTCTAAAAATATACTAGAATTTTGTTCCACAAAAGGATGACTTTAAGTACACAAACCAAATGTAAGATATGGTATAAATTATAATTTACCCCAAAGTACACGTATGCCCATAAAACCCTTCACTCTCAAGTTAATTATGGTATTTGTGTGGGCCCAAACAAAAAGTATAATTAGAACAAATTGTATACTCTCCTCTAATTTTCAAACCTTAATTTGTGTGCTCAATGTACTTTTGACATCCTTTGGTGGACGGGGATGGAGTAATTCTTTAGTATTTCATCTGTCACTTCAAATCATTACTATTTCCTTCCTATCCAGAATTTTGTGAACTCGGGAGAGTATGCCTTCTATCATATGGATCTTTCTATTTGAATCCTTTATCTGCAATTCCTGAGAGCTAACTCCTACATCTTTTAAAGATTTCTATGTTTTCTAAAATCAATCAAATTCCAAACATATATTTTTCTCTACTTACTGAAATTAGAATCAAGTCTTAAACATCCTAATGACAAAACATTATTTTACCCTTTGAAAAAATTTAAAATTGTTGTAAATTTATTTAATAATTTATCACAATTCAATTTTTATTTTAATTTTTTTTTTCATTTCAACCAAAAAAAAATAAAGATCCAAGATGCAAAACAAACACACCGAAAAATGTGGCAGAATAAAATTGAATCAGGCCTTAGTAATAAGAAGGAAAAACCACAAATCCCCATCTCGTCAACCAAAAGGATAAAGATCAAGATGCAAAAAATGTGGCACCTTTTGAAGATAGTAGGTTGTACTTGACCAACCTTTTACTCTCAAATTTACAATGTTGCTCAAATTTACAATTTGCTTATATTATTGTCGAAATGATGTAGTATATCATCTGGGAGCCCTCTGACCACATTCACATGATTTCTGAGAGCGTATACAAAGAATTCTTCGTCGAATATGTCTCCAAACTTGCTGTTAAAATAAAAAAGAAATAATTTGATTAATGGTTTCAAATGAAGCTAAAATAGAAAGAGGCGGGGAGATGAATATTTACTATTTCTCTTTTTCTAAGTACTACAGGAGGTGAATATACTTACAGGAATAAAATGAGGTGATCTATGCACACTCATTAGTTACTATTAGACCCTTATAGTTTAGCATGGAAAAATGACAATGTCATGTGCAGTGAAGTTCATAGAATAAGCTAGAGGCAATTTCTCAAACACTTGTCAAGTTGTCAGGTGGACACACAATTATGCCTCCTCTAACACTACTTATGTCTTCTCTAAGGAGGAGTGACTAGCAGTGCCCAGGGCGGGTAACAGACGGGGTATATAAGGAGTATCACAATATATAAGGAAGGGATCCTGCGCAGCATTAGTTTTCTGTGTGAAATAGGTTTTCTTGTATCGCAGTATGTAAGGAGGGGGAAGGGGATCCTACACTGCATTAGGTTTCTGAGTAAAATAGGTTTTCTCGTATCGCAGTATATAAGGAGGGGATCCTGCAGCCCAATCTTTGGGTGAACCATATAAATGTGTAAATGTTTTTCTTTTGATTTTTCTTTGCTATTGTTTTCACTGCGTTGTTAATTGCTTACGACAAACTCAGTGCATATATACATGTGTGTCTGTTGTTGTGATCATTAGAAGGTTGTGTGCTTGATCCTATACAAATGAGTGTGTGTGTATTGGCTGGATTGGTGGTCGGCAAAAAGCTGGCCATCACAAGGCAGAAAATTGGTGTTAGATTCTGGCCCAGTGACATTTGCCATGATTAAAGCGGGATTATAATGAGTGTTGAACTAACTAAAGAAAGTGTCCAACGTCATCTTGCAAAGTAGGTGACACATTATAACTTGCAAGATAGAATGTTTGCAAGAGACCAGGTATGCAAAGTTTGGGCTCGAAACTATAAACTAATGAGAACTGAGCAGAATGTACTTGACTAGACTAATATTACTGGTTGTAATGATCCTGATCTTATATGTTTGTCAATGGTTAAATTATTAATTATATGTATACACTCCTGAGTTAATCTTGGGAACCACTCTTGACTCTACATAGCTCGACTAACAATATAAAGCAGCACAAATTGGGCATGTTTAGAAATGTTCAGGCTTAGTAAACCTGCTACCAAAATGTCAAGGAAGTTATTTGATTATGGACATCTTTGTAATAACAATAGACAGCTATGTAAATCAAAGTGTAATCAAATAGACGTCTCTAGGCACATGTGATTGCTGAAAGTGATCCTGAACTTATATGTTGGTCAATGGTTTATAACATCGAGCTCCCAACTGCAAGTATGTTCTCTGGCTGAAGAACGCCATTGCAAACATAAATGTCCCAAATGGAGCACAAAGGGGAATAGGTCTGATGCCCGGGATGGATCAGTCTATAGATCCGTCATGTTTGAGTGGAAGATATTGGCATTTTCAATCCAGTGACAACCATGATGAGCTGGCACATGGCCTAATCAAATTCTTCTTAAATTAGGGGAAGTAGAGAATACACCTATAGGGGACCGAGAAAGAGAGCTGGAAATTATAACCCACATAAACCAAGACCACATACATAGTAGGTCTTTCAAAAAGTAAAGAGATACAGTCCCTCTGTCCAACTTTAATAGCTACAGTTTTTTGGTGTGTAATGTGTAAACTAGACATGCTGAAACCACAATTAGATATTACTCATTTTCTTCCAAATTATAAGATCATTATTGACTTTTGGAAGTCGATTTGAGATATTTTCAAACGCCAAATTGATATGATTCATTATTAATTCCGAAACAATAAATCTTATAAAATATTCATGATTGTATTCACTGAAATTGAATGAATTTTGTCAATTTTTGAGTTTGAAAATATCTTAAATTGATTTTAAAAGTCACTATAAATTTTATATTTTGGAAAGGAGTGAGTATATCCTAAAATAATTGTAATATAGTTATTAACATTTAAAAAGATTTAAAATATATCAAATAAATTATATATTAAATGTATTTTTGGAGCGCCCTTAAAATGAATGTCACACACGAAAGCAATTAAAGTGCGTCGGAAGGAGTATGAATTTCTTTTTGTGGAATAAAAGAAATACATTGATGTTCAATAGAGAGCTCTAGAGTCAAATTGGTTTGGTGTGTGTTTGCTGGTAATTTTCTTTACTTTGATCTCACCAGGGCCCAACAAAAAGCCATTAATTAACCATATGTAGATCTTGACTTGCAAGTCTAAGACCACAAGATGCATTCTATGATTTGATTTGTTTGTCTTTCAGAGCATGCATTTACTTGTCTAAGCAATAAAAATTTACTTGTTCTGGCTCAACTGAAATCTACTGGCAGGTACTCGAGCAAAAGCTCTATTGAGTTACGACCACTTAATCCTAACAACTCAAGTAAAAGGACTCTGACAACAAATTTTGCTAGTCTCTCTCTGATAAACTACAATAGAAACACCAATTAGACATTGGTAAGTAGGTCGTACTACATAAAAAGTATAGCAAATGTAGGAAAATGTTAATCATGTAGTGCTTTTCAAACTTCAGTAACGCCTTTAGCCATAGTAAGATTCAAAGTATCAAACCAACATAAGAAAAACTGAATATATATATACACACAGACATACACACACACGCATATAATACAAGATTTTTTAAAGTAAGTTACCTGGAATCACGCCAAACACTATTTAAATGAAAAAACGGAATGACAAGAGTAGCATTCAGCAGTCCTGCCACAGCCACTGCATCACATATCTGCATCCAGTATAATTAAAATTAATAGTGTATATTTTTATGATTTAGGAATAATTGATGCTTTCATCAACACTTTGTTAGCTTAAACGCCTCAATTATATTTGGCTTTGATTATAAAATTCTAGAAAGGACTTGTGTGTCTTTTGCAATTGAGCTTGGACAAATTAAAGTTGGAATGAGCATATATTTGCATTATTTAACCATATGGTCTCGATAATCAAGTTTCAAGTATTTATGTGTGGAATTTTTGTTATATTTGTCATTTCCTTGTAATATTAAGATCATAGGTCTTAGAATTGCACTCATTGGCCTTATTGTATTGATCTTAGGGAATCACCTGGAGCGAACAGTCTGCATAACTCAGTGCCATGTGTAAAATATATTGAGAGGTCAATGTGACAACTAGTCCCATATGAGAACAACTTGTTCAAAGGTCACTTGATCAACCCTAACTCCTCTCTGTATTGACGCTACCTATTTTACATGTTCCATTCTGAAGCTTGATGCGTCTGAACTTCACTTAACAGTGAAAATGCATACCATTTAATTTTCATGTCTAGCTTTTAAGTTTTAATGGTTAGTAGGCGTGTCAACAAATCTAACACAATGACCAGACTAATTTTTCAAAATTTCAAGATTGATGTTCCTACATGTTAACTATTTCCTTATGTAAAAGTATATAAATACTCAATTCAAAATAATATTTCACATCTCTTGATCTTTCAAGTGAGTACCTTCCAAGAGAATTTTAAATTGAAAAGCTTCCATACAGACACTTGCTCATACATTCAATTAAAAGCATTGGGAATATCCATGCTTTTGTATTGAGTATTTCTCTATATATTCATTCTTTGTTTAAGATATTAGTTGGGATAGCTAAATAACTTCCGATAATGCTTTGGTGGCAACAGATTGAATACAAAATGATGCGGATGATAGTTATTGGAATAACCATTGAACCGCCCATGTATGGTGGAACCTCCACTAATTATAATCCAACACATCATTATGTATCCATATTTTCGTAGCCATCTTTTCTCACCGTAGCATTACTGAATAACTTCAGTGCATCACGCGTCATTTTATCTACGGTGAGGTTGTGGGGACCATGCCTGTGATGGGTATGGTTGACTATAGCACGTGCTTTGTTTTCTTTTCTTATCGCAACTCATCTTCCTTTGCGTTTTACTCTAGATAATTGCATTTTGGAAGGCTGAGAGCTTAAAACTACCCAGGCTTTTTTCCTTTATTTTTCTTAACAAATTTCTTTTTGTCCTTAATTAAGGCTGAAAACCAAGTCAGATGGTTCAAACCAACTAGGAATTGACTCATAAAATAGTGTGCGAGACTTGTATTCGATATAAAGGCTAATTGAATCAGATCTCAAATAGGGGACTGAAAGAAAAGGCAAGTCAAAATGTAAGAGCTATAGGGTTCAACTCGATGTCCATGTGAATTGCTCAGTCTTTTTCAATTTACTCGATTGAATCTTCACATTTATGGTCCGTGAAACGTTATAGTTTATATACATTGTATATTATAAATTTGTTTGTGTTTTAATTTCTTCAATAAGTGCAACGGTATGTATATGTTGAATTTGCAGTTTTGCACACATATTTGGTCCGTATTCTACTTATAATTTTTCTTTGGAAACCACCAATGAAGAGAATTGGGAAGATCATTAGATAAGAAACTATTTAGCAAGAGATTTGGGTACTTATGTCCACCATTAGGTGTAAAACCTCATTCGTAGGTCATGTCACTCTTTCATTGAAAAATAAAAGGTCGCAAATTGCGTTTTGATACGACCATTCCAAAACATGGTACACTTTCGCTCCAAAATATTAGATGTAACGATCCAAAACTTTTTCTCCTATTTACTTAAACTTCTATTGCACAAAAATGATTACAACTTTGCTTTATGATTTAGAAACATGGAACATCCTCTTATATAGCCTTTGTGCCATACAACCAATGACATTGATCAAATTTAATGAAAGGCTAGGATCCACTATCTAGAATCATCCTCTAAAATATAAGCATAATGGAAGGCTAGAATCACATCTAGAATCATCCTCTAAAATATCTAGGATATTTACAAGTATAGTAATTATATGAGTAAAGTTAGAACAATCAACACTACTATGTAAAAGAAGATTCTAGGGAATGCCACCAAATGTAGCTAACTGAACGCCTTATGTGTGCCAAGTAAGCGATGATATGACAATCTCGTTGAAAATGCACTTGTTGTGAAGAAAGTTATTTCCAGAGTACCACCTTCTAGATAAATTTATTTCTTACCAGCTACACAATTTGAAGCAACATACCACTATCGTACTCCGTACCACGAAAAGTAACATTTTCCGCTCCCGATTTTGTTTCACGAACCACATGGCATAGTTGTCAAAATCGTACGATACGATACAGAGACAATTCGATATGTATCGCAAGGTTAATCAAAAATGAAAATGTATCATACGATTCAATTACAATACGATACGTATATTATGAAAATACATACAATACATTCTTTTTTAAAGTTAGCAACAAACTTGAAAACGTTTTTATGTGAATCAAAAGAGTAAAAGTAAAACTTTTAAACTTCCTACCATTTCAAATGAAGAGCATTTTTAACATTAAGTCGTTAACATATTCTACATCGCTTGATGAGCCTTTAAATGCTTGTTAGAGCTTCATATGTTCTACAAAATGTTGCTTTACTTTTCTTATGTCACTTTCCACAAACAAAAACATAAACCTCCGCTTATTAATTTGATTTATTCTCTTTTGTTTTTTAGGTCAAAGGTGAATTTGAATTTCCGTTCTCTTAGTACTCTATAAACGTTACTAAAATAATATCTAATAATTCAATTTAGAGTATGTTGGCTACTATTTAACTTAAAAATTTATTTTTTGGGTATAACAATATTTAATTTTTATATATAGTCAAAATAATATGTTTGATTCTCCAATAAATTGTGTGTTTTATATGTTTAAATATATATATATATATATATATATATATATATATTACCATATTTTTTTCATTTTGTTTTTGTATTGTACGATAGTATTCACGATACACAAGACACGATATGGGGGTTTGTGATATGTGATACGCCACGATCTAGGTAACATTGGTCATGAACCCTTTCTCACTCGCTCCTTTATCAGACCATCAACTGTCTCTGAATTTTCTCTTATTTATAGGTCATAATGTGGATTGCAAATAGGTTTTGTGGTCAATGGCCGAATGGGCCTTTGTTTTTGAGACACCTTTAGAGCAAAAAGTGTTGATCATCCTCTTATATGGGACAAACGGGCCAGATAAGTACTGCAATCATTTGGAGAAAAATGTAATGCAGAATAATGAGGATCAGAGTGAAAGATGTCAGAGATTCTTAACAAAAATCTAAAGGATTGTAGCAACAAGAGATATTTGAGAATTTTATATAATACTATAATCAATGATCTTTCTTTTAAACCCTCGAACATTCTAAAGATGTAAACCCAATAAGAAGACATACAGGTAAAGTGCAGTATCATCCCAAGATTCAGAGACTGTTTAAATCAAAACATACCGATAATCTTTGCTGGTTCAACCCTCCATTCGCTTCAATTATAAGGAACCCATTTGACTTTGGCAGCTCTTGGAAGTCTTGAAGCAAAAAATAAACAAGTAATATCATTATCATCATTGGTAAGTTAAATATCCTAAACTGATTTTAGAAGAAATATAGCTACAATTTTAGCATAAAAGCATAATATATGTACATGAAAGTAATTAAATTGGAGATCAGGAAAAATAGTCGAACTTAGTTTATATGCAGCTGCTGATATATACACACAAACGTAGACAAATAAAACATGAAGAACTTAATCATTTTAAACTTAATTATTACGCAAGCTAGCCACTCCTTTTCTTAGATGCAAAAGGAAACAGCGGTGAATATGGTTGCAATGATTAGCTGGTTTTACTAATGTAAATGACCTGGAGCCAAGCTCACTCATGTTCAGTTTATGTTCTTTATCAAAATATTAAAAAAAATGATTTCAAATCGGCTCTTCTCAATAATGAATGATGAGCCAGAATAGTTTTTGAAAATTATTACAAAAATTGTTAAAATTTTTATTTTCTTGATATGAAAGCTTATTAAAATTATTTGAAACGACATCAAATGATTAATAAACTTATAAAAATGTAATTAAAGTGTACCTCATGTTCTGTGAACAAGCCAAACTCAAGCTCAGTTAATGGGCTAGTTTAGCTAAACAAACCAAGTTCAAGATCAACTCAAAGCTCAACTCGTTAAAATATTCACTTATCACACTTTAATTACATTTCTATAAGTTTATTAATCATTTGATGTCGTTTCAGATAATTTTAATAAGCTTTCATATCAAGAAAATAAAAATTTTAACAATTTTTGTAATAATTTTCAAAAACTATTCTGGCTCACAAACTCGGCCGCATATCATTCATTATTGAGAAAAGCCGACTTGAAATCATTTTTTTTATATTTTGATAAAGGACATAAACTGAACATGAGTGAGCTTGGCTCCAGGTCATTTACATTAGTAAATTTTATCATATTTGCAGAAATTATGTGTAGTTGCTATAAATGGTTGTTGTGAATTGTGATTGATGAACTTGGGGGAATACATAATATTTCTCAAAATGTATGTCAAAATAAGACTGAAAAAATAAGGACATATAGGTGTGACCATCTATATTTGAAACTATAATTTTTGTCATGTTAACATTGAAAGGTAATATTTAAATCTCAAACCTGGTAGAGAAGTTTTCTGATGGACACAAGGCTTCCAAACTTGACGTAATTTTGGATTCCAAACATTGGTCAGCTGTATAATTTCCACGTAAGCATATTGTTAGTCAAATTGATCAATCATGAAAGGAGAGGAATTTTTGTGGCTTATTCTAAATACTGGGAATGCAGGCATGTTGGATCTACTCCCACAGAATCCAAAACATATACCTCAGAAAATAATAATATGCTCCTCCATTCCTTAATATAAGTCGTTTTAGAAAAATATTTTTGTTCCTTAATATAAGTCGTTTAAGAATTTCGAGTAAGCATTAATTGCTTAGTTTCCAATATTACCCCAAGTATTAAATGTAACTTTGGTTCTCTCACTATTTTCTGTCCAATAAATAACAATCTCTTATTCCAATACAAGGGCAATATAGACAATTGATATTATAGTTAATGCTATATAATCATTACCTTAATACTTGTGCACAACCCTAAAACGACCTATATTAAGGAACGGAGGGAGTAATTAAAAAAAAAGTGGCATCATATTTATCATAAAACATATACCCCAGAAAATAATAATATAGTTGGAAAAAAAAGTGGTATCATTTTAAATGATAAATACATAAATGAAATAAACTCTTGAGTCATAATATCAACAGTTATTTTAGTAATCAAACATCAAAAAAATTATCTAGCTAACCGAAAAAAACGAACCAAAGATTTAACCGGCTATATAGCGACGGTTCTTTCATCACTAAATCACAGAAAGACCGGTTTTTTGAGCTATTAGCGACGAACCGTCGCCATAGCTATATCGTCGGCATTCTATGCTATAGCAACGTCACTATAGCCGATTCGCTGACGAACCGGTCCGTTGATCAAACATATTGTTCAATAACGTCCAAGCTTACATATGTTCCCACCCATGACCCCACTGTCATATAATTATAGGTGGAACCAACGCATGGCTGGGGTGGACCATATTTGGCCCCATCTGGTTTCAAAAATTTTACTCGAAGTCCCTGAGTTTTTTAGAATTTTACTTAAAATCCTCCCAAAAAACTTTCAATATTTTATATAAATGCACCAAGTTGAATATACACACACATACAAAAGATAGAAGTGGACCTATTCCTATGTTACATGAACTCTTCTAAAATCGAGAAGTACACATGTCAACACGACACAAGAACAAGTTTTAGACACGACAATTTGGTGAAAAATGAACCAAAATGTTCTAAAAATAGATATGTTTGTGTTGTCGTGTTCTTTAAGGATACCTATAGGGGTTGTCGAGTCCATGTAACATAGCCTAATACAATACTTCCACTAATGTTTTAAGTTTTCATCTTTTACAAAACATATAAATTATTTTATTTTTGTTTTTTAATTTATTGTTTTATGTATTTTATTTAATTATTATAAGTATTTAGGATAGACTCCTTACCTTTGTACATTGAGAAATGAATCCCAAGACTTTCACCAAATAGATGCATTTCGTGACCTAAAAAAGGTCCTAGTGTCGCTTTAATAGGAGAGTTAACATCACTAGAAAATCTGGTTATATTTCTTTTTTTACTTTCATAAACATAAATAATACACTTTACGCCCTAGACTTTATAGACATGTTGAGGTTTGCATCCCAAGTTCCTAAACGTGCCTACTTGCACCCTAACATTTAATTAATGAAATGCACACTGCGAACATCCAAACGGATAAAAGTGACCAGTTGTTTTGTAAACCTAGCTTTTGAAGGGTAAAAGTAAAACACGTACAACATGTTAAAAAAATTAAAATGAGTAAAACATGTAATAGAAAATATTAAATAAATGGCAAAACTAAAGAAATACCCACTGTAGTTGGTAGGTTTTACTGATTACACAATTAAATTTTTAATTTTTCAAATTACACCACTAAACTAATTATTATTTTGAAATTGGGTCATTCAGATTAAAAATAAACGCATTAATTTTTTATCTACAAAACTAATGAATTACCCACTTGTAATTGGCATATTTTATTGATTACATTGAACTTTTAATTTTTCAAATTACCCCATCAAAATAGTTAAAAATAATTATTTTAAATATTTTTAAAATAATTATTATTTTAGGTAAAAAAAATTAGAAACTTTTTTCTTCATAAAATAAGTAGAGTTTCATAAAATATAGGTTCAAAAAAATTAAAGTGATTTTAAATTAAATTAATGTCTACTTAATTTTTTAACAGAATGACCCATTCTTAATATTAGAAATTTTTAAAAAAACTAAAAATTAAAATTAAAAAACAATAAAAGATAAATAAAAAATTGATTCAATTTTTTCAAAAAAGAAATTAATAGTTTTTATAAATAAATATTATTTTCAAGAAAAAAAATTGGAAATTTCTTCATATTTTAAAAAATGAGTAAAATTTTATAAAGTATAGATTCAAAAAATAAAACTTTATTTTCAAAAGAAAAAAGAAAGATTTTTTTTTAAAATCAATAAGGTTTCATAAAATTTTAATTTTTAAAATCTATATTTTATGAAACTTTACTCATTTTATGAAAAAATTAAAGTTTCTAATATTTTTACTTGAAAATAATAATTATTTTTAAAAATATTTAAAATAATCATTTTTAATTAGTTTAAATAGGGTAATCTCAAAATTAAAAGTTCAATTGTGTAATCGAAGAAAAGCGTACCAACTACTTCGATGGGATAATTCATTAGTTTTGTAGATAAAAATCAACGCCTGCTTATTTTTTTAACGGAATAACCCAATTTCAAAATAATAATTAGTTTAGTGGGGTAATTTGAAAATTAAAAGTTCAATTGTAATCAAGAAATGCCAACTACAAGGGTTATTTCATTAGTTTTACCTTAAATAAATTGTAAACACATAACTCAAACCCATAGTTGTCAAAACGTGAATCGTATCGTGTATCGAAAAAACTCCGTATCGTGTTTCATGCATTGTATCGTGAATCACCGTACAATTTATAAACAAAAGGAATAATATGGTAATATATATTTAAACATATAAAAAACACAATTTATTGGACAATCAAGCATATTAGCTTGACTATATATAAAAGTAATCAAGTATATATTATTATAGACTAAATTTTTAAAAAAATTACATAGTATTCAAACTATAATAAATTGATTTATTAGATACATCCTCCATTCCGAATTATAATATCATTATTGACTTTTTAAAAGTCAATTTCAAACATTTTCAAATTCAAAATTGACATGAATTCATTTAGTTTATATTAATAAAATTATGAATATCATAAACTACTTAAAAAGTACTACTAGTTATAAAATTTATTATATTCAAAATTTAAATGGTTCATGTCAAATTTGAAAATATCTCAGTTTTGACTTTTAAAAAGTCATTAATGATCTTATAATTTGGAACGGAGGGAGTATTATTTAAGTAATCTTTATAGAGTAATAAAAGAACACAAAATTTCAAATTCACCATTAAACTATAAAACAAAAGAGAATAATTCAAATTAACAAATGAAGATTTATGTTTTTACTTGTGGAAAGTAACGTGAGAAAAATAAATTAACATTTTGTGAAGAAGATATGAAACTCTAAAAAGCGGTTAAAAGCTCATCAAGCAATATAAAATATGCTAACACTAAAAAAACATCTTCATTTGAAATGGTAAAATGCTTAAAGTTTTTGTTTTTTCTCTTTTGGAGCTACATAAAAACTTTTTCGAGTTGGTTGCTAGTTTTAAAAAAAATCGTGCATAGCATCGTATCATAACTGAATCGTATGATACGATGTCATTTTCAATTCACCATGTGACACATATTGACTTGTCTCCATATCGTATTGTGTCATACGATACGTATCGCGTATCGTACGATTTTGATAACTATACTCAAACCCTAATCATATCCCTAACCCCAAATCCAAACCTTATCCTCAAGCATCATTTCATCCATCCAACATCACCACTGTAGCCACCATCGACCCTAACCATCACTGTTGACTGACACAACCAATCGCTATCTCCGATCAACTTCGCCATCATCACCATTATTGTTCCAAAATCACTGTATCTAAATATAAGCCCTTCAACAAATTTTGTAGTCCCTAAATACAAGACCATTAACAAAGCACAGTCCTTAAATCAGTTATTACACCATCCAAAAAAAGGAAAAAATAATTAGGAGGGAGGAGACTAGCCACTGCCCTTTCATCATCACCCACTACATTTCGCCTTATCATCGACAAACACCAAAATTGACAAACACCAAAGCCAGTCCAACAAACCAATCACAAAGCACGCTGAATCCATTGTTGATCTCTACAAATAAAATCTCCGACATGTGGTTGTCATTGCTTCTATGATCATCTACATCTCCGATGAGTTTGATCATCATCTCTATCTCTCCATCGTTCCGGATTTTTATTTTTTTGCTTGCAGTGATGGGGATCTGTGGTTGGCAGTGGATTAGGTTGGAAGTTTGTCGGCGCAATGTTCGAAGATGGTTTTATTATTGTGGCATCACAATGGTTGGTGGTGATACGGTGGAGGTTTTGGTCTGACGATTATGGGGTTTGTTGATGATGGGGATGGCCAATGATGAATGTGATTTGAATTTGCTCTTTGTTGAGTTGGGTTATGATGGTTAAGGTTTGGAGTTTGGAGATTGAAAATGATGAGCAAGAAAATTTATGGAATTGAGGGTTAGCCTTTCAGATTATATTAGGATTTGGATTTAGGAATTCTAATTATTAAATGCTTTTCATTACATTACTTTTAAGCTTTTAATCTTTTTTAACATGTACCTACTTACCTTTAAAAAATGGGGTTACAAGAACAGTCGTTCACTTTTGACTGGTTGGATGTTTGGAGGGTGTGCATTTTGTTTCACTAATAAAACATTAGGGCACAAGTAGATACATTTGGAAACTTGGGGTGGTGCACACCTCAACGTGCCTATTAAGTTTTGGGTGCAAAGTGTGTTTTAGTCTTGTTATTATATTAATATAAAAAAAATTAAGACATTTTGGTACCTCGCGATATGGATTCCTCGTTTAGCCTCTGCATATAATAAGAAAATCAAAAGGGAAAAAAAAAGGTGAAGGCCTTTACTCAGGAAAAAACTAGGCTTTTTTCGTGAGGGTGATGAGACATGTGGTCAAATATAAATTTACATCATACCCTTGCTAGTTTTTTATCTTTATATATTTACCATCCAAATTTGTTTTGTATTTATAATTGAAGCCACAAATTCCTTTTAGTTAGAATTTAACTGAAATAAATAATAATCTTTCAATTTAGCTGCGCAAATTATATAAACTTTAGGGCTTGGAGCGAAAATATCAAGTTTTCAAGGGCTTAAATTTTCATCTCTAAATTTCTGGGTATCGGCACCCCCTCCCAGCACCCCAAAAGTACTCCAAAAGGGCTTCATCTTTGCCTGTACTTTATATTGTCAATTTTATATACCATAAGAGTTATCTTGTATAGACCCATTACATAATTTTGGAAAGTAAAGTGGAAGACTGAATTTTGCAATTCTATACATTTTCTTAACTGTTTAGGAGCTGGTTTAGAACCAAGAATCGGGATAGATGAGTATATGACTAACTTAGCCGATGTTTGGTTGAATCTCACATTCTTGAATTTGTTCGAGTTTGCAAAGCATAAGGTAAGGAATACCTTCTTCTTTTTTCCCTTTGATATACCAAGAACTGGTTGAGTTTGAATCCTAAATATTTAAGAGACCTTACTTCCTATTAGTATTACATTTATGACCATCAAACGTAACATTCCCACATTTCCCCAAACTACCTCAATTCCCCATTCAAGAATTTAACTTTCCCATTTAAAAGGAAAAAAAGTAAAGGCCTTTACTTTATGTTTTTAATGTTATACACATCGCAAAAGTTATCTTAAATAGACTACACAAATGGAAAGTAAAGGGAATACAATTTTGGAATTTTCTTAGAATTTTCTTTTGAAGGGTTTCACATTTATTAAAGAAGTCATTTATTGCTCCAATTCTGTTATTAACAATTATTTTAGAAAAAATGAGTTAGTTTGGGACCAAGAATAGAGGAAAAATTGTACTAGATGAGCAAATATATTGAAAAATTTTAAACTAACTTTATTTAGGAATGTGATTTGAGAGGAGTCTCACAAGAATCCTAGCTGAGCATAAATTTGTTCAAGTTTGAGCAAACAAAAATTTGTTCAAGATAAAGAAAAGATAGAAGAAGAATTCTTTTCTTTTTCTTTTATTTTCATTTGCTTTAATAGACCAAGTGCTGATTGACATAAATAAAAGACCCATACTTCCTCTTAGTAATACATTTATGACCATCAAGCCTAACATTACCACATTTCCATATACTACCTCTATCCAATTACACTCTAGTTTTGAACGGAAAAAGAAAAGAATAGAAAACTTAAATTAGAATTTTGAAGTTTTCTTTTGTTGTTTAAATGAATCCCAAAAAAATTGAGGACATGAGTTGTAATTTAAAATTTATTATATTAAAAATTGAGGATAATATGACAATTATAAAATATTACTTATTCTAACCTTTTCAAAAATTACTTTTTTTATTATAAAAAAGTGATATAAGATGCCGAAAAAAGATTTTTCGGTCTTTTTTTTTTTTTCATCCTTTTAAAACTCGAAATAGAGTCTTAAATGCCCTTTCCCACTTAAATGTCCCAAAATAAGAGCATTTCACAATGTCCCAAATATCCACCCAAAATTACAATTTTATATAAAAAAGGGATATATATCATAACAAAATTAAACTGACCTTTGCGCCTAACATGCTGCATGCACAATCAAGAATAATGTCATCATTATCAAAACCGTGCTAGAAAACAATAATGTAATAAGCACGGAAGACAACAAACTTAGGCCCCTAGCAATACTCTAAGAATAGCCCAATAGGACCCACAGTATTTAAGACTTGGCCATTCCAATTGACTAACCAACCTACAATGCTACATATGACAAAACCCCATCATTTTGTCGGTGCAAATTTTGTGACTCAGCAATCAGCATTACATACAATTTAATAGTTATAGCTACATTGTAATTTATGAAAAAGAAAAAAGTAGTACTTATTCAGCTAAATTTAAATAAATAAATAAAGGAATAAATTTAATAATAACAAGCTTTACCAAATCAGAAGAACTTCTATTAGCACTTTCAGCTTCCATGAACGGCCATAGCTTCTCGAAAACCTGAGGACTCCGGTAAACCGAGCCCGGCGGAGCCGCCTTTCTGCCACCGCCAACTCTACTAATTCCAACACCATCAAACCCTAATGTACCCATATACAACAACATTCCGGATATATACAACAGAGGGGCAAATAAAAGCACCCCTCGCCGCCTATACACCGCCGATATCACAACATAAACAAACCGCTCCATATAATTCTGCAATTCCTTTGGATCCCCGCCGCCGCTCCTGAAAATCCCGCCGCCCCCACCAGCACCGGATGTTTTCCGGCGTCGCGGCGAGGCCGGCGGAGATTGGGAATTTCCTCCGCCGCCGGTGCCGAGGCGGCTAAACCCGTGCATATTTTACAACAAACAACAAAAATTAACAGGATAAAATGTTTAAGGATGTACCTGAATCTTCTGCCATGATTTTAGATCTCAAAAACAACAGAAATTCATATATTTTTCAGTTAATTCAAAAAGTTAAAACACAAAAGGAACTAAAATACTCAAAAGTAGTTGAATAAAGGTGGAATAAATTGATAATATGTATATGAAGACAGAGAAAAATTATGGGGTTTTGAAGTTTCAGGGAAGAATTGAAGAAGGAAAAAAAATGGTGGGGGCGGAGAGAGAAAAATAGAGAGCGTGAATTTAAAGCTTGGGGGAGCTGAGAGGCAGAGCTTAATGTCTGCGTCGTTCACGGACATGACAGCTTATAAAGTGGGCACTCATTTTACAGGAGGGAGTAATAATAATACTAATAATATCTATATATACTATAACTGGGTCTTCTTTAATATTCATCGCTGCTACAAGTAAGAAACTTCCTACCATGACTTTGAATTACTCATTATATATACATTTTTTATATATATATATATATATATATATATATATAATTATATTATTTATTTATTTTTAGTCCCTAAAAAATAAAATGATTTGAATTTGAATTATAAATCCGTTTTATTTTAAAAAAAAGGATAAATATATAAAATTTTATATTATTTAGTGAGATTTAGTAGTAACTAAAATGAAATTATTTATTTATTTATAAATTTGTACTTTGCTAAATTTTTTTTTCTATTTATTCTAATATAATTGTGGGTAATTATTTAGTGACCCAAAAATTAACAAATAATTTCTTTATTATGAAGTTGTTTTTGGAAACAAATTTAATGCATGTTAATAAGATTAGAAAACAATGACTTACTTTTCATTGAACATAGGTGAGGTATATATACAGGTATGAGATGAGATTGAGTTGTTTTCTCAATCTTAATTAAAGATCAATCAAATATTCTAAATCTAGCTAATTACCTAATCTATAGGATTTGATATCAATTTAAAAATTAATCAAATATTATAAATCTAGCTAATTACATAATCTATGAGATTTGATATCAATTCAAATTATTTACAACAAACTTAATAGCATAACACAAGCTTGATTCCTCTAATATGCCCCCTCAAGATGGAGCTCCTGCGGAGAGTCTAATCTCGAGTGCGAGGGAAAGGTTTGGTCAAGACGTCGGCTAATTGATCTTTTGAGGAAACATGGGTGACACGTAAAGCTCCAGTTTGTACTTGATCCCGAATAAAATAATAATCAATTGCAACATGCTTCATTCGTGAATGGAAGACAAGATTGGAACATGAATTGCCCCAACATTGTCACAATATATAATCGGAGCAACAGAAATAGAAACACCAAGCTCAGATAAAAGAGAACAAATCCAACGTAACTCCGGCGGTTTGTGCAGAAGAACAAAAAACGATATTCGACTTCAAATGGAGAAGCGTAATCAAGCGTTGTTTCTTGGAGGACCGTGATATCGGATCACGTAATCGAGGTAAACAATATAAAGATCGGTGGAGGTGTAGTCGTCCTTATTACCAAATTTCAACAAGATCTCGAGAAGGCATGAAGAAATAAAGATGTGTGGTGGTGCAATGCAAGACCATGATCAGATATACCAAAAAGATAGCGAAGCAGGCGCTTGACAGCATTCCAATGATCAGTAGTAGGTTGATGCATGAATTGAGACAACTTATTAACATCATATGCAATATCAAGGCGAGTGAGGCACAAATATTGGAGACTTCCAACAACTGATCTGTATTCAGAAGGATCTGTCAAAGTAGTGTCGGAAAGAACTGTAAGTGTGGGCTCGGTGGCAAGAGGAGTGGTGACAAATTTGGCTCCAGTCATATTTGTGCGAGCGAGAAGATCTGTGATATGATTTTTTAATATTCCATGTACATATTTGGTTGATATTAAGAATACATCCAAGAATGAAATAAATAATTATAAAGTGACCTAAATATCCTCCAAATGTTCAAATTTAACTTAAATTCAATTTATATTTCAATTTTGACTCATATTTCTCTAGAAATTTTTTTATAATTCTATCTTTCTTCCATTTTATTTTTTCTACTTATACTTTTTCATATAATTTTTTCCCTTATAATTTATCTTTTTTTTATAATTCTTTTTATTTCTCTATAATTAACTTTATTTTAATTGATGAAAACTAAAGATAAGTAGTGTAAAATAAAATACAACTAACAAAACTAAATCAACTATTATAACACCCCCACTCAATAATATAAAGTGATGATTAATCTAATAACATAACTTATAACTTCATCATTCAATAACCAACAACTTAATAAAATGTCTAATCAATAATAATGCGGCATCAATAAATCCTAGACAAATTCCTAATATCATCATTCAATAACCAACGTAGTAAAATGTCTAAATAACTAGTACTATAAAAATCCACTCAATAAATCCTTGACAAAACTCTTTTTCGCTCATTGGGAAGGCTAAAGAAGATCACCATCAACTCCTCCTCATGAGCAAGCTTGCACATGACCTTGTTACGTTCACTATCAGTTAGATCAGACACATTACTCAACGCAATATTGAGATTCTTACGTTGCTCATAGTAGCAGCCCTCTCCATGGCAGATTTAGAATCAATATCAAAACTTGACTTTCTCTTCCTCTTCTTGAAACTAGAGGACTTGCTAGATATTTCCTCACTGCGGGTTGGAGTCGAGCCATCATCTCCATCATTTGTTTAGATCTCTTCATCTAACTCGATCATTTTCGCTGCCGATAGAGCGTCTTTTCTAGTTGCTCTATCCTTGTCAAATATAACACATAAATCCAAATAATTTGGAAATGTCTTATTCTGCCACTTTGCTCTCTTTTGGTGCACCTAAAACAGGTTAGAGAAAAAAAGATAACACAGTAATTAAAAAAACAGTAAAACACAGTAATTAAATTATATCATAACAGTATCCAAAAAAGTTTTTGAAAAAAAACTGCAAGCATAGCAAATATTTGGTACATAGCATTATTTTTATATTTGGTACAGAACACAACATTATTATTATTTTTAAAGAATAGTAAAATGAACAATTAAGAGGAGCAATTCATCATGTAAAAGTAGTTACAAGTCTTAAAAAATGACTAACCTTGAGATATGGAATTCAGAAATCTTTAGAGGCTTCGAGTACATGATTCTCAGCATCCCAACCAAATCCACTACAGTCTTTTCCATGCAACATATCATATACAACTATCCATTCAACTTTTAATGTTTTCAACCTTGATTCAATATGCGGCTTTGCCTTTATTCCTGTTCCAAGCAATTTCTCAGTCAATGCTTTCTCAATGGCCAAGTAAAACCCGGGCTTAAAACCATAATCAACCCTATACAAAGTTCCAGTAATATTTAATAGCTAGGAAATGTTAAATCCACAACAGAAAATGTTATTTCCATAATAAAAGTGTCGCTATAGATCCTATAGCTACAATTTTCACCGTCGCTATACATCTACAACGACACTTTTGTTATAAAAATAACAAAAAGTGTTATGGATTTAACAATTCCCTATTTAATATATCCAGCATACATTCTACAAGCTTGTCATCCTCATGTTCAACCCATTTGCGCTTACTATTGCCTGCCCCTTTGCTTCATCATTTATTTGAGAATCTATCATAAATTAAAGTCTGACAAAATATAAAAGTAATATAAATAATTGATTAATAGTTTAACTAACACTGACGAATAAAATTAACTAATGCTAATAACTAATAAGCTATTATGATGGCATGAAAAGGACATATTCATACTATTAATTGTATATAAGAAACAAAAAGACAATGTAAAATTAACTAATTCTTCCTGAATTTCTGAAATAAAAAGACAATGTATATAAGAAATAAGAACAAAACATTATACTTGTTTTCCTGGCTCGAATTTGTACAGCCTTACAAACAAGCATATCAAGAGTGTACGAAGAGAGAGAGGCAAGTGATACTTACATCATTGTGAGCGGAGAGAGCACACATGCTTACATCATTCTGACTTAAGACTACTTAACAGGACATGTGTCATTTCCTAATCACTTCAGTTAAAGCCACGTTTCATTGTTCGATCCTCAAAGTCTTAAACCCCCCAAAATCCAAATATAAAAGAGGTGTATCCTAACTAATAAGAGTATATGTCACCCCACTCCATTTTAAATTACAAAATGACAACCTCAAAATAGGTCCATTCCATCTAACTCATTCTCGAGTCATCAAATACATGGTATGTAAAACAACTACAACTTTATTACAACAATTGTCGTGCAAAATACAACAACACATATGCTGTGAGTTTGGATACAAATATATACCAACTGTGACACTCATCCCAACCTTGGATAACACGTCACAATGACACCTTACATAAAGGTATAGTCAAAAACTGTTTTAGAAATTAGAATCTTTGGGAAGTGCTCAAGGAAACCTTCGTACATGGGAGGCCATGCGTCTAGGTTATGATAGATATCATATGGCAACAAAATTATCCTTGGTTGACCCAATAGACCCCAAAGAAAAACGAGAAGATTACTATCATATTCTTCCCAATGGTGAGTCTTCTCTTGACATATCATTATCTCCATTGTCTCTAAATGAGAATTATACTTCAAACAAACACCAAGATTATATAGGTAGTGCTCGTAAATATACTCAGCAAGTGGATGAGCACAACCCTGTCTTATGATGACACGAGGTTGTATGTCATTAGACATCTTGTATGATAGTGGCAAAACACTCTTCCAACGTTGGGTTCGTCTCACCCTAGTTGATTCACCAAATATAAATACTAAATGATGACCACCGCTCTATTCCCTGTTACCCCCACTGACCCAACCTACACTCTTATTACACCTCTTTTAAAGAAATTGTGAAATGAAGGGTGAACACAACTAGCTCGATAAAGAATATCATGACTAAAGATAATTAAATTATCAATAGCCTTCATCAATAATAAATCGAGATTTAGAACATATGGTAGATGATAAAAATTTCAACCATAGTTGCGGTGAACGAAGCGATCCATTAGAAGAGTCAAATAGACTATAAAGTCTATTATCTTCTCATGTTAAAAATCCACCAACAATGGTTTATCCTGTAACATCAATCAACAATTACGGTCCACAATCATATGAATAACTCATAATCATAATTGTGATTCTAAATTTCTCTTCTCATCCGGGGATGAAGATAATTTTCATCACATATCTTTACCTGAAACATCAAAGATCATGGTTATACCAAATCACATTTCTGTTATAATCATACTAATAATTTCATCTTTGCATTATGGGCCAAATATATTCATCAATGATATTCAACCATCTTTTGCTACTTGGCCAAAGATATTCAACAACATGTCATCATCTTTGCTTTACGGGCCAAAGATATTCATCAACAATTCATCTTTTGCACTACTGCCCAAGATATTCCTCAACAGCTCATATTTGCACTATATTCATCAACATTCATATTTGCTTCTGGCGATATATTAATATCTCAAAGAAATATATAATCATTTCGAAATTTATATAAACAATAATTATAACCATGTTGATCATTTCACCTTTGCACTTAAGCTAAAGATATTCAATTATAAATTCAATGGTCATGATCATACCAATCAACAATTCAACTTTGCCTTTCTTGGCGAAAGAGAACCCATAGTCATGATCATACCAAAAATCTACCCATCTTTACACTCAAGTCAAAGAAAATATCATCATTAGGGTTATAAAAATGTTATATATGATAATAAAAATAATATGATCAACATATAGTTTTAATCTCAAGAGTAA
Source organism: Panax ginseng (assembly GCA_020205605.1). NCBI lineage: Eukaryota > Viridiplantae > Streptophyta > Magnoliopsida > Apiales > Araliaceae > Panax > Panax ginseng. The sequence goes on along the minus strand of CM035145.1, from coordinate 130,525,157 downwards.
TATTCATAAATCAACTATAATTTGGTTAGAAAAAAGAAACCAATTTTGTAACTTAATGAATAGTAACTTATGAATAGTAACTCATGAATAGTAACTAGTAACTGAATAGAATATGAATAATAAACCCCCACACAAAAAAGGTAGAAATTTCACAATAAAATCCATACTAATATTTCGGTATAATGATATTGAAATATCATTTCTTAAACTTATAAACAATTTATTTTAATTGTTTACACTTTACTAATTAATGCATTTAATCATTCTAAAATGTCAAACTAATAAGATTTCATCACCAATAACCAAAACCCTCATCAAAAATCTGCATATAACTCATGTATGATTCTCAAGCCATAAAATCATATTTTTCAATTTTCTTACTTCACATAACATATTTAATTCTTTTACTTATAACTAGACCATTTTCATGAAAAATTCCAAATTAGTTCCAAAAATATTTCTTTTCTGGGATTTTGCAGAATATAGTCCCATATTGAACATATATTTTTCTCAGAATTTTTAAAATTCATTTACTATTTTTCATATGGCCAAAACCTCCGAATATTTAGACATTTATCATAAATTGTACTTTTATCCAAAATTCCGAAATTCACAGTACACTTTGATATTATATAGATGTACTCCCAATAAAAATTTCATCAATTTTGGAGTTAACCACAAGGAGTTATAAGCGGTTACTTTTAAAATAGTCTTTTCATTAAAATTCATAACTCTTAATCTATACATCCAAAAATCACCATTTTGGACACAATCAATAAAACTCATCAAAATATCATTTCAAATTTTTCAGAATTTTTGAAAGGACGAAAAGAAATACAAAACCGAAAAAACATAATAACCATTAAAATCCCTTACCTCAAAAGAGCGATACTTACTTGGAATATCGGATGAAAAACGAAGGAAACTTTACTAAATAGCAACTCTCAAAGTATCTAAATACTCTCAAAAATATTCTTGATAATATAGAGAGAAAGAAAACTTGTTTCTGGTGTGATTTTCAATTCTAACATAAGCACTATTTATAGGAAAATCTTTAGAACATCAAAGGAGACTAAATAATAAATTAATATTATTTTATTTCCTTATTCCTCGCATGCTCTTGATTGACCAAGCTCACCATCCAGCCATCTTTGAACAAAATTTGGCAGCCCACATGTGTTAAAACAAAAGTGGGTCCCACCCATAAATTAATAAAAATCATTTTATTTTCTGAAACTTCAACAATTCATAGAAAATAGACCGTTTATCAGAAAAATACGAATTTTATGTCCATTCTTTTTGAAATCGAATTCTCTACAACTTTGTAGCTTTGAGTTTTCCAAATTCCAAACCAAAAATATCCAAAATCCATCAAACGGATGATTTTAATAATACCTCCTCCGATAAAAAAAATCTTGATAAAACACCTCGGCATTAATTCCTTCATTTTATCCACATAAAATAAATATATCCATCATTTATATCCACATAAAATAAATATTTCCTTATCATATAAATCAATAATTAATTATTCACAAATAATATTATAGAATCACAATAATGACAACCAACGGTTTCCGAGAAAGAGGGGCTTTCCAGATAAGATTTTCTCTTCTTGGCGCAAGCAATTAGGTGACCAAACCTCTCCTTGATGTAACTTTCTAGACATTGCCAATAATGTTATCTAATAATATTATTCAAATAATATGAATTATTGATCGATAATGGAGATCTTGTGCGGTGACAATTATTGAAACAACAATAATATAAAATATCAACGCAACAATTATTGAATCAATAAAATAAAATATTGAGCGATAATTCTTTGTAACAATTATTGAGTAGTGTCTTCTTACGTAAGAATCAATAATTCAAAAATCTTCATGCAATACTGGTAATCTTCTTTGTGCGATAACGCAGACATTACTTTATTTTAACCAATAATTATTCCAACGATGTTAATGGTAACAACTATGTAGTTATTTATAAAAACTCAATTTTTGTCGTTTTTTCTTCATCCGAGCGGTTATTCGTTATGGGGCCCACAAATGGTTGCGTGTAAATCGTCGAATATTCTCAAGCGAAAAGAATATTCCACGACCAAACGAATATTCCCCGACAATTGAATATTTTATAACCACTTGCGTATTTTGAAAAAAATTTCATATCTCACCCTTAACTTTAAACTTTTATCAATTTAATCATTTATTGAATTGTAATTATAAGAAAAATTGAATACTTTTATTTCATAAAATTCGGGGTCTTACAATCTCCCCTCCTTATGAAATTTCGTCCCCGAATTTTACGTACCTGATATTTCAAAAAGTTGAGAATACCTTGCTTTCATTTCAGATTCTATCTCCCGGGTCATCATGATTTCTCCATTGCTCATCTCCGTGATAACTTCATTTGGGTTCTTCACTTGTTGGGAAGTCATGACAACCGCCATCCTCGAACTACCCGGCTTTGACTTATGCAGGCGGCATTTGGCGTCATCACTACCGTTGGAATATACTTTTCTAGGACATATTCCTCCCTCAACTGCCTCGTCGTACTCCTGATTCATGATCTGAATCATCAATCTTCGATCCATATCGAATTCGGGTTGGCCATATGTATACGGGTAATTCAAAACTTCGATGTTGGGTTCTCCCAATTGCTTTCCAAAAAGAAAAATTCATATCATCTATTTTAGCCTTCTTAGATCGGACATCTCTTTCCACAATATCCACGTGTCGTGCGGCTTTTGCCCATGCATCACTTATTCTCACTCGTTCAGTTTTTTCTTCTTTCAGCTCAGATTCCATCTTTATCATCTTATACTCTGCCAAAGAATGCTTCTACATTCAAGCATCACATATCGGGTAACCTGAAGCTTGAATTGTTGCATCCTTTTGTTCCACGATCGCTCATCGTTCTTGACTTTCTTCTTCTAACTCATGAACACGATTTTGCAATTCTACATTTTGATCATATAATACCTCTTATAAATTCTCCTCAGGTACCGCTTCTTCCTCTTCTTCCTCACTCTCAGTTGTTACCTCTGCGACTGTCTCGGGTGCAACTATCAATTCTTCACTCACTACAAGAATATCTCTAATTCATTCTTCGTCTGACATCACATTATCATGGTTAGTGATTAGAGGTATCCCCGCAGTCTCATTCACTCCATTGTTAGCATTCTCAGCTACCATTCTCAAATACTGCCATAAAACAAGGGTTAATTAAGCAAATTAACGTATCACATATTATCCATATATTATGACCAACCAACAAATAAGCTTAGGTAGGACACACTTTAGCGAAGGATTTACTCATCTCTCCCCTCTAGTTATATTCCCGATCTCCTCGCTTGAGAGACCATATCCTAAGCTCGATACCAAATGTGACTCGTGTCCCAACCCCTCAAACCTATCGGTCCATTCCACGAGAGTCCGGTGCATCCCCCATCAATAGAAGTCACCAAATGAGAGGCTCGGGGCTCTTTACTTATAGCTCGATACCAAATGTGACAACCCCAAAATAGGTCCATTCCATCCAACCCATTACGAGTCGCCAAATACATGGTATAAAAAAATAACTACAACTTTATTACAACAATTGTCGTGCAAAATACAACAACACATATATCTTTGTGAGTTTGGATACAAATATATACCAACTGTGACACTCATCCCAACCTTGGATAAGACGTCACAATGACACCTTACATAAAGGTATAGTCAAAAAGCTGTTTTAGAAATTAGAATCTTTGGGAAGTGCTCAAGAAACCTTCGTGCATGTGGGAGGCCATGCGTCTAGGTTATGATAGATATCATATGGCCCACAAAATTATCCTTGGTTGACCCAATAGACCCCAAAGAAAAATGAGAAGATTACTATCATATTCTTCCCAATGGTGAGTCTTCTCTTGACATATCATTATCTCCACTGTCTCTAAAAATGAAAATTATACTTCAAACAAACACCAAGATTATATAGGTAGTGCTCGTAAATATACTCGACAAGTGGATGAGCACAACCACATCTTATGATGACACGAGGTTGTATGTCATTAGACATCTTGTATGATAGTGGCAAAACACCCTTCCAACGTTGGGTTAACCTCACCCTAGTTGATTCACCAAATATAACTACTAAATGATGACCACCATTCTATTCCTGTTACCCCAGCTTCGACCCGGCTACACTCTCTTATTACAAAAGAAATTGTGAAATGAAGGGTGAGCACAACTAGCTCGATAAAAAGAATATCATGACTAAAGATAATTAAATTATCAATAGCCTTCATCAATAATAAATCGAGATTTAGAACATATGGTAGATGATAAAAATTTCAACCATAGTTGCGGTGAACGAAGCGATCCATTAGAAGAGTCAAATAGACCATAAAAGTCTATTATCTTCTCTATGTTAAAAATCCACCAACAATGCTTTATCCCTGTAAGATCAATCAACAGTTCTGGTCCACAATCATATGAATAACTCATAATCATAATTGTGATTCTAAATTTCTCTTCGCATCCAGGACGAAGATAATTTTCATCACATGTCTTTACCTGAAACATCAAAGATCATGGTTATACCAAATCACATTTCCTGTTTATAATCATACTAACAATTTCATCTTTGCACTATGGGCCAAAGATATTCATCAACAGACCATCTTTGCACTACAGGCCAAAGATATTTAACAACATGTCATTTTGCACTTTCTGGGCCAAAGATATTCATCAACAATTCATCTTTTTGCTTTCTGGGCCAAAGATATTCCTCAACAGTTCATATTTGCACTCTACAGGCCAAATATATTCATCAACATTCATATTTACTCTGAGGCCAAATATATTAATATCTCGAAAAATATATAATCATTTTTGAAATTTATATAAACAATAATTATAACCATGTTGATCATTTCACCTTTGCACTTAAGCTAAAGATATTCAATTATAAATTCAATGGTCATGATCATACCAATCAACAATTCAACTTTGCCTTTCTTGGCCAAAAGAGAACCCATAGTCATGATCATACCAAAATCTACCCATCTTTACACTCAAGTCGAAGAAAATATCATCATTAGGGTTATAAAATGTTATATATGATAATAAAAATAATATGATCAACATATAGTTTTAATCTCAAGAGTAATATTCATAAATCAACTATAATTTGGTTAGAAAAAGAAACCAATTTTGTCATGAATTACCCATGAATAGTAACTTCGTGAATAATAACTCGTGAATAGTAACTCATGAATAGTAACTTGTGAATAGTAACTTATGAATAGTAAACCCGACATAAAAAGGTAGAAATTCCACAATAAAATCCATACCAATATTTCGGTATAATGATATTGAAATAACATTTCTTAAACTTATAAACAATTTATTTTAATTGTTTACACTTTACTAAATAATGCATTTAATCATCCTAAAATGCCAAACTCATAAGATTTCATCACCAATAACCAAAACCCTCATCAAAAATCTGCATATAACTCATATATGATTCTCGAGCCATAAAATCATATTTTCAATTTTCTTACTTCACATAACATATTTAATTCATTTACTCATAACTAGTCCATTTTCATGAAAAATACCAAATCAGTTCCAAAAATATTTCTTTTACGGGATTTTATGCGAGAATATAGTCCCATATTGAACATATATTTTTCTCAGAATTTTTAAAATTCATTTACTATTTTTCATATGGCCAAAACCGCCGAATATTTAGACATTTATCATAAATTGTACTTTTATCCAAAAATTCTGAAATTCACAGAGTACACTGATATTATATAGATGTACTCCCAATAAAAATTTCATCAATTTTGGAGTTAACCACAAGGAGTTATAAGCGGTTACTTTTAAAATAGTCTTTTCTCATAAAATTCATAACTCTTAATCTATACATCCAAAAATCACCATTTTTGGACACAATCAATAAAACTCATCAAAATATCATTTCAAATTTTTTCAGAATTTTTGAAGGTCGGAAAGAAGTACGAAACTGAAAAACATAACCCTTAAAATCCACTTTACCTCGAAAAGCGATTACTTACATTTGGAATATCGGATGAAAAACCGAAGGAAACTTTTACTAAATAGCAACTCTCAAAGTATCTAAATACTCTCAAAAAATATGCTTGATAATATAGAGAGAAAAAAACTTATTTTTACGGTGTGATTTTCAATTCTAACATAAGCACTTTTATTTATAGGAAAATGCTTAGAACATCAAAGGAGACTAAATAATAAATTAATATTATTTTATTTTCCTTATTCCTCGCATGCTCTTGACCAAGCTCAGCCACCATTTGAAATCTTTGAACAAAATTTGGCAAAAATTACATGTGTTAAAACAAAAATGGGTCCCACCCATAAATTAATAAAAATCATTTTATTTTAAAACTTCAACAATTCATAGAAAATAGACCGTTTATCGAAAAATACAAATTTTATGTCCATTCACACTTTTAAATCAATTCTCTACAACTTTGTAGCTTTGAGTTTTCCAAATTCTAAACCAAAAATATCCAAAAATCCACAAGCGGATGATTTTTAATACCTCCACATTTAATCTTTTAATAAAAAATCTTGATAAAACACCTCAACATTAATTCCTTCATTTTATCCACATAAAAATAAATATATCCATCATTTATATCCACATAAAATAAATATTTCTTATCATATAAATCAATAATTAATTATTCACAAATAATATTACGAATCACAATAATGACAACCAGGCGGTTCCGAGAAAGAGGGGCTTTCCAGATAAGGATTTCTCCTTCTTTGGCGCGCAATTAGGTGACCAAACCTCTCCTTGATGAAACTTTCTACATTGCCAATAATGCTATCTAATAATATTATTCAAATAATATGAATTATTGATCGATAATGGAATCTTTGTGCGGTGACAATTATTGAAACAACAATAATATAAAATATCAACGCAACAATTATTGAATCAATAAAATAAAATATTGAGCGATAATTACTGTAACAATTATTGAGTAGTGTCTTCTTACGTAAGAATCAATAATTCAAAATCATCACAATCTGGTATCTTCTTTGTGCGATAACGCGTATTCTTGTATTTTAACCATAGGGTATTCCAACGATGTTAATTGGTAACAACTACTGTGATTATTTATAAAAACTCAATTTTTGTCATTTTCTTCATCAAGCGGTTATTCGTTATGGGGCCCCTGAAATGGTTTGCGTGTCGTCTGAATATTCTCCGAAGCGAAAAGAATATTCCACGACCAAACGAATATTCCCAAACAATTGAATATTTTATAACCACTTGCGTATTTTGAAAAAAAAATTCATATCTCACCCTTAACTTTAAACTTTTATCAATTTAATCATTTATTGAATTGTAATTATAAGAAAAATTGAATACTTTTATTTCATAAAATTGAGGGTCTTACAATCTCCCTCCTTATGAAATTTAATCCCCAAAATTTACGTGCACTGATATTTCAAAAGTTGAGAATACCTTGCTTTCATTTGATTCTATCTCCGGGTCATCATGATTTCTCCATTGCTCATCTCCGTGATAACTTCATTTGGGTTCTTCACTTGTTGGGAAGTCATGACAACCGCCATCCTCGAACTTTCCGGCTTTGACTTATGCAGGGCGACATTTGGCGTCATCACTACTGTTGGAATATACTTTTCTATAGGACATATTCCTCCCTCAACTGCCTCGTCGTACTCCTGATTCATGATCTGAATCATCAATCTTCGATCCATATCGAATTCGGGTTGGCCGCTATGTGCAGGTAATTTAAAACTCGATGTTGGGTTCTCCCAATTGCTTTCCAAAAAGAGAAATTCATATCATCTATTTTAGCCTTCTTAGATCGGACATCTCTTTCCACAATATCCATGTGTCGTGCGGCTTTTGCCCATGCATCACTTATTCTCACTCGTTCAGTTTTTTCTTCTTTCAGCTCAGATTCCATCTTTATCATCTTATACTCTGCCAAAGAATGCTTACATTCAAGCATCACATATCGGGTAACCTGAAGCTTGAATTGTTGCATCCTTTTGTTCCACGACACTTTAATGGTTCTTGACTGCTCTTCTAACTCATGAATACGATTTTGCAATTCTACATTTTGATCATATAATACCTCTAATAAATTCTCCTCAGGTACCTCTTCTTCCTCTTCTTCCTCACTCTCAATTGTTTACCTCTGCGACTATCTCGGGGTGCTGTTATCAATTCTTCACTCACTACATGGATTATCTCTAATTCCTTCTTCGTTTGACATCACATTATCATGGTTGGTGATTAGAGGTATCCCCATGATCTCATTCACTCCATTGTTAACATTCTCACCACCATTCTCAAATCTTGCCATAAAACAAGGGTTAATTAAACAAATTAACATATCACATATTATCCATATATTATGACCAACCAATAATTAAACTTAGGTAGGACACACTAGCGAAGGATTTACTCATCTCTCCCCTCCTAGTTATATTTCCCGATCTTCGCCAGAGACCATATCCCTAAGCTTAGATACCAAATGTGACTCGTGTCCCAACTGTGACAAACACCTCACAATGGTACTATCGATTTGCCACATGCGTGAGAATGGCGTCATCCCCATCAATAGGAAGTCACCAGCGAGAGGCTCGGGGCTCTTTACTTATAGCTCTGATACCAAATGTGACAACCCCAAAATAGGTCCATTCCATCCAACCCATTATGAGTCGCCAAACACATGGTACAGAAAATAACTACAACTTTATTACAACAATTGTCGTGCAAAATACAACAACACATATGCTGTGAGTTTGGATACAAATATATACCAACTGTGACACTCATCCCAACCTTGGATAGCACGTCACAATGACACCTTACATAAAGGTATAGTCAAAAACTGTTTTAAAAATTAGAATCTTTGGGAAGTGCTCAAGGAAACCTTCGTACATGGGAGGCCATGCGTCTAGGTTATGATAGATATCATATGGCAACAAAATTATCCTTGGTTGACCCAATAGACCCCAAAGAAAAATGAGAAGATTACTATCATATTCTTCCCAATGGTGAGTCTTCTCTTGACATATCATTATCTCCACTGTCTCTAAATGAGAATTATACTTCAAACAAACACCAAGATTATATAGGTAGTGCTCGTAAATATACTCAGCAAGTGGATGAGTACAACCCTGTCTTATGATGACACGAGGTTGTATGTCATTAGACATCTTGTATGATAGTGGCAAAACACCCTTCCAACGTTGGGTTAACTCTCACCCTAGTTGATTCACCAAATATAACTACTAAATGATGACCACCATTCTATTCCCTCATTACCCCCTTCTATTCCCTTCGACCCAAATTTACACTCTTATTACACGAAAGGAATTGTGAAATGTAAGGGTGAACACAACTAGCTTCGATAAAGAATATCATGACTAAAGATAATTAAATTATCAATAGCCTTCATCAATAATAAATCGAGATTTAGAACATATGGTAGATGATAAAAATTTCAACCATAGTTGCGGTGGAACGAAGCGATCCATTAGAAGAGTCAAATAGACCATAAAAGTCTATTATCTTCTACATGTTAAAAATCCACCAACAATGTTTTATCCACGTAACATCAATCAACAGTTACGGTCCACAATCATATGAATAACTCATAATCATAATTGTGATTCTAAATTTCTCTTCTCATCCGGAATGAAGATAATTTTCATCACATATCTTTACACCAAAACATCAAAGATCATGGTTATACCAAATCACAGTTCCTGTTTATAATCATACTAATAATTTCATCTTTGCATTATTACGGGCCAAAGATATTCATCAATGCACCATCTTTGCACTGTGGCCAAGATATTATTCAATAACATGTCATCTTTTGCACTACGGGCCAAAGATATTCATCAACAATTCATCTTTGCACTACTGAGCCAAAGATATTCCTCAACAGATTCATATTTGCACTACAGGCCAAATATATTCAAATATATTAATATCTCAAAAATATTAATAAAATATATCATTTGAAATTTATATAAACAATAATTATAACCATGTTGATCATTTCACCTTTGCACTTAAGCTAAAGATATTCAATTATAAATTCAATGGTCATGATCATACCGATCAACAATTCAACTTTTGCACTCATTGGCCAAAGAGAACCCATAGTCATGATCATACCAAAAATCTACCCATCTTTACACTCAAGTCAAAGAGAAATATCATCATTAGGGTTATAAAAATGTTATATATGATAATAAAATAATATGATCAACATATAGTTTTAATCTCAAGTAATAATATTCATAAATCAACTATAATTTGGTTAGAAAAAGAAACCAATTTTGTAAATGAATAATAATAAGTGAATGAATAGTAACTCATGAATAGTAACTCATGAATAGTAACTCCGAATAGTAACATAAACAAAAAAGTAGAAATTCCACAATAAAATCCATACCAATATTTCGGTATAATGATATTGAAATAACATTTCTTAAACTTATAAACAATTTATTTTAATTGTTTACACTTTACTAAATAATGCATTTAATCATTCTAAAATGCCAAACTCATAAGATTTCATCACCAATAACCAAAACCGTCATCAAAAATCTGCATATAACTCATGTATGATTCTCAAGCCATAAAATCATATTTTCAAATTTTCTTACTTCACATAACATATTTAATTCATTTACTCATAACTAGACCATTTTCATGAAAAATACCAAATCGGTTCCAAAAATATTTCTTTTAAGGATTTAGCGAATATAGTCCCATATTGAACATATATTTTTCTCGAAATTTTAAAATTCATTTACTATTTTTCATATATGGCCAAAACCTCCGAATATTTAGACATTTATCATAAATTGTACTTTTATCCAAAAATTCCGAAATTCACAGAGTACACGATATTATATAGATGTACTCCCAATAAAAATTTCATCAATTTTGGAGTTAACCACAAGGAGTTATAAGCGGTTACTTTTAAAATAGTCTTTTCCTCATAAAATTCATAACTCTTAATCTATACATCCAAAAATCACCATTTTTGGACACAATCAATAAAACTCATCATCAAAATATCATTTCAAATTTTCGAAATTTTACGAAGGTCGAAAGAAGTACGAACCTGAAAAACATAATAACCCTTAAAATCCCTTACCTCGAAAAGAGTAAGATTTACACTTGGAATATCGGATGAAAACAGAAGGAAACTTTTACTAAATAGCAACTCTCAAAGTATCTAAATACTCTCAAAAATATGCTTGATAATATAGAGAGAAAACTTGTTTTACGGTGTGATTTTCAATTCTAACATAAGCACTATTTATAGGAAAAATCTTTAGAAACATCAAAGGAGACTAAATAATAAATTAATATTATTTTATTTCCTTATTCCTACGCATGCTCTTGACCAAGCTCAGCCACCAGCCATCTTTGAACAAAATTTGGCAGCCCACATGTGTTAAAACAAAAGTGGGTCCCACCCATAAATTAATAAAAATCATTTTATTTTTTGAAACTTCAACAATTCATAGAAAATAGACTGTTTATCAGAAAAATACGAATTTTATGTCCATTCTACCTGAAATCGAATTCTCTACAACTTTGTAGCTTTGAGTTTTTCCAAATTCCAAACCAAAAATATCCGAAATCCACAAACGGATGATTTTTTTAACCTCCATGCATTTTACAAAATATATCTTGATAAAACACCTCGGCATTAATTCCTTCATTTTATCCACATAAAAATAAATATATCCATCATTTATATCCATAAAATAAATATTTCATATATAAATCAATAATTAATTATTCACAAATAATATTACGAATCACAATAATGACAACCAGCGGTTCCCCGAAGAAAGGGGGGCTTTTCGATAAGGATTTCTCTCTTCTCCTCTGGCGGCGTGAATTAGGTGACCAAACCTCTCCTTGATGAACTTTCTAGACATTGCCAATAATGCTATCTAATAATATTATTCAAATAATATAAATTATTGATCGATAATAATGGAGATCTTTGTGCGATGACAATTATTGAAACAACAATAATATAAAATATCAACGCAACAATTATTGAATCAATAAAATAAAATATTGAGCGATAATTCTTGTAACAATTATTGAGTAGTGTCTTCTTACGTAAGAATCAATAATTCAAAATATCTTTATGCAATCTGAGTGTCTTCTTTGTGCGATAATAACGTATTCTTTATTTTTAACCAATAGGGTATTCCAACAAAGGTTACTTGCAAACAACTACGCCATTATTTATAAAAACTCAATTTTTATCGTTTTCTTCATCTTTTTCATCGCTTTTCTTCATCCGTGAGTTATTCGTTATAGGGCCCTGAATGGTTTTACTGCGTCGTCATTTAATATTCTCCGACGTAAAGAATATTCCACGACCAAATGAATATTCCCAAACAATTGAATATTTTATAACCACTTGCGTATTTTGAAAAAAATTTCATATCTCACCCTTAACTTTAAAATTTTATCAATTTAATCATTTACTGAATTGTAATTATAAGAAAAATTGAATACTTTTATTTCATAAAATTAGGGGTCTTACATATATACACATACAAAACACATACATTTATAAATAATTACATAAGATAAAAAAGCAAAATAGAATTTAAAAGAGAGACACACAAAAGAAAAAACAAAACAAAAAGAAATAAAACGAAAAAAAGAAGAACAAATCAACCATCAACCCCCCCCCCACCACCATTCACAAAAATATCTCAAAATTGTAGAAGTGAATTTGTCAAGACTAGTACTTGGTACTATATTCTTAAGACAATTATGCCCCCCTTACGGTGCTTAGAGTTGATATCACTTGTCTCCTAGGATACAATGATAACGTATACTATAGCAACACTAAAAATAGTATATTCAACAAACCAAAATGAATGCTCTAACTCTCTCTCAAAAAATAACTACGAAATGGTTATGAAATGATGAAGACTTGAAGAATTAGAATGCTTAATACTTAGATGAATTGAAATGAATAGAATGGCAGCCCCCTAGTCTATTTATAGCAGGGATTAGTGACCCATCAGATGGGGCACAACCCTTTAAAAAGACACTTTTAGCCAAAAACGACGTAGTTTTTGGCTTTAGCAAAAATGACGCATCCGTTAGGGCAAAAAACGACGTAGTTTTAGGTTTAGCAGAACAAAAACAACGTAGTTTTAGGTTTACCATAAAGGGCGCGTTCGTTCAGGCAAAAACGACGTAGTTTTTGGGCGTTCGTTCGGACAGTATTGACGCGTCTGTTTGGCAGATAACGCTTCCCAAAATGACACAAATTTGATAATAAATAACATTTATCAAAGGGACATAGTTCTAAAAAATTGTATACAAGGACCCAGACCCACGAGCTCGAGCTTGGCCCGACCAGGATGATTTGTCGGCGGCAGCGACGCACACGTGTGGTTTCGAACCAAGTCTTGGCTAGATCATCTCCCTTCCATAAAAGTGGGGTGCCCCTTGTGGCCTAAACCCAAGAGTAACTTTATTGTATATAAACCAATTAATACTTTAATCTTAACCGATGTGGGACTTGGCTTCCTGCAAGTATTTATTATCATTTTCAAGTATGATATTTGATAGTTAATTTCACATTCATTACTCCATGAATTTGAGCTTCCAAATACTTAACTTAATCTACTCATGGAGTAGAACACATTGATATGTGGATTAATTCACTTCAAATAATTAATGAAACTCACTTCAAATTTGACTCAAATTCTAACAATCCCCCAAATGAATGAAATGGACTGTTAGCCTTATATGCACATGTTATGCAGACTTAGAAAGAGAATTTGTGAGAGATAATTGGGAATCATCTATATAGAGAGAGGTGACTTTTAGCTTTGAACCTTCCCTTATGAAAGACTATCGGGTTTACTGGTTGTCCAGTAAACGTGATGTCTTGAACCGTCCATTTGTTTGTTTAAATTGAGACAATAATAATTCAAACAGAACCTTTCCAGACATTATTTGGTTATCATGATTTTGTTCATTTTGGCCCCGAACAATTCTAGATTTATGAGTACTTTAGAGAAGTATAGTTTTATCCTTCTGATAAAATTGGCTCAGTTCATACTCACATAAGTGATTCTTAATAAGAGTATCATGTCATAACCCACTTTTTTTTATCAAGATTTAAGAATCATTAAAAGCATAAATTATCCTGTAACCGATGTACTATCTCATATCATAAGAATGAGCAGAAGAAATTAATTTCTTCATAGTGATTTGGTTGAATCGTTCACAATTTAGTTGTCCCTTAGAACCTAAATCTTGGGATCTCCAGTCAACTAGGTTGAGTTTCCATCATGACGATCCTTGTTTATAGACTTTAAATTCATTCCCCTCGAAGTTATTTTTACTTGCTCTCTAGTCAAACCTTTAGTCAATGGATCCGCTATATTTTCTTTCAACTATATGTACTCAATAGACATAATGGCATTAGAGAGCAATTTTTTTATGGTATTATGTCTACGATAAATATGTTTAGACTTACCATTATATATGTGACTTTGTGTCCTCCCAATTGTTGACTTACTATCCAATGGATACAGACAGCAGGCACATGTTTAGGCCACATATGAATATCTTCTAAAAAGTGACGCAGCCACTCAGCTTCTTCTCAGCGTTATCCAATGCAATAAACTCATATTTCATCGTTGATCGAGCAATGCATGTTTGTTTAGAAGATTTTTTTGATACTGCTCCTCTACTTTATGTAAATACAAAACCACTTGTGGATTTAGAGTGTTTTGTGTCCAATATAAAGTTCGCATCACAGTATCCTTTAATTACTACTGGATATCTTGAGTAGCGAAATCCAAAGTTTTGAGTGTATTTTAAATACCTTAAAACTTTTATAATCACTTTCTAGTGATCTTGTCATGGATTGCTTGCAAATCTACTAAATTTATTGATAGCATATGCTATTTCAAGACGTGTATAATTCATTATGTACATAAGGCTTCCAATTATTTATGCATACTCAGGTTTTGATATGCTCTCTCCTTTGTTTTTAGACAAATGTAGATTTATATGCACCAGTGTTCCCATAAGATTGCAATCATATTGATTGAATATCCTGAGTATTTTCTCAATATAGTGTGATTGTAATCATACTAACTCATCCGATATTTTAGAAATTTTAATTACTAATATTACATCAGCAACACTCATGTCTTTCATATCAAACATACTATTTAACATTCTTTTGGTAGTTTTAATGATTTCATTATTACTATCCATAATGAGCATCTCATCTACATAGAGACAAATAATGACAAACCCTTTCTTAGTGTGCTTGACATACACACATTTGTCACACTCATTTATCTTGAAACTATTTGAAAACATTGCACTATCAAAATTTTCATGCCATTATTTAGGTGCTTGTTTTAATCCATAAAGAAACTTTATAAGCCGACATGCTTTCTTTTCTTGTCCTGGAACAATGAACCCTTCTGGTTGTTCCGTGTAAATTTCTTCTTCTAAATCTCCATTCAAAAAAGCTATTTTTACATCCATTTGATGTATCTATAAATTATATATAGCTGCAATGGCTATTAACATCCTAATTGAGGATATTTTTGTCATAGGAGAATAAGTATCAAAATAATCCAAACCCTTCTTTTGCATGTATCCTTTGATTACAAGTCTTGCTTTATATTTGTCTATAGATCCATCTGATTTCATTTTCTTCGTGAATATCCACGTATATCCAAGAGGTTTAGAGCCTATTGGGAGATCTACTAATTTCCACGTATGATTGTGCAAAATGGATTCTACTTCACTATTTATAGCCTCTTTTCAATATGGAGCTTTGGGACTCGACAACGTTTCTCTATAAATTTGAGGCTCATTTTCTAACAGATAAGTTAAAAAATCTGGACCATAAGATTTTGATGTTCTAGCAAGTTTATTACGTCTAGGTTCATCAATATCTTCTAATCCATGTTCATTGTCACTCACAGTGTCAAAAGTTCTTTTGTTTGAATTTGTTTCTTGTTCATTAGAATTTGGCTCTTGCTCCTTTTAATTAAAAAATATTGTTTCAAAGAATTCAGCATCTTTTGACTCAATAATATTATTTTCATGTATTTCCTCTATTTTTGATTTATTAACCAAAAATCTATATGCATTTCTATTATTAGCATAACCAATGAATATACAATCTCTTCTTTTCAGTCATATTTTCACCTTTTTGGGTGGGGGAACTATTACTTTTGCTAATCACCCCCACACTTTTAAGTGTTTATAAGACGGCTTACGTCCTTTCCATAATTCATAAGGTGAAGTATTAGACTTCTTTTGAGGTATTCGATTGGGAATATAATTTGCTAAAAGAATTGTTTCCCCCCCCCCCCACCACAAATTCTGAGGTAGCCCAAAACATACTAATAATGCATTCATCATTTCTTTCAAAGTTCTATTCTTTTTTTTTTCAACATCATTTTGTTGTGGTGAATAAGGTGCAATTGTTTGGTGTATTATACCATATTGTGAGCAAATTTCAACAAAAAGGAAATTCATATTCCCCACCAAACCTCTATCACTTCTAATTATCTTGATTTTTTTATCAATTTGATTCTCAATCTCATTTTTGTAATGTATAAACATATCCAAAGCCTCATCTTTATTTCTCAATAAGTAAACATAACAATATCTTATACAATCATCTATAAAAGTAAGAAAGTATTTCTTACCCCCTCTTGTTTGTAAATCACAAATATTAGTATATATCAATTCAAGAGGTTTTGTACTTCTTTCAATTGATTTAAAAGAAGATTTTCAAAATTTTACCTTAACGAAACTTCACATTTATGATTAGAGTTAATCTCACATTTTGGTAAACATTCCATATTAATTAATCTACGTATAATATTATAATTAACATGTCTTAATCTACCATGCCATAAATTAGATGACTTAATCATATAAGTAGATGTAATTTTATTAATATTGGAAGGTACAATTGTGATTACATTCATTTTGAAGAGCTCATTGATCATATATCTCTTCCCCACATACATCCCATTTTTAGTTAGGACGAACTTGTTCGATACAAAGACCAATTTAAATCCCTTTTAACTAAGAAGGGATTCTGACACTTGGGGCCTGTTTGTTTCGCTCTGAAATAGTCTGAATGGCTCTGAATCTGAGCGATTCAGCCATTCAGATTGTTTGTTTATTAATTTTGAGATCTGAATTGGACTTAATACATCTGAGCGATTCTTCTAAAAAAATTCGCCTGAATGGGCTGAATAATCATTTTTTACCCAAATAGCCTCGTTGCTCTCACTTCTCTCTAGCGCTACTCTCGTTTCTCTCTAGCGCCGCTCTCTTCCACATCTCTATCGCTGTCTCCATCCGCATCTCTTCTCTCTATCCGCAGTAACTTCGCCTCAGGTTAGTAATCTGAAGCCTTTATGATGTTTTTTAGAGCTCTCAATTTGAGTATCATTCAATTCAATCCCATAATTTTTCTAGGGTTTTTTTTTAAAACCAATAGAATTTATATTTGATCTTAAGGAATGTTTTTTTCATGGAAAGAATATTTTCCTTAACAATTTAATGGGCTGTATTGCTAAAGGATTTATAGGAACAAATAGGAGCAGTTTATGAAATTGGTGCTTCTGTGTTTTGGAATGAAGTATTCCATTATTTTTCCAAGTGTTTCAGCTTTGTGATTAATTTGATAATATTGGAATGGATACTTTAATAAGCCTACTTTATTCTCTATTCCTTCAAACCGTTCCAAACCATACTCTGTCAAATTCTTCATACTTTCACAGCTACCAATACAAGAATTTGCTAATTCTTGTTACAAACCTCACCAAATCCTTTTCTTCCGGAATTGCTACTATATGGTAGGGGTAGTAAATTAAAGTTGATATGGTATGAATCCGATATGGGTAAATGAAACAGACACCTGCAAAATTTATGTGATAGCTATCGATTTAAATGTTTTGTCTGAAAGAAATTCTGAATAATATTTAAGCAGAACAATCTAATAGATTGATGGCTTAAAATAGAACCCGGTTCTCCTCGTATAGTTGAGCTCTATTATTGTACAAATTACATAGTTAGACTTGTTGTTTACTGTAGAATTTCTTCTATTTGCAATTACATTTTATGAGTCAGTTGCCTTTAAAGTATTATGCTAACGACTAGTGGATTATGACGTTGAAAGCTGTGTGGTTGAATTTTTTTTACTTTCCTATTATTCTTCTTGATAGTTTGTTTTTAAATGTACAGTGAAGGAATTGGTATGTCCTCACTTTTTTTTTTTCATTATGCCTGGTGAGTAGGAGCGTTTTGAACTATCCATGTTGATCAGTTTCTTGGTATGTTCTGTGGGTCAGACTATGAAACGTTACTATGTTTCTTATATAATCATTTTGGATGGGATAATTGTAAGACCTTAACTTTTTAATGAATAAAATCAAATTTTCTCTATTTATTATTGTGAATAATAAGGTATTAATTTGATATAATATTTTGGTTATGGGTGAAATATGAAAATTTTGCAAAATAAGCAACTGGTTATAAAGTTTTCATTTTGTCGGGAAAATATTAGTTTGGTTGTGGAATATTCTTTCATTTAAAATATTAAATGCGACCAGCCATGACCATTTGTGGGCCCCATAACGGATAAGCGTTGGATGAAGAAAAATGACAAGTTTGAGTTTTTATAAATAACGGCGTAGTTATTCTGAATTAACATTTGTTGGAATACACGGTGGTTAAAATCTGATGTCTGCGCGTGCATACTTGCGATGGCACGATATTATATAGTATTGTTGAATTATTGATTCTTACGTAAGAAGGCACTACTCAATAATTGTTACAGTAATTACTGTTCAATATTTTGTTTTATTGATTCAATAATTGTTACGTTGATATTTTATAATTGTCACTACACAGTATTTCCCATTATCAGATCAATAATTCATATTATTTGAATAATATTATTAGATAGCATTATTGGCAATGTTTAGAAAGTTCTGTCAAGGAGAGGTTTGGTCACCTAATTGTGCGCCAGTAAGGAGAAATCCTTATTGGAAAGCCCCCTCTTACCTGGGAACGGCATGGTTGTCATAATTGTGATTCTGTAATATTATTTGTGAATAATTAATTATTGATTTATATGATAAAGAAATATTTATTTAATGTGGATATAAATGATGGATTTATTTATTTTATGTGGTTATAAATTCATGAATTAATGCTGAGGTGTTTTACCAGTATTTGTCGGAGTGGAAGTATTAAAAATCACCCGTTTATAGATTTTAGATATTTTCTGTTTAGAATTTGGAAAAACTCAAAGCTACAAATTTGAAGAGAATTCGATTTCGTGTGGAATGGACATAAAATTCGTATTTTTCTGATAAACGATTTATTTTCTATGAATTACTGAAGTTTCGGAAAATAAAATAATTTTTATTAAATTATGGGTGGGACCCACTTGAGTTAAAAACATGTGGGTTGCTGGGAATTTTCAGATTTGGCATACTTGAATTTGTTTTCCAAGGTGTACGTAGAAATTTATTTAAAATAATAATATTTTATTATTTTAGTCTCTATAAATGTTTACAGCATTTTCCTATAAATAGGCGCTTAGGTTAGAATTAAAAATCACACCAGAAATAAGTTTTCTTTCTCTTTAGATTATCGAGCGTATTTTTGTGAGTATTTTGATGCTTTGAGAGTTCTTTATTCGGTTCCTCAAGTTTATCGGACTATATCCGAAATTCAGTCAGAAGTACGGTTATTTTGAGGTAAGGGATGTTATTTTATTCGTAAAAGATATCATTTCTTTCAATATCACTATGCCGAAATATTAGTCTGAACTTTTTATCAAATTTGGAACTTTTTGTGTCGTGGTTACTATTCACGTATACGACATTATTCACATATATGGCACTATTCACGAATACGACACGATTCACCGAAAAATAAAAATTTTTCTTTTTGTCCAAGATGTCTATTATGGTTACTATATTTGATTGTATCCATGTTTTGATCTTTATTTTTGAATTCTGTTTTAAAATTGGTTATTATGGAGTATTATTGATCATGGATAAACTGTAATACGAATCCCTAATATTTGTCCTTCATCTCTCTTTGGATTCATTTTCTTTAAGATATTTTCATCATTCTCGGTCTCTAAATGATGATATTACTAAATATCTTTGGCACAGTGCAAAGATGAATTATTAATCGATGAATATCTTTGGCTAGTGGTGCGAAAGATAAGCAGTGTTGAGATGAACATGATCAATCGGTGATACTGAAATGAATATCTTTGGCTGCGTAGGCAAACATGAATATTTGATTCAAGATATATATTAATTGATGTTACTGAGGATAAAATATTGATGATGGACTTTTAAATCTTAGAAGATAGTATAATTCTTTCTCTCTTGACTCTTACAATGGATTCTTTTTTCATTGCGAGTATTGATCTAAAACTTGTTTATACTATTATATTTTATCGATTTTTCCTATTGAAGACTAATGATAATTTGTTGTATATTATCTTAGTCATAATATTCTTCTTTTGGGCTAGTTAGAGCTCACCCTTTTCCTTTTGTTCCATTTTTCTTCTCGGGAGGTGAGAACATAGCGAGGATCTAATCGGGTATGGGTGATGGTTCTAGAAAGATGTGTTAGCATCCCTCACTATTTTTGTAAAATAGTGTTTGAATAATTGTAATGGAGACTTATTTGAGTGTGGATATTGTCTAAAAAGACAATATTTGTATTTAAATTCACGATATGTGTTATCGTATTTTGCATTTGACAATTGTATTATTGAGGTTGTAGTTTGCTTTACATACCATGTATTTGGCGACTTTCGAATGAGTGTTGTATACCTATTTTAGAGGCGTCACAGGTTGGTATCAAAGCTTAGGGATATGGTCTCTGGCGGAGATCGGGGAATAGAACTAGGAGGGAGAGATGAGTAATCCTTTGCTTAGTGTGTCCTATCTAAGCTTATTTGTTGGTGAAGGTCATAATATAGGGATATTATGTGATATATTAATTTGTTTAATTAACCCTTATTTTATGGCGATTTTAAGAATGGGCTGGCGATAATTGTTAATAATGGAGTGTATGAGGCCGTGGAACAACCTTTAGTCACAAAACCGGAGAACGTCTACACAGGAAGGCAATATTCCTCCTTTAAACAACACTACTAGAGCAAGCGATGAATGATGGAATGTTTAGGAGCTTTTTGCGGTTCATGCAAAATCGAGACGAGGAGACTCGTGTACAAAATACTGGTGGAAGTGATAAGAATAGCGATATCATCACAATGCCAGCGATTCAGAGTTGAGACCACGAAATTTATTGGAAAGCCGGGATCCGATCAAGGCGGCGTGGTGGTCAAGCAAATTACCAAGATATTCGATGTCTTGGGATGCACGGAGAACGAAGGTTCTATTCGCCACCTTTATGTTCCGTGGTGAGGCGATTCTTTGGTGGGAATCGTGAGGCGTACTCACCAAAGTGACACTCAATATGTCTTGGGAAAGATTTCAGAAACTGTTCAATGACAAGTACTTTCCTGAAAGTATTCGTCATATGAAAGAGGTAGAGTTTATTACACCTCATTTGGTAGAGAATGAGGAACGAATGATAAGGATGTTTCTGAGAGGTCTAAAACCCGAGATTTAGCAATATCTTATCTCTCATAAATTTTCTTTATATTCAGATGTTGTAAACATGACTCAATTTTTAGAGCGAGATAATGAGTATGTTCAACCAAGGGAACACAACCAGGGTCATGCTAAATTGGCGGCCATCGTCGAATGATGAAAACCAGCAGGGAGGAAAACATTCGGACAAAAGCGGTAACCACTTTGGTGGTAATCATGGCCGTGATAATAGAAGGAGCGAGTCGGGAGGAGATTTCAAAAAGAGAAGGTACAATAATGATAACGTGAAGACGTCAAAGACAAACATCAACTGCTTTTAGGGAGTAGAACGAGCACCCGGTCGTTTGTTACAAATCACGGGAAAAGGGACATATCATTGAATCGCCCATGACAATCCAAGGTATGT
This sequence comes from Panax ginseng, assembly GCA_020205605.1. Lineage (NCBI taxonomy): Eukaryota > Viridiplantae > Streptophyta > Magnoliopsida > Apiales > Araliaceae > Panax > Panax ginseng. The sequence continues at coordinate 130,502,999 of CM035145.1, read as the reverse complement.
TATAAGCGTGGAAAGGAGGGCCATATAGTTGGAGGCGTTACATAGCAAAACCAAGTTCAAGCAGGATGGTAACTCCAAAGGTTGTCCCGGATAAGTCGAAATCAGCAGTTTCTGGAAGAGCGTTTGT